>CM038559.1:13571444-14930194 GCA_021527575.1 Ensete glaucum
TCTCTATCAATAACCAAAAGATGTGAGAGCACTTTAGCCCCATCATGAGTGTTTGTATTATGAGTGACAGATGTACATCAGCACATCTCGGATCTCACTTGTGAACTAAGTGATGAAATTTGTGAGCGTTTCTTCCTCCCCTTACCTCAGTTTGAGGAGCGATACTATTGATGGCCACGAGCATGTATTCCTAAGAAATTAAAGTTCAAACTCCATGAGCTGGGCAAAAGAACTGATGAAAAGTGATTTTAGGTAGGTATATCATTTTTGTGCTAAGCCTCTTAACATGTTCATAAAGGTATAACATATAATGTGTCTAAAATATCGTACACTGGTATTTGGGCACGAAAAACCACAATATGCTCTATTGGTTCAGCATTACCATTGCATGCCCCCAAGGATGAAAGGTCGAAGTTCGTTGGAATAAATTCCTCTTAGATTTTATGGGTGAACATCAATTGCCCCGAGGTGGCATTGACCAACACTTCCCCTCTTGATTGTTAGGTCTCTCAGTGTATCTCTTCTAAACATCATTCCACTTATCATAGTTAGATCCACATGAAATCCTCCATCAACTCCGTAGACTAGGTCTCAAATTCACATAGGATAGAGTGGTGGTGCGGTCCTCGGAATCCCATGATTGAGGACTGAAGTGCCCCCTTGATGGACAGTTCAATGGGTCTTGGGCGCTTTTAGGATGTCAGCACCACGTTGGGTTGGAGAACCTCAACGGGTGTTAGTGCGGATCGGGATAGAGTCGATGATTATGGCTTAACTAGTGGCATTGGTTAACTAGGACAAAAGAAAAGCGATGACCTGCATCATGTCTGTTAGTGTCTACACTTACTAAGTAAGATTTAAGAACACCTCGATGGGAATGAACAGGATCGACATTGTCCTTAGGGGTGAGAGACTTGGGTTATTAAATAGATGCCAGTATCGCGTTGGTGTTTGCGTCGAGATAGATGTGCCCATATATGGAGAGAGTGTTGTTTCCCCCATCGGGTGAAAGTACTATGAGTCGAGAGCAAAGTCTCTTCACTCGAGCGTTCATTGAGAGGGTCGACGAGTGATCATTCCTATAATATCGAGCCCTCATTCTAGCATAAAATATATTGAGGGATGAGATCGTTAACATAGTTAGCACGACATGGTCTAAACCCATATGCATAGGATTGTCCGATGTGTCTCTGAGATAAAAAGGTCGAGTTCCTGATTTTTCACCTACACGGAGACCGAGATAAGAAGAGGTTTTCCGACCAAGTACCTCTGACGCCCAAGTTGGTAATCCAAAGTATATAAGTGTGGACACGAGTAGTTAAAAGAAAAAATTAATCTCTTTTTTATTGTATTGAAAATAAGTTTTTTACTTGATCATAAAGGATAAAATATTTCATAAAATATTGTATCATAAGAGTGTCTCTAACCACCACCATCAATCTATCATTGGCCTCTGGTCCACATAGGTGACAAAGAAGACAGTCATCCTCTCCTTCCGTCTTGAACATTCCAATCACATATAGAATGAAAATTGATTGACGATATACTTTCTATCAATTATGAACATTAAATCGAGTCTTGATTACGTCAGTTTTTGTGATTGCAAATGAAGAGTCGGCTAGTAATGAACTGCATTTTCCATTGCAACAAAACCACTCAATTGCCAGTCCATGACTGCAGGTCATGCCAAGTAATGCACTTGGTTTCTTTGTCAAGAATGGTATAGACTTGTGATTGGTGAAGTAACTGCAGCATTGATCAGTTTCCACATATATTTACCTCCCCTCTTTATTCGGATACAGAGGTAGAGGCTCAGAAAAGGAAGCTCTTTCAACTTTTAGTTGGGAAAAAAAACTCAGTCTATCAATTCCTCTGATCCCTGCAGAGTTTTAATATCATGCAGAATCACTCACATGGCACCATTTCTTGCATGGTGAACAATATGTGGGAGTCCATTTTGAGCTTCACTGGCCAAAACAACTTCCGATTGATGCAAACACTGTTGAAAAGCACATAATACATCTGCAACATTTGCCAACTAATGGAAGGCAAAATGATTCTAAGGTCTGACAAGATGGAGATATCACCTTATGAGCTACCACTCAATGTACCAACTCCACTGCAGTATAACAAATCATCCCTGTAAACACCCAAGAAACAGGTCTCACAACTTATCTGAGGTGGGGAGCACTGCATTCGGACTGCAATTGCTTTGTCCGTAGTTGACAAGAACAGAAAAGTTGAAGTTCTCATTGATAGGATACTGAAAGAGTAGATGAGCTTCAGCTGCTGAAGGACATATATGAACATTTAGATAAACACAGAAAGTAAGATCTACTGAACTCACACCTTCATATCAAGTGAATTGGCCTCAAGTTTGAGATTGGTGTCTATAGAGCTAAGGTTCTAGTTGCGTGGCCTCTCTAAAATCCTAATAGCAATACAGCGAAGCAAAATTAACTTAGAAGCATGATGAGCAAAACACGAGTGAAGAGGATCTCCGAATTCAACAGATCTCCAATCGTTTCAAGCTCTCCATCGCTGTCGATTCAGATTCTTCCAGATCCTTTGCATCATGACCATCCACAAAGTCCTCTATCTGATTCTTCCCTGCTGGGCAGGCCAGGGGCAACATTGAAGGCTCAAGTGTCTGAATTGAGGACAATGGTTCCTTTACAAGAACTGGAACAGCTGGTGCAGTAACAGGTGACTGTTCATTCACCGAGGAAGATGCTGTAGCAACTGGCACTGATTCTTTTACCTGAACAGGTAAAGCTGATGCGATAACTGACACAGGATCCTTATCCAATGAAGAGGGTGAGACAACCGGCAAGGGTTCCTTCACCTGAAGTGGGATCACTGAAGTTACCGGTGGGACTGGTGGTGGAGTAGAAAAGACTGGCACGGACTGTCTGATGCGAACTGGGGATGCCATGCGGATCTGTGTGTGACCGATAACAGGCGGACGTTGTTGGCATACCTGTGATAGCGGTGGTGGAAGTGGAGGGGCTGAAAAGACTGGCACAGCTGTCCTTATTGTCACAGGGGGTGCCATGCCATGGCAAGGCTGACTGAAGTGCCTAACTGGAAAATATGGTGCTGCTGCAGCAACAGGGAAGTTCTGGGGCCGCTCATTGTGGTTCTCTGCCTGCTGGTGGTATGATGCATGAGCTCCACCATTTATTCCACGAGCGGTTGCACGAACTCTCGGAATAGAGTTTTGTCTGATGAGAGGTAGGATCTTCGATACAGATAGAGGAGATTGAAGTGAAGCTGGTTTTTTATCTAGCTGAACTGGGAACTTCTTTGGGAAAGGAGTTGCATGGGGGTTGTTCGCCATAGCTATTTTTTCCTTGAGGCGGTAATTGAGGAGAGCTCGTGCAATGGTGATCTGTTCCTGCTCATCATTGTTTTGTTCAGTTGACGAGCTTGCTGCTTCCTTCGCCACTGTATATTCATGAAGATGGTATTAGAAAAAATTAACATCTACCAGCAGCAAAAGATAATAACTGAAGAAGATCAGCACTATTGACAAATTTGACAGAATCAATTCCAGGAGTCCTGAAATCCAGCTGCGGCTGGATCCACTTGTGAAACAAGACTTACCGCCCAGTCTAAGCCTAGTAATGGGCCTTGATGGACAGTAAGTTTGATTCCTTTTAATTTTCTTTACCCTAATCAAAACCCTAACCCCTGCCCGATGCCTCTCTCACGTGCGCGATCCACCTTGCATTGTCTGTCACCATCCCCGTTCTATTGAATTGGTACTCTTCATCTTCACCGTCTGTTATGCCCAGATTTTACCTGAGGCTATTTTGGGGATTTCTTAATTAAATCTCGGTTAAATTAATTAAGGGCATTTTGGTAATTTGAGATAGGATCTTTTTGGCACTTTCATTCTCTATTTCATTAATCCTCTCCTGATATAGATCTATATAACGAAGAAAAGATTGTGTTTTCTTTTGTAGTATCTATTTTGCATGACAAGTATTGATCCAAGAAACCTAGTGGCTATCTAAATCTTTCTTTTTGTCAAGTTCCTCAAGTTTCCTCTCATCATCATTGGTCCGGGAAAGGAATGCTGCCGTGACTGCACACAGCCATACAACAGCCCTACAAAGGGTTGCTCGGCAGCCATACAGCAACCCTGCGAAGGGTAGATCAGCAGGCATGTTATGCTGGTAGCCCTGTCCCCTGGCTGCCGACATAGGACGTTGACCTGGGGATGATACCAGGATAATAATGCCCCACTTGGTGGAGCGAGCATGTGTCCCAACTCACTCACAACATATGATCTTGGGCATGCACATACACAGGCAACACTTGTGCAGCATACACCCTAAAGGAAAACAAATCACGTCTCCCTTGGTCCGTGCTCTTCCTGCTTCCTTCAAACACTATCTCTTATTCTTGCACAAGGCTATGAACACAGTATCTATGCAGCGACTAAGTCTTGCTGCCACCATGACCTTTGGAAGTGATATCTTCCACTCTCTTTGTACAGTCAAGTATGTGCATTCTAGTCATTCACCAGGCTGCAAACTACGGCAACCTTAGCTGGCCTTTCTCCACTATAATCCTAAAAGAGTGCAGCCCAGTAGGCATGCCCCTTGTGTAGCAGTTGGGCACTTATGTTTTGACGTTAACACTAATGTAATTCTGTACTCTAGGATTTCTTGAAAGTAAAGGTAGGTTTTCCAGAAACTATCTTTCAGCCATTTTATTATGAGGATGTTGCTGTACACCTTCTATGGTGTAGTACACATGATCACAAACATCATTATAAATTGGACTATCATATTGCTATCATCAATGCACTTGTTAGTTCCCCTTAGCATATGGTATTTCTCATGTTGTCCCCGCCTACACTTTTATTTGTGGAACTTTAAGGTCTAATTTTAGAGTGTGATCCGTTACAGGATGTATGACCAACTGCAGGCCCATCCCAACTCCTTATCAATTGCAAAAGGGCCAGTATATTGGAGGGCGATTCCCTTTGGGGATCAGCAGGCTATCAGACATGACAGTTAGACGATTCATCCATTTGCTATTAGAAGGAATGTGTCTCTCCTTTGGCGGGTGAGGGACATCACTACATTTGCTATGGGAGGTGCAATATAGGTTCTCTATCATAGGAGATAAACTTATCCCATTCGAGTAATGCCTCACTATCTGCTATTAGGGAGAAAGCAGCATCGGGTATTAGGGAGAAAGTAGCATTAGTGCATGTGGCAATTATAAGACTTATTATATGGTCATTCTCTATCCATTATCGAGAGACGCATTTGTCAGATATTCAACTTGAAAATCGAGTCTTTTGTGAAGTGCACATGTATGACTAATTGTATATGGATAATATTGCACGAAAACATATTGCATGCATTCTTACGGTCTATATGTGATCCCTGATTACTCATATGTTATCCGACTCACATATCATATGCACAATTAATAGCATTTGTGCCCCAAAACTACTACCGCAAACCACAGTGTAGATTGATTCAAGATAGTATGAAGATGGTTTCAAGTTGGCGAACCAACTAGAGCAACTCTTGAGGGAGCATCAGAGATGAGGTGATAGTTAAGTCTGATAAATAAGATAATTATTTGTATGATTATATTAACGAAAAAATATATATACAACTCCGTGTAACAAATTGTCGAAGAGGGTTCACGCATGATATGATTTTCTCGACATACGAGTCAATTCGTACTAGGGCGTGACATTGTCGCCACTACCTCATCCTCTTCTTCTTTGTCGCCTCCACACTCGACTTCTTCTTTGCTACCTCCAACCCCCTTGTCTCTTAGTATGTTCTTGTGTACTATGGGTTGGTATGCTTTTACGAAACGGATCAGATCCATATTGGTCTAGCTATGAACCGACACATATTTGATACCCGAAATTAAACATCTTGCCTTTAGAAAAGGACAAAATACATGCACCAACTAGGAGCATCAAGAAAGTTGATTTTTCTTCATCTTTTATTTTTTAAATACTACTAGTAAGGTTCACCATATCGGTTCGTACCAGTGTACCAAGTTTATCTCGGTCCGATACGATACCCGATACCAAGCGGTATGCACAGTGCGTACTGCTCGGTATAATATAATATAATAATATATAATATAATTTTAAAAAAGAACAAGGCGTCGCCTCGCCTCACGGGAGAACGAGGTGTCGCCTCGTTCTCCCGCTGGAAGACGAGGCGGCACCTTATCCTCGTGTGGGAAGACGAGGTGTCGCCTCGTTACTGAGGAGGCGCATCGCTGGTAGTAGGCGGTCCACGCATCGATATCCTGCCGGTATATCGCCGTCGGCGTCTGATCGAAATGAAGAACCTTGATTGCTAGAACAAATTTCTTCAATGGCTAACGATATAACTCATATGAAATTCCAAACTAACCTCATTAGACAAATAAGTGTTTTTATTTGCAAATAATCACAGATAATTAGTCATTTAAGCAGTTCGGAGTTACACTTATGCTTATCATGTCTTCCATGTCTTTGGCATCTTACTAGTTTCAGTTCTCTAAAAGAGCATCTAATCTCCCCATCAAGCATGCAATTGAGGATTCACATGGCAAGCAAATCTGCAGAATTGTAAGCATGCCAGCAAATAACATGTTGGTGACTCACATTGTTTCAATGATGACCATGCTGCCAAAGCAGCATTTTTTTCTGCCTGCTTCTTGTTCTTAGCAGGTTCGCCCGTAAACGTGATTCCAGCAAGTTCCACTGTGCATGTAAAGACAGGCAGGTGTCCCAGACCTGAACGCACTGAGGTATATGATGGCAAAGGTGCCCCAACTCTCTGGGAAATTTCCTGTAGGAGGTTCTTATAAACCCCTGTCTCATCCTGTTAAGACATCATAATCAGTACCAAAAATTCATGAAGATTATTCAACAGAATTTATAAAGGATATGCTCATCTGAAAAGCTTTCATTTTGGCTGTATCTTTGGCACTAGTAACAGGTCGGAAGGCCACATATTGTCTATGCTACAGAGTTATCTTGACTGTCACACAAGCCTCCTCAAGAGAGGGCTCAAATTGGTACACTTTGAGTTGGTGTGCTATCTTATTTAATAATGACCACAGTCAACAGACTGCATAAGCATATATCAAAGCCTAAATCATACTGATGAAAAAAAAAGGTATACAAGATACCAACACAGTTACAGCAGCAAAACAAAGGTATACGTGATACAAATACAGTTAAAGCAAATTGTGATACTAATATTTAGCTAGGAAACTCAGCTATGCAGTTTCCTAAGGTAGACACTGACAAGTCTATGATGTCAGAAAGACAGCAGAGAACATAATCCTTTGGGCTTGTTTTATCTATATGTTATAACGTGTACTAGAAGACTTTAGCAACAGCAGAAAGTCCACCAGAATCAATACAAACTGTCAGAGGAAGGTTATCTATACACATAACGAATTTGTGAACCCAGTAAGCTTAAACAGTATATCAGGGCACATCGGCAAAGAGGAATATCCATATCTTGAGATATTCTGGAGACTATTCTTGACAATATTTTATATAACTCCAACAAAAAACTGATGTGATCAGACATGATGTACCAACACTGAACTGCATTACTTGGTGCTATCAAGAGTATAACAAAGGGGATAAAGGTAGGACAGAGAATACAATGTGATTCTTAAACATAAGTTACAACATTAGCTAAGATTCATGATGTTATTATAGCTTAATCATGAACTTAATCCCATCCATGGAACCTTCTGAACTTAGAATCTTAGTGGAAAACGCTTCACAGAGAAGATGAAGGCTTCTACAATCCATGTGGTAGGTTAGCAAGTTGAGACCCAGAATTTTGCTAAGCACAAATAAAGTTATTGCAATGCTTATTCTATCATGTTCATTGTTCTTCTGCCTTTAATCACCTTTAATGTTTACAAGACATGATGAGAAAAATAATCACCTTTAATCATATTTATTGTTCTTCACTTGAAAAACTATAAAGGATAACAGAAACTTCTAATCAATTTAAAGGTTCGAAGCTGCTACAGAAACAATTAAGACAATAATCACCAGATGCACAATAATTCTACCTACAGTGCCATTGATCAAAAGACGATTTGTCAACCTTCTTCCCACTGGGGACAATCCACTTGCATGCCCCAGTGGTGGGTTTAGGTACGGCAACCAAAATTCAAGACCGCCAGTGTCATGTTCCCACCATTATCTCAAAAGGTTAGCCCCTTTAATCGTCACTTATTTCTATACACATGAATCGACGACAGACTCGTACACACAATCAAAAGCAGAGTCAGCAGTCATACAGCATGATTAACAAAGTTATTAGTACATCAAAACTAGACCTCGGTTGGATAAAAGAATAGCCTGGAGCCAGAACAGCTGATTATTATATACCACATACAAGTCGGTAAACCTATAAGACAAAGATTGAGACGAATATAGTAACACGACACGAAGCCCGAGACAGTGGCTGAGAAGCACGGTTGAAGTTCCGTGACAAAAACGCTCCTTTACCTGGGGTTTCGAATAAATCTTTGATTGTTATGTTCGGAGTGGTTTAACACCGCAAAACCCTTACGGAGAACCACGCGCAACAATCCAAACAGGTAGACAAGGTTCGTAGAAGTAAAGCAAATGGTCGTTGGTAAGTGAGAACAAAAGGGGATTATTAAAAGGACGATGACTCCGTCGCCGTGCCGACGAAGCTTACCTTAACTAAAACCCGAACTAAACGAAGGAACGAAATGGAAGAAGAAAGCGAGTCAACTCATCACCTAGAAAAAAGATCCCTTTCTTTTCTTTCTTCATTTGTTCCTAAAGAACCAATTTTTGTTCGGTCTTACGGAAACAAACCAAGAAGAAAGAATCTACTTTTTCTTCACAATTGTGATTTTTTTTCCCCAAAAGTTACTTTATTGATTAATTGAAATTCCTACTCAATATAACAATGATTGCTTAAAAAACAACTTTATGAAGCTGCAAAATAGAACGGAAGTGCAAATCTTGGAAGGGAAAAACATGAACTCTTTTCACCTAATTTTCTGAAGTGATGACAAGGGAAAAAAATCGATTTTTTTTTTTATGGTTTGGTGTATGGATTAATGAGATTAGGAGGGGAGGAAGGGGTTGAGCCACCGGCTACTGACCAGGATCCGGGCGGCGAGGGAGTGGGAGGGACCGCGGTGGGATAGGGCGGTGAGCGCCACCTCCGCCGCCGAGTGCTCCGCCTGCCGCAGCGTGGTGCAGAAGCTCGGGCTCTCGAACACCTCGCCGTTGAAGTTCACGGCCGCCTTGAACCTCGGCGCGTGGTCCGGCCCCTCGCGTATGCACGTGTACGACGGCAGGTTGAAGCAGCTCCGCTGCGCCAGTTCCTGCAGCTGGTTCTTATACATCCTCGCCCACGTTCCCGCACTCCCAAGGAGCCCCACGGGAAGATATCACCCTCCGATTGCGGACAGGAGGCAAGATCCAGCCTCCCGCACCGTCTCCAGCAGCACCTCTGTCCCTCCCGACAGAAACTGGGCCGACGCCGCCGGACGAGATCCGGATCCGCACGGCGCCGCCACCGATGGGTAAAGGCAGCTCCGCCTGCGTTTTCCAGGGGATCCCGCCGGAATCTAGGGCTCCGACGCGACGCCGCCTAATAGGGTTTTGCCCTCTCCCTCTCTCTCCTCGCCATAGTGGAACAGAACACAGAGATCAACTCGTCTTGCGAGAAGAGACGAAGAAAAGCAACTGAAACGCTTACCATTTTTTCCCAAAACCACTCTCTCTCTATATATATAGAAATCAAAAAAATAATTAATTAAATGATAATTCAAGCTGCATATAGCTTGGTGGGGATATAGTGGTACTGTTGTTGTTTTATGGCATAATATGTGATTGGGAAGAGAGGAGTCAATTGAGCGTTTATGTACGTCAACCTTCTTTTGTTGCTCGAGTGTGCAATAAACAAAAGAGAAAAATAATAATAGTATTTTGGTAAGAGAAAACAAATATTGGTTTGTGAGTTCGAAATTAAGCTTCGTAGAGTCCAGCCACGTGTATATATGGCTTTGCCTCAGCACCACAATTTTTCAAATTAGGTGCTCTTCACGTCGGCACCACTTTGACTCCCAACAAGTTTCAACTGCTCCGTAAAACCTAATTATTTATATATATATATAATTATCATGGGTTTTATGGAAAAGTTTATATGGATGGAAGTCGAATGTTTCCGCGGCACTTCTCACCGCGGAGAAGCCGCACATTGGAATCTCCGAAGCCGACAGCACTTGACTCCTGGAAACTGCATCACGAAAGCGACTCGCGGAGACGCCCGGTGATCGTAAGCGAACCTTATTAGACCCTCCTCTGATCACCAACCTGGATTAGTAGTCTCTTTTACGGTAATTTTTTACGGCTTTTGTTATCTATGTTTTATGGGAAAAATAGAAAGAAAAGAGTGGTCAATATCAGAAAGAGGAAAAGGATGCACTAATGATCGTGGATGTGGTCTTCATTGGAGTGCTTGTGGCCACTTGTGGGGTTTTGCAACACCAAAAGGTCAACCCAACCCACCCACTGTGACGGTCCCTACAAGGCATAAATCATGACACGGCTTTGTCTCATCAATGTTGTTGGGTCAGCTATCTCCCCTTTTGCTCTCTCCACATTACTCTTTCTTTTTCTTCCTACGATGGTGGTGCTATCTTCCTCCTCTCTTGTCAAGGTTGATGATGAGGATCTCAGGACAATGTACCATCTTCCAATCCAACTGTCACAGAAATGGCTGGTTTAGTGAGAGTGTTAAATTTGCAGAAAGGGATAGCTCAACAAGTCACAGCACCCAACCAGACAAACAAACAAATATTAGTAGTGCCTGAGATCATTGTTTTATGAACATGAGGATCACAATCATCAATAGTGTTTGATGCTGCCACAGTACATTTTATTTGATGCTAGAAACAAGTGTTCTTTTAAATCTCAAACCATGGTTGGAATTATTAGACTCAACAACAACAACAACAACAAACATCCATTACCAAGCAACTATTTGGATTCAGCAAAATGGAACCTCAATCATGTCTAGGCAAAGCTACGATCCACAGTGTCATACGATCCATCGGGTGTAGCAACTATTTGTTGCTGGAGGGCTGGATTAGAAGGAAATAATCCACATTGTGCTGTGTGCGCCATCAGTTGATCCAACAGCACCAGAGCTGCCATGGCTTCTACCATCGGAACGGCTGAAGAACATCAAATAAGGCCTCAATGTTAAATTGGAGCAAACCAGATAAAAGGGATGGATTGGAAATGAAATCAGACCTCGAGGGACTACACAAGGATCGTGGCGGCCTCTTGCTATAAGCTCAGTTTCGTGTCGGTCTCTAGTTACTGTCTTCTGCTTTTTCTGATGAAATGGACAAATCATACTAAGATGGATGCATAATACAACTAAGAAACAGATGTATATAAAAGTAGTACCACGATGAGACTACACCAAGAGGTTTCACTGTTGCACTGTGTTACTCCCATGATGGAGTACAAAATTTGTTTTTCACTAAGGATATGAGATGGTTATTGAAATGAAACCATTTATATTCAGAAAAAATGGTAAGATTTTGTTTCCATTTAACATCACATAAGGGCTCAAAATGGTTAATTCAACAGAGATCAGAGAGGTGCATGGAGTGTAATTTATACTAACAAACATACGTTGATTTAATGCCAGCTTACCCCAATTGTAGATGTTGGTTTAAAAGCTATTCTCGTATATATGGTTTCACCATTGGATATTCCTCCCTGTAAAGAGGAATCATTATATTTCAGAAAGCCAGAATATCTGCAAGACCAAACTCCATAAAAATGAAAATAATTAACACAAAGACAGACCTGTATACCGCCTGATCGATTTGTTCTTGTACGCATATTGCCAAGTTCATCCATGTAGAACTCATCATTATGCTCACTTCCAGTCAAAAAAGTACCTAAAAGGTCGTTTTGAGCCAATAACAGAGAGCAAAACAATCAAAAGATCAGAAGCTCTTACAATGGAAATGCTGATGAAGATATAGGTGGGTGTTAGTAGGGCATCAGACAAGATAATGCTGGTCCACACTCCATGATTACCTACCTGCAAATCCGCTGCCAAACTCAACTCCCTTCGTTGCAGGCAGAGACAACATAGCTTTTGCCAAATCCGCTTCCAGTTTATCAAAGACAGGACACCCAAGTCCCTGATAGATTTCAGTGGATGAGTTTGAGAATGAGCTCAGAAAAAATAAGAAAACACGTCCAGCAATTAAGTTTTCCAGTTAGTCCAAGTCACAAAGGACAGAGTACTTCAAATCATAGGTGAAATACTTACACGTGGAACATTTCTTGCAATGCATGTCACGACGCCGCCAACAGATTCTCCTTTAACTCGCACAGCATCAATGGCCTCAATCATCTTCTGAGCATATTCTGGATCTGGACATCTGACTATATTACTCTCAATCTGGTAATTTTTCAGCAGAAATGCAGTCATTTAACCATAATACTAAAAGGAAAAAAAGAGGAATAATATTTTGAAGAATTGAACAATATTAAACCTCATCAAGGGTCACCGTCTCATTATCAACAATCCCTTCAGGAAGAACAACTTTATGAACTTGAGAAACATATGCTAGGATCTGTGGGAAAGGAACAAAAGTGATATTAAAATCAAATAGAGCTATAACCATTATGCAACCACCAAAACGTTACATATTCTCTAACTGACAACCACTGCAGGTGGAAGCATTGAAACCAGTTAATTAACATGCTCATATAACCATGTTAGATGATGATATTATGCTTGAACAGATTAGATATGGGAAACAATGATGGGATGTACAAGGACAGTGACAGAGAACTTCAGATCTGCACATCATACTTAGAATCATTCATGATAAGGTAATTGCAATTGCTTGCCGTTCACAGAACCCAACAAATTGCAGAAGCCTGAAGTGCACCTTATGCACTTATATCTGCAGACTTAATATCATAAAATATTTTATTAGTTTAAACCAACAAAGAACTGGTTACTTCCAACTGTATTATGGATATCCAGAACACACACAATACAAATCATACTGTCCAAAAACCATGCCCACTCTATCCCGGCCAGTATTCCAGAGCACAATTAACAGAGGCTGACCAACTTTCAAGCAGCATTAACCGACATATGGGGTAAAGGGTAGAGGAATACAGATAACTAAAATCTCCAATTCAAGAGTAAGATATAAAAGCAAGTGTGAGATCAAGGCATCATAAGTGTATCATAGGTTACCTACAGCATAAGTTCAACTTAAGAATTTACGAAAAAACATGTGAACATAAGGCAACACATAAACCCACCTCAGTTCCAGCATACATTTTAAGAATCTTCTTTGCAAGAGCTCCAGCAGCAACTCTACCGATGGTTTCTCTTGCTGATGATCTGCCACCCCCCTACAGTTCCATTTCAGTAAACATCAACTGTGGATATTTGAAGATTTTCATGATAAATATCAACGAAACTATACATTTCATGCATATAAAACATATACTACAGACTGGAGTCTAAGACCATTTAAAGATATGATAGCAACAAGAAGGAACATCTGTTACCTGTATCGCTCTCACACCGTACTTAAAGTCATATGTTGCGTCTGCATGAGAAGGCCTATATGCAAGTGACATTTCACTATAGTCCTGCAAAAATCAAACATGAGATTATTATAAACCGAAAGAAGGTAAATATATAAACATAGCTTGCAACATCAGGAGGGGAATCATGCTAAGTTAGATTTGACTTTTATTTGATGGCTTTTTATTAAAACCATGAAGCAACAGTACTAGATGAAACTTTCAGGTGTTGACTGAATTGTTTTGTATCTAAATACAATAGTCTTACTGTCACACCAAGAACTCACATGTCCTCTTTGATCTGTATTTGGTACAAAAACACAAATTGAAGTTCCGGTTGTCATTCCTGCAATAAAAAAAAATTCCTACATCAGCAAACTAGAGCATGCTAATTCAGAGAGTTGTGTTATATGATAGCAGAAGAACAAAAGGAAAGATTAAAAAAAAAAAGAAGAAGAAGAGAAAACCGTGTAACCTACCTTCATATAGTCCTGAGAGAATCCGACATGTATCAGTTTCCTTCCTTGGTGTAGTTATCCTGCTCTGACCTGGTCTCCTGGAGGTCAAACATAAATGTTAAACTAAATCACACCCAGTCAAATGAAGTGAAAACAAAATACATGGAAAGGACAGAGTAAGTGCCAGTGAAGCTCAAAACCTTCTGTCAAGTTCAAATTGCAAATCCTCTTCAGAAAGAGGAATCCTAGGGGGGCATCCACTAATAATACAACCAACACCACCTCCATGAGATTCTCCATAGGTTGTGACTTCAAAGTGCTTTCCAAATTTATCCCCACCTGCCCGCACCTCTGTCCTTTTGAAAATCGACTTTCCAGTTAGAGTTTTGAACATCAGTAATTAAACATAAAATATAGCCATCTTTAAATAAGTTAACAAATCAGATTTTGAATGCCCATTTCAAAGGAACGACAAACAACAATCCTGGTAGGATAACTACATAAGCAACAGGAAGTTCATATCCAAAAGCCATCAAGATTGGAGCCATACTCGATAAATTTTAACATGTCCAATCAAATCGAACACGCAATGTTAAATGGACAATATATATGATAAAAAAATTTAGAAGGTGGTAACGGGTGTATACGTCAATAATAAATAACGGCAGCAAGTATGGTCAGAAACAGAAAGTATTAGGTGGTGGAAAGAATGGAATCTCCTCCGTCGCATAAGCTTCCCCAACTTATTTAATTATACTCTAATTTTGATGTCCGAATGTACAATCAACCCCACACCCTTCTTTATCTAATGCAAGAAATGTTTGTCATAAGATTAAGATGCAGTGCCTCTGATAAGCATGATTCCCAACATAAGCTGAGGAAATAAAAGGGAAAATGCCTCTAACAGAATTTTAGCCTCAAAAAACACACGATCGACCGATCGACCATCAAATTCACAAAGACTGGCACTCAAGAAGCAAAGATCTCTCTTTTTTTCCCTATCACAAAGACAGCGAGATATTATGATCATCATCACCGTAAGGAAACCGGAGGAAAACAGACAGGTAAGGGGTAGGAGGAAGAAAAAAGCTCACCGAGCCTTCGAGGAGCAGGGGAAATCCGCCGCCGGATGGAGATCTGGTCGACGGTGGAAGGCAGCCGGGAGGCGAGGCCGGACACGCCGTCGGTTCTCGATCCCGCGAGGAAGGGTTTCGAAGAAGGCAAGGAAGACGAAGACGAAGCCGCAGACGCCATCAATTGACCTGCTTCTCTCTATTCTCCCTCCACCTGCGAGCTCGGGGCGGATAAGCTATATATCGGGGAAGAGAAACCGGGCGAGCGACGCCGTCTGCCCACCAACCCCCCCCAGCTGCCCCGGAGGATGGGGCCCATATCCTCGAGCCACAAACCCTCCCGAACCGAACCATAATTAATCAGATCGTTCGGTCTGAAGAACAAGGGTTGAATCTACGACGTGAAGGGGCGAGGGAGGCGCCGTATCGATCACGTGGTCGGGTTAGTGTGTGTTCCCTGGACAATCCGATACAGGGTACACTGCATTCCCAGCCCTGGAATATAAGAAAACAATGGGATGTCTATCGCCGGACACGCCGCATCTCGTCGTTTTCGTGTTTACCTGTTCGGGCCGAGGCAGGGACCATCGCCCTCCCGCGGCGCCCACCCCCGAGCCAACAATTCTTGGCGCTGTCCACCATGTCGTGTCATCCTCATGTTCAATAACGATAAAACAACGTCGATCACGAGTCACTAACAGCGGCGATCGTACACATCCCACAGCTGCTATTCCTGCATGAGAGAATATGGTGGAGCTGAAACCTTCCTCGGCACGCGAATTGATGCTATCATCTAAATTGGTGGAACCAACGCGAAGTGACGAGATGAACGATGGGCTGGTAACAATGATACACCAGTGATGCATGGTGATGATCAAATTAGCTGGTAGGAATGATACACCAGCCTCAAGAGTCCCATCGACGACAGATGATGATCAAGTTGGCGAGTAGAACAGCGTGTAAGATGGTTAGTTGATGCATGGTGATGCTAAAGGGACTTCTCCATGTCTTCTTCGTCGCTCGCTTCAACTTTTATACTACGGTATCCAATTGATTGGTTACAACAACGTTGGCATTCAAGGATGATCACAGGAGAAATAAAAAATGAGAGAATTGTTTGTATGAATCATTTGTCAAGCAACAATGGGCTTCCCTTCAATGTCTCTTTAAATTTGCCAACCAAAATCTCACTTTCTACCCAAAAGTCCTCAATCTTAAATTGCACACGTAATAAAACCATGTATCAGATGAAAATTAAATAAACCAAACAATTTAATCTGTCTTGCTGTAAAGATCAGAAACAACAATGAGGCTGCCAATAATACACTTCCATTGCACATTGCACGAATCCACGTGATTATCCATGAGAGTTTCAAAAGTTAAAAAGCTTAATTGCATTACCATATTCTTTGGACTCAAACCGCTTCATCCAATTTCCTTAGAAACGGGGAATATCTATAGATAGGTCCCCACATGTTATATTTCAGTTCTAAGAAGGTACTCATTGTCTCCATCTTATTAAAGCATTCGTGTGCCTTGACATTGTTTCCATGGAGTATAATCAAGCACTGGATTAACACCTAAGCAGTGAACAAATATTCAGACACCAATAATATGCTCACCTATACCGCCACATTTCAAAGTAAATTCAAATACTTGAAGCACAGGAATATCGAATATATTACCCAGAAAATGTCAAATATATTTATGTGATCAGTTGGAACTATGTGTTGTATTTTGATCACACTCATCAGCTGATCATTTTGATATAGAAAAAAAAAAAACTTTACAATACTTATTATGCCAAAGTGTAATAGTTCTAAATATAAACAAACACATCATAATGGTATTGTGATTAGTAAAGACAATCAGAGAAAGACTGAAGAGAAGAATAAGAATAATGATATGGTCAATCAATCACAAAAGGGTTATCATTACACCTTCAATATGAAGAAGAATTCAGAAAAAGTAACTGAGATGCCTAAGAAAGTCAAAGCCATTAGCATTTGAGAAACATGCTGCTGACATTTAGATAGATAAACATGTTAACCGAGCAGAAGGTGCCACACTATCCCCGATTTTTTTACTGCTTCAAGAAAATTTTTAGATAGGAAATAGTCAAAGAGGATTGCATCCATGTGTTAAACTCTCATATAACAGTAAACCACAAGATATACCAATTAATTGTTATAGACAAAGAGACATTTTCCCCACAATAAACCCTCTGTTGGGTGAGAGACAAATCAAATTTTGGTCAAGTGGGTAAGATGATATTATGGATGGCTTAAACTAAAAATGGATGGAGGGGCTTAATCTCACACTGATATGTAAAACTAGGAATGATATAAGGGTCACTCGGACTAAAAAAACGCTATATGGTGTGTCCTATAAGGCCACTGCTTATGATTTAAGACACAATAAACCCTACAAGTGACAGGTCTGAAGGGTTAGGTGAGACATAGGTCAAATTTTGATTAAGTATGACTTGATTTCCGGGTGGCTTAAATTTAACATAGTGGGGCTTAGTCTCACACTGAAAACGCTCAAGTTGAGAGGCATTTAATCAGAACCTCTAATGATCAAGGAGTAACGCATTTAATCAGAAACCCTGATGGTCAAGGAGTAAGGCATTTAATCAGAAACTCTAATGGTCAAGGAGCAAGGCATTTAATCAGAAACTCTGATGGTTGAGTAAGGCATTTAATAAGAAACTCTAATGGTGATTGCTTAATCTTTGGTGGCAAATATGTGCCAGAGAGCTAATGGTGATTGTTCAATCAATGGTAGCAAATATGTGCCAGATAGCAATAGTAAGAACTGTGAAGCAATTATTACGGGGGAAGGTCTCCAAGTTGCCATTGCGGAAATGATTTCTCTAAGCTGCATGCGAAGAGTGATGCGGCTTATGTTGCAAGAGTAGTTAATCACATCAAATTCTACCGTGATAGCAAATAAATGTGTATAAAGACATTTTTGACCTGATAAGAATATTTTATATAATCAACTTATCTCATGTACATTGAGAGGCAAACAAAGTGATCAACAATATTTTTCAGATTATAGATGCAGAGGGATTGTCTCCTCTGTGGGAGGATTTTTGTTATAGGTCTTTGTATCAATATAGCTTTAATTTTTGAGAAAAAAAAATAGTTTGAATTCTAAAAATTATAACTATGGTAATTCAAATATCTATAACAAAATCCTCCACTTACATCAGAATAGACCATCAGAAAGAGCTTTAAGTATCAATCTATGCCACAAAAAATGGACTAAAAAGTCCTAGCAAAGCCGACCATCCAGTTGATCGCGTATACATGAGAAAATTTGGTTGTATCAAACATTCTCATTATATTAAAAATATCTTTGTAAATATTCATTTATTGTAGCTGCATCACCATCCGCCTGCAGCTTATAAATCACATTCGTAAAGATCTTCCTGCATAACATTTACTTCACAATCCTGACAGTGTCCTTTGGCATATACTTGCCACAGAGATTAAATTATCACCATTAGAGTGTTTGATTAAAAGTTATCCCTTCGGTGTCTTCGGTATGAGATCAAGCCTCAATTATGTTTAATTTAAGTCATCCAGAATAGGATCTCATCCACCTAGCTAAAACTTGACCTATTTCACCCAACCCTTCAAACTTGTGGAATCACAATGGTCTTATAGAACAGACCATTTAGCATTGTTTTTGTCTACGTGCCTAATCATAACCTATTAGCAATCAAGGTTATCATAATGAAAGCATCTCAATGATAATAACAGTACCATCTTTTGTCGAGTGTTTCTTTATAGTTAAAGCTAATACATATAGGGTAATAGATGTTATCAAGTTTCTTGATCAAAATCGTGTGATCAAGGTACTTGAAGATTATATTATGCCTATGGAAACACAATTATAAATAGACCTTAAAAAAGAAGGATGCTATAACTTGTTTCAGAAGGCATTCACCGAAAATAAAAATAATTTATCACAAAGCATAAATTTATTAAACACTTCACCACCGAGAAATCACAAAAGGATTATGATCAGCATAAGACATTCTAAACCAATTTGCTGGTAACCAGTCAGGTATATCATAATCTGTAGATAGATATCACAATCTGTTTTAAAATGCTTCAGGTTATTAATGTTTCTATGGTTATAACGATCAAGAAGCAAACCATCAAGATTCGGCTGAGGTGGACTCGTCATCTTTGTGCTTCAGCACGCCGGAATCCACAAGAATCGGCACCTCAGCGGCGAGCCACGGCGCGAGGCCCAGGCAAAGGGCATGCGCAATTCCAAACCTAGGACTGTGAATCAACAAATAGATCATTAACGAAGCAAAAAGAAATAGGAGGTACCGAAAAATCGCGATCAGGAGGGAGAAGAAGGGATGGTAAATCAAGTTTTTTACCAGTTCTTGGCCCAGAGGGGCTTGAAGTGAACGGTGAGGCAGATCTTGCCCCCCCTGTACATCTTGTGGGTCTTACCGTCGAGCTGGGGGAGCTCTATCTCGGGGGCGGTGGCGGGGTATGTAACGGGGATGTCGAACTGGAGAGCGAACTCGTAGCGGCGGAGGTTGTGGACGTACCAGCAGGTGCCGGACCAGCGGGTGCCTTCGGGGTTTGCGGCGGAGATCCGGAACCAATCGTTGTCATGGGACTTGTTCATGGTGGTGTAGGCGATCAGGGCGCGGTACTCCTCCTTCAGCCGCTGCGTCCACGCCGCCCCGTCTCGCGGCCCCGCCCGCGTCGACAGCAGAGGGATCTGCGTCAAAGCCGACTTCGTGTTCGGATCCCAGCCCTCCATCTCCTCCCTCCTCCTCCTCCTCCCCCCTTCCCCTTCTTCGCCTCTCTCTCTCTCTCTCTCTCTCTCTCTCTCGATCAAGATCAAGAAAAATGATAGGGTTAGGACGAGATGAAATCGCTTCGGGAGAGAAACGTCGGAGCCGACGGCGTCGTGCGTTGATAATACGCGACCCAGCACTCTCGTGCAACGCACCTGACCTTATTTATAACCGTGCGTGTGAGAGGACTGTGTATATATGTAGACTTTTTTATTTTTAAATATTTTTCTTGATTTGATTTGGTTCCACTTATATTTGGTCAATCAGCTTCAAAATTTTTTATTAGATAAATTTAGAAATTTAGATAAAATTCAAATTTTAGCTTTAAAAATCTACAAATTATAAAATAATTTAAATACATTTCAAAATGAATTTTGGGTATTTATTTTTTAAAAAATGTATTTCAACATAGCATTTTTCATACTATATGTATAATTTTTTACTGGACTAATTTTTTAATATTTATAGATGCTTAAATATTATTTTTTAAAATCATGAGGACTTGTGTTTATACATTTTGTATGTTTTTGAGAATATTTTCTAATTATTATATCGTTTAACAAAATTTTAAATCTATTTTTATATTATTTTTTTATCTTCGATTCTTAACGCATTAATTGGACCAAGAAATAACCAACAGATTACTCGAGAATTCGCCCGATTAACAAATGTTATGTAGACATATACTGAAGGCGTTATTATTCATTATTCAACAATGACATATTCCACATTTGTTTTCCGATCAAACGCTTTAGTATATATACATCATTCATCATTCAAATTTGAACGCCTGCAAACACGTCTACTCCCACCCAAGTCAGAACACTATCCATAGAATCAATGCTAAGGTAGCTTCTTGTAAATACAAATCACTCTTTCTATGATGTGCCTCTTCTTCCGCAAATGTTATTTACGCCCAGTAGTAGTACACATTGGGGGACCTGTAGAAAACCCAGGATGGTCCTCTCAAAGAATAACGAATACAAATTAAATGCAATGTTAATGGGGGCACCGGCCATCCATGAGCAGATGCCCTGCTGTGAGGCAGAATGGCTCCCTTCAACTTCAAAGCTCGGTGGCACTGCAGCGGTCTCCTCCACGAATCACCTAACTGCAAATGTAAGACGATGTCTTGTAAACATGGAAGTTAAAGCAACCCATAGAAATTGAGTGTCAAATGCAATGAGCATATTGTTCACTTCTTTTCTCTAATCATATAGCATGTTTGCTATGGTAGATCGATCGATCTGAGCCCGATCATCATTCCTAAAAGAACCTAATTTTCGATACTGTTGCTTTTTTTCTTTTCTTTTTTTCCAGAATACTTGAAACTTGTATAAATTGTTTCATTTTACTCTTGAGATCAGTATAGATGGGCAAACAAATAAAAGGACAAGTTTATAGATGTAAGCATAGTTATCGATGTTGTATATATTGGTGTAAACATAGATGCCAAAACACTGTTATATGTATATCATGTTCAACAATTTAAAATAATTGATATCCAACTAAGTAAACTAAGTAAATGAAATCATAACCTGATGAACAGTAATTTAGGGCCCAATACCTTTGAAAACAACACAATAGCCATTAAAAAAAGAATTAATGAGTTGAATAATCAAAAAGTTTTAGAGTCAAGACTTAGGTACCTTTGAAAAAAATATGATTCCTATTTTAAAGGAATGATAGCATCAAGATTCTTTGAGGTTTGCCATCCCTTAGGATAAACACGATATTTAGTTTCCAAATGCAGATGCCAATTCATAATCCTTGAGCAATCATTAGGTAAGCCTTCCATTTGGTGTTCATCCTCAACTATGTGTTCGATAAATCCTGTGTCCTGCAGACATTATGATTTTATAGCTCTATGTCACTGCAGAAATGGATTTGGCAAATGGCAAGTAGTATGCAATAGTGGAGGAGAAATAACAATTAATCTAACCAAAGTAGGAGACTATGTTGAAAATAAACTCCGATTAGAACAAGGATTAGCTTCTTTGACTTTGGTTTTACCATCACAATTATGTAAAATCTTTAGTGGATCAAAACAAGGTTGCATAGTTATGAATTATAACCACTAAAATGTAAGAGCACTTTTACACTTTTTTGAAAAAAATCACAGTACTGTAGAAAAAGACAGAATTTTTACCTACCAAACAGAATCCAAATAAGATAGATGACCTAAACAGACTAAAAGGATGCAAAGGTTGGATCTTTGATGCTAGGAATTCATATAAAAATAGCTTAAAAATTTTCATCTCAACAGAAACCACAAGAAAAAAATGTATTTATTTAGCAAGTTAGAAACCACATGTGAAAAATGAAAGAAAAGATGTACCTCAAAACCTTCTGACACTGTGTCCAGAAGCTCAATGGCATCTTTTGGGTACATCCACCTCTTAGGATTCCATAGCACGGTGCTGTTGAACGCAAAACCTGACATATCAACATGAAATCTCCGGAGATTGTTGCTCTTTTCATTCGTGTGCCATCCAATCACTCGACGTCCACTGCATACTGGGCCTTCGAGAATTGCCTTATTTTTGCTTTGAGAAAGCATTGCCACAGGCCAAGTGCCAAATCTCCTACAGGCACAAATATTAACCTTTGTTAAGGCAGAAGTAACTCACGTCGTTAAAAAAGAAGGCTAATTTAGCGGCAGATTGATGAGCAGTAACTTCAGAGCAAACAAATGAAACTCTACTCCATTGACAGAAAATTTCCGATGATATAACAAATATCCCCGCTTGATGAAAAAAATTTCTGATGCACCTACAAGCTATGATCTACGGAACAAGTGATTCAACCCCAAGAAATTAACAGACATAGAGAACAGGTTTACTGCAAAGCAACGATGACTGATAACTACAACCATTAAGTTTAGGAGCCACCTGTACTGTTATTTTTGGACAAGCAAAGCAATTGTGCCGAAATGTAAAGTATTTGAAGGGTTCGGCACTTCAAAATGCATGTACTTTGGGCATCTCAATCGCAAGAAACATATGGTTCTTAGAGTAGGCAATGATTTGTCTACCTCAGAAAATAATATGGCAATTGCAAGTTCCGCAACATGTTTCATCTGGTAAATTTCCTCCTTTTTGCCGTGTAAGAAAAAAAAGATCATTTTAGCCCAATTTGATTATGGGGCTTCATCCTCGATAAGCAAGTGCAAATTCGACTAGCTTACTAGGGTTAGGAAAAGTATGGGGCAATTATTGAGCACTGCAATTAATTCATCATGGCATAACATTCAAGGCGGCAACCGGAAAGAACTAGAGTTACTATTGTGGCAGATTACGCTGGAAGAACAATGAAAGAGCTTTGTTAGGATTGAGCACCTGATCTGTCTCAATCGATCGAAGAGGTCGAGGGAGTACACGTTGTCGTCGTCAGCAAAGTACACGATGCCGTCGAGGCGATGGTGCCTGATGTGCTTGAGAGCGGTGTGGCGCTGGCGGACGTCTCTGTGGAGGCTGACGCTAGTGTTCTTGCGGCAGACGAGGTGCCTGTACATGACGCCGGACCTCATGAGGATGTCGGCGGTCTCGACGGTGGCCGTCTTCGTCTCGACGACAATCCAGAGGAGAGGCGGGGGAACGAGCCTCAGGGTGTGGGCGAGGCGGTTCAAGTGGTACCCCTGGGAGGCCCTGTTGTACGTGGGGGTCACGATGATCAACAGCTTGCTGAAAGGATCCACGGGCTCCTCAGCGGCGGTGGCGTTCGCGGATCGGACGGGGTCGAAGAAGAAACCATGGGGCGGCGCGGGGTCGCCTGCGTCGTCGAGGTCGGGGAAAGAGAAGAGGCCCCAGAAGAAGCCAACGATGAAGGCGAAGAGGACGGCGCGGAGGAAGGATCGGCGCCAGGGGTTCCTACGGAGGGGCAAGCCGCCGAGGAGGCAGCGGAGGCCGTGGAGAAGGGAGGGGGAGGATTGCGCGGGCCGGCCCAGCAACGACTGGCCCTTCGGGGGGCGATCACGGACGGCGGCAAAGGGGCCGCGGCGGATCGATGCCATCGCGGCTGCTCCCCCTGCTGCTGCTGCTGTTGCTGCTATTCCCCCGCACGGAATCGAAGGGACTGCGGCCGCGGCGGAGGACAAGAGAAGGCATCAAGAGAACACCGATCGGAGCATGATCGGGTAGGTGGGGTGGGGTGGGGGCGGGGGGGCGGGCGTAGACAGGATATGACGTCGCTGTTGGAGAAGGACTTCCTACGCACCGAGTGGGAATCGGTCGCCGCCGTGTTGGTTTGCCCAGCGAAGACGAAGCGCACCAAAGCTAAGCACACACCATTCTTCTGCTTTGCTTTCGTTAGCTTCCGCCTGTAAGACTCACCCAAACCGATAGCGCCAATAGGAATGGAGAACGGACGCGTGTCGAAGACAAGCTGTCGTGGCGGGCCCGCAATGGGTGTCTCCCCCCAACGTTTGTATTTTAATTAATGCACATGGAGACATGTAATTAAGGAAGAGAATTAAGGAGACATCCGTTGATGAGCGCGATGTATTTTATATGGTTATATACTCTCGTTGGGTTGCGAGACAGAAATATATATATATATATATATATATATATATATTAGAAAAGTCGGCGTTACTATTTATAAATCACTCTTCTTACCATTCATAATTCTCTTCTTATTTATAATTCTTTCAAAAATTAATAAAATAATATTTTGCAATTCATAACTCCTTTAATTCTATTTTAGTCTTTCTCTTTTTCCATGCTTGCTACACCTTCCTAGATATTTTTACTCATGCATTTTACTAGATATTTTTAATTAATATAACTGACTATATATAATTTTAAAAATATTAAATAATTGTAATAAATGTTAAAACTATTTCTCAACCTTTTTCTCTTTAATCTTGAATTCGTTCGATTTCATTATCTATTTTTTTCATCAATTTTTTTTATATGTCTTAGGGAGGAAAGAAAAAAGATGGTGTGGGTAATGAGTAAAAAATATTATTAAAATTAAGTTATATAAATGAAGGGCATGTACATCTAAATATTTAAAATTATTAACATGGGATAAAAAGGCAAGAATGAATAGTAATCACCTTTTATAAATATTATAAAAGAGAGGGCAAACATCAACATGAACTCATGGTGTTTAAGATTTTTATGAGCAGATCGCTTTGATCAAACGGTTGAGATTCGATTATTTAATAATGATTTGGTATTCATAAAAAAAAAAGAGATTATTTTGATCGACCTTTATTTTTTTCAAGTATCCTTCTTTTCAAATATGAATACGACATGATCAAATTTAACTGTTGATTTTAATAGACAAAATTGACCTATGCCGATTTATTTTTGGAATAAGATTATATACAGAAGATAAAAGAGTAGTCGAGTATTTATTTGGAACAAAATATTTGTGTATACAGTGAAAAATCGAAGAAATAAGAACGTAATGGCATCAGAAGAGCAAGAAGAACAATGAGCTGTCTTCGACATCTACCACAGGACATGACAGGCGAAGCCATGCTGGCCTCGCTTACTTGCTTCCGAGAAGAAGCAGTTCGCTCGCTCCAGACAAAAAAAAAGGTACACCGATCGATCCGTAAGCGGCAAGCAGCAGCATCTCGGATTGACTCTTCTTCCTCGCAATCTTCCATCGGCACAAAGGTGCAGACGACGAGGGCAGAGAGATGTTGGCAGGGTAAATCCAGAGAGAAAGCTTCCGTCTCATGTTTGGCAGATAGTTCCGCATTCGATTCATAATGGATTTTAGTGAAGTGCATAACTCAAAATATTATTTATATTAATTTAAATCTTAAAGTATATAAGTAGGGTTTAGATTAAGAGAATAGCGATCGTTTAAAATATCAGTAAGAGAAATAAGATTATATATTGACAGGAGAGACCAAAAAAATTGAAGAGTACATTGATAAAGTTTTAGATACTGTGTTTAATATTATAGTCTTTGTATCCCTATGATTCTTTTTGGGCTTGAGCAATAAACCTTGAGATCTATATATTCATTATTTTAATAGTAGATTTTCTCTGGCTTATCCTATGATTTTTACCCTTTAAGTTGAAGGAGTGTTTTACGTAAATCTTGTTGTTCATCTGATTGTGATTTCTGTTTGATTCCGTTGTGTGTGTGACGGTTTGCTACTATTTGTTTATATACAAAGTTTATTTTTATTTTATTCCTATCAACTGGTCTCAAAACAGGGTTTTGGATCTTTTGTATTCGAACATTGAGATCGATAATATTTCTCGTATAATTAGTTTAAACGAAAATAATTGGATGATATGGAAACAAAGAAAGGAAGATCTCTTGTATTACAAAGATTTGTATGGACCTTTGTAAGGGGATAGTGCAAAACCAACAATTATGATAGATGATTAGTGGAAGAGGTTAGATCAAAAAAATATTAGCTTTATTCTTCAATGGCTTGATAATAGTATCTTTCACCGTATTTCTACTGAATGTTCTACTTAGTCTCCTTGGAAAAAGTTAGAAGATCTTTATAAAAAAAAAATGGCTGACAACAAAGCTTTTCTGATAAAAAAACTGGTAAACTTGAAATATAAAGAGGGTATTACTAACTAGTTATCCTCTATGAAAATGTCTCTTGATGATGAGTTGCAGTCATTATTACTTCTCAGTTCTTTATCAGAAAGTTAGGAGACACTAGTGGTTTCCCTCAGTAATTCTGCACCAGATGGTGTAGTCACCATGAGTCAAGTAACAAGCAGTTTGTTGAATGAAGAGTTGAGGAGAAAAAATTCAACAACTTCTCAGATTGATTCATAGGCACTTGTCTTAAAGAACAGAGGAAGGTCAAAGTCAAAGGATAGAAGTGATTCACGTATAGGTAGAAGCAAGCCAAGATCAAGGAAATATATTATTTGCTACAATTGTGGTGAGAAAAGACATTACAAGAATCAGTACAAGCAACCTAAGAAGAACAAAAAAAGAAGTAAAGAAGTGAAGCATACGGAGTAAAAAGAGAATATCACAACTACAGTGCAATGTGGTGATTATTTGATTTTGTCTACGTTTGATGATATTTTTTCTTGTGTGTGTCAGGATCTCAAGTGGATAATTGACACAGGTGCTTCTTATCATGCTACACCACGGAAGGAGTTCTTTGCTACTTACAGGTCTGAAAATTTTGGTGTTGTCAAGATGGGCAACTATGACATAGCAAACATCATTAGCATGAGAGATATCCATATAAAGACCAACTTTGGCTGCAAGTTGGTGCTTAAAGATGTGAGGCATGTGATTGACTTAAGACTGAATCTAATTTCAGTTGGAAAGTTAGATGATGAAGACTTTGATGTCAGATTTCGTAGAAGGCAGTGGAAGCTCAGTAAGGGTTCTCTTATTGTAGCTAATGGGAAGAAATATCATACATTATACAGATTGCAGGTTAAAGCTTGTAGTGAGCAATTGAATGCTACAGAGAAAGACTTCAGCATAGAGTTGTGGCATAGGCGATTGGGACACATGAGCGAGAAGGGGCTGCAATAACTTTCCAAGAGAGAGGTATTGTCAGACCTCAGAGGTACACGTTTGAACCCTTGTAGTGATTGTTTGGCTAGTAAACAATAGAGTTTCTGTTGTTAGTCCTGCCTTATCTAGAAAAATGCATACCTTGGACCATGTTTATACAGATGTGTGTGGTACTTTGAGGATAGAAACTCATGGTGGATCTGTTAATGTTTCTAGTATCAGTGGTGCACTTTATTTTATTATTTTTATAGATGACTTTTTCATGAAAGTTTGGGCCTATACTTTCAAGATGAAAAATCAGGTTATTAATGTCTTCAAAGAGTTTCATGCCAGAGTTGAAAGGGAGATAGAAAGACAATTGAAATGCATAAGATCAGATAATGGTGGTGAGTACACAGGATTATTTAATGATTATTGCAAGTCACATAGCATCCAACATGAGTTGACAGTTTCTGGTATGCCTCAGCATAATGCAATTGTAAAGAGGATGAACCACACCATCATGGAAAAGATCAGATATATGCTTTCATAGGCCAAGCTACCCAAAAAGATTTGGGATGAAGCTTTGAGGATAGCAGTTGATGTAATCAACTTATCACAATGTACAGCTCTAGATGGTGATATTGCAAAGTATGTATGGTCATGAAAAGATGTCTCTTATAGGCATTTAAGATTGTTTGGTTGTCATGCATTTGCACATGTTCCAAACAATGAGAGGTCTAAGCTGGATGGTAAGACAAAAGAGTGTATTTTCCTTGGTTACTCACATGATCAGTTTGGTTTAAGGCTTTGAGATCTAGAAAAGCATAAGGTGTTCAGAAGCAGAGATGTTGTCTTCTTTGAGGATAAAACCATTGAGGATCAAACCATTGAGGATTTGAAGAAGGAGGCATCAGCTAAGACTTCTGTAGAGGGATTTATAGACTACGACCCAGTTATTCCTCCAGTATATCAGGGTGATGGGGGAGATGTGCAGAAAGATGGTACAGAGCCAGATATTGATATACCTGCAGGACATGTTGAGCGGGAAGAAGAAAGAGAGAAAGTTCCCACAAAACCTCAATTAAGAAGATCTTCTAGACCACATCAATTTTCCAAAAGATACTCTACATATGAGTATGTGATACTTATTGATACAGGTGAACCAGAGAGTTACCAGGAAGTAGTTGAAAGTGAGCAGAAAAAGAAGTAGTTTATTGCTATGCAGGAAGAGATGGATTCTCTACAAAAGAACCACACATATGATTTGGTGCAACTACCAGAGGGAAGTAAAGCCTTAAAGAACAAGTGGATTTTCATGTTGAAGACTCAAGAATATTATTCCCAACCAAAGTATAAAGCTAGATTGGTTGTAAAAGACTTTGGTCAAAAGAAAGGTATTGCTTTTGAAAAAGAAATTTCTCCTGTTGTTAAAATATCGTCTATTCGTATTGCTATTGGTATTGCGGCTAACCTAGACTTGGAGATTGAGTAGTTAGATGTGAAAACACCTTTCCTTCATGGTAATTTGGAGGAAAAAATTTATATGGAGCAATCAGAAGACTTCAAAATCAAAGGTAAAGAAAATCTTGTCTGCAAGTTGAGGAAGAGCTTATATGAGCTGAAGCAAGCTCCAAGATAGTAGTATAAAAAATTTGATTCATTTATAATTGAAAATAAATACAAAAAAACAGCTTCAAATCATTGTGTGTACATTAAACGGTTTGGTGAAGATTTTATTATTCTCTTACTTTATGTTGATAACATGCTTATCCTTGGGAAAGCTATGTCTATGATTGACAGGTTTAAGAAGGAACTGAGTGAGTCTTTGCAATGAAAGACATAGGGCCAACAAAATAAATACTGGGCATACAGATTTCTCGTGACAAAAAAAAAAGATTTAATTGTCATAGGAGAAATACATTGAGAAGGTATTGGATAGATTAAGTATGAGTAATGCAAAGCCAGTTGGTTTTCCTCTTGCAAGTCACTTCAAGTTGTGCTCAGAGTAGAGTCCGTCAAGTGATAAGGAGAAGGAGAAAATGCAAAAGGTTCCTTATACTTCAACAGTTGGAAGTTTAATGTACGCGATGGTATGTACGAGGCCAGACATCGTATATGCAATGGGTGTTGCTAGTAGATTTCTTGCAAATCTAGGTAAAGAGCATTGGGCAGTAGTGAACTGGATTTTTAGATATCTCAGAGGAAGTTCTAAAGTTTGTTTAAGCTTTGGAGGTAGACCACCTGTATTGACAGGTTACGTAGATGCAGATATGGCAAGAGATATTAACACAAGGAAGTCCACATCAGGTTTTGTACTTACTTTTACAGGGGGAGCTGTGTCATGGCAGTCCAGATTGTAAAGGTGTATTGCTCTCTCCACCACAGAGGCAGAATATATTGATGCTACAGAGGTTTGCAAAGAAATGTTATGGATGAAAGGATTCTTATAAGAATTGGGGTTGAAACATGAAAGCTATGTGGTATATTGTGCCAGCCAGAGTATCATCCATTTGTACAAAAATCCAACATTTCATTCTAAGTCAAAGCATATAGATGTCAGATATTACTAGATAATAAATGTGCTTGAAGAGAAATAGTTATAGCTTCAGAAAATTCACACATATGATAATGGGGCAGACATATTGACCATGACTTTACCGAAAGAGAGACAAGAGATGTACCGATAGCTGGTCGGCATGGCTTCACATTGAGGAGTCATGAGACAACCTCCCTTATGAGCTGAAGGGGGAGGTTGTTGGGCAGATGGTTATTGTGAAGGTTTTGAATATTGTGCTTAATATTATATTGATCTCTTGAGAAGGTTTTGGATATTGTGCTTAATATTATAGTCCTTGTATCCCTGTGATTCTCTTGTGGCTATTGCTTGGGCTTGGGCAAGAAGCCTTGAGATCTGTATATTCATTATTTTGATAGTGGATTTTCTCTGGCTTGTCCCGTGGTTTTTACCCTTCGAGTTGAAGAGGTTTTCCACGTAAATCTTGGTGTTCATCTGATTGTGATTTCTGTTTGATTCTGCTGTATGTGTGACGATCTGCTAGTATTTGTTCATATATAAAGTTTATTCATGTTTTATTCCCATCATCTCCTTCCTTCCTCAAATTCATATTGTTCTTGCGATACAAAGGAACTCAATTGACATAGAAACTGGAGCTTGTGTTCTTAGTGTGTTTGACCATCGCTGTCTCTGAATGGAGGTTGGAAAATTATGGTTTAACAACCATCGAGAATGGTGAACATGTCATCCCTGATCTCTTTTACGTATTTTGATACAGTCTCTGGGGATGATGTGATCGAGGAGTGTCGACCTCATCTGTGAAACCCTCATCCATTATGTCGATTGTGATGGGGATCAAATAACGTTATCGAATAGCACAATATATTTCTTATTTATGTCCAAATCATGTCGTATATACAGCTTATTATTATTATTATTATTATTATTATTATTATTATTATTATTAATGTGATTCGAAAACAATTTAGTTTACTTTTTACTGAATTAATACCACAATATATTTCTTATTTATTTTTAGATTAATTATGAATAGAAAAACAACAAAAGTAAAAGAAAACAAAGATTATCAAGCTACTTAACAATACGAGTAATATATATATATATATATATATATATATATATATATATATATATATATATATATATCTTCTCAATAAAAGGATAAAATAATAATTTATTTTTAGTTAATTTTTTTCTTGTATATGAGATTAATAAATTGAGTTCTTTTCACATATGATATATGATTGATATAAAATCATATTTATGAAATGATTTTTTTTTGCTTCGAAGAGAAATCCCACAATAGGAGATCTCTCATCAACTTGAACCAATATTATAATTAGGTTTAACTGGTAAAGATTTACAATTCATGATAGATCTCACCTGCGCCGTTTATCAATTATAAAAAAATATATTATAATCATCTGAATTTTTTCTTATTTTATTTTTTCCCTTATCGTTCGGCTACGTCAGCTTGCGTCTTAATCACACTAGTGGAATTATAGATTTGGAAGACAGCAAAGCTTAAGCTTGTGGACTCAATCCGAAACAAAAGGCTGTTTCAACCACCGCCACCGCCACCGCCTGCATCCCGAGAAAAGAGCCGCCGATGTCTTTTTCATGTGATATCATAATACGACGGACAACTTAAGTCTTTTTTGACACAAAGCCACGCCTCATGCAATCTCCTCGTCGGCAGCATTAGAAGTTTCCACCGTAAATGGCCGGTGCGTCTGTCTAACCATCACTTCTGTGCTTTTAGTTGGTGGAGACGACGCAGGTTGCTCGGCTTTCTATTCTCCACTGATTGAGGTAACGTACAAGGTCGGCCCTGCCTGCTTTAGACATGATGGATCAAGTTGAGCAATAAGAATCAAACACCATGACCACCACTAAGATGCTATTGCAAGCTAATAAGCAAGGAACAAATTGTTCATAGAGTGCACAGTTAGGAAGGAAGTCGAGAGATCGAAATTACCCGAGCGACATGCAGAACAAATCTTCTTCTCAACCATGTCATGCTGCAAAGTCGGTTCATCGTAGACCTGCACTAGTGTCTGAGAACTATGGTTAGAGGTAAAACCCATTATCACAGAAAAATAACAACACTTCAGCTTAACACATGGATGGAAATTTCACACTGCAATCTGTTCTATTGATGATTCAAATGTTCTTTTGGACTCGCACTCGATAAGCAACACATGTGCGTACAGCAATTCAAGAGTAATGCAATTTCCATTTTACGTGAAAAAAATTGCAGTGCACCATCTATACAAAAGCTGGAAAGAAAGGGGGGAAAAAAAATCATCAATCAAAAGTTACCATGTATAACTTTCTCCTGACTCCGCTGATAAAGATTGCGGGTCAGTTCGTCAATTCCTCCTCTTATATCTGTACCTTCAAGAGCATGTAGCTTTGTTATATCAGACATTACTGATTGATGAAGAATGTATGCTTGGTCTTTCTTGTGGGAGCTTTTCAAGTTCAATCGAACTACCATTCAGGTTGTCGCCCCCACTAGTGCTGCTTTCTGCCCTCCGGAGATCACCCAAAGCTCGCCTTGCATATACTGTGAAGGCAATTGTGATTGCAATGGCGATGACAAAGGATATGATGTTGTAAACTATCTCCACCGGTGTCATGGTATAATTCCCATATTTCATATCTGCCAGAGTGCGTATTAACCGTCCGCTGCACCAAAAGAAAATCAGGAAAAGATGGTTTAGTGTTCAGCAGTGATTCTCCAAACAGTCATAAATGATTCTGTGGAAATGGGAAACATAAAGACAATGTCAAGATGATGGTATATTGGGACTACTCGAAATTAGGCATAAGGTACTGATCAAAATAGGGCCTAAGGTACTGAGTATTAGATGTTTCAGATCCTCAACCCTTTAAAGTACAACTAAAACTCATTCTGGTTTTGAGTCAGAGGTTAAGCAAATACTTGATCTATCTGCAAGAAGCACCAAAAAGAGGACAAATATGGGGCATCATGATGATTTTTTATGACTCCTACGGTTGTTTGGTTGACATCATAACCACATTACCAGGCGGGCAGATTTACTAACCTATAAATATAGATGAAAGCTTCAGGTATCATTCCAGCGATTGAGCCACTGAGATAAGGACCAAACTTTATACTTGTCACTACTACTGCATAGTTGAAGATTGTGTATGGAAATGGTGAAATTCTAAAGAGCGCAACAACTCGAAATTGATGAAACCAGCTTCCCTCCCCAGCCAGCCGAAGTATAGTAGTCTGCTGAGGCCATTTATTCAACCATTCCTGTTGCAATTAATCCAAAAAAAAAAAGTCACAAAAAAAAGTGAAGATTCACCGAGAGTTGGTTGACGTGGATAAAAGTGGACATTCAGTTCAGAGATCTTACATGTATCCGTTCACGAAACAGTAAGCCGATAAAATAAGGCAACACCATGCCTATGGTAGTTCCTACCATAATAATAAGAAATCCAAGACCATATCCAAATATCATTCCTGCCAGCCACATGGATGGCCCAGAAGGAATTAACACAACTGGGAACAAAGCTAAGGATCCAATGAGTACCAAAGCAAGAACAGGCCGCCCAAAAGCAGTTGCTTCCCACTCCATAATTGGCAGGAGAACCTGCATAGCAGTTCAATTGATCACTGAATTGTCAATATGAATGGAGTTATCACTTTTTTCCAGTTTCTAAACATATAATACCTGTAGAGCATGCATGTATCTCAAAATAGTCGATCGTTTTGAGTGGGCAATGACATAAGATCATATTTGAGTTGATATCCATCCCTTAAACAAGTTACTTTTGAATTCTTTTACGAAGCAGAACCATATATTTTGGTGCACAAGCTGAGATAATTACAGTATCAGAGCTAATGTGACAACTAATATGTCCAGGGGGCAAACACTGATGAGGTGGAGCTACCAATGTTTGTCTCTGAAAAGAATGATATGGATGTGTGTGACAGAGACTAGCACCCTTGGTAATCTCACATCAGATGTGAACTATAACAAGGTGGTATACAGATAACTATGCTCATCGAAATAGCAATTTATGGGTATACTTGTTTGTGGGCAAAGCTAATGTTATGTTAGGCTTGGGTCGTCCAGATGAGATCAAGCTACAAACATACTCTACTGCCAAAAAAAGGCATATGACACAGCTTAGCGTGCCACCAAGCAACCAACTACAAAATGAAATACGTGTGACCAAAGAACTCAGCAGTCCAAAAATGAAACATCAAATACATCAACAAATAAAGAGTTACCGAGCAAGTTTAGGAATAAACTTTTCAAGACCTCGCCAACAACTCATGATAAACGTGTACAAAGATCGCCATGTTGCAGGACAGGGGTGTGTTGATACCTATTGGGCATGATATGGTTCCATGCTACGTGAATCATCATGTATGTTGGTCAGTAAACTGTCCTAGACATATGTTGGCACTTGACATGATGCCACCAATGCTTTTTTGGCAAAATATGTTTCAGCTTGTGCTGACACGTGCCTGACATGCATGACACTCCTCATGTTTGTATATCTAATTGTGGCTTGCATAAGATTTTCTACTGAAATAGCATGAGATAAGCACAGAAAAAAGATTTGGTCACAGCAATTGCAAGAACAACAAGATTAGTAACCTACACTTACATTCAGAAGACTAGAACATATAGCAGAACAAATAATATACCTGAAGATAATTGACATTACCTTCTCAAAAGCAAACGGTATTCCCCATTTGATGAAGACGAAACTAATTGCCACCAACAGAAAGCAGAAAAAGAGAATTTTCATCCACCAGATGTATGATCTCGAAGTAGCTTTTTCAACTACCTGTTGAGAGTCAAAATTGGCTATTCCTGATTCACTTGGCAACACCAGTCTTGCATGCTCATCTTCCATTGTTTGTAGCTCAGAAGTCTCAACGTTCTTCCCTGACATCTCAGATGAACTTGACATCTTTCGTGGAGTTCCACAGAATCTTTTAGACAAAGCACAAGCATCAGAAGAAAGTTAAATTACCCTGACATGTGCACATAAACAACATGATGCAAAGAATGACTCGGATACAGTTTGTACAACAACAATAGCAAGTTGATTGGCTACATCTTCTACAACTGTTTATGCTTTCTGAGACTTCAACATAGATTTGATCCTTGTGCTAGCAAAGGAAATATGGCAAGTAATATTTTCAAGAAAACTACTATAAACAACACATAGAATATGGTCATGCAACGCAATTAGAACTCAACTAGTGAGCATAAGAATACAGGAAGGGACTAGGGAGTCAAACACTGCAGTGGCAAATGATATAGTACTTCCAGCTTAAAAAACCCCATATTCGATAGTCAAAGACAAGCATGTTAAAACTTGAGAAGAAAGATTTATCTTACATTTGTTAATTCAATATGCCAAAAGTCAAGTCTAGAAAAAATATGCATGGTCCAAAATATTCAAAGTAACCTAAAAGACTAAGGAAACAATGAAGTAGAACACCTTCTACTTTACTGTATGAAGAAGACAGGCATGAAAAAGACAATAAAGTAGAACGCTATTACTGCCACAACCTTTATTCACCCTGCTCAAGAATTCATAGGGATAGCATATCACAACCAATAGTTTACAAAAAAAGAGTAGCAGGTAACAAAACTGCAACAAAAGGAAACAAAACTGCAACAAAAGGAAGGCAAAGGCAAATAATTAAGGTGTACCCTTATAGATTATGCTAGTGGCAGACAGTAGACCCGGCTCACTCATTTTGCAAACAAAAATTAAATGACGTGACCTATGTTTTAACAATGACTAGGCAAAACTCAAACATACATGATTGAAATTGTAAGACCCAGCTATAGCATGATAATTTGAGTAATTTAAGTAAGTTAAAGAAGATACGGTCATATGCCAAAAAGGAATTCCACCATTCCACGGAAGTAGTTTCAGGCAAATGGATAAAATATTTGAAAGTCTAACTATGTTACACTATATTGATGTACGATCGTTTTCACCTTAAAAAGGCTTTTATAAAGACTTTCCATTAGCCAGATTTTAATCAGATTCAACAAGCATTTACCAATTCATTCTGCTACAAGTGTGTTTTCATCTGCATACATATTTAAAGTTCAAATCCATATGGACAGATTAGCTATTTTAGTCAATTTATCGGGTTGGTTTTAGTAACTTCGTGATTTAGAACTGGTGGTCTCCATGCTTCCCTCATCTTCTTGATTCACTGCATCACTATGGTTACCCTCACAGAAAACCCACCAGCATTCCATGTCATCCTCTTGTTTATTTTGTCTTGTGTTCCAACTTTTCTCTCTCCCAAGTAAATGACAAGCCAAAATTCCCAAGAACTTTTCCTCCGAGTCATCCACCAAATGGAAAAGAACAGCTAGTACCTTTTCTATTCCAGATCTCATACACATCCGTATTCCAACATTTTCACAAATAATCACTGTCATTAACAATCTTTTCTAGCTTATCTCACAATATCTAGATGTCATTTACTAGTAAACTACAAGAAGATAAAGGGATTTACCTTTGTTCCAGCATAATCTTTTCTGAACTAAACGACATCAACGAAGAAGGTCATAACACATGAGCACAAGACATGAAACCAATCTTGGATACTAAAGGCAATCTGTTGGCTTGTAATCATTATACAGTGCTAACCAAACAGCAGGAGCTTGCAAACCTCTAAATCAATTTCGCTCCATGAAGAAGCTAAAAAATTTATGAACTACATGCTTAGATTCCTGAACTGGGGGCTTCATTCAATGCCGTCAACAGAAACAACACTTAGTCCAATGGATTATACCCCCGCATGGGTGCGAAACCTAAATCATACCAACACCAACTTAGTCCTGTGTCCGATTGCTATTACGAAGCATTGATGTGCATCATCGTCTAACTTCGTAGATGATAAGACTTGCAGTTACCAAAGAAAGTAACATCCTCTTGGCTCTCAAACTTTCTGTGACCCATTTACTGATCTCCTATCAAGAACAGCGCGCGATTGGACCACCAAAGAATCCATATTATTAAAGGAGGAGGACTACATACATGGGCGGAATCGAGACGGGGGCATCACTCTTTGCAGCTTTGATCCGTTCCCTAACTTTAATCCAGAGACAATATCTAGGTCACGGAACAACAAAAGGAAAGAGAGAGCGAAAAGCCCAGAGATATCTTACCCCGTACAAGTTCTTCCCGGAGGGAAGGGCGTCGAGCCCTCGAGCAGGAGAACGATTGAGGATCTGCAGGGAAGGGGGAGGAGACGGCGGAGAGGGAGGGGCAAGGAAAAGAACCGACTCGCGCTTGGTGGTTCCCCTATCTTTCCTTTTTGCTTTATTGGGGCAAACCGATGCAGGGATGAGGGCAAGGATTCAAGTCGAAGGAAGCTCCAACGAGGCGACCACCTGCCGCTGCCGCTGCCGCTGCTGCTGTTGGATTGCTTGGTCGAAAGCACGCGGAAAAGGGGACACGCACGACAGACATATTTACAAGAGGCGCCCCTACTTTTTAATGGGTGACGTCACCGTCTTATAACACACGGCGAAACCCACGCGCCGGATCACCTATGAAATTTCTCGAGGGTGATTCAACCAGGCCCAATCGGCGGCCGCGTCCCATGGTAGTCAAAGTCAAAATGCCGCTGTCTTCCTCCTCCTACTTTGTCAACGGCGGCAGAGCCACGGCTTCGGAGTATCTAGAAGATGACGATGCAGTTCGCGATTGCGTACGAGAACGATACTTGTCGTCTCCACGAAGTCGTACGCTGCTCACGCTTATCTACATGCCATTGGAGAAGGTATGCAGTTCACCGAGCCCTGCAAACCCTGCAGATGAAACAAAAAGCAGGGAGAGTCTATCGGCGGAGTGTGTCCGACAAGTGCTGCTTGATCGCCAATACCGACGATGTGGTCGAGAACCCGGACGGTGCCAGATACCTCCCCGCCGGCCCCAACTCCGGGCAGCCGTTCAGAACCAGGATGAGCATCGTAACGAAGGTGGTGAAGAGAGCTATCAGAACCAGGATGGCGAACGTCTCTTCGTTGAGCACCTCTCGATTAAAGCAGTCGCATGTCGCGCCCAAAAACAAGTGTAGTGCGGCAATTAGTGGGAGAGAGCGCGGCGGGAAAGTTTTGCGTGCCTTGCGGTCCTTGCCGATGTTGAGGACGATGAGCTCGACGAGCCACTTGGTGTTCACGAGGAAGGCCAGCGTGAAGGCCTCCCTCGGAGGGACCTTCACAAGGAACAAGCGGGTACAAATGACCAGGACAAGGAGAGCCCAAGCTTTCAAGTTTCAAGGGCCAGTCGAGGGCGCACACGATGTATCTCCGCGACCACGCGCGGCTGGCGGGGGGGTGGGGGGAGGAACGAGGACGAAGTCGAGCGACCTCGTGTTGGCGATCACCAGGCAGATATGGACGATGCGCAGCGGCAACCACGCAGTCCAGCGAGTTGGCCCCCTGCCACGACCCGTTCGACGTCGCCTTCATCGCGCCGGGCATGTCCCCGCCGCCGGCGTAGCTGTCTCTCTTTCTTTCTCTCCTTCCCACTGTCGCGCTACCTGTTGGTCCAACGCGAGGCCAAACAAAGAAGAACAGTCGACGTTAGAACGACAACCACAACGCCATGCAATAACAAAGGGGAGATTCCATCTCCAAGATTATGGGAAGATTCTGTTAACACCTCAAAATATTTTTTCCAATTAATCCAACTACAAAAATCACTCGTCAGAGTAATCGAGGTGAATGACCGTTTAGCAAAAACTTTTAATTCTTTTCTGTTACTGACCTAAGCACCCATGATTTTTTTTTCTCTTAACATAAATCAAATTATCATAAATAATAGATTTTTATTTAAATTATTAATTTTTATATTTATGTAGTATGATTAAGAAAATAATTAAGATTTACTTTCTTAACCAAGTGGAGAGCTTATTTCCCTAATAAGTTATTTAAATTATTTAATTTTTTATCAATCAATTAAATTATTAATTAATTTATTTATTAATGAGTGATATACTTTTTAAGAAGTATATATATATATATAAAGGGATGCTCCACCTCACTTATTACTTACTGGTAGGATTGAGAAGAAGATTCTCCAAGAAAAATTAGGATCCTTTATTTTTTTTTCTTACTAATTTATACGCATACTTTGGAATATTTACTCATATTTTTTTTTACTAATTTTTACTCATAATTTATATGATACATAATAATATTTTAATTTTAAAAATTATGATCAATAAATAAGAATCATTGAATAGTGATGTTAGAATAATTAGTTAATTTAATAATAGTTTTAATTCATTAACTAGATATATTTATGTTTCAAGCAATTATAAGTGAATTTATATTATCTAATTAGTTTTAAATTTAGAATTATGAATATAATTAGTTAATTATTGAAAATATTTAATTTCTTTTAAAAAAACATATCATTTAATAAGAAGGGTTAAATTAGGATTTGACCTTAGTTATGTTGATTGGCTAGCTTAGCTTGTGTGGCTAGATATAGTCTAACCTAACCTAACTCATGTTACAAGGTATAACATAACACATGTCATTAGGTATAACATAATCTCATGTAGTCAAATACAATTGATCCTAAGTGCCTAAGCATGGTTCAATTTATGTGGCTAGGTATATCTAAGCACATATAGTTAAAAATAACCTTTGTCTACGTGATTTGGTACAACTTAGCCTATGTGACTTGGTATAATCTAGCATATGTGATTTAGTACAACCTAGCCTACATGACTAGATATAACCTAGTCTATATAGTTTGGTATGATGTAACTTATGTGCTTAAGCACGACCCAATCCATTAGCCAAGCATGACAAAGCTCAATGGTAAGACTCCTTTCAACTCGTGAGTGAGGCTTAGTCTAACCTATGAAGTTAGGTCCGCCCAACCATATGATTAGATCTAGACATAACATTGATCTTCTATCCAACCCATTGTACCTTAGTGCAACTTACTACTTGGGACAAGCATGTGCATTGCACGTGACCTATCCAAGTAGGTCGATTCAACTTATGATAGCAATATGCGACATTTCGACTTTCTCTCCATCTATTGGTTTGAGCTTATTAGTTAACTTAATTAAGTATGTTTGATTGGTTTAAGGTGATTCTAAACCAATATAATCGATTAAAGTCTACTTAACTTAACTAAAATCAATCAAATCTAAATTAGACTCATCTATGTGATTTTAGATGGACTCTATAAGAATTTGAGGTTAGTTTCATTAGATCCTAATTGAATTGAGTCTAGTTGGAGTCAATCGGGCTATTCAAATTAGGGTTTTAGTTGATTGATAATCATTATGAGATTAATACCTCCTGTTTTCCTGATTTGATAAACTTAATCATTTTATCTAATGGTTCAAAAGTAATTTTTAGTTTTATTATAATTTTAGAATTAATCAATGTGATTATTATTATCTAATATAGGTGACTATGTTGAGTGGTGGGAAGAGTAATATGTGAAAAAAGCTATGGGTTCAAATCACAAATGAACGTCAAACATGGTCCTTCATAATATTTTATCATACTGCTTCATGGATGTATAAATGAATGATCATAGTTGATCATGTATCTCTACTGAGAGCAAATAGTGTGATTTTTTTTAGGGATTAATGGACTGTAAGATATGATGGTTAAATAGTTCCTCCATCTGTTATTGGAAAGAATGTATTCTCGCTTAGGTGGGTAAGGAATAACACTAGTCCATTATTATGAATGTGAGATAGATTCTATCCATTAGTTGATGGAATAATTTTATCCTGTATGTCTCCTTATTGATTATTGGGAGAGTGCACAATCGAATATGATATATAACTGATGCATGGTTTTGTTTATAGTATAATAATTATCATAATTTTTCTAATACATGACTTTCATAATGAATTGATATTATATTATTATAATATTAAATTATTAATATTTATATATTATATAAAAATATTAAAAAATATTATATTTATGATTTTTATCCTATATTTAATTTCAAAATAACATATTATTTTGGAACAGATATGAGACTTAGGCGAGGAAGATTTTTTTTTTATATACGTTTGACCCTAAAAAGATAAGAGTTTTTTTAGGTAAAAGAATATTTAGTATCATAAACACATCAGATAAAATATGGGTCGATCAAAGCTTTCAAATCCCCTTCAGCTACCTTGTGAATGTTAAAATCATCTTTTTGATCACATCAGATTTTTTATACGTGTCCACTCGAATCGAATTCGATTGTGTCTAAAATCACTAATATTTTCCCGTCACATTTTGTTCTTCTCTCTCTAAGTAGAACCTCTTAAGTCTGTTCATTGATCAGATAAATTATATGCACATAAATTGGGAGTCAAATATGAATTTTTTTTAGCAATGCTACCGATGATAATTGTGTAAGAATGGATGCGCAATGATGTCTCTACCGATGCAAAAAAATATGATCGCCATAATTGCTAATATTCTCTGACTTATTTGGAAAAACCAAAATGAAGTGCTCTTAGAGATGGTTAATAAAAGCATCCTCCTAAAACTAATTCCATATAAAGCTATTGCTCATGTTATTATTACACAAAGAATGCCACATCTAAATGAAATAGGAAGTCATGCCAATAGTTCAAACACAATATAGTTTTTGGTGAACGCTTTGACAATTTATCGTAGGATATATATATATATATATATATATATATACATTTTGAAGGTAACAACTAGTTTGGTTGATAAAAATTTTGAACAATTTATCGTAACATTTTATAGTTAATTACTTACTCTTACTTACTCTTTATTACTTACTCTTTGAAAAAACAAAAATATATAGTTAATTAATTGCACTCAGAATTGGCATCTAATTTGCAATAGAGGAGGGCATTGAGAGCTGAAGCTCTATTCTTATGGAGCCATAACAGTGGATTATACTTGAGAGAGAGAGAGAGAGAGAGAGAGAGAGAGAGAGAGAGAGAGAGAGAGAGAGAGAAAGAGAGCTCACATATACAGTAGATTATACTTTTAGACAAAGCAAAGACACAACATGGAATCGAATTGAAGGTTGGTGGACAAAGTGAAACCACTCGTTCCTTCACAGAGAAGATAACAGCCTTAAACCATGGAAGCAGAGAAGAGATCGAACAGCGCGATCTTCTAAAACTGGATGGAGGACTCGTAGGTGTCGCCGAACTTCCAAGTCGCCGGCGCGACATCGTAGGCGATCTTGACCTTGCCGTCGGTGGTCTGCACCCGGAAGGAGAGGCTCTGCCCGGTGAGATACGCGTTGCTCTGCCAGTTCATGCCCCAGTTCCTGCTCATGGCCATCCACTGCGTGTTGGAGCCCTTGATCCAGGCGCCGGAGACCAGGCCGCTCCCTCCCACGTTGGCTATCAGCACCAGCTCGAAGTAGTTCTTCCCGTTGATGGTGAACCTGATGCCTCCGCTCCTCCGACACTTGACCCTGCCAAGTCCACACAGCACAATTAACCCCGTGAGACCGAGTTCCCGAGAGCTTCCGATCCTCGAGGGTTTGGTTCGCGGACGTGGAATCACCTGCGGTAGTATACGGGAACGATGCCGCCCCGGTAGACGGCGATGGTCTCCCAGGCGGGCTGAGACATGTCGAAGTGCTGCCGCGGCGGGTTGCACCACCCGCCGTTGTCGCTGGGAAGGTCGTAGTTGGGCGGGCAGTAGTTGGTGGCGGTGACGGTGATGTGCGTCCCCTTCTTGCACCACGGCGACTTCCTCGAGTTGCACATGATCTGGAAGCACGCGCCGCAGGCGGCGCCGCTGTTGAACAGCGCCGTGCTCAGTGCCGTGTTCTCGATGCCGTACCCGTCGCTGTACAAGTTCCGATACCCACACGCTCCACCTGCATCCATGGAACACTCACCTTAGAGCGCAGACCAAACTCCCAAGCATCAAATGTGGTGCGTGCGTGTAAATGAATCACCCACCCATAGTGCCGGAAGCATCACTCCCTCCATAGAAGGTTGCCGAGGCAGGAACCCAACCACCTCCCAGAGCTGTGAACTCAGAGGCAAACCACGCGAGGAACAGCAGCAGTGCAACCTCCGTTTTCGCTGCAGCCTTCTCCTCCATCTCTACTTCTTCAGAGAAGACAAAACTCCTCACTGCTCTGAAGATTAATGCATACCATCTCACCTCCCTCGTTCCTATATATAATACCGAATCCGAGCTCTCGTTCGACCCTGACGGCGTGTTGGGCGTTTAGTCTACGTTGACTTCACGCAAATTCTTTGCTCCAATTTCTTCTATAAGTCCTGCACTGGAACAAATTATTAACAAGTTGGTGAAGCTTATAATCTTTCTTAATCAAACCTGTATACTAACATGCTTCGTACAAAAATCTACAGCCTGGTGCCGGCTACGCTTGACCACCTCTTTTGCGCCGCCTCCACCCGCAGACGGAAACGGTGTACGTAACCGTACATTCCACCTTACGAAGCATAGAGAGACCTAACCACAAGTAACTTAACCAAGTCAACCGAGTGTTCTGCTGCGTCTATTATTCCAAGTCTCCGAGGGTTTGCGAGCACATGGCTCCCGTACATCATGGACGCAGAGGGATGGTAGATGACGAGATCGCAACCATTATGTTCTATATATACACATCTCCACGAGCGAGAATAGTACGACGGTGGTGGTTGGATGGAGGAAGGGGGATGACTTCTAACTCACGCATGGCGACAGAGGTGAGACTTATTAACCAACCCATGTGGTGGGGGAGGAGAGATAGAGGGAGAGGAGTTGACTATTTCGTCACGTAATGGCACAACTAAGTTAGGTTTCACGTAGTGTGTCGGTGCATGTGGGAGGCGGAGTGCAAGTCAACCCAACTCATGCATATTATTCACACTTGCATGGATGACTTGTCTTCCCGGAGGCCTGCACAGTATTGCTGCCATTCGCACTCATTAGTGCAATGATTGTTATATCGATCCAAGGGAAAAGAAAGGTGTTGCTATTTAATGTAATGGGTGAGGCAAATGAGTCTTTGTGGAGTATATATAAGACGCAAGATAAATCCGGACGTGGCCGAGTCCAATTATTAACTGGGTAATTTTAACATTGGCTTAAATGAGAAGTGCAATTATTCACTGGGTAATTTTATAATTGATATATATGATCTATAGAAACAAGAGTTCAATATAGAACAAACGTGAGAGAAATGAAAATATAAGATTCTAAAGAGATCAAAGTTGATAGTATAACAAAGACTAGATGAGACTGCAGTTTCATACAAAAGGGTTGATGCATATGGAAGGGTGGTGGTGTGGTCTTTGTTGGTGTTGGATAAAGGAAATGGTAAAAGAACCAGGCATGAAGGGTAAAGAACAAACATATCCATGGGCTCATTTTACCTTCTTTCTTGTTCATTGCTGTGCCTTGTGTGCACAGAGACATTTGGGCAACAGAAACATAGCTCAGCAGTGTTCATGGAATCTCGTCCGACTCTTGATCGGAAAAAATACATCTTTCTTTCTAATGGTCTCCTTCTTGCTCTTGCCTTGCCCACCACCTCTTTTGATATCTAGCTTCAACATTCAACTGCAGCAGAAAGACAAAGACATCAAAGTTACCATCAAATATAACTTAAAAGAGAAGGCTTTCTTTATCCGATGCAAGTTTTTCCAAGCTGTGGCATGGGGTCATGGGAGTCATGCAAGTCTACTGATTAGGTCTGAGTTCAATGATTCTTGGGCTGTGCGCATACCCTCTGATAGGCTTCGAATTTTGAGGAGGAGGTTCATCAAGAGGATGAGAGAGATGGCCATCACACAACTCCTCAGGATGGAATTGGGTACATCAAAAGGAGACGAGAACATGTAAAGAACAAGAATGCCTTTCATGATGGGAATATGTTACAGATGAGGATACAGGGCAAAGCTTTTGCTGCTCCAAACAACCATCAACTGGATGACCTCCAAATCCTTCCTTCCAGGGAAATCACCATAACGGAAACATCGTCGTGATATTTGCGCCGGTCACCTTGAGGAATATCCAGCAACTCATGGAAGTCCATCCCTGCGACATATAACAGGAACTAACATGTGAATCATCAAGCTGTAAACAAAAAAAGCATTGACTACATCTATGGTATGAAAGGGGTAAGTTGATTGATTGTAGCACCAAGGATGTCACTTGACAATGGGTGGAGAATTCTCCCTAACTAGATAATTTATTACTGATCCAAACACTTCCAACAAGAATCACAAAGCCTGAGAGATGTACTGGAATGTTGGAGCCATATGCATCAAAGATTTTGTGGAGGTTTGAAAAAGTGATCTTAAACCTCGGTGCGGGAGATGGAACAGGTGATGTTTTGAAAGAGAATCAAAGGTGACAATTACCAAGCAGTCTGGAGATCAATCATGTCAACTACAAACATTGACCTTTGATCAAGTCTGGTTGGATTCAAACATGTTAAATACCACTAATACTATGCTTGTCCTGGAGCTTGGTCATGATAACTTGCAATGTCCCTCTGACTAAAACATGTCTCAAGTATCAGATGCACTATAGGAACTAGCGGCGCCATTGCTTAATGATTGCCAAGTATGATGAAATATTGACATATCTAACAAACTCACACAGAGAACTGAAAGATGACACAGACTTATATAATGAAAATAATAAAAAAATAGAAATTTACAATATAACTACTGACCATTCTTTTTAGCTGCACGAATTAGCAGCTCAGCAATGAGGTACTGTGCAGGATCCCCTTCTGGTGCATTTTCCATGAACCATGTAACATGTGAAACAACTTCTTCATTGCTGAAGTACTGGTAAAGCCCATCGGAAGAGAGGACCAAGAAACGATCACCGGAGCAGAGTCGATGATGAAGAATGGAAGGGGTACAACTAATATATGGTAAGTTCCCGATATAATCAACTCTAAACATCTCAAGGAGAGCTTGATTACAGTTTGGCTGTAAGAAAGAGTACAAGCAGTCTCAGAAAAATAAACTTCTTCCAGCAAATTTAATCAATTACAATATCTAAGAGATGCACCAATAATCTGTGTCCTCTCCGTCGAGTACAACCTATTACACTGAGACTTGCTCTTGTAAAAAGTTTGGAGTAGAACTGCTATTTTATATCAAGACATCGATATTTAAAATTTTCTAACAATAAAGAGCAAGCCATCATTCTCAGTTATAATGGGTTGCATGCACGCCACCACTGACTCTTTTAAGGGAAATTTAAGTCCAAGTCATCACAATTAACTGCCCAAATATTTGTCACAGATTGAAGCTTCCGATTCACTGGATTGTTACTTTCAATTCTTGGCTTTTTACAGATGTTTAAACACAAACAAAGAATATCTAACAAGGCATTACTATTAGAAGCATCTACATTTTTCATCTGGCAATGCTATAAAAAATTTCACAACAATATGTTGGTTCAAAGGATATTTGTATTACCACAGATTAACAAAATCATTAGGAATATAAGAGAAAGAAAATGAAATTCAATACCTCTTCACTCTCCTTTGAAAGAGTACAAGCAGTCTCAGAAAAATAAACTTTATCCAGCAAGTTTAATCAATTACAATATCTAAGAGATGCACCAATAATCTGTGTTCTCTCCATGGAGTACAACCTATTACACTAAGACTTAACTCTTGTAAAAATTTTGGAGTAGAACTGCTATTTTATATCAAGGCAACGATATTTGAAATTTTCTTACAATAAAGAGCAAGCCATCATTATCATGACTCGGGCCTGATGGGCTAATTGGCCTATCAACTTCGTTTGGCCCAAACCACTGGCCAACATACTCAAACTGAAATTGATAATAATACACACATCAAACACTTATAAGTCAATCTTAATTTTACTCACTTCCAATGTGGGACTAATCGGGGTGTTACAATCTCCCCCACTCAAGAGCTTGACATCTTCGTCAAGATCCAACATAGCCCAGATCAAACCCTAGCACATGTGAAGCTAACCCAACGGTGGCTCCATGTCATGACGAGTCCTCTGACTCGATCCACAGGTAGTCCTTTCCTACTCGAGCCGTCTCACCGTACCCAAATACTAGGTCGACTCTGATACAAAATATTATGACCCGAGCCTGATGGGCTAACTAGCCTATTAACTTCGTTTGGCCCAAACCACTGATCAAAATGCTTAAACTAAAATTGATAATAGTACACTCATCAAACCCTTATAAGCCAATATTATCCTTACCCACTTCCAATGTGGGACTAATGGGAGTGTTACAATCATAACCTAACTTAACCATCATCAAAGTTATTTGCCAAGCGAAAAAAATCATACAAATATAGTCCAAGGTTCCACTCATCTAAATGTATGAGAAGGAATCCACCTCAGTTGATGACCACAACTTTTGCACTAGCAAGAAATATTGATGGAGATGGAAATTCCAAAGGTAACTCTAACAAACATATATAACTTATTATCAAGCCATTTGCACAAAAAGACTTTTATAATAGATACATATAATTTAAAATTCCATATGTCCTTCCCAGGCATGCATATCAGATTTTGCAAAAAGTATGAAATGATCCAATTACTTTGGTAATGCCAAGCCAAGCCAATTTAGACTTCCAATATATCAAGATGTGTTTTCACGTGGGATCAAGTTTCTGATTTTAATGATTCTGACAATGAACCACAGTCTCAGGCCCAATACGAAGGGACCTTGATTTCAATTAAATGTCATATGGAGAATTGAATGTCACATGGGCAGATTCCAACCTCAAAAAGACATTTATTGCATTTTTATGTGGACACTTAATTGTCACACAGAAACAAATTTAGATAAAAAGGAGTAAGAAGATTTCTGAGCTGACCTTCTTCAGAAACTCTGCTCCAAATGCCCTTGTAACTTTTAGCTGCCCTTTTACTCTGTCATTGAAGACAGCTTGAGCATCATCAGCATGTTCTGCTTTAATTCTCAAGACTTCCTGCAAATTTTAGTTGATAGCATAAGGTAACTAGTAAAAAAGGAAAGTGATTATATCACTCATAGGCACCATTGTGGAAATCAAATATTATTATGTCCAAATGACCATAAGAGAAGTCCTATATTTTTTCAGTGTAGCGAACATTAACCTGGGTAATCAGGACCTGAGTCATGGAAATAACCTGTCTGCTTGTACGGATAATGTTTGCAGACAGTGAGGAAGCAACAAAGGAGAGTCTTAAAGCAGTGTGAAGCTTGTGTACACACGATCACCTGAGGACTTTTCTTTTGGTCATGTGCAGTAAAAGGACTTGGTTGTTTCCAAAAATTGGCATGGTGCAGAATGCGATAATGCCACCAAAATTCATATATGAGCATGACAATATTTTCCATTTGATTGTGTGAACGTTCTGATCAGGAACCTTATATATTATAAATAAGAAAATTTCAATGACCTCAATACAAGTCAGGTAACCCAAAAAGGCTTTGTGTTCTTTAGGATTCAAAATAAGAAAAGAAAAATCAATGTGAAGAAAGATATTTTATCATATTTAGTAAATATATGATATTACATCCTGGACATGGAAAATTGAAGCTTATTTTAACAGTACAACCATAATAAATATGCAGTACTTGTAAAGAAGGGTGTATTTACCATACACCAAAACCTCTGGCATTTAACTAATGAAGTATATAAATCCAACTAAATATGCATCTGATAAAAGGAATGTGACAAGCCAATTATCTATATACATATGCTTGTAATTGGTTCCAAGCATACAAATTTCTGTAGCCTAAACTGTTCATGTGATGCAAAAGTTTCATGCAATTGGAGAATCACAATTTGTATTCCATCCCCCAAAACATGAATCCATTTATTGATTGAAAATTGAATTAGCTTGCTTTTAGATAAGTTGGATTTTATTAATTGATATAGCCTACTTTTATACGATAATGATAGGGCAAATAAGAGAATGAAACACAATCCCGACAATGACTCCATAATGTACTGCAGCTCAAGGAAGCTTGGATTTTTCATTATAACCAACGATTTTGATTAATTTCTACATGATACATTCGAGAATCTAAGAAATTTCATATACTAACTGGCTTTGCACACATCTAATGCAATCAAATATCAGTAAGTTTAAGTATGATAGGTCACAAAAATATCACTCAGATTCCCCAAGAAGAATAAAACTGAAAATTTTCTGTTATTGGTTCATACCTCCTCAATGCTTGTACTGTGGTCAGAAGATAGCTGAACAGCCCTCACTTTTAGGCTACAAAGATGAAGTTCCCTAGTCTGATTAATGTTGCAGACTTGTCCTTTAGGATTATGCATTGGAGATTCCTCAGATATCCTGTCTAGTTCCACATGAAGAAGAGAATCCCTTGACCTGTTCCAATGTCTCACATCTTCTTTTGCAAGAGTTGGGTTACTATGGCTATCATCTAATTTATCTTGTGCCAGAATAGCACGACTATCACCAAGGTTCATGACATATACATCTTGGTCCTTCATCAACATCACAAGAACGCATGAACCCATTAGTGCAAGCTCTGGGTTCTTATCGAGTGCCTTCTCTACCATGTCCACATAAGCCTCCTCCGTGGCTTCCAGTGCTCGTGTCATAGCCTTAAGCACTGCATCATGGTCCACCGGACCCGATTTGCATCTTCTGATAACCACTGATGAGTTAACTGTTCTCTCATCAAGATTGGATGGATCTCTGTGCCAATAGTAGCTCCAAGGGAAAAGCTTCTTGTGAGATGATTTATGCTTCCTGTACATTTTTCTCAACTTTGATCCAAGCAATGATATTTGAATCATCTTCTTCTGTCCTAAAGAAGAAAATGATGCCACATATTTCTGGTTCGAGCCTTTGGAGTCATTCCCAACTGCAGCATCATCTTCTCTTAGTCCGCCAAGATCTCCCCCGAGGCCTGAACTTTTTCTCTCGATGCTGGAAGAGCACAAAACAGGTTGCTCTGTTGATGAGATTTCTCTGCTACATAAATCTTCGGTGGCACTAAACTGCAAATTGCAGGACCTACTGGCATTACCAGATGACAAGCAGGACTTGCTATCACGGTCTTCCAGCAGTTCCATTTGCAGAAGCTCATAAAGGCATTTGCTTTTTCTATATCTGCTTGCTAATTTGGTTTCTGGCGTGCAAGATGTTTCGGGTGCACCAATGTAGCCTTTGGTATCCGTATTTCCATTACCTATGTCTGTATTGCAGTCATGAGCAATTCCACTCTGCTTCTTGTTGATGTCTTTGTCAACTATTTCCTCTACAGCTTGAACAGCCCTGCTTGATTCATTACCCGAGCCATTGTCAATGGTAGACTCTGATTTGTTACTGCCTGTGTCAGAGGGGATGAGTACAACTCCTCCCTCACCTTGGTTGCCAAAAGATTGATTTCGTGATTCATTATCTTGTGATTCACCACGCTGCAACTGAGAACTGACACATTCTTCTTTAACGATACTGGAACAAGTCTTAGTAGAATCACTTTCGGTAAGATCGGATGTAGCTGCAACATACCCTGATTTGTCTTCATAGTCCCACAAAAGTCCCTCCAATTCTTTATCTATAGCTTTGTAAAGGTTACTCATCAAAAAGTCAGGTGCATCAGGGCCATTGAAACCATCATAAATCCCAACAAACAACCATCCCTGTTCTTCAGAGAGAACAACATGAACCCTGTCCTCCCCGGCCTTGCCATGCGCCCATTGCAAGTTACGGCTACTGCAGTACTCAGGTTCAGATGTCCCAACATCCAAAAAGTTGGCCGGAGGTTCTGGCCGTTGCCTTGCCTCCTTAGAATGCGAAACTAGCTGGGCCATAGGATGCAAGAGGAACCGCTGCATCCAACCAGAACCATGTTGATGCCTTGTAAAAGTCCTCGAAAGAGCACTTCTCATGGGTCGACTCATGCTTCTCATAAGCCGTCCAAACCTTGCCTTTCTCCGGCCATAACCAAGTGGAGCTGAGAAGTTGCTTCTATCAGTTGGATCAAGGGGGCCTGACATGAAGACACCCTTATCTAATGGCCCCGACATAAGACCTGCCCCTCTTTCCAAAGGGCCCGAGGCAAATCCTCTCTCCAAGGGCCCTGACAAGAATCCATTTAAGGGCCCTGAACCACGAGGCACCGGCTGCAGAGGTACCGCGGCGAATGAGGCTGTGCTCTGAAACGAGGCGGCCGGTTCTTGGGCATCGCCGGAGACAAGAACATCAGGGTTGCCGGTTCGAGCAGTGGAGGCATTCGCACTGACGGAGGCCCCTGATATCGTCCTAAAGGTGGTCTCGGAAGAACTCTTACTTGGCCTCTGCAGACCTGCGAAATCCTCTGCTAACTCCTGCCTGAAGGAAGCACTGCGCGTGTCCGAATCGAGGGTGCTGGAATCGAGGGTGTACCTTTCGGAGGCGGACGGGGTGATGGCAGGAGAATCGATGATCACCGGCCTAACATAGCAGAAGGAGTGGCCCAGCCCTTCATCCAAGGGCTCAAGGAACTCCAAATCGACCCCGCCCTTCGCGAACCCCGATGGAACGAAGCAGCCGACGGCTCGAGAAGTGCCGTTCCCCATCGCAACGCAGCACTACAAGAACATCAGGACGCCGGAGGCGGCAGCCCCGGATGATCGCCGGAACGGAGGACTCCCATGACCCCGCAGCACGAGCAGGTACAGAAACAACGAGCACAGCGCGGAACCCCGCAGCCGCAAGAACCCAAAGCACCCCTCAACCCTACCACCTCTCCCCTGGCGAGCTTGCATCGTCAGGCGAACACCTCGGCGGCGATGGCTTCAAGGCGATCCAAATGCTCCCATACCGAGGAAGCACAGATCAGCTCCCAGGGGACACCATCTACAAGCTCACACACACACACACCAGGAAACGAGGAAGACTGTGGCAAAAGGGGGGCGCCCACAGTAACAGATCTGAGCACCCAAATGATACCAAGATCAAGACGGGGAGAGTGAGCAGAGGAAACAGGTCGCTAGTAGCTAAGGAGATGCGTAGCGAAGGAGCTGCAGAAGGTTTGGCGAGGGTGATCGATTGGTGAGGAGGAGAAATGGGGGCGTACGCGAGAGAGAGAGAGAGAGAGAGAGAGAGAGGGGGGGGAGTTCAAATGGGGATGGGAGGGTGGTGAGAGGAGGAGACCAAAGAATGGGAGAGAGTTGAAAGGGAGGATGGGAGTGGGCAATTGGGTCCTCCCATTTGTCCCATTTGATCCTATTGAATGATTGGATTTGGTGGGTGTTTGGAGTCAAATGCAGAGAAAACTGGAAATTGCTGCCCCAATGCCCCTCCATCATCACATCATCATGTCACCATCATGATGATGACCATGAAATGGAACTCAGCAGATGGCCTCCTCCTTTGTCCCTTCTTTCACTTCATCTTCTTCCAAACCATTTCCTTCCCTGTATCACAAACAAAATAGATTGATGATTTAAATTATTGCCTTCATGTTGAACAAAATGCATCAAGTTGTCAATATCCACAATTAAGTCACATCCTTCACCATTTATTGTTAAAAAAATATAAAAAAAACCCCCCACTGTTGAGGTAATTAATTGTCAACTTGTGCTTCAACCATGCATATAATATATTTATTTATATAAATCACCCAAATGAAGTATCAGTATCCTTCAGGAGTCAGACTTACTCTATTGAGACAAATAAGAGGAAAGGAATCCATCTAACCAGAGATTGCTCATGAACATGCATTTCCTATTATTATTTCCTGCACACCACACACACACCCACACCCAAAAAACTAAAAAAAGAGAAAGAGAGAGAGAGAGAACACAATAAGGATGGCAACCCCACAAAGGAGTAAATTCTCAGAAGCTGCTGAGGAGATGTGGTTGGATGTTCACAAGACATGCTGAGACTGAAAACATGATCACATCACCTGAGAAAAGATAGGTATGCTGCATATACCTGAAGCATGAATGGGGATTTGTGAATTCCATAGTATCTATCCTAATTGTTGAGTTGAGGTTATTGGGGGCATGAAATGAAAGCATTGAGGGATGGACCCACAAAGACCAACTCCACAAGAGAAGGAAGAACCAAAACACCCATCTCTCATGTTGACTACTAACTAATCTTAAAAATGACCATCTAAATTTCCTCCTACTACCAAGAAGCCAATTTCCAAGAGGGTGTGGACAAACCATAAAGAATACAATTAGTACTACTAAGAAAAAGTAATTGGAAGTCAGCATCTGAAGGCCCAAATCTAAGCATCTGATGTTTGTTCTTTTGGTGGCTCAACTCATTACCCTCCAACCAAACCAGCAATTACAAGCTGTTCCAGGCATCATTCATGCCATTTTAGTCTTTGCCATGCTTCTCTATCATCCTATAGTTTTCACAATAATTGAACCTAGAACCCCCACAAAACAAAACAAAAAAAACAAAAAAAAACAAAAAAAGGTGGTTAGCAAATCAAAGGACCATTTGGGGTTTTCTGCAAGTATTATTTTTCTTCAGTAAAAGTAATAAACTATGTGACTCTATTAGCAAAAGAAAATTTGATCTTTCCAGGTACCAAAAAGCCTCTCAGTTGTAGGAATATAATGATCTTTATGTCTTTTTCTTTCTTCCTTTTCTTTAATTAGTCATGTCCTACTCTGCTGTTGATAAAATTGAAATAAAGCTTGAAGGGATAAAACTGAAAGGCACACTCAGATATCATAGACATTTAAAGACCTCATGAGAAACATAATTCTGCAGACAGGAAGAGAGACAGAGAGAGGGGGGGATATGTGTATAACATCAATTCAGATATAGATATCCAACTTTGACCATTCATTGATTTTTTTAATTATCTTCCAGACTATAGATAAGAGTCAGGTTTGTGTAGCTTCAGAGATTGGTGCCCCATAAAAATATTTTTCATTCCTCCATTTCAAAATAGTAATAAGAATCATTTGAGCTATAGCTATAATAATAAGGGCAAATCAGTTCCTGTCAATATTGTTTTTTTCTGAGACAAATAAAGAGTTGGTTGGACCACCAAGCATAATTAGGGAGACAAAAATAGATATCTTGTTGATCTTATATAGAAAGTCAATTAGAAAAGTCAACAAAGAGGTGTGTTAGATAGCACTGCCATCTGGTATCAGGTCCAATCCACTTCAAGTTTAAATAATAGGAGAAATCAAGTCTCTAGTGTGACCCAGGGTGTAATAAACAGTAATTTTTATTCCATTACTAAAGAGAAGAAGAGCCCCCAGTTGGAATCCTCCACAACCTTCACCACCTCACCTTGAGCATTTGAACAGGAAATTATTTTTCTTTCACCCCAGGGTCCACCTGGCTTGAAAGATTGAATCTTTCCATAATAAAAACTCATATTAAAAGACTTCAATTTTTTTTTGGTATCTGCGATCTCAACTTGAAGTTAACCTTGGAGGACAACTCTGCTTGTCCTTGGCCATCTGGAGTTGACTCCACAGTGGTGCTTCAGTTTTGTCTCGACCCTTGCGCAGATCTTTCTTGGCCTCTTTAGCTTTGGAACACATGAGGCAGATGCAGTCATGCAGGCGATGGGAATCTGCAACAACACATGCACATAGCAGAGTCCTCCCTGAATTCAATTACTTGGTGGTCTTCAACGCCTTTGCTATGATATCACAGGCTTCTGCAATCGTACCATTAAAATATCATTCATCCTTCCTTCCAGTAGAACAAAAGTAAATATTGATGAAAGGTACAAAAACCTCCTTCTTCCCCATTAAGTTTTTGGTCCCATGTCCAAGTCGGAGCAGAGCTGCAAGCTCATACATCACTGTAACATCTTGGCTTTTGCCAGCATAAGCTGCCAGGAGCACTGCTCAACCTCACGGTCTTCGTCCTTGGCCATCCAAATGGAAGAAGGCTCCACCCTTTTGCCTTGCCACTTCAATTTCCATGTTATTTCTCTCCACGCAGCTAAACTATTAGATCAGGCAAATTATAGTTTTACCGGCTTCTTCTGAAATATATTAAAAAAAGAGTAAGAAAAAAGCTTCTTTTCTTTTTTGTCTGAATTCATCGAGTTATCAGACAATATATATTAATTACGACAGCAACAAAAATAAACAGCAAAACTCAAGCAACACCCTCCTGAACACAACCAACGATCCTAACCATATGAATTAAATTGCTGCAGCAAAACACAGATTTAGTGCGGTACAATTCTCTCTGAACAATCCAAATCCAAAACTTAAAGGCATTACAAGACTCTGAACATGAAGCCAGTTCGATAAGCTCCTTGCAACTCTCTCCGAGGAGGGACAGGCAAAGAGGAGTATTAAGTCAAAGTTAAGGTCTCTCCAAAGCTTCACAATTGCCTGATGTCAGAGGTTGAACGAGAAACATCTGACTGTTAAAAAGTTTTGAATTTTTAACATTATCAGCTATATAAGTGAGTTGAAGGTATGTCAGCACAAATCTATAGACTATAGAGGACTTCCCGGCATCCAAGAATTATACTAAGAACAAATTATTTGGCCCTCGAAAGAAGGATCAATATGGCAAGCCTTTACATCTTGTATTAAATGAACAGCAGAAAAATGATTAGTTCTCTTGGGTTCCTTTTGCTAAATTTCTAGACCTTTTTTATTTCTTTTTTGCACTATTAGTGTTTCTTAAAAAAAAGTTTATCGATGCAGAATTGTTTGTTTCTACTTTATGATCCCAAAAACAAGTGATAATTTTTTTTTTCATGGGTAACTAAGTCAAGATGATGAATTTTATCAAAAAACATGCACATATCATGTTCCCAGAAAAGTTGTCTCACAGTATAGATGTTTCCCCATTTAAAGAGAAAGAAAACAAGGACAGAGCTAGAAAGAAATTACTGTAAAATGTGAGAATAACAGTGAATGGAGGAAAGGATTTTAAAACTCAACAATGATGTGGTTGGACAATTAAATACTGTGGTGGATTCAGGGTAGGTGCTTGTTCCTCCTATTGAAACTGTGGAGGGGAACTAACCCCACTTGGGGAATTGGAGGTCATCCAAGGCTGATGCAGCCATTCAATCAATATCACAGGACTGTGGAGTGGTCTCCCCATCCTGCAGTTAGCCTAATGTTAGCAGAAAGAGTACAGAAGGAAGTACCTGCTCAAGTTTCCAGGCCTTATATTTCTCACTCCCACTGCTACCAGGCAGACCTGAGAGGCAAGCATGAGAACTGGGGGTCATGCAGCAAGAAAACTAGTGTTGGTTTCCTTGAAGAGGCTCATCCTTTCTCCTTTCTCCCTTGCAACAAAGGAAAGTGAAGTGTGTTGTTACAAATAGAGGTTGATTTGGACTTTCTGTAGAGACTGGTGATACCTTACAAGGCTTTGCAAAAGCAGAAGAAGTAGTGTTCAGTGGCTCCAATCTGCATCAAAGCTGATTCTACAAAACAGTTGAAACAAAATGGCATACTGAATCGACTTCAATGCAATATCAGTGCTCCACCTTGCAATCAGGATTGGTGGATCGTTTAGAATTTTGCCATTTCTGATGCAAAACAACTGTTCATTCTCATCCACAAAGCATGACATGCACCAATTCACATATTGGTCTGAAACAGCAGCATCAGAGTTCTGTTGCCTGCAAGCAAAAGCCAACTTCCAGCAATCATGGAGAAGGATAAACACAAAGAAGCTTAGTGTCCTTATTTGAAGTAAAAGTCTAAGGACAACATCGCATTTTCTTTTTTTTTTCTCTTTGACAAAAGATTTTTCCAACACCAATCAATGAAAAAACACTACTGTACAAACCAGGAGATTTCTTGAAAGATCTAATCTATATCTCAAATCAATAAAAATATAAAGTCTGAATTTGGAGATCATGATAATTCAAGCAAATCAATTTCGTTGAGAAGCAACAAGTTAAAAGGAAAAAAAAAAATCAAACTGGTTACTGTAAACAATATATTATTTTTAATTTCACATTAGATGTTGTCATGGATTTAGCTAGTCTTATCTAAATTATGTGACATCCTTATGTGTCTATCCGTAAAGGATCAATTTCTCCAAAACTTTTTATGATCTATTAAGAAAATATTTAACTCGGGATCCCATAAGCAGTTATTTTAATATGATTTTGATAGACAACGCAAATTACAAACATAGGCTTCACAAACTCTAAATAATCACATGACAAAGGGTACGAGGTAGTCTACCACAATAAAAAAATTTCACAAATGCACACATGATATTACTATGGAATAAGTCTCCTAACACTTTCCCAAAGGATTATCCAACCATGTATCACACATATAAGTCTTGGGTGTTGTGCTAGCTAACACTCTGTACTACTCGGTGGAGTTAGAAAACCATCAAAATGACAGTATGGATAACTTATTTTTGGACTATTTTGCCTATGGATAATGACCGCATACAACCTATATTTTCAAGATTGAAACAATAGTAAAAGCCAATCAAAATGAGATTGATTCAATCTTGATCTTTGATTTGATACAAAATGAAAGAGTAATTATATTCCTTATGATTCTTATTTAATCTTGATAAAATCACTGCCATGCTCTTGATGCAACACCATGCTCTTTATGAAACTTGGTAATTCAAAAATTATCACACTGTCATTCATTAGCAATCGAAAACCTTACATTTTATTTTTGTCTTATAACTTTTAATTGCAACATGTTTAATTTCAAGATTTCTTTTATTTTTTAAGGTTTTTTGAAATTCAACTCTATCTTGAAACACCAATACAAAATATTATTTGGGTTACTAAATAATATATATGTATTATTATATGAATAATCATCATAGTTAGTGTGTTTAACAATATACCATCATCACCTTGATTATAATTGTATCATAAAAATTAGGGTTTATATCACATTCAACCCCTTCTTGTAATCTTTCTCCAGCCAATTCAGTTTTGAAAGCATCACCACTATCATCATTATTACCATAATAAAATGGATCATTCAAGTCTATGTAAAGAGTCTCAAAATCTAAACTATTTGATAAATGGTTTTTATCTTGTCTCTCTATCTTTCAATATCATTAACTAAAAATACTCCATTGGATATAGGATCCTCCCTAAAATCAGATCATCAAAATTAAAATATATATATATATTTTGGAATCAATGCAACAATATAAAAGTAAAATGTGTTATAATACATTGACAAGTACACCATGAAATAGATTTTTGTTTGGAAAGACATCAATACAGTTATATGATATTTATTTTGTCTTCATGATTCAAGAAAAAGACAAGAAACAAGAAGATAGGCAAGAAGAATAGTAGCCCACGTATAGAAGAAACAGAAAGATGGAAAAAGAAGGAGATGGCCGTCAAGAAAAGTGACAAAATATAAATTTTTTTGCTTCTTCATCGAGATCGGCACTATGATAGTAGCTTACTGCATGCTATACCAATCACGGTTTTGAGCAAAAAAAAAAAAAAAAAAAGGCTTACTTGTCCATGGGTAAATGGGTAAAATAGCTCACTAAAGGATGCTGTTTAATTTTTTACAAAATAGGAGCTTTTTGTAAATAAAAAAACCGAACTTATGAGATTTTTCATGAAATTCTATTTATATATATATAATATTAGTAGTTATTAATTTAAGTTTATTGGAGTAGTACAAATGAAAGGTTGTCTATTTTTATATATAAAGGAATTACGTGGTTGAAAAATATCTGTAATATCTCTATATTTTTAAATACATATAATGTATATATATATATATATATAGATATATATAAAATTTTCTTTTCGTCTTTATGTATATTTTCACCGATAAAGGAAGGTTAGGTGGACCGAATAACCCGTGAAACGTGTTTGAGCGCGGTGGGATGTCGCACGACGCTTGGTGGGCAGGCGGAATCACCCCTGGACGTTTCAGGGGCGATGACCACATCGATCCTGACCCATCCTCAGGTGTGATTCGGCCCGGCTCGACAATCGTTTTTTTCCCTCGGCCTGTTGCGGAGACGGAAACTTCGAAGCCACTGACAGGAACAAGGTGATGCCGCCGGCCGTGTGGCGGCGTCCACTATGTGGTCGTTCTCCACCTTTTTATCATGCTCATCACCGCATCTCCTCCACTCCTCCCGGCTTTCGCAAAGCCCTCCGAGCTGTGCACCATGGAAGTCCATGTAGCTGCTGCTCCTAAATCAGCTCTTTCTTGTCTTTCCTCGTTGCGGCTAACAGCTCATCTATTTCTTCATGGATGCACGCAGGGTGAGAGCATGGAGGTCACCGAGGCCGGTCCCGATCCCCACGCATCTGGGAAGACGAGAAAAGGTGGATTCAGAGCCGCCATGTTCGTCTTCGGTAAGCAATCATGCATCCTAAATCTCAAAAGAACGGTTCTTGTGGATCCATAACGCATAGCTCATATGAATCGGAGTTGTACAGCCATGTCGGGGGTGGAGAATGTTGGCTTCATAGCGAACATGGTGAGCTTGGTGCTGTACTTCATGTACGTAATGCACTTCGATCTGGCTGGCTCCTCCACCACTCTCACCAACTTCCTGGGTGCAACCTTCCTGCTCACCATCGTCGGAGGTTTCATCTCCGACACGTACATGACCAGGCTCAACACGGCCCTTCTCTTCGGGTTCATCGAGATCGCGGTAACTTACTTGATCGACCTGTTGTAAGTAAGCTACCGACTGTGCTTTCATCTTGTATTGACCAATTGCATGCATACAAAGGGTTACATCCTTCTCGCCCTTCAAGCTTACAAGAGCAGCTTGCGTCCTTGCTCGACATGTCGCCTGGAGGGAGGAAACGCGCTGCTGTTCCATGCGATCTTGTGTCTCTTGGCGATAGGCTTCGGAGGGACACGGGGGTCGTTCCCTGCGCTTGGAGCAGACCAGTTCGACAAGAACAACCCCAAGCAGAAGCACCAAATCACCACCTACTTCAACTTTATGTTGCTCAGCGTCACTCTGGGAGCCACCGTGGGGGTGACGGTGATCGTGTGGGTGAGCACCGAGAAGAAACAGTGGTCATTGGCTTTCTTGATATCCATGCTGCTCGCCTTGCTTGGCTTCGCCTTCCTCGCTGCCGGGAAGCCTTTCTACGTCGTCCGCGTTCCTGGAGACAGCCCCCTCCTCAAGCTCATCGAGGTCTGTAGTGCCTTCTCAGAGAGAGCCACTACGATTAATTAATGCAACATTGACACATAACCTTATATTTCAGGTCGTAGTTGTTGCATTCAAGAATCGGAAGCTGACAGTGCCTCAGAATTCTGATGATCTGTATGAGATCGATGAGAAAGTGGATGAACATGTCGAAGAAAGGCTACCACATTCCCGCCAATTGAGGTGATGTCCTGTAAACACACGTCTGCTCTGTTTTGGTTTCAGTACTACTATGGAATGAAGAGAGATGGGTCGTCATCTCCAGGTTCTTTGACAAAGCAGCGGTGCTGCCGGAAAACACCGAGGCAAAACCATGGAAGGTGTGCACAGTAACGCAAGTAGAGGAGCTAAAGATCATCATCCGCATGCTCCCAATCCTGGCCAGCACCATCCTTATGAACACCTGCCTCGCCCAGCTTCAGACCTTCTCGGTGCAACAGGGCAACATCATGGACCTCCACCTCGGCTCCTTCAAGGTCCCGCCCGCCTCCATCCCCGTCATCCCCGTCGTCTTCATGTCCATACTCATCCCCATCTACAACTTCGTCTTCATCCCCTTCGCACGCGGCATCACCGGCCACCCTTCGGGCATCACCCACCTCCAGCGCGTCGGCGTCGGCCTCGTCCTCTCTGCCGTCTCCATGGCCGCCGCCGCCGCCGTCGAGCTGAAGCGCCGCAACGCGGCCGTCCGCGATGGCAAGAGTATCAGCCTCTTCTGGCTGTCCTTCCAGTTCGGCATATTCGGGGTGGCCGACATGTTCACGTTGGTCGGGCTGCTGGAGTTCTTCTACAGCGAGGCGCCGGCCGGAATGCGCTCCCTCTCCACCTCCCTCTCGTTTCTCTCCCTCTCCTTCGGCTACTTCGTCAGCACCATCTTCGTGCACGCCATCAACGGCATCACAGGGAGGTTGACGTCGAGCCGGCAGGGATGGATCCACGGGTTGGATCTGAACCAGAACCGCCTGGAACTGTTCTACTGTTTCCTCTCCGTATTGAGCTGCCTCAACTTTGGGGTCTATCTCCTGTGTGCCAAATGGTACAAGTACAGGGCGGAAGGTTCACCGGCGGCCATTGCGGAAGACGCTAAGAGTACTGATGCACCGGCCGAGCGCTCTATCAATGGCCTTGCGCTTCCGGACAAGTGAATCTGATGGATAGCCAGCAATCCAAAGGTTGCAGATGGAAGATGATGATGCGGCTTCGTTGACAGCCTTACACATATCTATCTATATGTATTGCCAGAACCCAAGTTATAAACACACAACCGATCCTCTTCTGGCACAGCTATGTGATGGAAGGGAGAGATTAAATGTAAGTGTAAGTGTAATCCTTTTGTTTTAAAATAGTACTACTATTAGTTCACAGTCAAATCACATGAAAGAATAATAAAACAAGATAGGAAAAAAATAAAGCTATATTAAACTTATCAAAAATATAAAAAAAATTCATAAGATCTTAAGCTATTTATGACTTTAGTGCTATAGACCGACCTAAATAGATTTAGGTATGTAAATGCCATCTATTTGTGGGTATAAAATAACAATTTAAATCAGGAGACTCTTAACACTTAAAAAATCTTAAAATCTAATACTTTAAATCTTAACACTCAGCTCTAAGTACCAACTTACTTTGAATATCTTGGTTAGAGAGAGAGAGAGAGAGAGAGAGAGAGAGAGAGAGTTTGTAAAGAGAACAAATGTTTCCTTATCCTTTGGAGCTGAGGCCATTTAATTTCGTGTCAAACTTTGAATTCGTTAGGGAGAAATAACAATAAATCATTGCAAAATTTGACTGAATGAATGTAGATGCGACTGCACGAAACATCTTCATATGCTTTTGTTGATGAGCAAACAAGAAATGGTCAGCGGGGTGACTTGATAGCAGACATAAGAACCACAGCTTGAGCCCATACTTTGATCCTGGCCATCATGTTCTCCGGGTCGTCATCTGTTCATCATTATTATTTCCATTAGCAACACTATAGAAGAGAATATAGATGTGGAGAAGTAGTCACCATATTTACTTCCCATTAATTGAGGTCATATATGCTTTCTTTCAAGTTTCAGTCAATTGATCAAACACACCTTTGTTCGTGCCCTCCACAGAAGCAGTAGTTATTAGCATATATCGTGTACTGATGCGCGCGGAGTTTAAACCTGGGCTGGCGATATTCCAGTTGGAGCACGGGGAAAGGTCGTCGCAGGCGACGGTGGCGTCCGCCTGCATGTCGGAGAATGCTGCAGGGAGCTCCACCCTCAGATGGTCGCAGGGAAACCCGATCATGAGATCGCGGCACGCCTTCACCTCCTCCTTGTTCAGGCTTATCGGCCCGGACCCGCCCGGCACCCGGACTACGAGCCGGCACACGGCCGCCGCCGCGTGGCTCCCCTTCGTCTCCATCGCTCGATCTGGTCGTCGCTCCTTCGCTGCCGGCGCCATGTTCGACGATGACATCACCTTATGTGAGTCGTCCGACGGCTGGCCGCACCGGCTACATCTCGCCACCTCGTCTTCGCCCTCACTCCCCATGGAAAGGCGCGGCAAGTGACCGCACCAATCTCTCTTCTCCTTCATCTCGGCGTCGTCTTCAACCTCTAAATGATGGTTACATGCCATGTCGAGTCTCTGCTGCAGCTTATGGAGAGAGAGAGAGAGAGAGAGAGAGAGAGAGAGAGCTTACCGTCTAGACGTTGCGAAGGAAGAGACCGTAAGAGTAGGAGTCGGCGAAGTCGATAGATTTGATATTGATGTTGGGTGGCATTAGATAAGGAAACAAGACCGTTTACCGAATGCATCTACAGGAATCATATTAGATTTCGACTCAGAATCAAACAGGATCGCGACATATACGGAGCATGAAGAGAGGTCGACACGAGTCATGTGTTATCTCAACTCAGTTAGGATACCATCAGGTGAGGTTGGACTTACGATTGGAAAACGAATCGGACTCGGGAATCGACCTCTGTTTGGCGCAAAAGAAATGCGTACAAATGGAACCCATGTTTCTTGATTTAGTTTTTGTACAACGTGATGCGCCGTGTATGACCCTCATACTTACGTGGTAAAATAGATCAACGTCAGATGGGGTTGCCGGGGGGTTTCATCAAATCAAGGCGCAGCCCGAGTTGTGATCGGGTTAAGGTCGTTGCCACGAGTCGGGCTCAGACGGGCCTCTTTGGTGCTCCCGCCCTTCCCCCCCCCCTCCCCCACCTCTCCCTTCCCTGCCAGAAGCAGAGTGGACAAGCATATGGGCCGCAACAGATACCCCGTTCCCCCCTTCGGAACTTTCTCGATTCTTTGATGAAACCTCACATCTGATTCTAGAGTGAGAGAATGGAAGAGATGGCCTCACCAAGACTGGCCTCCCCGTTCCACCACCTCCACCGTCTCGACTCCTCCAAGCCCACGAACACCAGCCTCCCTCTGCCCTGCCTCACTTTAGGACTCCTTTCTTCCTCTTCCTCCCCTATGAGAGCTTCTAGAAACCAACCTGCCAGGTTCTCCGTCGATGTCTCCAAAGAGGACAAGCCCCTGTCCTCCCAACCGGAGGACAGCAGCAGCACCAGTACGCCTCAGCCAGCACCGCCAGTCGAGGAGGTGAAGAAGCTCGACCTTCGTCGTCTCGAGGAGCCCGATTCCACCGGGGTTCCAGTTCGAGAAGCTTTCCGACGACTGGCCCCAACTGCGCGGCCGCCAAGTCGTTCTTCGAGAGCAAGAGCGTGGAGATCGCAGGGTTCGCGCAGAACCAGCAGCTCGGGCCGGGAGATGGCGGCCTCTTGCTAGGTTTCCTTTTCTTCCTTTCTGGTTACTTCCTGCGGTAATAGGGCGGGTTAATGTGGTTCTTTCTATGCATCCTGGTGAGATCCATTCTTCAGTGATGTGGTTTCGCTAGTCAACCCGGAGATTTAATGCTCTGAGTCACATTGAAACACCTGATGTCAAGTGGAATGAGCCATCATGTCTACCTTGGGTGATTCTCTTGGAGATGAACCATGTTGAAATCAAACGTACCTCCTGATACTTAGAAGTCAATACTGCATGTCAGGCATCAGCAATTCCAATCATTCCCTGACATTAACAAATCTGTAAATATTATTTGTGTAGAAAAGACTGTTCTGCATGCGCATCACATAGCCACATCGGACCAAATGTTGTTGGAATTATCAAGTGCCGCTACCTAATAACGAGAAATAATATTTATTAACCATACCAGAGGATCAGAGACCAGTCATCATCGATATCAGGATCCTGCGAATACATAATCTCAGTAAGGGGTGACATCAATTTGCCGCTACTACAAAACATAACATTCGACTACTACTACTGTGCTGGATTAGATGGTAGACAGCAAAATTAGTGCTATCTCAGATGGATCATCCTGAATTTTTCGACAGAGCCATGACATTGAAGTTCATTGAGTCGGGGTTCTTCTCGATCAGACCTTTTATAACCTTAGCCGCATCCTGTTGAACACAGACAAATAGGTACCCTTCATTTTGATGAACACAAATATATATATATATATATATATAAGAGCAAGTGCATAAAAGGGATGCATGACAATAAAACCTCTGAATATGAAACCTGAACCTAGGATTTCTATGGGAAATTTTTTTGATGATGCTGATAATTGGTTCTAATGCATTCGGCGGTTCAGTTCTTTTGTACAAGACTTGGTAATTTGTGTACTGTATTAACCTATCATATGAGAAATAGAATATATTATTTTTGCTGGAACGCAAACTGTTGATCAACAGAGAGACAGACTAATTCTATCTCATAAAACCTCCATTCTACTCGATATCTGATTTTCAAGAAAAACTAAATGTACCCATATTTTTCATTACTATAATAGCATTTATGTTATATATCTGAGTACTATAAAATAATATCATTTTGTGAATGAAAATAAGTTTATTCTTCCTACCATATACCTGACTTGAAACAGTGCCCATCTTATTACCATTGATGTCACCAAGTCCTTGTCAGCCAAAACCTCATATAGAATGAATCAAAAAATTGTTTTGTGGTTATTTTTTTCCAAGCTATTAACTGAATGCTAGCATCAAAAAGACTGTGGCCTTTCTTGGGTGAGTTTTGAGGAAAGAAAAATGAAAAAATGGTAACAAGTATACTTGCAAGGTGACCAATTTTCTCTCTGCAGTTGTTGCCAAAACTCCAGCTGTCAACTTAACTTTCTAGACATCAAGACAATTTAAATGACCTACTTAGTTTCCGATGTTAATTATTACTGAGGCCCCAACTTACAAGGCTAACCACATGTCTTAGAATTTTAAAAAGAAAGTAGAGCGGAGAGAAGATGGCAAAAATTGGTTTGACACGAAAAAACTAATTTCGAGCATGACATGGATTTACATGGAGTATCATCTTAATGCCTATGGAAAAAATATGTTGAAGAAATTCAGATAATGTTCAGACTTTCTTTTATCTAAATTGTTTCCGGTTCATGTGCATCCTTTGGTATACAACTTGATTGAGTTCATAAAAAATATGCACCTTCCACCGAAGGATTAAACAACGCAGACGATAACCAAAACTAAGATATAATTAATTACCTGCAATAAGCTGTCAGGCGATGAAGGACCATGACTTATAGGTTGGGACTTCATTCCATCAAGCTCATAAAGTTCTCCTGGAACAAGATGAACACAAGACACTTCTGCATAAGCCTGATAGAACAATAGCAGTGTCTTAATCTAAACAAAGATCAGTGGCATAAATATCCCTACACTATATCTGAAATGGCATCAAAACCTAAACTTTATATGGTTCATGTTGGCCGTCAAACAGAAGCATTGTCTGCCCTGGCACCATTAAACTCCTGAAGTGGGCTCAGATGACCTTATTAGGAATTAAAAAAACATTTCTTAGTAGTTGGCTGCTGACATGACCATATTTGCCACGTCAGTCAACACGAAATAAGGCTGGGGTTGGGAAGTGGGCGATGAAGAGGAAAAATACAAAAGAGAAAGATCGAGATGACGAAACATCCTCCTCCTCCCCTCTACCCCCTCCTTGCATCTTCCTCTTCCCTGACCACTCCAAGACCTAATTTGTGATGACGACTGATGCACAATGATATCCAATTGATTCAAATATTAAAAAAATATAAACCAGTGTTCATGGCCAACTAAATAGGTTTAATGGGTCAGGAACAAACTATGCCAAACTAATTATCATTCAGGGACTAACTTGAACAAAATAAAATTCCAAGGCTACCATTAAAGGTATAGTTTAGGGACCATTTATGACATTAATCCTACAAATTTCCAATCAACAAAGAAGAATTATAGGAGAGTTCCATCATCCCTACCATCTATACATGTAAAGCAAATATAGTGTTCGTCCACTTCTGAAGATGCCTGGCAAAACAATTGCAAACATATTTTAGTAACAGATACAAGAAATATACAGGATATAACTGGCCCATAAAATTAAAAATAGCAGAATCTAATTATTAATAACCGAAAGTGACTACCAAGAATCTATGTTATGAATTTGCCTTGAACAGTGTGGATTATACAGCAGGCTATATCAGAAAGCAAGCAGGCCCAATTCAGTATTCACATTTGGTTTGTGGGCACAGCAAAGAAAACTATTGATCAAATTACATGTTTTATGCATTGAACCTGTTCCATCTGTATTACGTTGCTACTGATCCATCCATTTTCATGATAGAAATTCAATAACCTAATAAAGAAATACAATCCATGCTACCCATTTCAACAGCATAAAATACTACCTTAGGTTGAAGAATCTCTAAACTAGGTCGATCTAAGAATGAAGTCCCTTTATGTCCTAACTAGAAAAGAAACCAGGAAAACAGAATAAAAGTTGCCAAAGATGTCGGAGCACTAAGACACAGTAAGATTTGGAGGATATCATGACAAACCTAGAAATAACATCAACTACATAAGACAACATATTGGAAACTTGAAGCAAAATAATGTCTTGATAAACTAATTGACAACTGAGAAAAAAGGAGGTACATGGTTTGGATCAAAGCCTTCGCATGATAATGGTTTGAATAGGCACAAAAAATCTTAACAAAAAGGAATCCTAACATTGAAATAACAATCAATCTTTTCCCTTATTTCCCTTTCTTTCTCTAGATCTTCATCCCCTTTCTATTTTGAACCTCAAAGAGAAGGATATCTCAACGGTCATTGTTACCTTTTCCCTCATTTAAGTGTCCCCTTTCCAACTGGCAACCGGTCAGATTATCCATTACAAATACCCTGATTTTGCATAATATCTACTAGACATTTAGCTCTGCTAGATACTCTCTAGTCTTCAACTGCTTAATATGTTTAAAACTGTTTTAAGACTCTCTGTAACTAGAATGCATGAATTAATGTTGGCTTGAATCTCTAACCAAATTTGATTTAGAGGCCTACCTATGACAAACTGCCAACCACCATCTTAACATCTCAAGTTGTTTGTTCCACAAAAGATATTATTCAAGCACAAGCCTTTATAGTATCAAAGAACTTTTAACATGATAGCATCAAAATACATAGCTAAATCCAGCAAAAGCTTTAAAAGTCTTACTAGAAAATAATAAAATTTTGATATAACCTCTGGATCCAAGCAGGCTGCAACAGAATGTGCATCCTCCATTTCTCTGATTTTTCCAGAAAGGCAGAAATCCAAAAAGAAAGTTACATGATTTTTTGAGTTGCAGGAATTTAAAAGAACAATTCAACAAAAACAAATAAACACTTCAACACAAAAAGAAAACATAAAAGAGAATGACTTGATGAATGAGGTACTTGACAATGTGAAGTCTAGAGAGGGTCAATATACAAGCCAAAAGCTATTCCCATGCCTTGAATCCTTGTCACAAAAATACAAAAGAGCAACCTTACTTGGTCACCAAGTCCCGCAGTCACAAGAACATGGGAAGCTCTTATAATTAAACATCTAAGGCATTTGTTATAGGCCTTGCAATTGAATGACAATCTAGCTATTTAATATGGAACTCAAAGATACATAAAATCCATTAAGGAAGCGCATGCATGTAAGATCAACCTTCAGCTGGATGTTAATTTTTTTTATTAAAAGCATATTTTAGAAGCAACCAGACATGAGCAAGGGAGGGAGTCAATGACTGTCTAAGGAGCAACATGTGCTACTAAACATAGTATTTCTCCAAAAAAAAAAACAATGTTTTGGTCAAAGTAGCTATATCAGCTTATTTATTTAGGAGTGGAGCTCTTATCAACAATAATTTGGTCATACCAATGTCACAATATCAGAACATACTAAGTAAAAAACTAAAAGCAAAGCATTAGTCAGACAACTACTTGTTCTGAATGTTTAGCCTTTGGAAGTCTTCAGTATATAAACTACTAAAATACCTCAACATAATAAATCATAACCTAGTTCGATAAAAACATTGTTGCAAATTATCTTCTACATGCATATTCCTGCATAGGCATGTACCAAACTAGCTAGCAGTGTCTATTCACTCTCATTCGTGAAAAGAATGATTAAGCTGTAGCAACTTGTCTAGTATCTTTACCATTGACTTCAGACAGAGTACTAGAAGTTTCAGTAAACTAAAACACAAAAATACAAGCATTTCAGCATGGACTTACTGAATTTGATATGTGAACTCGCATTTCCTAAAGCATGAAGAACACCAATTGTTCCACAAGCATTACCCACAGTTTGCTTCAAGAAGTACACCTTCTCACTTAGTTTCTGCAAACAGAATGAAGAAATAAAAACCTCAAAGAAGATCTAATAACCCAGTTGCATTAAATGTCTTCCCAAGGTTTCATACTATGATCATAAATCTGATGTTTTAACTAAAGGATACAAAAGTTTGCAATGCTTTGAGCAACAGCTAAATGCATTAGTCTCAGTAAAGGAGGACACATTACATAAAATTCCAGAGTGATTGCCCCAACTAAATCATATGATTATCATGCAAGCAAAATAAGCTCTGGTTGAGATCTCTATGACGTTTACATGGACATATACATGATTTCCATAATTAGATAACAGCTTTGCAATGGGACATCCTTTCATCAAAAATAGCAATGGAACATTCAGTGTCATTCCTCTAGAATCTTGCACAACAACCCAGCATATTCAATGTTGGTTTTCACCAACAAACAATGACCAAAAATCTGGCCTACTTCCTTTTATGATTCTTTTCCAACTCCTTTTCCATCTCCTCCATGTGCTCGCTTTCCCTTCCTCTTCTTGTATAATTAGTAAGACAGATGTATGAAACCAATCTTTACCAAAATTGGAAAATATCTAAAAGTCCATGTTGATCAAGTTCTAATTTTTGAAATCAGTCCTGAATTCAATCAAGAACAGTCTATAGATTGACGAACTTAGGTGCTTTCAACTTATATTAATTGATTCCATCAGATTCCAACTGATAAATATCGCCACCAACTGATTTCCGATAGATTCTAACAGAGTGCACACCCCTAACACATGATAAAAAAAAATAACTAAACTAAGATGGCTCCAGCCAATCACAACTACAATTGGTCTGATTACAAATACACAGATCATATCAGCATCAGATGACTCTAAAAAGTGAACACCAACACGGCAATAGAATATTGATGCCAAGAAGCCTCAACCTCGAGAATTACTTAAATAAACATATAGAGAAAGATGACATTGTATTTATGCTAGATTGTTCCTATGGTTACTTAAATATTGCATCTTAGCTGGACAATATCTACCAACAAGAACTTATAATGATTATGTAATTTAATTTCCTAATGAAGAAATCATTTTTCCTTAAAGGAACAAGAGTTGTAATTAATTGGAAAACAACAACCACATCAGTGTCCCGCTGGTCTAGATAACTAAAACTTTGATCTTATGCTACAATCCAGTTCCAGTTGATTGGGAGCTTGTTAATATATAATGAATGAGAAACTTTGGTCACTCAAAAATGATGCCAAGCAAATTTTTTTAAAATATTTTTTCATATGCTTCCTAAAGAACCTAAACAACTACAATGTATATGCTATCCACATTTATATAATGTATGATATCATATTTGAATATTACTAATTTCGCAAAGTGGAGTAACTTCTAATTTCATAAAATTTTCCCTTTTCCTTTCAATGATTTTAACAGTCAAATCTTCTTATTCAGATATAGCAAAAACAATAATTTCAAACTTATACCAAAACACTTTAAAATTCCAAATAAAAGCTTCATTTTATTCAGCATCATTGATAAGGTTCTAAATCAACTGCACTGTATCAGGCTTTGACCAATAATCTATCCATCCAAATGCATTTATTTATGGTAATGATTTCTCTTAAGAATTAAAAATAATTAATGGCACTAACTCCAACCATTAGATAAGCATGCTGGAAGAAGAACTATGCTTATGATAAATCATATTAACTACACAGCTTTATATTAGAAGGATGGACAAGACAGTAACAATTAACCCAATCCCAAACACAATAATATGTTTTTGGGTTTATAATCACAGCTTTCTTTTGTGCCTCAGGCAAATATTAATTATCCAAGTCATACTCTTTCTTCCACTAAATCCTAATTGCATGCCACCCAAAACAAAATTTTTTCCTCCCCAACGGAAGCCTTAAATGGTTTGCAATTGGTCCAGCTTGCAACAGAGTAGAAAGAAAGCTTATTGTGTTCGTATCACACCAATTAGAAACTTATGATGGATTTAGCCAGAACATTTCTCGAGTAATGCAAACTTACATGTGATTAAAAAAATTCTGTATCGCTCATTATTGCTAATGTCTACATGTTCTTCTAGGTCACCACAATTTGCCATGCCACCAGGCAGCAACAGCAACAGAAGACAATTGATTCAAAAGCTCCATTAAAATATACGGGACATCTAAACAACAAGCTAACAACTAAATGTCAACCCACAAAGAGAAGTTGGGAATTCCTGGTCAGACAGTAATATTAGGTAAATTATTATAAGTTCAAATCTTAGAGACTCGTACACATAAATGCACGGATGTCACAGCAGACATGTAACAAACTGCAACTAACCACATCTCATCCCCTCACAAAGATGGATCCTGATACTATACACTGGATAAACTACAAACCTATCCTATGCACTACATACCTTCTTTTCATTCCCCGATGCCTTCTCTTGATTGGATATCCTCTCAGCTTCAGCCTGGACCAATCAGGAAATCAAACCTGATATTAGCGACCAAAACTATATTAAAACAAAAAAAGACCCCCAAAAATCAAAAACATGGACAACGTCACCTCCTTGGAGTAAGGGAAAAGAAACAGCACGGCAAGCACAGGCTTCGGGACCATCTCCAAGAGCTCCTCGTCCAAGCCATACACGTCATTGAACTCAGCTACGTCCTCCGGGACCCCGAGACCCCAAATGAACTGAGACGTGAAGCAAAATATTAGATATACTCTGCGGAAACGATTGCCAAGGAAGCAAGCCAGAGCCGTCGTTTTCATTGTGTTCGGCAATAACCAGAACATCTGGCATGCACAGAATCGAACGCAAGAGATAAATCATCAAACCCTAATTCCTTCACTTCCTGCTTTTGGTTCTTAGGAAACAACAAGTTCGATTCTCCGATTATTTTGAGAAGCGGAGAAGATGGAGGTCGGATCTCATTGTATTGTGAGTTCAACATGATCAGCAGATTGTGGACGCCCGAGAGATGAAGAACGGATACAGGCATCAAAATTTTGAAACGACGAGACGAGGAGGAGAAATAGACCTGGTTCATCACTTCGGGGTTTGCTTCGAGAGGAAGCCACCTCTTCTTCTCTGACGCCGACGCCATCTTTCCTTGCACGCCAGAGTGCAGAATACCGCCCCACCATCCCTCGAATCTTCTTTATAATAGCATAACTCGCAACCATAAGGAGCCCGTGTTTGTGAACTCGAGCCCGATAAAAAAGCGGCTTAATCCGCGGGTCCGGTACGGTACTCGACCGGTATCCAAACCGGCATAATCCACTTATCATGCTTACATAAATGAACCCAAACCACTTCTATCGCTTTTCTCATTGATTCGGTTGGATTATTAATGTTGGTTATGCGTTTCGCATTATATATGCATGGAGTCTTTTTTTTGCCACATCGATTCTTTAGATCATAACATCTCGATTGCAAGCTCACGTAGACGACTTAATTATACCGTTGGAGATTAATACGTAGTCCTTTGGACCGATCACGATCTCATGTAGATGACTTAAATACACGACCCGAGATAGATTAAAACACAACCCTTCGGATTAATACGCAGAACCGAACCGGCAAGCGATCCGACCAATACTATAGTTATATGTTTTTAAAATATATTAAATAATTTAAAATTACATAGCAAATTTCTAAAATATCATAATTAATTTAATTTTTTTTGAATATAATGTAAAAAATGAATTACGATATCAACCGACACTATAACATAAATATTTATGATAATTATACTAAATTAGATATATTTTTATTTGTTATAAGTCCATCCTAAATCCTAATTTCACGATTGAAGTAAATATCATATTAAATAAATAATAAAAAAGTATAAGCTCAAGGTATTTGAGAAATTTCTTACTATATCAAAAAATAACTTGATAGGCTCATGCAGCTTATCCAAGAATCAGTCAAGTCGATCGATTCATTTTAATTTGTCAATACATCTAATCTAATAGTTAAATCGGAGCAACTAGTTGTCTTGATGGTTTTTTCAATTTAAGCATTCGATTCTAATAACTATTACTGTTTTAATTTTGGTATCAGATTTATTAAATTTTATAAATATTTTTAAATATTTGGTATGTTATTTATTTATTAATTGTTTTAAGTTTTTTTCTCCCAATAAAATTAATATTGAAAATGCTGATGTAAATTATTACCTTGTTAGATTCAATTGCAGTTTGGATCATATTGACGGGGTTCGATCGGGTATAACTTTTGATCCGAACTTTTGCTCTGATCATCTCGCGAGGTTAATTGTCAATTCAACGGTCCTCCGCACCATTGAACAGCTGTTATGACCAACAACCGGAGTTATAGTATCTTTATTCATGTATCCGACAATATGACTCAATTTATACAATCGCACACTACAAGTCCGAATCAATTCATATTTATTTGGAGATATATATATATATATATATATATATATATATATATATATATTCAATTGCATTACGTTTCTCTTGGTATTCAATTAATTATCATATAAAATTCCATACCCATTCTAAATCTAATTCGTAGCCACCTTTTTGCCACCTGCAAATGCAGGTCCTGACATTTGTCCTTACCCCAAATCTCGCAACATTTTCTTTAACCATTTGCATATATATATATATATTATACCTGTAAATTACAGTGCACATTTAATCCTTCATTTGGGCAACGGTCTTCTACTATCGGATCCGAATCGGATCTAATTTCACCGAATCTGAAACCGGAAGGGTGAAGAAGGAGATGGAGAACGCTGCATTCGTATTGTTTGATCCCTTTTCGGGTCCCCTCCAAAACGGGCACCGCTTCATTTCGTGCACTCATCGTCTCTCTGCGGGCGTCGCCCCCTCGCTTTCCCCTCCGCTTTCCTCCATGTCTCTTTATATAACGGACACGGGGAGTGGAGACGACACTGGCGACACATTAATTTAGAGAGTTCGAGTGACAGCCAAAGGTCCACTCCACACCTGTCCCTCCTGTCCGATCGGAACCCTAGGATCCCGATCCATGGGCACCGATCCGCCGGAGAATCCGGAGGCGCAACGCCCCTCGCCGCCGCCGAGGGCCGCTAAGCTTGACGGGGACGCCGCTTCCGAGACGTCGTCGGCGCAGTCCAGCGAGCCCTCCGACCGGAGGGACGCCGAATCTCTGGTAGGATGCTCCGTTCTTCGTCTCACTTACGACGTGTTTTGGTTTCGAATTCGAATTGGGCTCAGAACTGTTGTTTGTTGGTGTTGATTGTATTGATTGACCCAGGTCCTGTCGACGAGGAGTGAGGAGTACAGGTTTCTGTTTCGTCTTTCGCCCGATCAGGTAAGAGGGATTCGAGTTTTAATCTCGCCGAGACTTTGTTACCATTGTGCTGTTCATGATAATTTCGTGTAGCCTATAAGTTTTGTGGTAATCTTTTGAGTTCTTACACAAAGATTTGTGTGGAAACTCGGTTAGGATTACGTGTTTCTTTTTCATTGTTAACAATGATGGAGTAGATGATGAGCGGACATTATCTACAGAGATTTCTGGGCTCATTATCTCCAGGCAAATTTAGATTCAATATCAGAGTTCAGTGCGCGAATTTATTTATCCTATTTTCAATTCCACACTTTCGATTTTGTTTTATAGATTTCTATTAAGAGAACTTAATTGAGGAAATGTTCTCTACAACTATCTCTGAAGCTGAACAATAATAGCGTCACAGAGTCAGACTTTTTTCTCGTCTCACCTGCTTGGACATTTCACTTGGAATCAATAAATTGTACATGAAGACATTTATGTTTACCCAGAGTTTACCCTTCTCACAGTGATAAATTATTTGTTTTGCTTCCAAACAAATATAAGAATTGCTATGATATCATTTTGACATTTAAAATAAGAGAAGCATGCCACACACATTGTCAGGTAAGCCTGATTTCGTGTTGATGGATTAGTTATTGTATAAACTTTCATTTCAGATGCTTCGTTATTGTATATGCTTATGGTATGGACTGTAGTTTCTTTCATGTATTCTCTTCTTCATGAATTGCCTAGCTGGACATTCTGATTCATTGTTATATAGGGTACAATTTTGATTCCGTCATGGCACTTATCGTAGGTGCTTTACATTGCATTCTTGTCTCTGTGACAAACTGCATCATCCATTTATTATATGCAGTTTTGTTCTCTTTCTGGTTCTTGTCTAGTGAAGGTTCTAATTATGAACATTATATGTGTAGGTTCTTCTTCAAGATTTTAATTGCGCCCTCCATGAAAATATTCTTCTTCAGGTACTATTGCTTTTCATGTATTTATCTATCATGCTTGGATTTCCTGGCTACTGAATTACTTAATCCTTTTTATTTTGATGCCTTGATTTGCCAATCCCAAATAGTTGGGACATTATGTCTTCTTGTTATTGCTGTATTTTGATTCTTTTTTTACTTAGGATCGACAAGTGCACATGTCACCATTTTGCTCATGTTGGTAACAAATGATTTAGATTTACAGTAACGTGCTTTTTTTTTTGTTTTTCTCACAGGGGCATATGTATTTGTTCACCCACCACATCTGCTTTTATTCCAACATATTTGGATTTGAGACAAAGGTAAAAGTAGAATATGTTCAACTATTTAAATGCTTTGAACTATCTTGTTCTGGCATGCCACCACATATAAATGTTCAACTATCTTGTTCTGGCATGCCACCACATATAGTAAAGAATCCTGTTGACATTCATTTGAAGTTATGTAACGTGACTTGTTTGGAACTTGACCAAAATTTATTTGAGTTTTTTTTTTATTTTTTTGAGAGCCATGAACATTTTTTGCATTTCTTATGTATGTTTGAGCTTCTGCTGTAATTTCTCAGATAATGCTAATTACCAGTTGCTACATAGAGTGATAAGTATATGCAAGCCTTTTGCTGTCTTATTCACTTTTTTGTTATCGTTATTGCCTATGCCTTTCGGCCTTCAGTAGAGATACCTTGTTTATTCTTACAGACACTTATCATTTAATTTCTAATGTTTTCCATTTGAATTGGATAATCAGTTTCTCCTGGTATAGACTTCTCATCTATGTACCATGTGCTTATTGAACTTTTTTAACCACAGTGTTCTAGCTTCATGATTGTTCAAGTCTTGAATTTTAAATGCACTGGATTGTTTCTGGGCATGACAAGGAATCGGATAGTATTTGAGTGAATCCGATTAGAGCTGGATTTGGATTCAGTACAATCTATGGCTATATTCAAGTATTAATAGAACATCTAGACTTGGTTGCAACAACATTTTCTGAAAATTGTTTACATTGTAAAAAGTTGGTATTGTATGTTGGCTTACAGCCATACCTATCCGTTAAAAACTATCCTGTAAAAAATTACTTTTCAATGGTTGAGAATTGAGATAGCCTCATTATCCGTACTCGTTTTGGTTATTTCTGATGTATGTTTCTAGAGACATACATATTATTTCTTTCATCCTTTTGACTGTGGTAGAAATTAGCAGTTGGCTGACATGACTGGGTTAGAAGTTAGCATGTGGCTGACAGTCCTCCATTCTGCTCTTGATAATTGATCTAATAGTTGCAAGCTTTTTGTTTATTGTTGACTGGACAATTTGATGTATTAATATGGTTTTGTTGTACAGAAAATAATTCCTTTCCATGAGGTAACTTGTGTTCGTAAAGCAAAGACAGTTGCAATCTTTCATAATGCCATTGAGATTCTTGCTGGAGTGAAAAGGGTAACAAAGCTTTGGGTCAATCGCTATCCATTTTGTCTATTTGTACATATTCTGACGTAGTTTTTCCTTTAAGGTCATTTGTGCTATTCATTTGTTGGTTAATCAGCGAATAAGAAACGGTGGACATTTCATTGTTGGCTATAAATTTCTTGTATATTTAATTTATAATTGGCACTTTGGCAGTACTTCTTTGGATCTTTCTTGACTCGGGATGAAGCATACCGACTTATTATTGATGTCTGGGTGCAACATGGTGGTGACTTAAGAGGCCAAGTGAGCAGTTCATTTTGCCCGATATGTTGATTATGTTTAGATGTTTATTGAGGTTTTGATTATTATTTTGAAGCAACATACATGAACGCTCTCCACCATGACAGGTTTTCTTTTTTTCTTATTAAACAATGTACTAATGCGAAGGTTTTTAAAACTTAGTATCACTGACCATGCTGCATCGATTCAGTACTTTTATGCCTTAACTCATCAATGAAAAATGATCAAATATTGTTTAATTTGTCACTTTTGACTGATATGTTTGATACAGCAATATACCAGTACATGGTCGATGCATAATGATTTTTTTTCAAACCACGCTCGTCTAGTGCAAGCAATTGTTGAGGGTTTTAGTACAATTTCATGCTGTGTATGTACCTGTAAATGAGCAGACTGTATATGTTGCATGCTTGGAAATCCTGGCTCATTGTCTCAGTATCAGACTGAATGGTTAACATAAAATCCATAGCTTGCAGGCTCTAAGATAGAGACCAGCTATCCCATTAGGTAATCCTCTTTTTTTCGTTTTTTTTGGTGACAGACATGGTTTCCCATTAACAGTTCTCCAACTAGTGAGTCCTAGTGGATGGCTTTCGAAATTGATTAAAAATTACTTTCTAGTCAATATTTTGATTGAGGAAATATTCATGGATTGAAGTGATAATATGGCTTGGATGATAACTACCTGTTACAGTGAGGTTCAGCCTTGAACTAAGCCCTGAACATTACCTTAGCCTAGCCCCAATATCACCAAACGGGGTTTGTTTTTGTCTACTGTAGGGTCAATTCATGCTAATTGAATGGGTCCTGTTTAAGTGACATGAAGCCCTTGGCAACATCTGTCGGTTCTGATCTGGACTATGAGAGCATAAAAATAATGTAAATGGTTTATATGAGGAATATTGTCATTGTCAACACTACGGAAGTCAATAGGAGAGGAGGACAACAATTAATTTTTTTTTTACATTTTCTAGTGATTTTCAGATTTTTGTGATTATTTAAGTTGCTATTCTAGGCACTAGCAGTGTTCTTTACCTAGTCTAGTTAGTCTTCAAAAATCTTATCACAGTCGTTGTTATGCAAGTTATTTAGCTATTAAGAATTTGTAGTGTTAGTTGAGGTCTTTGTTATTGAGCTTTTTATAGAATGATGAGCTTTTAAAAATAGGGAACAATCCACCCATGACTTAGAAAAACTTCTACTTCACTGAGGTTTTATGGAATAACAAACTATTAAAAATAGGATACTTTTCACACAAAACTTATGGTAACTTCTGCTTGTTTAAGAAGCCATGTCTTATAGAGATGTAAGCTATTGTAATTTGTCATTTTCTAATCTAGATGTTAAGTTCTTTTTGACAGAAAGAATCACATACCTCCCACTTTTAATGTTATTTTTCATTATCGCTGTGTTGGAAAAGATATAGCTGTGCCATGTTATATGAGAGATCTGGTTCAAGGCACTTTCACATTATACAAGTGGTTGGATTTATTTGATATATTCAAGGAATTCCATGATTTCCCATCTTGTAGGAGTTGAACAACTAAATTTTAGGTTTAAGAATTTAATACAGTTGTACTTATGGATCAAGCTAAACAAGCAATTAAGAAGATGGATGATTTCCTTCTATTGAGAATGAGGTCAAGTTGTAGTTGCAGAAATCGATTATTTGATTATTTTAACTCTATTATTAGAAGCTTTTACATATGCATTCCATTATAGAAATCCTTTGTTTCAATTATTCAACTTATGAATCAATTATGCATTATTTCCCTGTTTCACTTTAGGATACAAAATTGGAGGCCAGCAGTCAAGACGATGCCATTATTATATTTGACAAAGTGAAGGGAGGTAAAGCATTGCTAGATGATTCATCGTCTTCGAACAGGTTATGCTTGTGAAAGTTAGCTGTGGCCTGCGGGATTCTCTATTATCACCATATAATGATTTAATACTTTTCTTTGGACCAGAAGTAAGGATGCCAAATTGTCAGAAGAATTTAAATCTATCCCTAATGGTAAAGTTGACAGTGACATTTCCGTAAGGCTTTTGGAAATTCAGGAGAATGAAGGTCAAGAAAATGTTAAGTCATTATCTCAAAATCCTTTTTCATGGACCATTGAGGACATTGATGCTCCTAAAGGTTCGTAGTTGCTGGCGTCTATCACAGTATGTCGTGTCACAATTTATTCATGATATATGAACACTTTTAAGAACTTTTTCATGTAATAATTGTCTTTTTTGGGAGAAAGAAGTTTCTGTTTTTGAGTTCCTGTATTATCAGAAAATAATTACTTCCTTCTCCATTTAATTCTCTTTTGCATCAACTGATGTAATTTGCTTGGTTTACATTGCAGTACCTGAACATTTTGCAATTGTTGCTGAGTCAAAGTTTCCGGTAATGAAGAAATTATATCTGTTGACACACTATTTCCGTCATGCTCCATAGACTTCCTAATAACATACAAATTTTATGGATATTAGCTCCTTGTGGAGGATTTCTTCAGCCTATTTGTCTCGGATCATGCTGCTGACTTTTTGAAAGATTTCCATACAAGATGTGGCGACAAGGGTAAAAAGCTCAGTTTAAGGCAGATGTTTTATTTTGTTAATTTTTTTATATTTGACAGTGGTAGATGGTCCTGAAATTATTTTGTATGTTCATGCATCAGATTTTCAGTGCACTTCTTGGCATAGGCACAAACAATTTGGGTATACCCGCAATGTTTCATTTCTGCATCCTGTCAAAGTATATCTTGGTATGGTGAAATTTTCCTCATTTATGTTGGCACTATTTTAGATTAATTCTAGTGGAGTTGTACTGTGCACTTTCACTGTCTGCTTTCAAAAAATATCTGTCTTGATTCTTTTAGTCATTTTTAAGGTGCTAAATTTGGGAACTGTCAGGAGGTCCAGAAATTTCACGTGTACATAAACAGGTGATACTTTTATATTCTTTTTGTATATATTTTCAATTATTATAATTGATGTTATCATCATTATTCAAGCATTTCCTGTTGTTGTTTGACGGTTTGACCTGCTATAGACCACAGTTTAAGAGAAGAAGGCTTTGTTGAAGATCAACAATGTTTAATGACTTTTAGAGTTTCTATCAGCACATCCTAGAAAAAAGGGCAACCCTGTACACAGGGTTCTTACCAATGTGACATCTATGGAGGGTCAATGAATTATCTACTTAGCTAGAATTGCTTGAGCTGTGAGACACTCATACCAATATTCGTACGCAGAGCGTCAGCCTAAGTGTAACATCATATAGGTCCCAAAGCACCGGCAAAAAATAAATGATCGTTAGTTTCAAAGACGAGTGACAAATAAGTCTCGATGTCTCACTCAAACATAGCATTCAAGCAATTCAGCAAATAGTTGGAATACATGGAGAAAACAAGGAGTTTGGTAGGAAAAAAGACAACCGCAAGTCCACAAATGGTAGCTCAACTGAGTGTTGGGGTGTTAGGCAAGCCTACGCACACTTAGTGTACAAGCTTATGAATCTAAATAGGGTCCAACACTACCCTAAAGCCTCATCTAGCACTGTGCCACTTGGAGGGTTCCAAGGTGTTGAGATGGGTGATGTTTCACACTGTAGGCTTGAGAAATCAGGCTGCAACACGTGAAAACAGGGTAGGTTTGGCTCTGTTTTGTTCTGTTTAACGAGCAATTACGGTGCAACCTTGCAAACTACCTAAGCTTGCAAAAACTAAGGAAAAACACACACAAGCAACAAACATAAGCGATGAACGGTTTATTGACTAAGGTGTTGCGGGTGCATAATAGTTGTCTGTGACATATGTTGTATTACCCTTACAACTAAATAGGGTATTCCGTGAGTCAATTCTAGTCTCCTAGATTGCAAGTGATGTTGCCTTGACACCATGACACTATGGCTCACCCTATTCCATTAGCACACTATTATTGTTACAAAATTCATAAACTATGGAATAGACTTGTCCGATGTGTGCAAGGCTAGTTACAAGTAGAAAATTTTATCTTTTCTACTTCCTTTTCAAAATAATGGCAAGACAACATCTACTTAGGTTAGGAAGTTTTGTTCATCTCATAGATGCACATGAGTATACGAGGGATTGGCTAGGTTTGGGAGATGTGAATGTCCACAGTCTTACTTCTAAATATAGAGATAGGGATTGTTTCCATAACTCGAACCCTGGTTTTCTAAATCGCAAGAGAATAACCTTGCTAGGCTTGCCCTCATAGAGGCACATAAGTAAAAGGAAAATTTTGATGCCACTCTTTTGTTCTTTTAGAATTTTGAATGTCTTTTGTTATACCCTCATTGTTTTGTTTTTCATTATCCAGAGGGACTTGTGAATAGGTACTCCTGTTTTATTATGATACTATGAGATAGGAAGTTTTGAGATTATTGTGCTTTCTTTCTTGCAATTCCTTTTTCTTCTCAAGTGCAACCTTTGACTTGGGTTTCTCTAGTTGCATAGGGACAATTAGGGATGATGATTAGTCAATTGTTTTTGGTTATCCTGGTCTATGCAATGAGTCAAAACTTTCGGTTGTACTCTACCGAACCCTGTTAAACCAGGTTAAGTTATCCTTTAATAGAGTTTGTCACAGGTTCACTTAGGAAAATGAAACTCTTATTGGATTCAAATACCTGGATAATTATCATTTGGGTGCCCCATCTACTGTTATTTTTGATGTGAGATAGGATGACAATGAGTCAGATTATTTCAGATACCTGAGTCTACCGGACACTTAAACCGGGTTCATTAACCCTTTAATAGGATTTGGAATGGGAATGGTAGGCAACTAGGTAACTGATTTGGTTTGATTTGTGTTCAGATTTCTAAATACCTAGTCAGATTTGGGTTTGGATGAAATCCGTGGCACGCACCCGACCTGCTGCCACATCCACAAATAATATACCATGTCTTTTGGTGAAATTTTAATTGGAGGTAGTCATTGATTATAAATTGGGTGGGACCTTTTCTCCAACCTTTTTGGTCCAAAATTTCAAAAACATCATTTTCAAGATGTGTTTAACTGGTTCAGGGTTCATAGGCACCAAATACATTTGGTATAACGATAGACATTGGTAGTTCCAGGATTCTCATCCACTTAATTGTGTTCTATCCAATTCTCCTATGCTAAATCTCTGTCCTGAGGTCAGTAACTTCCAATTTATTATGATAGATTTGGAATACTCCCTTCTCCTATTCAATTTAGCCCATATTTTGTATAAAAGAAAATGATATATCATACAAGTTCATGTATTTTTTGAAGGAAAGGTGAGAACCTTTTTTTTCATGTAGATTGCTCAATCACTTCCCACTGCTGCATCCTCTTCACTTTTCTGCTCAGCATCTTAGTAGCTAGTTGTGAAGAGAGCTATCTATCTAACTTGTGGCAGCAAGAGCTCTAGGACTATAAATGAATTGACTGAAAACAAATAAAAAAAATTCTAAATCTACCTTAAATCTGGTTTGAATCCTCTTGGTCTGGTTCTTTCTTCACCAGCTGCACTTTAATAACTGCTGCAACCACCCATTTTAAGGATTTCTGCTTGTTTTCAAGTATCAACTGGAACACCGTTGATATGATTCCGTAGGAAAATAGTAACTGTCTGTAATGTGTGGTATCATCATCAATAATTCATCAATTGTGTACCCATCTATTTAGGTTCGATTTTCTTTGTTGTTCGGGATGATGAAGGATGATGCAAACCTGCTGGCTTCAAGTATGTGCCAGGATGCTCACCTCTGCAATGTGAAGCTTTAGCAGCCAACTATGGTCTTACCTTGGCTCTACAAGAGGAGTTCCTAGAAGTCCAGTTGGAGCTTGATTCAGCAATTCTTGTAAATTGCATCACTAAACATGAACTCCCACCATGGGATATGTCAAATACCTTGGCTGATATCTTTGATCTGAATATCATTTTCAGTTCTTCTCTTGTTCTCACTGTCTAGAGAAGGCAGCCAAACTGCCAATTGGGCTGCAACTAGAGGTAGATTAGATAGAATGGAGGTTTTTTTTGGAAGGAGAGATTTCCTTCGGATTTGGAATCCATTTTGTATGCTGACCGTTTGAGGTCATATTGTATACGTTTAAAGATCTAATATTTCTTTCTTTTCTGGATAAAAATGAAATATTTGTACTTTAATTGAATTGCTCATTTGTGATCCATAAATTAGGTATTAAGTTTTGCAGTTGTTGAATTTAGTATATTAAGATTCTGCGTCTTGGATTTTACTGAGGATATAATCTATATTCCACCAACTCCTTGGCCTTTGAGAAGATCAGAAAGAACAGTTTTATTTTGGGATTAGATGTGTCACTAGGATTTGGTTATTAAGAAGTGGTCAGTGTTGTATAAATGCTGATATTTGTTAGCAGTTTCCTCTTGCCATCTTATGATAGAAACCAGGATGTCCTACTACAATACTTCTAGTGTTGCTTATTTGACTTAACTAGACAATACCTTATCCCATGATTCGCCTTACTGGTTTGTACCGATGTACCGACCGACTATCGGTATGATATGTACCAATCTGTACCAATATACTGACACATGGTATGGTAGGACATATCAACAAATCGTATGTACCACCTATATCGATCCCCCATCAGACTGATATGTACCGCCCATACCAGGTGGTATGTCATGGTACGACAAATCTTATCTTATCCTATTCAAATGATTGTTTTTGCCTCTTAATTCTCATTTAAGTTAGTACATATCACTTGACCGGAAAGAATGACAGGATTTGGGGAACAAGATTTTATTTGTTTAATGTTTTTACTTGAATAGCTGCTGATCTGTTTAACTTGGTTAAAAGGTCAGCATACATAGAGCTTCTGGTTTAGTAGAATTAAATGTTAAGATTGAAGAACTGTTCTTGCTAGTATGATGGTCATGGGTAGCAAAATGTCATGCTATATGGTACTATATTATATTAAACAACCCTCATCCTTTGCCAGAACTCATTACTAAACACATGTTATTGTGCTGGTGCAACCCAGTCCTGCCTGTCCTTATTTTTCAACACCAGAACTCTTTTTTCCCTCTGGATTTTTGACGTAAATGAAACACTCATCATATAGTAGTTCACTGGTCAGAGTTCATAACATGCATGTGTATGTAGTTCATTACTCAGAAGTCATCAATACACAGAAGACAAGATTTTGATGAAACCAATCTGAAACTGTAAATTTCTGGCTGTTGTTAAAGTTGTGTCTAATATGTCACACCAATTTTTTGACTCAGTCCAGACCACTGAATTTTAGATGCACATTGAAGTTCTAAGCTTGGCATTCTTAGATTTATTTCTGCTATAGCTGAGTGATTAGGTGACTGGGAAATGTGGAAATTATCATTAAGGAAAAAATGCAACTTTTCTCATTATTTCTTTATACTAGTTGGTTTTTCCACTAAAACTGAAGTCTGGTTCCAGTAATGCAATTTGATCATTAATGTAGCATTATAGCTGTGCTGATCACAATCACAATGCATGTTGTTGAATTGCTAAATCTATATTCATGACTAGGCTTTCTTTGAGAATTTTCGTTAATAAAATATTGCTTTGTTTGGTCAATGATTCTTAAACAAGTGATATTTTCGTTTGACCACAGCCATTTGGTAATCGAGACATCACAACAAATTAATAATGTGCCATATGGGGATTACTTCCAAGTTGAGGTGCAAAATCTAATCTAAAGCTTATCATTCTTATACTTATCATCCTTTTGAAAATTGTTTAGCATTTTTAACAATCAGGGGATGTCAATCATTTATTTGCGGCTTCTTTTTATATATAATTTGGATTGTGCTTTTAACTAAGCAATTTTGAGGATAAGTTCAGTTGTTGTATTTTCGACAAGGTTTGTGATACCAGGCAGTTTGTACCGGTCCACCAGCTGATCGGTACGTGGACCATCCACTACTAGGCGGTGCCATCGATTGGGGCTATTTTCGCCCCGTTACCATTCGAAATCGACCGTCCACGATCAATTTCGGGCGGTAATAGCCGAGGGAGGGAGAAGAAGAAGAGGGAGAAAAACCAGGAGTCCATCGATCCGTCACCCACGGCGCCTGTGCAATCCGTCGCCCGCGGGCAATTTCTTCCCCACGCGCTGTCATGGACTTAGCTGAATTGCCTAAGTTGTGAAGCAACCTTGCCTAATGTTTCGAACTTAGCTGGGATTGCTTAAGTCATGAAACGCTCAAGCGTTATTTGTCCGCAAAGGGTCAACCCACTTACAATCACGTGTCGGTCCCAAAGGACCTGCAAAAGAGAAGTTGATTAATTTGAAGCGAGCAACAGACAAGTCCTGACGTTTCGTAAAGAGGGAAGCTTTACAAGCAATTCGTCGAACACCAACATAGAAAAGAGAGAAAGGGAGCGAAACAGGACTTTAGAGGGCTAGATGAACGGTCGCAAGTCCACAAATGACGGTTCCCAGGTGTCAGACGCAAGACAAGTTCAACTTTTGATGAATGTTCATGCCTGACATATAACCGAAGCCCCATCCAGCCCTGTGCCACCTGGGGGGTTCCAAGGTGCCAAGATCAAGGCTTTCCATACCAATATGTACAGCACAATACGGGCGGTACATGCCAGTCCGCCAGGTTACCGATATGCGGACCGTCCGCTATCGGGTGGTACCACCAAAATCGATCGTCGGCGGTCGATTAAGGGAGAAAAAGGGAAGAAGAAGAATAAGAAGAGGAAAAGAAGAATGAAGAGAAAAAGGAAGTATACTTGGCCTCGCCCACGCCATCGCCGCATGACCGCCACCGCTCTTGCCCGAGGGTCGCCCGCGAGCCGTCGCCGCCCTCGCCCTCGCTCATGATTTTTCTCCCGCGTGGGGAGAAAGATCGAGGTGACGCCGCCCCTTTTTCTCTTTTTTTAATATATTTTAATATATAATATTATATTATATAATATTATAATATATTTTAATATACTGGGTGGTACACACTGTGGATACCGCTCGGTACCGGTACCATACCAGTATCAACAATATGTCAGTACACCGGCATGGACCGGTAAGTAAAACCTTGGCTGAGATGGTTGACATTTTGCGCCACTCAAAGTGGTCGTCGCAGCACACGAAAACACCCCAAAAACGTAGTTGTTTTGGTCAGTTTTGGCTTCGCGTAGTAAGCGATCGTTCTATAGTGTTACAAACTGTTTTCACTCACATTTCCTAGGCAAAACCACATGAAATCAAGGCAAAATAGGCTGCCAAACATTTGTACAAGCAAACAAAAGCAACAAACGGTTCGCTGAGTGAAGATGTTGCGGTTGAGCGACGACCGTTCGTGACAGCGCGGGGAGAAGAAATATCATCCCGTATGGGGAGAAGGAATGAGGCGACGTCGCCTCTTTTTATATTTTTTAACTTTATTTTTATATTATATTATACTGAGTGGTATGCCTTGTGTGTACTACTCAGTACCAAGTATTATACTGTACCGAGCTCAGCTCGGTACGCTGGTATGGACTGGTATGGTAATCCTTGGTATTTGAGGACTATCAACAGTCAGGCATGGGCCTAATCTGTGGTTGATGGTATTACATGGTGATCTTAACGTTATTCTTCCCTTTCAAGTGGTCCTCAAACCATTAGATCTGAGACTTCTAGATAAGTTTTAGAAACTTAACACATCAGATTTGATAAAAAAAAGCTATGAATTATTTATTACATACGTAATAAATTCAAACAAAATGGGCAAAATAACAAATTTTGCATTAGTTTGTATCCTAAGTGTATTATTTTGCAGAGTTAGACAAATTTTATGTACTTCAGAGTTCAGAGTTCTAATTCTAAGGATAAAACTGCTACAAGCACAAAGCAACATTATGAAAAAAACAAAACAAAAATTTCTCATGAGTTTGTGTTCATGAAAAGTAGGCTTAAAAGCCTTTCTAAGACTAAGAAAGTAATTGTTAAATTATAACAATTAGTGTTATAATTTTAAATTTTAGTCATTTTAAATTTTAGTATAAAACTTGTCGAAATCTATGACTATTAGCTTTTTATCTAAACTGTTTCTTGATCCACAATTATTGGCCACCAAAGCACCATAAAATTGGAGTAACATCAACCTTAGAATATATGGTGCTTTTTGATGATAGATATCAACACTCAAACTGAGAATGCATGGCTGCTCAATTATTGGTTTTTTGCATCTTTGGAAATCAGATTTATTTGCACTATTCCTCTTATGTAACCTGAAGTATAGGACTTTTTATCCCTCATTTTGTTGATACAATCATTTACTACGTGCATTAGACTTAAGATGGTACACAATTTGTCTAGTTGTTTTCTTGTCCCTCTTTCTCATCTCCTTAGAATGATTATTTGAATATTTTTTCACATCGATGTTCGTGTCATTTTTGTTATGATGGCGAACAAATTGTCAAAATCTGTTAATCTTTGTGCAATTAAATTCAGTTTCTGGAGGGTATTAAGAACATAAATTGTTGCTTCGAAGGTTCAAATATGCAATTTGCTGATTCTTGAGGCGTATATTTGCAAAACAGGCATTTAAAAATGTAACCCCACCAGCTAGATATATATCTAGTATAATCCAAAATTTCAAATATTTGATATTCTCCTCTGAGATTTGGAAAACCTGTTGGTAACTCCTGTTATCACATCACACTACCATACCAATTCTTACCCAAGGTCTCAAACAGCAGTCTATCACCAGCATTGACAATCAATCAGATTTTTATTATGTTTTGTATTGGGAGGTATATTGACATGTATTGTTTGCCAAAAAAAATGATAGCCTAGTGCATAAGTCTCCCACCAATGCGAGATCCAACAAAGACTAATCTAAGCAACTTTGCCACACGAGTCGAGAGACTATTTTCGCCACTCAAAGCTTGTCCATTTAGATAAAAAGAGGAAATCTTACCATAACATCATGACTCGCCCTTCTCAATCTATATCACTTGGTGTCACAGAAAAAATAACATAAATATTGGTGTGACGTGTAAATATTGGCTGATAGGTGTCATGTCCGATCTGTATTTGGAACTATATATGGTCAAATACAAGAGCGACAATAGCATTTTACATGAAAGTGGAGATGTTCAGAATCACCTGCTACATCATGATACGTGTGGCGTTCCTTTGGCGATAATGTGTCATCCATATTGACATGGCATCCATATTGGTAGCTAGTTACCCAATAGTTCTGGCATGTCATTGATATATTATAACTACCCTTGTCAATATTGATAATAATGTTGTAAGTTATGTGTCAAGTCGTCATTTAGTTACCCAATAGTTCTTTTTAATTGCTAGGTGATTGGAGGTCAACTTTCAGGGGTTCAGGACGTATTTTAAAGGGTTTCAAGGATATATGGAATTGTATGCAAGCCAATTCAAATTCTTGGCCTCCAAATGAAAAGAGTTTTCTTATTAATCGTCGATGTTGGATTATCAAGAAGTGTTCTTGCACTTCTGTAGGAGTCTCAGGCCAATTCAAATTCAAATAAATCTTGTTTAATATGGCTGGATTATGTTTAGCAAACATGATGTACAATGTTCTGTTGGTTTTTGGCTAATCAGAAAAAATATTTGGTAGAGTTCTAGCGTGAGAGACAAGATATGCTCCATTGTCTGCCTTAATAATATCAGAGAGACGTTAATTTTCAGACGTGGGCCAACGAGAGAGGGAGTAAGAAGTCTGCTGTGACATTCCTTTTAACTTTTCCGTGTTAGTGTCTTTTCAAAAGATGGTACAGAATGGTGGCCAATCTTCCAGAGAAAAAGCCAACTTTGCTGCCATTTGATATAATATTTACTTTTGCGTCAAACTTTATTTCATGCTGGACTTTTGGTCTTATATTCACATTGTCATGTTTAAGTCTTTCATTTGAAAGCTGTTCTAAATGGTATTCATTTCTTGTGTTTCTTGTACAGGGGATCTGGGATGTGGAACAAGCTAGTAAGGGAGAAAATAGCTGCACTGTGAAAGTGTATTCTAATGTGGCATTTTCAAAGAAGACCATGTTTAAGGGTACAATTGCAGAATTTTTTACTGATTTCTGTTAACGAGTTGTGTTTTGTTGGAGCATGCTCAAGGGTATGTTAAGTGTTGATTATTCATGATAAAATATAAAGTGCATGTGGTAGATAAACTTGAGGTTGTACTATGAGCATCATTACCAGCGCCACCGCAATCTTAGATCCTATATCATGTTAATGGACCCTATCATCAAACTTACCGACGCTAAAGATCATGTGCCACCACTATATTTAGTCACAGAATCATTTTCCTCACGTTCTCCATTTAGGGTTCATACATAAAGTTCTTGTTGAAACTTTTGATGGAGTGCGGCCTTTGGATTTCAAGGATGGCCATGTGCATGATGTTGAAGCATTTTGTTCTCTTCATTTGATGTGCAGCTTTGTGTGGTTCTTGTAAAAAATATGAAGCAATTTATCATTTTGCAAATGCCAAAACTCATCCTAATATATACACAGCTGCTTGTGTCCCACTATGTTCTCACCGGGGCATACATGAAGCGATAAATTTCTGCATCAATTTTTTGTAGACATCAGGCCTTGATGTCTTAACTAATTACTGTTGGTCACAATTGATGCTAAAGTATCTATGCCCTGATCATTGACTCCTATTTATTTTTCTTACTGTCAAGCATAACTGTTAAAGACCTATATAACCTTTTAAGTATGACTTTACAGGGAAAATTGAACAATCAACTAGGGAGGAGTGTAAAGAAGTTTACGCTACTTGGATGAGCATCGTATGTGTCAAATGATGAAACTTAACTTTCTCATGTTTTCCACACTAAATTTTGGAAGGAATACTGATTTTTAATATTTACATGATTACATGTTCTAGGCTCATGAAACTTTAAAGGAAAAGAACATTGGACAATTTAAAGGTTTGTGTTCTATATCTTTCAAGATAGATATATTTTTTAAACTATTCTTAGGCAATATATTAGCTACAATTGGGTGATATATTCCTTCTTGTAATTACGGGTATCTTTTATGATAATAGCAGGACTAGCAGAGCAGGATGCATCAATGGTTCATGAGAACGACAGTGAATTAGGAAGTCCCGCGAAACTTGAAGGGTCAACGCAAAATTCAACATTAAATTCTACATATCTTTCAAGGAACATCCATGAGATAACAAACTGTAATTCAGGGATTGACAATCACATGAAGGAAAAGTCTCAATGGTTTTCACCTCTGATGAGTATATTTAGAGAACCATGGGCAACCTTCTGTTCACATATGAAGGCACAAAGTCTGCTAGCTACGATTTTAGCTGTGGCATTTATTGTCTTTATCCTAATGCAGGCAAGTTCTTTGTTTCTTTTCATGGTCCTTACACTGCATCAAGGTAGACATTCTCATAGAACTTGAATGATATCTTTTGTCGTGATTTAATGCACTAGAAGTTATGAAGAGTTTAATCCTATGTCTCAGCATTATCAAGCCAACTCAGAGGACAATAGTTAAGAGGAAATTATGGCGAATAAGCATTTCCTCAAATACGAATTATGCATTCCTAGGCAAATCAGAGTAGTTGTATGCCATACTGATAAGATCAATAAACTCTTGTTATAACAGGATATTGCTGTAATTTGTGAGACATTGTATCACAGATGTTTTGTTTTGAATAATTGAACTGATTGTTTTTAAATAACTTGGTACAGTTCTCAGTGACTGTGAGAAAACATTTTATGGCACTCTGACAAACTACAATAGCAAAAACAGACATGAAAAATTATGTTTGCTGCAATCACATTTAAGCCTTTCTTTAAAAAAATGAATCAATTCTTGACAATGGAAGCATGAACTGCATGTTATCATGATTTTGATGTCTGTGCAGAAGTTGGTACCAACTCAGGGTATTATGAGCTTCAGTTTATATAAAAGAATTATTTTGAAAATTTCTTTTGACAACTACTGTTATTTGTCTGAGATGCCACTAGCTTATCCTTATTTGATGAATTTTTTTTTCTAAACCACATGTAACTTATATATTGACTTGGAATGTGATGTTATACGATGAGTTTTGGGAGTATAAGCAATTGAATATGTTTTATGGTTTGCAAATCCGTTGATTCTGCATCTTTGGCTCTTTGGTTGCTTGCAGTTAAGCATCATTCTTCTTCTAGCTAGAGTTCCTGAGGTGCGTCTGGTAACTCATGGAAACTATAATATGGAGAACGTAGAGTGGTTAGAGAAGCGCTTTAACTACCTCAAGGAAGAAATGCTTATGGTGGAATCTCGATTGGAGCGGATGCGTCATGAATATGCCTTGTTGAAGTCTTATCTGCAGAGTCTTGAACAGCTGAGGGCCCAATAATGAATACAAATTGTGGATATGGAGTGGCACCTCAAATTAACATCTTAACTAGTAAGTCGTCATCAATCATCATTCTAGGCATTACTGAGCATGAATTTGCTAGTTAGGTTGAGTGCCTGCCCAAACTTGAGTTTTTCATGACTTAGATGCTCTTCTTCAATGTAATCATTATTTTTCATTTCATTGGGCTTATTTGTACCAGAAAGAACAATGTAGAGCATATTTAGTGTTGTTTAGAGCAGTTCCCAGTTTTTACTTGTTTTGGCCGTCATTTGACCCTCACGGAACCCTGTGGTGGAAGAACCATGCACGTTATGATGCCCTTGCTTTTATTGCAATCCCTTTCTGCAGCAATTTTCTTAATTCATTCAGGTGTCTTATTTTGTTGGTTTATTTCTGACATTTGCCCCACATGTTGTGACCCCAGGTTCATCTGGTAGCATTAGGCGACATCGGATTCTAATTTCCTGTTTTTCCAGGTATAAAAATAACTACAGGTATCAAATCCAAGGTTCTGTAAGACATTTTTACTTGTACCCTTGTATAGTTGAAGTTTTGTTCGTCAAAACTTGAGGCACTTTGTTTTTTTTTTTTGTTCTCATAGGCTCTGGATGTTAATCCTATCTATTGCTAATGAGGCTCTGTGACATATCTTGCTTCCGTACCTGTAGTATCTATTAATGAGAATTATAGGTTCTTTAACAGCACATATCTGTTAGTTGCTGTTTAAGCTGATAACTTCATATGATCTGCTTGTCAGTCATATTCCATTTCTGCACATATCCATTACTCGCTGCATATGGATGTTGTGTTGGTGAAATATCTGAAACTTCATTTAGTCATTACATTCTAGTTCAGAATAAGCATTCCTCCAGGAAAGGGTAGACTTCCATCGATGGATACTCGGTTGCCTAAGGAGCTTGAAATGTCGAAAATTTCTGCCATGGTCTCAATTACCAGTTAACATAAGACTGTCTATGAAGTTACTCCCGCCAGTCTTGTTGTTGGAGGTTATGAAGTCGAGAAAGTCCAGAAAGCTGCTGTCTCTGTATCCTTTTGGGTGCTGCTCATCCACAAGCTCTTCTGCGGTCGTAACCTTCTCGTTCATGGAGAGGCTATGAATGCTTGCTATGGATGTCCTCTTCCGGGAGTTGAGAACTGCCCTGTGGACGAGTCTCTTGTATTTACCATTGCTCATGACTTCTAAATGGTCTCCTATGTGGACATGTAGGGTATCAGGTACTTCGGGGACCTCCCTCCAGCACTCGCTTTCCTCGTCAAAGATGTGGAGGCCTTTGCAGCTCTGCAGAAGGATAGTGATGCATCCATAGTCCGAATGCGGAGCAAGTCCGAGCACGGGAGTTGATCGCAAGCGTTCGGAGTAGCCATTCATCACCATCACCTGCATGCCCTCCTCCAGCTTTTCTTTCAGGTACGCCGGTCCCAAACCCAAACTCTCCAGTATTGAATCCATCAATAGCAGCGCTATTTTCCTGACAGCCCTCCCATACCGTCCCATTCTTTCCCTGGCCATGCAGCCAAAAAAAAAAAAAACCCCCCCCCTTAGTCCTTGACGCTGGAGCCACTGGTCTAATTATTAGTTTGGATTCTCTTACCTGTAGCGATGTGGTGTCATGGGCCAGAAATGGATCCATTCACCGAGTGGGTGGGCGTAGTGTTTGAGGAGTTCTCGTGCCTCGTCGCAGTCGTTCTTGTAGACTGCCTCGTACCTCACTGGCTTCCTTAAATCCTTCGACTCGAATTCTGCTTTCTCCTGGGATGACAAGTTGAAGAAATCTGACGCTGCTTCCAGAGCACCCCAAGTGACTGATTCATGAATCCCATGGTTTATAACCTGCAGGAACAGCGTAGACATGAAATATTAATTAATCATTATGGATTAGGCTGGACAGCTGTCACAATCTAATTTGTCGTGACCCTCGTCGGACGTCGGCGGCCAGATTGACGTAAAATAGCAGGGAACTAAGAGATACGGTTAATGGGCATTGTTCATGCTTTTTATGTTTTGATGTTGTTGAGTGCAGGTAGCTAACCTGGAAGCAGCCGTGTCTCTCGCACGCCCTGCCGATTTCCTGGATCGCCAGCGACCGGGTGCGCGAGTGCCTCCGGAGTTGGCCGAGGTCTATCACGGGAAGAGACACCGGCTCCGCCGCCACCTGCAACACCGGCCTTGTGATGCGAGCCAAGCCGACCATCTCTTGCGCAGCGGCCATAGCAAAGCGAAGCCCCCTTTCTTTTGGGAATCCGGTGGCATCGTGGGGGTACTTATAGCCTGCGCAACTCACCTCCTCGGGTATGTGATGCTCGACTCTGTTTTCAGAACCCCTCCTCTCGAGCTGTTCTTTCTCTTTCGCCTCCTGGTTCCTCGCATGTGCACTCTGGGTGGGGGAGGGGGCAATGAAGGTCAAGTGGGTGCTTTTGTTCAAGATGGGCGTCCCCTGAACCCCCCCCCCCTGCGCGCCTACCTTTCCTCCGAGAAGGGTACGCTGCGCCCGCGCCCAGAAAGCCATGCATCAATCATCGTTTTTTTAACTGGATCCGGGTTTGGAGTTAGCCGGCTTTACACTGAAACCTGCGGGGTCAGTGTAGTGTCCTGAGGTCAGGGGAGAGCTGCCTCGGGAAAGAGACTCCCATGTGTTTCAGTGTGGTGTCCTGAGGTCAGGGGAGGGCTGCCTCGGGAAAGAGTCTCCCATGTGTTCCCCTCGTTGCCTGGCAGCGAAGTTTGTTAAAAAGGAAAAATTTTGGGAGCACTGCCCAGTTCAGGGCGGCGGGGCCGGCGGCGGGGAGGGAAGCGAGAACACAAGCGGCCTTTGGCGGCCGCCCGGTATCGGTATCTCGTTCCTGAAACCGCCTTCCTGGATTCAGCTGGCGCTTGCTGTAAATGGTATTCCTGTCTCTGACAAGATCTGGTGGTCAGGACAAAGGTGGTCCAAACCCAACAGGAGTTCTGGGAAGCTTTTCTTGACAAAGAAGTGTGCGCCACGAAAAAATAAAAATAAGTGACGTAGTATCAACCTTTTTTTTTTATCATATCAAATGATAAAAAAAAAAAAAAGATGATTGAAAGCTTTATCTGACGAAGATAGAAGGGTTGCGTTGCACGTAACCAACTGTAGGATGTTTGGTTTTTATCGGGTCCAGGTTTCTGGGGAAACCCCCTTTGATAGAGGCAGAAAGCAGTAGCTCTTCCACGAAAATGGCTGATGTATAATTAAAAATCTAGTTTAGTTATTATTGAAATAAATGTAATTAATTGAGGACTATTGTATTATTTAATAAGTTGGTGGTAAATGAGGCTATCTACTACTTAAGAAGTGATACAAGTAGATCTTAATGAGCAATTTTGTTCTAATAAAAAGAAAATTCATTGCGTCCGCCGCAGTCCCATATTTTACATGCGCAAGCTGCAACCCAGACGACACAAGCCAGATGGTGATGCGCTTGACGGGATCAATCAACGGCACTAGTCGTGTCGCAGCTTAAATATTGACGGGGCCAAACGTGTCTCTCACAATCCCATTTTCACGTCTTATGTGGTCATTATTATCACGGGTGACGAGTTTTACCCGGCGTTCGTGTTACCAATTCGTTTAGATGTATCAATCATACATCGATACAATATGTATCGAGACATATCGATATAGCATATATCTATCTATATATGAGCATATCGATGTAAAAATAATCTAAATTAAAAAATAATAATATATATATTTTTTAACATTGATAAGTAGATTTGATCATTTTTTTGTTAATATTGAATTATCTTCAACGAAATAATTTAATTTTTAAAACTTTTAAATAACTTAAATTTTATTGTTTAAATGAATCAAATAGTCAATCGATAAATATTCCTGGTTCTACCATAAAAAAGAACGATGAGACTCCATTGGCGATGGATCGAGATTCTCGATCTTATGTATCTATATATTAATTTGGTATGTTTGTCAGACTCTATATTGAAACCGATCTTATGACATAATAATATTGTATGTCATTGGTGCATTAATGTGGTGATGATCATAATTTGATCATCTTGGATCACACATGTCTTAAGCAGCTCTTGAGGCAAGTACGATTGTGATATATATTGCTGTGGAGCATGGAGAATAATGTTGGAACTTTTACTTTCACCATTGATTTACTGTTCTATATCACAAAATCGATCACTATACTATTTCTCGGAGAAGTATGATCAACCATCACTATATTATTATTGATCGTAAGATTCTCCATTATACGATGGCTATAAATACGATGAGTTTCAGTATGTGTCTATGTCGTGTAGTTTCTTATCACATCTGCTCAAAATCATCTACTGTCTTCCCCTTCCTCTTTTGTGTATAAACTTGACCAGTATCTTGTCAAGTTCCATGAACCGAATCTTAGGTGACATGTGTAAAACACTACTCCTCGATTCATACACCACTCTCGAATTGTATAGATGAGACCATCAACTCCCCGATGTCATCGTCATCGTCACCATCAGCTGAGGTATTGTTGGCCACATCGCTACCATGTCTCTAAACTGAGTGGGTTGTTGAATACGATTGAGAATGTGTTTTGTCGTCCAACTCGTATCTTTTCGACGATGTAGTTGATGTTACTACCACCTTCCCCTTTATCATTGCCTTTGCACTGTGGCCGGACGATTGTGACGGTTGGGTGTCTCTAATTCCTTAAGTAGTGTAATTTGATATTGTAAGGCTCCTTCCATTATGTTCTAACCAAAGAAAAATTTTCTCTTGTTGAGGATGTGCTTTCTCTTCTTCTATTGTTTCAATAAAACACAAAAGATATTGAGGATTTCTTACCTCATCAAATAGATGATCCTCTTGGTTCTCAGTTGCTTCAACCGACTCTAACATCGACTATGAATCTTCATTATAGAATTGGAGGTTGATGGGATCAATCTCTATCTTCTCTAGTCCCTTGTCTAGTTCGACACATAGTAACTTTAGTCGTATGTTATAATAGACATATACTAATTGCTCCAAATATCTATACAATATTATATTATGGACCTTCATGTGAATCAATACAAATATTGATCAATTACGTTCGTAATCAGATGACAACCCTTTGTAAATTTGGTGCATCATCTCCAAATGGTAACCATCATTCAACTGCAAAAATATATAAATAGAACTTTATTAGCATAATAAATAATTAATAATAAGTAGTTTTTGCTCACTATGATCCATATCGTAGTGGGTTGATATAACTATAACATCGAAGAATGAATTAATTATTTTCTAAAATAATTAACCCTCAATAATAGTATTAGCAATATTAGTAGTGTTTGATAAGAGTTGATATATAACATTTCTTGGTATCGATAATAAATTTGATTGCATTCATAGACTATACCGAAATTGAATGGCTCAATTTAAATAATATGTTGCAAAACAAATAATTTTGTTAGTATGAGTTTTTTAAATATTAAAAATATAAATTAAATTACAAGGAATATGAATTTACCTAAAATATGGATATTTTAGACCATATAAATTTTAGTCCTATGATAATGATCTATATATATTACTTGGTCTTAAAATCATCTTTAAATACTTTATTGACCTTCTCTTTTATTATAATTAACATATGTCTAAGATAAGACATTTGGGGATGCTTGTCTATATCGACTTTATGAAGGATAATGTAAAGTAGTTTTACTCCTATTATGATTTATTTCTTAGTATCACCGATCTAGAAGAAAGAATTAGTCTTTTTCATCTTTTTTTTCATCGCTCGATCTCGAATATCTAGAATCAGACCATTATTGTGATGTGACCATTGCCCTAAGGCCCTAACTCTTTTGTTGTATTGACTTTAAGATAATAAATTTGTAGCAAATCGAGTGGCTCCAAATGTGAGTATCTTATCATTTCTATATTTTTACATTAAAGGGTGTACCTAATGATGATTATATATAATGTTTGTGATCGATTGTACTATTGCTATACACTTAATGATTGATGGTAGCTTACCAAGATCCTTCAAGCATCATATCTATGCATTGAGTTGTATATTGAGTCCAAAATATTTTTTTTTCATCAAGTATAAACCAATATTCTTGAAATTGACTCTATTATCGATGACTATTTGGATAATATACTATGGTCTAACCTCCTTTACTACGGTGTCTATTAGGTTTTCAATATAGTTTGTATCTTGAATCTTGTCGGAAGCATTAATTGACGAATGAAAAAATCACTCGTTTATTACAATAAATAAGAAAACTAATAATACTCATTCTTATCGGTCTTGTCCAATGGTCACACATTAGTGTCACTCCATATTAATCCCCCTTCTCTCGTAAAGAATTTCATCCAATCCTTTAGTTCTATCATATCCTCATCTAAATTTGTGGATGTTTTTTGGTATTAGAGGTTGGATCATCGTGCTAAACTTTTGAATGTAGGAAATTATGGTATGCTAATAGGGACATTGGACGATGTTTGCTAGAATCCTATAGAAGTTAAATCATTTTATAATTAAATTTCTAATATTTTATCTCTTTTTTTAATATGCATTAATAATCTGTATTTGCTTTTATTGTTTCTGGAAGATAGACTTATGAATCAATATCAATAATATATATTATTTACCTCCTACTAAGTCCTATAATAAAATCATGGATTCCACCTTGCCTCATGCTACCAATTCTGCTTCACTGAGGAGGGGCAGTTAGTTGTCTCATGCTGGCCAAACCTCTGAATTTCTTGTGGCATAGACCCACTACCATCGCACCGCTTTCATTGTGAGTCAGGTCATCGATGCCTTTTTGCTTCCTCATACATATACTAATGCTCCAGTGATGTATGAATACTGGATTTAAAATTCAAATTGATTTCATTATCTCTACCCTCAAAGTATAACCTTATAGTATTATTTCTCAACTCTTGTCTTTGTTTTTATTATATATTTCCTTACCTGTTGTAACTTGTCTTATAAAAGTTTTATGGACCTATGTCAGAATCTTTTTACATTCCTCTACTCTTGTTGATGTAGTCACAATACCATTTATAACGGTTTTTGTCTATCTTTCAAGCATGATCTTAAGTATCATTAGCTGTATGTTCCTTTGGTGTAATGTTCCTACCAAAATTGAATTAAATAAGTAAACTAATTATCTCTAATTTAAAATAACAAAGTATGATTATGTGTAATAAAGACTAATTTATTAATATAAATTTGTCAATCAACCTATTCAACATTAAATACGTAAACTTTACTAAATATCATTAAATTTTTATTAAATCTCACTTACAATAATAAAAAACTTAGCTAGACCCTAACTAGCTTTATTTTATCGTTATAAATATGTCAAATACTTGGAGAAGTATTAAATACATATATTTGATCCAATATATATTAAATTACAATGAAATCATCATTAAATATATTAATCACATCATTAACATAGTTAATTATCATTTGATTATTTTTTTTATCATTATAAATATGTCAAACACTCTAGTAGACATTAAAGACATTTAATTGACCAAATATTGGTAAAATTTTGATATCATCATAACTAAATACATTAATCAGAGTCTTAACATAGTTAACCTCTTTTGTTATAAACATGTCAAATGACCCAATATTGATCAAAATTTAATTAATCATCATTATAATCACTAATCATAATATTAAAAATCTTAACTAAAACCTAATTTAACTTATTATGCCATCACAAATATATAAATCACCCTAATATACATAAAATACAAACGCACGTAAGTGTCTAATTTTGAAAAAAATAAGCATTAAACACATTAATCATAACATTAAAGATCTTAATGACTCTTTAATTAATATTATTCATATTAGACATTAACTCATTAATCACATATAATAGATTTAACGATCTCATAAATCAATAAAAATATAGCAAGAAAATACATATCTCTTTCTCTTCACTCCCCTAAGTGAGCCTCCCAAATTGGATTCAATCTACGAATCATAGTTTTTTTTAATTTTAAGAGAATTGAAATGTAAGAACGAGAAAGAGATTGGACTGAGAAAAGAGTTTGCTAGGGTTGAAAAAAAAAAAAATTGAAAAGTGAAATAAGTTAAAAAGAGGGAGGAGGAAATGATTTAAAAATCCTTTTCAATGATTTAAAATCGAACAATTTCAGCCCAAGGTCATCAAAATCTGATAGTTATTGATCGATACAAACCCTGGGAACCGAACTGCAGCATCTCCTTCCCGATCGTATTCTTGGCCTCCGGCCGGCCCAGCTTCAGCTCCACGATACCTGCCCCGGTTCCAAGAAACTATCAGTGAAAGATCGCCAAACAAGATCCAAGAACAGGTGCTTTTATGGTTCAATCACCGGAATCGGAGTCGCCGAGCCGCTCTATCTACCCTAACTGACTTCGACATTGTTTCTGTTACTAGGCCCCGCCGGGAGCCAGCGCGGTGAAGGAACGGTGGCGGCAAGGTCGGACGGGCGGCGGGCGACAACAGGAGCGAGCCATCGCCGACTTCGATTACGGTTGTGAAGCGAACTACGGGTTGGGGATGCGAGGGATGAGGCTATGCTTGTTTCAGTCGTCAATAATGTGGTTTCATCAATCAATCGATTACCTTCCTTTTTAATCCATGACTTATGGACTACATGGTAGCCACTTCAACTAGGTTGTGCAGGTGTCTCTTTATTATTATTATTATTATTATTATTATTATTATTATTATATCCAATATCAATCATTTGATATATCTTTTTTAATATATTAAATAATATATATGACGCTCAAATATATACTAGTGTAATAATAGCATAACTAGGAGTGGAATGTCTTGATAGAGAGAGAACCTTCTCGTTTTATATCATCGATAATGTATGTATAAAAATTCATGTTAAAATCCATCATCCACTGAGGGCCTTCCATGATTGATTGCGAACTATATCTATTTATATTATGGATGAGCTTTGCTGTGGCCATCTTGAAAGGGACAAAGGTGGGCTTTGCAAGCAAAGCATATTACCTTTCTCACATTCTAAGCTGTCACGGAATGATTGCCTTTCTCAGGTTGATGAGATCATTTTTTTTTTAAAGATAATTATGATTTTGGATCTAATAATGATCCAAATTGATTATAGTATTTTTTTGAATAATGTAATAATAATATATATATTTAGTAAGATTATTGAAAAATGATGTACGGAACGGAAATGAATAATAAAATTATTTTCTTCATTATAATAGAAAAACTGAGGCCTTCGGTAAGCATAAAGAATGGGAGAAAAATCGCGCAAATAAAAAATTGGGTGTTGGAATATATATATATATATATATATATATATATATATATATATATATATATATATATATATATATATATATATATATATAAATAATTAAATCGATGTCGCCCCGTCGTTGTCGGCCTGAGATGAACTCCGAGCCATTCCATTCTTCCCCATTTCTCTGTCTCTCCCCCCCAACCCAACCGCAGGTGTCGCTCAAAGCTCCGCCTGCCTCTCCCTCTGCTCTTGCGGCAATAAGAAAAAAAAAAAAGGGGCTCCCGCCTTTGTTTCCTTCTCGGGCTTTGGTCTTCCTCGAGGATTCCATCGTTCGTCTGTGCTCCCAACGCGGCCATGGGTGGAGGCGGCCAGATGATCTCCGTCTACCCCGAAGAGCTCACTTTCGAGTGTACGTTTGGCCCTCTGATGGTTTTCCCTTGTTCGCTTTCTTGTTTTTGTTTATAGATCGAATCTTGTGTTGGGCACTGATGGAGAGATCCCTTCTCGAGGAAACAGTTGAGTTGGAGAAGCCATCTTATTGCAATATCAAGGTCGTCAACAACACCGAACACCATGTCGCATTCAAGGTATTCGGAAAAATGCGTGTTTCTCTTTGATTTCTCCGCGATTTGGATTTGTTGTTTGTTCTGTTCTGCTTCATGTCTCACCCGGGTTTTGATAAAAGTTGGAACTTTGGCTATCATCCGGGTAGGTGAAAACGACGTCTCCTAAGAAGTACTTTGTTCGGCCGAACGCAAGCGTGGTACAACCTTGGGACTCATGTGCTATTACAGGTATCTATGTTGGATAGTTTTGGTTCATGGTGTGCCATTGTTGATTGATGGTCGGTTAGCAGCTTTTGATGATATCTCATGTGGGAAACATGGCGTGTGTATGTTTCGTTTTCAGTCACCCTCCAAGCCCAAAAGGAGTACCCTCCTGACATGCAATGCAAGGATAAATTCCTCATTCAGAGTGCCAAGGTGCCTCCTAGTAATGATATGGATGAAATCCCTTCTGACACGGTGAGCTGTTGTTTATATTATCTTGCAAATTCCAGGTTGAGAATGATTCATGGTTCATTCTTGAATATGTTTTGTGGCTTTGTTTCATGCAGTTCAACAAAGACGGTGATAAGGTGATAGAAGAACTCAAGCTCAGAGTTGTTTACACTTCTCCGTCGCAATCTGGCCGTGGAAACTCTGAAGAAGAGTCCGGTCTTGCCTCATCAGCTACTGGGAAAAGAGACGTAAGATTTCATACTTCTTCGTCATCGGCCAAACAGTTTTTCTACCAAACTGTTTGTCATTTGAGAATCTCAATTGTGTCTATCAGTGCCGTTTCACTGGTTGTAATGCATATTTCATTTTCTTTGTGATGTAGATGCACAAGAACTCAAGCAATGAGGAGGTCAGCTACAATTGCCAAGTTCTTTCTCCTCCTTGTTATTTATGAAATCCATCAATGGGTTCCACCTTTTTCCTTTTGCCTTAACTCTCAGTTCTCTGTAGAAAGACTTTTACCCGCATTGATGTAAATGAGCTTAATCTTACATAGTCACGTTATCTAGAAAGTTTTGAACCAGGGTTATCATTGAAATGATGGATGGGAGATGAACATATTGGTCGAGGAAGGCCCATAGAAAACTGTGTCTGCATGTTCTATTTGAGTGGCTTTCCTTGTGTTAAAAATTGCATGGCACATTTGGTTTTATATTCTTCAGCACAAGAAACACAGTGTTGATAAACTCTCCTAACACTGAGGTTCATCATCTCTTTCTTTGCTGCAATGAGGATTTTTGTCGTATTCTTTCTTTTCTTTTATCTCAACTATTTGTGTTTTTTAGATCCAGATGTTACAACATTTGAAGGAGGAAAGGGATACCATTCTTCAACAAAATCATCAGTTTCAAAGGGAATTGGTTTGTATTTGACCCCATGTTGCTTCTTTTCTAATTCTTTTGGAACCTCAAGTAATATATTGTTGCTTTCCCTTTTATAAAGTCTGCTGCATGAGTGTTCGCTGTATATCTCAATAAATGATTTGACTATTTAGTGGATGGTTACTTTTGAGGCTCTTGTAACATTTGCAAGCAACATTATTCGCTCCATATTATTGTGCAATAATCTATGATCGAGACACCTAAATTTACTTGCTAGTATCATACACACTTGATGTGCATAGGTATAATGGAGAAAGCTCGGTGCGTCATTATTAAGGTTTCAATCTGATTACGCTAACATTCGGGAAGCCTTTTTTCTCAAACATGTGGCGTTAAAGCTTTTTAAGATGTTATAAACTCTTCAGCGATTAGGCATTTTTCTATGGATGAAGCTGCCAGGATTTGTTTTTGTAGTGTAGTTCTACAAAAGTTATATTCCTTGTTTGGAAACTGATATAATTGTCATTGCAGGATATGCTGAAGAGGCGCAGAAACCGCAAAAGTGATGCTGGGTTTTCGCTGACATTTGCCGCATTTGCTGGTCTCGTAGGTATTATGGTTGGGTTTATCTTAAACCTTACTTTGTCTACGCCACCGGCTGCCTAAATCACATTCACAACCATCAAAGTCGATGACATCAATCTTTGCCTACCATTAGTGCCTACATTTTCTGCATTTCATAAGCATGCTACTTTCCCACTATCTGCTCCACAAAATTATTTGGGTTGGAAGTTTCTTAGTCTCAGGTAGTGCTGTTGACAATGTCTCAGCATTTTCCTGTTCAGTTCAGTGGTCTCTTGGGTGTATTCTTTTGTTGTTCAACTTGTAAACATTGGAGGGTGTAAGGTCTTCATTCAAGATTGTTCTGGTTGTTGCAACTCTTCTCTTATGCACCAAAATACTGCGATTTGCTGGAGAAGTATTTGCCACATTGATGACTTGAGAGCTATAATGTGTTTCATGTGATTTGATTTCCGGAGGCAATGCTCCCTTTACATTTCAGTATCAAAATTACCATTGTGATATTTTTCAGCAGTGCAGTTTGTGGAAGAAATGCTGTTTAATTATATTGCATGTCTGAGTGCAGCAAGTGGATTAGCTCTCACTCTACATGAACTGAAAGAAAAGAAATGTAAATCAACCCACACACATTAAGTCTGTGCTATGTTTTTTGTTTTTTTTTATCATTAACTCTACCTTAAGGTTGGAAAATGCATCCTTCACTAAGATGTTAATTATTCTATATTTGATGTTCTTGAGAAGTAAACTCTGTAACTCATAATAAAAAAATAAGATCTGAATCTCTATGGGAACAATGCAAATGTGAACTTTAGAAATCTAAACAGCTTGGGGATCAATACATAAACGTGTAGCCAATCTAGCTAATTTAGGAAATAACTCCTTTTTTCGTGGGATTACGTAGAAATCAACTCAAATGCTGTCTAAACTACAATTATTTTTCTTTTATATCAAAAATATATTTTAAGTTTTTAAAAATATATTTTTTAAAAATTTTTACTCTTTTTGAGTTTTTTAGGAAAGGGTCCTTAGTTTTGTATCTTTTTCTTCTACGATCCTAAAGCCCAACCTAAGTCTTCATCTCCTCGCCATTAAGCGTGACGCTTATGATCTCACCCTTTTCCTTGCTTCGGTACCGTCAAACAAAGTCGAAACCTAATGACGTGTTATATATATATATATATATATATACTTTGGAGGGAGTCATGCGTGGCAAACATTCATTCGAAGAGAAATATGTTTGCTGCTCTTCGCCTTGCACAGCGAAATCTGAAGCGTGTTTCCCTCTCCACCGCATCACATAGCGACCCAATCACCCTGATCTCCCACCCAGAAATCGCCACGCGTCCATCGTTAAACCACGCGGTCTCCTCACCGCTTCGGGACGCACACCGTGTCGACACGTCCCTTCCTAGCCGTCTACTCCATCACTACCTCGCAACTTGGCTTCCTGGCCACGCCATCTCACCACCATGCCCCTCATCTTGAACACCGCCGCCGCCGCCGCCGCTTCCCCGCTCGTAGTTCTCGCCTCCCTCCACTTCTCCAAATTCCCCATAAAGCCCCTTGGATCCTCTCGTAATTTCAAGCCCTTGTCCTTTCCGTCGTCGTCCTCTCCGTCCTTGCGCCTCCGCCGGATGAGCTGGCTCGGGAAGCTAGGGCTTGGCTTCGGCGGTCGAGGGTCCGCGACGGATGCGTCGTCGGCGATCGCGCAGGGCCCCGACGACGACGTGCCGGCGGCGGGGCAGGAGTTTGCGCAGTTCGGCGCCGGCTGCTTCTGGGGTGTCGAGCTCGGCTTCCAGCGCGTGCCCGGGGTGACCAAGACCGAGGTCGGGTACAGCCAGGGGAACCTCCACGAGCCCACCTACGAGGACGTATGCACCGGTATGACCAATCACAACGAGGTGGTCCGTCTGCAGTACGACCCCCGGGAGTGCAAGTACGAGGACTTGCTCGACCTTTTCTGGGAGCGGCATGATCCCACCACTCCCAATCGCCAGGTTAATTCTTTTGAGGCACCGCAGAACTTTTTTTGTTATGCATTGGTATATGGTACTATCCTTGCTTTTGTTGTTGGATTGAGTTCACTGGCCATGCTAGTAGTTGATGCTATCTTAGTGGAAATTCGTCTCAATTTTGCGTAGCAATCACCTTTTAGTTTCAAATAAGTCTTTAACACAAATCCCTAATTTGTGGTAGCTTTGCTAAATAGCATCTCATGTTGGAGGTGGAAGCTGTATTGATTTGATATAACCACATACACTTGTGTGTCATAGTACGACAACGGATCAGATCAATGTTCGTAAGATCTGACATAGTTTTATACTGGATGTATGTGACCTAACGCAGCCCTCCGCTTTTTCCATCTGGGCTTGTGACTGATATTGGCAGTGTTACACTTGTGCATCATAGTGATAGTTTGAATTTGTGAAAGTATGCTTGGTGAGTTGGAAAATTGGATTTTGGTCAACATTTGGGTGCCTGTCCCATTGAATTGCTTGGTAGGTCATCGAAGAAATCAAGGAGCAAGTATGAGATTCTGGATTCATAATCAAATTGTTCTTCGTCAAATGGATGAGTGTTCTTTGTATCTACGGTGTACTTGTAGAACGTTAGAATGTGCTAATTAAAATAGAAAGTTGAAAATTTTTTTTCTTATAGAAGTGCTAGTACAGGTTATGTGGTTTTTATGTTTGTCGAGTACATATGCCGGCTATTTTTCAATCATGGTGCATATCATTTGTGACGAGTATTTAACAAAGAAAAAGTGTTATCCTTGTATTTGATGATTTTGAAGGTGAAGCAAGCTGAAAAATGTTGCCATGATATTCTTATCATATGTGGGATTAGAGTTAATTGTAGATTACCCCTTGTAGTTAAACCTCTTTAGCACCCCGATCCCTAAACTTAAAAAAAATTATATTGGATTTCCCATAGTTATGAAAGTGAAACAATTAACCCACATGGAATCTCTATAGTTAAAAGTGAAACAATTAACCTCATTTATCCTAATGTGTTGGTTTTACCAACGGAAGATACAACACGTGATAGTATGTACAGGAATCACACGAAAACGATGGGCAAAAAGATAATTCAACGTATAGTTATATTTTCTTTCTTCTTAGTGGTGGTGGTGGACAGCGGCGCCGTTGGGCACGTGGGTAGTTGTTGTGGTTGTGATTGGCGTGAACGACATTAGTGGTCGGCGAGAACGACACGGGGATATCCTTAGAGATGGGTTAGGTCAAGTCTTGGAGGTGGAGTTAAGGGACTTTTGCGGCTTCTTGCAGGGGGAGGAGGAAGAAATAGGAGGGGGAGCGACGGTGAGAGGTGAGGCAAAGAGAGAGGAGGAAGAAGACGACGCGGATGCCAACGCTCTGCATCTATGTTGCGCCGCTCGACATCTGCGTTGGTGCCGACGCAGATACAAAGCGGCGAAACGATCGCTCGACATTTGTATCGATGTCAACGCGGATACAGAGCGATGAAAGGGGGAAGAAGGATGAGGGATCGGGGAAGCTGGGAAGAAGGGGGGGAGGAAGAGGAGGGAGAGTGGTGGCGAGAGGTGAGGCAAAATGAGAGGAGGAAGAAGACGATGCAGACGTTGACGCTCTGCATCTGCATCAGTGTCTCTCGGCATCTGCATTGGCGTCGACGCAGATGCAAATGTAGAGCATCGCTCGATCGCTCGACATTTGCATCAGCATCGACATAGATGCAGAGCGTCAGCATTTGCATCGTCCTCTTCCTCTCCCTTTGCCAACGCAGATGTAGATGTAGAGCGCTGCTTAGAAACACTCGGCACTTGCATCTACGTCGGCACTTATGTAGATGCCGAGCATCGGCATCTGCATTGTCCTCTTCCTCCTCTCCCTTTGCATCACCTCTTGTTGCTATTCTCCCTCCTCTTCCTGTCGCAAGAAGCTATAGAAGTCCCTCAATTCCACCTCTGGGACTCCACCCGGCTTGTCTCTAAGGACAGCCCTGCATCGTTCTTGCCGACCACTGCGTTGTTCTTGTCGATCACAACCACAACAGCCACCCGCGTCCCCAGTGGTGCCATTGTCCGCCACCACCACTAAAATGAAAGAAAACGTAATTGAGATGTTGAAATTACTTTCATATCAATCATTTTCGTGTTATTCCTGCAGGTGCTGTTACGTGCTGCATCTTGTGTTGATAAAACCTATAGCGTTAGGGTAAATAAGATTAATTGTTTCACTTCCATAACTATAGGGATTTCAATGTAATTTTTTTAAGTCTAGGGATTGGGATGCTAAAGAGGTTTAACTATAGGGGGTGATCTGTAATTAGCCTGTGAGATTAGCCATAGTTACATCAATGACAGCAGCCTTTGAATTTTAAACTTCAATCTACTTACCCAAGGGAGTGTGGGGCATCAAGAGTTAACTGATAACCATAAATTCCAAAGAGATAAGAGAGAAGGATTGGTTTGGGGTTGCTTCCAGATCGGAGCAGTCAGGTTCAGCATGAAGGAGGTGGGTTTGATTTATTCACTATTCTTAATAAATAATTTAATTTATTAAGTGAATAAATTAATTATCTCATCATCTAGATCTTGATATGAAAATAATAATGATGTCCTTATGCCTGCTCCTTTAGATAGTTGGTAGTTTGATATCCACATGTGGCTAAAAGCTGGATTAACGTTAAATAAAGTTCTACATAAAATGGAGTGCACCATGCTACATGCTCGACCCCTCTGTGCGGCTCCCAGAATTATGGTTAGCAACTCTAAATTAAATCGCGCTAGATTTTGATCAATTTTGATCAAGAAATAAAAAGGGTCAAGACATTATTTTCAAAAATGCCCAGGTATATCTATCATCACCTCACAGAAAAAAAGCGAATTCTTTAATTTTATAGGTTGAATTTGACCAAATTTCACTTTTTGGTCTGTGATTAACCAGGACTACTCTGGCTTATGTTGGCTTGATTTTTTGGATCATTAATCTTTACAAGGTCATTAGAGTTTGTGAATGATACAGCCCCTGCTTTTCCATCACTCTTTGCAATAAGTCACTGAAGACTTCTCCCTTGAATCTAATAAATTGTGCACTGAAGGAGTTTAACAATGTGATCAGTCAGGAAAGAATCCAAGTCCATATTACTCAATTTGTTGACATTTTTATTGAGGTTATGCATTAAGATATATGCAGCTAACAGCAAGCTCATGGGCTCAGTCTTTGTCCTGCTTCTAAGGTGGGATTATGAGTGCTGTTACATGAAGAAACAAGCTTATATAAACTTTCATATGTACTGTGCTGTATTTCCTTTTGCAGGAATCAGTTTTGGTGTACTCTTGAAACCTGACCAAACATAAATGCGGCAGTGATGTCTCTTATATTCCAGAATGAGTTTTATTTGATGTGTACTGCTGTTGTAGTTTCTTCAACAGTTCCTTATAGATGTAGGTAATTTGAGAATTAGCGATAATATGGACCAGTGGACAAATTCTGTATCAGGCTTCATTTGCAGAATTACAAATTCGTTAACTTATAGTGTATTGCAGAAATGCTTTCTTTCATTAGTAGGTGCATGGTGCTTTACAACCATAAAGAAATGCATTAAATCTTCGGTGAGCAGTATATTAAGTATAATTGGCATTCTAGTTGTTAAAATATTATATTTACAATTGCATGCAGGGAAATGATGTTGGTTCCCAATATCGCTCTGGAATATATTTCTACACACCAGAACAGGAAAAAGCAGCCAGAGAATCCATGGAGAGGCGGCAGAAGGTCCTTAACAGGAAGATTGTGACAGAAATCCTTCCTGCAAAGAAATTCTACAGGGCAGAAGAGTATCATCAGCAGTATCTTGAGAAAGGTGGACGCTTTGGTTTCAAGCAGTCTGCAGCTAAAGGTTGTAGTGACCCTATTCGCTGCTACGGATGACATGGGTAATTATAATCACCATCAAAATCTGCATGTCTGGTCATTTTGGTTGATAAGCTTGTTGAAGATAAAGAGTACTGCATGTTATGGTCTGTGTTATGAGACTATGCCCTTGTTTGTAATATTTTGAACTTCTGACCTATAGCTGCCATATACATAGTAATTCACACGACTCATCTGGTGGTTCTCTTTTGATGTGAGCATATTGTCAGAAAGATAAAAGGTTGTGCATTAGGATCGAATCACATAGCTAATGAATTGCTCAAACTCTTCATATTCATTCATGGAACTCTTGGGAAATATTAGGACTAGAAGTCACAAGATATAACCTCTATTTTCTTTCTGAATGTTCGCCTAGTTTTGCAGACCGTATCTGTGTTGGTTTCTGTCCGTGACGTGGGATCCAATAAGGTAACATCTATCTTCGTCGAACTCATTGTCCTTTGTTTTCCCTTCCTGTCCATTATCTGAGCTAGAGTTTTCATCTCTTGTTAGCAGGCTTTTCCTTGGTCTGAGATCGTTCATTGAACCCACCCAACATCAATCTACTGTAAGCTTTTCTAAACCAGCAAGCAACAGTTGGATAAATCCTGGTGGACTTGGGTAAGTTTCAGCAAACTTGTTCGCTTCTCTCTTGCGGAGTTACAGTGCTGCAACATGGTGTTTTCATTCCTTGAACTATTAGGTGGGATCCCAAGCTCATGCTCTCCACTCCCACGCAGGTTAGGGTTCCTATGCCCTCCATTCCCAACAGCCTGCTATGGATCTCGAGGTGGGTTGGCCAATGGTCTCTCTTTAACTACTAACCACATAATACAATTATATCACTGTGGACTCCAACATAAAATTCCTGATCCTAATAATCAAAATGCCTTGGGCGATGGACTTACTGGCTCTAAGCATGTGAATGTTCACGAACTTGTATGTTAAATTGATTGTTTGATCTTATCATCAATGGCGCAACAGAAACCAAGCATTTTGGATTCTGCTGCCGTGCATGTGGTCTTCTGGCTTGATCCAAGTCATCGAGATCTGGTAAGTGGGAATCAGAGGACTTTGTCTAGATGCGAGCTAATCATACTTTTTGTCTTTAAACTGTGCCAGTGATTTGAGATCGCATCAAACTACTTATGTTAGTGGAATGTCATCGATTGTGTCAACAACGTTATTGTTTATAAAATTAGATGAGTCTTCAGCTACTGTTTGAGCATATATTTATTATTTTGACATAATGTGTTAGCTATATTATCGGATTAGAGTATGATAAATGGTAGCACATCATATCTGTCTTAGACATGATTAGAGATGCAAGTAAGAAAGAATTATCTATAGAATGCTATGAAAACAACAATGATGTGCTTATGCCTGCTCCATTAGATGACGGTGGTTTGATGTGCACGTGGCTAAAAGCTGGATTACAGCTAAATAAAATGGAGTTCACCGTGACACATGCTCGTCCCCTTTGTGCACGTCCCAGTATTATTGCTAGCAACTATAAATTAAATCCCGTTAGATTTTGATTATGATCAATTTTGACCAATAAATAGAAAGGGTCAACATATTATTTTCAAAAATTGACCAGGCATTTATCTTCACCTTACCCCCAAAAAACAAAACAAAACCTATATTTTGGGTATTTCTCTGGTATCTTTTTTGTTTTTTGACAAAACAGTATTTTTTTAATAAAATTTTATATATCGCTAATTTTTTCATCTTTTTTAATGGATTTTAAACTTTTATAATGTTTTCATTTGATTTATTCATTATATTTTCTAATAACATTTATGATATTTTTATTGAGATACTGAAAATATTATAAGTGATGTATCTTTTTGGTTTTCATTGCTCGGGATTATGATATTATATTTTTTAGACTTGTAAGACTTATAGTAGTTTATATAAGATTCGGAGTCAATTGGAGTCATTTAAAATAGTGTTTTTGAGTAGGTTTTAGATTGTATTTATTGTAGTGATCAAAACACAATAATAAGTTAATTTTTAATTTTCATTTAGATGATGTTATTTTAAAATTATTATAAATATTTTGCAATATTTTTTATTCTGGTGGGTTTTATACACAGGAAGTATCAATTAGAAAATATCCTGTGAGCATTTCTTTTATAGAAAAGTCACCCAATGTTATACACGTAATATTTTATTATCTTTTAAATATAATTAGAGCATATATTATATAGCCCGTACCAAGGTTTATGGCCCCACGGCAGCACTGTCGTGGGCCCGTCACCGTGCAACCAATGGACAAATATCACGTGCAACCCACATGTCCAGCTCTTAAAAACAAAAATAAATAGAAACCACCACAAAGCTATATCGGGAAAGAGGGGATAACGCCAAACGGAACGAGACAAAGTTAAAGGTGAAAAAGGGAGCGAAGCCAAAGGAAACGAGACGGAGCGAGCGAGAGCACATTTCCCGACGCCCTCCCTTCTCGTCTCTCCGCTCCGGCGATCTATCAATCTCTACGCCACTTTCTCCCGTTTTGATTCCTTCTCACCGCCGTGATTCACCCCGCCGGACTCGGCGCCCTAGCCGCGAAGAAATATCCGCATATATTTGTTCTGGTTTCTTCCAAGCGGCAGCTGCGCCCCGAGCGGTTTTTGATTCCTTTTGGTTGTTCTCAAGCTTTTCTTTATTCGTTTTGTAAGCTCTAGTTTGGTTCTTGGAATGGATTTTGCGGGGAGGGGAAATGGTGAACGATCGATGGCATGAAATGAAGGCGAGTCGTTGAGTTGGTTGTTGGTTGAAGGTGCCGTGGAGGTTTGGGCTGAGGCTGTTTTGGCCGGGTCAGGGGAGGTGATCGAGACGGGAGATGGGTGACAATGGTGGGTCTTTTGTCACGGTGAGGAGAATAACCAAGGGGCCAGAGCGAGGGGGCGGCTACCACTCAACACATGGTATGATGAAAATTGCTTCTTTTCCCTTTCCTTTTATGCTAACGAAATGGTGTTTTTTCTCGACCTTTATTGTTTTATTGTGAACATCGAAGTTGATGCTTGGCGTATTCTACTATTAGTGGTAGCGGCAATCTGCAATTAGTTTTGGTAGGATAGTTGACAATGCTTGGACTTTTGAATGCCTAAGACATTCTGTCTTTGATCTACAAGTTTTGGTTGTCCATTTTACTCTGCATGTCTTTCTATCTTCGATCATCTTCTGCAGATTGCTTTCTTAGATATAGTTGTGAAGTATGTCATTGATGTAATCTTTTAAGTAAGCTCTGGGTACCTTTTCTCCCACGTCGTTTGATTTAGATTTCATGTAGAGCTTCTTCGATCTATGAATTTATTCTGTTTGATTGTTTTTTGCATGGTGGTTTAAGTTTCATGAAACGTACCTGCAGAAGAGCATGCAGAGGCTGAGAGATTAAATTTTCATGAGTGCTTTTTATGGAAAGAAGAAAGAAATACCTACCAAATTAATTGGATGATCATAATGTTCAATAAATGAAGATTTAGTGTGTTTGAGGTGATGGAATTGTACAAATAGTGATTATGCTCTCTACTGGCATAGGATGCAGCATAGCTGCTGATCAGTTACTGGCGCAATGTATAGGTACTGTACGACTTTGACTAAGTACTAGGAATTTTGTCGATCAAACTAATTTACCATGAATTTTAACAAAGTTCTCATAAACTTAGATTGTGTGAATGTTCTCTTTTTCACTTTCCATGATGATATTGTTCTCGCTTGCCTCTCCCTCCTTTTCTCTCTCTGTCACACACACACTTTGATTTTTGAAATTTTAAAATCTTAGGTTTTTGCTTGGCCAAAGTTTTAAATAACAATCCTAACTATCCATCTGGTATCAGTTTGGTGTTACAGAATAAGTTAATAAGTAATTTTTATGGAATGAATTATGTTGATTTAGATGGCTGATTTTTTTAATGTATTGAGTACTTTTACATAGAGGTAAGCCTGTCCAATATCCACAGTTTGAACGTTACAGAATCTCTTATATATATTATTGTGAAACATGGTTGTCACAAAACATGGGTCTCATTCATGATTGAAGCCTTAGCTGATAGTACTCGGATTCACATGCTTCCTATGACCAATGGTTGAATTGGTTATGCCTTAACTGTATATTTTCTCTATTTATCAAAGTTCGTTTAAGTTGAAGTATAAAGTCGTGTAGATGTCTTGATTTAAAATTATTAAGTTGCTATTGGTTATCCTTTTGTTACAAACTTGTAAGGAAACTCAAAAGTTCTTTCTTTTTTCTTGACGTAAATAGAAAGTGATCACTGAGGTGTTTTGCATAGTCAGAAAAGTCATTATTATATCCTTGAGTATGCCTATGAAGATGTATCTTTTCTGTTTTTTGTATTTGAACTATTATCTTTATATTCATTAACTTTTGTTGTCTACAGAGGTTGTGGCAGGATCAACAGCGTGGATTGGAAAAGGTTTTTCTTGTGTTTGTGCCCAAGGAATTGACAGTGATGCTCGTTTATCATTTGACCTTACACCTTGTCAGGTAACCTCTTACTAATATTGATTATATGCTTATTAGTTTGTTTGACACATGATCTTAAATATTGGTGAAAAGAGATACATATTGACTGGCATTTACCAGTGTGGCCAAGCATTGGTAACTGACCATACAATTTATCAGTGCTCCATCTACTGATATTTTATTAATTTTATATTGATACAAGGTAGTATATATTGACAAAATGTTTATCTTAGTACCATACTGGTTCTACAGGTTATAGAAACTGGTGTTGGATGGCTATTTACGTTTGATGTACTAATAAGTAATTGAATGTCACAAATGGCTATGTTTCTTGGTGGTAGAATTTTGAAGTAGGATATCTCCGATAGTTCTTGCAACATGAGCATGGAAATTAACAATATGCCTCTCTTTGCAACTATTTGGGATTGGCTGCTTGAATGCTTTCCTGCTACCTGTTTCTGACAATTGAGATGCATATTATGTACAATTAAGATAAGTTTCTCTTAGTTTTGTGGCATGCCCTTGTGTTATCACATGTTATCACATGCCTCACCATGAGCTTTATGCCAATTGGTTGAGCTCTGTGCTAGCCTAGTGTTTTGCTGGGCATGGTTTTGGCATGGCATTGAGGATGAGTGCCAGTGCCATGATTGTACAGTTGACATGGTTGACCCATCAAATGATTGTAATCTCTGACAAAGGTAACATGGAACTACTAGCTGACTCTTGATTGGTTTTAGCAATATGTATAGGCCTATAGATTTTATATTAACTACTTTGTTAAACTATATAAAACCTCATTATTTAATTTTTCTCCTGTGGTCAACCCTCTCATTTACACAGATTGAAGTTTTGTTCCTTGTAGGTGGCCAGGCCTTACAGTAATATTTAATTTCAACCCTGCTAGCTACTTTGTTAGATGCTTCATTAATATTATACATGGAGTACCAAAGATATTTGTTTGCTCTTCAAAGAGAAAAGCTGATGAAAATTACATTCATTATACATGTATGCAGGAGGAATGCTTGCATAAGTTACAATGCCGAGTCAATGTTGCCTATGAAAGTGCAAAAAAAGAGCATCAGGTACTTGCCTTAGAATAGTCTTTTTGATCTTATTGTTTTTTAGTTTCTAATAGTGTATCTTTGTGTTTTCTAGTTAACATACTAAATCGATTCTTGCTTATAATATTTATGAGCTGCTGAAGTCCTCTCAAACATCTAGTATTTCTAGTTACTCTACTAAAGTCTTGCTTATAATAATTATGAGCTGTTGAAATTCTCTCAACTATCTAGTAATTTTGAACTCGTAAAGTTCTGCAGTTGTGTATATATGTCTAACATTTTTTTTTGGGCAACTATATGATTATGTGGTTACGTTTTTCTTATATTAATATCTAATCTGAGAATGGAGTCAAAGTGCTAGTATTTATCATGTAGTAGTGTCTTGTGCTTACCAAGCATCTGCATCCATGGTCTGATATCTGCATCCATTTTATTGATGCAACCTACAAGCACTTTATGTTTCAAATGGCATTTCCTCTGTGTTTGTCATCTCAGTGACTGAAATATTGCTAGGAAACCTTAAGATCCCTCTGGTATGCTGCTTATCCTGGAGTCAGACTCCATGGCTTAATATCTGAACAATGGAAGGAAATGGGATGGCAAGGAAAAGATCCTTCTACAGATTTTAGGTATTAAAAATGCTCAGTCTGTAGGAATCATTGGTAAGGTATTTTCATTTCCATTCGATAATAGGATTTGGAAACTATCTTTGTTCTTGTGTTGCAGGGGTGGTGGTTTCATATCTTTAGAAAACCTATTATTCTTTGCCAGGAGGTACCCTGTAAGTGGTTTTCTGTTCTTGTTAGCTAATTTAACTAGTAGATTCAAGTGCAGAATGATTTCAATTTATATGTGGCTCTAAACATAATGAATTGAGCATCTTTGTTTTGTCCGTCACATATTTGTCAATTGTAACAAGATGACAAATTGCCTTGATGTGCTGCCAAACTTACCATAAAACAAATTATTTCTTTTTTGTAATATTTTTGCTGCAAATATTGAATTTTATAATAAAAGACTGATATTCATTATTATCTTTTTTTTTTCTCATGCCAACTGGAATAGTATATCTTCAATCCTGTGTATGCTGGCCTCTTGTAAGGAAGATAACATTTCAACTTGAGTGAATCAATCCATATGTGCAAAGTTATGTGCCTTAACTGGTTTTGACTCTTTATATCCACCTATCTTAAGTAAAGGCAAGGCTAATGTGCGACCCTTTTTTGTTCATTCTTAAATTTTGGTACCACTACAAGTCCCTTGACAGCAACTAGTACTGTGGAACACTATAATGCAAACTCATTCTGATAATTCGTTTGATGCATTACAAATAAAATGCCTTTGATGTGTACCATCTTTACAGGATCTTGTAATAGATGGGTGATTTATAGCTTACATCCGAGTCTCAAAGCACAGTATTACACTAAGACTAGCATACATGCGTTTACCTGTTGGAATATAGTTGCATAATTTGGGCCAAGTAATGAACTGGCTCAGTAGTTTGTATCCAATTGATGATCTTAATGACTGAGCTGTTGTTGTCTCCTTGATGACTTTCATCTGAAGCTCTACCAATTTTTCCATGCAGAAGTCCTTCCAGGATCTTCTCCGAAAACAGGAGGGCAACCGAGCCCTATGTGAATACCCTTTTGCGGTAGCTGGTATAAATGTAACATTTATGCTCATCCAAATGCTGGATCTTCAAGTTGGTGGGTACTTTATCCAAGCTCGTTCCATGGCTAACTGCTTAAATTTGAATGATATAAATGCATTACGTCATTTATCAACTATGAGCATCTTAACCGTCTTCAACATGTTGGACATCCACCAGTATCACTAAAATCTTCAGCATAATAGAGTTCTACCAGTGTCACTAAAATTTGTTTATAATAGTTGCAGCTAAACCAAGGTCGATAGTGGGAGCTATTTTTTTGAATCTACTTTCAGGTATGTTTAAATGCTAAATTACAGTTGATCATTTTATGAGTTTCCTTGCTGATAAATGCATTTAGTCACTGGTGCTATATATTACATTTTGATTTTTTTTAAGTTGGTTCTTGAGAAACACCTTTTAGACAATGGTAGTTTGGAAAAAATAACATAAGCTCAATCAGTGGATATAGATGCAGCAAGGAATGCAGTTTCAGTTACTGAACCCATGCCGGTCCATGCGCGATTGGTACATGCCTGGTCTATTCCTGTATATCGACACATGATATGCTAGAATGTATCGCGATGTAGGAAGAGGAGGTACCGACAGAGGAAGTATATACCTGGAAAGAAAATAACTTTATACACGGTGGGCAGTGGGAAGGTAGGGCATGGTGCTCATGCATTGAGATGGAGTAGAGGGTTTGCAATTTTTGGCACCATCCTATTTATGGTCCAAGGATTTTGTTTTAGTCGGACCGGATTGCCCGAAATGGGGGCTGTCCACATACCCCGTCCACACCGGACTAGCAAATACTGGTCGGTATGGACCAATCTTTATGACATTGCAAACTTTTATATGCAGACCAACCTTATCTATTTTTGTTAAGAATTAGTTACCGAGATCTGATTGTTACTCTTGTTTTTCCACACTTTAAATTTTGGTTGCACACTCCAATACAGTGAATCGTTAAACATGTTGCTTAGACCCTCAGAACCTACCAGTTTTAGTCAGCAGGGTTACATAAATGGTCAGCAAGGATGTAATTGTCACGATTCACATAATGGTAATTAAACGCCTACCTGCCGATGTATATGCCAAGATGGGTGGTCTGTTGAATATTGACATTCGATATATTTAAGCATCATATTGAAATTGTGCAAAATTTGATACTTTGATGAACTAAAATAAATGCTGATATTTGTGTTTCAGAGAATGACAGGGCCTTCGACATATTGTACTGCATAGCTTTCAAGTTGATGGATCAGCAATGGCTCGCCATGCATGCCTCCTACATGGACTTCAATGTACGTCATTTGCTCTCTCTCTCTCTCTCTCTCTCTCTCTCTCTCTCTCCACCACAGACAGAATTCCCGATCGTGTCTGTCCTACAATAGTTATATGGTTTTACTTTTGCCCTAAACTCTTGCTGGTCCAATCAATCTTTAGACGGTCATGAAGTCAACACGTCGTCAGCTGGAGCAGGAGCTGCTGCTAGAAAACGTCAGTCGAATCGAGGATCTGCCTTCTTACAAGCTTCTTTATCGGTAGCAACATCTCAGTTAAACATTCGGTTGCTGTATCAAACTCCCCCTTCTCTCTGAATCATCTTCTCCTGATAACACAATAAAAAAGAGTTGAGGGAATTTTTTTTCTTTCATTTTTCCCACAAAAAGCTGTAAGGTGATTCTTTCCCACTTAAATTCCTACATTCACTAGGCGTTCTTTGGATATCTTTATCACCTAATTAAATAAACAGGTCACCTCTTCTTCATATACATTGGTAGCACACAGCCATATTTTACATAATAAAAGCCATTCCGACCTACAAATATTCGAGCAACTCCGGAAATTGGAATCGTATATTTTGCAGATGATGTGACCATAAAGAAGCAACCAAAGATAGCAAAAAATGCCATGCAAGAAGACAGCTGCAAAGCAAGGGAATAACACTTGGAGCAAAACGTTTGTTTGATCAGCAGTCCGCAATTTAAAAGAGTCAAAACTTTAAGTTTCATCAGCATGGAAACAAATAGTACTACTGCCCAGCTTTGATAAGTTGAGACAGCAGCAATATGTCTCATCTCTACTCGTAAATCCATGGGTGGAGGCTGTTCTGCCACTCCGCGATGCCTTCAGGGAACCACAGAGCAATCTCCTTCCGTGCACTCTCGATCGAATCACTTCCATGAATGACATTCCTGCACATACGCAAATAATGTCATATCAGAGGTTCCAGATATCAGGGAGACTAATCAAATTGCTTCTCTTATATCATAGAGTGCCACAATTTTATTCCTGAAATATGACTTCCTACTACCAGTTTTATAATCCCCAAAAGCACTGATGATTGCGAGCAAGAACTTAACCGGCTAGTTATATATAACATACAAATAACACAAAGTTACATGTATACATATAAGCAGTAGAACATTGGATTCGTTTGGTTCATTCATGTATTTTCCAGAAAAATAAATTCACTTTCAATTCAAACCCTTTCATAGCTCCTTTTCCTTGTGTATCTCTACCTGTAATGCTGGCCTCCAAAGGCATCCCGGAGCCACCATTTTAGCATTTCTATTGCTCTTCTTCTACTTCCACTTGGATCCAAGTTAAAGATACAGAGACCATACCATGTAGATTAAAGCCAAAGTGTTTTTGACTATCCAACCATGCATCGAGTATGAGATTTAATTACAGGTTCCAAGGGAAGAGGGAACAACAAAAAGTGTTTAGCATTTCTATTGCTCTTCTTCTACTTCCACTTGGATCCAAGTTAAAGATTCGGAGAGACCGTACCATGTTGATTAAAGCCAAAGGGTGTTCGACTATCCAACCATGCATCGAGCATGGGATTTAATTACAGGTTCCAAGGGAAGAGGGAACAAAAAAAGTGTTTAGCATTTCCATTGCTCTTCTTCTACTTCCACTTGAATCCAAGTTAAAGATTCAAAGAAACCGTACCGTGTAGACTAAACCCAAAGGGTTTTCAACTATCCAAACATGCATCGAGCATGGGATTTAATTACAGGTTCCAAGGGAAGAGGGAACAAAACACAGTGTTTGGCTTAGTATGAGATGTAGAATCATATGAGTATGTAAAGAAAAATCTTACTAGCCGCAATCTAGTCAAACACCCTACTCAAAAGAACAATTCTTGGCAGCAGAAGCAAATCACACGTAGTCATATTTATTGCAAAGCAATCCTTGTGGTTGATTAAGGTCTTAGTCAATTGAAGAGAACAAGACAGCCACCATTCTTGAATATAATGCAGTTAATCCTTGATTAATACGATAAATTGAGATCCATATCATGTATTTGATATTAGAACACAAGAAATCACCTGCTGAATTAGAGACCAAGAAATCACCTGCCGATCTCGATCGCAAAATCCCCACGGATGGTGCCGGGGGCGGAATCCGCAGGGTTGGTTGCGCCGATGATCTTGCGGCCGGTGGCAACCACACTCTTTCCCTCCCACACCATCGCAACCACGGGGCCGGAAATGATGTACTCCACGAGCCCGGCAAAGAAAGGCTTCGCGGAGAGGTCGGCGTAGTGCTTCTCGGCGAAGGAGCTCTCCACACTCACCATCTTCAACCCTGATTTATGGCACCAAAACAAAATTCGAGCTTCCTTCTCCAAATCACCAAAAGAGAGTAACACGAGACAGCTAAAGACCGTACCTTTCAGGTAGAAACCCTTCTTCTCGAATCGCCCAATGATTTCCCCAACCTGACGAACGAATCGAAACAAAATCTATGAGTGTTGTACCGATCTACTTTACAACGACGTCTAAATGAACAGTGCTAAAAGGCAAAGGTGGAGAGAAACAGAGGTTTACCAGGCCTCGTTGGACGCCATCGGGCTTGATCATGATAAAGGTCAGTTCCATCTCTGAGATAGATCGGTGTCACTCCTTTCTCACCGAAGCCGCAAACAAAACCCTAACCAAGAATACAACAAGACAAAAGGCAAAGCTATTATACCGAGAGAGAGAGAGAGAGAGAGAGACCCGACGAACCCTATCTCTCACTCGTGCTTGCGTTATGGGCCTGCTTAGGCCCATTAGTAAGATCATATAATATCATTTATGGGCTCATCTCTCGTACTTGCTTTATGGGCCTTATTAAGCCCATTATAGATTTAAGTCTATTAATAAGATCATAAAATTTATTTTTATTTGTGCTAATCTTTCCCTGTCCTTAACTCGATACTATTTTACTTTTACTTTTCTTATGTATTCCCTTGTCACGTTAGATTTTTTTTATTCCTAATTCTCTTTCATTGTGTGTTTTGGTTTTAATAATAAACTATATATCTTAAAGATTATACTAAATGTTTGAAAAAGAATTGAAGGGCATAACATATCCAATTTTTCAAATATTAGCTAGCATATTTTAAATAGCATATCTTTAAGGTTTCGAGGTTCACACGAACACGTATACTATGCTTCATTAATTTCAGCATATCTTTAGTTGCGATTTATTTTTATCTATTAAAGCTATGGCATCGCGTAATGAGATTTTTTTTTATTTATTTTTGTTAAAGTTTCCTTAATCTTTCTCGATAACAAGTGATAACATACTGATAGAAAAAAAAAGAGAGACTGCCTAAATGTGACAAAAGAAAAGGAGTTTATATATTACAAATTAGTCTCAAAGATTCGCTAAGAGTGTATAGACATTACATTTAGGCTGTGAGGAATATGATCAAGATTTCTCATAGACAATATAATTTAAAGATTTGACCAGAAATAGTAATAATTGGAATTGTCAATCACGGTTAATTTTTATCTTTTAAGAAGCATAGATCTGCAAATAAGCATTAGGTTTGAATGGGATGCTTCTTCTGCCTTCCCCTTTCTCTACCAAAAACCTTGATCAACCTGTTTATTAGGTTTATTATTGACATGCAGATGTTGCATTTGTGGATATTTATGATGCAATGTGTTAGTGCAATGCCATTTCATAATTAATTCTAATATAGTAAATTATACAACATAAAGAAGAATTCTGAGACTACATTGAGGTGAGTTTGATGCAACAATAAAATTATTCTTTTAAAAGTAATGTCTCTCTATTTATAAAAGATAGAGACTGTGTACATAAATCATGAAAGTTGCATGCTTTGAGCCACTGTTTAATATGGAACATTGGACAACCTTTGCAAGATTTATGTCATCTGCTGCATTTTGTCAAAAGTATTCAACAACCCACTGCTCATAGACATGCATGCTTATCACTTTCTGGTCATGACTTTGATCTCAAGCTGGACTTTTATGTTTCAACTTGGAATGTTCAGAGTCTACATTTGCTGGGTTTTCTCTGTGCACACCATAATAAAATACCACAAAGGCATTTTAGCTAATTCTTGTTCAATTTAAAGCTTGGATCAATTTTAAGCTCCAAATTCACTTGAATTAAAATGACTTTTGTTGTGGGAAAAGGTTTGTTTGTCAAATTAAAGGTGTAGAACTCATCAAGGCATTTGAATTAGAAGATAGTATTAATAGCCTCAAGTTTAGATACTCCAATTTGGGAATCCAATTTAATCAGAGGCCTCACCAGAGCACACCAATCAAATGGTTTCGGTAGGGATAGCTAAACATTCTGATTCTTTCCACCACTTCTTTTATTCTCAATAATTACTCTATTTATGTTCATAGCCATCCACAAAATTAGGGTCATACTTGACATAAATGCACACCACTACATTATATTTATTTCATAATCCTTCTTTTAACTCAAACAAAATTAAGGTTAATTTTAATTTATATATAATTATTTGATAGGGATAAAGTTCTCCATTCTATTCTATGGAGACTCAATATGTAAAACTTAATTAGATAAAGAAAATGATAAGATTAATTGCACAAATATATCACGCTAGCATTACTTGAAAAAAAAGTAAAAATAAAAATAATTTTAAAAATATTTTTTAACACTTTTAGTTTGTTAATGTTTCGAGACTCGGATTAGGTTAAAGTCATATTATCTTCGTAATTTAGATTGATAATAAATTTAATTAATAATATAAATGACAATGAATCATGTACGGATGATTATAGATATTTTTAAAATTTAATATATATTAATTAATTAATTAAAGAAAAAGAAGAGATGAGCTGTTGTAACATTTGGTCAGTCACTCAGCATCCTAACCCCAAAGCCAAGGCAGAGGGGCGGTGGTGATGGGAGACACAACAAAAAACAATGCAGAAAAGAGAGGGGAGGCCTCCTTCCCCCATCCATTCACCTCCTCTCCTTTTCCCATGCCATTTAATTTGATTGCTTGGTGGACTCCTCCCTTCCATTGGATTGTACAGACTCCAACCTGCACGCCCATCTCACCCTGCAATTTCTTTCCCTTTTTCCCCCTCCACCCTTCCTCTCCCTTCTCCAGCCTCTTTCCTCTTTCTTTCCTGCTTTCCTCCCTCTGTGGTCTTCTTGGACTGGAAAGAAGAATTCTGGAGTTCTAAAAAAGTTGGTTTTTTTTTTTTTTTTTCTGAAAAGGGGCCTCTGCTTGCTGTTACTGTGTTCTGGGTCCTTTCATGTCCTGGTGGTTTTGGTTTGGAGGGCTGCGAGAATCTATAGAAGCCTTTCTAGTTTTAGCACAATTTCTCACATGAAAAGACAATTTTTTTTCTCCTTCTTCTTCCTGTGTTGCTGATTTCTGTTGGGATTAGAAGGGGGGGGGGGGGGGGAGGGAGGGAGTGGAACACATGGGAAAACAAGGACCTTGCTGCCATTGTGGAGTTACAAGTGAGTTGCTACTCGTGTCCGTGAGCAATTCTGGATCTTTCTCTTGCTTCTCTGATTTTTTTATGCTTCAGTTTCTTAAAATTAGCAAGTTTTTATTGAGACAGTCGTGTTTTGTTATGTCTGTGTGTGTATATACATATATCTGATTTCATTACCAAAACCTATTAAATGCATTATGTGATGCAAACGCTCCATGTGATCATCCTAAGAATTATTGGATGTTCTTCTTGGTCTTTGCTTGGCTCGGTCAGGTGGAAGAAGGTTCAACTTTATTCTATGTGATATCATCAATTGGACCTAATTGAAGTCTGTGACTCGTTTTATTACCTTTGCAGTTTCTGTCACTCCGTATTTGCTTCTTAGGAGAATCTCAGTATCTTTGTCAAATAACTATTTTCGGAAGGAAGAATTTTTAGCAGTGGCTGTACAAAACATTGTAGAAAATTCCAGTGACCTCCAATTGGGATTGCAGAATTGAAGACGCTTCGCATTTCCTTCTTCCTGTTTTAGTATTCAGCAAGCCAAAAAAATGCTTCCTCTTGTTTAGAATGGTAGTAGATCACTTGCTTCTAGTTTGTGAAATTCGTGGAATATCTTAACTTACCACTATAGGATTTGCACATTATGTTAAATTAGATGTGAGGTTTCTTTTTCTGCTGGGATCATTGGTTTCATAATTGAATCGTCACTCACTAACTATTGTTGGCACATTTCATATCATGCCATTGGACCTGCTGCATTAGTAGGTCCTTTGTCGATGTATATTCCAAATTCAGGTGCATTCTAAAATGAATAAGAGTTGCATGTTTTCAATACTACACAACATCAATAGAATGCAATAATAACAACAAAAATTCTCGAGTACATCTTATGGGAGAGCTGGTTTGCTTCTAGGTTTACATTCGAGCTCGACATTCATGTTGTAAAATCATTTCCTTAGACAATTGAGCTAACCGCTACTCATTTGTTAGAATTGTTCTATGAATATCACAGCTAAGCTATGATATTCATTGCACGATTGTATTTTTAGTTTTTGCTAATGGTTTTTTGAGCACCCAGGGCACATTTTTAGAATCTTGAATCTGAAGTTATGTGTCCATTGGTGGCATCCATGTGGTTGTTTATTTTGTTTGTCTGCTGATAGGACTTCTTCCTTGTCTGATAATCACACCGTCTCATGTTTGTTCATCTAGATTATAGAAATTATTCATCGATAGACAAAATTTCTGTTTTCTATTTTTTTTGTTCCAGCGTTCTCCAAAATATAGACAATAATTAGGATTTTGATGACAATTTGAAGGAGATGGCCTAAAATAGGAATTATGGATTAGACTGAGAAAATAGTCATCTAAAAGGGTTTGTCATGTTGGTCATTATCAAATTGTATCATGGTGTGTTGATTTTTATTGGACTGCTTGGGCATATACTACATTGCTGCGTTCAGAAGAGTTTGGTTTTTTGGAAGTACATCGTGCAATTTAATTCTTATGATCCTACTTCTGTTGCTTTTGTGCTTCCATGTCTTTTCATAGTGATCGAACACTGGGCTTTTGTTTCATCTGCTAACATAGTTCCATCATCCATGTCTTCATTTACAAGCTTATTAATTATGTCTTTCATATATGCACTTTTGCTTGTTTCAAAGGCAAGAAACTTGTTTTAATCAAGAAAATCTATGTTTATATGTCACTTTTCTATTCTCTTTGACGTAAATAAGCTTTAGGATTTGTGTTCCTAAGAAAGCATATGGTCGCTGAAGCTTAATATCAAATAGGTACCCCTCTTTGGCGGAATGGACCGTCTGATAAGCCAGTTCTATGCAATGCATGCGGTTCCAGGTGGAGGACCAAAGGTTCATTGATGAACTATGTACCACAGCATGCTCGCGAAGGTTTTGCCTTGGATGGGCTAAAATCCTCAAATATAAAAAACTTATCCTTCAAACCCAAAGAACAGAAGTGGCAAATGGAAAAGCAAAGAGATGGTATGTTGGGAAGTGAATGTGAAATGCAGTATTGTGACCAGAACTTTCACAAGATTGTCAAGGGTATTATAAGCAATGGATCCGGCTCTGAGTCAGCCATATCAGGCTCAGACAGCTGTGTACAATTTGGCTCTGCTGATGCAAGTGACGTGACAGGTTACTATCTTTTCTGTTATTCTAAACATTAGGCACCCTTTCTCTCCGGAAAACTACAGGCTTTTTATTTTCGAGAATTCAAAGATGTATAAGTTACTGGGTTTCTTATGATAACTGGGTTGCCAGCACTTCTTCTTGAAGTAAAGTATTTTGGGAAGCAAAACAAAATGGACTGAGTTTTGGATCAGACTATCGTCCATTAAGTATGCATTCATTAGAAGCTAAATGACCAATACTAGCTTCTTTTGCTTATTAAATTTTCTCCCTGGATTCTTTGTATTACTGTGATGATATATGTGGACACCGAAATGTATTAGTTTTACATAGAAATTTTGGAACACTTGAACTGGAGAACCAACAATGAGAGTATTATTCTACTTTCAGCATCTAATATGTGGAGCTCGTTTACTTATTGATGCTATGTTAGGCTCTGTCTTGTCACCATAATTAAGGTATCGTCATTCAATAACTTTTCAGTTTGCTTTTCAGGTTCAGTGCAGTCACATGTATGGGATTCACTAGTGCCGTCGAAGAAGAGGACATTTGTAACTCGGCCGAAGCCTTCTCCCGTTGAAAAGCTCACAAAGGACTTATGTTCCATATTACATGAAGACCAATATTCTAATTTGTCAATAATCTCAGAAGATGATCTGCTTTACGATAGCGGGACGCCACTTGGCTCGTCTGAGATCGGGTATGGAGGTGTACTCATAAATCATCCACATTCAAAATCTGTGGAGGAGGAATCTGAAGCTAGCTCACTTCCAGTAGATAAATCATACATTACCAATGAAGGTTATTCTGGTTCGATGTTCCTTTCTGTAAATACTGAGAGCAAAAGAACAAGTTTTCTGAATTCTGCTGCTACAACACAAATGTCCCAAGAGATTGTGAAAAGGTACTTTCTTGCATACAGAAAAAGAAGAGACTATTTGATTGTTTCGCAAAGATACTCTTTGCTTATGTCTCAATAGTTGCAAAATTGACTTGATTGGTCTACTGAAGGTCCATGTTTTGTGTCTGTGCTTTTCAGGGATAAAAGTTCACATGAACACTTAAATATCCTGCAAGATAGAGATTCTCCTTTAAGTTCTGCAGATTTAAATGTAAGAATATAGATCTTTTGGCTTTTAGTATCTGTATCAGTGTTTTTTGATGTAGCCCACACAAGTGAGATCTGATTTGGCCATTTTGCCGTGGTAGGTTGTCATCAACTTTGAGAATTTTATGGAATATCTGACGCATGAGGAACAACAACATTTGATGAAATATCTACCATCTACGGACACTGCTAAACCTCCTGAAACGTCTGTTGCATTTCTGTAACTAACATTCTTCTATTGAGTTAAAGTTCTTCCATTATCATACTACATTCTTGTTGATTTGGCAGCCTCAGAAGCATGTTTGCCGGTCCCCAATTCTTGAAGTCATTAATGTGCTTCCAGCAACTGCTTCAAGGAGGAGTTTTTGATCTCTCCTTGTCAGGAGGAGCAAATGCTGAAGAGCGCAGGACATTGAAGAGGCTTGTACTCTTAAATTGCATCGATCATCAGTGGATAGAGTGCTATCAACAAATAAAGGTAAAAGGAGAATTTAGTATGGCTTAGCTCTTTGGGTCCTAAAATGAATGTGCCATGTTCTTCTGATTGATATGGTGCCTCAATTGTTGTAGGATGCATCTTCTACGAAGATAAAAGGAGGAAATGAAACATCAAACCGACAAAAGCTTCCTGGTCTTTCCAATTTGGCATCCATGAAAAGGCATCAGGATAAACAAAATCAGAACTATACAGGTTTGATTCTTTGATGTTTCCGTTGAACAGATGAAAGATATGAATGCCACCTGCTTGACCGGGCAATTTTAATCACAAGAATCATGTAAAATGAAATAGTATTCTTTCTTATGGTAATTTACGTACTGTCAATTTCAGACCCGAAGAGTACTACGAGAAGTCCTAAAAGGGTGTGCAGATCGGAGGGCATGAATCCTCCTTCAAGATGCTCAACTCAGCTGGAACCTTGGGACAGAGGGGACTCTGTGGACCATGATGGTGCTTGCTTCAGTCCAAGAAGAATCTTTGCATCTCCTCCCCGTAGGAGCTCCATCTTACCCCCACTGCCGTCCATCGCTGACGCTTCCGAAGGCGACTTGCTTCTGGATGTCACTTCCGGTGCATCATTTGCTGAAGCGGAGCTCCTGTATCATCCATGGAAACAGAAAGCAGACCATGATAAGTAAGCAAAGCATCGGTGGGTGTTTGTGTGAACAGTGAAGAGGTGCAGAGGTAGTATGTATTGCCAATAAAGAAAACGAGTGCTCATCACTCCCACTGTGCCTGCATTTGCAGTCCTGTAATGTTGTTTGTTGACGCACTCACACTTGCAAACAGGTGCCGCCTACTCTGGGCGGAGGCTACTTGAACGTCTACAACTCATATGGGAATAATACGTGATCAGTGGTTGTTGCATCATAATGTGGGTAATACTTTAGCATCGTATGATTGATATTATTGACATCTCAGAGTCTGATTGATACCCTGCTGACATCTTGACATCACGTGATCGATATTTCTATGACATGTGGTCGATATATTTGTGTCACGTATCAATGCAGTGTTATCTCTTTGATGTTATAATTGCATTTAAGATCACTTCATATTTTTCTCGGAGTGTTATTATCTCTTTGATGTTATAATTGCATTTACTACGTTTGGGACCGGAGAAGGCACATAACCATCCTCAGCATTAAGGCATAATATCCTTTAGGACAATGGTCCTAAAACCCTATGTGAAAGCCCCCTCCTCATCACATATGTTCCCAACTCTCTCACTCTTTGGCATTCAAACTATACTCTAAAATCAACAACTAATTTAAGCATCGTAAAGAGCTTTATCGAGTGGATCCTGATGTAATTTTTATATGGTTCGATACTTTTTTTTTGCACCAATATGAGATAAGCGCATAATAGGATGTTAGCTCTAAAGTATTATTCCAATAGAACAATGAAATAAATATTATGACATGAGAGTGTAAGTACTTAGAATAAGAATAGTATGATTTGTTTCATAGACATATCATACTTAAGTGATTGAAGATGGTATCTTCTTTCCATATCTTTTATCATGTCTCTATAAAATTGAGCTCGGATCAAGGATGTTAATATTGGATCGATATAAAGAAAATACTTTACGGGTGAACTATTTTGTAAGAGAGTATACTAGTTGATCGGCAGTATGTATGTGAGAAACTCGTAGTTGATGTCTTACAACTTGATATTTGACAAAATGGAAGTCTATAACAATATGTTTCATACGTGAGTGGAAAACTGGATTAGCGCATAAGTAGGTGGCTCCGACATTATCACAATATATTGTTGGAGTTATGATGGAGTTGATGTCTAATTATTTTGGTAGATTCATGACCTAATTGAGTTTTGTAGTAGAAGTGGCAATGGCTCGGTATTCATCTTCAATTATAGACCTTGCAATTGTCTTCTACTTCTTTGAACTCCAACTAATTAGATTTGTACCAAAAAAGATAATATATCTTGATATAGAGGTTCTGTCTTTAATATTTCCTACCTAGTCAATATCAACAAAAGTATAGAGATGAAGTGGTGAGTGTTTTCGAAGAAAGAGTCCATGACTGAGAGTCCTTTGAGATATCACAGGACTCATTTTACTACAGACTAATGGATAGTAGATGGTCGATGCATGAATTGAGATAATTTATTACTTACAAACTGGATGCTTAGACGAGTAAGAGACAAATACTCTAAGGAGCCAAGTACTTATCGATATTGTGTAGGATTCGTAGTAACATAGAGTGGAGTGACAACCTCTTTGATGTTCTGCATATTTGTCCTTGATAATAGATATTGAATATACTTTAATTAAGATAGAAAAAGTCCTAAAGATATGTAAGTTGCTTCCACTCCTAGAATATAACTTAGGATTCTAAGATCTTTAATAAAAAATCGATGTGTCAATTGCTTGAGTAATTCCTTGATCTCCATGGGATTATTGCTTGTGACAATAATATCATCCAAAATCGATACATGAAGCATCTGACTTAGAGTTGATGAAGCCAATTAATGTAAAAAATGAGCTAAGTTTGATATGTCGAGCTCTTAGAGCTTGGCGAAGTCCATAAATAGTTTTTTGTAATTTACAAATATGTTTTAGATACTAAGGATAGATGAAGCCTGAAGGTTGTTGCATAAAGACATCTTCAGCTAAAGTCTCTTGTAAGAAAGCATTATTAACATCCAGTTGTCATAATTCTCAGCCTTTAGTGATGGCTAAACTCACGGTAAGTATCATTGTCAGTTTAACAACAGGACTAAATATTTTTATAAAGTTAACACCAGGTCATTGATGAAAATCTTTAGCCACTAGTTGTGTTTTATATCTGATAAAAGATCCATCTAGGTTCCACTTAATTCAAAAAACTAATTTACACCTGATGGTATTTTGTATATGATGAAAGGGTACAAGGGTCCATATAGAATTATGGAGTAAGGCGTCATATTATTTGCACATGGCTTTACACTAGTATGAAGATTTTTAGGCTTGAGTGATGGTAGTAGGTTCAATTGGCTCCGGAAAAAGATTTATTTTAGCATGAAGGTCAAGTATTTGACATAATTTGAAAATACCACTTTTGGAATGTGTGGTCATGGGATGGCCAAATGCGATGAGATTGTTATATTGTATCAGTGGAGAGGCACTAATAAGTACTTGGTCAGACAGAGGTACTTCAAAGTCATAAGTTCCGAGAGAAGGTAATGATAGTAGTTATGTTTCTGATGATAATGTTTTTATCAATAGGATGAAATTGTGAAGAAGTAATGGAGGGAGTGAGGAGCTGTTAAATTGGAGGAATAATAAAGCATGTATCATGGTATGAAGGACTAGATAGTGTGTTGAGAGGGTTGTCTGATAAAATAGTTTTTAAAGATTGAGAAGTTGATAAAATAGTTTTTCAAATGATGATTGAAATTGGAGGACTAGTGTGAACATACAGTTAATAACATAGACGGCAATTTCAAAGGTTGCTGACCAAAAAGTTGGTGGATAGAGACTTGATGTAAGAGGACAAGACCAGTTTCAACTATATGTCGATGTTTTCATTCAACAGGGCCAACTAGTTGAGGAGTATGTAATGGTGATTTAAGGTGTTGTATATCACAAGCTAAGAAATAGGATGTTAAGGCTTGATATTCACCTTCGCTATTAGAGTAAACTATTTTAATTGTATACTGAAATAAATTATCAACTAATTTTCTAAGTAAAGACTATAGAAACCTCATATTTATGTTTAAGATGATATAACCATGTATATTTACTAAAATAATCTATGAAAATGATATAAAATCTAAAATTATCAAAAGAAGTGATCGGGGCAAGGTCTCAAATATCTATGTAAATTATTTCAAATGACATAGAGCAAGTGGAGGATATTCCAAAAGGTAGTCTATGACTTTTACTGCTAAGACAAGCATCACAATGAGTATAATGCTATTAGTTTTTTATAGTCAGATAAGAATAACGAGAAAGTAATTTTCATTCGATAAGGGATAAGGGATGACTAAGACGACGATGCCATACATCAATTGAAACTGCAATTGAAGAGTGAACAGTAGACTAAGTGATTTGGGAAGCCGATGGCCACTCGTAAATGTTGTCTTTATTCGAGCCTTGGATTAAGGATACCCCCTTGCTAAAATCCTTTACTAAAAAAGAGTTTGGAAAGAATTCAATTAAAGTGTTATTTTGTTTACAGAATTAAAAAACATACATAAGGTTTCTTTTAATGTGAGGTACACCCAGAATATCATCGAGTATAAAAGTGATAGTGTGTGAATTAAATATTATGAAAGCAGTATAAGTAATGAGAATTGTGTTACTGTCATCGATGATGATATCATCATTGCTTACATAGTCATTATGGATAGATAAATTCTGAAGATCAGATGTGATATAATGAGAAGCGTCGGAATCCACAATCCAATTGGTAGGACGAGCAGTCGAAGTAGTCATGGTATTTGTTTAAGGTCAATTGGATGTAGTAAGAAGGCTGGGTTGAGATCGATAAACTTTTACATAGTGTCCGACTTTATCACATAACTGACAGATGACTCTTTGTTGGTTTGAATGGTCGGTACACTGAGGCTACTAATGGGTACTGAGATTGCCGCCCTGATAGTTATTGAAGTTCGGATTGAAAAGATAATGAGGATATATTTGTGTGTTACCGATATGTCCATGAGGTATTTTGGTTGTTCCCTTATTGGCATTCTTAATATTTTGGTGGCTCTTTTTTTTATTTTTGACTGACTTGAGCTGTGATAGTCAGTCTTGCTATCTTTAAAATATATCTCATAGTCAGTTAGTTTGTCAGAGTTCTTCTAATAACATCGATGAGTTGTGTGCCCAAATTGATGCTGCCAGCTCCTTATATTCGTCTATAAGTCCATTGGGAGTATGAACTATGATGTCTTCATTAGTGAGAGAATCACCTATCAAAGCCAAGTCATCAATGATAACTTTTATATTTTGCAGATAGCCAGCGATAGTACTTCCCTCTTGTTTTGTTTTTATCAAAGTGGAGAGGAGATTGAGCATGCGAGTACAATAACGATTAGCTAGTGTGGTTTTCAACTTGGACCATGCTTTTACATAAACATATCAGTGTAGCAATGGATCCTACTACTAAGGCTTGAATTGCTTGGAGGATAAGATGGTTAATATAACCATAGTTTTTTAGCATAATTTGATACGAGATCGGGTTCCCCTGGTATTTGAATCCTTTCTGATAAATAATTAAAAGAGTCGTCAATATAACCTAGTAGGTCATATCCAAATATAAGATTAGAGAATTGTACTCGCCAAGATGTGTATTTACCGTCCTTGAATAATTTGAAAGATATTAGAGTTACAGTATTGATAAAGATCAATCCTGTATATTGAGAAGAACTATTATTCCCTATAGAAATAATGACCAGAGCGTTAGATGTAGATGACACATACATTATAAGGATATGTATCGATTTGAAAAATTCAGATGTGTGTCTGCAAGAGAAGGGTTGTGGTTCATAGGCTAAATCAAATCCAAGATGGAACTAGTACTGAAGGCAAGAGATGAAGTTGATTGTCTATGTTTTACAGTATTGAATAGCAGCAACGATGAAGGAAGATATAGCAAAATGCAAAGGAGGTGGCAATCAGACTGTAACTATAGCATGAAGGAGACATTGCTAGCGTCATCTCCGATGGAGGTGTGGCTGAGGGAGCACTCCTCCACTGGAGTAGGAGCATCACACCGTTCTACTCTAGCAGGCCAACTTTGCTCAGCTCGATTTAGGGAAACTGGGAGGAGTCGGTGGGCTTTAGGGGGTAGAGGCCATGGAAGGAAGATGGCCAGCATTGGTGGGATGGATGAGGTGAGTGACATCAAGAAGCTGCAATCACGGGCATTGTCCGGAGAGGGAGTGCCAAGGGGGAGCAGGAGAGGAGGTCGGGGAAGGGGCAATAGTTAGAGATGTCATGGTCGAGGAGGGATTAAAGGTGGCCATCGGCATTGTCATGGCCGAGGAGGTCAGAGAATGCAGCGCGGGGGCGGTTGCCCTTTATTGAGAATTGATTTATAGAAGTTTTAGGAGTAGTGACTCATATTTAGGAGTTGTTAAGGTAGTAGCTCATGTTTAGAAGTTAGTGAAGGTAATGACTAATCATGGGTTAGATAGTGAGAAAGTCGGGTGAAGTAGTATGGTGAGGTAGTTACTATTAGGTCCTATAAATAGGACCATAGTTTATAAAGTAATGTGTGGAAGGTGTGTGTGCATTTTGAGATGATCTTGTAAGTGTTCTATTACCTCCTGTTTAATACTACATCATTTTCTTGATTGAAAATGTTTACGTTAATTACATCATAGTATGTTATTCTTATCATTTCGTTACTTCTCCTTTCCCAACATTTATGGTATCAGAGTTATGTTTTAATCTGAACTAAGTATTATGACCTTCAATAGTAATTCTATATCTCAACCCCTTATTCCCATCTTCTCAGGAAATGCTATGAATTGTAGAGCATCAAGATGAAAACTATGTTCAAGTCTCAGGATCTTTGGGAATTGATAGAGAATAGATATACAGATCCAGATAAATAAACCAAACTAAGGGAGAATAGAAAGAATGACTTAAAGATATTATTCTTCATTCAACAAACTGTACATGAGATAATCTTCTCAAGAATTGAAGCAGCGATAACTTCAAGACAAGCTTAGTTGATACTTCAAAATGAATTTTAAAGCTCATCGAGGATGATTACGGTAAAACTTCAAACCTTTCGTTGTGAGTTTAAAATTTTATTTATGAAAATTAATGAATCGGTGTAAGATTTTCTTTCTCAAGTGACTGAAATTATTAGTCAAATAAAATCTTATGGTGAATATATTCATAATCATATAATTGTTACAAAAGTTTTAAGAAGTTTAACTCAGAAATTTAATCATGTTGTTGTCGCAATTGAGAAGTCAAAAGACTTGTCTACTTATTTATTTGATGAACTAATGGGTTCCTTGTAAGCATATAAAAAATGTTGAATAGGTTACTTGGATAAAATAAAGAAAAAATATTTTAAAGTTAAGGGAGAGTCTTCTACTTTAAAAGAAGATAAAAAATCAATAGGAAGAGGATGTGATAGAGAAGGATTTCATGGTAGAGCAAATAGAAAAGGAAGAGGAAGATGATACTTTGATGGACATGATTAACAAAAGCAATCAAATTATGATAAAAAACTATAATAGCATAATTCAATATCACTATTGTAAAAAATTTAGTCATATGAAGGCAAATTGCTGGAAAAGAGAAAAGCAAGTAAGCTTTGTGGTGGAAAATGAAGACAATAGTAAGTTATTTATTACTCATTCATAAGTTAATGATATCTCAAATGATATTTGGTTGTTAGATAGTAGATGTCCTAATCATATGTCAAACATAAGTTTAATATTTAGAGATATCAATGAGATTTACAAGTTAAAAGTTAGACTTAGAGATAGCAAGCAAATATAAGTGGAAGGAAAATGAACAATTGAGGTGAAGACAAATCAAGGGAAGGTAAAATACCTTGATAACATTTTTTTTTTTCCTAGTTTCTCACATAACTTATTGAGTGTTGGACAATTGATAGATGATAGACATTTAATTATATTTGATAATGGTTTATGCATTATTAAAGAAAAGAAATCTGGTTTGATTATAGCAAATATTTATATAATGCAAGGTAAGATATTTCCAATTGATGTTTTAAATATTAAAAAACATGCTCTTGTTGCAAATCAAAAGAATGAGTAAAATTTATGATATTTAAGATATAAACACCTTAACATTAAGGGTTTAAGGTTGTTAAATAAAAAAAAATGGTTTACGAATTGCCAAAAATGAATACATTTGATGTATATGAATGATGCATTTATGACAAACAAAATAAGAAACTATTTTCTGTTGGAAAAGGATGATGAGTATCTAATTATCTTAAATTAATGTATGTTGACTTATGTGGACCTATGAATATAAAATTATTTGGTGAAAATTGATATTTTCTGTTATTTACTGATGACTATAGTTGTATGAGTTATGTATATTTTCTAGAATTGAAAACTAAAGCATTTGGTAACTTTCTAAAATTCAAGGCACGTGCAGAAAGGCAAAGTGGTAGATGCATAAAAATACTTTGGACAAATAGAGGTGGTGAATTTTTATCTAATGAGTTTAATTTCTTTTGTAAAGAAAATGATATTCACAGGGAATTGACAACACCATATATACTGGAGCTAAATGGTATAGCTGAACGTAAAAATTAAACTATTATTGAAATAGCAAGAAGTTTGCTTAAAGAAAAATATATTCCTAATTAGGCAAAAGCAGTTGCAATAGCAGTATATTTGTTGAATATTTCACCGATAAAGACTATTATGAATCAAACTTCTTTTGAGGCTTGGTATAGTATAAAGCCAAGTATAAATCATTTAAGAATTTTTATTATATTTCTTATGCTTTGGTAAATTCATAAAACCACATAAGCTTAATAAAAAATCTAAAAGTTGTATCTTAACTGGCTATTCTACTCAATCCAAAGTATATCGATTGTATAATCTCATTAGTGGCAAATTTATTATTAACAAAAATATTATGTTTAATGAAAGGGCAAATTGGAATTGGAAGATCAATGAAGTTGAAATACAAATTCATATTCCAGCAGAACTAGTCACTCTACCAAATCAAGTGACATATCTCAATCCAACAAGTTCATCGTCAACTTCACCTAGTAGCAATTCAAGTTCAACAAATGATTCCTTAGATGAAACCCTTCTAGGAAGGTTTAGATTACTAACAGAGATTTATGATTCAACATTTACTTGATTTATTTTAGGTCCTATAAGTTTTGAGGTAGTAGTCTAAAAAGAGGAATGACGAAAAGCAATGAAGGAGGAAATCAAGTTAATTAAGAAAAATGAAACCTGGGAGCTAATAGATCTACTAAAAGAAAAGAAAGCTATTGGATTGAAATGAGTGTAAAAAATAGAGTATAATACAAATAGAAGTATCTAAAAGCATAAGACTCGGCTTGTAGCAAAATGATATCTACAGCAACAAGGTATTGATTTTGATGATACTTTTTTTTCAATTGCTAAATTCGAAACCGTGAGAACTTTTTTGGCTTTAGCTACTTATTTGAGTTAGTATGTTTATCAATTTGATATGAAATCTATGTTTTTAAATAGAGATTTAAAAAAAAATTTGTTACTCAATCTAAATATTTTTTTAGTTAAAAGACATGAAGAAAAGGTATATAAGCTAAAAAAAGTACTTTATGGGCTCAAACAAGCTCCATCAAAATTGATTGTTATTTTCATCAAAATAGATTTAAGAGAAGCAATAATGAACCTACCTTTTATCTAATGAATGAAGGTAAATATAATATTCTTATGATTTGCCTTTATGTTGATGATATTATATATATGGGTTCATCTAACTCTATTGTAATATAATTTAAAAAATATATGATGAATAAGTTTGAAATGTCAGATCTAGGTCTACTACACTATCTTCTTGGGTTGGAGGTGAAGCAAAGATCAGATAAAATTTCTATTTCACAAAAAAAGTATGCAATGGATCTGCTAAAAAAATCTAATATTATTAATTATAAAGTTGTAGCCACACCCATAAATGTAAATAAAGATGGTACATGTTTGACAAATCAAGAAACTATATAAGTTCAGTTAGAGGTTTGATCTATCTAATTCATACTCGACCAGAAATTATCTTCTATGTTAGTGTAGTATCCAGGTTTATGCAAAGCCCAAGTAAACATCATCTCGGAGCTATTAAAAGAATTCTTTGTTATATTGCTGGAACTATAAATTATAAAATTTGGTATTCTCATAATTTTAAATGTAAATTATTTGGTTTTACTGATAGTGATTGGGCAAGAGATTTGGATGATAGAAAAAATACTATATGTAATATATTTAGCCTTGGATCAAGTGCTATATTTTAGAGTTCAAAGAAGTAAGCAACAACTATGTTGTCGACATCAGAAGCAGAATATGTAGTTACAACATCAGCAACTTATCAGGCTATATGGTTTAAAAGACTTCTTGAATATCTTCATCACGAATAAAAAGAAGCAATGAAAATATTTTGTGACAACAAAACCACAACTACAATGATGAAGACTCCAACATTTTATAGAAGAACGAAACATATCGAGATATGCTATCATTTCATCCGAGATCTTATAGCAAATGGAGTCATAACAATAAAGTACTGTGGCATGGATAAACAAGTTACAGATATTCTCACCAAATCACTTACAGTTTAGAAGCATGTATGTTTCATATCTTAAATTAGTGTATGTAATTATGAATCAAAGGGGAGTGTTGAGAATTTATTCATAGAAGTTTTAGGAGTAGTGGCTCATGTTTAGGAGTTGTGGAAGGAGTGGCTCATATTTAGGAGTTAGTGAGGGTAGTGGCTAATCATGGGTGAGATAGTGAAAAAGTAGTGTGACCTAGTGAGCTGAGATAGTTACTATTAGGTCTTATAAATAGGACCATAGTTCATGAAATAATGTATGCAGAGTGTGTGCATTTGGAGATAATCTTGTGCATTTATAGTATAGGAAACCGACGGAGAAGGAGCTAGATGATAAGGACTATGGCAGAGGTGAGGACGTGGCGAATGTAGGAGAGACACTCCAGTGAGGTATTGTATTTTCAAAGGCAGCATCCCAAAGGGCGAGGAGCGAGGGATCGTGGATCGCAGCCAGGGGCTAGGAGTCGGACCAGATCCAACATAGATCCTAGATCTCGAGTCGAGTGGAGGTGGTAGAAGAGGAGGCCGCATCGAGGTCGAGTCAGAGGATGATATGGCGGGAGCGGAGGTCCCAGATGGTGATACGGCCCCGGCGGTCCGCGAGGCAGAGAAGTCAGGTGGGGAGGCAGCCTGTCCGATGTGCCCTCGGAAGAAGTAACACATGCGGTATCCGATGGTAGGGATGCATATGGAGGGGCCGACACAGGCCTTCCACACTTTACTATCCACCGATAGTAGTTTCCTCGGGGTGGGCAAGCTCTTGAGGTTAGCTCGATGGGAGGCTGAGGAAAACTGAGGGCAAGGCAACAATTGTACTACAGACCTCGCAAGTGGCAGGGGCTTCTCCTCTTCACCAAGAGAAGAGGATGAGGCTATCGAGGGTATTATGATCTATTGTCGACAATGCGAGCGTGAGGAGTCGCCCACAGCAGTGCCGTTGGCATAGCTATGAGAGAGGAAAAGGACGTTGGTGAGAATTTAATGTCGTTAGACAACAAAAAAAAGAATAAGTATCTTCTTTTCAAAGAGAAAATTAATTTGATACCAGGATTGTTTAGAAAGAATGAAGAATAGTATAATATGTTTTATAGAAATAATGTATATTTATATAAGTTTCGAGAAGAAGATTGAAAAAAAATTTCACTATCAGATAAGTAGAATATAATTGGAGATTGTATTTTCTATCTTCTATTCATATGTTCTATCATGGTACATATAGACAATTATAATTTCCATAAGGGAATTAAGAACTGAGAAATGGTTAATTATTGTCTATGGTTTGGCATATTGAATGGAATTGTGAGATGAGTGTAACTTGCAATCGACTGGTAGTAGGAGGATTGCTGGAAACATGAAGCCGGTGCTCGATTAGGTGATGATGCACCTACCCCTCATTTGACTTCTTTTTTTTCTTGCAATAAGAGGGCTCAAAGTTGTGGCAGGAAAAGTCAACACCGTTTCACTATAACACGGTAATCAAAGATGAAATCAGCATGAGGTCAAGAATAGAGGAACAAAGACGGATGCGACGCGAGCTTCAAAGCTCGGAGGAGGATGAGACATAACCATGATGAGATTTATTATACTTGGCGGTACCCTTTGTTGGAGGCGAGCTTGTTCCGTGATGTGATCCTTCTCCTTCTCCTTCTCCTTCTCAGCCTTTCAGCAGTGGGCGAACGCCAGTTCCAAGAACTGGGAAGCATTGATCCTGGGATCACGGTGCGTGCGGTACCGAGAGCCCAAGTCATCGAGAGTGATCGCCTGAGATCCACTGACGCACTCCGTCACATTCTGCCCGGTCATCTCTAGATGGATTCCCCTAGGGTGGCTACCCTCTCGATCGTGGACATCAAAGAAGGCCCTCAGCTCACACTGTGCATGCACCAAAAGCATATTAGACATGTAAAGCTAGACCATACACGCAGCTCAACGAGAGAAGAAGAAGAAGAAGAAGAAGTACTTTGATTGCATCGAATACACGAGTCCTCCGGCCGCAGGGAGCCCTCATAGTGTTCCCATGCATCAGGTCGCACGCCCATGTAACAGTCAGCCTAGCTCGGCGCACAGCTCCGATAAGATGTGGAAGCTTGATCCGAAGGTTGTCAGGTCCCATTCTTGTGATGATGGTGAGTCTTCCCGGCTTGTTGCGAGGGTTCAGAATCTCACAGAGGCTTACCAGCTCCGGTGGATCCATTTTATTGCTTACCTGCAAGAAATGCAAAACCCTATCTAACTAGCATATTAAGCTCCACTGGTTCCATTTTATCGCCTACCTGCAAGAAATGCAAAACCTTATCTCAATAGCTTACTTAAGAAGCACCAAAAAGAATGCCAACCATCTTCACTTCGTCAACAAGAATAAGCAAGCTCTGCTTCCTTGGATCAGATTTGCTAGAACATAAATCAAAGCTTATGATCATATGCTTGACAAGGAGGATTGGCTAATAGGAAATGGTTCGAGATCACCTTTATTCTGAGAGGATTGGCTACTCCCCGGAGGAATTAGACATGGGCACCATCCGACTGCCGAGTTCTCTCGCTAACCCAAAGCGTGTGGGATGAACAATCGAAGTATTGGCCTGACATTGAATCTTCCCTCGTCATGACTTGCTCGTATGACAGGTGAAGGTATTCATCAGATGTTCAAATGGTTCAGATTCAGCTCATAATAGGTTTTAGTGAAGCTCATAATTTTAACATTTATTTCTCTTAACCTAAACCCTAGTTTTGATGGCTAGAGTTGAGTAAAAATAGATAATGATGGCTGAAAACGTAGGATAGAGAAAGAAAACCGCAGATTGAGGGCAGAAAACAAGAGATACTCGAAGAAAAGAAGATAAGGACAAAGAAAAAATATTCTCAATCATCCAAACAGTATTTTAATCTAAGATTTGATTAGTTTGTAGTGAATTCTTATTGTGATCACCTGAGAAGATTTTGGATAATATATATAGTGATATGGTCCTTGTATCCCTATCGGCCCAGCAGCAACCATGAACCCAATGGCTTCATCAACCATATCTGCTAGTTCCATGTACGTGTTGAAAGCCATGCTCATAAGAGCTAAGCTAAGGCAACATGCAAGAACAGTAGGAAAATGGAATAAACGAGTAAGATGACAAATCACCTGACTCCTTGCTCGCTGTGATCTAAGAAATCAAGGTTCCACTGGGTAACTCTGTCATTGGATGTGTAGCCACCAGTCGCGAATGCTCGAAGAAGATTCAAGGTTGCTGCGGACTGGCTGTAGGCTTTCAGCAGCCGTCTTGGATCTCTTGCTCTCGAACCTTTTCATCGAAGGTATCACCATTAATGATGTCACCCTATACGTGTCCCTTATATTGGGCACTAAACTCCCTGAACCTCTCGGCTAAGTCACTCCCCTGAAGCAAGAAGGCACGGTCGAATGCAGCCTCAGCGAGCCTCTCCTCTAGCTTCCGTGCCTCGCCAGCGAACACCAACGGCGGGTAGGCCTCCAGGCTCCGGAGGACCGAATCCAGCTCCACCGGGATCTGGAGCATCGGCTTCGACCTCCAGCTGCTCGATGCCCAAACCATGGAGGAAGACCTCTTCCTTCCTCCTGTTAGCTAAATAGCTTTGCTTCTATAACTGAATGAGAATATCTTGTTTCAGTTGAGGAAAATCCTACTTCAATTCTGTATAAATAAACATTGCACCAATAACCTTCTCCTTCACTGCCTACCGGCGACCACAGCCTCCGCTACCGCGTCTACGATGTCCTCTACTGCTACGGTCATTGTTCCCTTCATTTTTGCGAGGCGATCAAACTATCATTTCAAAGAGTTGCTGTCGATCCCACTCGGGTCTCCCTCATTCCCAAGCTCTGCCACCTCCCGACGAACAACCTTCATTGCTTTGCAATCTTAGCACCTGCTCTCATCCTGGTCTTCGGCCTCGCCATCGATCTGGCAACCTGATTGCTTCCATCAAAACAGAGTTTGGGATTAATGTTTGCAATCTCCAGCCCTCTTCTTCAAATTACTGCCGATTGTTTCCATCAAAACAGACAACGTGCTTCTGCAACCCATCTCCCTGCCGATGGGCTCAAGAACTCTAGCGACGTCGACTTATTGACCTTCACAGAGATGCCTGACGTGATCCATAGTTGTCAGGCTGTCAACCAAGAGTTGTTGTGGTCATCACCGAAGAGGAGAAGCTGCCGAGTATTGTTGTGACGGTTGCAGCAGCGAGTGGACGGAGCGCTGGTGGCAGGCACTGTTGAGGCTGATAGTGTCGCTGACGCCCTCCATTCTACGGCTGCATTCTGCTGTAGCCGCTCCTCCACGTCTTCAACGGCTCTATCCCCTCAGCTGAAGGTTACGCTCCTAGATCTGTTGGAAGGGGCGATCTCCTGCTTCCTCCCTCGCCACAGATCTGCAATCGATCTCCTGCTTCCTCCCTTCGGGTTCGGCCGTGTGTGGCCGCCTCCAGAGCCTGGTAAACTGCAGCCTACCATGTTGCTTCCCCTTCTTCAGTCGTGTGTGGTAGCCTCCAGAGCCCGGTGAGGTGCAGCTTACCCTGATGCTTCCCCTTTCCGGCGAACTGCAGCTTACCCTGCTACTTCCCCTTCCCGACGAATTGCAGTGGATGCCCGAGCTACGATGCTTTGCACCAAATGTTCCTATTGTTCTAGTTGGAACAAAACTAGATCTTCGTGAAGACAAAGGACATCTTGTCGATCATCCAGGTGTAACTACAATAACTCCAGCTTAAGGAGAAGAGCTCAAGAAACAAATTGGTGCTGCAGCATACATCGAGTGTAGCTCTAACACACAACAGAACGTCAAGGCTATCTTTGATACTGCAATCAAGGTAGTTCTTCAACCACCACGAAGGAAGGAGATACCCAAGAAGAAAAGTAACAGAACGCAACTCTGCTCATATTATTGCATTCGTCGACTTTGGCATCTAGATCCATTTGATAGAAGTTGCCACTACAAGTTGAAACAACAAGTCTCCACTAGTTCCAAGCAATGTTCTAGTTTGTGACAACTACTTCTCATCAACCTCTACCGCCACTGTTGTTTCCAGACTCCAGATCTGATTCAAGGATTGGTTCTGGCAATACTAGTGTGCTGCCCAAGCTTGTAATATCATAATCACCCATCTGCATCCAAAGAAGGTAACCCTGTGGTTTGAAGTCTTCATTTTCGGTTCATACCTTATCACTTTGCTTCCTTTGTCGCCTATTTCTTGAACTTTCTGCGTTCTTCTCTTGAGTTCTTGGCTACTACCTTTGGTGAGTCTTAAATGGCTTCTTCGTCTACCTCTTATGTTCCTACTCTGTTTCCTGCTAGCACTTCCCTTTCCTCTTTGTACTCCGGACCTATTTCCATAAATGTTGCCTCTCTAATCCCCTTTAAACTATCCAAGGGTGACAACTATGCATCTTGACGAGCTCAGTTTTCTAATCTTCTATTTGGTTATGATTTAATGAGTTATATTGATGGTTATATTAGTTATCCACCAGCACTAATCCATATTTCTGGAGAACCTAACCTAGTGCCAAACTCTACATATAAGCTATAGTTACGCCAAGATCGCCTTATTCTCCAAGCGATTCAAGCCTCTGTTGATGGCTCTGTCGCCCCACTTGTGTCTTTTTGTGCTATTGCTATGGAAGCTTAGATTAAGTTACAAACTACATTCGTGAATTGCCCAAGGACTCGCATGCTTAGCCTACTCTCCAGCCTTATGCACTTAAAGCAGGAGGGAAGTACTATTACCGACTATTTACCACATATCAAAATGATTATGGATGACCTAGCTTTGATAGGTCATTCTCTAACTGATGAAGAGGTTCTCATCCACATACTTAATGGATTGGGTGCAGAATTCAAGGAACTGGCAGCAGCGCTTCGGGCTCGCGACTCTCCAATCTCCTTTGAAGAACTTCATGACAAATCCAAATGGCCAAATCATAAATACAATAAGCAAGCTTCGAAAGGTGTGGCCAACTTACCTCCTATGGGCACAATACCACCTGTTCCCCCTCCACAGTCTCTAACCTTCAACCATCGTCAGAATACTACCTTCCAGCAATGTCGTCCTCCTTCTGCATTTCATCAATCTGTCGTTTGTCAGTTGTGTGACACACTCGATCACTCTACAAAGGTTTGTTGGTCTCAGCCTCATCTTCTAGCTCCATCAAACTTGCCTCAAGCAAATGTCATGACTACTTCATCTGCAAGTCAGTCCAATTGGATTGTAGATTCTAGTACTTCCTACCATATCACTTCCGATCTTCAGAACTTATCGATCCATAACAACTATGATGGCAATGAAGACATTGTCATCAGTGAAGGTAAAAGAATTTCAATCACTCATACTGGTTCTACATCGCTTAATTCACATGACACCTCTTTCACACTCGATGATGTTTTATATGCACCCCACATTAAAGGAAACCTTACTTCTGTCTCTCAATTCTGCTAACAAAACCACACCTCTATTGAATTCTTTCTTGATTATTTTGTTGTCAAGGACTTGAGCACAAGGGTATCCTTAGTTCATGGCCCGAATAAAGACAACATCTATGATTGGTCGTCAGCCTTATTCCTCACTAGACCTACTGCGAACTCCTCCACTGCTGCTCCAATCGACATTTGGCATCAACGTCTTGGTCATCCCTCAACCTCTATTCAACAAAAATTGATTTCTAGTTGTTCTATTCCTATTTTTATATCTAGTAATATCATTACTCATTGTGATGCTTGTCTTAGCAATAAGAGTCATCAATTACCTTTTGGTGCATCTTCTATTTACTGCTCTAAATCATTTGAGGTTGTTTATACTGATGTTTGGGGTCCTGCATCAGTTGTCTTCTTTGACAAGTTTAGATTCTATGTTATCTTTGTAGACTACTTTATAAAGTATACATGGCTCTATCCTCTTCGTCAGAAGTCTGACGTTACTACTATCTTCTCCAGCTTTAAGAACTTAGTCGAGAATTACTTTCAGACTTCTATTAAAACTATATATTCTGATGGTGGGTGTGAATATCAAGCACTTGCATCCCAGTTGTCCACTTGCGGTATTCAACATCTCAAATTCCCTTCATACACTCCTCAATTGGTTGGGTCTGTTGAACGTAAACATCGACATGTTATCGAAACGGGCTTGACATTGGTTCATCAGGCTTACATACCATCCACTTTTTGGTCTGTAGCATTTCAAATTGTTGTTTACCTTATTAATCAGATGCCTACTCCAATTCTACAATATCAATCACCATTTGAAAAGTTGTTTCACAAACGTCCTAATCTGCAGACATTAAAAGTATTTGGTTGTCTATGTTATTCATGGTTACGTCCCTACAATTCTCACAAACTGCAACCTCGTTCTCGCCCTTGCATTTTCATTGGATACTCTCTAAACCATAATACATACCGCTGTTGTGACTCTCACACTGCTAAAATCTTTATTTTCAGGCATATCAATTTTGTAGAGTCTGTCTTTCCCTTTCGGGGTCACAAGCACTCTGTAATCCCATTGGATTCTTACGATACCTTTTCATCATCTTACGTATCTCCATTGGATCTACACTCTCTTGTTACCTCTGTTCTGCAGTCTTCTCTCTCCTCACCTCTGGCTCCATCTCTTCTTGTACAATTGCCTCCAGAACCGTATCTTTTATCTTCACCTTGCCAGGAAACCTCTGTAGTTCTTCAACCTGACTCAAATAGCCACAATCCTCCTACTTTACCCCTCAACCCTACTACAGCTTTTCGGCATCCTATGCAAACTCGCTCTAAGAGCGGTGTCTTTAAACCACGTCAGGTTCTTGACTTACATACTAGCACTGAGCCATCCTTCAACTCTATTGAACCAACTTCTTTTTCTAAAGCCAAAAAATCTCCACATTGGCATACAACCATGTGTGAGGAGTATGATGCTCTCCTTCATAATGCTACATGGACACTTACTCCTTCTAACTCCACAAAAAACATTATTGGGTGTAAGTGGGTCTTTCGAATTAAGTGACATCCTAATAGCTCGATTGCTCGTTATAAAGCACGACTTGTGGCTAAAGGATTTCATCACGACTCGGTGTTGACTACACTTAGACATTCAGTCCTATCATAAAGCCCACTACAATCTGGATTATCTTAAGTCTGATAATCATCAAAGGCTGGTGCTTACGCCAACTAGATATCAATAATGCATTTTTACAATGGACTCTCACTAACGATGTCTTCATGGAGCAACCACCAGAATTTATACATCCTTAGTATCCATGACATTCTGTAAACTTCACAAGGCCATTTATGAACTTCGTCAAGCTCCACGAGCTTGGTATACTGAGCTTGGTCACTACTTGTCCTCAATTGGCTTCATCAACTCCAAGTCTGATGTCTCCCTATTTTTATGTCATTAACATGGGAGCACCATCTATCTTCTAGTCTATGTAAATGATATTACTGTCATAGGTGACAATCCTATGAAAGTTCAGATGTTTATCACGCAATTGGCTGCCCGATTCTCTCTTAAAGATCTCGACAACCTAAGTTATTTTCTTGGTGTTGAAGCTATGTTTACATCCTGTGGCCTCTTCCTTTCCCAAATAAAGTACATCCAGGATCTGCTATTAAAATCAAACATGCAAGATGCAAACAAGGTCATCACTCCTCTATCTGCTACTGAATCACTGAAATTATGTGATGGCACTCCTACTACAGATCCTACTTAGTATCGACAGGTAGTTTGCTCCTTACAATATCTCTCTCTTACCCATCCAAATGTCTCCTTTGTAGTTAATAAGTTATTCCAATTTATGCACCAACCGTCTACTTTACATTGGACTGTTGTCAAATGTATTTTACGTTATCTTAAGGGGACTATCGATCATGGCATTTTTCTTCGCAAGTACTCTCCCTCTCAGCTTCATGCTTTTGCCGATGCAGACTGGGCTGGTAACGTTGATGATAGAACTTTTACATCATGGTATATTATTCTTCTTGGTGCTAATCCGATTAGCTGAAGTTCTAAGAAACAAAAGACGATTGCTCGGTCTACTACTGAAGCGGAATATCGTGCTATTGCCACTGCTGCTGTCGAACTTAATTAGATTACTAACTTACTTACAGAGCTTCATATTCACTTTGCTTCTATGCCTGTTATCTATTGTGACAACATTGGTGCTACCTATCTTTATACTAATCCAGTCTTCCACTCTCGCATGAAGCATATTGCTATTGATTTTCACTTTTTGCGAGATCAAGTCATTCGCTAGTAGCTTTGTGTTTCTCATTTCCATACAGCCGATCAACTTGCAGACTCCCTCACGAAGGCTCTGACTTGCAAACTTTTTCTCTTGCAATGATCCAAGATCAGCATCCTTGACAGAAGTTCGATGTTGCGGGGGCATGTTAGCTGAACAGATTTAATTCTATAAATGAATGAGAAGATCTCATTTCAGTTGAGAAAAATACTCCTTCAACTCTGTATAAATAAGTATTACAACAATGAATAAATCATATGTTTTGTTCCTCGTTTCTATCTCAAACACCTCCCACTGACATAACTGAGACGATCAGGGTGGTAGCGGAGGAGAAGGAAGTGCGCCGACTGACTGTTAGTGGTGGAGGTGGAATTGAGAGTCGCATAGACAGTGAGCGCCGCATTTAAAGGAGAAGAAGAAATTAGTAGTCTTAGGTGGTCGCCAGAGGTAGAGGCAGACAGATCGATTTTTTTGGGTTTCAAATTGACGGGTTTGGGGGGGAATATATAAGTAGACGATGGACACAGTGACCGTCGCCCGGTCTACCTCACTGCAATGCGTCTAATTGTATTTTTTTTTTAAGAAAATAAGTAATCCAATTTCTGACTCGATTAACAACATTTTATTGGATTCAGATAAGTAGGAAATAATTGCTTAGATGATGTAAATATTGGTTATTAATGTAAAACAAACAAATAAATATATAGATAAATACCTTTTTTAAACTTCATCATGCGGATTATTGGCTCCAGTTTTTAAATCGAAAATTAAAAGAAAGGGGAAACACCTACCCATCACTAATAATTGGATGCAGGAGACTGACATTGTCATTTATTACCCTCTACCAATTTTATATGATATTTTTTGCGTCATTGGGGATAAGATGGCATGAATCTATTGGAGGTTTGCCTTCCCACAAACCACGTTATTGCTGCCGGTCTTGTCAGCGTTCTTTAAAGGGGTGTGGCTCGATTCCGGGATTCGATCCGATCTAACATCCATCATCGTATTAGCACAAACGTCACTTATGATTGCGCAAAATTTTTAAGTTCAGCTAATTATTGGAAATAGACACCAAAATACTACTATTTTTAATTCTTCCGATAGCAATCCTATGCATTACAATAACTTCAAAATAATTCTTCCAGCTGCGAGACATCTCAGGAAGAGCTGTCTCCATGGTTGGCATGCCAGAATCAGTCAAACCAACATCAATCTTCTCGCCTGCCATTTGTTCTTTCTAAGATCAACTGCATCTCTCAGCATAAATCTAACCCGCAAAGACAGCTTCTGGTTTGTCGATAGCTTCGCCATGATGTCAAAATATGCATCCATATGTTCCTTGGCCTTGGGGTGGTCTATCGTCTTCCCAATCACACCCAGCAATCTGCACAGTGCTTCGACATCGTCCTCTTCAGGATTCTGATGCTGCCCCAGCAAGTTCTCGATGCACTCATGCATGATTCTCTCGGTCAGCATCCTCACTTTGTACAATTCCCCGATCAACCGAACATTACCGAGTCTACGCATGCGAGCAAGAAGCCTCCTCGCTTCCCTTTCCCCGTTAGTCTGCTGCTGCATCTCAACTTTGCGGCCTTCAGCTTCTTCCCTCTCCCTTCTTTCGAATTCCTCTTGGCATGCGTTCAGGAGCAGTCTCTTAAACGAAATCCCTTCGCTAAATGTAGGTAGTACAGCAGCAAGATGAACACAGAAGTTGGCATACACTTCGCAAAAGGTTGGTTCCATCAGAGCTTTGTTAAAGATCTGTGAGACGACACCGGAGAGAGTGAGTGCGTTGTCGATGTTAACACCTCTGATCTGGGCGAAGAGTCTTGTAAAATTTTTAGGTGTCAATTTGTTGAGGATGGCTCTCACTCGCCTTTGCTTCGCCTCTTCCTTATCAGCAATTTTGCCGACTTCATACTTGTTCTCGGCTTTGTGCATGACCTGCCAAGGTGGCTGGGGAGAAGGAGAGGGTGATGACCCTTGTTGCAGACCAGTTTCACGCCCCGACCTGTCTGCATCAGGACGACCCTGCGCCATGCATTTTTCATCATCCATGGCGCACCGCTTGCTTCGGAACTCGCGATTGTAGGATCGACCACCGTGACTATTACCTGATCGCTTGAGGCTACTGAGACAGACGTCAAAAACTCCATTTTTGTTGAAACCATTCCATCCGAATCGATGAAACACACCGACCCCATACAAGAAAAACAGAGAAAAGACGGCACCTTCGCTTCGTTAACAACGGGGGAAGCAGCACCGAGGAAGAAGAAGAAACATCTTGGAAGCTGGTCGGATTTGCCTGCCTAATCGACGACTGGGTCACATCTGAAAGAAGAAGAAGAAGAAGAAGAAGAAGAGATCAAGACGCGAACGAACAAAGAAGAAGGAACCATCGGTCTCCGCCAGATCCAGCCCTGAAGCTTCGACCTTGCCCGCGGATTCCGCAGGCGATCCGAGAGGCAACTGCTTGTCAGTGACGGGCAATCAGAGAGTGAAGAGGCATCCGATCGCTCACCTACGAGCGATTCCCCAAGGTGGGCTGTCGCGACCAGAGCAAGGGTAATCAACAGCGCTACACGAGAGAAAGAGGAAAGGTCGGTATCGACATACTTATCGGTGAACAGGGTTTTCTTACACCGCAAGGAAAGGAGAGGACGTCACAGTAACAAGCACCACGAAAAAGAGAGACCGATGCGTGGCATGCGGCATGTCCACTAGGAACGGGACAAATAATACCCCTTCCTTCACAAAACCTATCATCTTTGTAGGATCTCAACTTGGATTTCCTGGCCATGAGCAAGAAGAGCATGTGAATCACGTGTTGTATCATTTCTTCTTCGATGGCTGTCATACTATCCTGCCTTCCATTTTAGTATAAAGCTGAAGAACAAGGCCTTGTTCTTCGCTATAGTCCCAACACTAACATTGCAAGAGAAGGAGGTAGATGACTTTTATAATGGAAAATTAAAGTATATATACATAGACATACACATAGACATTGACAATGGATGCCGTCAACTCTGAGCATCATGCACAGCATTTGGCCATATAATTAATATGCTCTCAATTATTGATCACTGTAGTCCAGCCCCTTACAATTAGGGGAGAGAGAGAGAGAGAGGAGACACGGTGGGTGACTACATAGTCTGAAGACCCACGCTGTGTCCCCACTCCACTGAAACACGGCTGCAGTCCTCGGTCCTCATCGCATGGGATTCTGCATTCTCCTTGTGCAAGGATGATGAGAGACAGAGGACATCAGCTGAAGAGCTACCGATCTCCTCTCACATAGTCACACGGAGCTTTTCCTGCACCCTAAAGAACGAGTTGTCTGGACGAACTGGAGGTGTTGGTGATTAACGTAAGCCATTGCATAACTCGAGCTGATTTCTTTTATTCAAGAAGAAAAAGAAAAGGGAAAAAAAGGGGAGGGAAAAGAGTTCCTCTCACACACACACTCTCTATCTCTCTCTCTGAAAAAGAAAGAAGAATCCCGTTCTTCTGCGGATTGGTGAGCCAGCACCTGCCCATATGGTTCCGGTATGCTTCGGTGGTTTTGCCTATGCACAGCACTCGCTGTTGCTTTTCTTCCTTGCTATGAAGCGTGTCGTGCGGTGTAATATGGTTGGTCCTCAACCTGCAGCCACGACGGTGCCGGTCCTTGCGTGGGCCTCGTGAGACTTTGAGGGGCTGGTGGCGGCGCCGGCCTTGTTCGAGTCCGTCGTGGAGGAAGCTTTGAGAGAGTGCTTTCTGCTATGCTCCGCGCCCTCGTCCATCTCGATCTGCACCAGCCGGCATTCCTCGCTGCAGAACGGCGTGTCCCCTCTGCATGCGACCCCCGCGACATCAGTACCCATCAGTGGATAGAAAGAAGAAGAAGAAGAAGAAGAAGAAGCAGAAGCAGAAGAAGAAGAAGAAGATGCTAATGACCTGTACATGAAGATGTCGCGGTTGCCGGCGAGGGGCTTGCGGCAGAGGAAGCACGAGTCCAAGAAGTGGTGCGGTGGGCCGTCGACGTCGACACATAAGAACCTGTACTTGGGCGTCCGAGACTTCGCCACTCCTCCGGCGGAACTGCGGGGGGAGGGCTGCGTCGGGTGGCGCGGGTGGGCGTAGGGAGGACCCCATCCGGCCTCCAGATCAGAAGAAGAAGAAGAAGACAAGAAGGAAAAGGGTTCCATGCTGGTGAGGACTCCGGAGGAGGATGAGGAGACCTCTCTTTCGTTTCTTCTTTTCGTGCTTGTGGTCGTAATTGGGTGCGTTCCTCGCTTTGTATTTTCGATGGATGGTGGAAGCAGGGAGTGGCGTAGAGAGGTCGGGGAGGTTATTATAGATAGATAGAGAGAGAGAGAGAGAGAGAGAGAGGAGGAAAGGCAATTGAAATGCCAATAATAGTTGTGATAGAGAGAGAGAGAGAGTCAATCGTCGAATAATTAAGCTGCTTGAATTAGTTTTTCGACATATTGGCTTTTATTGTTTTGCTTTTTACGTTATAAATCAAAAATATATACCTAATGCTCTAAACGCCAACGCTTTCTTTAAGATTCTCTCCAACACAGCCACAATAATTGCGGGTAAGCAAGATAAATAGATGCATGCGTGGAGCGAGGACAGATCGGGAGGCACCAATCAATGATTTGTTCCCTTTCATCATGATGCGTCTTTGCTCATCTCAAAGCCCCTTTTTTGCCAATATTATATATATATATATATATATTGGAATTTTCAGATGGGGCCCACGAGATTGATTGCGGATGGAGAGGTGTAGCTGGGGACCACCCACAGCGGCATGTGACACGGGCGCCCGCTCGAAACACGATGAGCTGTTCGCGTAGTTAATTATTTGGTCGATCGATTCGCTAATAATTAGAGATTGGGAAGGCGATTTTTTTTGTTTTTTTGGTCGAGTATTGGGCCCCACCCCTGGCCCCACTCGTTCGAGGCCGCGACGCTTGTAAGCAAGACCGACCGAGCCCCTCCCCATTTCGGGACGGTTGGGCCCACCCGACCTCGACTTAGGACGCGTCCATCAACATCATATGTTTTTTTAGCTTTTTTATCCTTCTTCTAAGTAGGATCATGTGATTATTAATTATATTTCTAACAAATATAAAGAGAGAATTCTCGAGAAAAGTTTTTTTTTTGTTTTTCTGAAAAGTATTTAGAATATTTTAATTGTTACCTTTTTTTCCCGCGTACCCTCAGTCATCTATTTTGTTTCTCTTTATGTGTCGGTCTAATTATAATATTTTTTTATAATATATTTTTCAATAATATTAAAAAGTATTATAAAGTATAAAAAAAAAGAAAAAAAAAGAAACTTGTGATGAGAACCCAAATCGAAGACGCACAAGTGGCATTGTAGCCATGGCGGATACGACTTCCTCAACCGCTGCGTCACGCGTGCAAGAGCAGGTTCGCACGCGTGTGTCCCCTCGACCACAGACATACATATCATCTCTCTCTCTCTCTCTCTCTCTCCTTTTTCGTCTTCCTTCTGAGATACACTCACTGCACTTGTTAACCTAATACTGTGAAAAGGGAAGGGAGACATGGTTGGCCATGGCGCTGCAGAGAGTGGGTCGCTCGGTACAGAAGAATCAAATGCGAAGAGTTTAATGGTTCGAGTGGGGGGGGGAGGAGCACATGGAAGCTTGCTTCGACACCAAGTGATCCTTGGCGACAATTAATTTCCTGCACATTTCACTACTGTTCCTGAGATGGCTCTCCTGTGCACCCAGTACTGTACTATTGGTCAGGACCCCTGAGGAGGACGGTCACAAGCTGTGTGGCTTCCAAGTGCGTTCCCTGTGGGCAGGACACTGATCCGTGGAGTTTCCATCACACGACGGTCCCAAACTTGGGTGAAGGTTCACCGGTCCATTTCGGATGACATGGTTACAGCTCACAGACGCCGAGCTTTGTCTACACACACTGTAAAATGCCATGATGTGGTCTTTGACATAGCTGCCTAGAGAAGAAGAAACCTGAAATGGAGTTGATGAAAGTGAAGGTATATGATTTTTTCTTTGAACAAAGGAATCATGTCAAGGAGTTGTTCTTGTCATCTAAACTAATCATTTGACTCTGAAGCACTTGTGATATTTGAATCTCTATCGTGGAGCACACCCACTTTCTATTTCTTCTGTACATTCTCCTTTCTTTCATATCATGTCAATTTCTGACAGCCCAAAATGGTTTTATGATCTGATGACAAGTTTGTCCCCACACTGCTGCCAGGCATTGATGCACTGAGTATTTCTTTCTCATTTTTCACTATGTGTTTTATCTTTTTAGAATCAAAACTGGAGTATATATATATATATATGTTGGTTCATGAATAAGAGATCGATTAACCATGTTATGTGTGCGTATTATGGAAAGGTAAAGATTGTCCTATTAGTTGGTGATATCATATTTCCCTAGTTTAGGGTGTCATATGTACATATAAAGGGCCCATGTCAGAGAGAATGCACAATCTAAAGGAAAGGATGGGCGTTGGTGGGGTGGGAGAATCAAATTATGATGGTGATGATGTTGTTGAATAAAGATATATATATATTTTTTAAGGTTAAATGATGAAGATAAGATTTGAATCTAGAATTTTATAATAAATTATTAAGGTCAATACCAACTAAACTAATCTAGGTTAAAGATAATTAGTACATGATGCATGGGATTCATTAAGATGAATATTAAAATTCGTAATGTAGATCACATTGTTATTACTCATAAGTGTGACTAGTATATTAGTAAATTCTGATGTATATACTATTTAAAACCATAGTTAACACCTAACCTGGGATTAATGTTGAAAATATAATTAAAGCAATTGGAAGCTTAGTTGAGAAAGTTATAAGTACACATCAATTAGTCAAGATGTTTCGGCCTGAGTGAGTACTACTTTGTAACCACCTAATAATTCTTTTTAGATATCAAATTAATTACCTTTAATTTTTAAAAGTATAGTTGGTGAAAAATATTCAATTAGATGAGATGAATATAGGGGTGAATTATTTAATAGACTTACTGTCCAAAGAATTAAGAGAGACATATGATGAGTTTGACTTACAACTTGATAGTCTAAGATTCTGAGTTATCTGATCTTAGACTAATCTTGAATTGTAAATTTCCAACAATAACATCAACCTATTTCTATTTTTTTATTCACTTTGTTTATTCTCCTTGGTAGAGAGATGCACACAGATATTTAATGAGACTAAAACAATAAACTAGGCTGTTGTTTTCATTCATCAATCATGATATTTAAAGCCCATTGAGAATTCAAAGGCACATGTCTATAGATTGGCATTATTTCATTGACTTGATTAATGACCTTTGTAGAGAATTCTAAGGTAATAATCCACTAAAGATAAATCACACAGAAAAAGAAAGAAAAATAAGGTCTTATCAAGGCAATCTCCATCATAGTGCCAAATTCTGTATGGCCAAGCCAAGTTTCCAAACCTCTTACATCATCAGACTATTCCTTAACTGATCCTCTAAGCATTTTATAGTTTAATCAACATAATTAAATGCAATGAATTGCATACAAAATTTTATATACAGCTTTCATGTATTACATTTTGCAAGTAGTCAGTTAAGCTGGTTGGATGTATGAACTTTTTAGTTTTGTTTGTGATCACATAATCCACCATCCCATATAGTCATGTAGATATCTATGAATTATATACAAACAAAAAAAAAAGAAAAACTAAAAAGTCTTGGAGGGCATGTGAGAGAGGGAATAATTTTTTTGGGAGAAGAAGACATGCAACAAAGCTGTGTAGAAACTGCAAGGCATCTGAAACTTGCAGCAATTGTGCAGCCAAAGAGAAAAACCTAGCAAACATAAAACACTGCACAGCTGAATGGATACTATTTGTTCTCTTGGAAATTTCCTCACTGCTAAACCCCTTGGTTTCTTCCCATCACAAACAAGGCAAGCCAGCAGTGCAAACCTAGACAATGGATGGCCCAGTGCTGAGGAAGGAGATCATCACCTCCCTATAAAACACTATTTTGCTCCCAGTCTCATGGTTTCACATCTCTTTCAATAGTCTCTCAAAGTCATCATCATCTTTAAGAGGATGCAGGTGTTCTCTAATTCTTCCTTTTGTTTTCCTCTCAGAAAACTAATATGAGCTGCATCATTAGAAATCCTTTCTTTAGGATACATTAAAGCAAATGTTGTCAAGTATCCATGACACCAATTATTCTCATCTACCTATCAAACCTCAGAATCATCTAATCCTGGACCAACTCTCACACCCAAGACTGGCCACTTCATGTCATACTGACCAAGTACTCCTCGCATGCTTGCCCTCTCACAAGAACCTGAACAGGTATGAAAGTGAATCCTCATCCATGCATTAAATATGGGCACCTTCATGACCACATACACGGGAGAAATCATGACCCATCGTTAAAAAAAAAAAAAAAATGGTTCTTGGTTGCAGAAAGCACAAGGGGATGCAAGAACCGATGGGCTAATTTATCTGCGGCGATCAGCCCCAGCATTCCTCCCTCCCGACTTTCGAGAAAGACTCCAATGTGTTGTTGATGCAGATTGCAGTACTGCCCCTTCTTTTGCTCACCGACAAGACACCGTACGGAGCTATCAGGCATCGCTCATGCGCTGCTCCTCGTCTCTCTTTCCCTCTCCGCGAGATTCCCACTGCCCGCGGTCTAAAGCATAAACACAAACAGGTGGTGAGCGTCACGTGACGGTCATGCGCATCTTTTTGCAGTAAGATAGGAGACTGTGATTACTCGGTCAATCCAACAATCGAGCTGGGATCATAGAGCTGACACGAGAGAAGCAAATGCACTTACAAGTACACAACGCAGGCAGCAGGTTCTTCCCATGTTTGGGGGAGGATTAGTGAGAACAACTTCGGTTAGGCTTCTGCTCTGCAAACACATGCGAGAAGAAGGACGGCACAGTTTCCTCCTTAAAAGAGGCATATATAGCCATTAAGTGTGTTTATGAGAGGACACGCATGAAATGTCAACCTGCAGGGAAATAGAAATGGTGAGTAGAGAGACTGCTATTGACTTGGACTTGCATCATTGATGACCAAAGCGAAAGCTTATTAGCTTGGTGTGTGGCTCCCTAACTTAACGCACACTCCAACCGAGCATCCCACAAGTACACGAAGAGCCTGTGTGAAGCTTCCAATGGAAACCGATGGAGCTACTAATATTGGTGGACCGAAAGGGAATCAAACCTCTTCTTTCTTTTTTACGTTGGTTCTGTATATGATATTATTATATACGTTATCTTTTTTTTTATGTGGATAATGGAAAATTTTTAATTAACATGTAATGGTGAATTGAAGGGAAAGTGAGGCAAAGCGAACGCGAAACAGCCAAGCGTCTCATCCAGACTCCACACCATATTATAACACGCCCGCAAAGCCACGTCTACACACCGTCTTCACCAAAATGGCATCTCCGCCACCACCTCTGAGGCCTCCGCCTCCGCCTCCGCCTTCACTGAGGCCCCTCAAACACTTGCCTCCGACAGCGGAGCTCCTTCCCGGCTCTACCTCCACCACCACCACCTCCTCCTCCTCCTCCTCCTCCTCAGTATCCCTCAGTCCCAGCCTCCTCATCATCTCCGCCATCATCGCCTTCGTCTTCGTCGCATCCGCCTCCATCCACCTCCTCCTCCGATTTCTCTCCTCCCGCCGCCGGTCCTCCTCCGTCTCCGCCGCGCCACCGGCGCCGCCGCTTCTCCAGCTTCGCCGCCCCGAGTCCTCTTTTTCCTCATCCTCAGCTGCTACTGCGACCGCAGCCGCCTCCAACTCCGGCCTCTCCGACAAGGACAAGAAGGCGCTCATTGACGCCCTCCCGTTGTTCTCCCTCGCCTCCTCCCTCGCTGCCGTCCCCAAGTCGTCGTTGGACTGCGCCGTCTGCCTCTACCCCTTCCGCCCGCACGACGAGCTCCGCCTCCTCCCCGCCTGCCGCCATGCCTTTCACTCCCGATGCGTGGACCCCTGGCTCCGCTCGACTCCCTCTTGCCCTCTCTGCCGTGCCTCCATTGCCCTCCGAGCGGCACCGCTACTTCCGCCGCCGACGGCGGCACCTCCGACGGTCGCCTCTCACGGGGACCCCTCCCGGTCCGGCAGTTTTCGGGTGGAGATCGGCAGCGTCAGCCGGAGAAGTACGCCGCCGGAGGCGGAACCGGTCGTGAACGCTCCGCCTCATCTGAGGACGTACTCCTTGGGGTCGTCGTTCGAGTACGTGATCGACGAGGAGGTGGAGGCCGTGGTGGCGCGGATCCGGAGGACGACGGATAAGGAGGAGAAACGAGACGCGGTGGCCGAACCAGCCGCCGTAATCGTAGCTGGGCCTGCTCCGTCGGTGGCGGATGTTGCGGGTGGTGGAGGGAGGGGATGGCTACGGGAGTACGTGGACCGGCTCGCCTCATCGGCGTCGTCCTCCTTCTCATCGTTCCGGTTCTCCGGCCGGTGGAGCCACGACGGCGGCGGCGGGGCAGCCCGGTACTCGTACGACTTGGAGGGGAGCGCGCGGCGGGAGGCGGAGGAGGGCGGTTACTACGGCTTCTACAGGTGGCTGATAGGGGCATAACCGTCACAGCACGCCCTTCCCCTCTCCGTTGAGCCGCCACGGAAGCTTCTTTCGGACAATTCCGCGTGACCAAAATGCCCACATTATTCCTCAGGAACTACGAAGCCGCCCCCGTAGGCCTGCGCGAAATCGAACGGCCCAGAAGCCCGCAATTTCAAAGAAGCTTCATGCGATCGCAGCCGTGGTCCCCAGCAGTTAGTTTGTGTGGGGTTGGGGGAGGGAGTGGGGGGGTACCCCTTCTTGGTTGTAGCTTTGTGCTGTTTTGTCTTGTTTCGATGGGATAATGTACCAGAGGAGTTAATGGGCTTTGGATCCGAGGGGAGGAATCGCATCAAGACATCAATTGAATCCGTTATGATATCACCCGTACCGCAGCAGCGTTTTAATGCACTTGTTGATGTCGCATGATTCCTCTCTTCTTAAACTTCCCAACCAACGCGCGCAGTCACCTGCCTCTATTTCGCGATCGACTGCTGCGTACGTACGTAACTACGCCTCGAGATTTGCGAAGTTGAATTCGAGGGAGTGAGCGGGTAAGCGTTTATTGGGTTCCCAAAGATGGTCCGTCCTTCCATCTCCTATGTGTGTGTGTTGGTGGGGTGGGGGGCGGGCAGTAAATAATGAACACCTACGGATGACGTTCTTCAATAATCATAATAAATCAAGCATTCAAAACACCAACTTAAAGTTGGGAATGATGATTCCATGTATGTGCACTTAAGACCCATGCTCAAGTTCGTAGCTGCTTCCAGTTGACATGTGGTCACCCGCTCAAAATATAATACGATGAGCATTACGTCTCTTCGTCCACCGTGACAAGATATGCACATGTAAGTAAGCTACGGCTGGCTGAGCTAATCGCAGACCACCGCAATGGTGGCGGATTTGTGACCGAGTTCTTCACGCCACTGCACAGTGTACTATACCACAGCTATCGTGACATCAGTGTTGGGGTACGCCACCGGTTTTGGTGACGACGGCGCGGGTCAAGATGTGCTTGGGCGTGAGATGGCACTGACGAGGACACCCGACGTAACACGTAAGCATCGTCACCATTACGACGCGATGCAGATGCTGCAATATTTGGGCCGCGACTCGTATGAGTTGGGCTCACCAAAGGCTTTCATCCCACAAATTTAAACCGGCGCGCGATCGAGCAACAATGGTCGACTCAAACTGGTCCGGTCGGACTTTAACTCGATGCGGGTATCGCCTCCTGTACACCGTGGGCAGCGGCCATCGTAACGGATCTCGTCTCACGTGACTCTCACGTTTCTATGGTTTTTATACCGGCGAGAATGGGGCTTCCTAAACCCCCATTCTTATCCTCGGCCATGGCTTCCTCTGTTCTCGCCGCCGCCAAGCCTCTCCTCCACCCTTCTCATCCTCGTGCTCCTCCTCCAACTCGTGGCGCAGGTGGGCCTTCCCTCCGCTGGAGCCTCCCCGTCTCGCGTAGGAGCGCAGCGCTCAGGGTTCACGCCCTCAAATGTGAACCGTCCAAGGTCTGTTGTCATCCCTCTACGCGGTTTCTAATTGCTTTTGTAGATATTTGCATTCTCATGTCTGTCTTCTTTGTTCTCGAGTTCAGATGGCTCCGCAAGCCGATCGGGTACTCGTTCGACTCGAGGAGCTCCCCGAGGTTTCCCTCTTTCTCCTCCAATTCCGATGTTTATAATTGTCGTTGTTGCTTTCGTTTAAGACCTTCCCAGAGAAATACGGATGTAATGGTCATTGATTATGCTTCAAGGGCGTTTCTAATGTCCTTTCCAACTACCAATTAGTTCCCTAGTGCAGATTGATAAAAAAATTGTAGCTTACAGTTGCTGCATTCTTTTGACCAGGCCATTTGATCCCTGTACCACTTTAGGTTTGATAGGTAGCTCAGAAATGTAGATGGCGTTGGTCATGAATTTGGCACATTGAGATCTCTTGAGGCAAAGTCATTTAAGTGTGACAACTATTGTACTTGCGGTGGATTCTTGCATGACCATTTCGTGCTAAAGTTACAAGAACATGCTATGCAAACACCATTCTTAATTTGGTCTTAACTGTGACTAACTTGTAGGGGAATGGGGCCTCCCTATCGTAGTAGCGTTGAAATTTTCATTTGATTCCACAGATAAATCTTAAACCTATTTGTAGCATGTGGTCGTTGATGAGAATCCAGAAATGTATAAATATACTTTTTTTATTGGTGATGCTGATCAACTTTTATTATTGCTATTCATAGTTAGAACTACATGTCTTTGCTTACCGTCAGAACATTTGCATCATTTACTTAGTACGTTCTATTTTGATTGTTCCCTCTCGTTTTTGTTATGCCTTGGGCTGGTTATCAAAATAAGCTAGGAATGTGATGATTAGGCTTGGATAGCACCGAAATTTAATCTCCAAAACCCTGGTTTGAATTTATAACACTGGTGTTGTAAGATCAGTATAACTTTTAGGTTGAGCGTATCCAAAAATAGTGCAGTTAACTGCTATGTCTTCAGCCAATTATTGCTGCTATGGCACTTCTTATAACAACCAGTTAGAGAGTGAGAAGGGAGATGTCACTCTATTTCCATGCAGTCCAAGCTGAAGAGAGAAAAGTTAACCAAAAGCCACTGTACCTAGATATCTGACATTATTCATAGTTATTGTGATAGTTTTGATAGATTTTGAGAGAAAGAAAGCTGAGGAAAGATAACCTGGCTTATATAAGCTTCCCGTAAATTATAAAGTTAGTTATCAAATCTCGATCTGATCAACAACTTATCCACTACAACAACAACAACAAAGCCGTAACTCCCAATTATTTGGGTTCGGCTATATGGATCTTTTGCCGTTAGGATCTAATTAACACCTTATCCACTATGTTCCATATTCTAATTGGAAAGTTGCTTTGGCGCAGAAATCTGCTGGTGGAGTACTACTTCCAAAGTCAGCTGTTAAGTTTGAACGGTATCTAATGGGTGAGGTACGGAACAAAAGATTGATATAGTTGTATTATTTCTTTGAGCTATCAGCCTTTTGATTATTGCAATATGTTATGACAGATTCTGTCTGTTGGCTCTGACGTCACTGAGGTGGAAGCTGGAAAGAAGGTAGATTATTTTTTTTTCATTCTTGTATGTCATTTCAATCAAAAATTTGGATAATGCTTGTATTCCTTTGGTCATAGCACCTTCTTCTTACTAAAAGTGGGGGTATCCTGTATCACTAAGTTCAGTTAAGCTCACATGCACATGTAATTATAACTATAATGTTCTTGTGGGTAAGGATCATTTAGCATGGCAACATGCTTTCGTTGTCAATTACTATATGGCCATTAATCCAACTTGTAATTCAGAAGCAAAAGGATACAGGAATAATCGCCAACATGTAACTTCACAAATGTCCAGCAAGAAGGGATAATAATGTACATGAATAAGATAACATAACCTGTGATACTTTGCATTTAGGTTATTACAGTGTTATCATATTCGTTTATTTCTTGAAGTACATTGACTGTGGCCTAGGTTTTCAAAACCAGACTGGACTGCTCTGTTGAAGTCGGACTAGCAACTGGTCTAAAGTCCAATCTATTTTATCACAAAAGTCCTAGGAGCAAACCTGTCAAACTTTGTCACTTGTGGTAGAACTGACAGAACCAGAAATAACATTATTTTTTCATTTTACCCCATTATTTTACTGTATTTTTATTTTTATATATTTTAAAAAATAGAAAAGGTTCATAATGTTGTCCTATTCTATTCGACTGATCCACTGGTTGAATTGGTGTTGACAAACTGATTCTCCCCAGGTTGACTGGTTCAGTTTTAGAGACATTGACATAGCTGATGCTTCTCCCTTTTTCTTCCGCAGGTTCTTTTCTCAGACATTAATGCATATGAGGTATGTGGCCCTATAACACAGATTTAGTCATGCACTAGTTGCACGATATATACATCATTCTTATTCCTGAATATACATGCATTGCAAACATGGAGATATTGTTATATATAAATCATGCATTAACAGGCATATAAGCGCTTCGTATAAATCAATCAAGAATTTTGATTTTGTGTCTTGTTGTCCTCTCAAATCCAAATTGAGCAATCTATTTAGAGGGGTGGGTGTCATTTGAGGTACTGTTTGTTGAGTTTGGCATCCATTGACATCATTTACTAAAATGAAAAGCTAATGCCGGAGCAAATTCTTTTGGAGTATCGCTTCTTTGGACTATGAAATAGATGTCTGATTTAATTATTCAATGTCCTCCGAAAGAACATTTCCATCTACGGAGAACTTTATATCATCTGACGTAAACTAAAAAATATAGTAATTACTGGACACACACATCATTTGATAGTTTGCGTGATACTTCCAAGGGAAGCGTCATTTGCAGTGTGCCCTGAGTTTCTGGTCTTCGGAATTCTTGAATTCCGGTTATTGTAGATTTCTTCAGATCGGTGGACAAAAGCGCTTTTTCTTTGTTAAATAGCTCCTTTAATTTTTGGTATTTATATACTTGGGCTGGTACCATTTTTTTTTTCTTTATCAGACAGATAATTTACTTCTTGTAATTCCTTCTTAAATGTTTGTGCAGGTGGACTTCGGGACGGACACGAAGCACTGTTTTTGCAAAGCCAGTGATCTGCTAGCTGTCGTCGAGTAGAGATATCTAGTAAATTTATCATGTTTGGTCTTCTTAGGTGTGCATGGTGATCGAAGTAAGCAATCTTTTCGTGGTTATGATCCTGTATTTTTCATTTGCAATGTATTCTTGATTGATACCCATAACCCAGGCTGAACCATTTCCTTCCATTTCAATTTGTTATTTGTCTGTGGTACACCTCAAAATTTATGTTTGCATGAGATTCTACGAGGAATCCAGACGTCAATTAGGGGATGTTCGATGAAAGATTGCTTGCACATGAATATATTTCCTGATAACGTTCGCAATTACAAGTACATGATCTACATAACATGTGCAGGTGCAGTTTTTTTCTTCTTGGGTAACCTAGCTTACAAGTATAATGCATGGAGAAGAAACAGGTATGTCTGTCCACTTCTTGGGTAACCTAGCATTTGTCTTTTTTTTCTTTTTCTTTTTTGTTGGGTTCCAGCGGTCCCTACTGGAAATGCTAGTTAGATTAGTATTTATACATCCTATAGATCGGTTCATAGGATAAATTGATCCAATCTCTATATGTATGATTTATAATGTTTTTAAGTAAATTTATTAAAAATATTATGATTGAGGTAGTTATTTTTCCTGTCTCTATTATTACTATGAACTTAAGGGATGAATTTTAGTAGGAGAATGGGTGGTCATGTTGGATCTATTATTCTTACGAAGAATTCAAGGGATGAATTTTAGGAGAATTGGAGGTCATGTTGAAAGGTAAATAATGTTCGAGTTAAGGGTTGCTCATTAAGTTATGTTATTTATTTATTTTGTGAAACAAGCTTCGTAAGTTAGATTGCTTTGCGAGCTATGCTCATGCTCAATCTGTTAGGGACGTCAACAGGACTTCTTACGTTTTCATCTCTATCCAATTCCTCATTCATTTAAAAGAGAACGGTGATGGAGGAGGGAGCGTGATTCTTATGTCAGAAACTAGGATAAGTGAATGCTGAAAACATAAAAATTATGATGACGTTGCTGTTATATGAATTTTTTAATATTAAAAATTAGAATCAAATAACAGTAAATTAAATATATAATATATTTTTTCATGTTTTTTGAAAAATTATCTAATTTATAAGTACATTGTAATTGCGCATACGAGTATAGATGTGTAATCTTTCAATAACTTCATGTGACTAAAAAGAGATGAGAGAATACTTATAGGCAATAGAATAAATAACTATGAGAGTCCCTTCTACTATATAATTGTAATCAGAATTCAATTATATCTATAATATATCTTATCTAGTTAAATATGGTCACGTAACAAACATTCTCTCATTTGATCAATTAATTTTAAAAATATTTTTTTAAAAAAATTATTTAAAAATAACTTTATTTTATTAGATTATATAATTTTAAAAATTATATATATACATGAATTTTATAAAACTTGTAAAAAAATATAATAAACATAATAATACTATATTAAGTTTGATTTTCATTACGAGTTATAATGGTTATACGTCATCAATGTCATATTTTCTTTTACATATCATAACACTATTAATCCTTCTTAATGTAATTTAAAATGATTCTTTTTTATTAAAATAATTTTATTATCACATTCAAGATAATATATACGGATAGCAAAAATAAATAACTTTAATTATGTAAATAAGAATATTAATTATAATATCTATTCAAATATACATTGTCATATCTTTTTATAAGTTGTTCATAAACCTAGTCATAAAAACATATTTTTTTTCAAATACTCCATATAAGTTTTAAATAAATAGATCAACAATTAATATATAATTTTTTAATTGATATTAATTATTTTTAAACTTTTTCTAACTACCAAGTAATTTATATCATAATAATACATAGAACCAGTGGAGTACTTGTTATTCTCATAGAAGAAAACTATTAAGATATGTTACAAAGTATTATTAGCAACTTGATAATTGGGTCTTATCATACTAAATCTTGAGATAAAATTTTACGATCATGAAGCTTGATTTGTAGCCTAAATGCATATCATAAAATTAGCTTTTATTTATTGTAATACAATAATACATTCCTAAATATTTTTCTATAAAATATTTCTTTAACTAATAAATATAAAATATAAAGTTGACTTCCTGAGATAATTTAGAGAATTAGCATATAAAAATATTAACATTTCAAGCTGATCTAATTTCATATGTGTGAGTATATAACCTTTCATCTGTTTCAGATATCTTATAATTTTATTTGTGATCCTTTAGTATTTAATTCTTGAGTAAATCTAATATATGCTCATTATTCAGAAAACATATTTGATATATGATCTAATATAGGCTTTAGCATATTAGCATATGATATATTTCCAACTATGCATACATAAGGAATATTTTTTTTATTTGATTATATTTCAAATTATTTTAAAAATACTTATTTCGAATTCAAAAATATTTTTATTATTTGTTAAATAAAATTATATACTAAATCTCTTCAAGACTCATCAATATATTTTTTGTGAGATAGTACTAGTAATCCCTAAGATTTATCTTAGAATATTTTAATACCAAAAATATAAGATGTCTCATTCATTTTGATCATCTTAGAATTGAGAGATTTCTTCATTTGGTACAATAAATTAAGATCACTATTGGCAAGCAAAATATTATCCACATATAAATTAATATAATAAATTATCTCACACTAACTTTTAGATTTAAGCATTGATCAATATTATTTTTTAAATCTAAAAATAATATTATTATGAAATTTTATATACCATTATCTTGATGCTTGTTTAAGGTATATTTTTAAATTTAAATACAAAATTTTATATTTTTATTTTATCTATGAATCATTTAGGTTAATCTACATAAATTTGAATCTCTATTCAAAAAATTTATTTTGATATCTATATGTTATAACTTAAAATCATGATGAGTCACTAATTTAATAATGATTTTTAACGAGTTCATTTAAAATTTTAAAAAAATGTCTCATTATGATTTATATATTTTTTGTGAGTAAAATATTTGACCATAAGTTTAGTCGTTATATAGTTTGATATTACTTTTTGAGTCATGTTTATATAATAGACCATTTTATAGTTATTGAATAATTTAACAAATTTTTAGATATTATTTTGATCCATGATTTCAACTCTTCTTTTATTACATTATATAATTTTTGTTGTTTATAACTTATGAAAATAATGAGGGATACTTTTCATTCCTATGTCATAATATGATATTTATAGATGTACTGCATAATAATTAAAATTTTAATAGGTCTCATATTTTTAAAACTATTAATTATGATTATATTATAATATTATTAACAATAACATCAACATCATCATCAGGAAGTTTATCAATGTTATTTTGTTGTTCAACCCAATAACTTCTTTTAGTGATTTGAATAATAATAATGTATCAGATATAAAATGATCAAAGAGTATCAACCTATATTTTCTAGATATTAAATTTTAAGATTTTTAATCCCATTAATTTACATATTTTTTGAGAATCTTATATTATCATATTCAACTATCCTCATATAATAAAATATATACAAATAGTCCCTTTGAAATTTTTTAGATAAATCATAAAATATTTAAAAATAATTCTTGAATCCAAATTCTTTTCGTATGAATTGATAATCTCTATATCTTCAAAACAATCATAAATATATAAATATTTCAAGTTGGGGTTTGCTAGTTCATATCTCAAAAAAAGTTAATAGAATTAATGTACTAAGAACCCTATTCAAGATGTACATAATCATTTTCAGAGTTTCTCATCGTATTGATTCTAATATGTAAAAATGATATATCATGCTTCTACCCATTAAGAGTATAATTTTACCTTTTAGTAATTTTGATCTATTGTGACGTAACTGATAAAATATACTAAGCATAAATTTTTGACTTTTTTAGGAATCTAGTAAAATAATTATAATTTTGATAGTGCCCATTATAACTACCATAAAAATTTTCACCTATGTTAGATTTGATAATTTTGACTTTTCTATCTAATTATCTATTGACTTCATTTATATACACATAAAGGTGTTAATAACCTAACATCTTAGCATATTATGATAAAATATCTATATCAACTAAAACAAAGAGCATATATAATTTTAAGAACTTTATGAAACTATATTTCATTTCAATCTTTGATTATAGAATTATTATAAAATTAAAATTTATTTAATTCTATACAAACCAACAAATAAAATTTAAAAATTAACTTTTATAAACTTATAAATATATTAAATTTATAACCATCGAAAAAGAAATAATATCCTAATAATTCTAGACAAAAAACTTTAAATTTAAAAAATATAAACATAACATCAAATGAATCATCTATAAAAATAAGTGATAATTACCAACTATTATCATCAACACTTTTGATTCCTTATAACAATAAATATTTTATACTCTTTTGGTTTCTATATTAAAATAAATCTCTACTATTAAAATAAATCTATATTAAAATTAAGCTATCAAATACTAAAAAAAGACTTCTATAACATTTGATTTGAAATATATAAATGTCATACTTATATCTTTGTCCTTAAAACAAAACATTATCGTCTTTTTTATATTACCATTTTTGACACTAAAATAACATTTTACTTTGTACATTTTTTTAATAAGTTTATATAATATTTATAATATCAAACAATTTTCACTTAAATGTCATACTTCAATTTTTTTTATTGTTAACCACTCGTGAGTAATATCCAAATTATTATAAATTTTTTTTACTTTAATCTTAATTCTTCATAAACATATATACTACTCAACTTATTTAAGTTTTTATAAATTTTAAATGAGCTATATTAAGAAGAAAATAAAATTAAGATTAAATTATATGAGAGAGGACTCTACTATATTTGTACCAATATCTTATTAATATATCAATCAATGACTTATTAATAAATTTGAATTAATCTTTAAAATATTTTAGTACATTAATTATATACCATAATGAGATCTACATATTCTAGCAATTATCATAAATTTTAGTTTTTAAAATTTTTTTGATCATTTATCACAATTATTTGTTTATAGAACTTTTAGTAATTATGATTGTGATTCTTGTAACTAAGTCTAATAAGATTCTAACACACTCATTGTAAATTATATATGTTTATGTTATTTATAATAATTTAATCTAAAAAATATATGGACTTTTACAAGAATAAAGTATCACTATAACAAATACTATAATATTAATATTTTAGATTTTTTAATAAATAAACTATTGATATCATCTCCATTTCATATTTTAATGAAATATTGATATATCTAATGTTCGCTCAAAATTATTTATAAATTACTGATATCATTCTTAAAGAATATTATTACTAATTTTGGATATACACTATAAATTATAAGAATATCCAAAATATTATTATCCTACTATATCACATTATTATTTGAAGTAAATTATTCATGAAAATTATCTAAATTTTATATTTATATGTTTTGAATATTATTTTCCTTATTATCATTTAGGATTATTTTTAAATTTAATTTTATAAAATTTTGGTCTAAGTCACTTTGACGACCGTAAGACTAATATAATATTATAAAAAATAATTTAAAATATTATATAAATGATACAACCTTTATTATAATTTTCATCTCATAACTTTTTCATCACAAGCCACAACTATAAAACTTAGGGATATAAGTTATAAATAATATTTAGAATTCTTTTTGAATCTAGTATATATCGAACCAATTCAGTAATAACAAAATAATAACCATAATATTATTAAATATTAATCAACATAAAAAAAAACTCATATGATAATGATATGATAAATATAATAATGATAATTCATAAATTATATTTATATGAAAAAAAATATTTCATAATTTCAAACATATATGTAAATAACCAAACAAATACCCAAAAATAATAATTAGATTTTTATTTAACATATGTAAAATCTTATCAATATATCATACGAGAAAATCATAAATAAAAATCATAATTTATAATTTTTTGATATCAACATAGAATCATAAATTAGACTAGCCAATACTATTTAATTGGATAGACCCCAGATTGAATCGGCCAAATTAGATTGATAAATTTGGGCCAACCATTCTCCCAATTAGACTCGTCAAAAATTAAAACTAATCAAAATTTGATTTTCTTTGATTTTGATCAAAACTTGATTGATTATATCTAAATTCAATCAAACAGTCAAAATACAAATACGATCATCAAAATATTTGGTTAAAATATATCAAAATAGTTAATTTTTTAATTGAGGATATAAACAATAAATTTTTAATTTTTAAAGAATAATATAATTTTTCATGGGATATATAATAGAAAAATCATATTTTTGGATGACAAAATTAAAAAGTTAATTTAAGGACACCAATTATTTTTTTAAATTTTTGTGGGATAAAAATATGCTTTAAATAAATCCTAATTCTCACTTTTGCATTTCGTGACTACTGTACGAGGTGCGATTGCCATGGTGCTTTTTCGTCACATATGCATGACCTATGGCGATCGCTCTGGGCAACGATTATCATTAGACTATGTATCGATGAGCTCTCAAGTCATTGTTGTGAAGTGTTTATGTCACTATGTACTTGCATAACTGTGCACACATGCCACATAATGATTGTGTGTGAGGGTTGTCGAGAGCACGACTATGCTCAAGCTTTCACCCACTATAGCTATTGGCCTTCGATTTCCAATTTATGTTGGCAACGACTAGTAAATGCCACAATCAATATTGTTGCAATTGCCACACATATTCGTAGTCGTCGCAACCATCACATGTAGTGGCACTGCTATAATTGTCATAATCGCTTTAGGCAATGACTTTGTTGTAATCATTTCACACAATGACATTGCTACAATTACCATAGTCACCAAAAAGGCTACGCTCACCTCATGGTATTTTCATTGTATACACAGACATTGCTAGTGATTAAGCTTGTGATCATCGAAAATCACCACTCTCAATAATATTATCATTGATATTGGTTTATCGATCAAACACGAGGAACTATGTATCGCCCATAAGCAAGCAACAAGATAGATTAGGTAAAAAGCAGATCAACAACACAAACATACCATCGACATATCGTAAATCAAAATCGAATAATACTTTTTCGCAAGCGAAGAGTGCTAATAAATATATTTAACTATAAATAGGTCTAAAATATTTTTATGATCTAAAGCATTTGATTTCAAAATATAACTCTAATAAGCATAAAAACAATTATGCTACTATTATGTAGAAAATTTTAATGTCAAAAATCAAAATTAAATAATAATAGATCAAATATATGATGTGTATCTTTCGATATAATTCAAAAATACTTTTATCTGATATATAAGTACACAATCGTTAGATCTAAAAGTAGTAGCGATGTCGATTTGCTAAAAGAACTAGACTCGTCTTCCCTTTTCTTTCTATTCTTCACAAGATCAAGATCGCTGTGAATGATGGATTAGGGATAAAATGAGATATCATAGAAGTCATGGAATGAAATCACTTAATAAATTCACGTGATTAAGAGGAGATAAAAAAAATTTATAATCTCTCAATAACGTCATGTCACATATCCTATTATAATCAAACTTCATTTTTATTTATCGATAAAACTATAATCAAAATCTAATCATATCTATGATATATCTTATATAATTAAATCTGATCATATAATCTAACATATGCTCTACTCATCCTCATCCAGTAATCATAAATAATAAAAAGTACATATCATCCTTGTCCAAATGTAAGGTGAGTTGCCATGAGAGTATATGTGCTCACAAATATGTCGTTGCAGGCGGCCAAGCAACTACATCGATGTCGTTTGTCACCAAATGTTAAAATTATATCTTTACGATTTGTTTTTGTGTTTTTATTGGTAAAACTAATATCTTTAGGATAAATAAATTTATATATTTTAATTTGTTAATGCTAAAGGTACTTAACTACTTGGGAAATTGTTTTATTTTATTTTTTTTGGGGTTGCTGTTGAGGTTTAGGTCTGCTGCTTTTGTATGTCCGTTAACGCTAGGATGAAAAAATTGATTGCAAGAAAGAACATATCCACCTCCGTGAAGCGAAGCGAAGCGAAGCAGATATGAATGAGCCATCTGATTCAATGAGGAAGTAAGTCTCAGCTTACCTCAGTTTCTATCGGTCTTAAGAGGTTCACAACCTCGTAAATTAGGTGGATTTAATGAGGAAGTATCGATTCAAATGGTTCTGTGATTGACAAGCAGAGGTTGTCGACAAACCCTGAAAAAAATCAGTCGACTGAGGAAGAAATCGACCGTCGACGGTCGATTGAGCGAGAAAAATGGAGGAATAAAAACAAGAGGAAAAAAAAAGAAAAGAGGAGAAAAAAGAACTATAACCCGTGCGCCGTTGCCGCCCGCTGGTCGCGGGCGCTCTTTCTCCCCGCGCGAGGAGAAAGATCAAGGCAACGTCGCCTCTTTTTCTCTTTTCTTTATATTTTAATATTTTAATATTTTATAATATTATCACCCGGTACCAATACCGTATCGGTATTAAGATGAACTCGGTAGACCAGTACGGACCGATAAATCGAACCTTGAAGCTGATAATGTAACATACATTCAAAATGAAAGACTGAAATGATACTTAAACTGAGTTGTAGGATTTACATGCAAAGATAGAAGCAATGAACTACAGAGAATATAGCAGAAAACCATTGAAAGTTGATAAAGATCCAATTCACTCATAATCTCTATCATAATACTTAATCCCTATTGCATATCCAGCATTACCCAATCCCAATCGTATCTCTAATTTGTATTATAATACTTAATCCCTCCAAACTCTAGACTAAAAGATGTTTTGGAAAATAGAAAAAACAACACAATTCCCCTTTTGCCAAACTAGCCAAGTGGGTAAGCAAGCGAACATGCATGAATTTGTAGGTTGTAATAAACAGTAATTGTGTGGCATATGATGTACCTTCTCAACATATGAGGGGACCATATTTTCAATATCATAGACAATGCTATCAGGCTGTCCCTCTGCAAAAGATAGACATTGTTTTAAATTAAGTTAATAAATAATGTGAATCCTGTCACCGGAGCAAATAAATACACAAGGAAGTAAGGCTGAAAAGGTTCAAACAGCATGTACCTACAGCAACTTTTGTTAGACCAGGAAGGTCAACAAGTGTTAGATTCACAACTGCAATAAATACTAAAAAAAGTGTCATCAGCAACATAATTGAAAATAAAAAACATATTATGAAATTTAGGTTGTTAATAGAATTTATATCTAATTAAGTTGTGAACGAAGAGAACAAACTCAAATTAGTGACAAATCAAAACTCATAATATATTATAGAGAAGACTGCTTAAAGATTAACCAATAATTGTTCAAGCAGCTTCTGGTAGCTGGAACTGCATAAATATACGTAGTAACTGCATAGAAAGGATAACTGTCCAAGGATTAAGGTGGTAAAGCGCATGACTTTTATGTTCTTTTTTCTAATGTCTTTGTGTCTCTTCACACTAACGTAATTCATAAAGCTCTTCTTGAACGTAAAAAAATGCAATTTATGCACCTTATTTTCTTTCAAAATTTGAGAAAGAGAGAGGGTTTGCAAGATAAATTCAATAACCCAAGGAATGGTATGAAAGCTGCAGAACATGCCAAAAGTGCTCCGGAATTACTAAGCATAAGAAAAAAAAATAAATGCACTTTGTCCGAGTACAGCCATATTCAAAGCAGGCCTGATTACTACTAAACTAAGTCTAACAGGTTTTCAGGTTTTCAAAAATTTAAAGTAAACAACAACTACTCTTGTATTTAGTGGGTGAGACCTGCAAAACAGGCTTTTTCCTGTCACTAACTCTCAGAAAGCTTATTACCACTACTCAAATAAAAAAGGGTCTAATATAGTCATCATCCTCTTGTTGAATAACAAGACTTTCTGAACTCATCTCATCACTACATCTTACACAGAAGATCCATCACTAAGAAAATCAACTATATATATTTTAATTTTCATATATAAATTCCTAATATTTACTCAATAACCATGAACAAATTTATCGATCTCATGGTAAACAAGGAATCTCAAAATATTTTCTTGGGCCCCTAACTAAATCCAACTAAAAATAAAAAATAAAGATCACATGAATAATCATCCAAACAAGAAGCTACATCTTACACAGAAGATCCATCAAGTACATTCATTGCCACATGAACAACACAAATTAGTTACATGAGCTCAAAGTACAGATATCCAATGAGGATCAAACCCTACTTTGAAGTTACTCCTACCTAGGTAAAATTCAAGGTCATAACTATTATTTGCACCTCAACATGATCCACTCAGATGAAGACCAGCCATCGGACTTGAGAATTTGATTCAGAAATTTGGAATACCACTTTGAGGCTTGAGCAAAAATTTATTTTAGCCTTTTCATAAAATATATATGTGTATATCTATATATATAGAAAGAGAAGACACCTCTAGTGCAAAACCATGAAAGAATGGTTGCTTAAGAAAGATACTAATATATTCATAAATCAATAAAATGTCCTCCTTTGTAACTATAAAGATCCAACCCGTCCTATACCAATTTAAACAGAACATAACTGCAGCAAATTGATGCAAATGTGATTCAACATTACATAAACAGTAATATAGTTGATTGGAATTAGCTAAAACTTCACAACAATTATATATATTGAATATACAAGTAACAGGTTCTCATTCAAGTTTAAAAAATTCTCCAATTGGTTTTCTATATATAGTCTTAGCCAAGATTGTGGAAAACATTCCACATATTTGTAAGAATCAACCAGCACAAAAGCAATTAGTCAAGAAAAATGAAAGACATCATTGCGTCCGCTAAGTGGATGAAACACACAGAAATCAGTGAATCTCCTGTTTGGCAAGTGAAGGAACTCACCGTATTCTGGACGGCCTTCCTGTGTCTTGTGAGCTGCAGCACCAAGGGCCTCCTCGTCACGATACCTTGAAAAAGCGAGAACGGAGAAGAAGAAGAAACCACTTATTTAATCTCCAAAGCAGCCATTGAAAATTCATATGGATAACCGAAGTAGAAGAACCGGACAAAACCAATCAAGATCGAGGAACCCTAACCAGAACCACGGGGCAGAAAAATCGCGCCCAACGATGCTCTCCAACACCGACGATTTCCCCGAACTCTGTCCACCAAGAAACGAATCAAAGAAACGGGTTAAGAGACTGAACGAACAAACGACGCGACGGCAGCGAGGTCGGAGTATTAAGTACCTGTCCACCGACGACGGCAACGGACGGGAGTGTTTAAGTTGATAGTAATAAAGTAGAGTTATTACAGTAATAAGGGGAGGGTTGAAGTTGATATGAATAAAATATAGAGTTATTACAGGAATAAGAATAGGAGAAGTTAAATCTTCTCTATTTCTTTCAATATTTTTATAATTTCATAAAATCTATATTTTCTATGATTCGAAATTTATATAATTTTCCAAAATATATTATATTTATATAAATTTATGCAGTAAGAATGAAACTTTTTATCAATAAATTCTTTCAAGAATCAATAACCAATTTGACTTGTCCTTCCATAAATATTTTCTCTTGAATAAATAAACTTGTATTCTGATAAAATTAATCTCTTCATGATAACTACACAAGTTTAATTCCAATATTCTCCCCCCTTAAACTTGTTCCATCCAACATGTCAAGTTTTCTTCGAAAATGTTGAAATGTTTCAATTTTGAGAGGTTTTGTAAAAATGTCACCCACTTGTTCACTTGTCTTGACATGGTGTAGCTCCACCTTTTTTGTTTTTGACATGATCTCTTATAAAATGAAATCTTGTGTCGATATGCTTTGATCTTTCATGGTAGACTGGATTCTTGGCTAAGGCAATAGCTGATTTATTATCAATATAAATTTTGGTTGACTTCTCCTGTGGCATATGAAGTTCCTGAAGCAATCTTCTTAGCCATATTTCATGACAAACACAAGAAGATGCTGCTATGTATTCTGCTTCACAATTTGATAGAGCAACTATATGTTGTTTTTTTGAAGACCAAGTAAATGTAGCTCCACCAAAATAAAATACAAATCCAATTGTCCTCTTTCGATCATCGTAGTTTCCAGCCCAATCACTGTCACTATATCCAATAAGATCCAATCCTTTTGATCATGAATAGAATATTCCATACTCAACTGATCCCTTAATATATCGCAAAATTCTTTTAGCTACATTTAAATGAGAAGTCTTAGGAGATTCCATGTATCTACTTATTAAACCAACTCCAAATAATATATCAGGTCGAGTGCATGTCAAATACCTTAAACATCCAACTAGACTTTTGTAATAAGTTGGATTAATATATTTACCTTCGCATTCTTTGGTCAACTTAGTGTCATACTCAATAGGTGTATCTGTAGGATAACAATCTTCCATAGAAAACTTCTTTAGAACCTCTTATGCATAATTTTCTTGTGAAATAAAAATTCCTTCATTATTTTGTATAATTTCGATACCAAGGAAATAAGACATTAAGCCCAAGTAAGTCATCTCAAACTCCTTCTTCATAGAGTATTTAAAATCTTTAATCATGGAGCTACTACTGCCTGTAAATATTAGATCATCTACATATAGGCATATAAACATGATATCTCCATCAATGTTAGATTTTGTATAGAGAGCATGTTCATGTGGACATTTAGAAAAACCGTTTTGAATAAAATAAGTATCTATCTGAGAATTCCATGCTCGTTGGGCTTGTTTAAGCCCATAAAGAGCTCTCTTTAACTTATATACTTTGTCCTTTTGTTCATAAATAATAAAACCAGGAGGTTGTTGAATATATAACTCTTCTTCAAGAACTCCATTAAGGAATGCTGATTTGACATTCATTTGTAAAATTTTCTATTTCATTTGAGCTGCTAAGGAGATAAGTAATCTTACTGTCTCCAATCGAGCAACTGGTGCAAACACTTCTTCATAGTCGATTTCATATTGTTGTTTATATCACTTTGCAATCAATCGTGCTTTATATTTCTCCACCTCTCCTTGTGCATTCCTTTTTGTTTTGAAGATCCACTTAACACCGATCGCTTGGTGGTCTTCTGGAAGTGTAGCAAGCTCCCATGTATCATTTTTGTTAATTGCATTAATCTCCTCCTTCATAGCTTGTCTCCATTTTTCTTCTCTACAAGCTTCGTCAAAAGTTAATGGATCATATCATGTAAAAAGATAAAATATAGAAAATTCATCATTATTAGTATCAAATCTCTGAGTCACATCATATAGCTCCTGGATCGGTCTTGTCCTTCTTATAATCAGAGTATTAAGTACATGTACGCCGACGACAACAACGGAGGGGAGCGCTTCCCAGAGCGTCGGCGGGGTGTCGGCGACGGCGCCTCCATCGTCGTCGTCTCTGAAACCCTGACTCAAAATTCGGACTCGGTAAGACAAAGAAAGTTTCGAAAGCGCCGAAGGAAAGAGAGGTATGACGTCGGCGGCAAGTGCATTGGCGAGAGAGGAGTGAGAGATTCTATTGAAGCCGGTGGTTGGCTCTCACCGACAGCTAAGCTATTTGTTTGTTTCCCGTTTATGCCCCTGGGGAGTTACCTGCAAGCGAGCTATGGAAGGGCTTTTTGGGTATTCTGTGCGCCATGCCATGGGCAGGTTAACGACGTTTTCAATTCTGCGGTCCCATCGAGTGGGTCTTACTTCCTTTCAAATGTTGTCAGATTCGCGTCACGACCACGACGGGGAGGCGCTTACGATTTCGAGACATGACTAGAGCAAAGACTTGGATTACGATAGACCGTGACGCAAATATAATCGATGTAAGGCAGATGACAATTTATATAGGCATCTTTTAAGTAAAATGATCGGCCAACGTATAATAACATAAAACACTTCTCCTGCTCCCGCATGTCACACACAAACCATGACACCTCGAGTTTAATCTTGCAATGGAAGTGGTGGAAGAATTGAGCTGGTTTATAGTTTTTTTTTTCTGTTTTTTTTGACGGATGTAGCACCACCCATAAATGAAAAAAAAAAAAACTATAGTTCAACCCGAATTGATTTATAAAATCAGGTATATGGATGCATTATTATTAATTGAGCTTAACCATTTGAAGATAGTAGTTCAATTGGACACTTGAAGTGGATTGTAACCATTAACAATGGCCATCTTTTTTATATGAATTTATTTTTGTAGTAAACAAATGAAGAAATTGTTTTTTTTATCAGTAAAACTGAAAGGGGCGTTGAGAAGTCCAAGAATAAAATTGCCAATCTGTTGAGAGTACTTGCTTGCGAGCAAGTGAGCTCGCCCAGTGAGATGGTTCCACATCAGAAGAAACAAATAGGAAGGGATAGAAAGAATTTTATTGGTTAAACATCATTTAACATGGAAAAGAGAGTAGGTAGCCATGGAAGATTCAAACTTGAAAGCTTTTAACAATCACACAAGAGGTGGCAGATGGTGGACCTCCAAATCCTATATTGCATTTGATCCTCAAACATGACCTGGATGGCTCCCCCAGTGGTGCCAAGGGTTATCAGGTAGAATCCATGGGCATCCTTAGAGAAGCCTCCTTTTAAATCTTCCATTGCATGAAATATCCTATCTGAAAAAGATATATATCAGAATGTACATATGATATTTGATGCAGTAAGTAGCTGACATCTAAGGCTACTGGATGTTGATACGAAATGCACGGCCCTCAAAACTTACAGATGAAACAAGTAGCAAAGAAGACGAAACCTAACATGCTTACACTCTTTGTATGTGCTGATTACTCCGCGCATGTATTTCTTAGTTAATCTCACTGTAAGTCTATAATGCTTCAGGAAAATGTACACCAATCTTAGATGAACCTTCCCTGCAGAAACCCAAATTATCACAAGTCAAATCTCCATTCATGAGGGAGAACTCTAGATAGATTGTTCTTACCTTCTGGCATGCGGACAGGAAGTCGAGCACCTCTTGCAAGCACATTCTGGTCCTGTGATACATGCCTACTGGCGGCTGCTCTCCGCTCAAGTGTGGCGGCTCCTCTTAAACCTACAATAATAATGTCATATCAGTTCATATCTTATCTCGGGAGATGTTATATATATATATATATATATTTCACTTCGAAGAAGTACGAGATCAATTCTCTGTGGAAGTTGTAAACGATGCATTACATGTTGCAGCAGTTGCAGTGAGCGTCGCCATGTCGGCAGAAGTCTTCGTTGCTAAGCCTGTACTAATGGCAGAAGCAACGCACTCTCTGTGAGCCCCCGCAGACTCAGCTGCTTCGGCGCACACAGTTGCGACCAAAGCTGCAGCAGAAGCAACCACGGCGCTTATCTTCTCGTCCGACTCCCCTACCGTATCCATCACGCTCATGCCCTTGGAATCTCTTGGTTCCAACCTAGAACGGGCCATGATGCCGGAGATGGCCGCAGCCAACCTTGTGACGGAGAGTGCAGCATGCACTTGAGCCACATGGAGTCGCAGCCTCTCCTTTCTCCTCTTTCTGCATCCTCTGGACAAGCTGCCGAAAAGTTCCCCACCCAACCATGCCTTAATTTCTCCCACCTTCATCTGTGCATAATTTCGAAGAAATCATAGATAGTAAGTATCATGAAACAATTTTTTTTTTTTTTTGGGTTCGAATGCTTTCTGGTTTTTTCAGCATTTACCCAGCCGGTGTGGAGTTGCTTGTGCTTTCCTACAGCTGATTGCACCAGATTTCCAGTTGAAAGCAGTGTCTGAAATGATCATTAGTAAGGAAGGAGAGTAAGAAGATTAGATTTGTCTAAACAAGGGTGGGAGATGTTCTTACCAGTACTTGCTCCAATCTGAGTTTGTCATCCTCATCGAAATGGACATTGCTCTCCTCTGTTTGCTTCTCCTCTAGCTCTTGGCCGTGCTCCCTGCCCTGCATCAAGAAGGGTTCAAACCGCCGCCCGTCTGTGGTAGCCACTAAAGAATAGGAATGGATTGAGAATTATTTTAACGTTGATGCACTATGTGATAGCTGTGAATGGCTTGCTTATTCATCATGGTGGAACTTCTGATATTGGACACTACCAGCTTCCATGAACACTCGGAAGAAGGGATGATTGATTCCCAATTAGACATATTCACACCACTCGAGGTAGGAGTGTAATGGACGACGCATATTATAAGCTTATAGTGAGTAATAAATAAAGAAACCCATTCTTCAGAATATATATATATATATGATGGACATCGAAAAGAACCACTTACTTTTAATACTTACATTTGACGAAAGCATTTGAAAGAAATCGGAGGAAGAAGGGCTCCAAGTTCTAGAGAGGAAACCCATAGCTTCAACCGGACTTTTGGGGACCTCCACTGGGGAATAATAAAACGTCGACAGCTGTGACTTCTCCTTGCACGCCTCGATGGCTCCTCGTTCCTCGAATGCCACTAGTTTATCATTCTGAAATGGATTTAGAAGCCATGTTAGAATTTTTTTTACATGAGGTAGGGATTGCAGAAAACAAGTTGTTCAAGCGAATACCGTGAAGTAGGAGGGAGGTGAAAGATGTCTTGAGAAGGAGACACTCTCAAACTTCACTCCTCTTCTAGCTCTCTCCATCTTGGACCTCTTGAACCTGTTCAGGAAGCAGACATTGGAGGAGATGAAACCAAAGTTGCATAACATATATATATTTCTTGATGGGATTTTGGAAGAACAAAGAGGATAGAGTTCATGTTCCACAATGGTTGTCGTTACTAAATGCCAGACAAAAAAAAAAAGACATGGACTCCATTCCACCAAAAGCACAGCCTTGGGAAGATTTCTCCCGAAAACGTCAAACAGAAGAGCAGAAACCCACAAGTCACTAAAGCCATGAGAAACAAAACGGAGTGAAGGCCGACTGAAGCATGAATGAAGTCACCCATCAAAGCAAACCACCATCCCACATTCCCATGATTCCATTAGGAGGAGGCTCGTTGGGTGTTAGACATGTCCGGTGATAAAGCAACAAGCTAAAAAGTAGGAAGGAAACAAATGGCTAAGACTAAATGGAAAGCTGAAACAAAAACAATGAGAACCTACTCGAAATAGAAGGCCCCGGATGGACCAGAAGCTATTCGCCTGACGCGTGCATCCTTGGAGCTGCAACATGCATTCTTAAGGAAGAGCACGAGCAAAGCGCCAGCTTTCGTGGCTGAACTGATTGGTTAAACTATATGGCTCTACAGTGGGTGAGTAATAATGATTTGAGGAAAGAGTACTCCAACTGCGCTTAAACTAAAAAGTATACCTCGGAAGGATCACCGAGTAAGACATCAATACTAGGAATTTATCGGAGGAATAGCATGGAAACCCTCGGAATCAGAATCACCTCGAGTTGCAGAGAGCACAGCACTTCATGTTCTTCACCTCTGATTGGCAAACGATACATCCTCGGTATCAACATGGTCCTTTTCTTTTCTACGGTAAAGCTAGCTGCATGAAACAGAAGCATCCATCTCCTGCAAGTAAGTATAAAGGTGTTAACCGAGAAATATGACTTGGGTGAGGATTCATTCTCCTCATAAATATATGCATGTGCATCTGCAGTGCGTGCATCGTCAAAACAACAAGCAGTTGGTCGACATGATCCTCTTGGGGCCATCACACGCAGGATGGTATCAACTAGGGAAGAACGAGACCGGGGTAAGCTGTGCTTGGATCGGAATACCACAGTTGCCATGTATTTTAAATGGGGGGGGGGGGGGGTGATGGCATATGGATTGGAGCCACAGCACTACATTGACAAGTTTATTATGTTTCACAGTTGGGGTGTAATTAGATGGGTTGATTGGGCCCTAAATAATTCAGTTATTTTGGGGCCATTTCACGTGTTAATGCTCCCTTCTGACACGACGATCGACGTCGCCTCTTCAGCATTCACTGTGCCGCGGTGTCCTTGTTGCTCGGTGCAGCAATCACTGTACCTATCGGAACGAGTGATAGAGTCGTGTCATAAAACTAGTGTCAAGTGGCCTAAACCCATTATATACCCCATCAACAAGGAAACTGCACTTTGTTTGAGAAGAAAAGGTTGGTACACGTGCGATACGTACCTCACGCCAAGAAACTCGATAGTAAAAGACTTCTCTGCAGTCTCTGCCAACTATTACCATCAACAGTCATTTGAGTTGTCTTTGTAATATATATGACTTCTCGCCTCCTGGAATTGCCAGGAGACAATATCGTTCCTCCTTTTTTGCCAGAGTTCCAGTTGCCTTCTCGAACAGAAATGTGTGTTCTTTGGAAGGAAGAAGCGAAGTCCAATCTCGAAGAGATGTTGCTTTCCTTCATGCACCAAGGTATTTGGACTAATAAATCATGAAGCGAGAATATATCAACTGAAAAATCCCATTTGTTAATCGCACCCAACAAGATCAGGTGCATTTAGACGCTTCAAGATGTAGTTAGTAGTAAGTAAGCATTACGAATGAAAAAGAGAGACAGAACAAAAAAAAAACCTGGTTGACAAAATGTGGGGGAGTCTTCTCCAATCGTAGTTCCTTCCTTACAGAGTGACCTTTTCCCCAAGTGAAAAGAACAAGGTTTAATAAAACGCTGAACCAAGGGAGGAGGTAAACTTGGAACTGGACATTAAGAGAGAGCAGCTAATCCAGTAGATATAGATATAGGAGAGCAATGGTTGGATAATAAAAGGGGGTGAAGGATACTCCAGTAAGTTCGGTTCCTATGCGTGCCGATCCAGTCAAACTATTCTGAAAAGGATGGTATAACAGCAGCCCGGTGAGATGTTGTGACTTTGAAGAACTTTGGATAAACCAACAGTTGCTCATGTTGGAGTACTATCGCTGTGGTACTTGTGTACTTGCGTACCTTTGGAGGGACAGAAAGGAAGGGGCGAGGGATGGTTGCATCTGCAAGTCATGGGAAATTAACTGAGAGGCCTACCTATGCATAGCCAACTTGTCAGGAGCTAATCTTCTAATAATTAAAATGCTTGGATCATCGCACCACTAATGTATAAAAAAAACACTTGCCTTCCTGCCACTTGAGAAACTGCTGCCGCCACACATGGCTTTCAAACCTTGCGACCGGCTCTATATGTCTACCAGTTTATTTGTGACTAATTATATATTCCTTTTTTTTTACTACTTTTAGTTTTATTAATATGACGATTTTTATACTTAAAATTTTATATTATTTTTTATAATTTAAAAATAAAATAAATAAACTAATTTGTCCTAATATCGCCAATTGTATTGATAAAAAATATAATTGATTGAGCCTTCATGAGACTAATGATGAGAAACGCAAGAGAGACTATCATTTGGCTTTAAAACCTTGCGGCTTCAAAATACAATTGATTGAGCCTTCACGAGTCTGATGATGAGAAACTCAATGATAGCAAGAGACACGTGAAAGTTTCTCATGCAAGTTGGACCGATTCAACAAGGAATTGGTTCGATTGATTGAGCCCAAGTCTAACTTAATTTTGAGTTAATTCTCACAACCAAAAAAAGAAAAGAAAGGAGATGATACCTGATTCTGTTTCTTATATCTCCCTCTTCATCTCTTGTGTCTTCACCTTCTTTCTGCTTCGCGACGTAGTTCAGGATGAGGACTATGGCTTGAAACACTCCCGTATTCGACGATGCATTATGTGAACATGATTGTACGATTAGTGCATAACAATTTCTCACACGAGTTGAAATGTAGAGAGTGAAGGCTCCCATGAAGAGGGAGAGACCCAAAGTCGTTACATTTCTCATCGTCGAGATCTAAATGCCACTATTGCCACAACTAGGTGACAACAACATTGAGCATCCTAGCGATGGTCACTCTCGCTTTGCCAAGTGGTAGGGCTCTAGGTCTCCCCCTCTTAATGGGAGCCTTCGTCTTCGTCGATCTCACCATCATCTCCTCCACGAAAGTTATCTTCACTCATCCAACCCCATCAGCTCTTCTCCATAACCGAGGATACACTCACTAAGTTATTCATCGTTAGATGTGAAAGAAACATTAAAATTATATTTTTATCTATCACTTTAGCATCGATCCAACACGTGATATCATGTCAATGAAGTTGATGATATTACATCAAATAAGATTATTTGTTTAAAATTTTACTATAATTTTTTTAAATATAAAAATTATGATGCTAATAGGATCTATGTAATTAGCCTCTGTCCAATCTGATCTGAACTGCAGTCGGGTCAAAAGATCAGTAGTTGGAACAGACTTCTCACTCCGTCTTTTTTTTTTTTCCAGAGTTCAAATCCTGCTTGCTGTAGCCCAAATCTTGTACCGTTCACTGGGCCATTTCCTCTGCAGTGGACTACTACTGTATATGTGTTTGTGTGAGTGACAGCAGCAGTTAACCTTTGCCATGCAATGTACTCAAATAGAATCATAATATCAACCATGTCCCCATATATTCAAGCTTTGGTTATCAACAATTCTGATAAACCAAACTAGTATAATTTTGAAGAAACTTCAACATGGTTAAAAAGAGGAAGAGAGTGAAAGAGATAGAGAGAGAGCAAATGCTAAGTTGGGCAACCACAATAAAAATATGGTTCCTATAGTCAAATCCACCTTAAAAGACTGGGTGCATCCCTGCACTTTCTCTTCAAAATTCCAATAAATACTTGTCTTCTTTCTTGAAGATGCTAAATTCCCCACACCTCTTCTTCTTGTCATCTTTTAACATTTCACGTTCTCAGATGTGACTGTAATCACAGTCACAGCAATCGTGACTACAGTAGCCAACTCAAACAGCTTGCATGGAATGAAGTGGCTGCAGTACCTGAGCCATCTTAGTAGGAGGCTCATCAAGTGACAAGGAACAATTAATGTAGTCAACCAGCAATAATAAATCAATTGCATGGTAGCATTTCTCAGTTATGCCAACACCTTATTAATGAATTCATGACCATCTCTGGTTGCCTCTGTCTATAGTTAACATCTTGGGATGCCTTCTAACACATAATGCAAACTCATCAGCACTAAACCACTCATGTGAAGTGTCCATTTTAGTGTCAAGAACTATCTAAACCCAATGAATGCTGTCTCCAATCAAGTAAAATACCAACTTTAGCCAACTCATATCTAAAATAAGTGCTCCTACATCAGCATTTATATCTTCTGATAGCAGCCATTATCTACTTTGTTCAAAGAATACTCATGTGGTTTCAATCTTAAGGATTCCCCAGTTAACTCCCTCGGAACTTGGAAACATTCTCTGGTTTACCTAACCACATAAATATTGCCAACACCACAATGCTACCAACTCCATCATGAGAAGCAGTCAATGTTCATACCCCTACCAAACAAGAAGATACAGTGACAAAGGTCCTAGACAAACAGCAAAACCAACTATCAACTCAGTGGATCAGACATCGACATTAATCTATTTGTATACATGATTTGAAGTAACAATTCCAAGTGGAGTCCCATCGATAAACAACAATACCTAACCTAGTTGGGACTCAAGAAACTACTACCGCTACATCGTCCTCGGACAACGAAGCCTACCTGCTTAATGTGAAGCTATCAATCAAACCGTGCACGCTGGATTCTCGAGTCTCCCCAATCGGATCCACGAAATATGACCCTCCAACTGCATATTCCCACCAAAGTTGTCGGAACTCATCTCTTTACATCAAAGAAGGTAAACACCCACAAAATACTCGCGTCCAACAATCGATGGCAACTAAATGAATCCTATTCGGATCATTCTAAGCACGCCGTTACTCAACATTACCATCACCACATGAGAGAAACCCTAAACAAACAGATCAACCCACAACTAAAGAATCCCGATCCTGATAACCAGCAAAGCAAATCATTGAAGAAAACGATAGTAGCCGATCGACCTGTTAATTTGTCGTACATGGATTGGGGGGATGATGCTGATCATCTCACCGACTGATCGCCCAAGAACACATCGGCGCGCCATCGCCAAGACGAGAGAGACTTCCGACTCGAGATCGGAAGGGGAAACGTAGGCGATGGTGAGAAAGAGATCCGGAAGAGAGGGACGGAGCAGATCTCAAACAAGCGAATAACTTCCTCTGGTTCTGTTATATAATTGGTGCGTCGCGGAGGAGTGTGGTTTTTGGTCGAAAAAGGAGACGCTTTTCCCGCCCGATGATTCCGCTGTTTCTTTACTTTTTGTGGTACCCACTTTCCTACCTTCCTAATAATTGGAGTCAGAGAAAGGGCTCCACCTCGATCTTATTCACGAGGAAAGGGTGTGAAACGCATCGGCGGTGGAGGTGACGAGATGGATGGTTATAAACCTCTTTGCGTGATAAAAACCGTTATAAAACCAACCTATCGCAGCATCAGCTCAGTTTTAGCGTTACATTACTAACTTGGGCTTAAGCACATCAGATCATTTAAAATTATATGGATTAAGTGTCATTTTGAGTTAGATCTTAATAAATGATATTGTAATAGACATAGCATTGCTCGTAAAGTATATTATCGTACATCAAATAGGGACAGCCACATTCGGTTCAAAGTTCCAAACTGACCAAATAAATAAAAACAAAAATAAGTTCCATATTACATTTAAAATGGATTTTTTTCTTGCATCAATTGAAATTATCGGGTGAAATTGAAACCATAAATAAAGTGACGAACCAAAATTGACAATTCCAGAACCAAGATCCGGTAATCAACATTAGTAGTATCATGGCACAAAATTATTGCTGGGCTAGGACACCACTGATAGGCTAGAAGCACATCATTGACATAAAAGCTATCACTAGCTAGTATTATGCTAAGCAGTACGATAATAAACATGAGAGAAGGACTCTACATTTACAACAACTTTGGTCACACGGCTCACAAATGTATGGTACACTCCATCTCATTACAGTGCGGATGATCTAATTACCCGATTAAATTAAACTCTTGATGTTGCAAAAATTCGCCAATGATAAGAGTTTGTGAAACTTGAGAACGTTAGGTGTACAGAACCGGATGCAACTCTTGTTCATGTACAACATCTTTACAACTGTGCAGGGCGCGACCACATTACGGCAGGCTGCAGATCTCATAGCGGTGCCCAATTCATCGTCACGGATGTTCATGCCATAATTTCCAGACCTCAGCTTGCACAAGAACTGTTGTTTTGTCGCACAACCCTGTTCAAAACACTGTGGTGGGCAACGATCCTAGTAAAGCATTATCCTTCTTCATTGAATTTGAAATGTTGTGTATACTTACCTTCCCAACTGGGATAATTCAGGTTCTTCCAGCAGCAAGTCTTGCAGTAATCTTGAGTCTCGATCCCTGCAACAATTAGAGCTTGAAAGAGATTAGCCACCGATCAAAGACTAAGATGTTTTGCGCAACAATGTAAGTATGAAGACGTATAAAACCAAAGGCTGAATAGAATCACCTATGATCAAGAGAAACAAGCCTATGGTGAATGGTGCAATCAGTGCCAACATAAGCAACAATTAGACTGCCAGCATCAGGGTGAGGCCAGCTGCGAGAGGTTGGAAATCGGAGCACAAAAGTTCCTGTCCTTTGTAGTCCTCCGGGACCTTTAAGTGCAGACTCTGCTTCCTCCCTCGTAACGAAACCTTCTATCCATTTCGGTGAAAGACATTTCCATATTCTGTTTATTCTGTCTTTCGATAAAGCAAAAGCTACAGGATACAACCAGTGCCACATCCTGTCAAATTCTTCCCTGCCCAGATCATCACCACATCCAGCAATTCCATGCAAGATTTCAAGGTCCTGAATAATTTCTGCGCTGTGTCAATAGCTCTATTTCTTGAGGACCAACATTTAACAGTTTGGAAGATGGGAAAAAAGGCAACCTGTCCGGACAAGGGTCTACTTGCAGAATTGGCAACCATCATGAATTTGTTATTGATCTCAGAAACTGCATCCATCCAGAGAGCTCGTTGCTTCTTCCGAGAGATGGAGTTCCAAGTATCATCTCCTTCTTGGACCAAATGCTTTGAAACCAATATTTGATTTCTGTCGATATCAAGCAAGATAAAATTACACAAAAAGTAGTCCTTATATATATTAATTATATCATCATAAAATTAAAACTATAGACAAGGAATTAATTTTAAAAGATCACCGGTGATGAGAGCATCCACTGTACAGGCAAACCTGCTCTGCAAAATTTGCAATATCTTCATTGCTTGCAGAAGCTATTAACTGCTTAAGTATCATCGATCGCTCAAAAGTACTCTCCAAACAGTACCGAAATATTGCGACATCCGAGACAACAGACTTTTGGCTCCATCTGGAGTCCAGATCTTTAAGATCAGTGCTCTCGGAATCTGATGGTCCACTGTCTGTTCCTTCAAAGTTGTTTATCCTCATTTCTTGGTTTTTCCTCTTCTCACAGAATGCAAACATGTCAGAAAAAACTGAGTTAGCACTATGCTAAATACAGAAAGGACTTCCACATATGTACATCTTGACAATCAAACAAGAATTACCTGTTCTGAGCTCCCATTAGCAACCAGTTCTGTTGTTGACCTGTTATCCTCGACTTTAAAATGTTTTGACTGTGGACTGCATTTCAAGTCAGACTGGTTTGATGCTTTTAATTGACCATTCCCATACACATCACGAATTGCTTGCAACCCATCACTGGCCTTCAGCAAATGAATTTCGTCGAGAAGAACTGTTGTTGAAAGTGACCTTTTCCCAAACCCCATTGTCCGGTTACTGCGGTTCCTTGAGATACAGCGTATCGGACAAGAATATGCTTCAAGAAATGGATATCTCTGACCATGCAATGGGTGGAAACAAACACGGAAAAGCCGATTGTCACATTTTGATGATAGCTGAAGCAAGAAGCATAAAAGGGAAAAAGAAAGTCAGCCTCAAAACTCAACTTTGCATCTAGAGACAAGAAGCAAGCATACATAGAACCTACTATTATGATGTAGCTATAAAACTAATAACTAAAAGATCCAAGGACTACTTGTACCATATAGTTATACACTGAACACCAGCACTCAACAATGTCAGATACCAAAATAAGTACCAGATAATTCTAAAAGTCGTCCACATTCAGGCAAGGTAAAATATCCGCAGCCAGAAATTACTGCAACAGCCTCATTTTTCTTTATCTTTTCCCCTCTTTTTGAATAAACATTAATATAAAAAACTCAAATTACTTTAGGAGTTACCTGAGATATTTTAAGCTTAAATGTGGCACGGCCACGAAGAAGCATGACCGGCCTATCAGTAGAAGGGTATTCAAGTCCATCACAACTTGTTAGCAATGGTGCTTCGGCATCATCTCGAGTTTTTTCAACAGGAGTTCCACTGTCGGCATATAAAAGTGAAGCAACTACCTGAAAGCAGGAATAAGCAATCATCATAAACAAGATAAATAAAAAGAAAATCATGCAGATGCTGGTTCTAAGAAAAAACCTGTAGGAAGCAAAATTTACCTCCATCTCCCTATGGACTGATCTACCAAAAGCATCTAATAGCACAACTTCCAAAGAGAAGTTCCTGCGGCAAGACGCCTACATTAATCAAACTATTAGTCTCAGAAAAAACATGCAATAAGTTTTAGGAAAAAGTTGGAACATAAACAATTTCCCATCACTTGTAATGTCAGTTTAGAATCTGAGATAATAACATTTTACTTCAAATTTCTTGTCATATTACTATTACGGTCATGCTGGATACAACTACTGTCAGAAACTTCTTAGTAACATGTTATATACTAATAAAGTATTGATTGATTTAAAGAAGTTACTAAAGAGATGGGGATACTTTAAGATACTCGATGGAAATTTTGGGCATACTTCTCTGAAGATCTTCAGATGAGTTTTTCACTTGCAACCCTCTGGCTACCACCTAGGTTCTATGATAGACTATCTCACAGGATAGGAACTATGATCAGGTAGATAAAAATATGGAAATTGAGAACATATGTTGTGGATGACAAAGGACAAGCATATTATAAATATACTTCGTATGACATGCATACACGAGCAAGAATGAGCATGCTGATATTAGTTTTGTGTATATTTGGCATGTTAATGGAGATTACTGGATAACTGAAGATCATAGTTCAAGTTTCAAGTTTTCCTTTTTCTTTTTTTTTTTTCTCAATCACAAGGAATTCAGTAGTTAATGACTCCCGATGGTGGGAGATAGTAGTCATAGATACTCCTAGTCTTAGATACTCTTAATGCTACAATAAAAGAATCTTCCTCTTCATGCATTCAAAATCAAACAGCTAACCAATAGATTGCCAATCCACAACATATGGAGTTCAAGCTTTAAACTTTCAAGAACTGTACATTAAACAATTGGTTGCTAAAATATAATGATTTCTTAATCCAAACTACTATTCCCATTGTGAGATGTCCATTGCAACTAACTAATATGTATCAATGTTAAATAGTAATATAACGTTTAGTTCTACATCAAAAGTGGACTAAGACTTAGATTGACTTATAAGGGCCAGATGTACTACTGTTAACTTCAGCCTAAGCATGTCAATTATCTCATCAAGTTGGATCGTAATAATATAGCAATACCTCCAATTTAGTCCATCCCACATCAAAAATAGACTGAGTTAGATTAACTTATAAGGGTACAATGGCTGATGGATGATAAGATGCCAGTTATCCCATCAGGTCAGGTCGTGATAAGTTATTTACATATTTCTCTCAAAAATACATTTTTTGCCATACTTTTTCGTGATTTATTTCATAATTAATTGAACTTTTCATTGCCTATCACTTCAAATTTACATACATCATGTGATATAATATTTATTGCAGCTTTGCTCATAAGATGAGAGCTCTGACCTTGCCACCAACAATGCTCCAGACACCATCACCTCCTTCTTCAACACCATCCAAAATGCATGAATTATCAAGAGACAACTTTGCTGGAGGATTCTGTTGTAAGGTTAACATACTTGCTTATATATGCTATTATAAGAGGTAGCTGAATTTAGGCATCTTAAAAGCAAGTAAGCACCTTAACAAACTGATCTGATATTGATGCTGATATAGGCAAAACCTGAACATGATAGATGTAACCACCAAGGTTCCCATCGTTTCCAACTAGTATAATCTTCTTCATATCATCTTGACAGTGCTTGCTGGATAAGACAAACAAAGACTTCTCCCCAACCAGTTTTCCATCAACATGAAGACACATATAATTTTCAGATACCTGAAAATCAGCATGTCCAGAAATTTTGCATTAAATTGTGCAGACTCATCAAACTGTCTCACATCAAACAAGAGATGATAATTCCAAAAGAAAGTTCCATGTGCTTTATTCTCAAAACAATAACAACAAGCTGTGCACTTTATTTATATGAAAAGTAATTTTTGAACAATTACATAAAACAAATCAAGCAAAGAAAATAAACTCATAAGCTTGAACCACTAGATGTGCCGCTGTGAACCCTAGTCCATCTCCGGCAATAAAATTAAGGATTATAATCAAAGAAGTATGAAGATTAAGTCTAATTATTTTGAAATAACAAAATTTTGACTTTTCTTATGGCACGTTAAATATAAGAAGTTGATGTAGTCCTTTCATGCCCATGGTTCCAAATATTCAAGCGACACCTAAAGGATGAAAGCTAAGCAGATGATCCTCAAAAAACATTATATTAAAGAACATTATAAGAATGTAAAACTGTCCTCCCTTTAAAATAGGAGATACTAATTATCAATGTTAGCAATACCGTACTATACCGCTCGGAACATATCGGTCCGATAGAGGACCGGTACAGCTCGATACCTTAGTGTACCATGTGTCGGTATGCTCGGTACATACCACACCGACAGCTGATCGATACATCGGTACGGCACGAGATTGCGAACCTTGCTAATTATAATATGCCAACAAACAATTCCAAAGTTTTCTGAAAGTTACTTAAGGCATCCAACAAATATATATATGTGTGTGTGTGTGTGTGTGTATATTCATGAATGATTTCTTCAAATTAAGAGCAATTACTCATCCAAAATTGCAATGGATATGTTGCATTTAATAAGGGGAAATGGATAGAGGAAGAAAGAAACACACGGAAAAAAAGTTAATTCAAATTTAGAACATCAACCCATCAACCAGAAGCCTGACATAACTTGCAGAACTACGTCACCTCCATGGCAAAAATGTGAAAGTGAAACATTGGCAAATAAGAAATAACAACAACAAACATAATCAAGTGAATCTTTACACAGGCATTACATTCCAATGACATAACCTGGTCAATAAAAACAAATTGTACTGAATCACAGTTGATGAATTCCCACCCCCGATGTCACAGACTCAAATCCATGAGAGGCAAACAAAACTATCATTCTAATCAAGCAAGAAATTAGATAAAAGTCTTTCTTACCTATTGAGTATAAGATTAATCATCTGTACGGTCGATTCACAAGAGCGTACTTCTATGTGACCCAGGGACCTGATGTAAGCGACAATCTAACCAAATTAGGGTTCCTTGTTTGAGCCAAAACTTCTCGTTCCATCAAGGGAACAAGAAGCAAATTGGGAAGTCTCATTCATGATTCATGTGAATTGTTATTTAACAGTTTTTTTGCCCACAATTGACATGGGATCAACTCGTCCAGATCTTGGAGAGTGCAACTTGCATATGTATATGCTGCTGCCACTTCTCTTTAGCGGGAAGGACGCAGAGGGGACAAGAGACATCAGAAGAGAAGAAAATTGATGCCTGAGAAAGAATTGGCTTCCCTTTCTTAACATCAAGATTCTTTAGGTGATCTTCCATTTTTTTTCCCCAGTTCTGCAAGTTCCATCAAGGAAAGACACAAAGAGCCTTTGTGGCAGCTAGCTGGCACTGGTCATGCAGCCACGAATGAAATCATTGAACCAAATAATGATATAGTACTTTGGACAACTGCAGCCCATGTCCTGCTAATTCTGTTGCAAATTATGAATAAGATCAACAGTAAAAATGTAGTATGCTTCTCAGATGCTGACATTCATACAGCTGACCGTATGCCTCATTTATCATTGAGGTACAAAATTTATAATCTAGATGTGATATGACAACTACATGCTAGAACCTTTAATGTTTTTTGGTGGAGGTAAAGGTTAAAATAAGATGATTTTGCTTCAACCAAAACCAAAATATCTAAATGTAGAAGCAACTAGTTTAAAAATTATCTAGATCAACTACCATGTTCTACGGTCCTTCTCTGATATGATATGCCACCTATATTAGGAAACAGAGGAATAAAAATGGCAAATAAGCAAAAAGTCTCAAAATGATTAAGAATAGCAGATGACAAATGTAGGAAATTGCAAAACGATTCACTTTTTGTAGCTTTGAAAACATATCGATCTTATAAACAATTCTAAAAAACCACATACCTGACATCCAATATGAAACCATTTCTCCAATGGGCAGTCCATTTCAGCAGCTGTGTGAAACATGTCAGTCCAGGGAAATGGATTCTCAGAAGATGGAGCTTCTTTGTGTATTAATATCAAAGGAAGTAGAATCAGTTTATTTTCCTCATTTAGAACAAGAAAAGGAACTTCATCTTCACTTTCTGAAGTCTTCTGTGTTATTAAGGAAGAGAAATTACAACTCTGTCCAGCTAAACACTAAAAATAGACGATTTCAAGAGCAAAAGATATTCCTGAAGACATAACATTCACTCTAGCCACTGTTACAAAGTTTAGATGGCAGGTACCCTCAAACTTCATGCTCAAGTCTTATTAATTATGTAGATGCAATAAAAGGTGCCAAGAACAGTACATAGTAAAAAAAAAAAAAAGAGTAATTCTGTTGCTGCTCCACCTGCATTCCCCAAAAAGGATGAAGCAACAGCAACACACAAAGAAGAAAATATATGCTGAGAAAACTTCCAGTGTACAAATTCCCGTTTGCCTCAAGTGACATCATACTAACACATCGTTTTAAACGAAATACTGTTTTGAGAAAGAATCAAAGTCAGACATTTGCATCCATCAAGAAGTGTCAAAAAGAGCAGAACTTTTTGCAAGACAAAACCAAGAAACAACGGATGAAACACCGGTTTTGCAAGGTAACAGTAGTGAATTCTTCCAAACTTGATAACCAAGAGTAAGAAATCTTCATCACGTGGAAGAAACAATTAACCATCTACCCTAAGAAATAAAGAGCAGTCAGACTCGGGTACCCATTATCCCCAAACAACCAAACTTGGCGGAAAAGGTTAAATGAATAAACGAACAAATTCATTCCGTTTATCAGCATCCATTTCAAAGATAAACCACGGAGAGCAAGGAAAAGGAATTGAGGGTTCCCCCCTTTCCCACACACAGCAAAGGAACGACCCTTTCAAGTCAACCAACAGCTGAACCTCTGGTACGACGACTCCAGCGAAAACAGCAACGCGAAACAAACTAAAAGAACCCGCACTAACATTCCGGGTTTCGAACAAGAAATCGCGGAGAAAAAGGGAAGAAACAGCAAGAATAAGCAATACAGAGACTTCCTTATTCGGGATCAAAAGATGAGGCAGGAAGAATCGGATACCTGCTTAAGAATGATGGAAGAAGGACGAGCAGAGCCGGAAAGATAAATCCAGAAGCAAAGGGAGAAGCCAAAGCCGCCGCCGCCTCGTTCGCCATCGCCATCGCCATCTCGTCCTTCCTCCTCTCCTGCTCCGCCTCGATCGAGGCTTATCCTGAGATCTCGGAGCTTGGCGTACTGCTCCTCGCGGCATTGCTCGCCGTCGGCCATGGCCGATCGAGGGGGGGGGTAAGGAGAAGGGTTGGGGTTTGGTGGTGCGGAGAGGACGCCTCCTTTATGTTTTCGGCTTCGAATTTTGGTGGGGTTGGGGTTTTCTTTGCAGCGAGGGGTTCGTTAACGGTCTCCGTTGTCGACCCTCGACTTGACCTCGACTTAACCTGTCCGAGAACGAACAGCTCTTTCTACCTCGCGTCATCTTCGACTGGTGGAGTCGGTGGGCCGTAGGAGTGGAAATGGAAGTTGATTGAAATCTATACCGTCCGAAGATGGGGTTGAGCAGCCTCGTCCTGATCCGACGGTGGACATTTCTGACCACGGGACAGTTTGTTAGTCAAAAGGGCGTTCGCGGGTGGATGTTGACGTTGGTGACTCCGCTCGAACATTAATTAATGTGCTGCGTGCGAGTGGCCATGCCACCGTCTTAGATTTGATGTATGTGCCTGTTGGACTGACTCAGAGACTTCAGCCAACACCCGTATCAGATTTTACACACCAGCAAAGGAAACATTACTGTTCGCCTACTAATATGGGGCAAGGAGTATAAAATAAATAAAACAAAAAAAAATTACTCGACACCAAGCAACAAAGCAATGCAACTGCTACTGTTGAAGGGGGATGATGCCCATAGTAACAAATTAGCGACAAATAAATAATTTGATGTTTCACTAACGAAGCTGGAAGCTGGAGGCTGGAGATATCATCCTACACAGGTTAAATTGGAACTGCCAGCGCACAGTGTCTCAGAACATGAACAAGTACAAGCATGAAATGTGACGGACGTCCAACTTCCAAATTCACGGGCCCTTTTTATGTATGTCTCGATTCATAAGTCGAGTCAATAACCTCACAGTGCGGGAATAGTTGTCTCTGGGCCAATGTTTCTCATGATCATCCAACTCCTATGACAAAAAAGTTGCATGATCACTCTAGGTAGGTAGGTTATTCTAACGATCGTCATGAGAATCTGGGTTTTCTTTCAAGATCACAAAACCTTCCAGCACCGATGACAGCGGAATGTATCTGCACAATAATAAAAAAAATAAAAAAAAAGATGAAATCCACAGTTAGTCCATGACAATTTGTTAAAAATGAAAAGTCAAGGGAAAGATATTGAGGACCGTCAAATCAAAATCATACTTATCGGTGGCCAGTTCAGCTCTGTCTCCTGCAGCAAGTAAGACAGGAGTAGAATGTGTCTGAAATCCTGTAATGGTCTTTGGCCGACCTGCCTGGCCCACCACGTCAACAGCCTGACCAACCCGCACCTGAACAGAAATAGGTTTTAGATTTTCATCCACCGTCATGAGCATCCTTGGCTGCAAGAGTTAAAACAGAGATAAGTCAAAACACTGACCAACTTTGTGATAATTCTGAGTCCAACCAACATAGGCCAAGAAATTAACATTGACAAGTCACACCTGCATCGCTAAGACGAGAATGTAGAGCATATAATGATACTTTCCGAGGATGGTAGACTTCATGTCCAAGCATGCATGCAAAACAGTAACAAGTCCAGCAAGCGCAGTCCTGCATTGAAATTTATGAGGATAATATGGCCACACTAAGTATGGATGACAGGCAGCAAATGAACTTACGGGGACAATAAAAACCGATCAGAGTGGTAAGGGGAAAGTGTTAGTAAACCCTTTCCCAAATGCACAAGACCTTGAGCAATCCTCACCTGCAAAGATAAATTTCAACCTTAATGTGATCCGAAAAAAAGTTGCTGAAATCAGACAAACACAGGTCTACAATAGCCTACACAGAAGAGGTGGCCAGCTTCTTTATAGTAATAACTTGAAAGGTTGCGGAGCATGCCAGCTATCCGAGCATTATTTGTGCCAGCACCTATCAATCCCAATGAGATGATTGCTGCCTGCAGATCAAAAGTCTCAGTCAGATATCAAGTAAAATTGATTCTCCCACATTTTTTTCCTTTTGTTGGAGTCGGGAGAGAGAGGGAGAGAGAGAGAGAGAGAGCTTTAACGTGGATATACCATTGATACATCACCATCAGTGTCATGACTCAGCCTGCTAAGTGTATCCATGACATTGACCTGATCAAAGACGAGAAAACAACATTTTGAGTTCAAGAAAATTTCTTTAAACTATAGATTTTTTCCTGCTACATATAACCATATACAAGTCAACAACCAATATAGAACCATCTTCAACAACTTATTTACTTTTTTAGGGTAATTAGCATTATACTTACTAGTATAGAATTTTGACTGCTCTAGGGAATTTCATTATCCTGATTAAAACATGGAACTAGCAGGGTCGTAAGCTTTTCCCTATAAGCTGCTCGCTTATGCATTTAATTAACAAACAAAATACTGTATGTAAATGTCAGGCACAGTAATCCTAGATAAAAGGGATAAGTGTACCTTTGGATTAGAAATACAAAGGATACCAAGAGCCAGGGGCACTGCTCGTCTAATGTTCTGCTCTCCATACTGCAAAAGGTGCTCCAATGATCGAATCGCCATATCAAGGCCCAATTCCTCAGCCATTGCAATTAGTGCAATCCCAAGGACAGCGGGTCCCTGATAGTTCTCACCCTTCTCAAGATGCTGAGCGCAGTACCCCAGAAGCTTCTGGACCTGCAGAACAGAAGTGTTTTAATCATTTCATACCTAAATTAGAAGCGACAATGCACAGTTACAAATAGACACCTTGAGAACATTCCCGGTTCCAGCATATGCCAAAGACAGTAGAGTGACATCAGCATATTTCCTGATTTTGTCGTTAAATGTTTTTGAAACCTCTGCAGTAGCCTCAACACTATCCTGTTAGACAAAAATTCCAGGAGTACATAAGAAAAACTAAACTCCAACACGAATGATATAATATCAATCCATCAATATCTGAATTCTACAAGAATAAGGAAAAATATATATCTGATGGCCTAACATTTTAACTTGAAATCAAATATCCAAATTCTGCAAGAACAAAATCCATCTGCTGGGCAAACTAGTTTTTTTTAACTTGAAGCCACTAAAGAAGTTCTAAGCCAATCTTCTAAAAGACAGCCACTAAAGGATCAAGCCAATCTTCTACCCAGGACCTGAACCAGTGCCAATAATTGCAGTATCAAATTTCTGGCAAAGCAACTCTTCAGCAAGAAATAGCAAACAAGAACACAACCTAGAAATTCAAGGATTGTCATGCCTGTCAAAGACCAAACTGTGGACTGTCAGTAGGCACAGAGGCATCCACAAACACATCAATACACCCCCATACTAGAAGGGCATTCTTGAAGCAATCCAAACAAGTGCATCTATATCTACAATGATAACATGGATAAGTAAATTTCTTGAGAAAAGCAAAGAAAGGAAGTTGAGTCCATCAAACAAGATGTCCCTCACCTGAACCGACCAGAGACATCCATCCTACATACTACTAACAGTAGAATAATGAAGTTATATAATATAATTATCCACTGAAACACCATCGAGTGATGGTAGAGAAGATTAATTATCAACAACAGAAAACTAATAAAAAGACTGGAGAGCAATTTTGATTCTTTCTTTTTTTCCCAAATTTACCTGCTTTCCAAGATACAGAAGTCCAAGAGCTACAGGAAGAAGGCGAGTGAGAGGTTCCCCTAGTTCAGTGTCAGAACGTTCCATCAATGCCAAAATGATGGATTGAGCAATCTCTTCATTACAAGAACCAACATATACGAGCCCCAGGGTGATAGCAGAAAATACAAGAACTTCAAGTGGTGTTTTTGGGTCTCCCAAGATAAGTGATAGGCGAATTCTAAGCTGGCACAAAATTATTATGTCAGAATGCAATTAAGAACATGGTTAGCAGTTAAAAGCAGCAAATAATTCCAGGATCTCTACCTCATCCTTTTGAGATCCAGCATATGCAATTCCAAGGCCCAGGATGGCACCAATGCGAATGATGGTGTCATCTTTGTTAATATAGTCAATTAGAAGTGCCAATGCCTGCAAGAAGAATCATACCACGTAATCTCATATCAACATAGTAATAGGTCTGATGAATTCAAGAAAATAAGGAAGTTAGCAGAGGATGTCACTGGCATATCTTCTTAATCTTAAATGAGATACAACTTACAGGGTCACAGTCATTCTTCACACCACAGTCAACAATACCAACACCTAACAGAGCACCAGCGACCACATGGTTATCATTGCTATGCAAATATTTATCAATTTGAGAAAGCCCTGTGTCCACATCCCACAACAGAATCATCCCCTATCACGAAGAACATAATCAAATAAAACAAATAGGAATAACGATACCAGAGTCAACATTCTAATACATGACTATTTATTTATATCAAATAAAACATATGGGAATAACAATACCAGGCTTGCTGCTGCACTAGCCTTTCCATGTTCCTTGTTCTTGAATAGCCAATTACCTGAAGATCCACTGGAAGATTCTGATGGGACAATCATTAATTTATCCTGAGAATAAGAAGAAATGTCCATGTATAAACAACTTATAAAACATTTTACCACAAGAATTTTCATAAAAAATTCTTTCATTTACCTGTCCAAATCCAGCATTTACAAATGCATTAACAAACGTAGCTGCCAAGTTCTGTCTTGCTGAATCGAGACTAGAACTTGCACTTGCCCGACCATCAATCAAGTGCACCTAAGTAATAAAACAATGTGTAAACCAGAGAACCAAAAAAAATCAAGCAAATACATGTGAATATTTCTATTTATAAACAAAAAATTACAAGAATAACCATGATTTTCTACTGAAGGACAAGAAAAGGTCATGGAAAGAACTTTTCCTAACAAAAACAAGATCCATCTCTTCAGTAATAAAATTCCTTTATCATTAGAAAAACATTAACAAAATGAGACAAAAAAAAAGATGCCAATCTAATTAGGGAAAACAACAAAAAAAACATCTTACAAACTTGGATTAATACCCAACATCATCTGAGAAGAAATAAGGCATACTGCAGTTTAGATAATTCTATAAGAACCAACACCTTATAGATGTCCTCTGGAGATTTAGGTTCCATAACCTCAATGTCACGAGCAAGCGCAAGATACCCCTCGCTTAGCTTAACATTGTTGACAATTTCCTGCAAGGCCTCCCTGTCATCATCATCAGGAGCTATATCTTCATCAAGCTCCAGAACTAGACCCTGAAGTGAACAGAGCTGATCAGTAAATAGGGTGGCATCTAACAAAATATTGCACACAATATCGGAATGAAGTATTAGAAAATGGCAAAAAACCATAATTTTTTTCAAAATTCATCAAGCAAACAAGAAATTGGCCTACAATCTTGGACAAAGTGAATTCACAGTCACATCTAAGAGAATGCATGAATTATGTCATACAACTCTGGCGAATCCAATTGCACCAGTGAAAAATAAATATATCATCATACTCAATATGATGCAGACAGCTTACATGACGAGCTATAATATAAGAAAATTGCTTCTTCAGTAGAAGATCTTCAGTGGATGTGTAGATCTGCTTCACATACTGCACAAAGAGAATTTCACAATTTAAAATTAACAACAATTGACTAATGTGAAGAAATACATTTACAATAACATGAATGTAAACATACTTGGGTGTTATCGAGAAAGAGCGCAATCCGCAGAGCACTTGCATAATCCTCAAACTTGGTATAAATTGTAAAGGCTATGTCCAAAGCTAATAAATCATCTGGGCTTGGGAGATAGCTGCAAGATTTACATGGCTTAAAAGTTTATAAATAAAATTACATTTTATAACTTAATGATCATACAGCTAGAGTACAGCACTAGAGCCGTCTCCATATAAAGCATAATCACAATTTTGACTAGAATCAGTTATCATATAACATCCATAAATCCATCAGGAAGAAAATGAGAATCAAAATAAACATCCAAGGCCAATGGATGTAAAATAATTTTAGTTTAAATTATAAGCAACTACGTCTAACCTTCACCAATGAAGGTTACAGGCTGTTATTTGCAAAATAAACAGCACAGAAAACATTGGCTGAAAAATCTTAATGAATGGACAAATCCTAGCTCTTGACATAAAAAGGAACATCATGGCTCAAAAGTTTCTACAAAAGGATTCACCACCACAATTGCTGGTAAAAACATAACATCTAATCATCACCATTCATTATTAAATTTTAAAGAGAATTACACTGGAAAGCCATAGAACATGTTCTAGAGGATAACAAATTACCATAGTCACTGTCAGTCTGATTGATAACTCCCTGCCAAACATAAATTGCAACATAACCCACTTGTTTAATAAAAAAAATCCGACAAGTTTAAAGAACACTGGGTTGCTTAATTAAAGCCATGCTTTGGCTGCTTAACAAAATTAGTCGACCATTCTCATCTCATGCTAGTGAAATAAAATTCCGCCAGCATGCTCACATTTTTTACTTGTTAGGAAGGACAAGTATTTGATCAGAGTAGCATTTACCTATGAGATAAAAAGATGGAGTTTGTAATATTATAGTATAGATATATTAGATTTAAGGTTCTCCATGCCTGAAAACTTAGGTTATCCAAAATTTTATGCATAAACATTTCCATGATTGGTAAAATCATATAGACCAAGGCTGTGCAACCAAGCAGAGGAAACCAAAAAATACACACTGTTCAGTCCAGTCCAGTGTGATTATTGATGGTTACAAATGGAAACTTATAAAAACAATTAATGAGTGAATTGATTCTATGCAAGAAAAACCAAGTAAACATAACTATACCAAGTATTGCTCGATCCTACAAGGTTATAACCCATAAACACAACCTTCACCGTTTCCTATACTAGACACTTTGATCGTTGTGGCCTATTCCGCCATTCCTTCAACCTCCGCCATGTTCTACGCTGCTCCCTCTTCCCCAACACCAAGGTCCCAGTTCTTAAAGGACCCAACCATGGTCCCGCAATTCTACCTGAGATGAGCTCCAAATCCAAGCTCTCAACCACTTGAAGTCCTCAAACTCAGCCCCAACAAAGCTCCCCGCTACCCTTAACCCAATCTTGACTCTGACAAAGCCTCAGCACACCCCCCTATGCTGCTTAGGTGATGCCAAGAAAAACTGAACAATAGAAGTTGGGATGCCGGCAGTGGAGAACCATGGAATATCATCCACCGATGACACCCGTAATGGGCAAGACGTAAGACATCTTCTCTCCCCTCTGGTACAATTCCATCACTGTGCGTGAGGCACTTCTTATGTGAGAGGAGAGCTCCTAAAATGTGATTACTATGAACAAGAGTAAGACTGAGTGTCATCATCTCCTCTCTCTCTCTCAATTTTTTTATTTTCGGCCATATTATCAAATCCTACAGTATACATAAATTTTAGAATAATTGCCCCTTGATGCTCTTGTCCCACATTAGCAAGCCATCCATATCACCACAAGTCAATCGTGTGGCAACATACCAATTAACCAATAATATATAGAACAATGGTCTCATAGCTTGTCAACAAACAACAAAAAGACTGACTAGTTTTGTCTTTGCAAATGGACTATATCAAGTGCATGGTGCATTTGTAACAAAACTGGAAATCATTTTACCTAGAAGAACTGGTAAGATACAAACACGCTCGTTTATAATTTGTAGCATCCACGTGCTCAACTAGCAGATCAAGATCTTCAACCTGAAGGGTGAAAGATATATAAATATACAACTAAGTGGGAATATTGAATGAGTTGTGAGCATACCTCCATTAGAAGATCTACAGCTTCCGGCTCAGCGTTATGCTGCACCAGTAGTTAAAAATAAATAATCATCTTTTAAAAAATAGATAAAACAATTCAATAAACAGAAGAACGTGCAAGATTAGCACCATTTTACCACAATTACTACCAAAAATGAACAGCATAAACTCAAGGTTCAGATATTATTCAGAAAATACCTTCATGTGAAAGGCAACAATTTGTTGCACAAGTTCCATCAAAGTGTCTAAGGGCATGTCATCATACTGTGTAAGAAGAGAGAAGTAATTAGCCACTAAATAGCTAGAACAAGCTGACTGAAAAGAGGAAACAGTGGGAATATGCCAGTAAATGAGTTCACGTGATAACAAATATCTGCTAAGCAAATTAAAACTAAGTCCACACTAGCACTAGCTAAGCAATCAAGAGTAGCTGACTTTCCTAGATAAGCATTTAAAATGCTTGGCATTTCAACCACATGTTCAAAAATAACTAAAGTAAATTGCAAGCAAAAAATAGTACAGATCGTTAAAACACTCAGAACGGCAACTTTGCCAGATTACAAGATATAGAAGATATTTTCGGATAACAGTCCGAAACACTTGATTTTGTAGATTAGTGCAACTTAGACAGAGTCAACATTATACACAAAACAGATGCACAAGAGATTTCCAATGGCAAAAGTTTACTGTCGGTTAAGACTATTTGTTGTGAAGAATAAACAATTAAATATCATTTTCCTCATGAAGTCAATGCAAGATAATTAAAGTGGACGAGAAATCAAGAAGGTTAAATGATAATCAGGTGCAACCTCTATTGTGAACCTAAATGATGGAAAATATATTCATACATGAAAAGTTAGTTTTTCAAAGATACAGATTACTAGAAATATGAGAAATGATTCCATTTGTGAATAATTAGGAGTCATTATGATAAGAGGGGAAAAGTAAAATAAATTGTTTATGGTGATATATCATCTCCAAGAACTGAGGTATGCAATGTCATTTCAGACTTCATAGTAAAAATGGGCAAAACCTAAATTGATTTAATAAAAAATAATATGATAATATTTGCTCTTGTATGACGCAAAAAACAAATGAGTTCTTAAAAAATAGTTGGCATTTGCATGGATGTGCCGATGGTCTTCAAAAGATAAGCAACAAACAAAATCTTAATCAGAACTAAATCTACGAATCAAACTAGTATAGCATAGATGCAACCAAAAACATGATAAATATCATCAACCTATTGACTCAAAATATCAAAAAAAATCCAAGTTGTCAGATAAGTAGTTAAGCGAGTAAGCCTGACCTGACGCTTCGCAAATTCCTGTGAGATTTCACCAGCCAAATTTCTGCCAAATAAAACAGTAGTTTGAGATAGACATAAATAACTTACTAGCATCAAAAAATAAAAGAACACATACACCAATATCTAACTGAAGTTTTAAAACATCATGATAACAAACCAACATTCTGACCCCATGACAAGATGATCCAAAGATTCAAAAATTTTAACATTCTCCTGAAAAGTGCTACCTTTATATTGACTATGTTTATAAAAACTACCTATTAAATTTTAAAGTACAAGTCAGATTTTAAAAGTTCATAAACAGAATATGGGTTCAGACCATTCTAATACTTGCCAAAGTTAAGTTCCTTACCTAACATATTCATGCCCCCATGAACCAATATCACCTTCAGACCCTAGCAATCGGTACTTCAGACTCTCCTACAGAGGACAAATAGGAAATCGTTACACTGACTTAAGCAACACATAACCACAGCTACAAAATGCTAGTGCATCATCAATGTCACCAGAGGACCAGAGAATTTTGTGCTGTCATTATAGAAAGCAAAGAGACATTGCCAAAAAGACAAGTAGGCAAAATTTTAAGATGGCAAAAATAAATGAAAACACATCCAACACTCTGGCTGTAAATAGGGTTCTTATGCCTCTTGATCTTTCCACCAATCTGTTTAGCATCATCCTCTTGTTGAATAACAAGACTTCACAAAGAACATAAATGATAAGTAACGCACAAACATGTAGATGAAACCACTATAGGACGTGCGACAGCAATTATCTACAGCAAGTTTCTGAGACAAAAACCAGTCAAGGAATCTACATAGATATCTTGTAATGTCAACTTCTGGGAGAAGAAAATACGTAATTATAAGATGAATTTTACATACCCTCTCTCCTTCAGCAGACATGGTCACTGCCAACACAGAAAGTATGTCCGCCAAGTATTTCTGTAGTTCAAAGAGAATATGACAAATGCTGTTAAGTTTTGAAAAAAAAAATATGAAATAGAAAAACAGACACCCAAAAAGAAAGAAGGGGAAGAGAGGCTATCCTTGGTTAAACTAAGAACCATTAAGGGACGTTTTTATTTGCTTCAACTAATCTTTGATCTCTTAATATCTCTGTATAAGTAATCCTAATCAACTAATTCAAGGCATTGTTAGATCTCCTTCAAACAAGTTCTTACCATCTTACCTTAATTTCTCTTATGTCACTTTCTAAAGGACTACCGAAATAAGAATGGAGAACATTTCTTATTCTATATTTTCTAACAATCTTGTCATCAATCTCAACATTTAAGTTGAGAGTATTTACATCTTGGTAAAATGATTTTTTTAATAAGTTCCATAGCTTCCCAACATTCCAAGTCCCAAAGGCAAGACTAGTCTTATAGGTATCTCATAAGATTTTTATTTTAATCTAACACAACAATCATATATAGAGCTTACCCCTCCTGTCGACGCCAACCACCCAGCTTTTACTTTATATGTCTTCATCAATCTCTCATGCCATTTGAATAATCAAAGATTTTCTTCTTTTTTTTACTTTAATCCAAGTATCTAAAACTTTTATTTCCAGAACTTCTTGTTTGCCGATCTTAATTACACCCTTAATTGATATATTTTTGGTCACTAGTGCCTAACATTTGTCTACATAGAGCAAGCTAATGGATAATTTTCAAAGACAAAAATTTATGATAAGGAGTTCGTTCACAACTCATGTAGCAAAAGAAAATCATAATGGCAACTACTGGGCACACATCTGATGCATATGCTCAACATCTAAAACCATATCCATCCTCTAGTCATAGTCCAGGCCATCAGAAGATCTAGACTACTCCAAAACATATTAGAAAAGTTAAATCAAATTGCCTAACAGTAATAGGATTAAATTAAGTTATATAAATAGCAATCTTTACCTTCAAATCAGACTCTGGCATTGTTTCAAAAAATGCTTTTAGAGTCCCATAATGTGGCCGGAGAAATTTTAGAGGCTTAGGAACAGATGTCATGGAGCTTGTTGCCGTTCGAATCTCCTGCCTACAGAGAAAGCAAAGAAGCTGTAACCACCGAGAATTGAATCGTCATGCAAAACAACCTGGCGAAAATGATAAAGATCGGCCAGAAACCCTAATTCTAACGAAGCAGGTAAAGAACCTCATGCTCTCCAAGGCGAGCTTTTGGACTCCCTGGTCGGCATCCTGAACCCGCTCCACATAGAGTTCGAGCTGCTGCTTTAGTGCCAAATCTTCGTCCGACTGGTAGCGGAACACGAGATCAAGCGGTCGGAACAGTAAGAAATCGACGGAAAGAAAGGGCACAGATGGGAAAAATAAGATGGGGAGAGTCACCAGATCTTCTTCTTTCTTCTCGTCCTTCTTCTTGGTAACTTTGGAGGCGGGCTTGGAACCGTCCGGGCCGGTGGAGGAAGCGCCCGGCTTTGGATCGGCAGCCATGACAATAGAGAATTAGGCGCGATCGAAACCCTAAGCAAAGAAGAGAAGTCGCTTGGGGAAGAAGAAAAGGGTTATGCTCGGCCGAGAATATAAAGGGGTAGAGGGCTGCGATAACTGTGGCGATTGTACCACTCCAGCCCAATTTGAGCCCAATTAGCCGACCCGGAAATGAGAATACAAGGGGGTAACGGGTTTCAATAACTATGTCGATGTCCCATTTCGGCCCAATTAAGGTTCAATAAAGATTGATATATTTTTTATAAAAGAAAATAACCAATTTATTTCATGCCATTACGGAGGATAAAATATTGCGAGGTTAAACTTGGCAAGCGAAAATACTGTCTATTTGTAGAGACATTTATGGCACAATGGGTTAATAATGCCAAATCTAGCGGGGGGAGAGTTTTAGATTGATTTAAAGGGTGATGTATTATTACTAATTTTGATTTAAATAAGTTAATCTAATGGGTTTATTATCTTATCGTATAAGTATCATAAAAAACCTGAGTAGGGAAGAAATGACAATAACATAATCACTTATAAAAATCAAAAAAATTTATGTAAGATGCCTTTGAACGTGGTCTTTGCAAGTGATTGTAAAAAATAAAAGTTAAAAAATAAATTCATAATGTCCTATAAAATCAATAATAAAGTAATAGATAAATGTATCAATTATGTACTTCGATACAATGGTTACAAAAATAAAAGTTAAAGAAATTAAATATTATATCATTCTAAAAAATTAAATACTAAGTAATAAGCATACAATTAGATGTGTCAATTATATTTGTGAGCACACATACTCTCATGCCAACTCACCTCACATTTGGACAAGGATGATATGTATTTTTTATTATCTATGATTACGGGAGGAGGATGAGTCGAGCATATGTTAGATTATATGATCATATTTAATTATATAAGATATGATTAGATTTTGATTATAGTTTTATCGATAAATAAAAATGAAGTTTGATTATAATAGGATATGTGACATGACATTATTGAGAGATTATAGATTTTTTTTATCTCCTCTTAATCACGTGAATTTATTAAGTGATTTCATTCTATGACTTATATCATATCTCATTTTATCCCTAATCTATCATTCACAGCGATCTTGATCTTATGAAGAATAGAAAGAAAAGAGAAGACGAGTCTAGTTCTTTTAGCAAATCGACATCGCTACTACTTTTAGATCTAACGATTATGTACTTACATATCAGATAAAAGTCTTTCTGAATTATATCGAAAGGTACACATCATATATTTGATCTATTATTATTATTTAATTTTAATTTTTGATATTAAAATTTTCTACATAATAATAGCATAATTGTTGTTATGCTTATTAGAGTCATATTTTTGAAATCAAATGATTTAGATCATAAAAATATTTTAGACCTATTTATAGTTAAATCTATTTATTAGCACCCTTCGCTTGCGAAAAGGTATTATTATTCGATTTTAATTTACAACATGTCTATGGTTTGTTTATGTTGTTGATCTGCTTTTTATCTAATCTATCTTGTTGCTTGCTTATGGGCGATACATAGTTCTTTGTGTTTGATCGATAAACCAATATCAACGATAATATTATCGAGATTCCTTGTTTACCATGAGATCAATAAATTTGTTCATGGTTATTGAGTAAATATTAGGAAATTATATATGAAAATTAAAATATATATAGTTGATTTTCTTAGTGATGGATCTTCTGTGTAAGATGTAGTGATGAGATGAGCTCAGAAAGTCTTGTTATTCAACAAGAGGATGATGACTATATTAGAATACCTTTTTTATTTGAGTAGTGGTAATAAGCTTTCTGAGAGTTAGTGACAGGAAAAAGCCTGTTTTGCAGCTCTCACCCACTAAATACAAGAGTGGTTGTTGTTTACTTCAAATTTTTGAAAACCTGTTAGACTTGGTTTAGTAGTAATCAGGCCTGCTTTGAATATGGCTGTACTCGGACAAAGTGCATTTGTTTTTTTTTCTTCTTATGCTCAGTAATTCCGGAGCACTTTTGGCATGTTCTGCAGCTTTCATACCATTCCTTGGGTTATTGAATTTATCTTGCAAACCCTCTCTCTTTCTCAAATTTTGAAAGAAAATAAGGTGCATAAATTGCATTTTTTTACGTTCAAGAAGAGCTTTGTGCATTACGTTAGTGTGAAGAGACACAAAGACATTAGAAAAAAGAAGATAAAAGTCATGCGCTTTACCACCTTAAGCCTTGGACAGTTATCCTTTCTATGCAGTTACTACGTATATTTATGCAGTTCCAGCTACCAGAAGCTGCTTGAACAATTATTGGTTAATCTTTAAGCAGTCTTCTCTATAATATATTATGAGTTTTGATTTGTCACTAATTTGAGTTTGGAGGGATTAAGTATTATAATACAAATTAGAGATACGATTGGGATTGGGTAATGCTGGATATGCAATAGGGATTAAGTATTATGATAGAGATTATGAGTGAATTGGATCTTTATCAACTTTCAATGGTTTTCTGCTATATTCTCTGTAGTTCATTGCTTCTTTCTTTCCATGTAAATCCTACAACTCAGTTTAAGTATCATTTCAGTCTTTCATTTTGAATGTATATTACATTATCAGCTTCAAGGTTCGATTTATCTGTCTGTACTGGTCTACCGAGTTCATCTTAATACTGATACGGTACTGGAATCGGATGATAATATTATAAAATATTAAAATATTAAAATATAAAGAAAAGAGAAAAAGAGGCGACGTTGCCTCGATCTTTCTCCCCGCGCGGGGAGAAAGAGCGCCCGCGACCAGCGGGCGGCAACGGCGCACGGGTTATAGTTCTTTTTTCTCCTCTTTTCTTTTTTTTTCCTCTTCTTTTTATTCCTCCATTTTTCTTGCTCAATCGACCGTCGACGGTCGATTTCTTCCTCAATCGATTGATTTTTTTCAGGGTTTGTCGACAACCTCTGCTTGTCAATCACAGAACCATTTGAATCGATACTTTCTCATTAAATCCACCTAATTTACGAGGTTGTGAACCTCTTAAGACCGATAGAAACTGAGGTAAGCTGAGACTTACTTCCTCATTGAATCAGATGGCTCATTCATATCTGTTTCTGTTTCTGTTTCTGCCGGAGGTGGATATGTTCTTTCTTGCAATCAATTTTTTCATCCTACCGTTAACGGACATACAAAAGCAGCAGACCTAAACCTCAACAGCAACAAATATATATATATATATATTCCCAAAGCAGTTAAGTACCTTTATCATTCCCCTACACTTTGGAACGTTAACTTGACATCTTACAAAAGTAAAATATATAAATTCATTTATCCTAATGATATTAGTTTTATCAATAAAAATATAAAAACATAAAATAAATCGTAAAGTTATAATTTTAATATTTGGTGACAAACGATATCGACATAGTTGCTTGGCTGCCTCCAACGACTATAAGGTTCGCTCTCAACGCAATGTCACCCCGCCTCGATAAGGAGTGCACTGTCGATCTTATCATCGCCTGCCCATGCCGCTTTACATTTACATTGACATTGATAGAGTTACCAAGTGATAACTGTATCAGCATTAATGCAGATGGCCATGGCCTCGTATATAACAAAGATGATAGTTGTCTCGCTACTAACCCATATCCTTGTCTTCACCAGAAACTAGGGTCATCAAATCTCCTCTTGCTCCCCTCATTGCATGTCAGTTTCGGCACAATCTCTTGTCGAGTGGCGCCCCTCTATATTTGAATCGATACTGACGTAGATACAGAGCGATGTCAATCGACAACAATGTTGGTGTCGACACAAATGTCACTTTCTAAAGGGCCGCTTAGCATCCGTGAGACGACTACCATAATTTGCATTGATGTCGACATGGTTGCCGAGCGGTGAAAGGGCCGCTTAGCATCTTCATTGGAGTTGACGCAGTGCTAGGATTGATGCAACACTAGGGGGAGCTATAGGAGCTCTAACGATCCCATCTTTGGGTCGAGGTTGGGATCCATCGAACAGGTCAGTGACAAAGCGGCCACCATCTTTACCGTAGACATCATCACGACCACCACCATCTATATTGACGTAGACGTAGTCACCACTTGACAACCGCGTCGACAATGACGCAAATGCAGAGCAACACATTCATCATGGAGGCAGACGACGTTATGGTGGGAGCAGACCTTATCGTCATCGAAGATGGCTAGGTAAATGTGTCGGTGTGAACACCAACGGCGTCGCCATCCACCACCATCGAATGTTAATTTTTTTTACCTTTTATTTTTATATTTTTATTGATAAAATTGAGATTGTCATGATAAATGGATCTAGATATTTCAATTTCGTAACTATAAGAATGTTAATATAATTTTTTAAAATATAGAGATAAGGTAATCTATAATTAGCACTCAAGAATGATTTGCTAGAATAAGTTAATTATGTATGGGAACTGCAAGAAATATTTTTTTGATGATATGTTCTTTATTTTTTTTTTTTTTGTTCTTTGGGACTAACTACAATTATCCACGTATAGCTCTTTTTTCTTTTTATTTACTTCCGGTTATCTTTTTTAATACATCTCTTTTCTGGAAAAAACACAAAATATCGCCATCAGCTACATAAATTATATGAAATGTCTACAATTGGGAATTGTCATCAGACTTAATAATGATATGAACGTGTCACAGTTCATATCGATCATCTCAAGAAAGCTTGCGCGGTGGTGTCGTATAGTTCACAGATCAACCTTTGTTGTGGGTTACGCCAACTCAGTAAGTTACGTGCAGTACAAACGAAGGCCGGAAAGAAGGGTCGGTGTGTGAGCCACACATCGATCTCGCTTTTCACACCACAGACGCCGAAACCCCCAATCTAACGACGGCCCGAAGCCCCCCCCTCTCCTACGCTCTTCTTCGACGTCCATGGCGAGCACGAGCATCCCGCGGGCCCGCCCTTACGCCAGCGGGCCGGCGGCTTTTTCGCCGTCCCTTCTTGTCGCCCGCCGCGTAGCCGCTCCGGTCCGGGCCTTCCGGCGGATAGACCTCGACAGGTTCGCGAGGCGCGTCGCATCCGGCGAGGCCCTGCGGGACGCATGGCGGAGCGCCAACAACGGGATCGAGCAGCTCGCCTTCGAGGCCCGCCGCGCCGCCGAACGCCTCGACCGCCGCTACTCCCTCTCCCGCCGATTCGACTCCGCCTCCCGCGCCGCCGCAGCCCGGGCACGCGAGCTTGACCAGGAATTAGGGATTGGGCGGCGGTGGAGGTCGTTCTCCATGGACTTCTCCAGGAATTGGCCTAGGGTTCGGTTTCCCCTCTTTCTTCCCGATCCGCCCCTTGCTTTCTTTCTTTCTTTCTTTCTATCTATTATCTGATGTCTTCTTTGGATACATTTTCTGCAGTACAGGAGAGACCTTAACGAGTTTCTGCAAACGCCCCTAGGCGGAGGACTCGCTGTGAGTTCTTCCTCCTGCTTTTACGCGTTTTTTCATGAATCGTGAGTCTCGTCTCCATTTCTTTATTACCAACCTTGAATCTTGTCTCCTTTGTCTTGATCACTGAGCTTGGTTCTTGTCGCCTCTATCTTGCTTACTAATCTTAAATATCGGCTCATTTTTCTTTATCACTGATCTCCTTTTTGGTGATCACTGATCTTGAATCGCCTCCGTTTTCTTGATACTTGTCTTCTCCTCTTTTAATCGCTAATCTTGGATGATCTTCTCTCGTTATTCTGGATTACTAATCTTGAAGGTCGTCTCCTCTTTGTTGATTGCTAATCATGAATCTTGCCTCTTTTTTCTTGAATATTGTTTTGTCAGTAACTTGTTAGATTGATATACTTTAATGAACCCTAAATTGTTGTGCTTTATGATCTGTTGCTTATCATCATGGTGGTTTTGATTTTTTTTTTAATGCCTCATAGAATGATTATTGAATTGGTCTATCTTTACCAAAATATTTCCTGTTTTGTGACCTACGATTTTGTTTTCAATATTATGTTCTAAGGTCCTTTAGGACCTTAAATCGAAGATGCTATCCACTGTATTATGGGCGGATGTACGTATTAACTTAAGCACTACACAGGCTAGTCATGGATGAAAATGCAAATACTTGTATTCTTTCTTTATCTAGTTTTACTTAAGCTGATCTTTGATCCCTAATTAAGGTTTCGAGCTATCTCTAAGGTTCTCGATGAATCTCTTTAACTATATTTAGAATAGATTATTGAAACATTCCTTCTTCTTGTAAAGAAGAAAGACACCTTAGTTTTTAGTCACTTAACAAATCCATCATTTTAACAAGACTTACTATTTTTACATGTTAAGTTTGTTTGATTCTTCTAACTCGTGTTCTGCTAATACACTTTATACGCGATCCCCATTGCTAACGTTAAGACAAGGGACCATTATTTCTCACCGCCTAATAAAGACCATAACATTTAGTATTACCCTGCAATGCTGTTCCATGGTCATTTCTCTTTCTTATGGATTGTCGTAGAAAATATTGTCCTCGTCCATGGACAACCTGTTCAAACATACTAGCTTACGATGACATCTTAGAGTTACAAAACATATTAGTATTTGAAATGCTTTTCTATACCTTGAGAATTTTCAATCAAACAAAGCACAGGCCACCGGGGCAACTTTCTGAATGAGATGGGACATACGGATAGACTATGGTCGAGTATTGTGCTTGGTCTCTTATTTAAAATCACTATGGCCTTCATGCAGACACAAAAATTTATATTTATTTCCATTTGGCGGGAAGGTCCTTTTTATCTTCTTATGTAACGCATTTAATGTAGATTTATGTGTGTATATATGACCTACAGGTATCTGAGAAATAGGATGAGCACTTGGGCACTAAGTTGATGAGATCATCCACTATCTTTGCAAGTGTCTCTTTTGGTGTTTCATTCTTATCTGGATGGTTAAGTCTTGTTACAATGTTTATCCAGTCGAGGCAAAGGATTCCTTAGGTCCTCTTTGAGATTATTCTCCTAGAAAATAGATTGCAATGAACATTTTGATCAATTAGATTAGTCTGCACCAAGTAGGTTTCTAACATCTTACTTTTTCACAGTTTTGTGGACCAATCAAGATTCAATTTACACTGTTCTTTTGTGCCTATTCGAGTCAAAGCATTTACAGTCACAATTATGGGAAGGCATATCCAGTTTCATGCTAACATCAACTATATTGTGTTGTACTTTTGTAATAAGACTAGGCACAAACTGATTCAATTCATATATGAGAAGACAATCTCTTTAAAATAAAATAAGCATTCCCTATTTGGTCTCAGGTATCATCTTCTGGCCTGAGTTAGGCATGTTCGAAAAATAAAACCTAGATCATTTATTTATGATTTAAGTTTCATAGACCTGAACAAGATGATATTGGATAGTATACACGAATCATGGCATGTAACCTCCCGAGGTCCTGATTGGCAGATGTGTCACACACTAGGCTGCATCATCTTGCAATCATGATGCTTGACTATGTTTTATCTCATCCAGTAGGCTCTTGTTTGTGTGTACATGATGGGAAGTTCTCAAATCAATATTTCTTTCCATGAGTATGTATTTAAGTTAATTAATATCTTTAATCTCCTCGGCTTTGCAGACTATTTTCTTCCTCTGGTTTGCATTATCTGGGTGGCTTTTCAGAATTTTTATTTTAGCCACATGGGTATTACCATTTGCTGCTCCTCTTCTCATTGGAACACTAGCCAACAACTTTGCTATTCAGGTAACTTATCACTTCATGAGTTATTTGATGTCTCTTTTGTGTGCCAATGTTATACTGTTTAAATATTCTTCTGAGCAATCCGACCTTAATCGGACACATTTCTTCTTTCTTTTACCTACTCATTTGAATAGAAAGGTCACATGATTTTACTTTCTTTTACAGACGAATGGATTTATATACTTGCATTTTTTTAGTCTTGCTTTATTTTTGTGCAAGTCCTAACTCTCGTTACTGATTTGGGATTGCGCTGGAGTTGAAGGTGCATATACATTGATAGTTAATCTGATACCCTGTTAAACTGTTGTATTACGATTAACAGTGTTTGATTGGATCTAGCAATGTTTTGCTGAAGATACAGTCTGAATTTTTTATGGTTTTAGTAATATCATTAGATGGTTTCCTTGGGTTGTCGAGTTCTTCATTTTTATACAGTGTCCTGTTTCCTCTGTTAGTTTATTACACTTGTGGATTATGCGACACTGTCAAGATCTTACAATATGTATTTGCATTATTTTGCTTTTGGATCTTATCGGGTGAATTTGTTTTTAGAATTTTTGTGTTAGTTGACAAGCGTTCATGGATATCCTTCTGATTCATGTCCTTTTTATATCAATATCTAACCTAATATTTTTTATTCGTAAAAATAACAACTGTCACCTGTGTTTGACTAGATTTTAGAGTATGTATGATGTATATAGCGTGTAGGCTGATCTATATCTTTAGGTTTCTTTTCAGCTAGTACTTACATTCAACCTTGGTTGCACAAATGGTTATTAGCACATGTAACCTTTTATATTTCTTTTGGTTTTTTTCATGGAAATTATGAACAATTAGGTCCAGATATCATCCGAAATCAGAATTAAGAAATATATAACAGATGCACCAATTGATTCAATTAACAGAAATTTTTTTTTTATTTGGGATTCTCATAATATTGATTATTCAAAAAATTACACAAGTTCTTTGAGTGCCCAGTTCATAACGAGTTCCATTGATGTTGTATACAGGGCACGTGTCCAGCTTGCAAGAGGCAATTCGTGGGCTACCGCAGCCAGGTGATTCGGTGCACAGGATGTAGGAACATCGTGTGGCAGCCGAGAGATGACTTCTCGGGAGGTCGAAGCAGTTCTTCCCCCAACGCATCCGAGCCCGACATCATCGACATTGACATCGAGGAGAAATGACTGTAACCTCAAGTGGTGGCACGCAGGATGAGGAAGGGAGGCTGAGGTGCACATAAAATCTTGTGCTCGATGTCGAGATTGTAGATATGATTTAAATTTTGTTGTGCGCTACAAGACACACAAACCGTGTTGGTGTTTTTTGGTTTTGGGCTGGCTTAGGTTCTTGGCGGTCGTCCACTCCATGACTTGTGTGTTTAATGGTGTGGCGGTCGAACGACGACGAGGTTTCAATGAGGAGGCAGAAGACATGGGTGTTGTTTGCTTCATGGTATAAAACGTAGGTGGGGAGAGGCAACGAAGTGGTGTTGTCGCAGACGACGAACGCAAAACCACAAGAGGATATTATGGATTATTTCATCAACGTGTCATGCCATGTCAAAAAAAAAAAAAAAAAAACGATACGTCGACGAAATATGTATAAAAGGTTCAAATGAAGCGTAGCAATATCATATGACATGTCAAAATAGAGCATATGCGTTGAGTTTTAGTTAACCATTATTTTGACTAAAATCTTCTCAAATCAATCATACATACATTCCATACATCAATCTCTTTTTACCTTCCTGCTCCTTCAACTGCATGGGGACGGACATCCTGGTCCTCTGCTTCATACTTCTCGCTGCATATCTGGTTCCTGGCGATATCAGCCTCCTCAACAGCATCAAAGAGTGGTGGAAGTCTAGGATGCCATGACAACTGTTCCCAGTGTTATCAAATTAAGTTATAAAAAAAAAAAAGGATAACAATCACCATTCAATCTACAAAACAGAAAAGCTAAGCATAGACAATTGCTAACTAATAATAAACCACACAACAATATATATCCAGTACAATATAAGCATTACAACCCAGATCGGACATAATGCCAATCAAGCCCTGAGCCACTAGTTCACTGGTTGGATCAATGATTCAAATGATCGATAGGTTATATCATACATTTTCCGCATATAATAAAGATTATTTTAACAGTAAAAATATATACATATTATCTTAAAAAATATATTTGTGGCGTGACTCTTTGTACCAAAATGAATTCACAAGAAACTTGATAACCGAAAGATAAAATTCAAACCCCCATGAGTTGGATGACAGACAAAATAAAAGTAGAGAATATATAATATGATGGTGAGAGAGAATTGAATTGTAAAATTGCTTACCTAAGTGTCACAAGATTTACTAGGTTCATGGCTACTGTTTAGTGAAAACAGGTATTTCTCACCAGGAGACATCAACACCTCATCTGTTAGTAACAAATATGGCCTCCAGATCATAAACATAAAAAAGAAAATAACAAATCAATCCTTAAATAAAAGGAGTAAGACCGACCTGAGAATAGGCAAAATGCATCAAACAATGAAAAGTAAGAGATGCCACTGGATAGAGCTCTCAGGCCAATACTGAAGAAGAGGGGCATAGGCAACAAATTTCATAGAACAACCTGAAAAAGAAAAAATTGCAAATGGAAAAAGCAAAAAAAAAAAAAAAATCACAAGTCAGACTTATCATGAATACACTAATGGGCACAAGGTGTTGCATGGACAGAGGCATGAGAACTCTATGCATACACATTTCCAATTCTCCAATTTGGCAAGGAGACAAACAGGAAATAGAGGGATAACTTAAGATAAGAGAGTAGTTAAATAGAAAAATTAAACTTTTATCACAGTGCTGTAGGATATAGAAATACAATCACACAACGGGAGACCCCTTTTTTAGCATCTTGAAGAATTACTTTGTAGCACTGTATTGCATTATAGCCACATATGTGGAGTTCGACAATGCAGCTACAGAATTGCAGCCAAATAGACATTATACGAGTTTATGTTATACGATGCCAACCGAAATGATGCTTATGCCTTATATAGCACATGCTTAACGCTATCAAAAGCAAACAAAATTAGTCCTTTTTAGTTGAAGCATAAGATCTGATTGTCCGAACTCGCCTTAGAGCTAGTAGAGCACCAACACAATCTGTTGACGTTGACATTGACGTGCACTCGATTCTGACTTTCCTGGGTTCCCTATAAATAGATTTGTTACAAATGCACTAGAACACCCGGACATAGGTCTTTGACTCATTAATAGAAGAATGGGATTGGCGCTTCTCAGACTCGACTCGAGCTGTTGCTGATCAGAATGTGACTACTATTGACAGTGGATTCCCGGCTTTGGAGCTATAGCCGCCTTATTAGCGGTGCTTTCATTCCTAGTGTAGAGTTGCGTTCTTCTACTTATGAGTGCTTATTATTCCACAAAAGAAAGTCCAAAACACATGCCACTCTGAAAGAATCAATTGCTCAATTTTTTCTCTACTAACCCTATCCACCCATTTTATTTTCACATAGAAAACTAGTTACTACTCAAAAGAAAAGACCTACAAATGCCTTCTGGTTTCTTCCCTGTAATGATTCATAGACTGCAGTCCTCATGCTGCTACAAATGATAATCATCACAAACTCAAATAAGATAGCTCATTTACTGAGTGGGCAGGCCAATTTATTGATCAAAGCTATAATTCCTTGATAAATCATTCGATTCATATCTATTTAGTTTTGCCCATGCTTGCGGTAGATGGAACTTTCGAAATACTAAATAGCATAAATGCATACATTTAATGTATAAAAGCTCTGACTAAAATAAGCAAATCATTTGAAGTATTAAACCATACCCGGGTTTGTTTGATCTAATTTCAGCAGCTTTCCACTCATCTGGAATCATCGTCCAACATAGACACATTCGTCTTTCCCTTGGCGACAAAAGATACTACATAGAACCAAATTCAACAATAACTTCTAGATGTACTTATTGAAATCATCAAACAGATCAAAAGAATGCATATGATTTGTCCAACATATATTTCATTCGCCTTTCCCCTTTGCAACAAAAGATAATATATAGAAAACCAAATTAACAATAACTTCTGGCATTGGGTTTGCCACAAGAACTAATTGGCACAATACCACAAAGCCAAATCTTGCGAAGAACTTGATGAACCAGACTCAAGATTCAGATTAATTACCTGAATATTCGATGAAAACAATGCCCTAGAGTCTTCCATTTCTTGATTGTACATCATCCGGACGACACCTTCGAGCTTCGCAAAGTTTTCCGGCGGCATCACCGGCAGATTGTCCACCACAATGATATTCCCAAACGCACCTACGGACTCCAGAGGATCCTCTCGATACAAATCCCCATCATAATCACCGCAATGACTAAGAAAAAATCACGATCAAATCAAATACAAGAGACAAAAAAGAAAAAAAAAATCATACGGAAGAAAGATCAGATTGGGGGTAGGGCAAGACAAATTACCACACGATGCCGAGATCTTTCCCTGGGGGTAAGATAGATCGAATCCACATCAAGCGAAGAAAGATAAATCACCCAGGCGCCTGGCTCTTGCTTCTGCGTCCGACCACCGAACCACCTCCACCATCTTCGAGACAGACGGGTACATCTTTCCGCAGAAAAATCCAAAGAGAGTGAAGCCTCCGACATGGATTCTTGACAAGAGGAGGAGCGATCGGTGAAACCCCGATAGCCTCGTTGGTTCTCCTCTGAAACCGGCAAAGAAACCCCAAAATTGCCGCACGTGCGGGGGGACCCGAGGACGAACTATGTGGGAGAGCATAAAAGGGTCTCTGCGGAGAGGCCAATGCAATGTCGTATGCGGACTATGAATCTGCCGTCCGTGTCCTGTTCTCGTGGCATGATGGCCGGGCCGAGCCGGGCCGGGCCGGCCCAACGTCTCGAGATATGGGCCTTGTCTTCTACATGCCATTGCGTCGTGTCCTGTAATGATGGAGATTAAATCATTAGGAATAAACCAAAATATTTCCATCTGTTTTTGTTGGCTATGATACTGAATATAATGGCTATATAATATAAGACGATTTGCGACCAGAAACATACATTTGCCTCTCAGGCTGTCTGTCACCTTTTGAAGTTACTTGTCCTTCCCTTGCCAAATAGGTGCAGTTCCACTGTCACGATAAGCTTTTGCAAGAGTTCGTAGGTATTGGTGGCACCAGGAGTCGAGTACAGCTGTGATGATAACTCACTTCCCCAAGAGATTGGTAATCATCACCTTGGCCTGGTTCCTTCCTTCCATCTGTGAGGACGATGTCCTATGTCATGTCATCTGCGGCAAGAAAGAAAAGATGGCAGCCAGTTTGCTCCTGTCAGGGCATATCAGGATCCTGAAACAGTGGACTGACCACCTACTTCAACCGAGTTTAGGTAGTAGTAAATATTGCAGCAATTTTATCACTCACCTTGCAGGAGAGTTGGGATCTCCATTGATCCTCGAGGAAGGCCGTGGAAGTGGCATCTCCTTTTAGGAAAAGCACAGAAAAGACTGCAGTGGCGTTGCTCCATGGCTCTCTGTCTCCCACTTCCCGCCTGCACGCGAGAGAATGGTGGTGGCTCTCATCAGTGCACGATGATCTAAAGGTACTCTGTCGTATAGCAGGCAAGTGGAATGATCACATTCGATCATGGCCGAGAACGTACCAGTTTAGAAGACACTTTAACACAGCATTGGTATCACATCACAATTTTCCCTATCATTTGTAAGGTATGTCGTCTCTGAAAGTTCATGGACGAGAAAGCAGAACCTGCTGATCCATTTAAACTTAAAGATCAGTTACCGATACTAAAGTATACGTAGACCAAGTGTTCATCAAAGAGAAAGCAGACCTTCAGAATGTAGATAAAAAGTTCATCTGCCAATTCCAGTCTGAAAGTTCAACATTGTAGATAAAGTGAGCAGAAGAGTCGACTTACTTGATACTGGTTGCAGCGTGCTGCACTTGTCTCCATCCTCGGGAAGAGCCTTGGCAGCTGACGAGGAAGTGCACCTCCCAACACTGTAGCTTTTCAGCATCACCTTCTTGCTTTCCACGCAATTCCGAGTCTTTTTCTAACCTCAGTGCCATCGAGATCATCACCGGGATAGCGATCATCACCGACAAGCTTATAGTTTAAGCTCTCTTCCATGCCCGAGGCTCACAGAGGCCCAGCTGGTGTGCAACAACACTACAGAAAGCAGCTTAAGCCAAGAAACATGTGCATGCAAGAAGAAGGGACGGGAGGTGATTTGTCATCTGGAGTCACTGCCTTTGCCTCGGTGGGTGGATCTCCACTCTCCTGCGAAGACCCAAAGGTTAGAGTGGTGAGTTCTTTCATATGATGATGATGATGATGATGATGATGCAGAGAAAAGAATGGCTTCATCTCATGTAACGTGGCAATGTTGAACTAAGATTCTGATCTCATGTTCTATAGTTTAAATAAGGCAAACAAACACATGGTGGCAGACGTGAGTATCTAATCTGAGTGGGCTTTCGGTATAATGTCTTTCCTCCACAAAGATTCAAATTAATAGAAAAATCTATGTTTACTGGTGTTTAACTAAAACCTGTTACTTCCTGAACAACTTTAATTGATTGGATATGATAACATAAACTGAGATCTTATCACAAGTACATGTTATCCAAACTGACCCATGATTTGGTTACTTGTTCATGTTTGGCCGGACCATATCATCTTCTCACCATCTCTATTCATCTCACCCAAAACATAATGAATACTAACAGCACAAGATTAATCAGGAACAGAACGCATGGTTGTCTCAAGACCGTACAACTCATTTCCCCCCCTGAAATCTCAACTGCTCCTCTGTTTTCGATGAGTTTTTGAGTTAGAATGGACCACTGAAATCAAATTTGGAGTCGGCATTGACGAATCAGTGCCAGGAGATGCATCATCGGATGTGTCTCCTGAGCCAGGTTAGTCCTCCTCCCTCCTGGGGTTATTTATCTATACAAAGAAACACCAAAAGTGTTACCAACCCTAACCATTGGGTGCAAGAGATCGACGTCACTCTATACGTCCTCTACATGACGAAGGAACACATCATAATTTCACCCATACTCATGCAGTATAAATAATGGCTGCTGCATCTCTTTTCACTTCACTTTGCACCTCATTCCTTTCTGACATCGAAGGGCTTTCTCGTCGGCTTTAAACGAGGGGACAACAAGAGCAGGCTCAAGGGTAACCAGGAGAATGCTTCATGAAGACATGATTCATGGACCAAGTAAGATCTAAATGTCTGTTTGCATTCATCTTCTTTATAGATCCATCAAAAGAAAGAAAACATGCATGACAACGAAGAACCAAACTTGTGTGCATTAGTTCAATACGGTATATGTCTTTCCCGAGGCTGAAAAAAAGATCCTCGAGTCATGTATTATAGGTGGTTTGCCAATCCACAGTGATCATATATCAGAGGCTTTTAATTCCTATCATATGTCTGTAGAGAGCAAGACTTGGAGACAGTAGGACTTTCATAACACATTAAAACAGAATGCCTGCTGAATCTACATTGTGTATCATTCTCAATAGTTTTATTTGTCAGTCATGTCAATCCTTTTGCAAATCTTGCATGTTTGTTGAAAAACCAATTTGTAGATATTACAGATATAGACTACGCTACTGAACTGCAAAATATATTGAATGCTCATGCCATTAGTACTTGGAAACACTTGAATTAGATCAGAGTGCAACACAAACCAGGAAAATTTTATGAGGCATGTAATATTTCTACCTTCGGAAGTGAAAGAATAAAGCTGTCTTAGTTGCTTGCAGACTTACCTGTGGTAGCTAGAGAACTGTTGTTCTTTACTCGCTGAAAAAGGTACTTCACACTGCTCTTGCAGATTTCCATTCACTTCAACCTTGGAAAGGATGGCAAGAGATCGGCGCCCTTTGTTTCTGGAAGAATGTTTTCTCATTCCTCCATCTCATCTTCATAAGTTGCTTCTTGGTTCAACTCCTACGGAAAATACTACACAAATCATGTGGAAAAGAAAGCGGGACCATTGCTGAACAGATGCAAAATTGCACTACTGATGAGAATAAGCATGATCATATACGCTTGGGTTCGACATACCAAGCTGCTAAAGTTTGTTGCTCCTTGATATTGGCCGTCAACCTATTCAGACTTGTTTTCTTTCTGCTAGAAGGAAGCCGAGGCAATTGCAAGTACATTATGTCAGTTGTCGCCGAGACAACACAGTCAATATCATCGATACTTCTGGTTGCTGTCATACTCAATCTCCCACAAGCTAGATCTGTAAAACTTTCTTGGATAACAAGAGCATGGTTCATATGCAGCTTCCTACAGTCAGCTATCTGCACTGCTCTTGATATACACTCCACACTTCTAGCAAAATCATTCTTAGGAGTAGAACAATACGCAGAGATAATAAGTCTTTTTCCTTGCATGCTACTCTTTGTTATCTCAGTCAGAGGTACAACAGGGATCAGCTTCGACTCCAATAGCCTGAAAGAACCATTATTGCAAGTGCAAACATCGAAGGAGAAGCATGCCGAGAACAAGAGGAGCTCCTTTTACGGGAGTGCAAGCCTTGTACAACTTGTGACCTTCTCATGGCTTAACCCACTTTTCACGACCGGAAAGATGAAACCTCTAGAGCAGAATGAAGTACCAGATATTGATAAAAATGATTATGCTGAGTTCTTGTCTCACTCATTCAACTGTTTCCTGAATAACGTCAAAGAAAGATACGGCTTGAGAACTTCATCAATCTACAGAGCAATCTTCATGTTCATCTGGAAGAAGGCTGTGATTAATGCAAGCTTTGCAGTTGCAGCTGCAGGGGCCTCTTATGTTGGACCTTCACTGATTGACAACTTAGTTAAGTTCTTAGGAGGAGACAGGCAGCATGGATTGAAGAGTGGATACGTACTTGCACTTGCATTTCTCGGTGCCAAAGTCGTAGAGACTGTGTGTCAGAGACAATGGATTTTTGGAGCTCGACAACTTGGAATGCGCTTAAGAGCTGTTCTGATATCTCATATATACAGAAAGGGCCTCGTCTTATCAAGTCAGTCTCGGCAGAGCCATACGAGTGGGGAGATTATCAACTACATGAGTGTGGATATCCAAAGGATTACTGACCTGATATGGTATTCAAACATCATTTGGATGCTTCCCGTCCAGATTGCACTAGCAATATATGTTCTTCATAAAAATCTCGGAGTTGGAGCTTTGGCTGGATCAGCAGCAACAACAATGATAATGGCATGCAATATTCCCTTAACTAGAGCACAAAAAAGATATCAGAGCGGAATCATGGAAGCTAAAGATGCACGAATGAAAGCAACTGCAGAAGTCCTCCGGAACATGAAAATCTTAAAACTTCAAGCCTGGGATCTGCCATACCTTCACAAATTAGAAGACCTGAGAAACACTGAACACAATTGGCTGTGGATGTCTTTAAGATTGCAAGCAATTTCATCTTTTATATTCTGGGGAGCACCGATGTTCATATCAGTGGTGACATTTGGAACTTGTATAATAGTAGGAATCCCTCTAACTGCAGGAAGAGTTTTGTCTGCGTTGGCAACATTCAGAATGCTGCAAGAACCAATCTTTACTCTCCCCGATCTGCTTTCAGTACTTGCACAAGGAAAAGTTTCAGCTGACAGAATAGCAAAGTACCTCCAAGAAGACGAAATGAGAGCTGATGCGGTTGAAATTGCTCCCAGAACTGAAGCAGAGGTTGATGTTGAGATTGATAATGGGAGATTCAGCTGGAATCAAGATTCCAATTATCCCACACTAGAAAATATACAGCTGAAGGTGCATAGGGGAATGAAGGTGGCTATCTGCGGTACTGTTGGTTCGGGAAAGTCTAGTTTACTGTCATGCATCCTTGGAGAAATACCAAAGCTTGGAGGGAGAGTGAAAATTAGGGGCAGCAAAGCATATGTTTCGCAATCCCCATGGATACTATCAGGAAATATTAGAGAAAATATTGTCTTTGGAAATGCTTTTGACAATGAAAAGTATGAAAAGACAATTGAGGTTTGTTCTCTGAAGAAGGATTTTGAACTCTTTGCTAATGGGGACCTGACAGAGATTGGAGAGAGAGGTATAAATATGAGCGGAGGGCAGAAGCAAAGGATCCAGCTAGCTAGAGCAGTCTATCAGGATGCTGATATATACCTTCTTGATGACCCTTTCAGCGCTTTGGATGCTCATACAGGCACTCAACTGTTCAAGGTTATCCTGTAAAAATATCTTTTAAATGAATGACCCCCGTCCTCTGCCCTCTAAACAATTAGCATAGTAAAAGACTAGGGTTGATAAAGAAAACCATATAATATGTGTTCTATATGAATTTCCTTGTTTTGTTCTGATACTTCTTCAAGTATATCTTCTTCAAGTGAATCTGAAGAACAAATGTTCAAGATGCCTAGTAACTTCTCACCTACAATTTTGTCAGTATGTAAAACTCTTTGTATGCTGTTTAAATGTTCTATACTTCCTTTGCAGGATTGTTTAATGGGTGTTCTTAGAGACAAGACTGTACTGTATGTTACACATCAAGTTGAATTTCTTCCAGTAGCGGACCTTATCCTGGTAAACTAAGAACTGATGAACTTTCTTTTCCTTAAATTATTATGCTGCAAGAACAATAGTTCTTTTCTCATTGCATTTTAATGAAAAAAATTAGATGATCTTAATATTAATTATCCAGAAAAAGTGCTAATCCCATTAATGAAAGGTTGCAGTGTCCTTAAAAAACTATGCTACTCATACACGTCCTCAAGTAATTGTATTTATCATCAAAAATTAGCATGACAAATACCAGCTAATATAAATTGCAATTAATTAATACAACAGGTAATGAAGGATGGAAAAGTTGCCCAGGCTGGATTGTTTGATGAACTTCTAAGACAAAACATCGGATTTGAGGTGTTAGTTGGAGCTCACAGTGATGCTCTTGAATTGATACTCAATGCAGAAACCTCAAGCAAATCATTATTAGCTGCAGAGAAAACTATACTAGAGGCATCAAGCAGGAACGATTCTGACGCAGAAAAAACATTAAATACTTCATTCCAAAACATCAATAAGCAAGAGTCTGAACATGATATATGTCAAGATATGGCTGATAGAGGGAGGTTAACACAAGAAGAGGAGAGAGAGAAAGGAAGAATTTCGAAAGATGTTTATTGGTCATACCTGACTGCAGTACGAGGAGGTGCCTTGGTTCCCATCATAGTCATAGCACATGCATTTTTCCAGGTACTCCAAGTAGCAAGCAACTATTGGATGGCATGGGCTTCTCCTCCATCTACAACTACAGAATCTACAGTGGGCCTCAAGTTTCTCTTCTTGGTGTATATACTTCTTTCAGTTGGATGTTCACTGTGTGTGTTGATCCGAGCAACTCTGCTTGTAAAAATGGGCCTTTTGACATCTCAAAAATTTTTCCAAAAGATGCTCCACGCTATCCTTCGTGCCCCAATGTCCTTTTTTGACTCAACGCCATCTGGGAGGATTTTAAACAGGGTCAGTACTTAGTTTAATCTCTCATTCAAGGTTTGCAATACCGTATCATACTACTCGGTAGGCTCGGTATATACCGCTCTAATAGAGGACCGATACGCTCGGTATATTTTGGTACGTACCGTATCGACAACTGATCGATATGCCGGTATGGTACGAGATTGTGAACCTTGCTCTCATTTATGTAGTTAAATTTCTTATTCATGTAATTCCTGAATTGTAAATAGTTATATAATTTGGTGCTTAAGACTAACAGTTTCTTATCATGAATTATTCGCAGGCTTCTATGGATCAAAGTGTGCTTGACTTAGAATTAGCTGGGAAATTAGGTTGGTGCGCATTCTCAATTATACAGATTCTGGGGACTATTGCGGTCATGTCGCAGGTTGCTTGGCCAGTTTTTGCAATATTCATTCCAGTGACAGCAATCTGTATATGGTATCAAGTAAGAACACTCTCTCATTCAAAAATATACTCAGAAAAATGTTCAAGATTTTTTGTCAATATCAGAGAATGTCAACATAGAAATTCTTGAATTTTGAGATAAACAATTTGACTGTTCTCTTTTTCTTTTTCCTCAAACTGTAGTTCCCATGATTTAGTTGTGTGCTAGGATGGATGATACGTAAGAGGATTTACCTAGGAAATATACTCAACTTTGGCCATGATTTAGTTTAGATTTTCAGTTAAAATGAATGAATAAATCATTTTGGCAATTTGAAGACTGATTTTTTGATAATGACTAATGCAGCAATACTACTTACCCACTGCAAGAGAATTGGCTCGGTTGTCAGAAATCCAGAAAGCTCCGATCCTTCATCATTTTGCAGAATCACTCTCTGGTGCTGCAACTATTCGAGCATTTGGGCAGAAAGACCGTTTCAGCAATACAAACCTCAGTCTCATAGATAATCACTCAAGGCCATGGTTCCATAATATTTCTGCAGTGGAATGGCTCTCATTCAGATTGAATTTGTTATCCAACTTTGTGTTTGCTTTCTCATTGATTGTGCTTGTGAACCTGCCAGAAGGATTTCTTAATCCAAGTGAGCATATTCAAGTGAAATATTCATTTACCTAAATTTTACTTGATAATACCTTTCATATAAGTCTGTTGCTCTAAATGAAATTTAATGTGTATGTTGTACAGGCATTGCAGGACTTGCTGTGACATATGGATTAAATCTCAATTCACAGTTAGCAACTATCATCTGGAATATATGCAATGCAGAAAATAAAATGATCTCAGTTGAGAGGATTATGCAGTACTCGAGGATTCCTGGCGAAGCTCCTATAATCATAGAAGGCCGCCGACCACCAACCAATTGGCCACATGTTGGAACTATATGCTTCAGGAACTTAGAGGTATAACTTGGAACTCAAACTCCAACATTACATGCATGTTTATGCATAATAAGAGTACTTGGAGACAAGCATACTAATTGGCAGGTTTTTTCCTTTTGAAACAATAGATTTCATGTTAAAAAAGTCAAATGGTATGCATAGAACATGCTAATAGTTGGTTTCACTCAATGTCCAGTCAGCCTTCTTTTGTTCTTGCTACTGTGGGAGGTGTGAGGGGACATCTTTTTTCTGAGTACTGTTTATGCAAATTATTCATTTCACAATTATGGTTAACAGTTGAAGTTATCTTCAAATAAATTGTAAACTTATATTCTGAAACATTGCAACTTTCTTAAGGTAGAAATTTTACAAATTATGATATAATTTCCATGGCACAAAAAAATGGGAATTTCCTGTAAGGCTTAATGGGCTTACAAATGATTTGACTTCTTAGATTCTCAAGTCTCAACAAGTATAAACTATGAGATGGATGAAAGCTGGTTGAGCAGTCCTATCTTTGCCCAAGTCACCATGGTTGATGTATGAGTACAATCATTAGACCCACTGTGTCAAGACTTGCTCCATTTGCAGTTGCTTACCTCCCCAGAGCTTAATTCAAATCTTTATTTTATTCTTGATTTCTTTAGCAGAACCGGTTGACTATTGCAAGGTTCTTCTAATAGCCATAATTTCCTTTCATAGCTAGGCAGTACCAACACTGAAGACTCAACTAGTTTGATATGCACAAACAAGGATACTGTGTCCAGATCTGAAACGTTAGGTCATTTCTATATGATAATGGATACCACAATCTTATCTGCATTTTTGCTATAGATTACAGTTTCATCTGTTTGCCAGAGAGCAACGCTGTTGCAAATATTAGGTGAATTTCTACCCTTTTCATAGTCATATTAGATTGGTCAAATCGATAAAAGTTTGAATTTTTTTCCTTTAAGAACAAGCATCGCTTCTATTGGGAATTTTGGTCATGGAGATCTCATGGCCCAAGATATGTACATCTTGATCATGTTATGCAAATGAATTTTGTATTCAACTTTAACAAGTTCTCCTTTTTCCTTACTTCTACAGGTTAGATATGCTATCTTCTGATACCTTAAAGCTTCCTGTTGTTGTTGTTTGTACAGGTCAGATACGCTGAACATTTGCCATCTGTCTTAAAAAACATAACATGTATAGTTCCAGGAAGAAAAAAGGTTGGTGTTGTAGGACGAACTGGCAGTGGCAAATCAACTTTGATACAGGCACTTTTCCGTATTGTTGAACCAAGAGAAGGGACCATTGAAATTGATGATGTCGACATCTGCAAGATAGGCCTCCATGATTTGCGCTCCAGACTAAGCATCATACCACAAGACCCAATAATGTTCGAGGGTACAGTGAGGGGAAACCTTGATCCATTGGAGGAATACTCAGATAGCAGGGTATGGGAGGTAAGTTGATTCTTCAAACCAAACTTTTTATAATATAGGAATCCAAGAAGATAACTCCGTCCATGATTATTAAGCGAAGGTCTGATGAATCAGAAACATATGAGTATTAAAAAAATAGAATTGTTGGAAGCAAACTTAAAAATTACTAGTTGACTATATATTGCAGACCAAGTTGAGCATAATTCCTGCCCTGCATAATTTGAGTTTTATCTAAATCTGTTAGCTTTCAGTTCATGTTGAACAAGAGAGATTTAACTCAGATGGTTAAGTTTCTGAATGGAAGATGTTTCTTGTCATCCGTGCTCTATATGTAACTGTCTTTAAGAAACAAAAAGCTAAATCCTAAACAAGTGTATACTAATCAGAAGATTGACAGATGCATTATGATCACTCAGGTTCTAGACAAGTGTCAGCTCGGTGATTTGATACGTCAAAGTAGCAAGAAGCTGGATTCAACTGGTAAGGCATGTGCATGAGGTCTTGGCATATGACAACATACTTATGGTCCATAACTACATGAATGGTATGATCAGTTATTATTACTAGCTTAATAATCGAAGGGGGGGCTTCATACAGTTGTTGAAAATGGAGAAAACTGGAGTGTCGGACAGAGGCAGCTATTCTGTCTAGGAAGAGCACTGTTGAAACGAAGCAACATCCTTGTTCTGGATGAAGCAACAGCCTCAGTTGATACCGCTACGGATGGAATAATCCAAGAAACACTACGCGAGGAATTCAAGGACTGCACAATCCTCACCATAGCTCACAGGATTCACACGGTCGTAGATAGCGATCTCATTCTGGTCCTAAGCGAAGGTAATTGAAGTTATGATAGATTTAAGTAGATATATTTTGCAGAAAACTTGTGCATGATTTAGCTTACAAAGTTTCTCGTTCTTGAGCAGGAAAGATAATTGAATATGACAAACCATCCACGTTATTGGAAAGAGAAGATTCATCATTTTCTAAGCTTATAAAGGAGTACTCAATGAGATCTCAGAGCTTTAACAATGCAACACAGTGCAAATAACACAACCTAGTCCTGGATTTTCCTATCTTTGTAAATGTCTGATATAAAACAATCCTTGGGTCTCCTACAGAATGATATGGGTAATATGTGGTAACTCAACGCCAGGTAGTTGATTTCTCTGGCAAAGACTGATCATCTCGTGGCAAGAAATGTTCTTCACCGGACACCAAAGTTCTACCAAGCCATGCCGACATGTGTTCTGCGTCATGTAACATTGACAAAGTTCCATTTGAAAAGCACTACCTGCAAACTTCACCGATGTAGTTGTAGCAGAATATTTTTGACAGAGAATTTGCTCTAGATGGCTTTCTTTGAGTTATAGTGTTTCACACTAATAAGCTAAGATTGTCCTAGATAGGTTTCTTTCCACCGATAGATGTTTGCTTATGTAATTCTGACATAGATTAAAAGTTTGCTTTTGCAACTTTCAAGTTCCCATTGTCGGATTCCCATGTCTTGTGCTGTTCAATTTTGAGTTCTCTAGAAAAAGAGATGGCACTATAAGATTGTTTAGGTCATATAACTGGGCATCACCTCCACAATAATCGAACCCCAAACAATTCAAGATGAAAAGGGGTACCAATTACCAGTTAGTCAAAGCCCCGAATGCTTGTTTTGATCAGAGAGTTATGCTCACACCACTGACCCTGGAAAAATATTGCATCTACCCCCAATGCCTAACTGATCTAGCAAATCACAGAGATATGCCAACACATATTATCAAGTCATACATGCAATTTTGCCTCTAAAGAAGAATTCTACATGCCCTTCCAAAACTCAAAAAATGCCGATTCTTCTTGAACACTCCAAGTCGCAACCAAGAAAAGGAAGCAAATCAACTAATCATTAACACGAAAAGGAAGTGAATTGCATCCCGACAAGGATCCGAAGCCATGACCTATTCAACGCCAAATCAGAAAAGGCACACATCCAGTAATAGTGAACTAGGAGTATATTCGACGTTGCCCCAATCAATGCGAAAAAACAGCAAAAGAACAAAATCTTACCATGAACGCGTCCCACCGGGCCAACCATGCTTCGTCTCCTTCCAGAGCAAGACGTGTCGCAGCTGCACTGCAGTCTATAAGACCCTCCCCCTGTTTGAAAAGAAGTGAGAAAATAAAAGTCAAATTTCATTTCAATGAACACTTATTTGTTCAGGATCGAGGGAGAATTTTTCTCAACCGATAAAAACGAGATCTTTTCGTTTAAGTATAATTTTGTTCAGTTAACATGCTCCCGTAAGATCGAGCTCTTGTCAAGGATGTCGATCTTGAATCGATGTAAAGAAAAGAGTTTATGGGCCAGAGACTTTGTTAGGGAGTCAACAAGTTGATTGGTCGTGTGAACATGAGAAACTCAGAGCTGGTGAATAACTTGATCTCGCACAAAATGAAAGTTAATGACAACATGCTTCATGCGGGAGTGGAAAACTGGATTTGTACAAAGGTAAGTCGCACCGATGTTATCACAGTAAATAACAGGCATAGAAGTAGAATGAATGTGAAGCTCCTTAAGCAAGTTGGTGATCCAATTAAGTTCAGTAGCAGCAGTAGCAATAACACGATATTCAGCTTCAGTAGTAGACCTGACAACTGTCTTTTGTTTCTTAGAACTCCAACTAACCGGATTAGTATCAAGAAAAATAATATAACATAATGTAGATGTTATATTATCAACATTTCCGACCCAATCAGCATCGGCAAAGACATGAAGCTGAGAGGGAGAGTGTTTGTGAAGAAAAATATCATGATCAATGGTCCCCTTAAGATAACGCAAAATGTGTTTGACAGCAGTCCAGTGTAAAATAGACGACCGATACATAAACTAAGATAATTTATTAACTACAAAGGAGATATTTGGACGAGTAAAAGTAAGATATTGTAAGGATCCAACTACCTATCGATACTGAGTAGAGTCTATAGTAGGACTACCATTATATAACTTCAATGATTCACTAAAGGACAAAGGAGTTGTAACTTCTTTTGAATCATGCATATTTATCTTCAACAACAAGTCATGAATATAATTTCTCTATAAAAGAAAGAGATCGGAAGACATAAACATAGCCTCGACACCGAAAAATAATTCAAGCGACCAAGATCTTTAAGAGAAAATCTGTCGGCCAATTGCTTAATAAACACTTGAACCTCCATAGAGTTATCACCGGTGATAATAATATCGTCCATATAGACCAGAAGATAGATAGTGCACCCATGTTGTTGACATAAAAATAGAGAGACATCAGACATAGTGTTAATGAAGCCAACTGAAGACAAGTATAAACCAAGTTCAGTATACCAGGCCCGTGGAGCCTAACGAAGTCCATAAATGGTCTTCTGGAGTTTATAGACACATTGTGGATAATAAGGATATATAAAGTCTGGAGACTGTTCCACGAAGACATCTTCAATGAGATATTGCTAGACTTAGGATAAGCACCAATCTTTGGATATTGCTAGACTTAGGATAAGCCAAATTATAGTAGATTTAACAATAAGAGTAACACCGAGCTGCTGGATAAATGACCTTTTGGAGTTTATAGACATGCTATGGATAATGAGGATGTATAATGCTTGGAGGATGCTCCATGAAGACATCTTCAGTGAGAGTCCCTTGTAAAAAGGCATTGTTGACATCTAATTGGCATAAGCACTAGTCTTTGGATATTGCCAGACTTAGGATAAGTCGAATTATAGTGGATTTGACAATAGGAGTGAATGTCTCAATGTAGTCAATACCAGGGTGTTGATGGAATCTTTTAGCCACAAGTCGTGCTTTATAGCGAGCAATCAAACCATCAGGGTTTCGCTTAATTCGATAGACCCACTTTCACCCGATAATATTTTATGTGGAGTTAGAGGGGATAATGATCCATGTAGCATTATGAACAAGACCATCATACTCCTCACTCATGGTTTTACGCCAATGTGGAGATTTTTGGGCATAAGTAAAAGATGACGGTTCAATAAAGTCGGGGGAAGGTTTGGTGCTAACATGTAGGTCAAGAACTTGACGGGGTTTAAAGACCACTCATGGAACGAGTTTGCATTGGATGCCAGGAGGGTATAACAATATTGGAGGGTAAGGGCTGAGAGTTATCACTAGTGGAGTCAGATAGAAGGATGACAGAATCACCCGAACGAGGTGAGGACAAAGGCTGGGTTTCTAGAAGAGGAGAAGTTGGAAGAGCCAGAGGAGAGGAGAAAGAAGAAAGGTGCAGAACATAAGTAACAAGAGAGTGTGGATCTGAAAAAGGCATGTGAGAGGATGAAAATATGTCAAAGGAACTCAATGGGATGATAGATTGCCCATGATCTCGAAAGGGAAAGATAGACTCCATAAAAGTAACATGTTTGAAAACAAAGACTTTAACAGAGTGAGGGTCATAACATCAAAATGTATTATGAATATCCGATGAAAATGCAAGGGCGAGAACAAGGCTACATTTATTAGAATTGTAGGGACGTAACCACAGATAACATAGACAACCAAAGACTTTTAATATTTGTAGGTTGGGGCATTTTTGAAAGAGATTTTCAAATAGTGATTGATATTATAGAATAGGAGTGGGCATGCGATTAATGAGATAGACAACAGTTTGAAAAGCTACAGACCAAAAGGTAGATGACATAAAAGCCTGATGGAGTATTATTAGACCAGTTTCAATAATATGACAATATTTATGTTTGATAGAATCAACTAGTTTAGGAGTCTATGGGGGGGACTTAAGATGTTGAATACCGTAAGCAGATATATGAGATGCAAGGGCTTAATATTCTCCCCCACTATCAGAATAGATAGTTTTAATAGTGGTTTGAAAGTAGCTTTCAACTAAGTTTTTAAAGTTAGAAAAGACAACAACGACATTAGACTTTTGAGGAAGAGGATATAACCATGTGTACTTCGTAAAATAGTATACAAAGATAATATAGTATCTAAACTTATCAAAAGAAACAATTGACGTAGGACCCTAAACATCAGTATAAATAACCTCAAATGGTTTAGAGCAAGAAAGCAATAATGCACCAAAGCAATAATGCACCAAAGCAATAATGCACCAAAAGATAGTTGACGACTCTTATTGGTAAGACAAGTATCACAGTGAGTAATAACATTATTGGATTTAAAAACATGAATTGAAAGACAAGAAAGCAATTTTTGTTGAAGAGTTAGCAGGTCAACTGGAGCAGCAGTGGAAGAGTTAGCAGTAGGTTGAGTGAGAAACAGAGCTGACGACCATTCGTAGATGTTATCTTTATTCAGGCCGCGAACTAACAATGCCCTCGTGCTCAAGTCCTTGACAAAAAAATAATCAGGAAAGAATTCAATAGAAGTATGATTTTGTTGACAGAATTAAGAGATAGAAATAAGATTTCTTTTGATGTGAGGTATACATAAAATATTATCGAGTGTGAAAGAAGTGGTATTATAATTAAACTTCATAGAACCAATATGAGTAATAGGAATCCTTTTACCATCATCAACGATGATGTCTTCATGTCCGCCATAGCCATTATGGAGCGACAAGTTTTGGAGATCGGAAGTGATATAGTGGGAAGCACCAGAGTCCAGAATCCAATTGGACTGACTATTAGAAGGAGCAGTCATGACATTTGCTTGAGGCCAGGTTGATAGAGCAGGGAGACGAGGTTGAGACCGACAAACTTTGGCAGTATGACTGATTTTATCACATAGGCAGACGATCGGTTGCGAAAATGTAGGAGGAGGATGACATGGTAAAAATGAAGTACTCTGACGATGGTTGAGGTACAGAGGATATGGAGGAGGAAGCGATGGGTGGTTGCTCATAGAGGTGGTAGGAAAGTTAGCCACACCTTTTGAAGCGTTATTTGGTCACACCTTTTGAAGTATTCTTGTTGTATTTGTGGTTGTGCCTTTTAGATGTTTGGTTGAACTGAGCTGTGATGGGAGGTCTTGGCAGCTTGGCATCACGCTTCAAGTAAGTTTCATAGTCTGTCAACTTGTCATAAAGTTTTTCAAAGAAAATTGAAGAGTCACGCGTGCGAAGTGTTGTTGCCAGTTCTTTAAAATCTGAACTCAGTCCATTAAGCATGTGGACGAGTACCTCTTCATCAGAAAATGAATAACCTATTAAAGCCAGGTCATTGATCATTAGTTTGATATGTTGTAAGTAGTCGACAAGATCGCCTCCCTTGAAGGTCATAAGGCTGGAAAGTAGTCCAAGCATGCGAGTCCGTGAGCGACTCACTAAGGTAGTTTGTAACTTGGTCCAAGCCTCCACAGTAGTAGCACAGAAGGACACAAGCAGGGCAATGGATCCAATGATAGAAGCTTGAATTGCTTAGAGAATAAGCTGGTCTTGGCATAACCATAGCTTGTAGGCTGAATTTGGTACTAGGTTAGGTTCTCTAGGAACGTAAATCAATATTGGTGGACAGCTGAGAGAGCCATCAATATAACCTAATAAATCATAACCAAATAAAAGATTAGAAAATTGAGCACACTAGGACGCATAGTTATCACCTTTAGATAACTTAATAGAAATAAGTCCTGGATGTGGAGAACAATTCCAAGCAGATAAGAGAGTTGTAGTGTTAGAGGTAGACGAGAAAGACATATGGAACAAGTCAAAAAGAACTCAAGAGAAATGACAAGATAGTGAGCAAAATAAAGAGTATAGAAGCATATGGCTTTACAGTGATAGAAAGGTGATAATGATAAAATAGTGAAGAAAGAAAGAATAAAAGAACCTCGAACTGGAGCAGAGAGAAGCAACTGCAGGAGCCAATACTCCTTCTATGGCAAATACAGGAGTAGAAGTAAAGGAGAATACCAGGGGCAACCAATGATAATAAGAATGGAAGCCACACCAGGAAGACAAGGTTGCAAACCTGAATGTGAGAGAAGTAAGAAGCAGTAGTGGTAGTCCTTCCTCATAATCTACTGACATCAGTCTGTTATGGCCTAGAAAAGCTGAGGCTTATGGAGGCAAGAGTGCAGGCACGCAAATTGTCAACTGAGGGAGGTCTACTGAAAGCTAAGAGCAACAACAAGTGTTGGAGCAACCAGTCTTGGGTTGTAGAACTAGCCCTTCAATGTCTAAGATGATGAAGCACACATGAACTTTGAGGCTGCCACTCTCCCTTCCAGCAGCTGTTACAACTGCTTGGGCTACAGGGGCAAATTGAAGTTGAATCTGATGGCTTTGCAGTCTTCGGAGCAAAGGCGAGAGCCGATGCTAGAGATGGATGAGTGCTGAAGATTGCCAGGAAGAGTAGAACACGATCAATCCGTGAAACAACAATCGGGACAGTGGAGTGTATTGCAAGAAGGCAGCGCCGGTGGTAGAGACGACATCCTTCGTGCGGCTGAGCAGTAGTAGGAGAGCACTGGCAGTAAGGGGAGGAGAGATGAGCGCTAACAACAAGGGAAGTGATTGGCCGTTCTTGCCGAGGTGGGTTCAGATCGACGACATCAGTCATGCGGTTGCAGCAGCACGACCCACCCTTGCAGGAAAGGTGAACAGCAGAGGGAGCCAATGGCGCAATAGAGCAGCGGTTGTTCTGTTGTGATGACTGGGAGCAGCAAAACACTGGTAGATTCTACTCCTGGAGCAGTGATATGATGCAGGGAGCAGCCAAAGATGGGAGGAAGAAGCAGCTATAGGCTCTCGTTGTCGGTTTCACTTGGCTGCTACTAGTTGGTGAGAGACAACAATAAGGTGTTGATGATGCAGTATGTGAGCAATTCGTCTCCAACTGAGCGATGATGAGTCCGGCAGATGCAGCAACTAGAGGATGCTACATGCACAAAGAAGGAATCACAGCGATTCGCTGAAAGGAGTGATGGCACTCCGGGATCATTTTCGCTGATGCTATCATGTGATAGCGAGAAGAGAGAAGGGTTCTGCCACGAACCAGAACCCTTGCTGGTGCTAATGAGGTAGGCGGTTGCTGCGACAGGGAAGGGAGTGGTGTGGTAGGGCAACGCTAGAGCAGTAGAGGAAGAAGATGGTGATGGGTCCAACAGCGATGTGTCCAAGGCCTTCACGGTGATGTCGCTCAAACAAGGTGGAAGATGCAAGGAGGAAAGAGATGTGGTCGGCAACGTAGGAAAGGCAACAGGTATTTGCTACGTGCGCTGTCGAAAGGGATGCTATGTTTCTGTCCAGAAAATAGAGGTCGATCGGCTGCAGCAAGTGCTAGGGAGCCCAACACCCTGACGTTGTTCTAGAAGGCGAGCGACAACTTTTTCTTAAGCTCAACGCCGGCGAAGGTGGCGATCTTCACCTACCAACCATACTTTAAGCTTACTTTCACAGTCTTTTTCTATAGCTCGGTGGATCTCCACTCTCCTGCAAAGAACCAATCATGTCATCCCTCCAAAAAAATAGTGAGTACTAAAAGAACAAAAAATAGCTCAGTGTAATCTCATCTCTGTTTTCGCTCAGAACAGGAACCTGAGATGGAAGAGTTTGGAGGGATGGAATGATGAGAGAGAGAGAGATAGTCTCATCTCCTCCTCGACCAACTATTTAGTGCAGGAGTTCGTCATTCCACACGTCCTCTACGTGACGAAAGAACACATCGTCACTGCACCCACCCTCCTCGAGTATAAATAACGGCAGCGGCATCTCTTTCACTTCTCTTCCTCTCATCGACTCTCGGCAAGGGGATAACGAGAGCCGGCTCGAGGGTGAAGGGGGAGAATGCCTCGCGAAGAAGACATGATTCAAGCACCAAGTAAGATCGAATTGTCTGTTTGCATTATGTTCTTACGGCTCATGCATCCAATATGTCAGTCATCTTCCCCATTCGACAACACCATTCTACACCAACAATAGATGCTTGTCCATTCCGCTTTGCTAGTTGAGAGAACTCCTAATGTTAGAACTAAGCAAGCCATTGTATGGGTAACGATCGACGCGGACACCTCCATGGTTGAATACTTGTCGATGATTTCACATAACTATCTCATTTGTTTAACCTTCAATTTTATTTTGATGATTACCAAGTTCACTATAAAGAAACCTCGGATGTATTATTTATATTATCCAAAAATATCAATCTATATTTTTATTTTTAAATCTTACAACACTAGGCTTTGTGGTAATCTTCTTGGGCATTCGGCTTGTTGGATCTAAACCTTATGCTTCGTCAATCCAAGTTTACACTATACAATGTCGCCTCCTGGTGATATCTTCATTGTATTCAGATTCATATGTGATGAACTCGAATTACGATCTCTCCATGTGTGGCCTCTGCCAGTACATCGTAGGGCCTCCGCCACCTCCGATTGTGTTCGCTCCTTTAGCAATTCACTTCGCCACCCATTCTCGGGTCACACCCGAACGAAGCATCGCTCTAGGACAGTCCATAACCTAGTAGCTCTTAAAGTCTCCAGATTTCACTAAAATTGATATACCATTGTCTGGATCCTGGGCCTCTATCACCTACCTACACAATCTCCACTGCATATCATTTTCTTCATGACAACATTGTGACATATTCTTTTAGAGTATTCGCCTGTGGGTCCTCTTGCCCCGTGCTAAAGCCTTTTGATCATAACTTCCTCTTCACAAGTTGAATTACCTTAGTTCCTCTATCAAATTCATCTCTGAGGCAAGATACATGTGCTTCAAAACTATTTTCATGTTTAGCACTATACAAGTTGAGTCTGCTCCATCAGAATGAATAATCCATGGAATGACATAATACTACTCTTGCCTCTACAAGAGTTCATGTACTTGACCTCTGTCCAAGGAAAGCTTCATGCCTCCGCTCTATGTTCCATCTTCTATGTCGACTCCTTTCATGTGGCTTCGATACTTCACCAAGTTCCACTCAAGTTACTTCGCTCCTTGATTTGTATTGAGTTGGTGGTGGTCCTCGCGCCTATCATTCTAAGGGCCAGCCCTCCATCGAGTCTGATTTTCACATCGACTTTAAGTATGTCTTCTTATGATGTTGCTATGGATTGCTCCCCCACTTGATCTCGCAATAGATCCACCAATACATTACCTCATTCTAAATCATGCGATGACTCATTGCCGTTCACTCGATCTGTTGAGCTTTGTGGAGATATTGTTTTGAGGTACTCTTCCTCAACATGTCCGGTCTGCTATACATGATTTTTTCTTTAGAGAACCAGGACATATCTCTCCTATATATCTATCATGTTGGAGTAACTTTTATCTTTGCATTCTTCCCTCTGAAAGTTTTGGAGGCCACCATCCCCTTGGACTACTCTGTCTTGCTGAACAAATTGTGCATTATTCTACCCCCGTAAATGCGTTTGCTAGATTGCAACTTCGCCAATATAACCCCCCACTGCACCCTTCAAAGCTTAGCAACGTTCTAAACTTATCGTATACTTCAGCCTCCTATGGACCAATAATTTCCATGCCAAAGAGAAAGTTTCAATGCTCTATGGTGCTGAGTTCCGATCGCCTTGAGATGGCTACAAACATTTCATCATCCACATACAAACCCTTGCATGAGTACCGAATTATTCGATTCCCCTCACCTCTATGAGCTTTGCGCAACTCTTTCAGTCGTTGCGCAACACATCTCACTTTGCACGGTCTCATCTTTTATCGAGCGCCCCACTTGCCTTGAGCATCGTTAAGTTTGATTGCCAATGTCGAGCCGTAGTGCATTACACATTCTTCCTAGTTTTTTTGTCCTCGTGGTGCCTCTCGTGCAAAGGGTTGGTCATTCCTCTAAATGTCAATCATGGATGCCCACTCCTCTTAGCAACCCCTTTTCTTATATCTCAATGTCTGTTTCCCCTAAACGTTCGCGCATACTAGCTGTCCTCTATATAACCCAGGTAGGTCTCGCACGTTTGCATGACAATTATTTCTACGTGTGCTTATCCCATTCTGATACCAAATGTTACGAACTTAGCTGGTTTTGCCAAGTCGTGTGGTATCATCGTGTGTCCATCATCAAATGTTAATCTCCTTGAAACCCCATATGGTCCCTTAGGATCTATAAAAGAGAAAACGGGTTAGAGAAAATATTTTTCATGGGATCCACAAGCAACTACTTTAGCAAACACTTTATATAGCTATTAAAAATTATAATCATGGACTTTACAAACTATGAACAGTCACACACAAAGGATCAAGGTCTATTATAGATCGGAGTTCCCCAAGTGTTCACATGATACAACTCATTTATAAACTAAAACCAACTACAAAAGCTAACCAAACTAGGACTGTCAAACTTATTGCTAGCCAGCTACTTACTGTATAAAATATAAATAAAATATAAAAGTTACAATCATGGATTTTACAAACTATGAACAATCACACACAAATGATCAAGGTCTATTATAGACCGAAGTCCCCTAAGTGTTCACATGATATAACTCATTTATAAATCGAAACCAACCATAAAAGCTAACCAGACTAGGATTATCAAACTTAATGTTAGTCAGCTACTTAATGTATAAAATATAAATAAAATCTAAAAGACACCAACATTATATTAAGTACCATCTTTATATTTTTATTTTTATCGATGACAATACGGTAAGATAATTGTGCTATCAACTTTTTGAGATCGAGTATATTTGAGATCGAGTATATTGCTCTGCAAATATCGATATCGATTTTAATGGGCGTAACAAAAAAAATAACTTTTTTTCACTGATCCGTGAGCCTTCATCATAATTTAGGTGTATATTCTATGATTCAAGGATCAATTTAAATCCTCCACTAATTGACCCTCCCACTATCATTATGCCCACTTAAACCTTTGATAACCTAACAAATCCATTTCACCCTTTCTCTCTCAACTGACACACCTCACCACTCCTCCAATAATACCTCCAGTAGAAGAAGTTGACTCTCGATTAGTGTTACCAAAAAATTCCTCGAGAAGCACATCCCCATTGTTGCTTCCCAGAAAAGTAGCATGAGCTGCCTTGCAAGGCTACCTCCTACAATAAGGGAGCAACTCTTTGCAATGGACTAGTGTTTTGAGCAAAGGGATGATGCTTCACCGTCTGAACCCTTATATATGATCACTATAATATGCGAGATATCATTAAAGAAGTGATGAAATATCATAGTAGTGATGAGGTTCACTAAAGAAGTGAGGATAGTGTTAGATCCACACCCTTCAATCATCATTCAAACATTCATTACTTAGTATCTTCTCGTCTCACTTTTTTTCTTTATCAGTCATTAAAAAATAATTGATCACTTATTTGGAACTCCTACATAAGGCTAATCCGTACATTATGGTCAAATGAACGAGGAGGTTGATGATGGAAAAGAGTCTGCCAAAGATGAATGACCCTCTCAAACAATCTTGGAGTAAAAATACCTCTTTGGGGGATTATGAACCATCCGTAAAGGATAATGTACCCCCTAAACACTTCACATCCATACTGAAGTAGTTCTTCGAATCAACAATAAGAGTCTTCTCTAAATCTCTCTATTCTTTGAGTTTTTATTTTTAAGGAGAGACAAGATAAAATACTATCGATTTTACAGCGATCATCGCAACGACAACAAATAGAATATTAGAGAACTGATTAGGCAAGGACACCTCAATCGTTACCTCCACTAGGTCCAAGAAGAATCTTCTCAGGGATCTATGAAACAACAAGTCGGAGTTATAGTTAACAACTCAATAATCTCGGGAGGAGATAACACAACTTATAATTTTTGTGATCAAAAAAATATTAAGAAAAAAACATTAGCTACGTGGAGGTCTTGAGATAATTTTTAAATAAGAGGAGGTTAGTTCCTGACTACGACGATTTGTTGTTGGTCCATGATAGGATTCGAAACCTTCAAGTGGCCTAGGGATGTAGTATTGTAACCATAGGTTAGCCATTGATGATTGATTACTAGACATAATCTTTTAGGATCCTTAACAATTCAACTAATTATCGATGTGGAGCATGTTGAATCTCAAGTTTTGATGATAAAATTAATTGATTAATTTTATTAACTAATATATTTTTGAGATAAGTAATGTATAAAATTCTTCGATCATAATATTGAACTACTGAAGGGCCAAATATCGAGTAAGAGAGTCAAATGTTATGTCAGAAAATTATCGTGCCAAAAATTGAATGTCTTAGTTGGAGAAAATTGATTGACATGTCAAAGAATAAACTTCTTACTAGAAGCTTGAATATCGTGCTGAAAGGATCAAATATTATATTGAAAGAATTGATGTCATAGTGAAACCGATATGCTTGAGGATTGGGTAATATGTTAGAGGATAAGATGATGTGTCAAAGGCTTTGACGACATGTTGGAAGAGTGAACAACATGTCAAAAGTTTCAAAGATGTGTCAGATGAGTGATTGATTTGTCAAGGCTTTGATTGAGATCATTTTGGATTAACTTGAGCCAATATTAGATTGAAATAGAGTTAACTTATCATAAAAGCCAAACTAGACCACTTAGAATACCAAACAAGTGGCTTAAACTAGTCTAAGCTAGTGGTACCATCAAGCCCAAGCAATGATATCGCTTGAGTCAATCGACAAGTATTATTTATACTTTACTGACCTTTTCGACTGTGATACTATCTATCATGATGATAGTTATGTTTAGGATGAGAGTGGAACCGTTCAGAATTGAAATTTTACGGTGATAAAATCGTCAAAGTCCATATTTATAACTCATCAAAAGTTACGATAGTAGCATCGCCCAGTATTAGTGATAGTGCCATCAATACCCCAAAATTTCATAAATTCAAAATTTTGACTTTATTTTTGAAGTATTTTTAAGTCTATAAATATTTTACTCATGGTTTGGTTGATAGATCATCCATTTTCTAAGTTATGAAGTATTATAGTTCTTTTTTTTAGTATCGTTTGAGTCTCTTCCTCTATCTTGAGTGTAGTTGTGATATTAAGTATTAGAGATAAGAGATGTCTCGTAATCCTAGAAAAAGGATAAACTTGTAAAATAATAAGTGTAGAGGTTATCTCGTAAGCCTAAAATAATAATATTATAAGAAATTATTAATATTCACCCATTAGGAGTAAGATGAATAATGAAAATGAATGATCTCAAGACAAGAAAAATAGATCAAATTACTATAAATCGATTTGCATTTATGAATTTTGTTCATGATTGCTTACTTATTAGTATTACTTTAGTTACAACCCTTACTTGCACTCTGCGTATTTGATTATTCTTATTTTCGATACATGTTTTTTTTATCAAATTTTAAAATTAATTAAAATTTACAATAGTACTAATATAGCATTCTGATGAGAACCAAACATTAGATAATGATCATGAATCCATAGGAATCGAATTGACTCATATCATAAGTCATAATCGAGATGGCCAATTGATGATTGAACCCTTGAGAAACTAATATGACAATATTAGATGACAAGCATGGATATGAACCATTGCAATGCCCATCATGCAAGTAGACACCCGAAATAATGGTGACCAACTGCACGGATAAGCTATATAACAAAAATAAGGCGTATATGTGAAGCATCCCTCAATGATATTACAACGAAATATGATCATTAAAAATTCAAACATGAAACTGATGTGAGCCAATATGACCATTAAGCATCATTCAATACTGATGCAATTGACTTTGATTATAAAATATTCCTTGATCGATGATGCAGTCGAATTTGACTATTAAATATCATTCAATGACTATATGATTGAATTTGACTATGAAACATCCGCACCACACACAATGATATGATCAAATTCAATCATTAAGCAGATGATGACATAATCAAATCTAATCATGAAATACCCCCAAAGACAATGGATAAAATCTAACTATTAAACATCATTCAATGACAACACAATCGAATCTACCAAAACCGACCATTCAGTATCATTGAATGATAACATTGAATCTGACCAATGCGACTAATGTCAACAATGATGCAATGAATCTGATCATTAAGCATACAATGATGTTCATGACATAATTTGATTGGATTGCCCTTATGAATATGACATTACGTCTAAACTCCCTCTGCATGACAAAATACAAATCGATACACGGATAATTCGATACCTACGATGTCCTGTTGATGTCCGTCCCATTGAGTACCTTATAGATTCAACACATTGCCCAAACCTTCTTATGCAGCTTTCATAGTCATCAATCTGTGCTGCTTTTGATGTACGCTGCATTCTTCTAGCAAAGTCATTCTTAGGACTAACATACATAGGTAACAAGTCTCGTTCCTTGCATGACAGTTGACTCCAATATCCTGAAAGAACCATTGTTGCATGTGCAAACATCAAAGGAGACGCATGCTGAGAACAAGAGGAGCTCCTTGTACGGGAGCGCAAGTCTGGTACAACTTGTGACCTTCTCGTGGCTTAACCCACTTCTCGCTACTGGAAAGAGGAAACCTCTAGAGCAGAATGAAGTACCAGATATTGATAAAAATGATTGTGCCGAGTTCTTGTCTCACTCATTCAACTGTTGCCTGAATAATGTCAAAGAAAGATATGGCTTAAGAACTTCATCTATCTACAGAGCAATCTTCTTGTTCATCTGGAAGAAGGCAGCAGTCAATGCAAGCTTTGCAGTTGCAGCTGCAGGGGCCTCTTATGTTGGACCTTCACTGATTGATAACTTTGTTAGGCTCTTAGGAGGAGACAGGCAGCATGGATTGAAGAGTGGATATGTGCTTGCACTTGCATTTCTTGGTGCCAAAGTTGTAGAGACCATGTGTCACAGACAATGGATGTTTGGAGCCCTACAGCTTGTAATGCGCTTAAGAGCTGCTCTAATATCCCATATATACAAAAAAGGCATCGTTTTATCAAGCCAGTCTCGGCGGAGCCTTACAAGTGGGGAGATTATCAACTACATGAGTGTGGATATCCAAAGGATTACTGACCTGATGTGGTTTTCAAACATCATTTGGATGCTTCCTGTCCAGCTTGCACTAGCAATATATGTTCTTCATAAAAATCTTGAAGTTGGAGCTTTGGCTGGATTAGCAGCAACAACAACGATAATGGCATGCAATATTCCATTAACCAGAGCACAAAAAAGATATCAGAGCAGAATCATGGAAGCTAAAGATGCACGAATGAAAGCAACTGCAGAAGTCCTCCGGAACATGAAAATCTTAAAACTTCAAGCCTGGGATCTTCCATACCTTCACAAGTTAGAAGGCCTGAGAAACACTGAGCACAATTGGCTGTGGATGTCTCTAAGACTGAAAGCAATTTCAACTTTTATATCCTGGGGGAGCACCGATGTTCATATCAGTGGTGACATTTGGAACATGTATAATCATAGGAATCCCTCTAACTGCAGGAAGAGTTTTGTCTGCATTGGCAACATTCGGAATGCTGCAAGAACCAATATTTACTCTCCCCAGCATGCTTTCAGTACTTGCACAAGGAAAAGTTTCAGCTGACAGAATAGCAAAGTACCTGCTAGAAGATGAAATGAGAGCAGATGCCGTTGAAATTATCCCCAGAAATGAAGCAAAGGTTGATGTTGAGATTGATCGTGGGACATTTAGCTGGAACCAAGACTCTGGATGCCCCACACTTGAAAATATACAGTTGAAGGTGCACAGAGGAATGAAGGTAGCTATTTGCGGTACTGTTGGTTCAGGAAAGTCTAGTCTATTGTCATGCATCCTTGGAGAAATACCAAAGCTTGGAGGGAGTGTAAAAGTTAGTGGCAGCAAAGCATATGTTTCACAATCTCCATGGATACTATCAGGAAATGTCAGAGAAAACATTGTCTTTGGTGTTCCTTTTGACAATGAAAAGTACGAAAAGATAATTGAAGTTTGTGCATTGAAGAAGGATTTTGAACTCTTTGCTAACGGGGACCTGACACAGATTGGAGAGAGAGGTATAAATATGAGCGGAGAACAGAAGCAAAGGATCCAGCTAGCTAGAGCAGTCTATCAGGATGCTGATATATACCTTCTTGATGACCCTTTCAGTGCTTTGGATGCTCATACAGGCACTCAACTGTTCAAGGTTATCTTGTAAAAAATATCCTTTAAACAAATGATCCCCTCCCTCTGCGCTCTCACCTATAACATAGCAAAGGACAAAGATTGATAAAGAAAGCCATATAGTATGTGTTATATCTGAATCTCCTGGTTTTTTATCCGATGCCTTCAAGTATATATATTCTTCCAGTGAATCTGAAGACCAAATGTTCAAGATACCTAGTAAATTTTCACTTACAATCTTTCCAGTATGTAAAACTCTTTTCATGTTGTTTAAAAGATTTGTCCTTCCTCTGCAGGATTGTTTGATGGGTGTCCTCAGAGACAAAACTGTGCTTTATGTTACGCATCAAGTCGAATTTCTTCCAGTAGCAGACCTTATCCTGGTAAAACGGAACTGCTGAACTTCTTTTTCCTTAAATGATTATGCTGCAAGAAAATTAATTCTTTTGTCATTCAGTTTAACAAAAAACAAAACATATGAACATAATATTAATGATCAACAAGAAGTGCCCCATCTCATTAGTGGAAGGTTGCAGTGTCCCAAGAAAACTATGATACTTATGCTCCTCCTCAATTAGTTGGACTCATTATGAACAATTAGCATGACAAAAACCAGCTAATAGCAATTGCAATTAATTAATATAACAGGTAATGAAGGATGGAAAAGTTGCCCAGGCTGGATTGTTTAATGAACTTTTAAGACAAACAATTGGATTTGAGGTGCTAGTTGGAGCTCACAGTGATGCTCTTGAATTAATACTCAATGCAGAAAATTCAAGCAAATCATTACTAGCTGCAGAGAAAAATATACCAGAGGCATCAAGCAGGAACGATTTTGTTGCAGAAAAAACATTAAGTACTTCAGTCCAAATCATCAATAAGCAAGAGTCTGAACACGATATGTGTCAAGATATGGATGATAGAGGGAGGCTAACACAAGAAGAGGAGAGAGAGAAAGGAAGCATTTCGAAAGATGTTTATTGGTCATACCTGACTGCAGTACAAGGAGGGGCCTTGGTTCCCATAATAGTCATAGCGCATATATTTTTCCAGGTACTGCAAGTAGCAAGCAACTATTGGATGGCATGGGCTTCTCCTCCATCTACAACTACAGAATCAATAGTGGGACTTAAGTTTCTCTTCTTGGTGTACATACTTCTCTCAGTTGGATGTTCATTGTGTGTGTTGATCCGAACAACTCTGCTCGTAAAAGCTGGCCTTTTGACATCTCAAAATTTTTTCCAAAAGATGCTCCGCTCTACCCTTTGTGCTTCAATGTCTTTCTTTGACTCAACACCATCTGGGAGGATATTAAGTAGAGTGAGTACTTAGTTTAATCTCTCATTTATGCAGTTTAAATTATTTTTCATGTAAATCCTGAATTGTAAATAGTTGTATAGTTTTGTGACTAAAACTAATTGTTTCTTATTACGAATTATCTCTAGGCCTCTATGGATCAAAGTGTGCTCGACTTAGAATTACCTTCGAGAATAGGTTTGTGTGCATTCTCAATTATACAGATTCTGGGGACTATTGCAGTCATGTCACAGGTTGCTTGGCCAGTTTTTGCATTATTAATTCCAGTGGCAGCTATATGTATATGGTATCAAGTAAGAACACTCACTCACTCAAAAATTACTTGGAAAATATTCAAGATTTGTTGTCAGTATCAGAGACTGTCCACATAGAAATTCTTGAATTTTGAAAGAAACAATTTGACTGTTTCTTTTTCTTTTTCCTTAAACTGTAGTTGACATGATTTACTTGTCTGCCAGTGTAGATGATATTATAAACATAAGAGGATTTATCTATGGAAATATACTTAACCCTACTTAGATATTCAGTTATAATGAAAGGTTTAAGTCATTTTGGCAATTTGAAGACTGAACTTTTGACAATGACTAATGCAGCAATACTACATACCCACTGCCAGAGAATTGGCACGGTTGTCAGAAATCCAAAAAGCTCCAATCCTTCATCATTTTGTAGAATCACTCTCTGGTGCTGTAACTATTCGAGCATTTGGGCAGAAAGACCGTTTCAGCAATACAAACCTCAGTCTCATAGATAATCACTCAAGGCCATGGTTCCATAATATTTCAGCACTGGAGTGGCTCTCATTCAGATTGAATTTGTTATCCAACTTTGTGTTTGCTTTCTCATTGATTGTGCTTGTGAATATGCCAGAAGGATTTCTCAATCCAAGTGAGCATATTCATGTGAAAGACTCATTTACCTGAATTTTACTTGATAATACTTGTCATATAAGTCTGTTAATCTAACTGAAATTTCATGTATATGTTGTACAGGCATTGCAGGACTTGCTGTGACATATGGATTAACCCTCAACTCACAGCTAGCAACTATCATCTGGAATATATGCAATGTAGATAATAAAATTATCTCCGTTGAGAGAATTATGCAGTACTCAAGGATTCCTAGTGAAGCTCCTATGATCATAGAAGGCTGCCGACCACCAACCAATTGGCCACATGTTGGAACTATATGCTTCAAAAACTTAGAGGTATAACTTAGAACAAAAACTCCTATATTACTTGCATGTTTATGCATAATCAAGAGTCATACTTAGCAAAGCATACACATTGTACAATTTGGAGAAAGTTTTGTCCTTATGAAACAGTAGATTTCATGTACCAAAAAGTCAAATAGTATGCATATTGCATAGTACATGATACCTTTGATTTCACTCGAAGTTCAGTCATCCTTCACTTGTTCTTGATGCTGGGAGAGGTGTGAGGGGGGATCTTTTTTCTGCGTGCTGTCTATGCAAATAATTCGCTTCATAATACTGGATGATAGTTAAAATTATATTCAAATAAATTGTAAACTTATATTCTGAAACATTGCAACTTTCATAAGGCACAAAATTGTTACAAATTATGATATAATTTCCATGATGCAACAAATGGAAATTTCCCAAAGCTTAATGGGCTTACATATGATTTGACTTTTTAGACTCAACAATTATAAACTATCACATGGATGAAAGCCAGTTAAACAGTCGTATCTTTGCTCTATAAGTACAATCATTAGTACCACTATATGAGAAAGACTCGCCCATAAGGACAATCATTAGATGCTCCATTTGCAGTTCAGACAATTAGATGCTTAGCTCCACAGAGCTCGGTTCAAGTCTATGTATCAACATTTTTAGTTCATATATTCTTGATCTCTCTAGCAGAACTGATTGACTATTGCTATGTTCTTCTAAGTTCTAACAACCATAGCTTCCTTTCCTATCTAGATACCAACTCTGAGGATTCAACAAATTTGACCTGCACAAACAAGGATATTTTGTCCAGATATGAAGCTTTAGGTCATTTATATATGATAAGTGATGCAACACTCTCAGTGCATTTTTGCTATATACAACACTTTCCATCTGTTTGCTAGAGAGCAATGCTGTACACTAGGTGAATTTCTATACCTTTCATAGTCATGTTAGATTGGATAAATAGATAAAAGTTTGAATTTTTCCTTTAAGAAAAAGTCTTGCTTCGATTGCGAATTTTGGCCATAGAGATCTCATGGCCCAGGATATGTACATGTTTATGCAAATGAATGTCATACTCACTTTAACAAGTTCTCCTTTTTCCTTACTTCTACAGGTTAGATATGCTATCTTTTGATACCATAAAGCTTCTTGTTGTTGTTGTTGTTTGTACAGGTCAAATATGCTGAACATCTACCATCAGTCTTGAAAAACATAACATGTATAGTTCCAGGAAGGAAAAAGGTTGGTCTTGTAGGACGAACTGGCAGTGGCAAATCAACTTTGATACAGGCTCTTTTCCGTATTGTTGAACCAAGAGAAGGGACCATTGAAATTGATGATGTAGACATCTGCAAGATAGGTCTCCATGACTTGCGCTCCAGACTAAGCATCATACCACAAGACCCAATTATGTTCGAGGGAACAGTGAGGAAAAATCTTGATCCATTGAAGGAATACTCAGATAGCAGGATATGGGAGGCAAGTTGTTTCTAAAAACCAAAATTTTTATAATATAGCAATCCAAGAAGATAACGATGGCCATGATATTAAATGAAGCTCTGATGAATCAGAAATATCAAGTAATAATATGATGTGGGACGTAGGAGTATTTGAAAAATCAAAATTGCTACAAGCAAATCTAAATTCTATTAGTTGAGTATATACTGTAGACAAGTTGAGTATAAATCCTGCCCTGCATAATTTGAGTTTATCTAGATCGATTAGTTTCCAGTTCATGTTGAACAAGAGAGCTTTAACTCGGATGCTTCAGTTTCTGAAGGATAGAAGTTCCGTGTCCTCTGTGCTCCATATTTAAATGTATTTAAGAAACGAAAATCTAAATCCTATTTAATTGTGTGACAATCAGTTTCACAGAAGCATTATGATCACTCAGGTTCTAGACAAGTGTCAGCTTGGTGATATGATACGGCAAAATAGCAAGAAGCTGGATTCAACAGGTACTACACGCCCAGGAGGTTTTGATATATGACAACATACTTACAGTCCATAACTACTTGAATGGGATGATCTGTTATAATTACTAGTTCAATAATTGATGTGAGGCTTCATACAGTTACTGAAAATGGAGAAAACTGGAGTGTTGGACAGAGGCAGCTACTCTGTCTAGGAAGAGCACTGTTGAAGCGAAGCAACATTCTTGCTCTGGACAAAGCAACAGCCTCAGTTGATACTGCCACAGATGGAATCATCCAAGAAACACTACATGAGGAATTCAAAGACTGTACAATTCTCACCATAGCTCACAGGATTCACACGGTCATAGATAGCGAACTCATTCTGGTCCTTAGCGAAGGTAGTTGATGTTATGGTCAATTCAAGTAAATATAGTTTGCATAAATCTTGTGCATAATTTAGCTTACAAAGTTTCTTGTTCTTGAGCAGGAAAAATACTTGAATATGACAAACCATCCACATTATTGGAAAGAGAAGATTCAGCATTTTCTAAGCTTATAAAGGAGTATTCAATGAGATCACAGAGCTTTAACAATGCAACACAGTGCAAGTAACACAACTTAGTCCTGGATTTTCCTATCTTTATAAATGACTGGTATAAAGGCAACCCTTGCGATTCCAACAGAATGATATTGGTATTTTGTGCTAACTCAATACCAGGTAGCTGATTTCTCTGGCAAAAAGACCAATTATCTCATGGCAAGAAATTTTCTTCACCTGTCACGAAAGTTCTGCCAACCTATGCCAACTGGTGTTCTGCCACACTTGACATTAGCACTACCTGCAAATTTCAGTGATGTACTTCTAGCAGAATATTTTTGACTCAGAGAATTGCTCTACATAACTGTCTTTAAGTTCACATGATTAAGCTAAGATTGTATTAGATAAGTTTCTTTCCACCAGTTGATGTTTGCCTATGCATTTATGATGTAGATTAAACGTTTGCTTTTACAACTTCAAGTTCTCATTGTTGGATTCCCATGTCTTATGCTGTTCAATTTTGAATTTTCTAGAAAAACAGATGGTACTATAAATTTTTTTGGGTCAGATGATTGGGCATCACCTCCACAATAATTGAAACCCAAACGATTCAAGATGAAAAGGGGAACCATCAGTTAGCCAAAGCCCCGATTGCTTGTTGATCAATTGACCTGGGAAAGATATTGCATCTACCCCGATGCTTAACTGATTTAACAAATCACAGAGATATGCCAACACATGTTTTTAAGACCTAAATGCAATTTTGCTTCCTGCTCTTCCAGGATTCAACAGAAGTCGATTCTTGAACACTCCAGTCACGAGAGAAGTAAGCAAACCAACCAAACATTATTACGAAAGGGAAGAGAATTACCTGGATGACATATTTGAGCACCATCTCGACAAGGATCAGAACCCATGACCTATTCAACACCAATTCAGAAAAGGCACATCCAGAAATAGTGAACTGAAATTCCAACTTCAAGAATATATTGGACATTGCCCTAATCTATGCAAAAAACGAGTAAAAGCAGAAGGGAAAAAGAACGAAATCTTACCATAAGCACGTCACACCGACCGACCTATGCTTCATTTCCTTCCAGACCAAGCAGTGTCGCGTTTGCAGTGCATTCTACAGCACCCCCAGTGTGCAAGGCCAAGCGATGGCGCATAAATCGTGGCTCACGACGAGGAATGTTAGGTCTGCTCACCGTGGTCACGACGACATGAACGGAAGCCGCTTTGAGGCGACAAGGCGAACGCACGGCGACGGTCTCTTGTTCTCTTTGACCGTTGGGCACGGCGAACGCATCCCGAAAGGGCTCGGACCCACCTCGTCCGTCCAAGGAAAGAAGATGGACGTTTCCAGCTCGTCCTTCGAGTGCCTTTGCGACGCACCTGTCCGCGATGCGGGATGATCACATGAAATTTCCTCCACGTGTCAATTTTGAGTGGGAAGGACGCTTCTGTTTGTTTCGAGCGTTGCGCCAGATCCGATGGCGTATTCACTAGGGAACACGCTCCTCGACTCAACCATCCCATGCACACGTGTCGAGATATCAGAAACGTAACGCTGGCTCGTCTCCATTACTTTTCTTAAAATGGGGAACTTGTGGCCGGGCCCCACGACATGAAACCCGTGAATGAGCCAAATGGGCGGGGTGATGCAGGAATTTGACGTTCATATGGTGAAGGAGCCACTGGAGAAGATCCTCCAGTACACCAACTTTGGTCCGGTTCATTAATTTTACTAGGTTTTTTTGGGTTCGGTTTTCGATTTTTTTTTTTTTTTGTCTGGATTAAACGAGAAGCGGTCGCGATTCTTCGTGTTGTGCGACGAAGGCAGAAGATTCTAATCAATGATTCCTTCTTTCGCCCATCGATCGAAGAAGCCACAAAACATCACAAGCGAGGGAAAAGAGTATTTTGACCTCCTTCAGTCAATTGCCATCCCTCTTCCCACGCTCTCTTGGATTTCCCTTCAGAAACAATCGAGCGGCAGTTGTTGCACTGAATCCTTGATCTGAAGATTTCGTGTTTTGGGTTCTTCGAAGTCGGAATTCAGGTTGATGAGATTGGGAATTGTGAGTCAGGGCTGGTGATTGAGGAAGGCAACTGTTGATCTGTGGGTCAAGGAGTGTGGGGTGTGGGTGTGTGGAAACCATGGCTTGCCGGAGGTTCTGGGAGTGCCTGCTGAATCTTCTCAACTTCTTGTTGACGCTTACGGGACTAGCGATGGTGGGATACGGGGTCGTAGAGTGGAATACGGCTTCGTCTGCCGGGAATGATCCCGTATCGCCGACGAGTGGCCATCCTGAGTTCTCAAAGTTGGCCGGCCCATGATCGCACTATTTCCCTTTCGACAAGTATTCTTGATAAGCTGCTGAAAGCTCGGTATGTACATCTCTGGTTTCTCTTTCCTTTTAGTCCGCTATTTATTCAGTTTGGCTAATTTATGGTTGTGATTTCAGTTGTTTAGAATTGATTCATAGAAGTTTTTAGGAGTAGTGCCCATATTTAGGAGTTGTGGAGGTAGTGACACATGATTTAGGAGTTATAAAGGATAGTGACTAATCATGAGTGAGATAGTGAGATAGTGGGGTGAGAAAGTGGAGTGAGATAGTTACTTTTAAATCCTATAAATATGACCATAGTTCATGAAGCAATGTGAGCAGAGTTTGGCTGCATTCGGAGATAATCTTGTAAGTGTTATGTTACCTTTTGTTTAATACTACATCTTTTTCTTGATTGAAAGCGTTTTCGTTAATTTCATCGTAATATTCTAGTTTTCTGTTTCCTTGCTCCTTCCCCAATATCTGTGGTATCATAGCTGTGTTTCAATTTGAACTGGGCATTATGACTTTCAATGATAATTTTATATCTCAATCTCTTATTCCCATCTTCTCAGGCAAATGCTATGAATTTTAGAGTATCAAGATGAAGACTCTGTTCAAGTCGCATGATCTTTGAGATTTGATAGAGAATAGATATGCAGATCCAGATAAAGAAATCAGGCTAAGGAAGAATAGAAAGAATGACTCAAAAGCATTGTTCTTCATTCAACAAGTTTTACATGAGATAATCTTCTCAAAAATTGCAACAGTGACAACCTCAAGACAAGCTTGGTTGATACTTCAAAATAAATTTCAAAGCTCATCGAGGGTGATTACGGTAAACCTTCAAACTCTTCGCTGTGAGTTTGAAATTTTGTTTATGAAAAACAATGAATCGATGCAAGATTTTCTTTCTCGAGTGATTAAAATTATTAGTCAAATGAAATCTTATGGTGAACATATTCGTGATCATATAATTATTGTAAAAGTTTTGAGAAGTTTAACTTTGAAATTTGATCATGTTGTTGTCGCAATTAAGGAGTCAAATGACTTATATACTTATTCATTTGATGAACTAATGAGTTCCTTGCAAGCACATGAAACAAGGTTAAACAGGTCACTTGAAAAAAGTGAAGAAAAAACATTTCAGGTTAAGAGGGAGTCTTCTACTTTAAAAGAAGACAAAAAATCAATAAGAAAAGGACGTGACAAAGGAGAATTTCTTGGTAGAGGAAATGGAAGAGGAAGAGGAAGATGATACATTGATGGGCATAATGAACAAAAGAAATCAAATTATGATTAAAAAACTATAAAAACGAAATTCAATGTCACTATTGTAAAAGGTTTGGTCACATGAAGGCAGATTGCTGGAAAAGAGAAAACAAGCAAACTATGTAGAGGAAAATGAAGACAATAATAAATTATTTATGACTCATTCACAAGTTAATGATATTTCAAATGATATTTGGTTCTTGGATATTGGATGTTCTAATCATAGGCACAAGATCAATATTTAGAGATATTGATGAGACTCACAAGTTGAAAGTTAAACTTAGAGATAACAAGCAAATCCAAGTGGAAGGAAAAGGAACAATTGAGGTGAAAACAAATCAAGGGAAGGTAAAACACATGGATAATATTTTATTTGTTCCTAGTTTATCAAATAAGTTAACATGTTGGACAATTGATAAATAATGGATATTTAGTTATATTTGATGATAGTTCATGCATTATCAAAGATAAGAAATCTGGTTTGATTATAGAAACGTTTATATGATACAAAATAAGATGTTTTTAATTGATGTTTCAAATATTGAAAAACATGTTCTTATTGTAAATCAAAAGAATGAGTCAAATTTATGACATTTGAGATATGAACATCTTAACATTAAGGGTTTAAGGTTGTTAAATAAAAAAGAAATAGTTTATGGATTGCCCAAAATTAATACACTTGATGTATGTAAATGATGTATTTATGGGAAACAAAGTAAGAAATCATTTCTTATTGGAAAAGTATGGAGAGCATTTAATTGTCTTGAATTAATTCATGTTGACTTATATGGACCTATGAATATAAAATCATTTGGGGGAATTCGATATTTTTTGTTATTTACTGATGACTATAGCCGCATGAGTTGAGTATATTTTCTAGAATTAAAAACTAAAGCATTTGATAACTTTCAAGACTTTAAGGCACTTGTAGAAAGATAAAGTAGTAGATGCATAAAGACACTTTGGACAGATAGAGGTGATGAATTTTTGTCTAATCAGTTTAATTCTTTTTGTGAAGAAAATAAAATTCGCAGGAAAGTAACAGCACCATATACACTAGAGCAAAATGATGTAGCTGAATGTAAAAATCGAACTGTCATCGAAATGACAAGAAGTTTGCTTAAGGGAAAGCATCTTCCAAATCAATTTTGGGTAAAATCAGTTGCAACAACAGTTTATCTGTTGAATATTTTATCGAAAAATACTGTTATGAATTGAACTCCTTTTTAAGCTTGGTATGCTATAAAGCCAAGTGTAAGCTATCTAAGAATTTTTTTATTGTATTACTTATGCTTTGATAAATTCACAAAATTATCATAAGCTTGATGAAAAATCTGAAAAATACATTTTAATTGCTTATGCCTTACAATCCAAAGCATATCGATTGTATAATCCTGTTAATGGCAAGGTTGTTATTAACAAAAATGTTATGTTTGATGAAAGGGCAAGTTGGAATTGGGAGATCAATGAAGGTAAAACACAAATTCGTATTCCAACAGAACTAGTCAATCCACAGAATCAAGTGACAGATCCTGCTCCAACAAGTTCATCGCTAACCTTATCCAATAGCAGTTTAAATTCTTCAAATGATTCCTCAGATAAAACCACTCCAGGAAGATTTAGATCACTAATAGAAATTTATGATTCAACATTTGCTTTATTTATTTCAGATCCTATAAGTTTTACGGAAGCAGTTAAAAAAGAGAAATGACAAAATACAATAAAGGAGGAAATTAAGTCAATTGAGAAGAATGAAACATGGGAGTTAATGGATCTACCGAAACGAAAAGAAGCAATGAAAATATTTTGTGACAACAAAACCACAATTGCAATGACGAAGAATCCAACATTTCGTAGAAGAACGAAACATATCTAGATATGTTATCATTTCATCCGAGATCTTGTAGCAAATGGAGCCATAACAATGAAGTACTATGGCACGAATGAACAAGTTGCAGATATTCTCACCAAGTCACTTCCAGTTCAGAAGTATATCTATTTCATGTCTCAAATCGGTGTATGTAACTATGATTCAAAGGGGAGTGTCGAGAATTGATTCATAGAAGTTTTAGGAGTAGTGACTCATGTTTAGGAGTTGTGGGGGTAGTGGCACATGATTTAGGAGTTAGTGAGGATTGTGGCTAATCATGGGTGAGACAGTGGGGTGAGAAAGTGGAGTGAGGTAGTTACTTTTAGATCCTATAAATAGGACCATAGTTCATAAAGCAATATGAGCAGAGTGGTTGCATTTGGAGATAATCTTGTAAGTGTTTTGTTACCTCCTGTTTAATACTATGTCGTTTTCTTGATTGAAAGCGTTTTCGTTAATTGCATCGTAGTATTCTGTTTTTTTGTTTCTTTGCTCCTCCTTCCCCAACATTAGTTATATAGGTAAAATTCATTAAGTCTTACTAAGCCTATTTATAAAGATTTACATGTCAAACCTAATTCCTCAACCCTTGAAGAATTTGCTTTTCCTTAGTTCTGAAATAGTTATAGCATCCCATACCAACACTTCATGTTTACCGAAGATTAGTTCTAGGCCACATTAGAATCAACAAGGAGTAATTTGCAAGACTAGATAAGACTCCACAGTGTTAGCATGAGTTCACCAAACCCACAGTCGTGTTGATGAATTTTAGGCAGTGTGTTCTTGTGCACGTGTGTGCATGGCAACTCTCTTATTCAGGGAGTCCTTTTGAGATGCTTCTAGATCGTGCAAAAATTCTCATAATGTGGGGTTGTAGAATGTTGCTTGTGCTATTTCTCATTTTAATGAATTCCGTCTTTGCCGCTTGACATAAGTCTTTGTCTAACCAATGTAAAAACTTTCTCTTTCTTTGCCTTTAGCATTGGTACTTCGCTACAACATAGATCCTATGGTGATTTTTCTAGATATCAGTTCTTTTAATTGAAACAGAGGAGATGTTTACCATGAGTCATAATTTACCTGCTTATCAATGATTTAGTATGGTCTCTTAATAATTATATCCTATTCTTTGTGCAAATACTTGATCTAGCATTTTCCATTTTAAGTAATGTAATATGATAGAGGCTTCAGTTATGCCTAGTTTTGATGAGGAAAATGCTATAGATAACTATGTCATCTCGTAACAGATTAAAGGTTTTAGCTGCTTTACAGCTCTCAGCCAATTGTCCATATGATGTACAAAAATATCAATGGACAAAGTTAAAAGTTTTTAGCTGCTTTACAGTTCTCATCCAATTGTCCATATGAAGTACAAAAATATCAACAGACAAAGGGATTATGTTTTTTGTTATAAATGCATATTTCTGGTAACTGATTTTCACTATGTCTCCTTCGACTACACAAGGTGTCATCTGTCAGGTTTCTTTACCAAAAATTAGAAGTTTTTTGCTTTATTGACAGGATACATTGCACATAAATGGTCCAATCAATGTCTCAGTTGTAGGAAAATTTGCTTTATGAGTAACATTTTGATCCTTGTGTTATTTGTGGTCAATACTCTGTATCTACAGCCATGTTAACATGTGGTGCCTTGGATTGTTTTTTCCGCTTTTCTCCACATTATGTTCTCTTATAGACAGGCTTTGTCAATCAGACTGATAATATGATGCTATTGCAGGTTCATTTATTTGTTTAGTGGTGTTGGAGTTTCTCTATTTGTCATATCATGCTTTGGCTGCATCGCAGCAGTCACAAGGAATGGATGTTGTCTGTCCTTTGTATCGCTGAAGATTTGCTGATTTCTACAATTTATCTTAGATTTCTTACCAGTAAATTCTAAGTGCTAGAATTATTTACTTTCATTTCATTCAAGGCATATCTGACTCCTTGTTCTTCATGTGGTTCTGCCATTGTTTGAAGTATGTTTTTCGCCTTCCGGCTTAATTTGATCAAAACATAAGTGAAGGCTTGAAAAAATGGAGGTTTTCTATATTTCTTTGTAGTTAATGAATTCTAATAATGAGCAAAAAAACATTACATCCAGATCAATCTCATCATGACTAAGTTCAACTTGTTCACACTTGAATCCACTCTTCTTTGCATAATTTCTTTCCGTGCCATTCTTACTGATAAGCTGATGCTGAAAATGTTTCTAACATATAATATGCAAGTTCTACAATTTATGTTGTTGTCTAGTTGTCAGTATGATGTGTTACTTAACCTAGATAGTATTCTTTCTTGGTGATCTTGTTGGTTCTGGTCAAGTTAGGATCTGCAGCATTCATATTGTTTGATCGCAGCTGGAAGCATGTGAGTGTTGTTCTGACGTCTCTAATTTCTGTGCTGGTTCTCCTTTCAGAGCTAGTTTTGACATGTAGTTCATTTGCAGGATATTCCAGCTGATGAAACTGGAAATTTTGACATGATATGTGGAGCATCACTGGGAGATAGAAAAATGGGTAGCACTTGGTGCTGTTGTTTTGGAGGTAATTGTGGAATATTACTGAAGTTATGGTAGTAATACTTCTATTTTTTGCATTTGGAAGGTTTTGTTGATCTGTCCATCTACTTGAAACTGATAAGACATTTTAAAGTTCAATATTGTTTAATATTTAACATTAGCTCCAACAATCAAAGTTTTAAAGAGGCACGGTATTAATGCTTATCCACAGACTCTGGTATTCTTGTTAGCTCTCATAACGAAAGCAGTGAACACGCCTGCTTAGTATGATAGTGATGATGAATACATTGCTCCGAGATATGGCATCCGGGAACCGTTCATCGTCGAGCAAGGAGTTCCAGCAACTGGGGTACCTGTATATGCAGCACTCTTGATCAGCATCCAAGCAGTACTTTTGTGTATATCCAACACTGAAGGAAAAGGGTACTTTTTTGTCGGGAAATATTTCGTAATAAATATTTTCATGTTTTGCATCCTCTAATTGTAATTCTTTCGCGGTGTTGTCTTGCTTCTCGACAGTACGGTGTTGATACCTCTATGTTGATCTACAATTCATCAGGCCCTGGCAGATATCAGCAAGAAGCCATGGTAGCTCCTGCTGAAGAAAGAGGCCGTTGTACCATAGTATGAAATTTTGAGTAGGTGGTGGACTATGAACCTTGCTTTCCACTAGTAATTTGTAATGTTTTGAAGGTCTTTTTTTCTTCTCTCTTTTTTTTTTTCTTTCAGTTCTATAGTTTATATGCACAAAGACTGTTGTCATCTATTTACCATCAGACTTATGCTGCATGAAGATTGTACATCTCTCAATTGTTTTCAGGGTGAACTAATGCAGTAGTTACTAAATGTCAAGCAGTCTGGTTGATTGCATAAACCCCCCAAAGATGATCACTTGATTGTTTCAGGGCATTCCAAAAGCATGAAACTTATATTCTGTTTGTATTTTAATTAGACACCGCCAATTTTTTGGAAAATTCACATCATTGCAAAAATCTAATCAGAATCAGTACTTGGTTAGCCCAGGAGTATATTTCTAAACATCAGCTGGAGATTAAACAAAGAGAGATTTTTAATTATCTTTGGTTTGTGATAATGTTCTATTCAGGGCATGCTAAGATGCTCATTGATGTCTCTGAGTAATGGCTGACAAAGGAAAGAGGAAGCATATGACATGTCATGGTAATGAGAAGATTGTTGCTACAATTGTAGAGCATCCTTCTGTACACATTTCTCATTAACTTGCTGCTATGGTGATGATTGCAAGAGCTGCAGGAAAACACATCCCCCTCATTACAATGATTTTTGACCCACATGACAGAGTTCCATCATCTCTTGTTAATCTGACCAAATAATAATAATAATAATAATCTTTTGTCTCATGTGTCATGATCATCTATCATGTTTGGTCTAGTGATTGATTCATTGGAGTTCTTTGCCCCCCCCCCCACCTTCACTTGCCTCCTTTTCCCCATCATGAAGCCTGCAGAGCCCATGTCCCAGCAAAACAGCAGAATACATCCCATGTGTGATCATAGGCGCAAGAATATTATGAGTCTACACATGCATCACATTTTGATCATGTAAGTCCACAATTTATGAAGCAATGGCTGCTCACTGTGATAGAGTATAATACAGAGGAAGCTGTACCACCTGAATCCATTCTAATCCAAGGTAGAGTGCTAGCAAACCTTCCAGAAGTGGAGAATATATCTTCTTCATTTCCCTTGTTTCACACCAAGCTGCATAACATCAACATCAAAAATTGTGTGAAACTATCCAGATTTATGTGCATGCAGCATGAGACATTTGTTTCACTAATAGATAAAATGTACTGAGTGCTAAGCCTTCAGATCTCTGCCTCACTGCCTACCTGCAAGAAGCTTCTTGAGTTCATCACGGCCGGTGGCAGAAGAACTTAGCACTGGTGCAGCCACATAAGTAGGATCTGCAAGAAGTTAACAGATACATGAGCTGGTGGACTGTAAGAATGAGAGAGGCACATGAAGTTTCTTGGGTAGAAGAGGACTTACCGTTGGCAGCTGCGGCAACATAATACAATGACCCTGTAAGAGCAGCCGTGATAGCAGCAGCAAATGCTTGAGCAAAGGGGACGAACAGAGGCAGAACACCAGTCTAAAATGATTGGAGAAATCATGATCACATTCATCAGCTCTTCCTTGTACGTAATATGATTGTAGAGTCAGTCTCTGTGTCAACCGGAAACATACCAGAGATGTGATTCCATGTGCATCTTTCATGAGCTCGGTGCCCCTCAAGAACACATCAGCCATTGATCCCTGTAATTGTTTGCAGGATTAGATGAAAAGGCAGGGATTTTGGACAAGCAGCATGCCAGAGATCTCTATATCATCGTTTGCTGTGGGGATCGATGGAAGAAACAGAGCTCATTTGTTGTCCCAAGGAATTACCTGAACAGCAACCCGATAAAAGAGCTCCTCCCCGATTGAACTCGCAGTAACAATGAGCATGAGCTGCAAGAAACATCATATCCTTAGAGATCGCTACACCAGATACAGGAGATGATGGATCATAGGCAATACCTGCCATGGTGACATGCCATGGAAGAAGCTCTGGAGCTCCTCGTCCTCTACATCTCTAATAGCACGAGCATGAGGTGAATGCTTCACGACCTCGTCCTGTGGGGGGGGTAACAATGTCAGCTACAAGGTGGTGTTCATTTATGACAGGAGTCACGGGGATCTGCAGGGAGGACTTGACATGAGCGACAAAGAGGCATCTTTTACGTACATCTAGGATGAAGAGCAGAGCCACTATTGGTGGAGCAGCATAACAGAGACCGCTCACGATCGCTTCCAGCGACGGATGGAACGCTCCCGGCCAATCTGTCCCCGAGATGGAGCATACGAACTTGCTCGCGAGCGCCATGGCGCCGTATATGCCTGCTTCCAACAACGAGATCAGTAATTCTTTGCGTGCGTTTCTTTTCTCACAGTAAAATCATCGAACAGAGAGTATTCGATCCGCAACAACCAACCCTCTGTCTGTTTTACCTATCCATGCATTTACAGCATCGAATCAGACGTTGCAGTGTGAGAGAAACCACGAAAAGGAAAGCAAAGGGAAGTCGCTGGCTCAAACCTATCCCGTAGCTAAGCCTCACGACGGCGGCCAGCTTCTCCAACACTGAGAAATCGTAGTCCTCGCCGCCGGCGAGGCTCCGCTCGACGACGGTGGTGCTCGAAGATACCGGCGACGCGGGACCGCCGGCGGCGAAATCCCTGCGCGGTGGCTTGTTGGCGCCCGCGGCGTGGATCGGCGTCTCGGGGCTTCCCTCCGTCGAGGCATTGATTCTAGACCATCCAGCAACCTTCCTCCTACCCCGGCTGCAGAAGCCACATCCGGAAGAAGCAGCAGCGGAGGATGGGAAGAGGTAGAGGCCACGGGGAGAAGCGACGCATCTGAGCTCCATTTCAGCTGTAAATTCTTCCCTCTCTTTTCTCGCTTCCTTCTCGTGATCAACATGAGGATTCAATTACATGACTCCCGTCGGCTATATATACGACATGGCGGCCGAGGGGATGGCGGTGAACCGGTGGGCGAGCCGCCGCGCGGTTTCGCCAAGCGCACGTTTGGCGGCGAGGTAAGTGGCTTACCCCACCTTCCGGCCATACCCGCCGCGCGTACCTGCTCTTTGATTGGTTCATCCGGTCGACTCCACCAGTGCACCCGTAGATTACGCGCTCACATCACCCCACGTGTCGGAAGGCGAAGGAGATGGGTTCGGGGGTTTGTATGTATTCGCATTCACGCAGACGCGGTCGTCGTCCCGCCGTTCCCGTTTGCTTTGGGTTTGGCAGCAATGATGGATGGGTTGGGGAAGGTCGAAGCAGGATTCCATGCGAACAAAACGTGTGTACTCTTCTTCTTCCTCGCAGGTTTGACCGGGACGGCGGAGGAGTTTGTTGCGTCGACGAGCGGCTCTCACCGTGCGGGTACCGACGAGGCACGCGTCCGACATGCAAGTCTTGTCTTGTTTTGCCCCCCACCCCAACAGAAATCGTGTTTGGTTTGGCCACTCGTTCCTTCTCATAGGCCCGCGAGAAACCACTCATCGTCGACGACGACGACGACGACGACGGCTGGAAGCAGCTGTGGGCGAACTGCGACATCAAGATTCGTCGTCTGCACACCTTCTGGAGGCGAAACCTAAGGGGGGGTCCCCCCTATGCTGTCGGGCTTGGCTTAACAAAACAAAAGTAATGTGGGCCCCCATTTACAACCGGAAAGAATCTATCCACGGCCCATGGGCCCAAAGATTCTCGAGCCCTCCAAAGCTAACAGCCGGAAAGATTCTATATTAGTTAGCCGTATTGGGGGCGTATATTACTAATCTGGGAAAAGATTCTGGCGGAAAAGGAGCGTACGATTTCTTTAATTCCCCCACAGGGGAATCTTTGTCCCTTGAGTTCAGCTGGCAATTTATGTAGCCCAACCAAAAAAAGACGGCGTCACTTACTTCTTCATCTGGGAGCGCCTCGTACATTACCATAAGCATCTCTATATAGGCAGTACCCCACCCATGGCGGAGGACCGTCGCGAGAAAACCTCTCTCTCTCTCTCTCTCTCTCTCTCTCTCCCCAGTTTTGGTGCTTTATGTTTGTTTCCAAGTCTGCTCGCGCACACAGACAGGCAGAAGAAGTCGAAAGAACCAATAATTAAGGATGGCGGTGTGTTGGAGTTTGAGTCCTTTTCCCATTGGAATGTTCCCGTCAAATGGAATAGTGTCAGCGTTTACTTCTTTGGTGGATCGGTACAGTGAGGATAAAACCAATGATCTAAATTATGTTTGTGATGCAAGTTTAGAGTTGCACATAATGTGATCATGTCTTGTTGATGTCGGATGCTGTCGTGTTGCAGTTGCACTCGTGAGACCACAGGAGATTTGTCTACCTTTTACCTCTATCTCCATCTGCAACAGCTTCCGCCGAGGGCATTACATGCATGCGTGCTTCATGTTTGACGGAGTCTTCGTCCCCAAACTCATCAGCACAGTTCACCAGATGCGTTAATACTTGCGTCCAAGGATGAGGACTCTGTAGATAGAGGGAATCACCTTCTCAATCATGGCATTTGGGAAGTGTGCAGCCATGAAAGAAATTAAAGATAGTGAAACTTCCGGCGTCCCTGAAGCTTCTCCCACCATGACCACCAACTACAGGAAGTATCAGATTAAGACCAAAAAGCTTATATGGAGAGAGAGAGAGAGAGAGAGAGAGAGAGAGAGAGAGAGAGAGTTGAAGGTAAAGTTGTTTTACACGATGGGCACCGCTCTTTTCAATGAATATTAAACTAGATAATGGAAGACTGTAGTGGAGTGTAGTAGAATCTAATGTCCATTAGAATATAATGATGCTAAGAACAATACGTTGAAACAATGTTATTTGCAATGGTCCTCTCCAGAGTAGATAGCGTCGATAGTTCAGATAGAACATATAAACAAAAGGTACAGGCCCAGAATTGTATCGATGCCGCTTCATACATGCAGAGAGAGAGCGAGCGAGCGAGCGAGAGAGAGAGAGAGAGAGAGAGAGAGAGAGGATGATTGACGTGGTAACCGAGATGGTGTTCACATGGATTCCCTGACACAAGTTGGACCATGGTCCAAAGCTGGCTCTCCCTCCTTCCTTCCTTGCTTGCTTCCCTCCTCCCCCTCCATCTCTATCAGACGATGGCTGTGATACGGCACACTCCAACCCGTCACAGCACCACTTCATATGGAAAACCGAGTTTTTCATGTCGTTTGTATGGTCGTCCTTCCCTTTTTCTCTCGCCACTGGTCAGTGTGCTCGCCTTGACTAATATGTCCATCCCCACCTACCTTCGTCTGCTCCTCGTCCTTCTCCTTCCGATCTAAAATTCTTCCCCTCCTGACGTGGGGAAGCTCCATCTGCTTAATCTCGATCGTAGTTTTTGGGAACTTTAAGCTCTCTTTCATGGACCAAACCCTATGCATGCAGCTCATGTTATGTGTTATAGCTGAGGCAAAGCTGCAGCAACAAACAGCAGATCGTATACGAACGGTGATGTGGACTTGTCTCACCTTCGTCACGTAGCAGCAATAAAAGCTGCAACACCAATCGTGACATGTAAACAGTAACCATTTGATCCATGGCTGGAGTTCTTGCATTGTTTATTCTGGAGCAGCTAAATTCTAGTCTCGGTGTTTTGCGGTGTCTGAAGTTTCCGTAGTTTTCTACCAAATTCTTCATGTAAAAAAAAAAAAAGGAAAAAGGAGTGAAATGATGCGAAAAGAAAAGGTTCCTGGAATCTATCATGAAGTGACAAAAAGTAAGAGCTATATATAGCTTCCCGTGAAGTTGTTGACTGAGTTCTTGAAATAGATCTTCTGGAGAATCCTTCAGTAGGAACTCTTTTCAGCAGCAGAATGGTGATGCAACAGTTGCCAGCTATAGTTAAACCACAGTGTTAACTTGGGTTTGTGCAGGGTTTTATAGACATGGAGGTGTTTGTATGTACACCATGGATCATGGATAATAAACCTTGCACAGCTCATGGACAGTGGCATCACAGCATAAAGCTATAACCCCTGTGTACTCTGATTTGGACCGCATGTGGTTTTTGGTGAGTCCCTCTGCGACTCCTTCCCTTTAGTGGAAGTCCTGACAGCCTCCTAATTTGATGATGCAAAAGTAGAGGATGTAATATGGATGGCATTTTTGGATTCTCTCTCTCTCTCTCTTTGCTGTTCTTTCTGCAAAAGATTTCACTGTGCTTAATGCTCAGGCAATGACCATCTAGTTCTGTTGTCTCCCCGCAGTTGTCATGTGGTCTCAATGGGGCACCCCACCCTTGGGTCAAGACAAGAGCTCACATAGCTGTGTCCTTAGAGAAAGAGAAGAGAGAGAGAGAGAGAGAGAGATGGCCAAAACAACTTGTTTTGTTGGCTCTTTTGCCTGGTGTCATCTGCTTCCATGAGGCTCCCCACTGTTGGGTGAAGACATGGGCTGACAGTACCTATGGATTTGGAAAACAGATTTCAAGAGATCCTTCCTTCACCTCGCTTTTGCGAGGAGAAAAGCTCTTACCAGTTCCTGACCCCTCACGTGTGACCTCTCGGCCGCTCCCTCCGTTTCAACGACACTACTCGACTCTGCAACAAAAGCCGGGTCGTGGTGCCGAGGAGCTTGTAGTGTTCTCCGATCATTGCAGCTGGGGGAGCGAGAAGCGTTACATGGCTTATCTTGAAGTTTGTGGAGTGGAAGACTGAGGTGAAAGGGAAGCGTAGAAAGCACTAGCAAACACCAACGTTAAGGAGCACCATGACACTGGAAGCGTTGGCTTCCGCCGGGCTTCCTACCTTCTTCTTCTACGACACCATCACCGCCACCACACCACACCATTCTGGTCGCGCCTCGAGTTCGAGGTTCCACAATGCCGGCGGCGACGATGTAGCGGGTGGCCACTCTGGAGGCACGGAGGAAAGGAGGCAGAGCGCGGAAGTAGCAGGGCAAGGAAGGAGGAAGCGGCGGAGGCAGAGGACGCATAAGAACAAGGAGGACGCGGAGAACCAGAGGATGACCCACATTGCCGTCGAGCGCAACCGCCGCCGGCAGATGAACGAGCACCTCGCTGTGCTGCGCTCGCTCATGCCCGATTCCTACATCCAAAGGGTACGTCTTCTCTTCTGTTTCCTCTGGAATTGGTTACGGTGGCCAATTTGCTCGGTTGGAGATGTGCAAACCGAGGCTCGCCGATGGCTCGAGATTGAGTTGGCATTGGTTTTGCAGGGTGACCAGGCCTCCATTGTTGGAGGAGCTATCGACTTCGTGAAGGAGCTGGAGCAGCTTCTCCAATCACTCGAAGCACAGAAGAGAACATTACAGCAGCGACAGGCAGGGAAGCCCGAGAGCTCTCCAGCGACTGCAGACGGTGGAAGCAGTAGCAGCAGCAGCAGCAGCCACAGCCACAACCATGGGGACGATTCCCCTCCCTTCGCTCAGTTCTTCACCTTCCCCCAGTACGGCTGGCGCCACGCCGCCGCTCACGACTACCCTCAACCGGAGGACCAGCTGCTGCCGGCGGTGGCCGACATCGAGGTGACCTTGATCGAGACGCACGCGAACGTCCGAATCCTGTCGCCGAAGAGGCCCCACCAGCTCTTCAAGATAGCGTGTGGCCTTCAGGACCTCAAGCTTTCCATACTTCACCTCAGCCTCACCACCCTGGACGCCATGGTGCTCTACTCCCTCAGCCTCAAGGTACGTACCTGTTATGCCCTTGTCGTCTTCGATGGATGCGTTCATCGTGTGGAAGATTAGGGAAAGCAAACTATCTTCCCTGTGGAGTCGGGAAGTGTCCGATATCCCGTCGATAGGCAAAATGTTCTTGGGCATCTTTCAGGGGCACTGTTCTTGGATTGTGATCGAACACAATGACTTCAAGGATTCTGGCAAAAAAAAAAAGAAAAGGAGAGAATAATGATTCTTATACATCAACAAATCTCTTGCTGTCTCTGTCCTCCTCCTCCTCCTCCTCCTCCTCCTGTAGCTTCAAATTTTGGCCTGCAAAAAGCTGCGAGCTTGCTTTCATATCCTTTTACCGGTGTTCACCTTTCTGAGGGTCATCAGCCAACACCTTCCTTCGTCTGCATGGAATGCTACTCTGGAGCCCATCTCGATCGCTTTGGATGTGACATGGGTCTCAGTGTAGGGGGGAATCCCAACCGAGAACAACATCACCACACATGCATCATTGCTGCCACAGTTCACCACTGTGCAGCAAAATCGTAGGGATTTATTTTTTTCCTTGGTTTGAGAAATCCCCACGAGTCTGCATGTCTCCGGCAAATTATTAGAAAGTTATTATGATCCTTCCTTGCTTTCGAGTTCATGTTCTTTGTTTGTGTGGGGGTGATATATTGCAGGTGGAAGAAGGGTGCAATCTGGCCACCGTTGATGACATCGCCGCTGCCATCCACCGTATGCTTTGTCTGATTCAAGCTGAGGCGACTGCTGCAGCCCAGTAGGGCAGGCCGATCAACAGTCTTTCTGCAAGAATGGCAGTGGCAGTCACAGTCAAACCGCTTCCTGTGCGGCGGTGTTGCTCGGTGCTCCGGTGATGCCTTCCATTTTTCTTCTTTTTTTATCTTCCCTGTCATGGATTGTGCTGAGTGTGTCATCTTAATAAGCCCACTCTGGCGTCCAAAATGGGCGGGCCTCCATGGAGATGACATTGTGTAAACATTTTGTAGGTTCTTTGATGTGTAGAAGCAGCTTCATCAAAATAATATCCCATAGCCCATAACACAAATCTGACATTTAAGGCAGGTAGTACGTCAACTTCATCAGGAGGAGACAGGCCACGGGCAGTCCGGTTGTGGGCAACCACCACCACCACCACCACCACCGCCACCACCACCATCATTGTCGAGCCAAACTTCTGATGAGGGGAAAATGTGCAGCATGATGATTCGTGTCCACTTCAGATTCTTCACACCGACACCGACATTGTCATCTCATCACGATGGTATATAATATATAAATATATCGAGTCCTATCTAAACCGAGAAAGACGATGTACAGAGGCGACGTCCATCGACTTCAATGGCAACTAATGGAAAGAGACGCCATGTCGTCTCCCGGTGAAGGCCACACAGTCTAATGGAACTTGTGCTGATAGAGAAGAGCGAGAGGCCAGAAACAGAAGGTTCATCCATCCCCCAAGCGAAACGTAATTTACTTGCTGTGGCAGATAGCCTTACCAGATGATGCTTGCAGTCTCAGGCAACCATGCCAACTTGTGCTTGAAACTGGATGTTCTTCTTCATCTGATGAGCTTTTGGGTCGTCTTGGGAAAGTTGAGCTACTGCTTTCATTACAAACAAGACGAAAGGAACAGATCTTAGAAATCAAAGGAACATCTCGCTTCTTCTTCTTCTTCTTCACATTACCTGCTTGGCTGCAGAGGGAGTCGATAAGGAACAAGATCAAACATGAAAACATGAATCTGTACACGAGCTTGTAGTCAGTGTCAAGCAGGAGGAGCACAAGAAAGAAATGGAGGCACAAGCCTCTCGAGCCGAGGCATGTTTCACAGAGCAATCGGGAAAGCTGTTGTTGCCCCGACACTTGGCTGAAGAAGAAGCTCTTTCTGCTGCTCCTTCCCTGCTTCCGCAGAGGAGCGCTTGTCTTGCATGAATGCATCCTATTCAGGAGATTCCTGTACTGAAAGGCCATTCCTTCGCTTTCCGTGCCTCGTTAAGCGGAACCTCCCGTTGGAGATCGATCTCTTCATCAGGACTGGGTTCAGCAGGGCACAAGGCAAGCCCCTCACCTTGCTGTGCTCGCCTGCAGCTCGCCTCGACGAGCTGCTACTGACGACGAACAGTTCGTCCTCCATGCTCCTCCGCAGGACGTCGGCGATCGAGAGCCGGCTGCCACGCGCAGCGTCCATGGAGAACGATCGCCCCCCCGTTAGTTGGGTATCGTCATCACCGATCTCAACTATGGTGTCAGCCTCATCCACCGCTACCGGATCACAGTAGATCTGTGGAGGATCATTCGCTGCCTCCCCACTGCTTCCAGCAGGCTGCGTCTCCTTTTCCTCTATAGTTAGAACCATCTCATCGGCGCGTTCCGTGTCTTCGGCCGGAACACTGTTCTCTGGCTCTGGAGCAGCTGGCAACTGAGGCGGCACCGACACGATATCGGCTCGGCAGAGAGGGCAATTGGAGTGTGATCTCAGCCAAGTGTCGATGCACCGGAGGTGAAAGGCGTGGCTGCACTTGGGGAGCAACCGGAGGCTGTCATCCTCCCGGAACTCGGTGAGGCAGACGGAGCAATCCGTGCCCTGCACCGTATCATCGCCTCTCCGATACTTGTGGACCGCGATCTTACTGATCGACGCCTCGTCGAGCCCGTCCTTGGGGGAGGTATGCAAGTCATCACGTCGGCGAGAGTGGCCGACGCTACCGTCACCGCGATCGTGGTTGTCTGGGCCAGGGGGATCGAGCCAGCGTCGCAGCGAGTCAAAGGTGCCGCAGTATCTGGAGACGATGGTGTAGTAGCAGACGAGGAGGAAGGCGCCCGCGAGGACGCCGATGATGGAGATCACGAGCGGGGAGAAGGTGGGGCCGGAGTCGTCGCCGGAGAATTCGACAGTGGGAGGCGGTGGGAAGATGATGTAGCACCACTGGGGGCAGTAGATGCTACAGAAGCCCATGGAGCAGTCCGTCGTGGGCACATGCGGAACCCAAGTTTGCTGGTCTTCGGTGGACGCCATGAACAAATATGATCGCAGGACAGAGAGGGATGGAATTATACTTGGAACTCTCTGAGAGAGAGAGAGAGAGAGAGAGAGAGAGAGAGAGGTCTTCTTCAGCTGGAAGGGTGGGTTTTGCGGCGTGATGAAGGAATCAAACGTGGTTGATTGCAAAGCAAAAGCATTGAAGAGGGAGGAGAGATGGCTGGTTTGCTTTTGTCAACCTCTTTTCTCTCTTTTTCTTCATGCTATGGGCCCTTTTACCTTTCGTTTGCTTTGGTGTCTCTGCAATGGTGGTGAGATCTGAGTGGGGAGAGGTGATGGATGGTTGAGTGAGGAGAGAGAGGTGCTGTAGGAATGAATGCCAATAACATCGATGCCTAATAATAATCGTTGAGGTGTTGATGGTGCCAATTGACACTCCACAAAGTCAAAATCATCAAACACTCGGATGGATGAATACCAAAGCTCTTTCTCTGCGTTCCTTCACAGTGATGATCTTTACTTTTTCTCTCTCGAATCATGTTAATTGTGGTGGCTTACATAGATAGAGTTCATCCACTGATGGTCCGAAGAAAGCACAGAGAAATGTATCCATCTAATCCTTGTACAACAATCCCCACTGAGCTCCAAATCATCCACTGCAAGCAGAACAACTCCCATCTGCACTGCTGATGAGCATACAAACATGATGAGTCGAAGGATTGAGTCCTGCAACTAAAGTTTGGAGGAGTCAGCAGCAAAGTCTGAAGACAGAGAGCTTGAGGGAGAGAGACAACTTATTTGGAATAAAAGTGGGGAGGGGTGGGGTTCAGATAAAGCTAAGACACCATCATCTTCCTTCTCTCTTTAGTTCTCAAAAGCCACAACCTCCTCCACATTGATGAGTCCTCCTCCCTCATGCCTGCCATGAGCCTTTGGGGCAGTGACCCATTTAAGATGATGCTAATCTTACCAATATGATACTTTCTGACATTAATAAAGGTTCCATGATCATGGAGTATGTGTTCATGAAAGCTGGAAGGAAAAAAAAACTAAAGTTGCATCTGGTGTCCACATTTACCATATTATAGCCATGTCATCCCATCATCACCTCCTGGAAAGCTAAAATTGAGGATATCAACTAAAGAAGGAAGATTGACACCATTTTTGTTTGAAGCCACAGTTGATTTATATGACCTCTTCTTCATTTTATTAGAGGTCCATATGAACAAACAGATGGTACTTGAGCATTCCTTCTGTCAAGAAACAGCTCTCTGCCCATCCTGTCTGCCTCAGTTTGCTTCTGCTAACTGTTCTTGAATCAGAAAATGCATTTGGATTAGTTCCACAGGTGAAACACAATTGATTGGCATTGAATCATACTTCCAGAAAGTGAACTGTGTAGCTATTCAAATTTATAATCTTTCTTTGTTTTGTATCTTACTACACTAGAAACCAACAGAAATACGATATCATCCGCAACTTATATATTTGCACCTCTCAGTGTGAAAAATATCAACAATAAATTCAACTGGAGTAAAAGAAGCAGTTCCAACCAAAACCAGGATAAGGGTCTCTGTTCAGATACATACCTTTAAAGATTGAAAATGAAAATTGTCAGGGCTTTCTCTAAGACAGGCAGATTTATTCTTGGATGTCACCTGAAACCAACTTCAGAAAACAAGTTGACATGATAATCTAAACAAAAGAGGAAGATGCAAGATATTTAAGAATGAATTAGCATCCTATTGGTCCTCATTTATCACATGCCCAACGTACACTTTGTCACCACATTTGCATTAAGGTTCCTCGTTGCCTGTAACCCGAGAAACAGAAGTGAAGGCTATTTCTAGTTAAAGCTGATACATTTCAAACACCACCAGTTTTATATGTTTGTAAAACCAGTCACATATAATACCAAAGTAAAGAAGCTCAAATGTCAAAATCAAGCAGCAACAGCACATGTAAAAGAACACTAAGGTCAAAAGCATTCTGGCAAGCACTTGGTGGTCTGTAGACAAAAATACTTTTTAACTCCAGAAGTATGCAGTTCAAGTTCAGAGTACAGATACTCCATAAGAACATCCCTGTTTATTAGAAACTGCAAGTATGCACAACAAAATTCTATCGGAGCCGATGAAAAGAATATATACTCAGGGGCAGTTAAAAGTATCAGTAATTAAAGTTACATGCCTTCTTTCTCCGTGTATTAACAGCAAGGCTGCACATGACTGTCATGACATGTCAACACATCTTGTCCCCTTTGCTGATATAAATAAAAGAAGTTGAAAATTTTACTGCCTCTAAGACTCATCTGATGGTCCGTTTGTGCTGTCTGAATCTCCAGGTTCACTTTCAGATTTATCCTCAGTCCTTTGACTAATTCTCAAACGAACAGGTCTGCCCAACAATTCCTGTAATGTGCAAATCGAATGATTACTTATCTATATTGAAGATATATACGCCTGTAGGATACTACTACAGAATGCATTATCAAGTTATCTACCAATTAATGAGAAACACGAACTAAGTGTAGTTGTGGCTTTTTCCAACTTTAACCAACAAATATTACCTGTAGGAAATTACTACAGAATGCATATCAAGATATCTACCAATTAATAGTAAGCACGAGTTAAAGCATAGATGCGACTTTTTTTTCAACTTTAACCAACAAGTATTGATTCTTTAAAACCTGTTAGCTTGGCTAAAGATCCTGTCCGGATATGAGGACATGTACATGAATACATGAACCCTTGGAAAAGACAGTAATCTTACACAATGAATATTCCAGTGTGTTACAACCTGTAATACCTAAAACCTCGGAAGGCTTTCTCTAGGGTTTTGAGAGAGAGAAACTCTAGTGATCACAATCTTTACCCCCTCCCTCCTTGGAGGCACCATGTCCCCCTCCTCTCGTTCCATCGGATTCTCCTCCCTTGTACACCCACCTCACTCGGGTGCTCTTGCATCCCCTTCCCCTGCTCGGCCTACTTCCTGAGAGAGAAACTCTAGTGATCACAATCCTTTAGGCTCGCTTACAACTAGTGGTGCCTATCAATACATAAAAACAGATACTAAGGATGAGAACTGGCAAGGCTGGAAGGTGTTATGGCAACTTTTTATTGCTCCAAAGGTCAAGCTATTCCTACAGAAATTGTCTTGGAATTGTTCGCCTACCTCTGACCTTTTTGCACATATTCTGCATCAATATCCTCATCCATCTTATGTCTGCAATGGGCACACAGATTCTGCTTCGCATATACTTCGTGAATGTCCAGTTGCTATTTCCTTTTGGAATTTTGTACTATCCAAAACTGGCATTTGCTTCAAAATTTTTAATTCTTCGCCTTTGAGTGCTTGACTTAAAGAAAGGGAAGGATTTACTAAAGCAGAGACGATTCAAGTGCTCTACCTTATTTCCTACCGTTTTTGGCCTAATAGAAACAATGCCATATTTTGCAACCGCTGTGCCAATCCTCATTCCCTGGTTTATAGGGCATTAGACCTTATGAGCAAAAACTTTCAGGTTGGACCTGATCCTGAGGAGACTACTGGTCATATATTGACCCAGAATCCTAATATAGGGCAGGAAATTTTAATTCCATTTTACAACATGATGGCTCCTTTTTTGTCTTATGATTCTTCCATAGGATTCGGTTTTATCTTCTCCAGAATCTGCAACCATTGCTGTTGGCTGCAGTTTGTGTGAAGCTCACAATGCAGTCATGGCAGAAGCGTTAGCAGTCCTGGAAGCTTTTAACCATGTAGCAGCTCTAACTGGAAGAACATCCGGGTTCAAACAGATTCCTAGGCACTACTTCACTAATGTGGACGATTCTCAGGAGATCCCGTGGTTCCTACAGGGAATAATCTTGGAAATTAAATAATTGATGCAATCTCTTCAGATCTACTATTTCAGTTATATTCCTAGATCCAGTAATTGCAGAGCACATCAACTTGCTCATTATGGAAGAACATCTGATCTATTAACTTTCTGTAATGTGGATGATCTTTCCAGTTCATCCAATCCTCTTAACATTGTTCTTTTAAGTTAATAATATTTTCCTTTTAAAAAAAAAAACTCGGAAAGAAAAGAACAACACAATTGAATAAGTATATAACATTGAAAAACTATGTAATGCAAACCAAGAAGTTGATCGAGGCAATTCTTTTTTTACTTTTCTAATAGACATGTTTCTCTAAAGAAATACAACATGTTAAATATTAAAATGAAATATTCTATTTATCTTAATAAACTCCAGAAAAAGATATTGGATAACTAATTGCAGATGTAGGTCTTATATATACCTATTGCAACTTGGTTAATAGGTAGGACAAGTCAGAAAACATCTGGACTTTTATGACATTCTTTCTAATAATTATTAAGTATGTTCTTGTACATGACATGCTATGCCTCCTGTATGGACTCAACAAAAGCAGCACTTGTGGATAAGTAGTCCATTATCTTCCGAGAGTGTCATCCTCATTTTGTTCAAGCTGCTTCTGAATGAACTGATATCCTAGTGTGACTCATGTCCTTGCTACACTCGTTGGTAAAGATAAAAAGATCATTACTAAGTTTGCACTGTAATACAAACACATACAGAATCCAAAAACCTAAGATTAAATTGAATGTTTATCTGTCTTTGTTGCAACGCAACCGAGGAAGTTAAAGAATATAGCCACACTCTTTTTTCCCGTGAAGGCATATATGTGGCAATCTGCAACACAGCTTACAGAACTTATTGTATGGTGCAGGAATTTGGATATATGATATTTATATGCCAAAAAGAGAACTCATATATCAACCATTATGTAGGAAAATAGAAGCTGAAACATGAAGTGTTTGTATACCACCTTCCCATCCAGTTCAGCAATGGCTGCCTCCGCTTCCTCCTTTGTGGCGAAAGCAACAAAGCCATATCCAGCAGATCTTCCTGTTGGGTTTTCAAAAACCACTCTGGTCGAGAGGGGTTTAAACTTTTCAAAGAACTCTTTCAGGTTGACAGACCTCGCTTTCCAAGCAAGATTCGATACATAGATCTTGTGACGTGGCTCACTGGCAACTGCAGGTGGTGGGGGAGAAGGTGGTGGTTTCCTGAAGCTCTTTGCAAATTCTACCCTGATTATCCTTCCCGGCACCTCCTAGAAATGTAGAAATTTATTAGCAAACTATTTTTTAAATAAATGCCTACAAATTGTTCATTAATAAAATTCACTTTTTGCACATATCACTTGGTTATCTAGAAGAAACCATGTCCATCCACTGCCGAATACATAATTAATGCACAGATACAAGAATAAAAAAAGATACAATCATGAAATTGACTGGGCTACTAAATTTAACAGAACAATGGGAAACAAAATGCCACTTATTTCTCACATATGAGTCCAACTTGTCTACAGCAGCGCGTGCCTCCTCCTCAGACGCCATCGTGACAAAGGCAAAGCCCCTGCTTTTTCCATTCTTCTGCTTAATTATCTGCAAAATCAATCAATCACTCAATCAAGAAACACAACAAAAGACAAGAGAGAACGAATTGGAAGAAGCGGAGATTCTACCTCGACATCTTTGACAGTGCCGCACTGGGAGAAGAGCTTCTCGATGTCGGACGCGGAGAAGTCCCACGGCAAGTTCACCACATAGACTTTCCGCATTTTCTCCCCGATCTCCTCCTCCGCCGTCGCCGCCGCCTCCACGGAGACATCTTGGACCGCGGAGCACCGGAGGAAGCCGCAACGGGCCCACTTCTTGGCGGGTAGAGGGGAGGGAGGGAGGAGGGGCGACGACCCGGTAATAGAGAAGCCGGCACGGGAACAAAGGGAAATGAGGGGCTTAACGGAGCAGATGGAGGAAGAAGAAGATTTAGCTATTGGAAGCGGGGGAAGGGAGCCGAAGGAGAAGGTCGACGCCGTCGCTGCCGCTGCCGCCATTTCGACGGAGAAGAGGGTAAACCGGAGGCCAACACGAATGAAGTATCGGCTCGTGCGCGGTAGGTTGACGAAATCGCCCTTAAATTCAAGGATATGGATAAGGCGGCTGTCCTCCTCCCCATCATATATATATATATATAACCTTTACTTTCTAATTTTATTTTTCTTCCCTACAACTCTCCAGCACATGCTACTGTTGCTAGCGTTCGCTCACTCTGCTTGCTACGACACATAATAATATATTTTAGGTTAATATAGCTGTCCTAGAATATTATTATTATTTTTGACTATGACATAATATATATAATCATAAAATATTAAATTAAGATAATAAGTATAAAAAATTATTTGACGCCTCCTCCTCTTCCGTTTTCAATTTGTCCCATTTCATCATCTGTTTTTTTTTTATTATTATATCACTTTTGATGATTAAGAGGAGAACAAGGAGAAGAAGGTGAAGCAATTGCGCCTTGTGCTTGCTCGTCGTTTGCTGAGATTAATATTTATATATGAATTTAAACCTACACATCATACAAAAGCGAAGGTGCTCGCACCACTGCTTTTAAAGCAGAACCACGCTCCATGTCTCCAATACGAAAAGAGTAAGGTAAGGGGGCAGCAGTTGGGCGGAGACCAAAAGCAAAGCAGCGACCGCAAGCTATCCTGCTCCTTCATCCCTAAAGCAAACACCACTCCTGCGCCAGTCACCAAAAAAAAGAAAAGAAATGGCTCTCAGCAACACCCTCATCGCCGGCATCAACTTCGTGGCCATGCTTCTCTCCATCCCCATCGTCGCCGTCGGCATCTGGCTCGCCACGCAGGCCGACAACTCCTGCGTGCAGCTTCTCCAGTGGCCTGTCATCGGAGTGGGCGTCGTCGTCCTCATCGTGGCCGTGGCGGGGTTCGTCGGCGCCTTTAGGCGCGTTCCGTGGCTTCTGCTCTTCTACCTGGTCGCCATGCTCGTCCTCATACTCCTGCTGGCCGGACTGGTGGTGTTTATCTACGCGGTCACGGTCGATGGCTCAGGTCACCTCGCCCCGGGCCGAGCTTTCCAGGAGTATCGCCTCGAGGACTACCCGGGGTGGGTTCGGCAGAGGGTGGAGGGACCGCACCGGTGGAACCGCATCAAGGAATGTCTTAGATCGACAGCAGTGTGTGCGGAGTTGAACCGGACGTATACATCGGCTCAGGATTTCTTCGATGCCAGGATCGGTGCCTTACAAGTGAGTGGTGATGGGTGCCGAATACTGCTTGCTGCATGAGGGTTTTTTAATCACTTGATCTTCTTCTTCTTCTTCTTCTTCTGGTTTTATGTCACCACAGTCAGGGTGCTGCAAGCCACCGACGCAGTGCGGATACACATATGTGAACCCGACGTACTGGATCAGCCCCATCAGCGCCGCGTCCCACATCGACTGCATGCTGTGGAGCAACGATCAGACGGTGCTTTGCTACTCGTGCTCCTCCTGCAAAGCCGGCCTCGTAGCCAACCTCAGAAGAGAATGGAAGAGGGGAGATGTGGTCTTGGTGGTGACCCTCGTGGCTCTCATCCTCGTCTACGCCATGGGTTGCTACGCTTTCCGGGATGCCAAGACGCAGGAGCTGTTCCGCAGATACAAGCAAGGCTACTACTGAGGAACCAAACATCGGGATGTTGGGGTGATGCGATGAGATGGCAGAATAAAGATGACGCATCTGTGGAGATTCCTGGGGTGGCTTGCCGAAAGCTGGTGGTGGTTCTAAATAAAGGAGGAGGGGAGGGCTAGGTGTAAAAAAGATAGACCAGTGTGTACCAACGTGCGTAAACTTGGCTTTTCTGACGCTTTCCTAGAGATTCCTGTCCAGAGATTATTTCTCGATGGGTATGCCTTTGATGTGAATGTACCAGCATTTTATTCAGCATCATCTCTCCTCCTCTTTTTTTCAGTTCCTCCTCTCCCAAGGTCGAGGGATTTGGGCGCCACAACTCGGTCCAACTGAGTTGAGGTGCCGGTCCAACTGAGTTGAGGTGCCTTTTTATGTGATTTCCCTATGAGGACAATAACTGTCACTATTTCCCGATCCACCGACATAATTCCTCGAAAGTAGAAACACATCTATAATCAGATCGATAATATTGCCTCGCTTAACATAAATCTACCAAAACTAGAATTTATTATATTTACCAGCATTCTTTGCTGACCAAACGCAATTGTCACTTGAATGTATCATAACGGAGGAAGAGTGGCTGGAACTCTTAGGCAAAAATATGTCGTGATTTAAATAGAAAAAACAAAAAAATAATGGGTACAATTGCCTCAAACTGTTCAGATGATGTCTAGGCCTTCACTTTTCTTTTAATATCTAGGACCTGCAGAAAACTTTCTCAGAATCAGTTCCAGGGTAGCAAAATTATGTATAAAACAGCAGGAACTCAATAAATTAATTGACAATTTGTGAATGATAAACTTTAGATGTGGAGAACACACTGCCAACTGACTCCAGTCTACTACTGCAGCATTATCACATTTCACTTGCTAAGATTCCCGCACACAACATTTGATCAATACCTAACATATCTTACATAGAGCGTACTAGTCTAGATAAATAAAATCAAGCTTTCATATCCAAACTACATAAAATGTACCAGTCCTTGTTTCTATTGTGGTAGATTATGCTGGACTTCATTAGTTACAAGTTCTGACATCATATTTAAGAACGAGTTTTGAACATTTAATTTGAAATTAGAATAGTTATTGATAATCAACATAATCCCATTGATGTGGAAGCCTACTGATGGTATTTCATTATGTGGTCAGCAAAAAGCAAGATGCAAATCATTCAGCACTTCTTCACTTTCTTTTTCTTGCCAAACTTCTCAAGTTGTTAGAAGAAATAACCAGTTTAGTTACTGTGGAAGCAGCTAATTCATCATCTCCTTACAACAAAATTGTAATTTTGTAGTTTATGCAAAGGCATAAAAAAAAGCTGCCAGTTTAATTATGTTAAAACATCACATTAATTGGTCTTATATAGTTACTAAAATTAGTTAATGCTGTGTGCGACAACTAGCAACTGAGCGAAGGCAATAGCATTTAAGCTTATACGAGATATATTGTTCCCAAAGTAGATTTTCATGGGAACCTTTTACTGGATTAAATATATAATAAACTTCAAATCCAAAAATTCATAATAAGTGAAAACAGAGAATGCCCAATTCAACAAACTTAATGGTGACTTTAACACATGAAAGACATTCAAGAATCTTGTCATTGTCATTACCTACCTTAGACTGGAAATGTCTCATGGTCAACACGATGATATCCCGTAACCTGCACAAGAAACTCACATGAGAGTGCAAGAGAGCAGAAACATTATCTGCTGATTATCATTGGAGTACAAATCCAACAGCATGCTGTAACAAACTGACCGAACGTCATTCTCCAGGCTATACGGCTGACAAGTTCCATCTGTGCTCAGTGGGAGATTAGTTCCATCTGAACAAGTCAACACAAACTGGGTTGTGTGCCCAAGGGGAACTTTGATCTATCAAGTCAATCACAGAGATGTAACAAAATATCAACTAATGAAGCATATAACAGTATAACTATACACTTCCTGTTTAAAAATACCTTACTTTTAAATCAGGTGAATATTTTTCTTCCATTACCAAGTCACCAGAATGTTTCACCTTAATCTGATAGATGGATCGTTTCACAATAAGAACTGTTTGCAGCCAGTTGGAGGAGTCCACCTACTCATTTATGAAAGTTAGCAGATGAATTTTATGACCATTTACTAGTGATCAATCAGAAAAAAAAAAATCCAAAATTCACTTTACGCATTCCCATTGCATAAGATGTAATCTTGGTCCAAGTAATCCCTACAATCAAGCTGACACTCATTCATGAAGATTTTACTTTCTCACAGTGATGTATAGTGATACTATTTAAGTGAAAATTAAGGATTAGATATTCAGACTGACATTATACATTAAAATACAGAAAAAAGATAATTTGAGAAAAGCATGCATCAATATTACTTTGGGACTACCAGCATACCGTGAAACCATATGTGATAGGACCAATGAATGCTGGCCAGTAATGTTGGCAACTGGCATCATCATCTATTCCAATCTAATGTCAGGCATGCAAAATCAGACAATGTCAGGATGCAAAATCAGACTTCTTCTATAGTTATCATTGTTAGCAATTCACTCTTCCAGATATTTGCTTACCTGTATCTTACAGCAATGCCAATATGTTGCTTTTTGTCCGATTTCCCATAAGGATATCATGATTTGCCTAAACTAATTCATTTTTACAGGGACAAACATTTGTGTTGTCCATGACATACCGATGCAGCTCTTTTTTCTATGTTTCTCAGCAAACTAGGAGTTTGTCTGTCACAACCGGATGTTAACAAGAAGTTGTATTCTAGCAAAACTGTAACACATCTTGAAAACTCAAGCTGTAGCAGTCATTTCCAACTCAATAATAAACACAGCCCACTTGCTCAATCGTATTAATAGTTATAAATAAATTCTCCATGTAAATCACCTTTCCTCAGACTCTAACCCCCTCTTTCAGTTGTCGTAGATTGAATGCAAGGCCAATAATATAATGGCATAACATGTAAATGCTTCCGAAGTTTCTCAAATCGTTAAGATTTTATGAGTATACCATTTCATAAACTGACAATTCTGTCCCACTATGCCAGAGAGATATTAAGTAAATAGTTTAATAAGAGTTTCTAATCAGGGCAGTATCTGTTTTGATTTCTTTCTTTTTATATGCTATAGTATAATTATGGTTTCTTGTACTTAAAATAAAAACTTGTCCTTAGCACTTGATAAAAATTTTATTAGGCAAAAGAAGAACATCAATGATTCATTCTTTAAACTTTGCATACTTACAATTAAGGTTCGTCTTACCATCGCGTACCACCCGATACGAGTGATACATACCAGTTCGATATGGGACCGATAATGGGCGGTACATACCAATTTGTTGGTATGCCCCACCGTACCATGTATCGGTATCTTGGAATAGTTTGGTATGTATTGTACCGACAACCTTGCATGGACAAAAATGTAAACAGGGTGTTCGATATAATGCTTGTATATGTCCGTGTCTTTCGATTTTGTTCATGCTTTGTATAGCATGTAGAAAGCTTACGGTAAGCTTAGCAGCTCTATTTTGGCCAGATTTTATGTGCAGTCATCGTGCAGAGGCAAGACTGCCCAGAAACAAGCCATCCAAATAGCTATTTTAGGTGTTTTCTAGCTCCGTGTGCAAAGTGTTAATCAGTATAGCACCCAGGAGCTACCCAAGTGGCACATGACTGGATGGGTCTTTAGGGTAGTGTTTAGGGTTGATTCGCTGTCTTGTATCACAGTAGTGTCATGCGGATGCTTGTGGGGACTTTTGGCCACGATGGACCACCTTGTACCCTTTGTTGCATAACTATTCAGAGGTTGCGAAGTCCATATTTTTACATTGTCTATCAAGTGTTTGTTGAAATGACTGTTTATTGGATCCCGAGTTAAAACACTTCCTCGATTCCTCCAACCCGTCTTCTCTTTTATAGGTCTCTGAGGGATCATAAGAAGTTTCAAGGAGACTGACCCTTTGCAAACAAATATGCAAGGTGTCGCATGACTTAGGCAAAACTAGCTAAGTTCGTGACAAACCAATCGGTACACCGAAACGGACCGATAAGGCGAACCATGCTTACAAGATACGTTTAAGTGTACCAAAACCTAGACAGGCTCATAAAGAGACTCTCTTGTTCTTTAACTTTGTATTCATGGAGCCAATTTGCTTAAGCATGGAATTATGCTTCTTAGCTGTATTCATATTCAGTTTTGCACGGTTATGGAGACCATTGAATTAATTTACAACCAATAAGGAAAAATGTTCTATCAACCAAATAGTTTAAAGCTTTTATGCAGTTCAGTCATTTCTGTTATTTGTCTTAGTGAGGAATGAGGACGAGAATTTAAATACAATCTATTGAATATAAAAGTCTTAGATATGTTGACAATGTATATTGTCAATAACATATAATCTATTGAATAAAAACCCACACTATGTTCTTTCAGCTGATGCCAGAATAGTTGAAGTGGTGAATATAGGTGAGTTGGTTCTGCAGATGCCGGTTTCTTGGGTTTACTCTTATTGTTCACTAACCATATTCTACATTGATTCATGTTCAGCTTCAATTATTCTAAGAAAGTTGTATCACAATCTAATTCAAACCACTCCCACACTTTTACGACTAATTTTATAATGACTAGAATGTAGCAAATGCTATTGAAATTTCATATGTAGAAAAGAACATTCAAAACTCAGTTTTGCATTTGGTGATCAAGTGTTCAAAACGGTGAATGTTTGAGAGTGATATTCTTGATGAACATCTTACTCAACGCATTATGATACTTGAAATCAGTTATACTAGGCCGTCGTGTTCAACACATTATGCTAACTGGTCAAGTTTACCCAATCATTTTGCAGTGAATTATGCCAAATATTACAAAGGTTGGTACCAATTACTAGCCAACTCCAAATTAAGAAGATGACTCTCAGACAAACACCTAAAAGATTAGTAGGTAGGTAGAAGCTTTGCGTTCCTGGTTGTCGCTTGATCTTATCCAACAATTAAGTGATTCTCCAATATCATACACATCTAGGAAGAGTTATACTTGCAATAATACTAAAAAACCACATGTATACAAAATCTGGACCATACGTTACTTTATTAAAATCATATGTTGCATCTAAACAAAATACATATTGCATGCAGAACATGATAAAACAATTGAATTAATCGGAGTAAAAAATGGCCACATACCAATGCTTTAATGGTAAATATTGCCTTCCCAGCAGAAATGTAAGCATCAATCTCATTCTGCATCTCGGAATCTGTTGAATGTCAATCACATTTAGATGGCCGTGTAACCATTAAAGGAGAAAAGCTTAGACACATTACAGTATGAAGTATGAACCACAAAGGGTTTGGCTTTGCTCATTTGTTAATATGTTCACAATTCAGTTACAGGGTTTGTCAATCTCATTCTGCATCTCGGAATCTGTTGAATGTCAATCACATTTAGATGGCCATGTAACCATTAAAGGAGAAAAGCTTAGACACATTACAGTATGAAGTATGAACCACAAAGGGTTTGGCTTTGCTCATTTGTTAATATGTTCACAATTCAGTTACAGGAGAATACCACCTAACTTTCAGTTCAAAACAGGCAGCTCTATATCTTCAAAAGATATAAGATTACACTCATCAAAGTTTAGCTAGGATTCCCAAGCACATAAAGATAAGTGTTAATTGGAACCAGAGATACTAGCACAGGTGCAATATTCTGCAGTTAAGCAACAGGAACAGATCAAAACTGATCAAATTAAATAAGGATAAAGGAAAAGGAAAAGAAACAATAGAAAATGACAACAAAGCCAAATGTTACTCGCTCTCTCTTCTTCTCTCTAGCCATAAGCATAATTCCTCAAAACCAAAGGCTAATACATTAATGCTGGAGTTTAGGGTTATAGACCTGACACACTTGGCCGTTTCAAACTTAGGATCATGACAATTTGAATTTTTAGTTCCACAGCTCAACACTACCATATTGGTCCCACACACTGACCACTTTGGTTCACCTAGTTCAACCAATAATTCACTTGAAATCAGTTAAACCTAGCCAACTTAATAATCTCAATGTTCAAGTAGCCCGCAACTTGACCCTGCTCATGAATTTAGTCTTTTAGCTGTTAGTTTCAAGTACATTTCCCTTGTGTAAGTGATGGCATATCCATTTATTGCACCATTAGGCAAACATAGTTCAGAATCTACTGAGGTCTTGTCCTTGATCACTAGCACAAGATTTGAGAGGGATATATATATATATATATTGTAAATGAAATATAATCAGTTAACGAATTGGCAATCTCTATATTGGATTCATCTTTTTTACTGAGCCAAAAGATATTTGTTCTATAATGGTTCATTAGCTAATGAATGAAGACATAATCATGGCAAAATTGCTCCTTCACAAACTGGGCCTCCATGGTTCAGATCATAGAAATATCCTGACTAATTGTAAGGAAAAAGTTGTATGCATCACCCTCCCCAAACATTTCGCTGGAAGGAGCCTCAATGCAAACTTACAGTAGTTGTATAGTAACCTTCTAGAAGCAATTAAACAATATGATTATAGAAAAGGTTAACAACTGAAACATAGGATTTCCATGACTCCCAGTCAAACTTTAACTTTCTCACCAGATGCTTGCTATGCCTCTATCCTTCTTAGAGCCCCATGTTAGCACCAAAATACCACATAGATGTCAGCTTGATGGTTGCTCACACGAGTTGTTTATACTGATTATTCGTCCTTTTTTGGAAAGTATATATGGGCAATGATTTAAATTATATTCGTACTTTGAAGATCTTAGGCATAGGTTAGTTAGGTTAGTTAGGAGTTTTAAAGTCATTAAAAATCAAATATTTAAAGTTTTAGATTATCTTTAAGATTAGGAGGGGTTACAAATTTTAGCATTTCTAGAGTCATGTAGGTATATAAGACCATATAGGCAGTCATATAATCAGCCACATAAGGTGAAGCAGCCTCAACAATGTTATTGTAATTTGTAAATATGAAATATGTTGCACATAGATGGTCCACATCAAGGATTGTAGTTTTGGATACCATACCCATGTCGATCCATGGTTGAACCAGCATGGATCCAGTCTATATTTTATTTGACATTTTAATACATATACCTGGTTCAAATTTTAGAATTGATTTTTGAGTTATTATCTAGACTAAATTACATATTGTTTGAGTTAAATTAAATATGCGACCATGTAACTTTCTGTTTAAGTGGTCAAAAGCTTCAATTGACTTAGGCTTAATAAATCTACTACCATCGGCATGTGGTCATATGACTGCCTTAAATAAGATCATGGGGCCCCAAGATGATGTGTTATTATAAAATGTGAAATCAATTGCACATATGCAGTCCACATAGGAATGAAAATGTGATCAATTTCATGCTTACATATGTATTTTATATCTCCTCGTTACTATAAATGTTTCAATTATTACTATCATCTTAGTGCTACCATTTATGGTTTATAATAATATGCTATTTATTACTTATTTCTTGAATACTCTTTTAATGCATACAGACAACACCATATTAATATTTTATTAGGTCTTAGCACAGAATTGCTTATTAACAATATCAACTTGATTGAATATTTCTTTATTAATGCTTAATTAAATATTAATAACTAACCATCCCAACCAACTTCTTGGTAGTCTAGTGATGACAAAAAATGTATACTTTCAAGGTAACTTCATGGTTTAATTTGATCTTTTTATATATATTCAAGGACAACATAATTTACTCAAGCTGGAACAAAAAAAATGGTTATTAATTGATTATGGTTATGGAGTAGAGTCAGACAAGTTCACTGTCAAATTAGGTAGAACAATTTCTTCAAATGAGACATGACATGAATGGTAACTAAATTTATAAAATTAATTTGCTTCACTACAATGCATAATTATATATTTTTACAATAACATTCAAGAAATCATTGCAATTTAGCATTAACCGTTACATTTAACAAAAAGAGGGTGCATAATAAAACATCAAACTCATGTTATGCCTTCTGAATCTCCAAATTCTTGTGACTTCAAAGATCCTGCTGGATTTTAAAATTCCTTGAACACCAGCAAGGTAGATTCAACAAAATGGCATAAGATGGTTCTATTGTTATTTCACAGATAATCTGAAAACATATAATTTTTTTATGAAAGATGAATCATCAAAAATGGAAAAATTGCATAACATAAAATTGAATATTGTAGATTTATGAGAAAGTCTTATTATTGTAGCTTTGTAGGTTTTAGAATATGATCTATCATGCTAAATGTAACAAAGAACACCAATGATATTGAACCCTTTGAGGGCATATCTGTGAAAAGATTTCTTGTAATTTTGGATTCCTTGTCAAAGAAAGATTGAGCATTCCTCCAATAACCAATGGAACTGAACCCTTCAAGGTCATATCTTGATAGTTCTGCACTAGTCCTATGCATGTCCCCACTATGCACACTAAGATTAGAATACAATAAGGGTCACAAAATAATTTGGATTTTCCATGTCCAAATCATTGTCCATTATTTAAAATGAGGATAGCATGTTCAACATATACTCACCGCATGTTATCTTGTTTTGATTGTTGGCAAATTGCCTCACCAAATCACCCTAAAGGAAATAAATGGATCACAGTATAATCAACATGTTACACATACAACAATAACATTAATGTAAACCAAAATTCATACAAACTGACAACAAAGATTGCTGAGAATTAAAAAAAAGAGAGTAAAAAACCAGCACATACATTTAGAAATACGAGTTGCAAAAGAATTTTCTCATGATAAAATACTGGTCTTTAAATGCTTGGTGAACTTAAAATTGAATTGTAACTGAATTTAATGTATCCAAAATGCTTGGTGAGCCAAGCTTGGATTGTAACTGAATTTCTCACAAGCCATGTATGCAAACAGAAAAATATAATGTATCTAACTCAAACTGAACTCAAGCCTAGCAAAACGCTTGGTGAGCCAGGCTTGAACATGTCAAAAGCTCAGCTTTGCTATCCTAATTAAAATGTGTTTTAATTATGGTGTCTCTCTCTGCTATGCTAATTATAATATCATGCCATAAATGCAATACTATCAACCGAGAGCAGTACAGCTAGGCTCTGCAGGAAAACTACGGTTGAATTGAAGACCAAAAATCTGAAAAATGAAGACTAAATGTATCAAATGTACTAATCTAGGTGATCTATATCAACTATTTATAAATCAAACTATTTTGTTTTAGAACTCCTTGTCGATGCATCAAATCTACCAAAATGAAATGCTTTAATTTTTACGACATTTAGAATTGTCTAACCAGCTAGGAGTGTCCTCTATGGTTCAGGTCTATTTTTGTATATTCCTCGAAGATGCTTAGGTATGGATGATCCTTTAGGTATGTATTAACAATTAGATTGGAGTACTAAAGTATTCCACTCAATTTTAGGACTATTTGGTACATGGCAAAGGAATACATACAACTTGTGATATTAGCATCTATGTCATGTAAGATCACTTTGGAAAGATTGGAGCACCAACTGGAACCTTGGGTATCGGACATGGTTGTCCTCCAGTGATCTTCCAGAATACCTCAAATATCCATGATATGTCAGCAAAAATTGGAATGCTGAATGAAATATATTAACAAGAGATGTAGCATAAAAAATCAGCATACACAATTTATGGAAAAAATACATTATAAAACAAATATAAAATTTTCAGGTTGAATTCAACAATTACAACATAATCCATGTAAAAATATATATTATCAAATAAACGAATTATCTATGTTTTGGACACAACAAATAACCAACACTATGGAGTTGCTAAAAAGTAACAATTCATTTTTCTTGTACAAGATACAAGCAAGACACCTGATGGTCATTGTTGTCAATGGGTGTGCATTCTACGGCAAGAATAGTATCAACATCATCAGCAGTTACCACATATTCCGGAACATTGACTCCTGAACAGGTGATAAATCATAAAGGAATTAGACATGTTTTGAAGCAAAATTACCATTATCTTGTCAAGCTAATACAAAAGAGCAGAGTTACATCAAAGAATACCTTCTATATACTGCCTAGTGCCATTATCAATTTCACGAACCCACTAGAAAAACAATCCAGTTCAAATCTTAAGTAAAATAAAACAATACATAGATTTATTGTCCTATTAATGAAAATTAAAATAAAAAATCATAAGTACCTGAAAGATGCAAAGAGTAGTACCATTTGTTGGATATCCACAGGCTTGTAACTTGCATCCTGGTTTAGCCTCACCATATATTTGAAACCCTTCAATACCAGGTAAGTCATATTCACCTGCTAATCACAGTTATAATGAGTGAAGATCACAGTTATCATAAATTGAGATCAAAATTTCCTTTTCCAATTTAATATCAGTTTAGCCTTCCATACCTTCCAAAACAAAGGACCCCTGGTTATCGTGCATGGTACCCGTATGAAATTGGGCATCAGAATTTAAAGGTCTAAATGTGGCCTCATGAGCATAAACTTCAGAAGAGCTGGAAACACCAGTATTACCAACCTCCCTGCATAATAGGGCTCATAAGTGTGTTGAAATTTATTTGTCATGGGAGGATCAACCAGACAAAGTTCTCATAGAAAGAGCAAATGGTAATTGCCAAAAGTTATTAATTTTCAAATAGCATTAGAGTAGGCACAATAAGCAACATAACTCCATGTGCCCCTCATTCGGATATTACAAAATGCGTCCTCTCTACCAATTAGCATATCAAAATCATTTCTTCTAACCAGACATTTTTCTTTTCTATTTATATCCAAGCTCTCAGCGTTCTTCTCTCCACCTTGTTGTACCTCTAATTAGAATTGATATATTCCAGCACTGTTTCACTACATTGTCCATTTTGAAATGTATCTTAACCACCAAGATGACTTCACTTGTCTTGCTCTAATTTGGGCATACCACACAGCCGACATAATAAATTTACCTAACAGTCAGCTGCTTAAGGTTCTGCTCATCTAGTATTTCATATTCATTCGTGTTATCTAGAATTTAGTTTTTTGACCTAAGCGATACCAGAGAACATGAGAATTGAAATCCCTGATTATCCATTAAAACTTCCATGGCTTCATGAATGCATAAAGTAAAGAACTTGAAAAACAAGCTCCTATTGTCTTTTAAACATTCAGAAAAACAAGGTTAAGATAATCATCTTATAGTCTCAAATTCATTTTATGGTTTGTGAATCAGATGCAGTCTGAACTCTCAAGAATAATTAATCCATTTCGATCTGTACCGTCTGGTACGGGCAGTATACCGGTCCGACAGGATATTAGTACGTGGCCCGCCTGCTACCGGGCAGTACCATCAAGATCGGCCGTCGGCGGTTGATTTCGGCCATCAGCGGTCGATTTCGACCGTCGATGGTCGATTAAGAGAGAAAGAAGAAGAGGGAGAAGAAGAAAAGAGAGAGCTTCCCCGGTTTCATGCACGATCCGTCGGGGAGACGACGTGAGGCGACACCTCGTCTTACCGCGAGAGAACGAATCGACTCATCTCCCCACGCGGGAATGAGGCAATGCCTCGTCTTCCCATTTTTTTAATTTATATTATATTATATTATATTATATTATATTATAATATACTAAGCATTATGCGCTGTGCATACCGCTCAGTACCGGGTATCATACCGTACCGAGATAAACTCGGTATATCGGTACGGACCGATACGGCTAACCTTGATTAAAACACCAAATCTTTATTACCTTACCAGTCTACAAGGCATGCAATCTGACAAGTACAACTAAGAAGCCACTGCTGACCCAAAGGCCACCTCTGCATATTTTATCCTCCCTCAGAAAGAAAATTTATATTTTATAAGGTTTTGAAGGATTTATGTTTATCGTCTTACCATGAAAACTAATTTTAAAAAGCTAAAATTAGCACAAGTATCACCAAGCAAACCAAATGTGTGCCAATCTAAAGATTTATAACGTTAATTGATGTTAGCCATCGACATGACATAGTACTGAAAGCTAACTGCTACATGATTTATGACGAAAGCATCATCTTAAGAATAGACCACTTATGGAAGTAAAAGCTTCATAAGCTCATTTTTCTCTTTGAAAGTTATTAACATGTATGTGCTATTAGAGCTTCATATCTGTTGGGTTCTTTACTAACGGCTTAGGCTTTTAAGGTCCCCAGTCAAGACCTTTATCATGATATGAGAGCAAGTCATGGGTTGAAATATGTATGCTCCCTTTTTATTTCACCCAGTGCTTAAGAAATGTTTATGCAATGTGTGTTTCTTATTTAAGCTCGCACCATGTATTTGGATACAGTTTCACATGCCAAGCCTGATCTCTCTTGCACATAAGTGGGATGTTAGATATTAATATATATTGGACCGTTGCTTTTGGAATTAATAGATGTGTGTCAATCTAAAGATTTATAACGTTAATTGATGTTAGCCATCGACATGACATAGTACTGAAGGCTAACTGCTACATGATTTATGACAAAAGCATATCTTAAGAACAGACCACTTATGGAAGTAAAAGCTTCATAAGCTCATTTTTCTCTTTCAAAGTAATTAACATCTATGTGCTATTAGAGCTTCATATATGTTGGGTTCTTTACTAACGGCTTAGGCTTTTAAGATTAGTGGTCCCCAGTCAAGATCTTTATCATGATATGAGAGAAAGTCAGGGGTTGAAATATATGTATCCTCCCTTTTTATTTCGCTTAACAAATGTTTATGCAATGTAAGTATCTTATTTAAGCTCGCACCATGTATTTGGATTCAGTTTCACGTGCCAAGCCTAATCTCTCTTGCACATAAGCGGGAATGTTAGAAATTAGTATATATTGGACCATTGCTTTTGGATTTAATAGGCACCCAGTCAAAATCTTTATCACGTGCCAGAAAAGTAGGCTTGGGTGGTTTCATCTTATACTAGAATCTGTCACAATTGTCATTCAAAAATTAATACCCCAATCAAAATGTCGATCACATGCCAAGAAAGTAGGCTTGGGTAGTTTCATCTTATACTAGAATCTCTCACAATTATCATTCAGAAACTAATACAAGGTCACTGCATAAAAATGTATCTCACTAGCCTTCATTTAGGTGATCACCTTAAAAATTTACTGAAGTAAAACCATATTTGATGCATATTGTCAAAAGGTATCCAGAAACCAAACAGCAGAAAGAAAATAAATCGAAAGCTTAGTAGATAAAAGGACTTGGACTAACTTATGAAATTCTAATGACAGATCTCTTGGCTTCTCATAAGCAGCTGGATAAGGCATCTCAGAGTTTAGAGTAACATTTACATCCTTTTTATCCATCTTTGCAAAGTCTTGAGAGACTCTCAACTGATTAGGTGCTGATGTACCATGCAAATCCATAGGATGTTGATCATATAGACGAAGCTCAGGTATCACTGATTCCTACAAGTAGGTATATCACAATTCAGCTTTACAAGTTAGGATTTAGGACACTGAATCAAAAATGGAGTAACTCTACAATACGAAGTGAGCATAAGACAATTAGTATCGCGAAAAGTTGGCTGTTGAAGATTCTTATTAACCATTAGAATATCAGGTTGATTTCCTAAGAGAGGGTTCACATCACCAAAATTATCCTGCAATAATAGTGTAAATTAATTGAAAATTCTAATCACTATTAGATAAATGATATTTGTGAGAAAAAGGCCAAAAAAAGCAACAATATAATTTTTGTTGTTCCTAGTTTGCTAATTACGTAAAAAAGAACATTAACATAGAGTTTTTGTTTGTAAGGATAATTGTGAAGGCAGGATTTGGTCATATAATTTATATCTTCAATGGCCAAGTTATCGAGCATATTAAAAAATTTGGTTAAACAATCAAAATCTTTACTATTTAGGGCTAAGCTACCAGCACATAGACTTTGCATGCACCTTGCTTTGGCTGTATTGGCTGGTATTGGTATCAGACACAAGCGCATGCAGGGAGTCATGGCCACATATAGATCTAGTAAAAACAACAGCATAAACATGGCAACAGATGCAGTGGGGTATTACCACTGTGGCTCAGCTCATTCAAATAGATGTGCCAGAATCTGTGATATAACAGCATGATCGCAACTAACGAGGGCCAAAGGCATCAGCTTTCAAATAACTTCTACTAGATATATAGGTTTATGAGCATAACCAAATGTCGATAGCATTTAGATGAAACAACTGTTCCACTATGAAGGAATAAGCCGACAAGGTTTTGACTGTGTGAATATAATCAAGGATAGTACTCAAATAACTGAATGGAAGGTTACTTACATTATATCTAATCTTCCAATGCATACTCTGGTACAATTGCTGAAAAACCCAATAAAAGAGAAATCAGCTACTCCTGCATCGCTTCATGATTTCTTATTATATTTGGCATATATTAAACGAGAATCATCATACAGTTCAGCATAAACACAAAGCAGCCTACAGCTACATCAGTTACTAATAGTATTTTGAGGTACTAAAATCGTGCCACACCATAGTGATTATTATAACTGAAAAAGAATAAGGAGTAAAGGTGTCATGATATTTGGTCAGTTCAAAATTGGTATGAAACTGCATAGACAGACTAGCAGAGTTTTGAGTTGGTTTCTTGCACTCTCGTAATGCCCTTACATGAATCAATACAATCTAGTACTAGATCATGCCAACCTAAGGTCCTGCACATGTGCAACACATAGCATTGAATCCCTCAATGAAAAAATTAACTTAAATGCTTTCAGAGAATGTAAAAGAGGATTATCAGCTTAACAGATGAGCTGAGCATAGAATATGAGAATGTACTATTACTTGAGATTTCCTGTACCTAATGCTGGCTGAGGATGAAAAGATAGATTGGAACATATCATGAAATTGCATATCATAGTAGCAAATAAGAGAAATTTTTAAGAACATTAGCCAACCACAAGAATTCTACCTTTATACCGTAGGAAATCGCAGAAGAACTGATAACAGGGGGTCGGATGTCATATTCAGCTAATAAACTTAGGAATGAAGAAGTTAATATATACATCTCTTCCTCTACAACCTACAGAAATTGGTAAAAGATATATTATAAACAATAAAGAGGGTGGCTGTATCCAATATTTTAAACAAAGCCCAAGAAGAGATGAAAGGCAAAAGTAGTTGTAAATCTTATCACAACTAGTGAGATGATGCAAACAAGAGATGGATCTCATGAGATGAGACAGCATAATTACCTCATATTACCAGATAAAAAATTAAAAATAATGAAATAAAGAAGTGAAGTCACAGGTTCAGATTCATATTGTGGTTTTCTATCACAGGAGAGCTTAGAAACAAAGTTTCTAGAAGAAAAATTTACTAAACATAGTATCACAGCTCCGAGTCTTTACTAAATCAGAGATAAATCAAGATTTCAATCCAAGTAATCTGACTCCAATCTGATCTGATTATTTGATTCCTACACAGACCAGTGACAAATCAGATTCAATCTGGTCCATGTTCAATCCATTTACAGCCCTAGCCATTCCAGCTATGCTGGCCCATAATTTAGTCCTAGCATGACGTTTCCAAATTTCGGGTTTGAAAATTTCTTACTAAGACACCTGAACCTTTTGCAATCCACAAGTTATCCTTGTGGCAATTACTATGTTGTCCTTAAATGATGCAATGTAACAAAGTCATAGGCATTGTGGAGACAATTTAGATATTAACAAGTGGAAGCTTTCCTTTTTTTCTTCCTTTTCTTGTGGTACAGTACCTCACTGGAGTGAACAAGATTTTTACTGTTATTGAAAGATCAGGTTTTTATCATGACTGTGAATTGTGGAAGAGTAAGGTGAACCCAGTACACCATGAACAGCATGGTTATTCAGAACAGTCTGAGAGGAGAATTTATGCTGAAAAACACACTATGGCCAAACTTACCATAAGATTCCATCCTAAAGTGAATCATGTCCGATAGTCATGTCATTGTAAAAATTACTTATAAAAGGCTGGTAGCAATATGTGCTCTATTAAAACAATGAAAAAGATTCAGAGGAATAATCTATCCAAAATAGAGAAGACTACTTAAACCTCACATATCAACAAGAATAATGCTTCTAGATACGCATCTATATAATAAGCTGACCAAGACTTCTAAAAACATCCACAAGAATAATGCTTCTAGGTACATGCATGTGTACCAAACAGCTGATCAAGTCATCTATAAACCTCTACAAGCTATTTTCCTCCTTGTTAAAAATACAACAATTGTAGGATTTTCAAACATCAAGATCAAAGGGGAGAACATGATGGTAGATTTTTGTTTAACCATATTAGTTCCTAAGTCATCATGAGATTTATATGAACTGATTATAAGATATCTACAGACCCAACATGAGATATGTACAAAATACAAATCTTTATCTCCCAGAACTGATGAGCGTGATAGCTTGTGCAAGTCATACAAGAACATGTAAAGATAGAAGAAAGACACAAAATTAGTTGATAAAAAAAATCTGTTTTCAAATACTTTTAAATGATTTCATATCTCAAAATTCTAGTTGCAAATTGAGCTCATAAATGTATGTATGTCTATGACCAGAAATTTGAAGGCATCTTCCCGCATGTCTCCATTTGAAACACTTCCTAACACAAAACAAAACGAAATTTTCTTATAGAGCATTATTTTAAAAAGTAGTAGCTGATCTTAGAACAATAGCAGATCCTAGCATACATAAATAAGATGCTACAAAATGGATGAGATCAAACATCTGGATATCATGCTCAAGTTATAAATAGAAATCCAGGTGAATGGAGCAAAAGCAATATCATACCTTAAGATTATCAGTCAATCTTAGGTTTTCATCAAGATAGCTTCTCTTTTTAGTCAATTCTTTCAAGGCACTAGCTACAGCATCATCCTGCCTCTCATCAAGAGCCTATCGAAGAAAAGAATACTTCACAATGTTCAAACAGGAAAAATACCCTTCAATCAAGATATGTTCTCGACATGTACGTACTATCTGCAATTCAGAAAGCCTCCTCTCCAAAATATGCTTCTCATTTAATAACTGAAGCTCCTAAAAACCAACCAGAACCATAATTTATGAAATTAAAGAAATGACTGCAACAAAAATCAAACAGCAACAAAATATAATGCAAACAACATATTATTAACTACATACATTGATACATGCATTGGTGATTTGTTTACGGAGAAGCAGGATCTCTTCTTCCTGCTGGCGGGATCTGCAGTAAAGTTCCTGTTATTAAAAAAAAAAGGAAAACACTTTAACAAATATCAGATCCAACTGCTAATTATCATAGCATATAACCAACAGCTTCCAACAGAATGTTACCACGAGTTCTGGATCCAATAAGTGGTTCTTCAATTCATCTTTTTTACCAGGACCAGGATGATTTTGAAATTGATGCCTACAAATGAATTATAATATAAACAAATTTAGTTTGGACAACAAACTAAATTAGCTTAAATATCTTGAGTTTAGGACCTGATTAAAGAATCAGATGTCTGAGCCAAAGGACCAGCATCACCATTTTCAATCCTGTAGCCTGTGCTAGATGATTTAGCATCAGGTGCCACAAGTTCACTTGACGATCGACGGCCATCGTTAACCACATCTGCTTGTGCATAAACGGGAATGTGCATCTTCCCTTGCAGTGTTACACTGGTGAACGGTTACTTTCTACAAGCCAAATTTATCGAGGTACATATTAAAAGTTTCATCCTTGGAATCGAAAGTTTGATTAAAATATTATAAACCAAAAGACTTACAACAACAGCTTAATAGAGGTGGTACCATATTTGCAATTGTAATTGTGAACAAAAATATCTAGCCATTGTTCTTTGGCTTAATTGACCTTCCTAAATGAATATTGTACCTCGTAGCAGACGCTAAACTAATATGAGATGGCTTGAATGTTGATGATGATGATTGCAGGTCTTGAATATTAGAATGTTCAATTACCAATGCACCATGTCATAGTACACTATTTTTTACTAAAAGATGCTTGACAGAATAGCAAAAGTTACTAGGTTTACTACTATCATAAGGGGAAAACATCAGTAAGAACTAGGAACACGAAATACCAATAACGATGACTCATAAACTAACATTTACAAGGATTTAGACCACAAAAATGATCAGAACTTTATGCTTAACTACCAAATATTTTCATCAAGAAATATATAATAGAAAAAAGTATTTTTCTGTACATTAGATTTCTCTGAAGGTCAGTCTGCAGAAATCATGATGGGATGTAAAACACAATAAAAAAGAATAAAACCATAGTAATAAATATATTAGCTTTTCTATTTAACTAAGACAAGGCTAAAACTATGAAATCATATAACTAAGACAAAGTGATACTGGAACTATGCAATCATGTAGATAAGACAGAGTGACACTGATTAAATCACATGACAAAATAATGAAGTTTGAACAAGGTATTCTTATGCAAGCACTGGCAAGTAACTTTACGAAGAGGGGTCCCACTGAATCATTGAGAAGAGGATTATTTGCCATGCATCAAGAGATCAATGTTAAAACTGATATTGGATAATTCATCGTTCTCATTTTCAACTTAAGAATCCCCTTTCTTTTTTAACTTGAAATGGATGGCTAGGTGCTAGGGCTTCTTTCTGGGTATCTATCTTAATCATGGCCACAAATTTGTGATTAAAAGTCACTAGTTGCACATCTACGCCCCATTCCTAAATCCAAGATCACACCACAACTGTTTGACCATTCTTTGTATGAAATACTTTTCCTCATAAAGAGGCAACGAAGGTTGAGTTAAAAACATTGAGGCCTTTATCATATGGCATTACTAACTCTAAAATTGCACATCAATAATTGTACAGATACAGTATCGAGCCGACATCAAAATTTGTGTCAATTGTTTGTAAGCGTAGCAGTTAACGTGAGATGTTACAAAGACAACAGTACAAGTCAGAAGAACCTATTCAAGGTGATATAAAATAAAGAAATAACTTACAGCATACAATTTCTTCAAAGGATCCAAGAAAACAAAAGCATCAAAGAAACTGTGATAATTGGTAGCGGAGTATCTGGTGTTTTACCTAAATAGCACCTATGATGGTGGTCTGAGCTCACGGCTCCATTCTTTGTATGAAGTACTTTTCCTGATAAAGAGGCAATAAAGGTTGAGTTAACAACACTGAGGCCGACAATAATTAACAACATATGAGTTAACAACCATATGGCAGCACTAACTGTAAAAGTGGACACGTCAATAAGTGAATAGATACAGGATGTAACCGACATCAATTTTTGTGTCAATTGTTTGTAGGCGTACCAATCAACGTGAGTGGTACAAAGCCAAGAGTACAAAAGTGAGAAGGGCCGCTTCACGGTGAAGAAAATGAAGAAAGAACTTCCTGCCCGCAATTTCTTTAAAGGATGACGACCAGATCCAAGAAAGCAAGAACATCAAAGAACCGGTGATAATTGGGAGCGCGGCATCTGGTGTTTTCCCGACCAGCACCTATGGTGGTGATCTGACCTCGCGCTTCGAGCTGCTTGATCGAGAGGCACAAAACCCTCGGATGAGCGTCAAAGCCCGAAACACCCAAATCAGAGTTTATCCAAGAACCCTAATCACCAATCACCTCGGGAAAATGAAGAAACGTGCTTCCCTCCCGGCAAGAACCCTGCGGCTTCGAGGCTCAGTATCTGGATCACTCCGACACGGATTCAACCCCCAAAAGACAAGTAAGTTTTCAAGAAAAGAGGGATTGACGCGAGGCCGAACCGCCCGAAAACAGAAGAACGATTAAAAAAGAAAAAAAAAAGAACCCTAGAACGCACGAGGAGGGAGCATGAAGACGCGAAAGGGCGCCGGAATCGTACCAGCTCCAAGGAAATCCGAGCGGCTCGGATGTTTACGGCGGTGGAGGAGCTACCAAGACGGAACGAATTGGTGGATGGACAGGGATGGAGGAAGAGAGGGAGGGATGAAGAAGAGAGGAGGGACGGGAGGGAAGAATTGGAGGAAGGGAGAAGTCACCGAAGACGAAGAAGATGAATGAGAGGGGTCGGTTGTCGCGGTGCGTCAAAGTCGTTATCTTCTGCGGTGGTGTACGTCTATATAATAAAAGGAAGAAATGTATCGTCGTGAGATGCGTTATCTGCAGTCCACGTCACCAGGATAAGCCAGCCCAACGTCACGTTTTATTGCAAACGAGGGTTAATTTTTAATCTATCTTTTTTCGGGTTTAACCGATTTGATTCCCAAATAATGATTGTGAATTAAGTCATTATATGAGGGTTAGTTTTAACAGCAAAGTTCTTAAGCACAGACAAAGTGCCTTCTCCTACTCGATGGCTGTTCCATCCCCTGTTCGCAGCCATTGGAGACGGCCACCGCAGGACGTCTACTGCCTCATCGCCTATACCAGAGAGAACTCAGAGACCTTGGAGCCGACAGAGATGTCTCCGGTTTCGGAATTTGGAGCAGCAGGTGATGGGTGAATTGTTCGTCTTCATTCGGAGGCAGTGTGCGACTCTGTAGTCGAAAGCCCTGTAACTTGTTGTGGTGGTGACATTGGAGCGACCGTCGGCGCTTTGGAATGTCCGCTTTGCACTTTCCTGTTCGTCGGAGAGGTCGCCGCTTTCCATCGGTGCTCTGTGGCGTCGGGACGATGTGCAAGTGAAGGCCCGCTTTGCCTCTCGCAGCAAATGCAAAGGGCTTTAAAGAAGACGGATCGAATCACCCATAAAACCTGTCATGGGACCAGGTCACTTAGTGCACGTGGGTCCCACGACGCCATCGCCCTCGAACGTTTTCAGGAGGGACGAACTCTTCTGCTTCTTAGACCCACGTGGGGCCCCACGACATCGTCACCCTTGAGCAGTTTCAGGGGTGACTCGGTCCGGCTGAACGAGAAAGTCTAAGCAGAGTAGATGGAAAACAATTTGTTGATCAGAAAATTCTCAATTTAATTGCTTCCCAAGAAGCATTACTCTGCATATTATATTATTTTTATATTATATTATATTATATTATATATCAAAGGAATAAAGATGAAATTGTATGAGAATTGTTTGGGGAAATTACCATCCAAATCTAAATCAACCCGACGTGGTTGAAACTTGAGAGATGATTAAAATAGTTTCGAGGTATAAGTGTCAAGGCCTTGTGACTTGACTAAGTTTAATGTCGAAGGAAATTTTTCAAACCAAACTTTTTGATACTCAAGTTAGTAACTAAAGGTATTTTAGTGAGTATTAGTTTTTCTTGAAAAGATACTCATCAACGTACCGTGCAAGATTAGCTTTTATACATAGTTTTGAAGGGGATAACATGTAAACGCCCCAACATCCTCGTAGGAACTATTTATTTTTTTGAGATGGAGTCATGTTCTCTTGAGTTTTTAGTCCAATAGGAGTTAGTTAGAGGTTTATTTAAGAATTATTATTTTTAGGAGTCAAAGTGTTGATGGACTATAAATATGGATGCATCTATTTATTTTCATTATGAAGGAAATAATATTCTAACCTTTCTCAAACCCTAGAAGGTCGATCCCCTTGAAGTGATCGTCTACCTTTTCTTCCTCTTCTTCTATGATAAAATCTTAGAGATTTTATCATCCAGTATATGAGGTTGATCCCCTTGAAGTGATCATCTATCTTTTCTTTCTCTTTTTTCTATGATAAAACTCTAAGGGTCTTATCAGTTGATATCGGAGCAACGATCTTCAGCATTCCCTCTACAATTCCCCTCATATCTTTAGTCATAGCCACCCTCAGTTACACCTAATCTCATCTCCCTGCTACAATTTTGTATCCATCTTCCGCCGCAACCGCCCTTAGTTAGCGTCAATCCTTTTTTACTCTTCCTTGTTCTTTTGCTTCCCACTTCCTCTATCGCTATCTCTCTCCTCAGCCGCACCAACATTGGAGACGACACTACTAGCATCTTCATCTGGTAGCATGCCTTCCAATCTACTGATATGAAGCCCCACTCTCGTCGCACGATGTCCCACTGTTAATCAACTTTGTTCCAACCCTGCCCACCACTACGACATCTCCTCCGCCTGGTAGGATCTGTACCCTGCTACTATATTCCAGTGCACATTCTGATCATGCAATCGCCACTACTTTCCCAATCATGTGATTGCTGTTGCTTCCCACGCACAGCCACTATCCCGCACTTCCTCTACTACATGCAATCGCTCTCAATCGCACCTCTGTTGGAGATGGCACTGCCAGCCACTGCTTCCTAGTCGTGCAGTCGCCATCACCCATCCCCTCTATTATTTGCCAACCAGTGAACCATCCTTTGTCACCCCTGATCAAGATCGCTAGCATCTGCTCTCGCTCCAGCCACAATGATCCCTCCATGCAGTGACTACCACAAGCATTGTTGGCTCACAACCTTCGACAACAATGACCTCTCTATGCAACGACGGTGGCGAGCCCTAGGCAATGCCACTCCTAGCTACACTACCATCGCTGCCTTATTTGGGGATTATAAATTTGTAATCCTATACAATGGTTACCGACTACTTAGTGAAAGCCCAACTAAAAGCTTTAGAAACTAGGATTGAGTACCGGTTGCAAGAAACCCTTAATGAGTTCAAAAGAAGCCTATGATAGAAGATAAGATTCAGATATGATTTCCTCAACCGAATGAGGAAATCATATATGTTAGTTGAGGAAAATCCTCCTATCTTCACTGTATAAATTGATGATTGATCAATGAATCAAATGAGCATTTTCATTACTTCTTCCTATTTTTAATATGGTATGAGAGCCTCTCTCTCTATAAGAGAGATTATCTTTCTTTTATCCACTGTCAAACGATAGTTTATTACCCTTTTTTTCATCCTCCCTCTCTTTTTTTAAGAGAGATTACTGTTTATTGCTATCAAACGACAGTCTCTTATTAACGAGAAATCGACGATGCTATCTATTGTTAGGTGTTAATTCTTTCCTCTATCAATGATAGCCTTCTAAGGTCTAACGACCCATGGGCGACCGTGCTCTCCAGCAGCACTCACCATTTCTCGTCGGGGTGCTCTTTCCACCTCCTCCACCGTCGGCCCCACGCTTCTATGCCAGCATCCTAACGAGTCCTCCTCTTCCTCGCTAGAACCTAATGCTACCATATGATGTCTGTAGCCACTCCCAACTGCATCTGTCCTTTGCCTCCTCTATCGACAGAACTAACGAGATCGACACCGATCTCCCAGCATCATTTGGTCCTTCTCTCGTTGCTCCTCCATCAGATCTGCACCCGTAGCACAGATATGATCAATTCCTCTTCTTCAACCGCATCTGTGAAAGCTTATGTGTAGAGAGAAACTATTCCTCACAGATCCCATGCTCTCAACCACCTCACGCCCATAGCCACCTCCGCCTCCATAGCCACCACCTCCATACGTTGCTTCCAGTCACACCCATTTTGTTATCGCCTCTGTCACTGCTGCTTCCCACGTAGCCGCCTCTACAGTAGCCAAGTGGTTGCTAGTCGTCGCTGCCGCACCTGCTCTTACCGCCAGCCACTTGATGTTGCCTTCACTGTCACAACAGTCGCCCACCCTTGCCATCCTTAACTGTCGGTTACTATCTTCTTTCAGTCGCACCCTCTACCGCAAGTCCTTGACCTTTCTTTGTCATCGGCTTCTCCTCGGCAGCTACTTTCAATTGTCGTGGTAGCCGCTACCCTCATATTCTTCCTTCTACCGCAGCAACGCTTCTGTTGCAACCATTGCTGCTGATTGCCCCAGCCGTAGTGGTCGTTTCCTCCCCTACGTCCTCCTCTGCCACCGCAGCCATCTCCACTCTGCGTCGCTATTGACGGCACCTGCTCCCACCATAATCTTCTTTCTGTAAGAGAACGACGCTACTCCCACCGCTCTATCCTTCGGCCTCCTCTACCTTTTCCCCTGTGCCAAAAATTACAACCGCAACTCTCGCCGACCACAGATGCGGCCTTCTCCTTCAACACCCATCAGCCGCCAACAGCTTGCCTTCCTTGCTACAACCCTTGTTGTTGCCACCACTCTCTTCCTCCCTGACCCCTGCCATCGTTGCAACCTTCTCTGTTGAGAGTTCCCCTTCCTCCCTTGCTGCCTCCGCTCACTGCCCTCGCTGCAGCCCTTGTTGTTGTTGCACCAACTACTGCCCCTCTTCGTTATTCCGTCGGTGATCGTGGCCTCTGCGCTAGTGGCCTCTCCCGACCACTGCTTCCTCTGCATCAACACTGAGAGATTTCCACCAGTTGTGATTGCCTCGTGCTGTCGTAGCCCAGTGCAGGTGCTTGCCTAAAGCAATATCTCTTCTCACCTCTGTATCAAACTTGGTCGGACACTACGATCAGAAACAAAGCAACCTATGCTTACTATGACCGGATCTGCTCTCCGACCAACCATTCCTTCCCTTGCTGATTCTACAGAGTCCTCCGAGCTCCACCCTTCTGTAGCGTTCTACCGCACGCTCATCTGTCACGAAGCCCGCAACTACTGCAATCTCAACCAATCTCTCTTTCGTTGTTCAGCGACAGCTTATGCTCCATCTTTTCTGCTGCGCATGCCTCGTGCTGGACCTCCTATTCCTGCCATGCCTACACACTCTTTCTCAGCCAGGCTTACATGATCGTCAAAATCAACTACCGTCAGACCTTCATGGCGGTTGACAACATAACAGTCTCTTCTCAGCCAGGATTACATAGCTGTCGAAGTCAACTACCATCAGACCTTCATCGTAGTTAACAACATACCGGTCAGGTTCATTGCTATCAGTTCAAGATCTGCATCCTTCACCAGAGTTTGATCTTGTAGGGGCATGATAGTTTAATATAATCGGATTTTTGAACTTGCTCTAGTAGAATCATCTGTTCTTTCTCAGCCAGGCTGCCATCACCGTCAAAGTCAATCGTCGTCAAGATCTTCACTACGGTTGACAACACGACTTCTTTCTCAACTAGGCTGATATCGCCGTCAAAGTCAATCACCGTCAGATCTTCATTGCGGTTGATAACACAACAGCTTCCTTCTTTCAGATTCATTATCATTAGTTTAAGATCAGCATCCTTAGTTCAAGATCGACGTCCTTACAGGAGCTCGATCTTGGGGGGGCATGATAGAAGATAAGATTTAGATATGATTTCCTCAATTGAATAAGGAAATCATGTAGGTTAGTTGAGGAAAATCCTCTTATTTTCACTGTATAAATTGACGATTGATCAATGAATCAAATGGGCATTTTTATTACTTCTTCCTATTCCCAATATCCTATTCAATAGCTTCAACAAGTTTCAAGAAGATGAAAATTCAAGTCTAACATTGAATTGATCTGGACATATATGAAAAAAAACACCAATAATATGACACGAGTTACCACACACAAAGGTGGAATTTCCAAGATAGAAAGATGGGAATCTGACCAATTGGATCTCTAGCGCAAAAAAAACTTTTCATCTTCATATAACTCCAAAAGAATCCAAGGTGTAAATAGCTTCAATCCAGCTAGATGGAGATGCAATCCAATGATATGATTGATACGAAATATAATACAGGATCCCCTCGTGGGACTAATTTAAGAGATGACTTCTTGTTCGATTTGGACCATCTAAATATGAGAATATTGATAGACAACTCTCTAAAATTCGTTAAGCTTCTATAGTGCAAGAATATTATAACATATTTGAAGGATTGTCAAATCAAGCCAGAGACTGATATGAACAATAACTAGTTAGTATATTTATTGAATGACTTAATCCAGATATATGGTGTGAAGTCAATGCTAGCTAACCCTGCACTATGATAGTTGTGATCTCATTTACATGTTTGCGTAGGGAAAAAATCAACAGGGAGTATTGCTGAAACAAAAATGACAACAAACAAATGATTAGCAAGTTGTTCACCCCATTTATTCTTAGCTGAAACCCTAACACCCAAAAACTAACCCGAGAAAAACTCAAGAAAAGATCAACGAAGGGTTTGCGCTAGCATTATGATGAAAAATATAGTAAAGAGTACTGATATAAATAAGGGATTCTGATGAAGATCTTGGACCTATCACACACATAGTGCATGCATTAGCCAGCTACTCTAACCCCCAAACTATAAAAGTTGAAGGAATTTTAAAACATCAGTATACTATTTTGATTGATATTGGTAGCACTAATAATTTTATGGATAGTGAGGTTGTTGATCGATTGGCCTACCACATTGAAGGTTATGACAAATTCAAAGTAAATGTCGTTGATGGACGAATTCTAACTTGTGATAACAATTATTCGAAGATAAAATTGATTATATAGGGCTAAGAATTTGCTTGTCGATTTCTTTTTGCTACCCATGGAAGTCTTCTAAGTAGTGCTTGGAATTAAATGACTATCAATCATGTGTGATGTTTTATGTCATTTTTCTAAACTAATTATGAAGGTTTTTATTAACAAAAAATATATGATCCTCAAGGGAAGGCGTGACAACAATGTCACAACTACCCCTAGCCATCGGATGTAGAGGGTTCTTAGAATATCACAATGATTACTATACCAAAAGGTTGACCCATTACTTGCACTATCACAAAGTGGAGACTTTACTTGTTCAACGGGTTATGATGCACCGTAGATATCTTATGACTAAAGCGTTGAAAGAGAAGCTGCTAGTGTTTGATGCTGCTCAGCCTTAAGAATAAGGCTAATTTGAAGGGGGAGAAATTGTTAGAAACTATTTAATATTCTGAGCTTGAGCCATGTTCCCTTGAGTTTCTTAGTCCAGTAAGAGTTGGTTAAGATTTTATTTGAGAATTATTATTTTTAGGAGTCCAAGACCCGAAGGACTGAAGTGTGAAACTCTATAAATATGGATATGTCTACTTCTTTTCATCATTAGAAAAATAATATTCTAGCTTTTGACAAATCTTAGGAGGTCAATTTTCTGGAAGTCATCAAGGAGGCTAATCCCCTCAAAGTGATTATCTATATTTTATTCCTCTTCTTCTATGATAAAACCCTAGGGGTTTTATCATCTGATATTTGAGGCTAATCCTCTTGAAGTGATTATCTACATTTTCTTCCTCGTCTTCTATGATAAAACCTAAGGGTCTTATCACATCTCTCGCTTGACTTTTTATCCATATGAGTGATGTGTGGAGATAGTCCTGAATAACATATTTTCAATCTTTTGTTCACACAGGCACATAAGCGGAGGATGACATTGACCTTTTTCTTTCGTGATAGCTTCCAAGTGACTATGTGTCGGATAATAGTGGATCGCTAATATGTTTTGTATCAAAGATTATAATGAGGTGAGATTTATTGAATATTTTTTATTTATTTTAAATATTTATTAATGACATTTGAGATAATAAAGAACATTAGTCATATTTATTTCGAATTTGAATGTGTAGATAATTAGTACAATTAAAAAAATAAATATGGTCATATAATCAAATTAAAATATATTTTTATTATGAATAACTCCATTCCAAAACCGACGGTGGATGATTACTTCATAGCCCCTAAACCTTTTTCTGATGCTGTGTTAGCTTCATTAACCGAGCTGTTCATTCCGGAGTCCCCTCCAACGGCGGTTACCTTAAATGTCGCTCACCTCCGCACGCGCTGTTTATTCTAACCACACCACCGCGTATATAAATGCCGAACCCCACAGAGGAGACCCCGCCCGCCGTCATCGTTGTCGAAGAGGCCCCAAAGAGAGGTTGGTGAGGCAAGACGGTCGGTGGAGAATGGGAGGCGCCAGGAGATCGATGGCCGAGGAAGTGGTCCTGTGGGCGGTGGAGGACGAACACGGGATGGGATGGAGATGCCGGAAGCACACATCCTCGTCCCATCCCCGTGATGGCATTTGCCCTGGCTGCCTCCGCGACCGCCTCCTCCGCCTCTGTCCCGACTGCGCCAACGAACGCCCCTGCAGCTGCTTCCGCCCCTCCTCCTCCTCCTCCTCTTCCTGCTCCTCCTCCTCCGTTTCCTCCATCTCGTTCGCCGATCTCGCGGACTCCGCCGGAGGCGGCGCCGGGATCGGGGCAGTGGGACTCGTGTCGAGGTTGATCGACAGCGAGCCGGCCTTCCGGCGGTCCAGATCCGTCGGCTTCCAGCTCCTACGAACGAGATCGGTCTCCAGACAGGTCGACGGCGGGGGAGCTCCACGGCGGCCGAAAGGAGGGAGGAGGTGGGCGTTGTTCTGGCCCTTCCCGAGGGCGGCGGGCGGGAAGGAGTCAGCAACGGAGCTATCGAGGTCAAGGTCGGTGGGGGCTGCGGGATTGGCAGGACCCGGCGGGGGGGAGGACAGGGGAAAAGCGCGGGGGTGGCATTTCCCGAGTCCAATGAACCCTTTCCGGCACCGGCGGTCGACGAAGCTCGTACATGAGAGGTCGCCGTTGTACTCGTGCCACGGGTGAGAGAAACGCTCAACGAGGTCCGTCAAAGAAAAGGTCAATTTCTCTTTTAATTGTTTTGCCTGTTAAGTCCATTTCTCTATTTACATAAAACTTTTATCTGGCTATTTTTCGCGCTACGCGAAAGCTCTAGCGAACCTTTTTCTTATCATACTTAATCTTACCGACCGTCCGATCTTTATCAGACGGCTAATTTGTCACTGCAGTTTTGTAGGGTGCCAGTGATGAAGAACGCGGCACCAAACTACAGTAAAGGTTGCCTATTTAATACTTTTCCAATGTGTTTAAGCATCTGAACTATTCTGTGCCACCCAAACAAACTGGTTTCTTCTACCTCTCCCATCCACAGTAAATTATGGTCTCAGTGACACCCATCCACTCTTCAAGGGTTCGAAATAGCTTTTGTAGATGGTTCCCACTTCACATTGTTATGAAAGTTGAGACAAGCATTTATGAGTGCCACTTTATCTCAGTCCTAAGTTGGTGACATCCCACATGCTCTGTCTCGGACTAGCGTAAGGCCGAACCAAAGTTACGATCCCGTGGGAATGTGGAAGCTCGAAGGGGAGATGGGAGAAGAGTTTTCTGTTCTTTTTGATGGATCGAGAGCTTCTTTGCGCTCTCAAGCCATCATTCCTTGTCGATGAATAATAATGATGATGAAACCTCGGCGTGGAAAAAGAACCACTGTTGAACGTGTTTGTGTAAGGATGAATGCCAGGTGGGATGTCAATAGATACCCACATCATGAATTCAAAGCGAGGTATCGATCCCAATGCATGTCATTTGATACCAGAGAGAAAGAGCCAATCGCACAAGTCACCGAACAATTTAAAGATCGTGATCGATATAAAAAGGTTATCAGCAATAACACCTTTCGGCGCATGGATCTTAAATAAACTCACACGTATACACATGAAACAGTGGCCCTTACACTGTGCCTTTCGACAACGGTTTTGGGGAAGATGGGAGTCACGGCCACCGTTCGAGCCGTCTTTAAGGGGAACGAGAGACGGTAGGCTTACCCGGTGTGACACAAAAGCTGAAGCCCGACTCATTTTGCAGACGCATCCACATTGCATCAAAAATCGTGCCCACTGCATCCGTCCAATTTCCACCCTTCAGATCTCCACCGTGTCCAGACAAGAGTCCACGTGCCCCCCGCCCCCGCCGTGACTCTGGATCCTCTTCAAGTGCTGTAGTTCATATTTGAAGAAGCAGGCGACGGTGACCGCGGCACCTGGCACTATTATTGGTGGATACTTGAGATGTAAGATGACTTGTAAGATACTAATTACAAGGATACTTGGATATGACCTTCTCAAGTCCATATTAACGCATTATCTCTCCTCACCCTCCTCGCTGCGTTCGTCCTCTGCGCCCGCGCTAAATGATACCCAAAAACCCTGGAAGCCCTAGCAGCGGCGCCATGAACGGGTCTCGCTTTAAGCTCGAGGACGGGTTTCCGGCGGCGCAGCTTTTCGGCCAGGGTGTCTCCTACACCTATGACGACGTCATCCTCCTTCCTGGCTACATCGACTTCCCCGCCGACGCCGTCGACCTCTCTACCCGCCTCTCCCGCCGCCTCCCCCTTGCCATCCCCTGCGTCGCCTCCCCCATGGACACCGTCTCCGAAGCCGCCATGTCTGTCGCAATGGCGGCCCTCGGCGGCGCCGCCATCGTCCACTGCAACAACGCCCCCGACAGCCAGGCTGCCATTGTCCGCGCCGCCAAGGCCCGCCGCATTCCCTTCACCACCGACCCTGTCTTCCTGTCCCCCTCCGACTCCGTCTCCGACTTCGGCCCTGCTGCTTACGCAATCGTCACCCAGTCCGGAACCTCCAAGTCGAGGGTCGTTGGCGTCGTCGCCAAGTCCAATTGGGAGGGCCTAGCGAATAGGAATACTCTGGTTTCCGACTACATGCGGCATGCGCCGGTGTCGGCTCCGGCGAGCTACGACTTCGAAAAGGTGGCGTCTTTCCTGGCCGGCGGGGGATTGGAGTACGCGCCGTTGGTCGCGGAAGATGGGGAGGTCGTGGATCTGGTCACCAAGGAAGACGTCGAGAGGATCAGGGGATTCCCAAGGCTGGGAGTGCCATCCCTGGGAGCCGATGGGAGGTTCGTTGTGGGGGGGGCAATAGGAACCCGGGAGACCGATAAGGAGAGGCTGGAGCATCTGGTGAAGGCCGGGACGAATGTGGTAGTGGTGGATAGCTCGCAGGGTAACTCCATATACCAAGTCGAGATGATCAAGTATGCCAAGAGTATGTACCCGGAGTTGGATGTCATCGGAGGAAATGTTGTCACAGTTGCACAGGCGCAAAATCTGATAAAGGTCGGGGCTGATGGGTTGAGGGTGGGCATGGGATCGGGGTCCATATGCACCACTCAGGAGGTCTGTGCTGTGGGCAGAGGACAGGTATTATATCTAGTTTTTCAGTTTGATCTCAGTCTACTTTTAGTTACTTCCAAGGTAGAACTAACAAAAACAATTCTAACATCGGCGCATAAGCGTATGTTAGTGTTAACTTGTCTTTAGGTTTTATCGGGCTTGTATTGTCCTGTTCTATGTATATTAGTGATGAACTTGGATAAGGGTATTGAGAAACAAAGACTTACAAATAATGCTAGACACATAACTATGATAATACACATGAATCCTCTCCGAGTGGCTGCAAAGGTTGCATTATGTCGATGATGCGGTGCAGTGTTAAATGTTTGTGAGATGATCATTTCGTAAAACTTCACATGTCCTCTCAATACATTATTGATGATCTCACATGCTGTGTTTATTTTGATTTATATAGGCAACAGCAGTGTATAAGGTTGCATCTTTTGCAAAGGAACATGATGTGCCTGTTATTGCTGATGGTGGGATCTCGAATTCTGGACACATTGTGAAAGCTTTGACTCTGGGGGCTTCGACTGTTATGATGGGCAGTTTTCTAGCTGGTAGCAGTGAGGCTCCTGGTGTTTATGAGTATCTGGTACGTCTGCTGTTGTAACTGGTTATACTACTTTGTCTATTTTCATGAATTTACTGTTAAAAACAACAATTATGCATGATAGCCAAGGTTAGTTAATGCAGTGACCTATTTATCAATCACATGCCAGGAAATGTCGCATTGCTGATTACCATGGGGGAACGACATTTTTGGTCTTTGCTACTTTGTTTCATTGTATCCCAAAGTTGAAATTATCTGCCATAATGCTTTCTATGCAGCATTTATTTTGAATGTCAAGATTTTATTTCTACCAAAGTTGTCATGCATATGCTCCTATAACCTTCTTCCTTCCATGATGATCATGCATTGCTATTTAGACGAGGCACTATTTGAAGTTTTTACCTTAGCTATTGAAAATAAGTATCGTAAATGAAAAGGAATTTTCAGTCAACTTGCTTATATAAGATCAAAAAAATTTTGGCCAGCAGCTTTTACATCACCATCTGGCCTAAACGATGCATCCACTTTTTTAAATCTGTGTATACTTTTACTCATTTCTGATGACCAGCATAAAGAATTGGTTAATTTAGGTCAATTTCTCTGCTTGCGTAACTAGATCTACAGAATGGTCTTGGCTTGATGTTAAGTTTCTGTTCATTTGATGCAAGGGGCAATAAAGCATCTCAAGTATGCATTAGTTCATAATATCATATCGTTAATCAACTTTTGCCTGTTGTTTTCCTGTTTTACTTAAACCAATTCATTTATTACTCCGACCATTTATAATATGAAAGTTTCCTCACTGTTTTCACTTTGATAAAGCTAGAGGCAGTGAATATAGGAAGGATAAAAGAAAACATAATATGGAACTCTCTTTTCAACTTCACATTCTCAAACCATATTATGAATCGTATAAATAACCAAAGTGGAAACTTTGAAGGAGAATAAACTTTTAGTTATGAAGCTTCAGTAGTTTTAAGCTTCTTGATAGAAATATGATACCCAATGAAAGATACAAAAGGTGGTACTTGGAACTTCTTTTACTAAGTAAAAAAGGACATAATGCAAGTAAATTGAACATCTTGGAATTAAACATCTGATTGACCTTTAAATGACTGTTGACTGTGATAGCCTGAACTAAAAGTCAAGTGCAAATACTCGGTTAAAAATAAATCTAATATGACTAAACTCGGCATCATCAAAAGACATATTTAGGTTTTTCATTCTAAAATTTGTCGGCATGTTCGTCTTGAAGCTCTTGATGGGATCTGCTTGCTAGAGCTCATTATATTGTATGTACCTATGATGGTTTTGATTGATCTGACATCTGCTTTTCCAGAATGGTCACCGAGTGAAGAAGTATAGGGGCATGGGTTCTTTAGAAGCAATGACAAAGGGTAGTGATGCACGGTACTTGGGTGACACACTAAAACTCAAGGTTGCTCAAGGAGTTGTTGGTGCTGTAGCTGACAAAGGCTCCATATTGAAGTTTATCCCTTACACTATGCAAGCCGTGAAGCAAGGATTTCAGGATCTTGGTGCATCCTCTTTGCAGTCAGCTCATGATCTACTACATTCAAAGGTGCTAAGGTTGGAGGTATGCACTGATGTTCGTTGGTTTAAGAGCTTGCTATATTGTTCCTTTTTTCCTGCCTTCTTTTACTTGTAGTATAGAATAAACTGGGCATTGGCGGAGGTTTCTTTGTTTTTCTCAAATAATGAGCTAAGAGGGCGCTGGACATACTCATGAGCAAAGGACCCTGCTTGTGTCTTTCTTTGATTGTGCACCCAATTCTTGTTGGTATACCTCTCGTTGTGTTACTTGGTCCCATCAAATTTTGATGCGGGGCCCTCTTGTGATTGGTTTAGAGATAGTCTGGTTTCTTGTTTCACCTACTGCAGTATGTCTAACATTGCTGCAGTCTCATTTACTTCCCTCTTATACTTCTGCACCACCTTGTTTCTACATTCATGTTGGCAGACTATGTGTGAGGAGAGATTGAAAAAGAAGCCTAAGAGAATAGTCTCACATTGGTAAATATCGAGAGTTGAATGATATATATGTGAATTTAGCCAACAATTGGACAACTTAAGCTTTTGGATTGAATTGGTGTCTGACTCAATATATGTCAATCCAAGGTTTGTAAACAAGAAGAGTGAGTCAAAGAAGAGTCCAAGAAAAACAAGTGAGTGAGTCAAAGAAAAAAATGAGGACGATTGAAAAAAGAGAGAGAAATAAGAATGATTAAAAAAGAGAGAGAGGAAACAAGAGTCAAAGAAAGATGAGGATGATTGAAAAGAGAGAGAGAGGGAGAAGTAAGGATGAATAGAGAGAGAGAGAGAGAGATTTAAGCTAGGTTCGTAAAAAAAAAAAAAAGAGATTTGAGCCAAGATGAGCTTGGTAATCAGCGCTGCGGAATAAATTAACCACACCACCTACCAAGCTACGGTCGCAGACAAAATTGGCTGTGCCATCTACCCTTACGAGTAAGGGAGAGATGATTGAATCACACATGAATAAGGAGAGAATATCAGAAGATATTCATATTTGAGGGGAGACTGAAAAAGAGGCCTAAGAGAATAGTTGTACATTGATAAATATCTAGTGGGTCGGATGATATATATTTGTCTTAACTAACAATATAGCAGCTTAAACTTTTGAGTTAAATTTGTGTTTGACTCAATATATATGTTAATCCTGACTAATTTGACTCACACTCATCATTAATGGAATTCTAACACTTGTACATGCATATATGAATGATATGTAGACCACTTATATAAATGGTACATAGATAATTTTGGGAAAAACTTGGTCCTCAGCACTAACTGCTCAAAAATGATAAAACAGATGTAGGGATCACCGTTGTTAACTTGAGCTTATGCACCTAAAGTGCCAAAATTAATATTGGGGATGTGCTTTTGGTTGACTCATCCGGTGGAAACAACAACATGGAGCAGAATAGAGCTTAGTGTAGTATGTACCTTGTGTAAATACATAATTGAAAAACTTAAAAACTTTAACGGTGATCCAGATCTGGGCGCATGCAGGCCTAGAGAGGCAGTACCTTATTGAATGGTTTTAAGCAATAAGTCAATAAAATGAATATATTATATCCTATAAACTATGTATTTTATGATCATTTACTGACATATGACACCAGATTTTGATACCAGAGGAATCTTGTTTTCTGGCCAATTTAGATGAACTGATCCTGTTTAATGGGTACTGATTCATTCCTTTGATTTCTTCTTGCTGCATATATATATATATATGTGTGTGTGTGTGTGTGTAGATCATGGGTTGTTAAGCATTAATGTTTGACACTATTGGCGATTGCAGAGATAAGAAATCTGGAAATTTTCAGTGAATGGTATTCCAGAGCTCCATAGGTTATGTTGAAAAGATTTATTAAGCAAACATAATGAAATAATCAATTTTCTCATTCTTTAAAGGAAATTAAGGTTCAAAAGGACACTTCCGGAGAGGATTTATCGAATTGTCATTTAGGAAGCATGTGGAAGTTTGCTGTGGGTCTTCAATTTATGTAAATTATCATTTTTTGAGGTTCTTATTTTTGTGGATGATCTTCTTTTCCAGGTCCGAACTGGGGCTGCACAGGTAGAGGGAGGAGTGCATGGCTTGGTTTCATTCGAGAAGAAATTCTTCTGAAAATTACCACAAAAAACTCAGAGATTGTCCTGTTGGATTGATCCTTGATTCACCTGAATGCCAGAGAGGCCAAAGTTCTTTGACATTGACATCATGAACCCAAATCCTCTCGAGTTTTGATTCTACCTTCAGAACCAAATAATGGAGACCCCGTATGCTAATGGTAATCATGATGTATTAGAGGCTATGATCCCTCCCTTCTATGACCTTTGCTTCAATTCATGCTATTACTTGTTATTACCTGCATTGCATTTGTTTCTACGATATGAAATGACTTGTTGTTGCATGTTCGATGACAAATACTTGCTCAGGGTTTTCTTACCGCTGCCTGGCATCAGCGCCACAGCCGCAGCCTCCACCCTCTCTCTCTCTCTCTCCAGAGCCATCCTCTTCCTCAGCTGCCTGCGCTTCCTGGTGGCGGATGGTGTTTGCGCTCGGTGCAAGCGCTCGCTTCGCATGGCTTTCGGCGGAGAGAGAGGGGAGTCGGGCACATGGCGTGGCCCAGTCCCACAAGCTTCCTCTCCGGTATTGCGCTTTCTCTGGCTTGCACGTTGGCCTGAGATAAGATTTATTCTCTCTGGCTCTCTCTCTCTCTCTCTGGTGGAACAGAGTGGCTTCACTGCCACTTGGTGCCTCGGCGTTGAGCGGGTCGTGGGGGTGGTGTCTCGTCTCAACCTCTTCCGCAACACCACCACCACCAACAACCACAGGCCATTCCCGTAAAGCTTTCCGCACTACTGCTCGTGCTGATGCCTCTCGGAATCCTGTAGCAGAGCTTAGTACCAGGGATCACGGTCTCTGTTCCTGCACCCACAGACTCGAGTACTGCAGGTATTGGGATGAAAGCTGCCCATTGTCGATGGTTCATACTTTCTTCCTTGGGGTAATGATTTCATAAGCACTCTCCATTAAAAGAATGTTAACCTGATCTTGCTAATACTCGAAGGGATCAGCAAGCAAACGATTAATTCCTTGCCTCTGCTTCTCCTTCAGCTGCCCAGAGCATGCGAGGCGAAGAGAGACATCTGTGGTCTCACCGACCAGTGTGATACGATAACAGTCCACCTTTTCACTTTTGGCACAAGATGTCAACCATTTGCAGAACTGGAAAGCTTGTTCTGTTCGTAATGGGACGCCAAGTGGTGGGCCCAGTTCTAGAGCCTAGAAGACGGTGGGGGTAGACCAATGACATGGTTGTTTGCCCTGTGGTAGGTGGACGTCTACACTTGATTGCTGTTCATGCACCTAAGATTTTTTTTTTTTTTTGTGATAACCAGTGATGTGACCTCGCAGGTGTGCTCCGGTTGGTTCCTGGAGACGGGGCCCATTCAAGTCTTCCTGATGTCCGGAAACGATTGGTTGATGAGGTAGGTCAGATCACTCGTAAACTTGAGTTGGCGGTAGATAAGATACCGCACCTTTTACTATCTTCGAGTGGTGGTGGTGGTGGGGGATGCTTCACAGTAGCTCAAGTAAGATCGCCGCCGTGTCTACTACGTTTTGGTTCTAAAATACCTTACAGACGCTGTCGTTGGATACTCATTGACTGTGAAGTCTCTTACCAAAAACAAGCAAGTTTTAGATACGCAGGGGTGGTCTCAAATTGAAATTGCATGGAAGAAGGGTATATAAGACACCTACAGAGCAGAAAGTGCAGTGTAGGATGGAATGCTGACGCAGGTGGCAGATCACTTGCAACTAATGTGCACAACAGCGGAAGCGCAGAAACTTTGCGAAGGGGAGGGGGGAAGGAGGGGTGGAGGGTGGAGGGTGGAGGGCGGGGGCAAAGAAGCACCCCATGTGCTCGAGCACCACTCCACAACTAGCCTTCTTGATGCGTCGATCACCAAGTATGACGCCCGCTTCCTTCTCCGCCTCTATAAATTGCTCCCTCCACTCCCTCGATCCATCGAAGGTGGCAGGCCTCTCGAGTCCTCCACACAAGCTTGGTCATGGGTGTTACTCGCGGTGTCGTAAGCTCTGCGCTGCTGCTGTTGTTGGGTGCGACCGTGTGCTTCGCCTCTCGAGCGCTCCTGGTTGCTCCTCAGGAACTGCCTTATGGTGCAGGCCACGGCATTGGCGACGTCATTCCTGGAGGTGGGTGGCATTTCTTTCCCGGTTATGGGGCTGGAGGTGAGTTTGGTGGTATAGGAGAGTATGGTGGTGGCTACGGTGGTGGTTCTGGAAGCGGTGTGGGTTATGGAGCAGGTGGTGAGCATGGTGGTGGTTACGGGACTGGAGCGGGCACTGGGAGTGGAGGCGGTTATGGTGCCGGTGGAGAACATGGTGGCGGCTATGGTGGTGGGGGTGGCAGCGGTACTGGTGTAGGTTATGGTGCAGGTGGTGAGAATGGAGGTGGATACGGGATAGGAAGTGGTAAAGGTGGTGGAGCTGGTTACGGTGCTGGTGGCGAACATGGTGGTGGTTATGGTGGCGGTGGAGGCAGTGGTGCTGGCGTTGGTTATGGTGCAGGTGGAGAGCATGGCGGTGGCTATGGCACTGGAAGTGGTGCTGGTGCTGGAGGAGGCTACGGTGCTGGTGGAGAGCATGGAGGAGGCTATGGTGGTGGCGGTGGCTCGGGTGGTGGTGTAGGGTATGGTGCAGGAGGTGATCATGGTGCTGGTTACGGGACAGGAAGTGGTGCTGGTGGTGGAGTTGGTTCTGGTGCGGGTGGAGAACATGGCGGTGGGGAAGGTAGTGGTGGCGGCGTTGGTTATGGAGCAGGTGGTGAGCATGGCGGTGGCTATGGAACTGGAAGCGGTGCTGGTGCTGGAGGTGGCTACGGTGCTGGTGGACAGCATGGAGGTGGTTATGGTGGTGCAGGCGGAGAACATGACGGTGGCTATGGTGGTGCAGGCGGAGAACGTGGAGGTGGCTATGGTGGTGGTGCAGGCGGAGAACGTGGCGGTGGCTATGGTGGTGGTGCAGGCGGAGAACGTGGAGGTGGTTATGGGGGTGGTGCAGGCGGAGAACGTGGAGGTGGTTATGGTGGTGGTGCAGGCGGAGAACGTGGAGGTGGTTATGGCGGTGGTGCAGGCGGAGACCGTGGCGGTGGCTATGGTGGTGGTGCAGGCGGAGAACGTGGCGGTGGCTATGGTGGTGGTGCAGGCGGAGAACGTGGCGGTGGCTATGGTGGTGGTGCAGGCGGAGACCGTGGCGGTGGCTATGGTGGTGGTGCAGGCGGAGACCGTGGCGGTGGCTATGGTGGTGGTGCAGGTGGAGACCGTGGCGGTGGCTATGGTGGTGGTGCAGGTGGAGACCGTGGCGGTGGCTATGGTGGTGGTGCAGGCGGAGAACGTGGCGGTGGCTATGGTGGTGGTGCAGGCGGAGAACGTGGCGGTGGCTATGGTGGTGGTGCAGGCGGAGAACGTGGCGGTGGTTATGGTGGTGGTGCAGGCGGAGAACGTGGAGGTGGTTATGGTGGTGGTGCAGGCGGAGACCGTGGCGGTGGCTATGGTGGTGCGGGCGGAGAACATGGAGGTGGTTATGGTGGTGCAGGCGGAGAGCATGGCGGTGGCTATGGTGGTTCGGGCGGAGAACATGGCGGTGGCTATGGTGGTGCAGGCGGAGAGCATGGCGGTGGTTATGGTGGTGGTGCAGGCGGAGAACATGGAGGTGGTTATGGTGCGGGCGGAGAGCATGGCGGTGGCTATGGAGGTGCAGGCGGCGAGCATGGCGGTGGCTATGGAGGTGCAGGCGGAGAACATGGCGGTGGCTATGGTGGTGCAGGCGGAGAACATGGAGGTGGATATGATGGTGCAGGAGGCGAACATGGCGGAGGCTATGGTGGTGCAGGCAGCGAGCATGGAGGTGGCTATGGAGGCGCAGGCGGAGAACATGGTGGTGGTTATGGTGGTGGTGCAGGCGGAGAACATGGAGGTGGATATGGTGGTGCAGGCGGAGAACATGGCGGTGGTTATGGTGGTGGTGCAGGCGGAGAGCATGGAGGTGGCTATGGTGGTGCAGGCGGAGAGCATGGCGGTGGCTATGGTGGTGCAGGCGGAGAGCATGGCGGTGGTTATGGTGGTGCAGGCGGAGAGCATGGCGGTGGCTATGGTGGTGGTGGAGGCAGTGGTGCCGGCATTGGTTATGGAGCAGGTGGTGAGCATGGCGGTGGCTATGGGACCGGAAGCGGTGCTGGTGCTGGAACCGGTTACGGTGCTGGTGGAGAGCATGGAGGTGGCTATGGTGGTGGCGGTGGTTCAGGTAGTGGTGTCGGGTATGGTGCAGGAGGCGAGCATGGTGCGGGCAATGGTGCTGGAAGTGGCATCGGTGGTGGAGCTGGTTATGGTGCAGGTGGAGAACATGGCGGTGGCCATGGTGGCGGGGAAGGTGGTGGAAGCGGTGTCGGCTACGGAGCAGGCGGTGAGCATGGCGGCGGCTACGGGGCTGGAACTGGCACGGGTGCCGGAGGCGGCTATGGTGCTGGTGGAGAACATGGTGGCGGCTACGGCGGCGGCGGTGGTTCAGGTGGCGGTGTTGGTTATGGAGCAGGTGCGGCTGGTGGGGAGCATGGCGTTGGCTATGGAAGCGGTGCTGGGCATGGTGGTGGTAGTGGTTATGGCGCTGGGGGTGAGCACGATGGAGGTGTGGGAAAAGGTGTTGGTTACGGAGCTGCAGGGGGCGACAACGGAGCGGGCTACGGCGGCGGACGGAAGGGGTATCCCGGCGCATAGATTCCCGGCCACCGTGACACCGATGGCTGTCTTATGTTCCACCACCATCCATCTAATTCGTGCAAAGTGCACTAGTAATAATAAGGCGCGGTGTTCACCCCCATTCTGGCGAGCCTTTTGGGCTATGGATATGTGACCGCATCGCGCTTGGGATTCGGTAGAGATATGGACTCCATCTACATCAATGTACTTGTTGTTTAGATATCTTTCAGTATCTCGTAGTAATGGAGCTTTCTTATTGCAGCAGCATAGTCCACTCCGCTCTCTTTCCTCCGTTTCTTTGTTGCCACCAAGTTATAGCGGAACGGTAACATATATATAATACACGCGCGTTTACATGTACATTAACCCAAACATAAGACAGTGCAGGCTTAGCTTACAACAACGACACCTCCATGGCGGCGGTACAAGCCAGCGTTCCTCACCAAAACTGTCCTACCCACTACTAAATAAGGCCTCAGCCGCCAATGTAGCGTAGAGAACAGAGCTGAGCTGCTCCTGCGTGTACACCCGGCTCGACATCTTCACCGTCGCCTGCTGGATCATGAGGTCCTTCACCACCGACACGCTCGCGTAATGCACTTGCAGATCGAGGTCTTGCAGCGCAGCCATCAGCACAGCAGCTGGGTGATTCCTCTTTTGGCTCTGCACCCTGATCATGGCCTCCGATCCCAGTAGCTTCACCTCGATTTCGACCCCGTGACATCGACCGCCGCCGTTCGTCATCTTAGGGTCGCTCTCAGGCCGCTGAGCTGGGGCGGATTCACGCTCCTTTCTGAGGCCTTGAATCTGTGCTTGCAGGTCCTCCTTGTTCGCCTCCAAGGCTTGCAGCTTTGACCGGAGTTCGTTGATGTAGGAGACGGCGTCGCCCAGGAGGGAGGCTTTGTCCATCTTGGACACGTTGGGAACCACCGCACGGAGGGCGTAGAACCTCTGGTTGAGCTTCTCGCGGCGCTGCCGCTCGGCTTCGACGTGGTTCATCGGCTCCTCACGGCCGTTGGCGGGCTTCCGGCCACGCTTCCGCGGCCGCTTCTCGGGTTCCACCGCCCGGCTGCTCTCCGCCTCCCGTACCGATGGCTCGAGGTCGGACTGATCTGAATCGGGTCCATCGGGGACGCCGCCGCCATAAGACCTCAATTGGCCACTTGAGGCGGGTCTTGCAGGAGCCGACGAGAAGGAGAGCATACCCTCGTCGTCGTTGCTCGCCCTGGATGTCGCCCCCGTGGATCTGTTGGTCTTCTTGTCGTCCGCCACGGCGGTAGCTTGTTGGCGGGAGAAGAGGCTGCTGGCGACAGGAGCCGGCGGGGAATCCCTCTTGCCACCGGCGAAACTCGGGACATCCCTAGACTCAGGCTTCAACGAGCGGGCGGGAGACACCGAGCCGTTCGAGGCGAATCTGGAGAAATCGAACTCTTTGGACATGAAAGATTGGGCCTGCGGTTTACTGCAGCTGCTCTGATGCTGCAGTTGGTGGATCTGTAGCTGGTGGTCGTCGTGGACTATTGGGATCTGCATAGCAGAGGTTGGGTTCTGGGTGAGGATACTGGAGCTAGGATTGCTGTCGGATTGGATCGGGGGTTTCGTGACGGAGATGCCGACGGTGGCCGAGACAGGGGAGACGGAGTCCTTCATCTCGACCGTGGAGGGGTCAGTGATCGAGACGACCGATGGATCCGACTGTCCGTGGTTGGCGGCGGGAGTCGCCGCAGCAGATTGCTGCGCGAGCCATGATGGGGCCGCCGCGGTGTCGGGCGCGTCCCGGGAGCTGAAGCTGAAGAAGACGCGAATCTTGCCCATGAGGTCGAGGCTGTAGAGGATCGTGTCGGTGGATCCGAGCTCGAGCACGCCGGAGCCAACGGGAGCGCAGACCATGGTCTGGATGCCGAACGACTGGGCCTGCCGCGCGCGCTCGCACGACGCCGCGGCTAGACGGCCGGCGCCGGCGACCCAGGAGGGCGCGCCGGCGTAGAGGGCCTGGCCGGGGAGGCCGGCCCCCTTGACGAAAGACTGAGTCATGGAGACGAGAAAGAACCACTCCGCGTCGGTGACCTCCTCCTCGACGATCTCGTCCGGCGCCAAGGACACGCCGCCTGAGATGAGCGAGTTGAGCTCCCGCAGGACGCGCTGGCGGTGATCCTGATCGGCAGCGGAGGCGGTGCTCCGTTGCTTCCGCTTGTCCTCCTCGCAGCCCTTGTAGTAGCCGTCACCCCACCCGAGGAAGGACCTCCCGGTGGCGGCATCCACCGACGACTGCCAGAAGATGCCGTAGGTCCAGCTTTCCCGGGCCCCCTCGATCAGGGCCTGCAGCCGCTGCTGGAGCGTCTCCTGGTTGAAGAACGCCGACGGAGGAGGAGAGGGAGTGGGAGGGCCGAGGATAGCCCTCCCGGGATCCAAGGACGAGGCCATACCGGAGGGCCGAGGAGGGGTCGCCCAGGGGAAGCCATGGAGGAGGTCGGTGGCGGCCATGAAGTCCTCCATCATGGAGGCGTTGTCGTCGGCCCACAGGTTCATCCTCTTCTTGTTCGATCAACTGCGGTGATGGGACTCCTGTGCATCAACTGGAACCCCCCGGTTCCGGTGACCCCCGCTCCCACCTGTGGACAAAGCGAGGAAGGAGGCCGGAGAAGACGGCGTGGCGATAGGGGAGACAGACGCCCACAGCTCTCAGATATTTTCCTCCCGTAATTTCTATGTTTATCGTTAATTTTTTATATACATAAGTAGGAATTTTATTAATTAATTAATTAAGGTTATCAAGAAAGATTAATTTGCTTCCCGACACAGATGATTCGGATTAGGCTAATTTAAGGCGGATTATTTGACCTCAAAAGTTATATTAATTTGTTACAGTGAAATGGCCGCCGCCGGGCCGCCGCCAGGCAGGTAGACGATGGCGGCGCGGTCTGTGACACCGCTGGGTCGTGGCACGTGCCAAATTGGGGCGGCGGTTAAGCCGATGCCGGAATCGAACACGGGGAAAAGGCCGGTACCGTCTAACGGAACCGTTTGCATGTCAAGTCGGATGAGGCCGTCAAGTGGCGACGGAGTCGATCGAATTCTTTTTTTTAAAATTAATTTTTATTATCATTTATTTATTTATTTATTTATTTCTTTCTTTAGAGGTAGTAAGTAATAGCGTCGGACGCAACACGTTTTACTCGCAAGTCTTCTCGAACGTTCTCACTTGTCCTGTCGTCGCGTGGCGGAAGTCGTTCCCCATGGGATGAGGTAGCGAGCCTTTTTTTATTTATTTATCTATGTGTTTTTTTTTTTCTTCTGTCAATTATGATGATTACATGCGCTCGGCCTTTTTGCCAAATTTAGATTATAATAGATCGTAATATAAACGACGAAGGCACAGTGTCATCATGGATTCGCGACTACTAAAGAGATCGATCGTTCACTACGATGATTAAGAAAATAGGTTGATTGTGCTAAATTAAATTATGATTAAAGATTAAGATTATAATATATAAAATTAAGAAAAAAAATAAAAAGAGGCTTGTTGTCTATTAGATTTTCTTTATTTTTGAAAAAAAAAATATGTTTCGAGACTTCTTAATATCCTCATTAATGTGGCAGAAAACAATATGACATCTCAATGTCAAATGATTGACATCTCGGGTGTGCGATATCTCAACATTAGGTAATCGGTGCCTTAACAACATATACTAATGTTTCATATTTTTTTATAAAAAATTAAAAAATAAACTAGTATGATACCCAAAATTTTATATTAAAATTTTCTTTATATCGACTTGTGTTGGATGTTTCTTCTTATTATGTTTTGAAAAAGTTATATATCCTCCTTATAATTTGGAAGGAACGATCGGAGAATACTATGATTTAAAAAAAAAAAAGAAAAACAAATGCACTATCTAGAAAAAAAAATAAAAAATATTTTTTTAATAAAATAAAAATAACAATGGCACACGTGCACACACATAATAAACATAGTATAAAAGATAAAATACATAAAAAAAAAAATTGATACGAATGAGTCAAAAGGAAAAAATTGCACCTAAAGGACGTGACCCAAAACAATTGCATATTTTCCAATCGTAACAAAAACTATTGCACCTAATGATAGATAGCGTGTCTGTCAGCTCCCTTACCTCATTCTGCCATCGCGGGTGTTAGAATAAACTGATAAAATAAATGTTACGATAAAATTAGTTTGGTCCTTTCATTTGGTACGGGAAAGAAAAAAAAATAAAAAAAGACTCCTCATAGTCACTGGAGATAAGGATTTGATGCTTGGTTGAAGATGCACGCAAAGGCCTCGCACCGGTTCGTGTGGGACGATGATGAGGCTATCAACTCCGGTCCACCACCATTGTTGGAAATAACACACCCATTCGGCCAAACACCTACCGTCAGAGTGAGTGTGTGTGTGAGAGAGACCACAATTGAACTAAGAACTTCCACCTTTTTGCTTCTCTACACATTAGTTTTTGGTACGTGCAAACTACATAGATGAACGAACGTAGACACATCACTCATTACCGTATGGTGGTGACGGTAGGAGAGGGGACGAATGCAAATATCTTATTAAGCGTTGTGGTAAAACCTTGAACAGAAAGGGGTGGTGGCGCAGTTGGTTAGCGCGTAGGTCTCATAGCTTCTGAGTTATCCTGAGGTCGAGAGTTCGAGCCTCTCTCACCCCATGAGTTTTTTGTATTTTTAAAGTAAATAAACGAAGCCCCTGCACGAATCTTAAAGGGCTCGAAGAAAAAAAAGAAAAGCGTATTGTTTATTTTTCTTCTTTTCCATAATCAAAGACACTGCATGGGTCTTAAATAATAAAATTTATAAATCTTAATTATTTTTCACTATATTGGTTCATTTATCTAATAATCAGGTTTAGTATATTTTTTTTAATTTTACTAGTCTTTTTAAAAGTTTATTATCATTAGAGTTAATCATTTTATTTTTTTTGTCTCGTAAGCATGTATTGGTATCACCTTAAATAATTTTTATTTTAATCATATATATATATATATATTTCTTACAAAACTGTTTATTTGAGATAGTTTGGTGAGAGGATAGGAAGGAAAAGTAGTTGGTTGCTTTGTTTTCTGTTTCTGCATCATCAAAGCGTCTGCACGAATCTCAAAGAGAGAGAGAGAGAGAGAGAGGTAAATAAACAAACAATCAATCAATCAATCATGTCCGGCTTTCATATTATTTTAATGCCCACAAACCGCTTATATTATGAGATAGTACGTGGGATTGGTTTCTTCATCCCGGTCATCAAGCCGTCGCACGAATCTCAAAGAACCAAAATAAAGATGGAAAAGACAAGCATATCCTGCAGTCGCACGAATCTCAAAGAAGGAAATAAAGGGCGAAAAAGACCAGCGTGTCCTGCCGCGACAGCAGGAAGAACCCGAGGCGGTTGGAAGCAATGGATGGATCTCTCTAAAGAGGCTCTTCGGGTTTGCAGATAGATACGGGCGCATGCTACGTAATGACGAGTAGTTAATGACACACCGGCCGGCATCCGTACACCACCACCACCCCCACCACCACCGGCGGCGGCGGCGGCGGCTTTGGCTTCAATGCGAGCAGTCCTCCTCTGTCTCCTCGCACCTCACACAAAATGGCCGCCGCCGAGCAGTGCATCGTCCATCATCTCTTGTGCGCCGCGAAAGATTGCATTTGCGGCACCGGTGTCGTGGGGTCATCCAAGTCAACTTGAGATTGAAATCTTGTTTAGATTTTAAATCTCGAAGAAGGGCTGGGAATAATAATAGCATGCACAAAATCCAAATGGGATTTTTATGTTTTATTTTTTTTGCCAGTTGGGGTAACCAACATCTACTTCTTTCTTTTCCTTCGGTAGCTGCGTATCGGACAGACAGCGCGATGTGGGTGACAGATTCGCTTTGCTCAACACAGACCTAATCATAGAGGCGCAACAGTTAATAAAACTTTCTCTGTAGGTAGTAGTAAGTATAAGTCGGTGGTTCCTTTAAGACCCTACACGATAGATAGTGTGCTGTCAACTACGCTTGCGGTTTTCATGTTACTCTCTCTGCAGAGAAAGAAAGAGTTGAGTGATCTCTTTTCCCAGACCACCTCCCATCCGCTACTATTCTCGCTTGAATCCTTCTTCTCTCTCTCTCTCTCTTCTTCCTCTTCTCCTTGTTCTTCGTCTTCCTTTATCCGAGAGAAAGCTCCCGCCCCCTTTCCCCAACTCCAAAATCCTGACTTGTCGTCGGCATTTCCTCCCTCCGCTGCCGGCTCGGCTGCTGCTGTTCTCCTCGCACCTCACTCCTTGTGGCGGGCGATCGACGATGCTGCCCTCCAAATCCAAGTAAGTACGCCGCGCTCCCCAGATCTCAGGTGGAATTTGCCCCCCAAAATTGAGTTTTTTTGGCCTAGATTTTTTTTTTGTCTTCGCGCTTTGTGGTGTAAATTTGGTTGCGTTGGTCGAGGTGAATCCTTGGGGCTCTTTTCCGTGGTTCGTAGCACCAATGCTGCATGGATTTCAGTTCACCGTGGTTCTTGGGCTTGATCTGGTCACAAAAGTTCCGATCTTTTCGGTGGATGAAGAAAAGGAAAGTTTCGATCGGTTAGATCGTGGTCAGATTTGGTGTGTACTCTGTTTCGCTAACTGTTGTAGCCTCGATCTGATCGCGAATTATGAGGATAGGCTCTGCTGATTGCTACCACTCTCATCTTTTCTTGCTTATCCGCCTGATCTGGGTTCGTTTTGTATGGCATTGCTGATCTTTGTGCTGGAACTGCCTAATTTGGTTGTTTCGGAGATCTAAGTTGCAATATACTGTACGCAGATCTGGTTTATTTGAAGCTTCTGTCAACAAAGGCACACCGGCTACTCCTAGAGCTGGTAAACTAGGAAGGGCTGGATCCGCCAAGGCAGATCCAGCTTCAACTTTCTTGCAGCAGTCGTCCCGCCATTCGATCGATCGATCACCGAAATCGGTTGATTCGAGGCCGAAGACAACCACTCCCGATGTAAGGCCAATGAACCACTGCATATAATTCACCATGATGTCGTATATCATATCATCACTATGATGAACAGCTTGGTCCTTTGGCTTTCGAGTTTTGATTGCAGAAGCAACCACGCTCAGCAAAGGGATCTGAGCTGCAGACACAGCTGAGCGCGGTTCAGGAGGATCTGAAGAAGGCAAAAGAGCAATTGGCGTCTGTTGAGAATGAGAAGAGCCAGATTCTTGAGGAGCTGAAGTCTGCAAAGAGATCCGCCGATGAGGCGAACGACAAGTTGCAGGACGCGCTTGTTTCCCAGAGGATAGCAGAGGAAGCTGCAGAGATTGACAAGTTCCGGGCAGATGAATTGGAGCAAGCCGGTATTGAGGCCGCACAGAAGAGGGAAGAGGAACGGCAGAAGGAGCTTGATACCGTCCGAAACCAGCATGCTGTGGATGTTGCGGCGCTGGTCGCCACGACTCAGGAGCTCCAAAGGGTGAAGCAAGAACTGGCAATGACGACCGAAGCAAAGAACAGTGCGTTGATTCATGCTGATGATGCAATGAAGATCGCTGAGATCAATGCAGACAAGGTGGAGCTCTTGTCCAGGGAAGTTAGTCGCCTGAAAACCTTGCTTGATTCGACTCTGGAGTGTAAGAACAATGAAGCTTCGGAGCTAGTCGAGAAGGGAATGGATCTACAGGCTCAGTTAAACTTAGCTAAGGAGGACTTGAAGAAGATAAATGAACACTTGGTTTCTGTTGAGATCGAGAAGACCCACATTCTTGAGGAATTAAATGAGGTCAAGAGGTTGGCCGATGAAGGAAATGAGAAACTCGAGGAGAGCCTTGCTGCTCAGAAGAGAGCGGAGGATGCTCTGGAAACTCACAAGATTCGTGCAAGTGAGTTGGAGCAGGACAGCATCGAGAGTGCTCAGAAAAGAGAAGAAGAGTGGCAGAAGAAGCTGGAAAGCATTGAAAACCACCACGCCTTGGACGTTGCCGCATTGCTTTCGGCTACAGAGGAGCTTGAAAACGTGAAACATGAACTTACATTGGCAATAAATGCAAAGAACAGTGCCCTGAGCCAGGCTTGTGAGGCAACAAAGACTGCTGAAGAGAACGCAGGGAAGCTGGAGCTCCTCTCAGGTGAAATGACCCATCTTAAAGTGGTGCTTGACTCCAAAATGGAGTTAGAATCTGAGGTCTTTGGATTGAAAAGTGAGCTTGAGAAAGCAAAAGCTGCTGAGAGCAGGTTGGTGGAGTTGGAAGCATTAGTGGAGGGGCTTAGAATTGAGGTCACTGATGCTAAGAAGGCTGAATCAGATGCAAGTCATCTAATGGATGAGTGGAAAAAGAAGACCGAGCTGTTAGAAGTTCAACTGGAGGAAGCAAATGAGTTGAGAAAAACATCATCAGAGACTATCGCTTCTGCTACGAAACAGCTAGAGGAGAGCAACGCAGTCCTGCAGGACAGAGAGTGCACAGTTGCTGCTCTTCGAGGTCAGGTGGAATCTTTGAAGCTTGATGTTGCTAGGCACAAAACAGAACTTGATGAATCGAGTCAACACCTTGATATAGCACAACAGGAAGCAGAGGAATTGGGGAAGATGATTGTGGTTCTAAAATCTGAGCTTCAGATTGTGGAAGAGGCAAAAATTCATGCTCAGAGTAACGAGAAGATGGCTGCTCTAAACATTCAGAACTTGACGGAGGAGAAGTACAAATTGGAAAATGACCTTGATATCACTCACTCCGAACTTGACAAAGTTAAGAAGGCAATGGAAGGCTTGGCTTCGGCATTGCATGAAGTATCAACAGAAGCACGTGAAACACAAGAAAAATTCCTAATCAAGCAATCCGAGCTGAAGAATTCTCATGCTCAGATACAGGAGTTGAAGGTGACCATCGAAAGAAATCAAGAAAATTACGAGGTAACGCTGGAAAAAGCAAAACATGAGATAGCTTGTCTTCAAGATACTGTTCAATGTTTTGAAAAGGAGCTCGAAAATTCAAGATCTGTGTGGGACTCAGAAGCGCTTGATTTCGTGAGTTCTATCAAGAGATCGGAGGAGGAAATTATCACCATGAAAACAGACATGGACAAGATAACTGACTCGCTGAAAGAAGCAGAACTCAGAGTATCAGCTGCAAAAGAAGAGGAACTCCGGCTGTTGGATAAGCTTAAGCATTTGGAGTCTGAGGCAAACGCTGCCAACAGTGCTGCAGAAGAAGCTAAGGCTGAGAGTTTGCTGCTGAAGGAGATGTTATTGGACAAAGAGAATGAACTGCAAAATACAAGCCAGGAGAATGATGACCTCAGGATACGAGAAACTGCAGCTCTGGAGAAGGTCAAAGAACTCTCTCATATGCTCTCTGAGGCCACAGCCAAGAAGCCCGACGAAAATGGGGAAATATCAAGCAACTCAAAGCAGTCTGATCGAACAATCTCAGTTGATCCCTTGGAGGAAAACACAGATGATCAGGATGGAGAAGAGAAACCAGAATCAGAAGTCCCCTCAGAGAAGCCCGAGGAACACAGCATGGATAAAGGAGTGCCGGAAGAAGAGAAGACAAACAACAGTGCTCAAGAGGAAGAACCATTAGATGCGGGAGGTAAGACATGGGAAAATGGCAAGACAACGGAAAAGGATTTGTCGACAGATAGGGAGCACGAGACCGAGTCGACATACGATGAGTTGGACTTAAAGGCAGATGGTGTTAGCTTCGATGTGGCATTCGGATTGGCGACGGATAACATCGAAAACGGGGGATCCTCACCCGACAAGCAGCAGCAGCAGCAGCAAAAGAAGAAGAAGGCTTTCATGCAGAAGTTTGGGAGCCTACTGAAAAAGAAGAGCAACCATAAGTAGAAGCTTGTAATAGTTGAGATGGTTTGAGATGCTTGTAATAGTTTGATGATGGTCTGTGGGTTATATATATAGTGTTTGTATCGGAAATTGTTTGCTTCTGTGTCCAGTGAGCCAAAATTTGGGACTTCTTTCAGACCCCTTGTTTCACTGATTTGGTTCTCATCAAAGAGTTGGATTACTTGTTCTGTCATACCAGTTGAGCAATGGAAACCAGTTCATGTGTTATGTTGCATCTCATCATGTTACAAGAATGCTTATCCCACAATGTGTATCCATGGGCTTCTTTATAAGCTGTCCAAAATCTTTTTTAATGTCTTATCTTTGGTCATGAACTTTATATATATATATATATATATATATATATATATATATATAGAAAGAAAGAAAGAAAAAACAACAAATAAGAAGGCCCAAACTTGGGATTGAATGATTTGGGTTCTGATGTTGACATATGGAAGAATCCAATCCAAGAGTTGTAAGTGTTGCATCTATGATTGGGCGAAGAGAGGAAGGTAGGACGCAGTTGTTGCGACGTTCATGTGCTACTATCCCGCAATGATGGTTGAGAGGAAACCTCCAAACTCTCAGTGATGGGAGAACCTTAAGAGAGAGAGAGAGAGAGAGAGAGAGAGAGAGAGAAGAGGAAAAAGGTTTTTACAATTGCGATAGAAGGACTCAAATATTTCCTTGTCCTTCCAAAAAATAAATAATAAATAATAATAATAATAATGATGATGAAAAAAATATTTCACAAACCTATCACAATTATTAGAAAAATTTTGATGTCTCATCGGTTTAGTTTTTCATTCAAAGTAGACAAAAGATTGAATGCTAGATGAAGTTTACTGTAATATGAACTTAAGCCTAAGATCAATAAAGTTAATAAGTCAATTAATTTATCAAAAATCGTGTTAAAATCTAGTTTTTGAGTAATATGGAGCAATCGTTAGCATGTTAAGATCTATCAATACTAAAGATTATAATATAATGCCCCCGATTTAGTCCTAACATAAAAAATGAGAGCAGTATGGGATGAACCTATGGAAACTTTTCGACGAGGAAAACAGCATCAAAGAAAGAGAAAAACAATAAAATAATTATTATAATAAAGGTAGAACAAAGAAAACAAGACATTTGCTCGCAAATAAAATTAATCCATTGTTTCAACAACTATGGTTCATCTTTTGGAACTCTTTTAACTTTGTAAGCAAGCACAGAGCCTGGACGCCACACAATAAAGTATCAACAAGACATCAACCTACAGAATTTTCAGAGATGACAATTATGTCTTCCAAGAACAACTTTGATTCGCTGTTCAACCTTAACTCGATTAGCTCCTGTTATGTCAATCATCTCTTGATCTCAGTAGCCAAAAAACAATAAAATTTAGGCTGGAACTCTAACGACATGAACCGATGAACCAATAGGTTTGGCTTCTCCTTCTCTGTCTTTGGTGATGTAATGACATTTAAGTTTTAGGTTGGCATCATATCTAATATTCTTTGAGGGTAGGTAATTTAGTTGTTTGATATTGCCCTATGTTACCTACTAAATCTCATGTTCTCTCTCTCTCTCTCTCTCTCTCTCTCTTGTGGGACCAGGCTTTCCTGCTGCTGCTGTGTCTTCACCATAGCATAGCATGGAAGGATGAAAAAGATGAATTCATGGCACCACTTCATTAACCTTTTAATTCTTAGTATAATATGAAAGGGCATTAAAATTAAAATCACGTTAAATCTCTCATGAAATTTGTGACAATATCGAAGCTGTCTATCTATGTACTAATTCAATATTTCACTCTCGTATGAAGGATATAATCATTGACTTTCTCTTATGAAATCGTTTACCTGTAAATTATTTTCATTATGAAATCGTTTACCTGTAAATTATTTTCATTGTATAGATCTAAGATCGACGTCGTTGACAGAATCTCGTTCTTGCAGGAACATATTAACATATGAGATTTAGATGAGATAAGATCATAGTTTAATATAGATAAGATTTAGATGTTATTAATATATTATGATAAATTAATGATGAATCATGAAAATATTAAAATCTTGACTCGTTGCTTCTTCACACGCAACAAAAAAAAAAAGAAAAAAAAAAAAAAGGAGAAAGGAGGATAGTTATACTTGGATGGTGACAAAGGGATGTCTTCGGGTAACTTCTTTTGGTTGCATATGGATGAGGAATAAATGATAACTAATATTAGGAGAAGTAGCGGTCAATGGCTTATGGCCAAAGAAATCAGCCTTACCTAATTGATAACTAATATTGGACTTTTTTTTTTTGTTTCCATGGCTGCAGGAATAAATTCCATATGGACACAAAAGAAATGATGAAGAATGGCCATCACTTCTCACTGTCTGATGTAACGCAGGGAGACCAAATCATTAAATTTGAGGTTTCAATAATTTCATAGCTTTCCTTACACATAAAAGCTTTGGGGAATCAATGCCATCACTGAGCTCAGTAATGTAGACCCTTCCATGTCCAGCCAGATCTACTGCTGTCCTTCTCGGCAGACATCGACTTCATGCCACGAGCTACTTCCTACTCCAACTAACTTAATCATCAGCAGCTTCATCTACCCTTCTGCAGCCTACATATTTCTGACAAACAAATCGGCAATCCGGAAAAGCTCAACACCGAGAAAGAAAGATTTATGTATGGATAAATCACAAATTACAAACAGTGGGAACAATGCGATGCCAATCTTTGGTACATAGTTTGTGTGTTTGATTGTACAGCGAAAAAAAAAAAGGTAGAAATACTTTTCTTCTGTGTAGCCTACAAATCGACGATTATGATTCGCTTGCCCACGAAATTTTGCTGCATCAGATGAGCACGATGTTAGCTACAACTGATGGAGGACACAGATTCTTCGCTGACATAAAATGGAAGGTAGATTGCTTACTCTAGTATATCTTTCCAGCAGATCATGTCGTCGTTAGATCCACCTGCGCTTTGTCCATACCAATCCTGGAACGGGAATGAAGCAGGCGAGCTGATTGGATCTCGCATGCAGTCCGTGGCTATGCTCTCTTGGGGAAATGGAACCGGTGAATGGGTGGAAAGCGCTGTTGTGGCTTCACCGGAGCTGGACACTGGGTTGGTCATGCCATTGTACCCCTCCGTTTTGATTCCTGTCGTGAGGGATGAGCCCTCGGGATGTGTCACCTTCTCCTGTTCCTCGAATGGATTGGCCAGACACGGGAGACCAGTCGTTACTTGGGCAAGAGGGACACTGGCGAGTCCCTCAAGTTGCTGGCTCAGCTGGGCGTCATCAAACTGATAGCAGCTGCCAAGGGAGGCGGAGCTCGAGCGGTTCATGGCTTCCACGTTTGGAGCAGCAGCACTCATGGCTTGGATGAGCGTTTGGAGGACTTGGAACCTGACCAAGTGCACGGCATCTGCTTGAAGCCGGAGAGCATCGTTCAATGGGTCGCCCAGGTTTCCAAGGTTGGTGGCGGCAGCAAGGAGAGCAGGAAGGACCGTGAGCAGGTCGACGTCGGTTCTTCGTGTGTGGGTGACAGGGTCGATCCCCATGAGGAGGAGCTTCTTTTTGAGATGGGTGTTCCAGTAGTTCTTGATCTCGTTGTCCGTCCTTCCCGGCAGACTCTTGGAAATGGTGGACCACCTGCACGAATTAGCAGAAGCACTTCACACCTCTGGTTTAGCTTTCTTTACAGGAGAAGAGGAAGACCTCTGTGTCTATAGCTTTACTTGTTTCCGAGGATGGAGTGGAGGTGGACGATCATCCGCTCCTCATCCTCCGAGAACTTCCCCCGCTTGATGTCAGGACGGAGATAGTTGGTCCACCGGAGTCGGCAGCTTTTGCCGCACCGGTTCAGCCCGGCCATCTTCGGCAGACTCCGCCAGCTCCCGTGGCCATGCCGCGCGATGTACTCCACCAGCTGCTTGTCCTCTTCCGGCGTCCACGGCCCCTTCTTCACCCCAATCTCGTCGCAGCAGGGGGACCTCCCCATCTTTCCCTGCAACGCTGTCTTAAGCTCGTCTCAAAGCGGAGGGGCAGTGAAAGGTCGAGTAGGTGAGATTAGCTCGGTGATGTCTTGGCCTTATATAGGGTTCCAAGTCTGACCACCATTTCACTCGGTCACCGCAACCATATAATAAATAATATATGCTTTTAGGTTTGTGCTCACTTGATCCATGCACCTTCTACACAAACGTAGGCTTCCCACGTCCTACATCTCATGCACAGGACACATACATGCATGAAATCATCACATGTAGGACGGATACAGATACAACAAATCTAACAGGTCCGGTCCCTTGGACAAGAAGGCAGCCTTTGGACTTGTGGGGGAGAGGTTTCAGGGGAGTGCACGTAAGCAGGAAAACAGATCAGAGATTAGGTCAAGTTCCCATCAAACAAATGGTGATAGTTCAACCATGTCTTTGCCAGCAGCAAGCAAGAAGGCAACGTTGACTGCTGCTACTCCGACGGATTTCTCCTCATATGCAGCATATGATTTATGTCTCGACACTGTGTTCCTCTCAGCAGCCACGTTTCAAAATGTGAGCTAATCAGGTGGTTATGTTAATTATGTTAGACCAATGCATCTCCTGTTTCTTCTTCTCTCATCTACTAATTGTTACCCCCCCCAATAATAACAACTGATGCACTACTACTCCCTTTGTTTTGGCAGGTGGATTCCTTTCTTCTTCAGCATCAATGCCGTCATCACGACTGTTGCTTCGTCGCTCCCATCTCTCGTTCCGACTCTAAAAAGAAAACGCAAGGATGGAGAAGAGAAGTGCATTCAGTTTTGTCACCCATTCGCTGAATGAACAAAGCTCGCCTCTGGTTACAATAAAAGACTGTCCTTTTTGGGTGGAGTTCGTCATCGAGGATCCATGAAATCTATCATCGTATCATTGACTTTATCAATAAGCCACCGAGAAAACTTGGAGACTCCCACCATGGTCTTGCTTGCTAAACATATCGGCAAGTGAAGTTGGGTGGCCTTTGTCACCAACCTGGACACTTGTTCTACCAGAGTAAAAGGGTTCAAATGGATAAGAACGTTGGTTTCTTCACCGATGGCATAACTTATCTCAAAACGTAACCTTTTGACTCTTGCCATGACTGGTCTAAGATCTTCGTCTTTGAAGAAGAACCAGAAGCGAGCAGGTCAGCTAGATTTGCTTGGGCGGTGAAAACGTACTGCCCTATGTGTCATTACTGGCGGCTAAGGTGGACTGTGGCTCGAGGTTTCCATCTCCATTCTTAAGCCATGCGTTTTGGGCAGGTAGGACTGGCAGTGCTAAACCCTTTTACTTCTCTCCTTTCTTCGTGCTTCATGGGAAATTGCGTCTGCAACGTCTTCATCAGCCGACGATGGTAAAACCAGTCGAGAATCACCAGCACATGAAGTTTCTTACAAGCTACATACTTGACCATTTTATGCCTGTTGGCTCCTCCAGCTCTACTTCCCGTTTGGAGGAGGAATGAGTGGATGCTGATGTTTTTTTTTTATTTTTTTTGATCGGTTGGAAAAGCTAATAATGTGGACTTTCACATATTGGAACCATTGATCTTTTTTCCATATGTTCTTTTTGATGAGAACCCTAATCCAGCATGCTTTGCCCAGCTTTAGGCATTACTTACTCTTACCACCTCTGCGAAATCCAGTGGGTGCTGCTTTGCAGCGTGGAGTGAAGAGGGAAAGCACTTCCTCTTCGGCTATTAGCATTTCATGGCTCCCGAAATGGATCTCTTTTCCTGGTAAACGAGCAGTCATATTTAAATTCGTGTATTGGATTGGTTGAAAAGAAGCACCAGCTCGTCATTCTCAAAGGAAAAAAGCTCTGTTGCAGAGATAGCCTGTGAAACTTCTTCTGTTCCAGCAAGCAATTAAGCTTCTCAGCAACTCTTATCTAAACACACCACCCAAGGGAGGAGGCGGAGGACTTTGGGAGTAACCAAAGGAGAAAAGAACATGTCGTATCACATCAAATCTATCTCCTCACCAAATAGATAGATACATGAGCAAATAAAGAAGCAGCAGCTAAAAATACTTTTGTACTCGGGATGAAAGAAACTGCATGCTTGTCTCCTTAATCATTTGGGGAAACCGTGGAAGTTAGTCCATCTGCATCGGCGCTTCGAAGTGACAGTGATTGTGATATGACACCGATGACTTAACTCACTGAAGAACAATGAGATCAACCAGTTTGTTCGTTTACTCAAACATGCAAATAGGGTTTGTGGGCTCCAACTTGTAAGATCTTTTGCACAGCTCTCATAAACTATTCTGTGGTGATCAAAGAGGTCGAGGCCTTTCTTGATCTCCACGCGAGCCTGCATAATGCTGAATGGGTGTCCTTATCTCAGCCAACATATCGCAAGGGTTCCTATTCCTGGCAGGCTTCATCATCCCCAATGCTTCTCTCAGCTGGACCAATACATCAGGAGAGAGAGATCATCGTCTCTGGCCTCAAACTCGCATTTGATCTTACATCAACAGACTCGATAAATAGACTCCTGATGAATCTTTTAAGATTTATAACTAGCTTCACAACTTTGAAGCAAACGTGTAGCTGCAACTTGTTCCACCAGTAGCTTCGTCGTCGTTCACTCACACAACAACACAGGAAGAGCTTCGGAGACGTCGTCGATTGCTTTGGCACCCTTTCAGCGTTCCAGTCTTAAGACAAGCGTTAGCTCGTAGAAACTACTGCGCATAATCCACCGGTACTAAAAAGTTGGATTTGTGTTGGATGTTTATTTACATGGTCAAATGTTTCGGGTGAAGTGAAATATTATTAGGCCGTCACCTCTCTGGGCTTCTGGGAAAGGCCCGATCGAATCTATCTAATATTACCCCATCACGTTAAGGCATGCGGACAACCATAAGATAAGCATGCTTTAATGGTCGTCCCGAATAGGGCTACTGCTACCGACAGATGAACAGAGGATTCATAGCAACCACCCATTTTATTTCTTTGCGGATTCCTCGAGATATGTTGTCTTTTAAGCTGGCTGGATAAAAGGAACAGCCTCCTCTACCAAACTTGGGGAAATTAAACCAGGGGAAAAAAAAATAAAAGGGAAAAGAAGAGATAGAAAGCACTAACTACGATTAGTGCTTCCCTTATCAGACATTTGTGGGGGAAATCCGCTCTTAACCAGCAAATCAATTAAGATAGAGCTTCACATCAGCGAATCCCCAAAGGAACAAGCCAGGTGCTCTTGAGCTTTCGGTGGCGCAGCCGCCTCGCTGCCGCCGATGCCTTCAGGCCCCGATGGCTCTCGTGACTCGCTGACGTCACGTCTCCCTTCTCCGTCCCCGAAACCGCATCTGAAAGAAGAGGAAGACGGATCGCACAAGGGAACGAGAGATATATAGAGAACGGAGGAGGAGAGCAGCATTATACCTCTGGTGTCGAAGCGGAGGACGGAGCCGCTGAAGATTTGCAGATCTGAAGCCGAAAAGGCAGGAAGATGCAGAAGGTTAGGGGAAAGGCACGCGTGAGGAGGGGATCGAGAGGAAATGAACTTGGGGGGTAACCGACCTGCGTGGGTGGGTTCGTGGGAGAAGAAGTAGAGGACGAGGAGGCAGAGGATGGTGAAGACGGGGATGAGATGGATGGACCTGTCCGCCCTGGTGCTCGTCCGGATCAGCTTGTCCGCATCGAGAGCCGCCTCCGGTTTCTCGGGCGGCGCCGCAACCGCAGATCCGGCTGCGCCGCTAATGCTCCTCCGTTTCTCCTCCTTCCCAGCCCCTCCGACAGCGCCGGGCGATCCCAGGGATTGACGCTGCATTCTTCTCTTGGAGTGGCGAGTGTGGCCTGAGGCTCTGCTGCTGCTGCTGCTGCTGTGACTGCCCAACAAAGGTGAGCTGCTGCGTTATGAATCGAAACTACGCAGGGGCTTAATTATAGTCCTCTGTGCATGGAAATCATTGCACCTCCGGACTTAATGGTTGGGTCGTCACCGATGGTAGGTCGATATTTTTGGGATTTCCTTTGGTTGGCATATAGATTCGGATGCGGGTTGGCGGTGTCAGCGTTTGAATGAGTTTTGACTTGGGAGGAGCAAATCGAACCGAGATCTGTGCCGTCATGTGACCGTTGCTACGAGTGCGGGGATCCAATCCAACCCGCGTTGGATGCGACGACACTCCCTCGTGTGGGCCCTGCCAGTGGAAATAAATCTTGCTCCGAGAAGGATCGTGTCACCTTGACGAGTTTCCAGGACGACGTGGCCCCCCTGTAACGACGTCACTCCCACCAAGTGCTGATTCATCACCCAGTGGACTTGGGCCCCCCTCTTCTTTTGTGCGTCAATCAGCAACCGAACAACTCCTGCCGGCTGATTTGTTAGCTTCAAATATATCGGTCGATTGAAAGGGCGACGGTGAGCCGAGTCAACGAAATCACTGTCCAAAAGAAAGTGACGATAAGTTATAGTCAATGTTCCGCCATGGTGTTTGAAGAAATGTTTGCCATGTTATTTTTCCAGTAATCTCATGGGGCTTTTATGCGGTGACGTAGATTTTACTTGGTCAAGTCTCTCTCTCTCTCTCTCTCTCTCTCTCATTCTCATGGCCGGGTGACTTTTCATACTTCATTCGATAAGCTGCCGGTGGTTTCTCTCTCCCTCATGGCCAGTGATTTGAATTGTTCTCCAGAACAGTGGAGAAAGAAGTTATGGAGGCATGTCGGTCCGGCTTTGGGGGAAGGTACCTCACTCTGAATTCGATGCCAAGCTTAAGCATAAACCCAGACCAGAGCAAGCGTCGAAGAAGGGAGGGATAGCTCGGCCATGTGCCCTTCGCTTCTTCTTCACACCACGCGGCTTGCTTGCGCCTGTTCACCGGCGCCAAGAATCCTCCCGGAAAGCGAACTCGAAACCATCAAAACACCAGCTGGAAGAAGTCGTCTGTTGATGGACGAACAACGACGGTCGATTCTGGTCGGAGAAGAAAGGTGATGCTATATAGCGTCGTGAGAAACCCACCCAGTGATGTTATATTATATATATATATATATATATATGTATATATACTTGTGGTGGTGTTATATACCATCAGAGTCTCCAAGGAAGAAGCCATCCATCCTGCCATTGCATAGATGCAGTGCTGACAAAGTGAGCGAGCACCTCGTTGCCACTTCAAATAGAGAAATACCACATCTGTTCAGAAGTCAAGCAAGCATATGCCTCCTACTCCTTTACTTCAATGACCAGAACATGAGATCGCCGGACTGTACATGTTCTATTATTTATTTAGTTGTTGCATGTTGTGGGAGATACGGTGAGCAAGTCACCGGACTCTCTCAGCACAGAATCCTGCTCTAAACTTCGGCCATGTGTTTATCCAATGCTAAGCATGTCTGCTTATAATATAATGTTCGTGTAGTCTTCTCCTATTTTGTCTTGCATCCATGAATAATAACCAATCTCCTATATACCTCTTCTTTCTTCAGGTTTTGAAGGTGGTGGCGATCTCGCGCCCCAGTGGTGGAGCCGCACGAAGCGACGAAGGGGACCCACGCCGGCTTTCCCCCCCTTCAGACCGATGCTTGCTTCGTCGTGATCGCAACGACGAAGGAAGCGGAGACGACGACTCAGCTCGCTCGTCACTTTCCCTTCCGTGGTCGTGGTTGCAGGCACGATCGTTTGCGTTTGGACAACCCAACTTTGACCTGCTCTGAGGATGTTGACCCCGGTTCTGCTTATATTTACGATGATGGCCTTGGTCGTCTCCCCCGTATTGGATTCGGATTCCATTTAAATTTAAATTTAAATTTAATTAAATCGGATCAGTATAACCTCTCTCTAATCCGCTAACTCCGCGATGGTGATGTAATAATATCTATCTGATGAGCTGGCAAAATATTATTGCCGTCGGATACCCTGTGCCATCACAGGGCCATCATCGTAATTTACTGCTGGTTCGCGTCGCGTCTTGTTTGGAGCATAGGAATTGGGCCGGAAACCCACCTCGGGACAAAGTACATGTGGTCCGTTGGATGCGCATCAAGAGCTTTGAAGTTCGTTCTTTCGACGATCCAACGGTAGGGTTCTCCCGTCGGGTATTGTCCATCTTGTGAGGCGTATTCCTGTTATCTTCGTCTTATAAAAGGCCTCTGCTGCCGTCCCTCCCGCCTCTCCGTCCCCATTGGTCATCCGTCGAATTCCCACCGCAGCTTCCTTCCTGTTTTCTTCTCCGCGGGAAGATTTCTTTCGTGGAGGACGAGTTCGATTCAGCTTACTCTGCATGAAAGATTGCATCTTGGGCGCAGACGAGGTGTTTGCGCGGCCGTAAAGAAGAAACCTCACCTAAAACGCGGTTTCTTCTCATCCGCTCTCGAGCTGAAGAAGGGGATTTGGTGTCTTCTGGTCTGTTTTCTGGACTTGGTCTCCCGGAGTTGTAATCCATTCGATGGAGCTCGTCGTTTGAAGTGTTCAAAGAATAGAGACGGCGACGGCAGGATAACGCGAAGAGTTTGTCTAATTAATTACCTTCTCAGCTCTGCTTTATTTAGCAAAGCGCTCGCCAACTCCGTAGTTTCTCTGTTCATGGGCTCAGCGGCGAAACTTTACCTCGGTCCAATGCTTTGATTCGAAGAGGACAGGAGCTTGGCATCGTAGGTTAGTTCGTGGATTCAATGCCAAGATTGGATATTTCCTCACCCTGCAATTTTTGTTCTTATCAACCATGATTGAGTTCCTTAGTCTTCACGGACTTCCCATTCAATTCGGAAGCGTTCTGCAGGGTCCGATTAAAGCAGTATAAGAAGCAAGCGGAGTCATGGCTTCCAACGGCATTCTCCGATCCAATCGCTCCACCCGCGGCCCCGGTGAACCACCGCAGGGCAGCGCCGAGCTGCCCCCGATTCCTCGCGGCCCGACCGTCCAATTCGGCCGCAGGACGGAGTCCGGCCGATTCATCAGCTTCTCTCGCGACGACCTCGACAGCGAGCTGGCCAGCAGCGAGTTGGGCAGCGGCCGCTTCGATAACTACCATGTCCACATCCCCATGACCCCCGACAACCAGCCCATGGACCCTTCCATCTCCACCAAGGTGGAGGAGCAGTACGTCAACAGCTCCATCTTCACCGGCGGCTTCAACAGCGTCACCCGCGCCCACGTCATGGACAAGGTGATCGACTCCGAGGGCGGCCAGGGTGGGGGCGGCGGAAACGGCCTCACCTGTGCCATCCAGGGATGCGACTGCATGGTCATGCGGGACAAGCACGGGAACGTGGTGGTTCCCTGCGAGTGCGACTTCATGATCTGTGCCGACTGCTTCACCGACGCCGCCAAGACCGGCGGCGGGGTCTGCCCGGGGTGCAAAGAGCCGTACAAGACGACCGACCTGAGCGAACTGCTAGGGACAGCTGGTGGGCGGGCCCTGACGCTGCCGCATCTCCCGTCTGGGGCGCCAAAGATGGAGCGAGGGCTGTCTGTGGTGAAACCGCAGAAGCTGGCGCACTCGCAGACCATGACCCAGACGGGGGAGTTCGATCACACCCGGTGGCTATTCGAGACGAAGGGTACATACGGATATGGAAGCGCCATATGGTCCGACGAGAATTACGATGACGTTGACGGCGGCGTCGGCGGTGGAGGAGGGCATGGGCAGCCAAAGGAGTTCATCAGCAAGCCATGGAGGCCTCTTACACGCAAATTGAAGGTCCCTGCTGCCGTCCTCAGTCCTTACAGGTAAACACTCTGCTGCTCTTTGTTCTTGTAGGACATGGCACACTGTTCTGCCAGGCAAATCATGCTGGTGCAGCTGAAGTCTCCATGCTAGATTTCTCATATATGCATAGTTGGAAAACATGAATTCAGAATTCTAGGTATTGCTGTGTTCATTGACAGACATTATCTGCTTGATCCAATCTCACAGGCTCCTCATCGTCATTCGCATGGCTGTTCTCGCTCTGTTTCTCACTTGGAGAATCAAACACAAGAACGAGGACGCCATATGGTTGTGGGGGATGTCGGTCGTCTGCGAGTTATGGTTCGCCTTCTCTTGGCTTCTGGACCAGCTTCCAAAGCTCTGCCCTGTGAATCGAGCCACCGACCTGGCCGTCCTCAAGGAGAAGTTCGAAATGCCGACGCCTTACAATCCAACCGGGAAATCTGACCTCCCAGGCATCGACGTCTACGTTTCCACAGCCGATCCAGAGAAAGAACCCGTACTGGTCACCGCGAACACGATCCTGTCTATTCTCGCCGCCGATTACCCGGTCGAGAAGCTTGCTTGCTATGTTTCGGATGATGGAGGTGCGCTTCTGACATTTGAAGCCATGGCGGAGGCTGCCAGCTTCGCTTACGTATGGGTTCCTTTCTGCCGTAAGCATGGTATCGAGCCTCGGAATCCTGAGAGCTACTTCAGCTCCAAGAAGGATCCTTACAAGAATAAAGTCCGCCCTGATTTCGTCAAGGACCGGAGACGGGTGAAGAGAGAGTACGATGAGTTCAAGGTCCGGATCAATGGGTTGCCGGATTCAATCCGTCGGCGCTCGGATGCGTTTCATGCTCGTGAAGAGATTAAAGCCATGAATCTGCAGCGGGAGAAGGCCGGTGATGATCCTGTGGAACCTGTGAAGATCCCCAAGGCTACTTGGATGGCTGATGGCACGCACTGGCCAGGAACTTGGAATAACCCCTCAGCGGAGCACTCTCGAGGCGATCATGCCGGAATCATACAGGTACTTAATGTTCCACCTTACCTCAGTTCTTCGATGCTCTGTTTCATGGAACTGTAGCAAGATGATACGGAATGATCACAGACGACGCTTCCAAGCACGACAATTCATTCGTGTGGCTTTGTTGCAGGTGATGTTGAAGCCTCCAAGCGACGAACCCCTGTACGGGAACAACGACGAGAAATCACCGCTGGACTTCACCGACGTCGACATCCGCTTGCCCATGTTGGTCTATGTGTCCCGCGAGAAGCGCCCTGGTTACGACCACAACAAGAAGGCAGGCGCCATGAACGCCCTCGTCCGCGCCTCTGCCATCATGTCGAACGGCCCCTTCATCCTCAACCTCGACTGCGACCACTACATCTACAACTCGCAGGCCCTCCGCGAGGGCATGTGCTTCATGATGGACCGCGGCGGCGATCGAATCTGCTACGTCCAGTTCCCGCAGCGGTTCGAGGGCATCGATCCCTCCGACCGATATGCCAACAACAACACCGTGTTCTTTGATGTCAACATGCGGGCACTCGACGGTCTCCAGGGCCCGGTGTACGTCGGCACCGGCTGTCTCTTCCGCCGCATCGCGCTCTACGGTTTCGATCCTCCTCGCGCCAAGGAGCACAGCGCCGGTTGCTGCAGCTGCTGCCTACCACGCAAGCGAAAACCCCGGGCTGCGGCGAACTCCGAAGAGACGAGAGCTCTTCGCATGGGCGACTACGACGACGACGAGATGAACATGTCGACGTTTCCAAAGAAGTTTGGGAATTCGAGCTTCCTCATCGACTCGATCCCAATTGCAGAGTTCCAAGGCCGGCCTCTTGCTGATCACCCTTCCGTGAAGAATGGCCGCCCGCCCGGCGCTCTCACCGTCCCTCGCGACCTGCTCGACGCCTCCACGGTCGCTGAAGCTATCAGCGTCGTCTCATGTTGGTACGAGGAGAAGACCGAGTGGGGGCAGCGCGTCGGGTGGATCTATGGCTCCGTGACAGAGGACGTGGTCACCGGGTACAGGATGCACAACAGGGGCTGGAAGTCGGTCTACTGCGTCACCAAGCGCGACGCCTTCCGCGGCACGGCGCCCATCAACCTTACCGACCGACTCCACCAGGTGCTCCGCTGGGCCACCGGCTCCGTGGAGATCTTCTTCTCTCGCAACAATGCTTTCCTAGCCAGCCCGAGGATGAAGTTCCTGCAGAGGGTTGCGTACCTCAACGTTGGCATCTATCCCTTCACCTCCGTCTTCCTCATCGTGTACTGCTTCCTGCCGGCGCTCTCGCTCTTCTCGGGACAATTCATCGTGCAGACCCTGAGCGTGACCTTCCTCACCTACCTGCTCATCATCACCTTGACACTCTGCCTCTTGGCGATCCTGGAGATCAGGTGGTCGGGGATCGAGCTCGAGGAGTGGTGGCGGAATGAGCAGTTCTGGCTCATCGGAGGCACCAGCGCTCACCTCGCGGCAGTGATGCAGGGACTGCTCAAGGTCGTTGCCGGGATAGAGATCTCGTTCACGCTCACCTCGAAGTCGGGAGGAGACGACGAAGACGACGAGTTTGCGGAGCTGTACGTCGTGAAATGGTCGTCGCTGATGATACCCCCCATCACCATCATCATGTTGAATCTGATTGCCATTGCGGTGGGGGTGAGCAGGACCATATACAGTGTGATCCCGCAGTGGAGCAAGCTGCTGGGTGGGGTGTTCTTCAGCTTCTGGGTGTTGGCTCATCTGTACCCGTTTGCCAAGGGGCTGATGGGGAGAAGGGGGAGGACGCCGACCATCATCTACGTCTGGTCTGGGCTGGTCGCCATCACCATATCGCTGTTGGTGGTGGCGATCAACCCTCCGGCGGGGGCCAACTCTCAGATTGGCGGTTCCTTCTCGTTCCCTTGACCCACGCAAAGGCGCCGCCAAGTGTTTGGATGATGCCTCATTTAATATGCATGCCTATTCTGCTGCTGCTGCTCCATCACATTCCTCTACACTCAAAAGGGAGGAATTTTTAGTTCAATAGAGGAGTCAGTGCCATAAGGCCTACTATCATCATTCTTTTGTGGAGTTTCTTGTGTTTTTCCATGCTAGAAAATTAATTTTCTTTTTTCCCTTTTTTTTTTTTGGGTCAATCAAACATGTTTTTGATTTATTGTATTAGTAACTTTTTCAGATTAATATTCAAACACATTCTGCTGCCACATTTTTATGCATGCATATTAAGTAACCAAAGATATCTCCTTCAACATGACTGCCATAGACCATCCATCAGTAACACCCTCTCTTAGTAAGAGAAAACTTAAGTTAGTGTATGCCGACACCTTGGATTTGTTCTTAACATGGAGCTTAGTTATTTTAATCAGTAGTCAATTTTAATAAATTAATTATCTCATCGAATCAGAACCTTATAAATAATATCAGATGTGACTTATGGATTTTAACATGAATAAGGATAGAGGCACTATCACTTATTTTAGGTTTTATGTTTAAGTTTCATTTCTATCCTGGTAGGACTTAGAAGAAAGAGTAGGACATCCATTGTTTAAATATATGATATTATAACATGTCCAATTTATTATTGTTAAGTCTGATTTTGATGGAGAGGTCCAATCGATACTTGTTCTAAGACTCTTTGAGGTTATATTTATAATTTTTCGATATAACGATCATGCAAAACTAAGTCGAAAGCACCTCTAGACAAGGTGTGAGAGGCCCTATCGAGCGTCATGTGGATATTATTATTAGAGGGCTTGCATCTAGATGAACCAGTTCCACATCCAAGAAAAATTATACAGAAAACCCTCCATATAAAATATTTTGCCTCTTAAGAGATCTTTAGGTTGTGTTTAAAGAAGAAGAGGTTGAGCACTTTGATCTTGATCAAGACGATGCTCTAGTGGTCTTCCTCGTGATCAACAATGCAATAGTAAAAAGAATTTGGATGGACATATTATATACTATGATGCTTTCTTGAAAATTGGGTTGAGTGCCAAAAGGACCTTTGGCCAATCTCCTCCACATTCACAGCTTCATGATAAATTCCATAACTCCCATACGAACTATGGATTTGTATGTTACTTTTGGATCCTGTGATTGCTTTTTACTAGCTCTAGGGTTAGAGTAGTCAAAAAGAGCAACCCATGGGATTCTCGTTAGTGTTGCCTCACCTATGTAATGTTAAAATAGGAAGTAATAATAAAAAGTCTTATTAAAGTTTATTGATTTAACATTTATTTATACAGATGGAGATGAGAATCCTAGGGTTCTATCATAGAGGAAGAGGGTAGAAAATAAGGATAATCGATCTATTCCAAGGGATCGAACCTCCTAGATCGCTTCGAGAGGATCTGCCTCATAGAGTTTTTACCTATTGGTTAAAACATAACTGTTTCCTTTCTTGATTGATTGATTTCCGTAAAAGAGTTACAACCTTATTTATAGGGCTTTGTAAGAATCTCGTTAAACTTCGACTCGTAACTAATTGATAAACGCTTAACTGAAAATAATAATTGACTCAATCCAAACTAAAGAGAAAACCACTCTAACCACTTATAACTGACTTGATGAGGTTAACTCGACTCATAACTAATTCAGACTAACATGACTCAACTCGATTTAATTATAATGGATGGATCCGACTTAGCTAGGGTCATAACAGTTGGTGATGGGAAGTAGAGAGGAGAAGGGAGTAGGTGGCAGGAAGCACTCTTCGTCGACTTTAGCGCTGACAGAAGAGGATGAAAAATCATCGAACCGATGGTAGGAAGGCCCGGCTCGATTGCAGGAGAAGCTTGCTGAGTTCCAAGTGATGAAATCTACAAGACCTATCATGACAGTTGTAGGAGGAGAAGCCAACATAAGTGACCTAACCGAGGAAGCGATTCCAAAGAGGGAAAGGAGATCGTCGAGGGAGTAAAGGAGGAAGGAATGACAGTGAATGAAGCTTCACAGACGGACATAGCAGCCAAGAGAGAGAGAGAGTCTGTTGACGAGAATTTGATGTCGTTTGACAACAAAGAAAGAAGAGGTAATCCCTCTTAGAGAGAGAGGAGCTCTAGTACCATGTTAAAACAAGAAGTAATAATGAAAAGCCCGATTGAAGTTCATTGATTCATCATTTATTTATTTATACAGACGGAGATGAGGATTTCTTTCAACTAATGCATGAGATTTCCTAGTTTAGTTAGGGAAATCATATCTATTATTATGTAATAGTTTCAAGGAAGATGACCCTCTCAATTCAATAGTTGGATTTGAGAGAGCTTAATTCTTAAACCACCCATCTTGAGCTGGGAGCCCTTATTATAAGTCACCCTGGACCCTGAAAATGCCAAATAAAACTATGAAGATTGGTTCGACACTCTCGGAGGAAAAGAATATTGAACTCATCAACTTTCTACATCATAAATGTAGAGGTCTTTACTTGAACTCCCAGTGACATGCCCAAGAATTGATTAGACAAATAGCCTAGCACAGTCTCAACATTGACCTAGAGCACCCATCCATTTGGCAAAAGCTTTAGAGATTTGCATTGGATCAACATGTAACGATAGTGGAAGAACTCAATAAAGAGCCAAGAACAATGAGATTCCAAGATCGACAACTTTGCTACCCAACAACTCTGGAGTGAGGGAGCTAGTAATAAGGAGAAATTGATATGATAAGCACATAAGCTCAACAGTAGCTGATAGGTCGATCATCCTAGTGACTTGTCAGTCATGTCGTGCTGACAAGTAGTGATCAGATCCAAGAACATATGGACTCAACTGGTTGCACATGATCGAATGCTCAATCGTCGGACCCCATGAAAGGTGTTGGGCGACAAATGTTATGTCACACCTAAGCCCAAAACATTGCATATTCCCTCTTAATATCCAATAATCTCGAATGTCATTGTTTCTAAATTATTTATAAGAAAAAGGATCTCAAAGGTACATATTTCCGGACTCATCTGATTAATCTCACCGATTAATCTACTAATTAGTTTAACTAGTCTTGGGCTTTTTAACCTACTTAATCATCTAAGGATTCGTTATAATATTGGTATGTCAAAAAAAATTATAAGTAGAATCTCGAATAATCATAGAACGAGTCTGACTCAGAGAATCAAAATTTGGTTTCCCATATCAAAATTGGGATAGAATTATAAGAGTGCAGTTAAAAGAGATCTAAAATGGGAAGAGATTCCAACACTTATTCCTTTGCTGCATTTGGGTATAGGATTAATTACTTGTGCAATTGAAACAGTATTAATTTTGGCCAAAATCAAGAACCATTTTTGTATTAAAAAATATTATCCAACATAATTCAGGGAGAGAAAGTTGAAATAAAATAGCAAATAATATTGAATAAAAAATCAGGATACATTAAAGAGTTGCACTGCCAGCCAGCAAAAGCAGGAAGCAAAGATGGATTTAAGACAAATGAAACTTAAATCACACAAACAACTTGCTCTGCTTTTAAAATAAATCATACTAGTATTGATAAGAAGAATAAGGTCATGCAGACATATGTTTTTTTTATCAATGAGACTGACTTATAGGTGTGGAAACCCCATAAAAAAAAAAAAAACATTTAGGTAATGAAAAGACACGTTTAGGTTGACGCTATATAAGAAGCAGGGACGAGCTTGGCTCTTAATTCCTTCCTCAGTATTTTTCCTGCTGCAGATTTTGGAATGGCATGGATGAAGTAGACCTTGTGGACTCTCTTGTAAAATACCACCTGCACGTACATTAAATCTCAAACAATTGGTTCCAATAATAAGGTCGTAAGTGTTATATCGATTTTTTTTTTTTTTTAACAAGTCTTAATTATCGAGAGTTAATTATGTCGCTCTTTTATCATCATCGAGATCTATAAAAAGTTACATGTTTAGTCATGTTAAAGATATTTAATTTTTTTTAATTTATTTCTTCTTATACCACTAACAATAATCATTTCATCTTTTCTAATTATCAGTCTCCTAAACACATATCTATATCATTTTAAATTATTCCTAATTCTTCACGAATAGAAATATTTTTTGTTTCTATTTTTTTTGTTATAATAATTGAGATACCTATCTCGACATCCTCCTCTCGGCTCAAACAATTCATTTTATGTCATTGCAAAAAGAAAAACTAACATTTTTTGGGTCATCTTTCATGGATATGTTTGCAGTGTCAAAATCATGTTTGTAAAGGTAAGTGATGAAGACGGGATTCGAGAGTCCAACACCTTATGATATATATATATATATAGATATAGTCAAATCTTTATCAGCTAAATTAATTGATACCTTCAAATGTAAAATACGCACCTGTTTAGCTATGAACTCTTTGATGGCTTCTTCACTGACATCTGAGTCTTTAGCTCGAACAACAAATGCAACTGGAACTTCACCAGCCGCATCATCCTTTTGCCTGTCATCACAAGCAGCATAAATTTGCATGTCGATGGGACATGGAAGAATAGGAATTAGGAATATGAAGCAAACATATCTCGAGGAAAAGCTCGGTGAACTTACGGGACGACAGCAGCATCAACAATGGAGGGGTGGCTTAGCAGCAGAGACTCGAGCTCAGCCGGTGGCACCTGCAAACAAAAAAAAACAAAACTCTATCAGTTATCGATAAGGATATGGGGAATGCGTCAAGAGGTTTTTTGTATGTGTTTACCTGGAAGCCCTTGAATTTGATGAGCTCCTTCACTCTATCCACTATGAAGACCTCATCGTCGTCATCGACGTACCCGATGTCCCCGGTGTGCAGCCAACCCTCAAGGTCTATCGTCTTCGATGTGGCATCCACATCGTTGAGGTAGCCTGTCGAGCGTCGTCACGAGGTCAGAAGGAAATGTGCTTCTCATTCATGTTTGCAACCGAAGGTATATATATATATCTATGTACCTTTCATGATCTGCGGCCCACGGATGCATATCTCGCCGGACTGGTTCCTGCCGAGGGAGAAGCCGGTCTCCGGATCCACCACCTTCATCTCGGCGTTCCTGACCACGGTGCCGCAGGAGCCGGACTTGACTGCGGTTGGCTGCTTGGCGAATGCGGGGCACATCGACAGCACCGGCCCTGCTTCCGTCATTCCGTAGCCCTGCAATTTTTGCAAAGCGACATTTCATCAAACAGTAACAAGACGCTCGCCCCGGTGCTGGGAACATCGTTAAGGGCGACATCGAGTCCGCTACTGTGGAATCACTGGAGTCTAATCGGGTGGATGGTCTAAGCAGATTCCCCCAATTCCCCAATGATTAAAATCCTGGCATATTCCTGTACATGGGGGGCTTTTTTTTTTTTTTTTTGCAGAAAAGTTCATATTGAAACTTTACACGAGAAGACAATTAAGGAGTCAGGTATGCAAAACAAAGGGACACGAACGAAGCTCGAACGGCGACTTCCAAGCTTCGTGTCGGAGACGGACAAGTTTTACCACCAAACAAGAACAAGGCTTGAACAGCGGAATTGTTCGGACATATGCTTTATATGATTGTTGTGAACAGAGAGAAGCGGAAAGAAGACGTACCTGGCCAAGGATCGCTTGAGGGACTCTGCTCCTCAGCGCCTCCTCCAGCTCTTTCCCCAGCGGCGCAGCTCCGGAGAGTATGATCCTTATGGAGGTCAAGTCGTACTTCTCGACCACCGGATTCTTCGCCAGCGCCAGCACAAGCGGCGGAACCACCGCAGCCACCGACACCCTGTGCCTCTGTATCCCTTCCAGCATCGTCGCGATCTCAAACTTGGGCATCAGCATCGTCGCCGCGCCGGCCCTCAGCGAGCAAAGCAGGACCGAGTTCAGGGCGAATATGTGGAACAGGGGAAGCACGCAAAGCACCACGTCGTCGCCCTTCAGGTACAGGTTCGGGTTCTCTCCATCCACCTGCTGAGCAATGCTTGAAACCAAGCTCTTGTGCGTGAGCATCACCCCCTTGGGCAGCCCCGTCGTCCCTGACGAGAAGGGCAGCGCGACGGGATCCTCGGGATCGATGGTGACGTCGGGAATTGCCGTCTCGTCGGAATCAAGTAGTTGGGAGAAGCTTATGCAGTCCGCAGGAGGGGCGTCGGTGGTGACCACAATCAAGCCGTCGCCGATCTCGGGGAACCCCTCGTTGACGGCGCGGAGCTTGTCGACGTACATGGACTGGGTGATGACAAGCTTCGCGCCCGAGGTCTTGAATTGCTTGTAGATCTCCGCCGGCGTGCAGAAGGGGTTGGCGGCGGTGGTCATCGCCCCGAGCATGGATCCGCCCATGAAGGTGAATATGAATTCAGGAGAGTTCTGGAGGAGGACCATGATGACATCCCCCTGCTCGATCCCTAGCTTGGACAATCCGGCGGCGGTCCTGCGGCACAGGAGGTGGGTCTCCGAGAAGGAGTAGATCTTCCCGGTGGTGGCGGCGGCGATGATGCAGGGGGCTTCGGACAGCTCGGGCAGCTTCTCGAAGCAGTAGGTGTGGAGAGGGAGATGGTGAGGGATGGGGATATCAGGGAGCTTCGATCGGAAGATGATCGACTCCGGCGGCTGGGTTTCAGGCGGACGGGTCGAAGTGGGGATCTGGGGTTGGGCCTCATGGGAAGCAACGGAGATCATGATTGCTTAGATGGAACAAGGCCGCTGGTGTTGCCGCTCTGCAGGAAGAAAAGAAAGAAGATAGAGGCAAGAAAAAGACGAACGACAAGGAATCTGTGCGGCGAAGGCAACCGAGGTACACACACACTGTCCTCCTCCTCCTCCTCCTCCAGAAGACAACGAGACAGGACTCAAAACATGAAATGGGTGGCAAACGTGAGTAATCTTATACAAACAAAAGAATCCAACACTTGCACACCCAAACGAGGAGGCAGCCCACAACCTTTCGACAGAGAGAAAGCAAGAAATCAAGCCAGTTCTGCAGCTTCCGACGTAGGTTTCATCAGCAAACACCTCCTGCAGCCAAACACAGGGTCACGGCTGGGAATTCTGAGGGACACCAGTTTCCTATATCAGCGTAACCTTGACCATGTACACGGAATGTGAGAGAGAGAGAGAGAGAGAGAGAGAGAGAGCAGCCGAGGACTTGGAACGAGAAGGAAATGTGTGGGTTCAATAAATAGGAGGTGGGGAACGAGGGGTTAGGTGGTGATCGTGAGAGAGAGAGAGAGACGGCGATGGTGGTGGTGGTGGTGGTGGTAGCTAGGAAAACAAGAGGCTCGAGGAAGAACACACCCTCGTCCGTCCGACCTTCAATGATGCATCCATCTCTCGTTCCCTCGCCTACCCTCCTCTCCTCGTCACTCAAGAACTACCCCCACCTACCCTCCATTTATCTTATGTCAAATGCTTGGAGCGCTACTGCTGCCGACGCCAGAATAATAATAAACTTCTATCCCTCTCTCTCTCTCTCTCTCTCTCTCTCTTATCCTCTCCTTGTGCAAGACATGATGATCTAAGAAGACAAATCAGGGTTTTTTTATTTCATGCCTGCCATTTGAACGGAGAAGGCGTTGACTCCGCCTCTATCCTTCTTCCATATGCAAACATCGCCACCTACTGCAGCTCGGCAATATTATTTTGTTATTGTTTGTCCGCCCCATCTTTTCATGTGCCGTAAGCAGTTTCATATCCGATAACAAATTTTTTTTTTTTTCTTCTGAAAACGTTGCCGATTTGCTTTGTTTTTCAAAACTATTCTTATTTTTGTTTTTTCTCAACTAATACTTAAAAGCATCTATCACCAGATAGTCTCAATGCAATTTTATGTTACAGCTGGAAATAATTAGTCTTCGCGAAGTGGTCACACTCGATCAACTACGTTTTCGATTGGTGACGACTTCACATGCAGCGAATTGGGTCATCCATCGATGATTCTTCGGCCAGCGATTGACATTTATAATAGTGTTATCATGCAGCCACCAAACTCGAGTTGGGTAGGTGAGGTTTCAAAGATTAGCGTGCAAACGCAGCATCTTATAGCATCTAATCTTTGGTCATTTCGGTGCCATGCAAGCCTTCAAGAAAGCCTCTCTGCTGAAGACAGACGGACACCATCGGCTACACATGCAATGCGACCAGTCCATTTATTTATTTATTTATTTTTCTCTATCATAGTTATCAAATCCGAATCGGACCGGTTGGTCGGACTATACGCTGATCGGATCGTAATAAATGTAAAAAAAAGAACGAGTTTGTTTTTTTTTCGTTTTTAGAAAAAAATAATGTCAAATTAATCTTTATAATATTTCTATTTTGGTATAATATAAATTCTAAAATGGTGTTGTTTACTAATTAGGCCATAAAAGAGATTGAATATTCTAAATTTCAATCCATCATCAAATAAGGTTATTCAAATATTTTTTTTAAAATTTATAATAATGGATAAATTGGTGTGCGTTTGGGGCCAAGTCGTCGTGGCATCATACATGGCGTATACTAGCAAATGAAATGGCGGGATTTGGACCCATTAAAGGCCCAAGCCCATTATGATGGATGGGCCCAGCGCCTTCCCTAGGCGAAACAGAACCGGCGACACCGTCGTCCTCGCATCGGGAGGAGAGATCGACGACGCCGCGCGACTCCTCGACGACGGAGAAGACGACCCCCGGAAGAGAATACAAAGCGCAATTATAAGGACTCGGAGAGAAGAAGAGACGACCCTAACCCTAGATTCCGCCAAGAACTCAGGAGGAGACTTTCGCCGAGGCGGACAAGCGGGAGATCGATGAAGGAGCCATCTCGCTTCGGATTCGAAGAATGAGGGCAAGGAGAGAGATGGATCTTGAAATGGGAATCCGACCCGAAGTATATGATCCGAGATCGCTATTCCTGATGCAGTCAAGTCTGACCACCGCGGCGTAGAATAAGAAGTCAAAATTTGGATCATTTTGTCGCGTGTTAATTTTTTCTCTTTGGGAGTTGTTTAATCCACCTAACGACGAACACGAGAAGTCTTCTTCAGATCCGAGTCGGACATCAATTGCATGCAAAACTCAACTCGACGACCAAAACTCCACACGTTTACTTTGTTGTATATTTTGTCATCCTGCAGGTCTTGGAGTTCCAAAACAACGCAAGTCTAATCTTCCTCGAATGAGCCTTCATAATGATTACATCGTTATGGAAGAACGTTATATATCTATATCTATATAATAATTATTATTAAACAAATCACATGTGAAATGATACATCCCTCGAGTATCGACTCACATGATGAGCATCATTATTTAGACTTTGCCCGTATTATTATTCATCATCCATTGAATCATTGTGAAGGCACACTTTATAATTTAATTTGATTGCATCATCATCAGATAATATTTCATAGCCAAATTCAATTGCTTCATATGACCAAATTTATTTATATCATTAGCCAAAAATATTTTACTATGCCTCCTTATTTATTTTTTCATAGCTAATCAAAAAACTCTACATTAGCATTTAATCAAACTATGGAGAATCATGATTTACTGTAGAAGAAATGATTTCATTCATTACGGTAATACATATTTATAAGACCATAAATTTTTTTTTTCTTCAATCATGTGCTCAAATAATATATTCAAATCATGAACTCAAATTATAATACCAAAATATACGTTTTGCAAAGTTGTTATTTCATGTTTACCTATATATGGATGCTTTTGTTCGTCAAAGTCAACTAGTTAAGGTGTATATAATAGTGATTTTAGATATTATATTTCATATGACGAGACATAAGTTCTTAGAGGTTGATATTCACCTCCTTCATCGTAGTAAAATCATTTTAATGATAGACTATAAGAAGTTCTCGATCAACTTTTTTGATTATAGTGACTTAAGATCTATGTTATGTTTGAGAGGATATAGTCGTATATATTTAGTAAAATATTTTATAAAATAATATAAAATTTAAAATTATCAAAGAAATTAGTTGGGACAAGGCTTTAGACATCAGTATACATGATTTTAAGTATTTTAGATCAGGATACGAAAAACATTTCAAAAGATAATTTGTGACTTTTATTATTAAGGCAATTATTATAATGAGTAATAATTTTACTTAATTTGAATGTTGTAAGTGAGTAGCGAGAAATTAGCTATTGTTGAATAGAGGATGATGGGTGACTAATATAGCGATGCCACATATCGATTGAAGTAGCAATCGATACACTTGTAGATATTATGTTTATTCTATCATCGAATTAAGGATAACTCCATGCTCATATCCTTAATAGAGATATTATTTTATTTATAAAATTAAGAGATGAAAATAATAATTTTTTTGAGGTGAGGTGCACATAAAGCTTGTCGTAATATGGACCTGATGATGGGGTAATCGGTTTATCAATTTCATTTGACCTAAATTATTAATTAAAATACTTAAGCTAAAATTAATAATAGTATATTTAATATATCCTTATAAGTCAAATCTTAATCATTATTCCTTATATGCTAGGACATGACGGGAGTGGGACAGGACCTTAACTGTGACATCAAATCATTTGGTTAGTGATCAAAGATTACATATAATTATTGTCTTATGGTCTTAATAATTTGTTATCTTATTTTTAGTTGTTACCTAAGACGACTATAGAAAGACCCGCAGATGCACCCTTTGATCATATGCTTCTACCCTGAATCATCAAAATCTACTGCAAGTTAAGGGTTTTGCTGTGCGAATTTTCGAATCCCCCACTCGCTCGACAATAAACTTGTCATAGGTTGGACACCGAGCATAGATCGTCTCCCAACTTTTAACGTGTCAAGACGATTAAGATATACGATAACAATACCTTCTTAGTATGACAGACTACAGTAGTAGTTAATATGGAGGCACATATGGGGATTGACACGACTACAGTGTTACCATGTCATCCCTCCAAAAGAAGAGACTTGGATAGACCCAAACAGGCGAAGGCCATCGAGGCTCCCCCAACCGCGACAGCAACGTTTGTGGAAGCAGCCTGCTGGAGCTGGTGACACCACTCGCACAGACTTGGCTCCAGGTCTTGTCATCCAAGGAATACTCCAACCATGCATCGACTCCAGGCGCCGCCACACAGACGCAGTTGCTTCTCCCTCCCCAGCAGCTCGGGTCGACGCCGGAAACAGGGCATTTCCCTCCGCAGTCGATGAACAAACAGTGGTCGCCCAAGCTCTCCACCTGCACCCACTCCATCCTCCCAAAGTCTAGTCTGAACACATGGATGCCGGTGATCCACGGGTGACCCTCTTGCACGAAGAGCACCGCCAAAAGCTCCCCCCCGCACTCCACCAGCTGAGGCCCGAAGTGCCACCGATCGTAAACCGGCGGCGTGCGAAGCCCTCCTACGTCCAGCCGCTCCACCTTGAACTCGGGAACGAACTCCAAAGTTAGAAGCTTTGCGAGGTCGCTGATGGCAAAGATACGGTCTTTGAAGCGGAGGACGCGGACGATGTAGGATTGCCCCTTCTTGAGGGGAAGCAGTGCCCATTCCGGATGAGGTTCTCCTATGCGGCAGCACATAAGGGAGTGCTTGGAGTAGAAGAGGAGGAGGCAGCAGTCGGGGGAGGCCGGTGGCGCCGTGAGGGTCCCGTAATAGCAGGAGACGCGGTCAGGGGGGAGAGCCGGGAGGAAGAGCGTAGGAGGGAGCGCCAGGAACGGCAGACGGCAGCGAAGGCGAAAAGATCGAGGAGGGAGGGGAGTCGGCGAAGGACGGCGAGGAGCGCGAGCTCGGGCAGGTCCGACCAGGGGCGGTCTGCCATACGACCGTCTTCTTTGACCAAATGCCCGATACGGCGTCGTCGTCGATGGGGTTAGGAGCTCGTCATCGTCGATTGGTGAACATAAAAAAAAAAAAAATGCCTTCTAGGTTGACCGACCACGTCGAGACTTCTTCTCATAATAAAATAACTTCGTAGTTGCCGTAGAAATCACGGCTAGTTGCAAATGACTTAGTTAGGTATCTTTTAAATATTTTAATCAGGGTTTAGAATCTTCGTCTTAGTAGATACGTGGGGAGGAGGGCGAGGGACCATGGTCGTCGCGTGCTTGAGGTATCAGAAGAGAGAGGGCATGGCGGGGAAGTGGTTATGCACCGCCAGGCTTAATGGCAGGTAGGGAACGATGCAAAGACGTCACGCGGTCCAACCTAACAAATAATACGGGCAAACAAGCGGTAACAAACAGATGACAATGCACTCTTAATTTCCGATACCCCAAGACGACACAAGATTGTCGATAACCAAAACAATCAGGTATTTAGTCGCACAAAGTTAGCTTCTCTGGGTCATTAGTAAGTTAATGATCGAATAATTTTCTATAGTTAAGACTCAGGAGAAAGAAGACATTGATTGATTGATCATTATACTACAAGAAGGCCGTCACGGACAGACACAAGAAGAGTCGCAAGTCATCTCTCAAGGAACTTGCAAAGAGTATCTAATTTAAAATTTCTCAAAGATAAAAACCATTTAAACAAAAATTTTTCTAAAGCAACCACTGGTGTGAGACTCTATACTTTTTAACGCTCCAACTAACGTCAGACTAAATGTGAACTTGGATGGATAAAATTCTAATAACTAGGAAGAGTAAGTAGGCAGGAACATTTTACAATGTCTCAGAACACCACCAAATTACAAAGGTAGCAATGAAAAAAGTGGAAAACCACGCTCATCTCAGCTCAGATCAGCGGGTCAATCAAATATATGACTTACATATGGTGATGGACGGTATGTGTTGGCTGATTCCAGCTTCCCATCTTGTACAAAGCTTTACCGAACAGTGTCGGAACACCATCTTTGAGAAAGATGATCGGTGTGCCGTAACAGGGCATGCTTGATTCTTTTGTGTCAATCTGCACTTTCCTTGTTTGTCGGCTGAGCATGGTGACTTTCTTTTCATCCACATTAGGATCTGTGACAATGCAGGAACTTCTCGTCTTCACGCAAACAAAGCCAATAATTGCATATGAAACCTATAGATAAAATGAGGTGCATGTTGCAAAATTTAACATCACCAGACACAGTCGTGTCACAATGGAGTGCTCAATCATCGACTGTCTTTGGCTTTCTGAAGTATTAAATAAAAAATGATTCATGATATTTGAATAGCCTACCATGAGAAGCATCACTGCCAGACACCGATTCAAGAAACACTACAGTTGAACAACCAAATGCCAACAAAACCTTACAGATTTCATCTTATAAAATTCCTCTCTCACTTAATCTAAGACAACCTTACGGAGTCGATCAAACAAAACCTCAATGTCATGAACACATCTTCTTTCAAAAAGATAATGTTCTTTTATACCAAAGAAGCAAAAAGTTAGTTAAAAAAACAATTAAGTTGCATATGTTTAAGGCGGGAGGAGATCACTTAAGGAAATTGAATGAAAGCAAATATCTTGTTAGGAGTAGGATGATTCGTACCTTAAGAAAATATTTACAGCCTGCAATTTGGTCTCCTGCCAAGGATAAAATTTGACTTAGCTTTGACTTCAATATACATATTTCTTTTATAAACAAAAAGAGGTGCATTATTTGTGATGCACCTTTTCAGGACCTCTGTATACAAGGGATCCATCACGCAAACATTTCAAAAAGGATGGCAACATTGTAAGCCTAGGAAACAAGATATAAGAACAGGTAAATTACCTCAAAAGCGCCTCTTCTGCTGAGGATAACCGGGATTCTGCATTCCCATCCCTGGATCTTTTCGTCTCAACTGTTCCCAAAAAGACAGTATATAAACATACAATTACTCAAATTAGAAAAATAAGTGCATATAACAGGAAGAAAACATATGGCTGCAAAGACTACCTGTTGCTGATGAGCCTGAGCAGCAGCACCCCTTTGCATTGGAATATTACCAGAAGCAGGAGCACCAATACCAGTTTGGGTTGCAACATTAAAAGCCGGCATGCCTGCGTTTGGCATCCTTTGCATTCCAACCACATGCATAGGCCGAGGCATAGACCTTGGAGGCGGAACAGATGCAGCTGCTACATTACCAGAAGCAGCATTTCCAGAAGATACCTAATAACAGAATCATGTGATCACGGAAAAGAAATGAAGGCCATATAGTTGCAGAATCCAATTCAGGATGGTCCTCAAATTTTTGTTTCATTTACATGGATTATTCTAAATGGAAAATTGAAGCCAATAAATAAATAATAAGTTCTAGAATTTGAAGAAGCATCTATGCGGACTTGATTTATAAAACAAAACAAAGAAGTTGCAAAATTGAATTGTGGTGCATAACCAACAAAACAAATATACTAAAAAAAATGTAAGTTCCTAACACGCCACATTTCAGACTTGAGTGTTCATTATTTATGTCTGAACTGAAAGGACATTGTGTTTATCCCCATTTGAACATTTCAGGAACAATAGGTATTGTATTCTGAATAGACTTGGTTATATATCTGTTCAATTTATTTTGGTACAAGTCAAGTCCTATTGTAGATGCTTAATGAATTTTATTGTACAATGATAGCTTATTTTTAACCAGGTAGATTAATTTGCATCATACTTTTTAAGTATACTTACATTTGACCAAGATAAAAGGAGATAGACCTTCAAGAACTTACAAAAAAAACAAACAAATTTTATTATGGACTTCATCGCTACCTTGGTAGAGTTTATCCTTCTCCATGTGTTGCCACTGTAACACCTTATAGATGTATTTCCTCTCTGTTACCAGATTTCATGGAATAGAACTTTGCAATGGGGACTTAAATAAAGAATGTGATAATTTGTGTAATGTCGTAAACAATAGTAAACATTTTTAGGATCAGAGCATTATGATAAGAGTCTTCGATCCTTTTTCTTGATGAAACTATTTGTGGCAAGTTAAATAATTAAATAGATATCTTAAACTTGAATTAATCATACAACAGCAAGAGTTGTAACCATGTGGACCAGGTTAATCATGGTAGCTAACTCTGTTAACAAGTTCATGGTCAGAGCATATCAGAAGATTAATAGTCTCTTACTTCTTTCAGAAGTTATGTGAATATTTTATTTCCAATGAGTTTCATGGTGTGCAAAGAGGATACCAGTTCAGGCATAGTTTAAAGTTTGTTAATGCACATTTATCTAGTGCAAGATATACAACCAGCTTTTGACTTAATTCTACCAGTTTTGCTTAGCTGACAAATACAAACACATAAAATGGTATTATGGTGCACCTGGTAGCTCATACCACTAGTTCTAAAAATTTAGAATAATCAATCATAAACAATTCAACACTAATAAGGAAAACTCCTGAGCAATTTTCTTTTTTCTCCAACATCCAAATTCCAAATATACAATTGCTATGCAAGTAAAATAATGTGACATCAATTATTACAACAATTGAAAAACAATTGGCTTCTGTTAAATAACAGTTTGATAGAGCATAATACCAGTTTGTAATTTTTGCATCTGGACCAAGCTTTCACAAATCTATTTTGAAAAAGCTGAGATTGAGATGTAACTTCAAGCCTCAAATGGTTGATAAAACTATGTTCGTTGTGCAGTTGACAAATTTTAATAGCAATATAAACCAAAAACAAGCCAAACTTTTGATAACTTTAATCGGGAAAAAAAAAATCAAGCTTGCTTGATGAATTTGGTCCGTGCATAGACTAATTACATGGATATTAAGACAATGAACTATCTAACCTTAAACAACTACTCAATGAGATGACAAATTAAATCATTCCCTTCAGTTGCTACCAATTCAAATGCAAACCAAAAAGTATTAAACTTAGACAAGAATGATCGACCTCATACGTTATGAAATACACAGTACAGCATTCTAGGCCTTATTGAGAAGAGAAATTTTAACAAGCCTTTCTATTATCCTCTTTTCTACCATTCATTTAATCTTAACATATCAATATCAAAATTTGAACATCGGCGTTTGCACTTCAGATTAAAACGAACCTTTGTTACAAAAGATTTATAATACTAAATATCATTTTCTTAAGTACTTTTATTAATTCTTTTCTGGTAGTTGGCCAAATTGTCTTTTCACGATTTTGGCCATTTTTGGTGATAAAAATCCCACGCTGGCTTACTAATAGTTGGCTTGTGATCAAGGTTTCAAATATTGATACCAGTAAAACTATTTTCAAGCCTAGGAATGTCAATATCTTGGCTCTGATATTTGTGTTACAATAAACCAACTGGACAGCAAGCCAAAACTTAGGTACTTGTGTGTTCCTTCGATGCATTGCCAAATGTAACAATCCTAACTCTTTGGTGTCTGGCATTAGCATCAAAATTTCCAAAAGTTCAGTAAAGGATATAATTATTCATGATTAAAACTGCTGACTACATTCATTATCTGCTTATCATACCGGATGAGAAGGCTGGACAGCAACTGTTCCCTCAAAATCTGCAGTAGTGTCAACCGGACGAGCAGGGTAATTAACAATTTTTTCTCCTGGTTGAGATGGTACCAGAGCACTGAACAATCACAGAATATTTGCACTATTAAATTACAAAAAGACAAAAGGTGAAATATGTGTAATTACAAATCATGGAATGCCAGGCACTCACGAGAAAATAGCATCAGTTAAAATGTTTCGTTTATAGGAAAAAATTAAACTAGATGCAACCTAGTCTGTGCAATATGAGCAGAAAATAACTTACTTCTGTCCTGGCAAAGGATCCATCCGAAAGTACCTGAAAAACCAAACTGATAAGTTGTTCATATAGAAGAATAGAAATAAGTGCTCTAGTTCCAAATGACACATCTAAAATTAAGAGAAGAAAGTAACTAGACAATTGTCAAACAACTTAAACATATACAAGCATCACAAAAAGAATGCATTGAATAAACTCTCCAACAGCTGCAGGGTCAAAATTATGTAAATGATAAGTGAAAATGTAAAGTATTCTCAAGTTAGTTTTGTTATCCTGCAGGGTTGAGCTGAATTTCGTTGAAAATCCTTGCTGCAAATATTTTATCAAAATCTGCTACACATCGGAGGTTGATGATGGGTTGAATTTGTACTTAAGACTTTACAAGAAAACTATTAACACTACGCTTAAGCATTAAGTCATGAAATATACAGCCTACAACACATTCAATTTCAATTTTTGTGCTAATAGGTTTGTGGAGCTATGTTGTAACAATTATGGTATCAAAACAACCAACAATAGAGGATGTTTGAATTACTAACCTAGTAGGAAGCAGATATTTATGGATAATGAAAGCAGCAAGTTACATTAAGATATCACCACTATGTTATTGTTGTCCCACATGCCACCCGGTAGGAAATGATTCTAGGCATATATGCTACTTGATGGGCTTAAATCAAGACACCCAACCTTAAAGTAGGAGATTTTGTGACACCAATTATTCACGCAGGAAGTACATCATGAGTTAATACAAGACTTAATGGGCCAATCAATAGTGACAGTGGCTTAAGCATAAAGGGCCATGTGCTTTAAGGCCTATTATAATCAAGTTGGGGGTAAATCATCCATCAACTAGTCATGAGAAAATGTGATCTTTCCAAGCTTAACATTTGAGATCAAATTGATACAACAATTCCCTGTCATCAAAAGTTGAATATGTGATGGCATCTCTTCATCATCCACAATGTATTCACCAAATAAACTGTCACAACCACAGAGGTTTATCATCATAATCTTTCAGCATGATTTCATATAGTGAGAAGAAAATAACCATTCTGATGCTGTAGTTTGTTATTTAACACATGATTGCAAGAACCAAACATGCAATCTAGTATAATTGAATTTTTTGTGATTGATTCAAACTAATAATTCCAAGGACACGTAATACCTCAATTTGGGCCCACATTGGAAGTAGGTAAAGACTTAAATTGATTGACAAGAAATTGATAGACATGCTATCATTAAATTGAGCTTAAGCATCTTCAATAAGTGGTTCAGGTTAAAAAATTGATGGGGCAGTCATCCCATGTAATCAGATTGTGAAGATTATATCAATACCAACCTAGTATTGGGCATGATGAAGGTTCAAGTAGGAAAGGATTATCCATGGATAAGACTAAGGGGTTTGTGTGCCATCATTGGATTGGGCCTCACATGCATTATGCTACTGTTTGATTCTAGGCTGGTTATGTTAGTTGCTCACGAGGACGTCAACACTAGGAAGATTGGAACTCTCCTGTTTAATCTCATATCAGGATTAAGAGAATACTTGAATGAATTTATAAGAATTAGATGAGTCTCCTACCATTAAAATGGGTTTCCACATTTTAAACCAATGGTTCAGAAAGTTAACGGGTCAATTATCCTATTGGACCAGATTGTAACAACACATGTTACTGCAACAAAAGTATGATGTTGTTCATTATGCTATAGTGATACGCCAGTAATTCCATACCTTAGTTTGATATTGGTTGGCACCGATGCCTTACTGCATGTAGCCATAATCTTCAGGATTAGAACCCTTATTAGAGAAGTTCAGATGGCAAACTTATATCATTCATAGTCCACCTTAAAGAAAGTGTTCATTTCCTCTCTACTAAAACTGATCGCATGACTACCTACAGTAATCTGGCTCATGCAGATTCATGAGCTTTTAATGAACACAATATACAATCAACAGGAGCAATCCTAAGTCGACAGTTATACAATTTAATGCCAGACGATCACGTATGTGGTCTAGCAAAAACCAAGTGACTCGAACCTTTGTCATACCCCAATTAGTAATATACAAAAAAGTCAATACAGCTAAATATTTTAGTTCTTCCAAGTTATCTTACAAATCTCAAATAATTCCTGCAAAAGCTCTAAACTTGACCTCTTCAACCTAATTAAGATTAAGTCTATTGATGAGAACTATGGAAATGTATAAAATTTCCAATACCAAAGAGGTATCAAGCAGTCAAGACTTTATCAGCTTTTCTGCAATTTAAACTAGCCATGATGAACTCAAGCAATTAAACTAATTTCATTTCTCATTTGTCTGCTCTCTAATTGATCCATGTTTTACTTCAGACAAAAGTAACAAATGATACGACAAGCTCTCTAATCCTATTCATGAGGATGGCTGTCCTAGATATTCTATACTCCAACGATCAGAGCACACAATGAACAGGGTCCCATCTATGGCATTGCTGGAATATGCAGCAAAATGAATATTAAGTTTGCCATTGTCATTTAGCAGGTAAAAGTAAAATAAATTTGCATAGAACACTTCCATGACAATTGTTGTTGCCAATGTCAGTAAATAGGTACAAACATAATTTGATTTGTATAAAAAAATTTGATGGCAGTTCATGTCATCAAATTACAAAGAAAATTAAAAATTCTCCTAATTCTATTAAATACAAGTGGGTTTTTATAAATTGTAAGACTTCATAAAATTCATGAACATTTTTAGCAAACTAATATATCATAAAAATTACAACAGATGTTTAAGTTTAAATTATAATTATCATAAGGCAAGCCAACTTAGAATTGAGTTTTTTGTTAATAAATTAATGTGTACAACTACACCATCTTCCAGTAAATCAAGCAAAAGAATGCAAGATTTTCTGGATTTTTGGATGTAGGAAATTGTCAATTTTATGACTACAGAAATAATGAAGGCACTTCCATGAAACATAAAACATAATTAAGTTTACTAAACATGTTTTCGACATCAGTTTTCAAGTTTTTATATTCAGAGACAAAAGTAATAAGAGAAAGCAGTAATGCCTTATAGAGCACCATATTCTTGCCTATAACAGACTAGTCTATATGGCTTGACTTATGCCTAGTCATACGTAAGAATCATCAAGAGCCACCTCAACAATGACAAGCAACAAAAGACAAAAGGACATGAGATAATTTAATTTAAAAAGAACTAAGAAATTTACTCGTGCTCCAGAGCTTGCACTGCAGTTATCCGCTTTCGAGGATCATATCTGACAGAAAAATAAGTTTCACATGAGTGAAATGAAGAATCATAATTAAGGCAAATGAAGAATCATAATTATAGTTATGATCCCAATGTGCAACAGATCTTTCCATGAGATCTGATTTAAGGCAAATGAAGAATCATAATTATACAGATGGACAATATGGAGGTATTACGATCATGGCAACAAACATGACTGTGAAGTTTGTAATATGGTGAACAACTCTGATGTTTCAGAAAAAATACATACTCCAGCATCCTTGATAGCAGATCAAATGCAGGACTTTTCTGAGGGACAGAAACAAAACTATGAAGACCATGGTTCTCACTGCAGAAAATAAAGCTCAAAAGATTTATACTGAGTCAAGTAACTTTATTTTTAAAAGGAAATGCTTCCCCATGTGTCAAGGAGAGATAACTAACTACTTATGACCCTGTTTATGTTGCTGGTCATTTTGCCAATAAGGAAGATTGACCAATGTAGGCCACCTTTCAGGTGTAGGATGCCCTGTAAGAAATTATAGCTTATAATTTTTTTCTGTAGGCAAAACAGTAGGAATACATAAATGCATGAGATGCTCACTCACCTAGGACCTTGAATATCTTGTCCAATTGATCAAGCTAAAAAGGGATTTCAGAATTTAGAGATCACTGGATAAAATTAAAAAGACTACACTTGATGATAAATAAAATATTCCAGTAAAACTAATCGAAGTTTAAGAAAGACAAGGGGCCAGAAAATTTACATCTTAGAAAATGAACTGTTACCTGAAATGGGTTGGATGTACCTTTGACTTCTACTCCTTGAAACAATGGTTTGAGAGTCAATAGCTCAGCAAAAATGCATCCAACAGCCCACATATCTAAATGCAAATTAAGGATCTCAAACCTAACATTACGAATTTATGACCAGTTTAAACCAACATCATATGATATGCCAGGATACCAACAGCGCTTGTATAGTGCTTTGCGCCAAGTAGCAGCTCGGGAGCACGGTACCAAATAGTTACCACAACCTGTTCATTAACAAACACCAAACGGATGAGCTTGTAAGCAAGGCACTTGACCAGAATAAAACAAAATAGGCACAGACAGGAGGATAGCTACCATCCTCTGATAACAAGAAATATGAATATTCAACAAAGATAACAGCTAGTCATCACCTAGGATTATATATCTTTCTTGTTATCCATTGGCAAAAAGCCATATAGTAACCTAATAAAGTTAAAGATTATAACACAAAAAAAAAAAACTCTAATATACTTAGTTCATAGTAAGCATGTGCCAGACAAAATTAATAAGATTTTAATTTACAACATATTCCACTCTTTCATTTCTACCCTATTATTCAATATGGGTCATAACTTCATCTTCCACACATTGAACCTCTAACTTGATTAACTTTTAAGTTTAATACTTTAAAACCTCCATGGTAAAGAAACAACAGTTTCTCCTTCCATAATTTCTTGTAATGCAAATCATTCATATCAGAGACTTTTCCAAACAAGATGGAATTCTGCTATATAACAGACTTACAAGGATAGACAGAAGATCTTAAAAAATTTACAATTAGATAGAGAGAGAACTATCTGTCCAAGGATGTTTTGAGTAGGTGGAAATAGAAATAGTATGAAAGTTAGCATCAAATGAAATAGAATGAAATCTCAAGCAACTGACTGACAGAAGATAAATAATAGTCTGAAGCAAGGTTTTTCATACCGGTCCATACCGATGTACCAAGTTTATCTTGGTATGATACTTGGTATCGAGTGGTACACACAATGCATACCGCTCGGTATGTAATAATATAATATAATATAAATTAAAAAAAATAAAAGGGCGATGTCACTAAGGCGACATCGCCTCGTTCCTTCTCCCCGCGTGGGGAGAGGGAATTGCTCACTGTCAAAGAATCGCCCATGAGCGATTTAATCGCGAGGGAACCGGGAAGAGCAACGACAAAGTTTCTCCTCTTCTTCTTTCTCCTCAATCGATCACGACAAATTGAAATGACGATTGATATCGATCGCCAACGACTAATTTCGGTGGTACCACCCGATAGCGGACGGTCCACGTACTAGTTAGCTGGTAGAACGGTACATATTGCTCGGTAGGCAATCCTTGGTATGAAGCAAGGATTGCTATACCGGTCCGTATCGGTATACTAAGCTCAGCTCAGGATAGTACGATATTCGGTATCAAGCGGTACGCACAAGGCATACCACTCTATATAATATAATATAATATTGTTATATTATATAAAAATAAAGTTAAAAAATATAAAAAGGGGCAACGTCGCCTCATTCCTTCTCCCCACGCGGGGAGATGTTTCTTCCCCCCGCGCAGGAGAAGAAATCGCTGCATTTAATCACGCCGGTGTCGGGTGATGATCATGCGGGCGACAAATCGACGAACTCCAGGTTTTTCTCCTTTTTCTTTCTCCCTCCCTCGGTTGCTATCGCCGACGGTCAATTTCGGGTGGTAATGGGGAGGAAACAACCCCAATCGGCGGTTCCGCACGATAGCGGACAGTCCGCATACCGGCCAGCTGGCGAACCGGTATGTACCACCCAGTATTGCAAACCTTGGTATGAAGTATGAACTAGCTACTCAAAGCTGAATTTTTTTGCTTGTGATAAAGGCAATTTTTACCCCATTTTCATACAAGGGCTTCAATGGAGCTTGATAAATCCGAGCAAGTCCAAAATCAGCAATTTTTACAACTCCGTGTTCTTCCCCATCACCCATAACCTGATACAGATCAAAGACCTACTTAAAGAAAGATAAAGGAATCCTTTCTTTTAACTTACAACAAGATGCAATCAAGAAATACCAGAATATTTGATGGCTTTAAGTCCCGGTGTATAATCCAATTACTGCAAGCAAAAAGATTCTTGACAATTTCAGCAATTCTAACATTTTATTATTGATGTATATGCGACGACGATGGTAGCAATATCACATATAATATCAGAATCCATGGTGTCATTGCATCTATAATTGTCACCTATGAAGATAGTTTAGTCCATTAAGAAGCTGCCAGAGCAATGACTTCACAGTGTATTGATTGATGCCATGGTTAAGCTTCTCTCGGTGATGTCGAATGATTTCCTGTAGTGCATAAGAATAAAAGGACAAAAGGTGATGAGACAATTAAGAAATACAATAACAGAAATTTCTAATAGCATAACAATGTGGTCCAGTTCTTTACTAAAGTAAACATTTGGCATGCCCAACCTTACCATGTTTATGCTTTACAACTGCACAATCAAGGAGTATAATTCTATTATAGTTAATCCAAATGATTTATTTAATTCCCTTTCATCAGCTTGCATCATCTGAATTGGTTTATTCACTATGATACCATCTTTCTTTTCTTTTTTTTTTCTATCACCATATCATGGCAAGTGATGAGTTTGTTTCCTAACCTCTCTTTTCATATCTCAATAACCTAATCATGGTTTTTATCAGCAAGAATCAAACAAAAGAAGTATGCAGCAGGCAGGTATTTATTTTTCTGCCCGATCTAGATTAAGATATTATGTCAGGTAAATAATATAGACTTCAGCTTTAAGAGAGAAGGAAAAGCATCAATGGAGAAAAATGAAGATGAAGACAAAGGCAACAGTAACAAAAGAGCACAAGAGACACAGGAGGAGCAATAAATTGAAGATAATACACTATAATGGCATTAAAACAAATGAAAACAAAGAAAACCAGCAGGTAATAAGGAAGAGATACTAGGGGCAATACAGTCAATGAGTACATCAGAGATAAGTAAAATACTCTTCAATAGAAGAAAACAGGAGAGGTTGGTCTAGTAAGGAGAATAATATGGTGACCACTTATGCCATGGAGAAAACAAGACGAAGAACTAAGCAAGTAACTAATATTTATCACAATTGGCAAAAAGTGGTTGATTTTGTTTTTTTTTGTTTTGGTGGATAATAGGTGGATGAATACACAGGTTCTTGCTTAAGTGAGGTTTGGAAAGCACGAATATATACAACCTTATGCCTCGGGCAAAGAGGTTGTTTCCATGTACCTAAATTCTTGACACCCAAGTCACAGAGAGAAACTTTCATGTGGCATATAAAATTTTGAATAGTAATGGATATATAACGTTTCAAATGGTACTTGGAAAACTTCCTCTTCAGTAAATTCACATGCAAATTACCAGTTTTATTCCTTAATATCACTTTATATAACAAAATTACATGCTTATCATCCAAATAAATACATCTTTTGATAGAAATCAATGAATACTGGTATCACAAAAAAATTTTCTTGACAAGAAAATAAGCATACTCACATAAAGGTCATGCTCAGCATAATCAAATGCTAGATAGAGAGACATATCCGCATGATTGATGTGCACATTCACTAATTTGACGACATTCTCATGGCAAGTTTCTCGCAATAACTGCAATGACAACAAAAAAATGTGACAAAATCATATGAAAGATAAACTGGTACACAGATTCAGCTCTACTAAAACAAAAGTGGCTATGTTTGTGCGCAATAATTGGAATTTTAATTGGATGTTCAATCTTTTTTTAATAATTTTCTTCTGATTCTATATAATATTCTGTGTTCTTGTGCACATGCACTATAACTAGCCACAGAAAACCAAAAAATTTGCAGAATGAACAACTAATGAATTGATGAGCAATGCAAAAATGATTAAACATCATTTACCAAACATGAAACTATTTACACATATACGATTACACATCTCCACGGTGTTATACTTAAAATGTTGTTTTATCAGACTGTGGTTGACACCATGTGCTTGTTATAGCCCTGCATCCATAAACTTGAAAGTCTGAACCACCAACTAAAGTCTAAATCAACAGTAGTAGATGCACCTAGCTTGTAAACCAACTCAATTTTCTACCAACATCAAATGTAAGAATAAATTGGGATGTGACTCCTGCACATAAGTTTTAATGTGCTCGTCAATGCTCAAACATAGCCCATAATCAAATCCTAATATGCATATGGCCCAATCTAATGGTGTCTCCACACCATGATGTAGCTCCAACCCCATTGCATGAATAGCTCCTTCCTACTTGCGCCACCCCATACCTAGTATGGATCTTTTCTAATATACAACATTTTTTTAAAAAAAATGCTAGGCGCCAAGGTTTTGAAATGCTTGAGGCGCTAGGCACTCACCCAGGTGCCCACCAGAGCAAAGCGAGAGACTCTAAAATATTAAAATATAAAAAATATATATTATGATTGATAAATATGATTATAAAATAAAATCTCATCCAATATTTGTAGTGGATGCTAATTTAAATTCTATTGTATATTAGAGGGACCTATAGGTGCAAGATCAACTGATTATAAAAATAAAATCATAATATAAAAATACAATCAACTTGTTCGTCAGGAGCAAGTTTGCAGCTTCCTGCGAATGGCAACGATTTCAGACTTGTCCCTCGTGGTGGAGGGAGCTGCGCATGAAAGCAATGACGGCGAAGGAAGCTTCAGACCTATTCATTGACGGCAAAGGGAGCTGCATGCGGAGGCAGCGACAATGGAGGAAGGTAGGTTGAGCGGCAGAAATCTAGGGGGTTTCACTTTCACCGGGTTGAGGTTGGGGTCGAGGGGTTTTTACTATGAGGTTTAGTTGGTTTGTAAACCAACAAAGCTATTGTTCGATCGAACCAAAGTTCACATTCTGGTTCGATTCACTGGCATTGAATCGGGCACTAGCACAATGTCTAGGCGCCTAGGCTCAGGTGAGCGCCCAAGCGAAGCTTCAATGGAGTGTGTGGCCCAAACAATGTGCAAGGCGCTACCTCACCTCACCCGAGCACCTAGGCTAAGGCTTGGACGCCTATTAAAAACACTAATTTACAGGCAACCACATAAAGCTCAAATTGATGAAATTCATGTGTTTCTATAAAAGTAACAACTAATCACTAAATTCTACCTCCACTGAGGTAATTCAAGTTATAAAACTGTTTGATCCTCTCGCCGCCCATGATATAGGAAATAAAATGAGAAACCATTCACAGCAACTTGGTGTATCCTTTGGTTGGACATCAGTGTTTTCATCAATCACCTCCCCCATTTACCGGGTATGGCATCTCGTGTTCATAAACAAGAAAACTGCGCCTGACCATCTCAAGTTGACATTTATATAGAAAATATCATGTACAACGCATTCTTACGATACTAAAAACGAACCTATCAACTAAAACAGTTATGTCTACCAACTATTCTCGTGGAGGGGAACTCATCTCATCCTTGTAATCCGAAGAACTAACTTACAAAACCACTACAGTCGTGTCTTATCTATAGCCTCGACGTGGGAAAAAGAGCAGCCTTAAGATTTGAGCCCCTGAGGACCAAGATCCACTGATTTGATATATCACCATAACCGACCAACGAAAAGAATCGATCAAAGGAGAGATACGCACCATGATCTCTCGGATGGCGGTGGGGGAGACGCCATCGCCCTCTTTGGATTGCTTGAACTTCTTGATGGCAATACAACCCTTGCGGAGGCTCGTCCGCGCCAAGAACACCAGCCCGTAGGTCCCCTCTCCGATCTTCCCCACGAGCTCGTACTGCTGCAGCCACGCCGGTCGATTCCCTCCACCTCCACCGCCGCGGCCGTCGCCCATCTCTCCGCTCCTGCGGAGGCGCCGCGCCTGCCCTCTTCCTCCTCCTCCTCCTCCTCCTCCTCTCCGGGACGCCGCCCCCCTTTGTGCCCTTCTCGCTGCAAGACTCGCGCTATTCTAAATTAGTATTATTACCGTGGTGGTGAGACGGTCGTTTTAGTTGGTGGGGTAGAGGATGACCGACCGTGTGATGCTGATGATGAGAACATCCTCTTCGGGCCACTAAACAGAGAACTGTACTAAGCTAACCGCTTGTTCTGGGAAATAATATCACGCCCCCCCCTTTTCTTTTTTTTTTTCCCCCCCCTTATCGAAGGCTTTATATAACCATCACCACATCTGATAATTCCGGAACTCAAGACGAAGGGTGGATTCACTTAATTAAGTCTATCACGTGCAACGCATGTGAGTAAGACCTCTTGTTTAAATTTCAAATGTTTCCTTAATACTTTCCTTTTCACAGTAGTAGCCTTTTTTTCCCCCAAATATATATATATATATATATAATTTATTTACTAACAAAATTAGACGTGAAGGATTAGTTTTGTAGGGCAATTGGCACGATTATTTTCTTCCTAAAAAAATTGCGAACAAATTTAATACTGGAGGGACTAAGTAATTCTCGATGTATCTTTAGAAATATGTAAAAATATTCTTTATTTTTTTCATTTAGATAGATACTAGAGAATTCATGATAATGTAAGTTGAAATGATCATAGTAAGGCCAACAATGAAATTTGACAGGTAAAATTATTCAGAAACAGGCTGTTTAAACAATTATTTTGAATTGAGACAAAAACTGCTTAATTCAAAATAATTCCTATCCTAAACTAGTATTTCTGAAATAAGAGAGTGCAATAGTTTTCGCCAAAGTTAGATAATAAATAAGGATATGTAAGGATTTAAGGAGGTTGTGGGTCCTTCGAGGTAGATAGATCTTTATTTTCGTCTTTGATTGGGGTTATCCATTTAAGATTTCTTCGATGCTTGTTGATCCTAATGAGAGATCAGAACTATTAAAAGTCGATGGATACAGCCATTGGGAGGTCGCTTTCCACCATCTCCATTGACTTGCTCTCGAATACAAGCCTTAGAAGATGCTAATGATATGGGATAAGAAGAAATGTGATGACCCACACATTAACATTGTAATTAATAATATTAAAAATGCCCAACTAGATACCTTAAGGGGGTTTAAGGGATGTATCTTGATGTTAACATACACAATTAAACTTTGCCTGAATAGGAACGTTTCAACTTGAAAGGTACGTGCATTTTATTTTTGATATAATTTTAATTTTGATATTATTTTTTTTTTCATGTTACAATGTATGATTATAATTGATACTGAATCATATCAGTGAAATCTAAATTATCTAAGAACATTAAAAAATAGATATATTAATGTATTAGATTTGTTTTTGATATATTTATGTATTAGATCTATTTATATTATTATTATTTTGATTGTATGACTCTTGTCAGATGCATTTGTGTTTGCATTATATCCCTACTTCTAAAGGTTGGTCTATGCTACTCATATATTTACGAGCGATATATATTTTCTTGTATGTACAAAAGATTTGCAAACGGATGTCGGAAGAGAGGAGGTGTATCACAACCAATGATAGCTTGCAATCAATGACAATGTTGTTGCCTACAACTACGTATTGAGGATATGTTGTCACAAACAAAGATATAAATAAGGTGTTTATGTAACGCTCGTGTATATATCTTTTGATCTTGTTCATGCTTTGCACAACATTAGAGGTCAGCCCACTTGCAACCTCGTGTGAGTCCTGAAGGACCTGTAAAAGAGAAGTTGATTAATTTTGAAGATAAGCGACGGACAAGTCCTGACATCTCATAGAGAGGGCAGCTCTTACAAGCAATTCGTTAAACACCTTGAGTACAATAGAAAAAAAGAGAAAGAGAGCGATACAAGACTTTAGAGGGCTGTAAGAATGATCGTAAGTCTAAAAACGATGATTCCTAAAGTATTGGATACAAGTCGAGTTCAACTTTTGATGAATGCTCACGCCCGATACTATCCAAAAGCCTCATCCCCCCCATGCCACCTGGGTGGTTTCAAGGGGCTGAGATGGCTAACACTCTACACCACCCAAAATGTATACCGCAGCAAGTGAAAATGACCCAAAACTAGGTTGTATTGGTTCTGCATAGTAAATGATCATTCTACAACGCTTCATACTATTTCTACTTATATTTCTTAGGTGAAAATATATAAAAATAAGGAAAAACAGGCTGTCAAACATCTGTACAAGTAAGCAAAAGTGATAAATGGTCCATTGAGCAAATGTGTTACGGTTGAGTGACGACCGTTCGTGATAGTATTGATATGCAATGGTGGCATATTACTTAAGCAAAATCCACTAAATCCATGATAAATTGTATTAAAGCGGGATAAGCACATTTAAAAACACTTGACATGCAAACATGCAGGACTTAGCTTAGCTTCATCGAGGGTAGTCAGTATGTGTGACCATTTGAGGGAAATGAACATAAAGACATAGAGAAAGGAGTCACTCAAAGTAGCGGACATCTGATATTAACATGCAGATAAATGACCAACCTTTTGTGTAATAGGCATCACGAGAACAAGGAAGCTAGGAGGAAGAAGCTAGGAGGAATGTATAACACACAAAAGTTATGATGATTAAATTTAAGTTATGGCTCATTATTAATAACTAAACTTGATGGTGCTTAAGGGAATTTCGGCACCTGGCAATATATGAGACTGTATAAGGAGGGATAAGTTGCTCAATGACTGAAAGAGTTATCAAAACTCATAGAGATAAGGGGAATTACCAACTTAAAAAGTTTGATACTCGTATAAAGGCTTGTATGTGAATGATGGACTACCCATGGCCATCCAAAGGCGATATAAACTCGATGCTATGGAATATTATAACTTTACTTTTGGCATAGGAAGGATATATTCGTAGGAGGCTGAAGTGCATAATAAATTTAGCATGTTACTAAACCTTGAGGGGCACAGTGGGGGTTATATTAGCGAAGAGTCATAATCTAGCAAATGTGTTCGTGGGACAAAATAATACATAGTTTGTACAATAAAACTGAGTAGTACAAGGGAATTGTAGTCTTCAAAATTTTTAAAGATAAGGATGCGAAGAGAAAAGTTGCTCGAACATGATAGATATTCAAGATAGATAAATACCGATTTTATAGAGAGAAAATCATATACAATGAACCACACATATTAAGAAGGGGTATCTCAAGATATAACTCCGCAAAACTTAATAGATTGACCAAATGACGATGAGTCATCGCATGATTTCACAAAAGGTAGTGCATTGGTTGATGCATTACGAGATCAAGTGGGGGAGCAACCTAAGGTAACACCAAATGAAGACATATTTAGAGTCAATATGGAGATCAGATTTAATAGAGAATTGACTAATCAAATTATGGGTATGAGGTCCACCATCAACTCAATACAAACTGAGAAGCAAAGTAACTTGGGTGAAACTTAGTGAAATACTTAAGCCGCATGAAGGGAGTTGACATATAAGATGAAATATGGAGCAGGGGCACAAAGTTTTCCTCAAATAAAGGTCAATGATATAAACTCTTATAGAGGCAAGAGTAAGACCACATCATTCCATTGGTCTCTCGTTTTAATAGAGCAGACTCATCTTGTATAGTTCCAACGTCGAAAGGAGATTCAAGGCATATGCATCTTATCTTGCTGAAGCATTTAATAAAGGAACTAAGGTGATTCAACTTATAAAAATGATGTTAGAGTTAGAAGGTCTTAGCAGAAGTCAAGAGGATGTGAAGATGAGTACCCTTGAAGAATATATTATAGTGTTATCATTCAAGTTGCCATAAAGGAAGCAGTGAATAGTGAAGATCATGCTAGGGAGTAGGAGTTAGAATCTAAACAATGATATACTAATTTTAGCAAGGTTGATAGACTTCGAGAGCTGTTAGGCGATGAACTATCCTAGAACTGCACTTCATCTAGGTGTGACCTTAGAGCGGGTGGACAAAGGTTGATTACTAAACAAGCAAACACAATCAAAGATGTTGGAGGCTCATGATATATTGGCAAAGGCTACACATAGAGAGATCACAATCTAAGTCCATCCCATAAAGATCAGACTATAATGGAAATGTCACCAAGATGTGATATGGCATAACGGATTATGGTAAAGCAATTTATGGCAATACGACACACACGAGAGAAGTCCTCTAAGGGACTTGAGAGCTATAGGGAGCTCTATTTCAATGAACAACATAATGATAAGAAGGGTTATGGATTCAAGAAATAAATATCATACTACCATAGAAGCGGGTCTTTCGTATATTTATCAAATTTTACATTAAATAAAAGTCTTGGTTATCAGCATATGAGACTTGTGTACCATCAAGGGGAAATTTTGAATATAAATACTAGTGAGTCTCATAGAGGAGGCTTGATTGTACATAGGTATGATCAAGAGCTAGACTACTATAGAGCTTATATCACTTAAGGGAGCTCGATAAGTCAGGAGATAAGACTGAATAAGTGAACGTTGCTCCAAATGATGCAAAGAAGAATAAACTTGATGCAAGCTTTGTAATATGGTAGTGGAGGCTATGCATGAGAGTTGTAGTCTATCTATTCATCAACATAGGAAACTGCACGAAGAACACAGAGGTGTTGAAGCATATGGTCAAAGTAACGACGAGTCTAGAGGGACTCAGCTACCCAAAACAAGAACTGACTAGAATGGAGGTGGACTCGATAGAGTGTCATAGTGTCATATAGGTAAATCTACCGATTTTGAAGAAATGGACATATATGTGAGGTGATAAATAGTAGGGCTATGGGCATGACAGTGCCATGGTACTACTAAAATATGACTTCTATAGAGTCATCAATCTCTTACTCTCATGGAATGAGAGTGCATGGTCATGAGAATGAGTCAAGGAGATGAAGAATATAGAGGCAAACTCCAAGTACTAAGACAAGGCTGAAGGGTAGAGGCCGAAAAACTTTGTAAAATTGGTGTTAATAAGCTTCTCATCAAAATAACCAAAAGTGGGCTACTTCGGGTTGATGCAAGAGTGCTCAACCAAGGAACAAATTAGGTAATTCATGTTACTATACCTAATCTACTCTAAGGAGTAAGTGGCAGGAATGGAGAAGATGACACTCCTAGAGATAATCAAAACTATCTGAGACTTGGTTTATGTTGGAGTAAAATTTTACTTTTTTAAAGTAAAACTTCTTGTATTTCAGAAGCTTGATATCAATGAGGAGGTGAATTATAGTAGTTAACTCAATCCAATGAGTGCAAACAATTCAAATGCATTTAAAGTGTGAGCAAAGAGTAGACGAAAGTTAGTAACCATCTCAATTCATAAAGTACAACACTTAATGAAACAAGCAAAATCAAATAATCTTTGTCTTCTCAACTCTTAAGAGAATGGTTGAAAACGAGTATCATATTTCTTTTATTTATCTAACAGAGAAGCTCTACATAAGTAAAAAGATCCTTTGGAGAAACTTAGTAGAAGACAATAGTTATCAAATCATCATCAATGATAATCGATGCTACTGAGAGAAAACTATCAATTGCATTTCCCAACATAATATCAATTAAAAGTTGAAGTAATATAAACCTACTTAGAGGTGACAACTAAGACAACTAAGAAAAAGAAAAATCAATGGATTTTAAATCTTGCAGAAGAAAGACTTCAAAAACTTCAAAGTCTTCAAGTTGATGCTCGTTAAAGTTCTAATAAGTATCCACCCAGTTCAACTAATATAAGATGTTTGAGAGACTAGCGCATAATAATGAAGGTCCTTTCCTTTATTTGAAAGATTCATAAGAGCCAATAAATATCAGTACAAATCGATATACCCGATATTAAAATTAGAGTCATTGACAAGTTGAAACAGTATAATAAATCAAAGCTTAACTACTCAATTTAGAGTACCATTAATCTGTATTTACAATACAGCTTAATTAGCCTTCAAGGTAGATAGACCTTTCTTTTCGTTCTGATTAGGATTATCTATCTAGGGTCTCTTCTTATTAATCCTAACTCGGAGAGGATCCACCCGTTGGCACCCGTTGGAAGGTTGCTTTCCACCATCTCCCTTAGATTTGCTCTAACATACCTTAGTCATGCTAATGATATTGGATAATAAGAAATGTGATGACCAACACATTAATATTTGAAGCAAACTGAAAGAAGAGTATCGTAACTAAATATTATTAAAAATGATAACCAGTAGCTTGCCTAACTAGATACTCAAGGGGTGGTTTTAAGAGATGAATATCTACGTTTACATCAATAATTAAACTTCGGCTAAATAGGAACCAATACTCAAGGTGATCTAGATGTTAGATTTCGTGATCCAATCAATTTTGAATAAAATATTTTAAAGATTTAATTAGAATTTGATTAAAATTATACAAAACAAGTTTATTGATATCTTAGATAGAGTGATCGTTCGACACTCCGGTGTGCGGCGCAGTTGGCCGGACGACGGACAATAGCCCAGCATCTGGGCAAGATGTCGAAGGTTGTGCAACGTCGGACGTGCGATGGCGGTACAGCATCGCTGACGCGGAGTGAGGTCGCGACCGCGGAGAGGACACTGCGGTGAAGGATAGTCGATGTGTCGTTGGCCGCAAGATGCGGCGGAGAAGCCGCATTGAACAAACGTCCGCGCAGGATTGCGCTTCAAAAATAATTTTATTATTTAAAATTTGTTTGGTATTTGGTATTCCAAATTTAATTTCTTGTGATATTTAAAATTTAAATTATTATTTAAAACTTATATTATTATTAAATATACAAGAACGGGAGAAAATTAGGCAATATTTTTTATTTTCATATGAAAGGATGAAAACTTATGAAATAATATTTATTTTTACATAAAAGTATGATTTTTCACACTTGTGTGTGTGTATATATATATATATCCCCTGCGGAAATCCCGTGGCATTGGTTATCTTATCACCGTACATGTCGTTCAAACCTGATCGATCATCACCGTAGGTTCCTTTCTCAGGAACCTGCACGCGATTCCAACGGCTACTTTCTCCGGCTGTCAAAGGAGGGCAGAAAAGAGAAGAGGAAGTAGGAACTAGCCGTTGGAGGGCGTCTGCCCAAAGAAACAAGACGGAATGACCGTCCATTTATAGGCCGAAACGGGATGCAGCCAACATACCTTGCATACAGCGACGCGCTCTGCACCCCATCCATCGTCGTCTCTCGTTCTCTTTCTGCGAAGGGGAAGGAGGAGGGAAAGCAAACTCCTCCAATCCCCTCTTTCGCTCTGAAAGCGATCTCTCTGTCCGCCCTCACCAGAGGAAAACGAAAAGCCGTCTTAATTAAATTACTGTTCTTTTGTATATGCATAATACTATTTGTTCTCTGATCGAGTTGTTGGTTGCAGGCTTCATCTCTCTGTGATTGATTAGTTATTTCGTTATTATAGTTCTCTTTTAGTATCTCTATTGTTTTCTTGGATTGGTTTTGCGATTTCTTCTAATCCCATGGACGCAGGAAGCTTTTCTTCTTCGATTTCTTCAGGGAAGCGTCGATCGGCATCTCGTCGCCACCCTCTCCAGGACGTCCCCTCGAGGCCGTTCATGCCTTCCATGCATACCTCCTCCAGGAATCCATCGTCTCGGCAGACTGTAAGCCCCTGTTCTTGCCTGCAACAGAACTGATCTCCATCTATCTGCCCATAATATTATTTGTTTCTGATCTCGATCTCTTGGAATTGTCTGTATTTAGGATTCTAATGGTTCCTCTTAAATGTGGTTTTCCTTGATGTTATTTTCGGGCGACTACAGGGAGACAGGTTCATTCCCGATAGGTCGGCTATGGACATGGACGTGGCGTACTACCTCCTGACTGAGACGAGGAAAGAGAAGGAGAACGCGGCCGCAGCTTCCCCATCCAAAGAGGCATATAGAAAGCTTCTTGCTGAGAACCTTCTAAAGAACAGGACTAGAATTCTTGCTTTCACGAACAAACCTCCAGCACCGGCACAGCCTTTCTTTGACGAAGCCGATGTCGTTTCTTCTCATCACGTTAAGCCTGCGAAGCAGCGTAGGTACATCCCACAGGTAATCTTTTCTGCTCTGCCTTCTGGTCTACTCTATTCTCGTGCCACGTTTTGCTCCCCGGGTTCCTGCTTCTCTTACCGGTCCTGGCAAACTCTTGTCGATGTCTTCAGTCAGCAGAGAGGACCTTGGATGCGCCGGACATCGTGGATGATTACTACTTGAATCTGCTGGACTGGGGGAGCAGCAACGTGTTGTCGATCGCACTCGGGAACACCGTCTACCTGTGGGATGCTGCAGATGGGTCGACGTCTGAGCTTGTCACCGTTGATGACGATGCTGGCCCTGTCACCAGCGTCAGCTGGGCTCCTGATGGGCGGCACATCGCTGTTGGCTTAAACTCCTCGGACATCCAACTTTGGGACTCGACCTCCAATCGCTTGGTCGGTGCTTTTTCTTCTTCTTCTTCTTCTTCTTCTTCTTCTTCTTCTTCTTCTCAGCATCATCTTTGTACTTGTGGTCATCTGACTCGCTCTGTTGTCTTACAGATGAGGACTCTCAGAGGAGTCCATGGATCCAGAGTTGGTTCTCTGGCATGGAACAACAACATTCTGACCACAGGGGGAATGGACGGGATGATCGTTAACAACGACGTGAGAGTGAGATCTCATGTTGTGCAGACCTATCGAGGCCACCAACAGGAGGTGTGCGGGCTGAAGTGGTCCGGATCAGGCCAGCAACTGGCGAGCGGAGGCAACGACAATCTTCTGCACATATGGGACGTCTCCATGGCCTCTTCGAATCCATCGCCGGGTCAAAACCAGTGGCTGCATAGGTTTGACGATCACATGGCTGCAGTAAAGGCTCTCGCTTGGTGCCCGTTCCAGAGCAACCTGCTTGCTTCCGGTGGCGGCGGAGGCGACAGGTGCATCAAGTTCTGGAACACTCACACCGGTGCCTGTCTGAACTCGGTGGACACCGGATCTCAAGTTTGTTCCCTGCTGTGGAACAAGAACGAGCGCGAGTTGCTCAGCTCCCATGGATTCACTCAGAATCAACTGACCTTGTGGAAGTACCCTTCCATGGTGAAGATGGCCGAGCTCACAGGTCATACTTCTCGAGTTCTATTCATGGCCCAGGTATGGATTCGAATTCTCATTTAGGACAACACAAGCCTTGGTTTTCTTTGTTGTTCGAATGGCTGACGGTCCTCATTAAATTAATTGCAGAGTCCAGATGGGTTGACTGTTGCGTCTGCAGCAGGAGATGAAACTCTTAGATTTTGGAATGTATTCGGGACTCCTGAAGAATCAAAACCTGCGGCAAAGTCTACGACTCGAACACCTTTTAACAGTTATAATCACATCAGGTGAAGAGTGGAACAAAAGACTTCCTCCCTTGTCTCTGCAAATCTGGACAAATGACCAACATCTACAGAACAAAGGTGCAGAGATGCTTGCGGATGATGAAGACGCTTTCCCGAACAAATTTTGTATATTTTGTCTTGTGAAGAAGGCAGTAGAAAATGCTTGTTTTGGAGTGTACAGGAGGAGTTCGATGTAAATTTTTTACAATAGTGGAGTTCCTACTCTTCTTCCGTGGACGTAGGCAATCGTGCTGCCGAACCACGTAAAAATTTTGCTGTGTTTTGTGTGTCGTTCCAATTATTATCACTAATTAGGGTATGGTCATTGAAATTGTTTAAAGATGAAACAAGCCAAAGGCGGATCCAATTAATCATATTCTGTAGTTTCTTACGATGTAAATCTATAGCATCATTTGATGTTGAGTTTATTCAGATCAATTTTTTTTCTTTTCACCTGACACTTTGATATGAATGAGTCAAATTATTTAGAACAACTACTAATATATATAGCTGATACCAATTCAATCCAAAAAATAAAATTTTAAGTTGTGAATATTATAAACCAGTTAACTCGAAAAATATTTTACTCAAACGGGGAAACACCGTCATGGACTTGCAGATAGAACACACGAAGCGTGCCTCGTCCGCGTGAGACGGTACGGAGTTCGGCCCCCACCTAATCATCCAATCAATGCCGTACTCGTCGTGTCAATGTCAATCGCAGGTCATGAAGAAAGCCATGGAAAGCAAAAGGGGAGAGAGGAGGGAGTGAGAGCCAAGCAACGTAAATGCCGTTCCATCGACTCCTTTCGTAAATGCTCCGATCGTTAACCTCCCTCTCTTCTTCTTCTTCTTCTCCCCTCCCCTCCTCCCTCCCTCCCTCCGTGTCTCGCCCACAACCATGTGAGTTGGTTGTTCTCAATTCATCCTTTTTTGGGGTCGTCGCCGTCAGCTGCCAGCTGTCAAACAGAAACAAACAAGTTAAAGAAAGCTGTGTCTCTCTTTGGGCGATTCGTTTGGCGTATAAATAAAATGTCGGTGTCTCGATTCAGGCCATCAACCATCGTTGGATGAACTGAGAGATCTCTTCCTCTCTCCACACACCGGAATCCCCTTCCGTCTCCGCCTGTTCCTGTCCGGAGACAGAGCGAGAGCCACCAGCGAGTGGACTGCGGCGAAGCGGAGAGACACATCGGTATCCGAGGTACGTTGTCTTCCTCTGGCTGACTGTGTTCGTTGATCCGACTCCGGTGACCGCGCGCGATCCGGTTTATTTTTTTTGCCCAATTCGCACTTCTCGACATCTGCTCTGTTATTTGAACCATGGCGGCGTGTCTGGTATCTTCGTCTCCATGGTCTTAGTTACTCGAATCAGCATCTTCTTGGCTTCGCCCTGGGGACGAGAAGTGAGATGCTTGTCACGCTGCGCACTAATTGTTAGTGGCTCGGTTATTGTTCCCCGGCAGCTCGGCTGCCGGTCTCTCATCACAATTTTATTTCAAGCATTCCGATTCTTCCCTTGGTTATAGAAATGGATCGAGCATTAGTAATCTCTTTTAGTAGTGTAATTCGTCTGAACTCTGAAGTCTCTTCCCATCAGGATGTTCTCTACATGTAAACATTTCTATTCCTGTGAATCTGTTTAGTTTCTGTCTAGAATCTTCCGCAGTTTGGCGATAATTTTGATTCAGTTCTACGTTTTTGCTTAACATTCATTAATTTAATCTTTGATCTAATATATATATATATATATATATATATATATATATATATATATCTATATATATATAAGATCTATGGCATGATGATGATGATTAGCTCTGTTAATTATTCATGCAGTTGCTTTAATTACCACGTAGCAAATCAAGTTAGAAATAACACGCAGATAAAATTTATTTTAGCACTGAAGATTTATTCTTCAATCATCTCTGGAAGAATATATTAGCATATTATGGCGGACATTCAGCTTATATGACATGTTGTTCAGTCTCTAATAAAGCTTAGAATAGTTCAAAGGTATCAGATAGCTGGCACCAATAGAGAAACAATCTGTTACATTGTTTGTAGATGATATCACTGTTTCCTGATACAGTATCCACTATACCAAGAAACATGTGATTAAACATGCAGCTTTACTTCTTCACATAGACAATAAGCTACAGTGGACCTCGTTTTGGTTGCATGATTCTTTTAAGACGGACTTGTAAATGTCAGACAATAACAACATGCTGGATTGCTTAGCAAAGGCTTATGGTAATTTGTCTAAAAGATGAATAACACACCAAGGAAATTTAGATTAAAAATATATATTTGGATAGATCTGTTGGTGTTGTATAGATCCCCCACAATAAATATAAGACTATAGAAAATAATGCTCTCTTTTGCATTTTTGAGGACAAAGAAGTGCTCAAGTATATGAATCGTTCTTGCTGAGAGCATAGGTGTGTTGAGAACACACAAAATCTTGCGTGCGTGTATGACCCCTTGTCTTTGTTGCAGTTTGTACAAGTTCATCTAACCCTTTTATGGAATATTCTGAGTGAGTAATTTGAAATTAATAGCTTCATAGGAAGACTGTTCACTGTAAGAGGCTGTGAAATTTATTTTAATGATTCATTCATGATCTTGCTGGATATCACATTCTTAGCCATGACATTTTTTTTCATATATGGTTGTGAAGAAGTTTGATTTAACATTATTAAGGCCTTGTTGATATTAATTTTTAATAAATGATTTGTTTAATATGTCTATCCTGACACCTATTGATACGATGACCGTAGACTGCTCTAATATTTTCTAACTCTTAGTTATTCTTTCTCAGGTTGAAAATAATGATTATTTATTTTTATGATTGTCGTCTCATGCATGAGAAATGTGTAATGTTCATTATTATCCTTCATCTTCAAAAATTTTTTTGCACATTTTTACAAGGATGGTCATAGTTTCTGGTTCTGAAATCATGAGTTGCTTTACAATCATGGCTTATTTTGTTCCTTTCCTATTACAGGAAGGAGACAAGAATGAAGAACAAAGATGCTAAATCATCAGCCTATCATGATACAAGTTCTAGGATCATCCCGATGACTTTAATGCTCATTGTCCTATGTGGATTTTCGTTCTATCTTGGAGGCATCTATTTCTCTGAAAAGAATAGATTCTTAAAACAGGATGCTGCATCAGCGATTCTGCGGGAGCAATCTGTGGTAACTCCTCTTCGGATTGAATCTGTGGAATTCCCTGAGTGCAGTAGTGACTATCAAGATTACACACCATGCACAGACCCCAAGGTATTTTTAATTTCTGCTTGCTAGTGTTTGGCACTAGATGTCATGCAATCTTAGGCATCATGATACATGACAATAGAGAATATGACTGGTGACTGTTTTAGGTTTTCTCTTTTACTTGGTTATACTCTAGTTTAATGTATATTCCCTCAGTACCTTCCCCATAGTTTCTGCTCCCTTGTTGATCCAGGAGACATGGTAGCACTCTCTGCCTATTGGTATTTCACATATCAAGTTTTAAGTCCCTGACATTCAAAGTTAATTAAACAACACAAGAAAACTAAATCTGCATGCATCTTGATGGCATGCTGAAAAGGTCTGTTTATATAGCTTTCTCATGGTAGTCAAGAGAATTTTTCATTTTGTGTAGAGATGGAAGAAGTATGGCAACTACAGGCTTAGTTTTATGGAGCGCCATTGCCCGCCAATGGTTGAGAGGAAAGAATGTTTAGTACCACCTCCTGCTGGGTATAAGGTACCTATCAGATGGCCAAAGAGCAGAGATCAATGTTGGTACAGGTATTCTTTCTATTATCTCTTTAATCAAATTCTCTATCTTGTCTTTGTTAGCTTATCTGTAGATTCTGAATGATAAACACTTTCCATGTTGATACTTCCTAAAAATGCAGTCATCATTTTCTTGCTTTTTTGTATATGGTCCAGAAATGTTCCATATGATTGGATAAACAACCAGAAATCAAATCAGCACTGGCTTAGAAAAGAAGAAGAAAAGTTCATTTTTCCAGGTGGAGGTACTATGTTTCCCAATGGAGTTGGTGCTTATGTTGACCTGATGCAAGATCTTATTCCTGGAATGAAGAATGGAACTATCCGAACTGCCATCGATACTGGGTGTGGGGTGAGTGCTGACCATTTATGTTCAGGTTAAATAAACAATATACTTTTCCTGGCACTTTTTTGTCAGGCTGTATGGGTGCACCAAAGGGAACATGATCTATTTTCCTCATTCATTTTCCAGGCCCAGAATTTGCATATAAGTATCTTTGGATGAATGTTTAACCCATTGATCGATTGCTTTGGTTCCTCGTAGCTTTTAGATTTCATTGATATTTAGCTCAGCGAGGGGAATGCCTTCGATTATACCATACTGTCTGTACATGCTTATTTTTTCTGAAAAACTGGTAAAGAAGTTTCACTAGTTGGAGATATTTGTATTTCTCTGTTGTTTTGTACATTTGACCCTAAATATAGGAAGTTGATAAGATAGCAAAAATGAATATTCTTATCATAGCTTTTTTCAAAGATCAAAATTACTTGATATTGTTTTTATCATATTGTGTGTCCTGAGCCTCACAAATGTGAAAAGAGAAATCAAGTTATATGTTAGCTAAAGTTACATCAGACCTGTCATGATCCAAAAGTTATAATACTTTAATCTAAGTATCTTTTAACCATACCTTGTCTGAACATTGCTATTGTTAACTTGAAGTTCAGTATGATATTAGACAAATGATATTTAGCAGCCCAACTAAATCATGCTTCTGATTTTTTGCAATAGGTTGCAAGCTGGGGTGGTGATTTGTTAGATCGTGGAATTTTGACTGTTTCTCTTGCACCCAGAGATAATCATGAGGCTCAAATACAGTTTGCCCTTGAGCGTGGCATTCCGGCAATTTTAGGCATCATTTCTACTCAACGTCTCCCATTCCCATCAAATTCATTTGATATGGCACACTGCTCCAGATGTCTTATTCCATGGACAGAATTTGGTAATTTTATGGCTTGTTTACAAGCATACATTACTGGTCCATATTTGGTACTCTCAAGTTTGTTTTTAGTATTAAGTTATGACCACAGGCAAACTCCTTCAAAAATTTCAACATATACATACATATAATGAGATTGCTTGAGAGTTTAACCTTCTTAGCAGGGAAGAAAGAGGGTATGCCAAAACATGATATTTCGTACTTTTCTTATCATGTTTCCAGTATTTATGTGTTGGTAAATTTGAATAAGGCTTTTTTGTTAATGTCTTTGTTTCCTATTCAAAAGAATCAAAACAATATTTGCACTCCACATTTCTACATATTTGTTCATATTTCATTGCTCCATAGTAATTTGCAATTGAATCATGCCAAGTTGCTTCTATTCATTCTCCAAAATTGTTAATAATCATTTTATGTGATTATCTAGATGTCTCTCTTAATTTTACTTTTGAAATTTAACTTTTTATTCCAACATAAAATGGCTGATCTTTTCTTCAGACCAAAGCATGTAATCTGTATTGCAACTTAGATCTGTGATTTTTCCCAATATGTGTTACTTACCAATGTATAACTCTTAATCTACATGATATTACAGATCGATGATCCTAAATGTTACATTCGTATTTCAGATGGAATTTATCTGCTAGAAATACACCGAATACTTCGACCTGGTGGCTTCTGGGTACTCTCTGGACCTCCTGTAAACTATGAAAACAGATGGCGTGGATGGAACACTACAGTGGAAGAACAGAAAGCAAATTTTGACAAAATAAAAGAATTGTTAACCAGCATGTGCTTCAAACTCTACCGAATAAAGGATGACATTGCCGTGTGGCAGAAATCTGCAGATAACAGTTGCTATGATCAACTCAATCCATCTTCTTTTCCACCAAAATGTGATGACAGCATGGATCCAGATTCAGCATGGTACATACCACTTAGAACTTGCTTGAATGTTCCAAGCCAAAAGTTGAAGAAGTTGGCACTAAAATCTGCTCCCAGATGGCCCAAACGGTTGCATATGTCTCCAGAACGTATTGGTATGGTCCCTGGTGGGAATTCTGGTGGATTCAAGCACGATGACAGCAAGTGGAAGGTGAGAGTAAAACATTATAAGACACTCCTTGTGGCCCTTGGAAGTGATAAAATCCGAAATGTTATGGATATGAATACACTATATGGAGGATTTGCAGCAGCACTCATCAGTTATCCTGTGTGGGTAATGAACGTTGTCTCCTCATATGGTCCAAATTCTCTCGGTGTGGTCTATGACAGGGGACTCATTGGAACCTACCATGATTGGTAAGTCACTACTCGAATAAGAATCCAAATAACTTTGAACTTCCTTCTCATACTGATTAATTAAATCTAGATACATACATGAATAAAAGTTAACTAAGCCAACTAAATCTTTTCTTCCTTAATCAAGTCACTGCTTCTGGAACTAACAAATAAGGATTCTTTTCATGTGGCTGGATGTCTAAATGGCCAAAGAGCCTTGCATGTACCTTATAATAATCTACTTTGTGTACTTAGAGACTATCTCCTGCAAGTGCCTTCTTTGGTGTCTTCTCATCTTTGCTTATATCTCGTGAGCACCCACAATTCTCTATCAGAATCATATTTTGTTACACCATGATGTTGAGTGCATTAAACTTGATGTATAGGATGAAACAAGTTCTAAAGAAAATCTAAATTAAGGTCAATTGAAACATAATCTATCTATGAACTTCCATGTTTCTTCATTCTGAGATGCTATATGTGGAAATTCGCAAAATGAGAATGCGTGATGATGCACTTGTATCCTAGACAATAAATAACAAATTGGTGTTCTTGCTATATGTGGAAATTTGCAAAATGAGAATGCATGATGATGCACTTGTATCCTAGACAATAAATAACAAATTGGTGTTCTTGTTCTGCTTCCGGTGTTGAATCCATATTGAACTTACGTATTTTCAGCTCTCTCTTTCCTTACCATCTGATATAAATTTCACCATCTTTGCAATAGAACATTTTCAGGTCAGCTGTATAAGTAGTCTTTTTTATTGGATTTGTTAATGAAAGATGCTTTTGAAATATGCTGTTGTCAACCTACTCCAATAAATATGCTGTTGAATCTACTGCTGGAGTTAGCTGATTACTTTATAATATTCTTGTGTCATCTAAGCATTGATGTATTTATGTATTATGCTGTAAGTTAGTTCTAATGGCATGTGCCTACTACTCTTTGGATACAAAACTGCCACTTGATTTACAGTCATTTGCATTTATATCAAATTGCGACATCTGTGTCTAAAGTTTTGTACATGTTTGTAGTAGTTTATCACAAGAAGAACTCTTAAATCAACCCAAGTATTTACTATGATCCTTACATTTTCTCACATAGGTGTGAGGCATTTTCAACATATCCTCGAACATATGACCTCCTGCATTTTGATGGGCTATTTACTGCAGAAAGTCACAGGTAAAAATACTTTTAGACACTGTTTTTCTTTTCTCTTATTTAGCTTAGCTGGTGGCTAGTGGGTGACTGAAGATGTTTCAACTAATGCTCCAAATAATATGCCCCCGAATTTGGTAAAGGTAGTATAAAACTACAGCAGGAATTAAATGGAATGCTGAACTTTATTATAACTTTTTCCTAAGACAAGATCTGGTATTTGTCATGATAGAACCACACTTCATTGAGGACTGAGGGCACAGGGCCCTTCATTGTGGTGATTTATCATGATTTGATTTGTTGAAGAACCACTTATATGCATCTCAGTGCAAGTAAACTGAGAAAAAACAAGCAAGTTTGTTAGTCATCTTCATATGGCTTTCATGGCAGCCATTTTAAACAACTTCTTTATTACTTTGGTCAAAGAGATGTGTGTAGTTTCTTTGTTCTTGTAACAGAAAGAAAAAGAAAAAGAAATGGAAAGGAGCTTCAAAAGAGAGATTTTTCTTTATTGAACACTTGAGAGACTATGCTTTAAGTGAGCAGGACTCTAATTGCAACAACTTAATGACTTAGCCGGCTAGCTTAACTGGTGAAGATTCTATACCAGTGTTGACGAATTCATAATGGAAACTGATCAAACATTCTGAAACTCATCTTACAGTTAGGAAGAATAAAATCTCAATATTTTGATAAAATTGTACTCAATAACTGAGTACTATATATACTTTGACACTGTAAAGTTCCAGATGTCTCGACTGAGACATGTTCCAAGGCACCACTGCTGATACAAAGAAGGTTTGACACCAGAGAGAGATTGGAAATATTCTGAAAATAACTTCGAAGTGGGTGCCGGAGTTACTGCACTAAGCACAAGTTGTTAGTTTTCTTTCAACCATATGGCTTCAATTTCTATTCTAGTCTTAGTATCCATAAACATACATAACTATATGTCCATAATTTACAGCGGGCAAGGACCAAATAATGCTGGATAATGTTTTTCTTTCTAACCCGTTGGTCCAGAATCTTGTGTCTTCTTCTATCATGCTGTGCATGTTCCATTTGATAACTAAACATTTGCAACTTAAGGTGATATTATTTTATGTGAAGACCAATTGCAATGATGTTTCATGTGTATCCTGACCTTTGCTATCTTCCTGTCAGGTGTGAGATGAAATATGTGCTCCTCGAGATGGATCGAATTCTGCGTCCAAACGGGTACGTGCTAATTCGTGAGTCAAACTATTTCGTTGATGCGATAGCAAGCATTGCCAAAGGTATTCGATGGGATTGCCAGAAACATGACACAGAATACAATGTAGAGAAGGAGAAGCTATTAATATGTCAGAAGAAACTATGGTATGCAAAACAAGGTCAGCAGTGAGAAACCAAATCTTATTATGCAATTCTGAAATAGAAACATAGCAGAAAAAAAAAATCATTAGAAGCGCTCCAGTAGTAAAAAAAAAAAAGAAAAAGATTTCCATAATGTTTCTCATATCATGCTTGGGCGCACTTGAAATTTTAGAATTGGAGGGGCGGCTTGTCCTGACTGCTAATACCTTTATGACATTCACAAAAGTAATTGGAATAATAGTTCTTCGAAGTTTCAATTCGTCATATATTCCTTTTACAAGGATTTAAAATTTGGTTTCGAGGGTGGGATTCAGGGTTTAAAAATGTAGTTGTATTTGTGTGTATCAGATAAGTATGTGAGGCATTGACTGGGATAAGATGAGCTCAACAATACAGCGAAATGTATGTTTCTGGTGTCATATAAGGTGTATCTCAACCTTTTTTTAGTGTTACAACTTGCTTCGAGATTGTATATCATATCAAGTTTGTAACTGAATTGACTATTATTTTGTTGGAATATTAAATTAAACTTGATGATTAGATAAAATTTTGATTTGGAAGTTGTATTCAGGATAGGATTTCTTGTCCTAGTTTTAGGATTTTATCCCTTATAAATAGAAGATTAATGTAATGCATTAGAAACAATGATTCGATGAGATGGAGATTAATGCGGGCTAACTATAGATTATCCTCAGTAATTAATTAATTTTAGCATTTTTGTCCTTGCAATTTAAAAGTTACATTAGTCATATAGTTATGTAACTAAAATATATTGGTCCATTTACACTAACGATATCAGTTTTACTAATGAAAACATAAAAATAAAGTGTAAAATGATAATTTTAACGTTTCAATTTATGATGGTGGATGGTGGCGTTGTTGATGTCAACGTTGATACAGTTGTCGAGTAACCTTTTTGTTGTTTTGCATCTGCGTTGATGCTCCATTATCGTAAAATCGAAGTCTACTATCGAAGTCATCACGAAAATCCATTGCCTATCAAAGCATGACTCAAAGATGTGCACCCCGCTCATCGACGGTGACATTGTGTCCCTCGTCACTCGCCTCCTCAACTACCATTACCATCACTTGTTCACAATCAAAGCCTAGGAGAACATTATCGTTGCCTCCTCAATCTCTCCATCTGATGAGAATAAAATATAAATAAACTTTGTATACGAACAAATACTAACAGGCCGTCACACACAATGGAATCAAACAGAAATCACAATCAAATGAATACCAAGATTTACATGGAAAACCCTCTCAACTCGAAGGGTAAAAACCATGGGATAAGTAAAAAAAAATCCACTATCAAAATAATGAATATACAGATCTCAAGGCTTCTTGCCCAAACCAAAGCAACAGCCACATGAGAATCACAGGGAGACAAGTACTATAATAATAAACACAATATCCAAAACCATCTCAAGAGATCATAGTAAGAACCCACTGTAAACTGATCTAACCTGAGATATGAATGATTGAGAATAGTATTTTCCTGTTCTTATTTTCTTCTCTTTCCTGGATCTCTTGTTTTCTGGCCTCTATTGTTAATCTATGATATTCTTTCTCTCTCCCACGTTTTAAGTCGTCGCTACCCTCTTAATCTCAACACTAGCTACCTAATCTAGGGTTTAAGTTAATATAAGTGAAGTTCTAGGGTGTGGGCTTTACTAAAACCTATTATGGATTGAATTTGGGTCATTTTCCTAACAACCTCCCCTTTCAGCGCATAAGGGAGGCTATCTCATGACTCATCAATGTGAAGCCATATCAACCAACTGTCGGTACATCTCTTGTCTCTCCTTCAGTAAAGTCTTTGTTAGCATGTCTGCCCCATTATCATTTGTGTGAATTTTCTGAAGCTGTAACTGCTTATCCTCAAGCACACTTCTGATCCAGTGATATCTAACATCTATAAGCTTTGATTTAGAATGAAATGTTGGGTTCTTGCACAAATGGATGACACTCTGGCAATCACAATACATCATATAGTTTTCCTATTTCAGCCCCAATTCTTATAAGAATCCTTTCATCCATAATATTTCTTTGTAAACCTCTGTAGCAGCAATATATTGTACCTCTATGGTGAAGAGAGCAATACATCTTTGCAATCTGAACTGTCATAACACAGCTTCCCTACAAAAGTAAATATAAAACTTGATGTGGACTTCCTTATGTCAATATCTCTTACCATATCTGCATCTATGTACCCTGTCAATATAGGTGGTCCAGCTCCAAAGCTTACAAAAACTTTATAACTTCCTCTAAGATATCTAAAAATCCACTTCACTACTGCCCAGTACTCTTTGCTTGGATTTGCAAGAAATCTGCTAGCAACACCCACTGCATATGCGATGTCCAGCTTCGTACATACCATCGCGTACATTAAACTTCCAACTAATGAAGCATAAGGAACCTTATGCATTTTCTCTTTCTCCTCATCACTTAGCGGACTCTGCTCTAAGCACAACTTGAAGTGACCTTCAAGAAGAGAACCAATTGACTTTTCATTACTCATACTGAACCTATCCAATACATTCTCAATGTATTTCTCCTGTGACAACCAAATCTTCTTCTTTCTTCTGTCACGAGAAATCTGCATGCCCAGTATTTGTTTTGATGGCCATATAGATCAAATCATCGTGCAAAATATTAGGGTCACAAAAAAAACATAAAAATCGATAAAATCGCAATGTGTGAGAGATTGATTTTACCTAGGGAGATCATATATCCCTATATTCCAGATCCGGATGAAAAAATGAAGGAGGTCAAGCGTCCTCCTCTCTAGCGATATCCATACGATGGATCTCTGCAACAAAGCTTATCCAATCTGATCTCACAACTCTTGCACAAAGGGAGGGAGGAGAATAGGAGGTGATGGCTAAAGCTGCATCCTATCAACCATGAGTCTCCCCTCCTATTTATAGAGAGCCACCAAAAAACCCTAGGGCTCCTGCCTTGATGGGTATTGGATCTCTATCTAATAACCCACTACCCTTACATTATTGGATCTCTATCCAATAATCTCCTTAGGCCTCTAATTGAGTCTTAAGCAAGGAGCCCATTAGCATAGAGTCTCATCTAATGAGAATAAGGGCTAATTGGATATTCATCTAATCTTTTATTCGCTAAAGCATCCACCATATATGTGTGACCCTCTAGGCCCGATACCGAGCTGGCCGTAAGTCACTCCCATCAGAACTTCTTATAATATAGTGAATTATTATCCTCATAATAATTCACTCAGCTCATCGACTATGGATGTACTATGCCACTACACCATAGTTATCAAACAGTACAGGGGGATCGAATCCGTCGGACCTGTCTGTCCACAGTTACCATGTATCTATAATCCTTCATCCAACTAATATTCCAGAGATCATATATTGGACATGGTAATGTTAGGTCACATATAGAATCAGTTTGTCTTGCTCTAATCGGATTCTACCGGAGAACTCTTCTCTTAATCCGAATGATCCTGACCAGGAATTTATTTAAGCAAACATATATGAGATATTCCTCTCATGATACCGAGAGTAGATGATCCTCTATTGACAATCAATTACCTTATTAAGATTGGCTACAGATCTCGATAACCAATTGTACTATATTTGGAATTTTCCAAACTTGTAAGTCTGGCATCAAAGAAATAAGTACTCATACAAGGTATCATTTGTGTCTCAAGTTTAAGGGCCAGATACACAACAGGGACTATGAAATCACTGTCTGACATTATGTATCATTAAACATACAACATTCCATAAGCGGATCAATCAATGAACTCATTCTCTAATGAGCACCTGTACTATATCTTTGGTGTCTCAACACAAGTGGCTATGAGACCAACCGCCTCCATCATATGGACGGGTATATAGTACATCGATCTGTCCGGTTATCTCAATGTCCCTCTCGAGTAACTTATAATCGAGATTATTTAGGATCTGTGTTTAAAGGTGAATCGATCTCTTTATCGTAATCTCATCACGATCCGATTCCGATTACATAGAACCAAAGACATTACAATATATATGTAACAAATAATATAATGTAAAAATATGTCAATATTAATCATAAGAAAAAAGATTACACAGTGTGTCACACGTGCTATCACTCACATGATTAGCTTGCAGGGCACTTGTAACTAGCAATCTTTCCTAAGGATAAGCATGTCATCAATATAAAGTAAGAGAATAATAAAATCCTCACCAAACTATTTGATATACATATAATGATCTGAAGCTGTTCTTTTGTATTCATTTTTAATCATAAATGAATCAAACTTTTTATACCACTGTCTTGGAGCTTTCTTCAGCCCATACAAGCTCTTCTTCAACTTGCAAACAAAAATTTCTTCACCTTTGATTTTGTAGCATTTCAGTTGCTTTATATAAATTTTCTCCTCCAAATCACCATGAAGGAAAGCTGTTTTCACATCTAACTGCTCAATCTCTAAGTCTAGGTTAACAGCAATACCAAGAGCAACACGGATAGAAGACATTTTAACCACAGGAGAAAAAATCTCTTCAAAGTCAATACATTTCTGTTAACCAAAGTCTTTCACAATCAATCTAGTTTTATACTTAGGTTGAGAACAATATTCTTGAGTCTTCAACTTAAAAAACCACTTGTTCTTCAAGGCTTTACTTCCCTCTAGTAGTTGCACCAAATCATATGTATGGTTCTTATGTAGAGAATCCATCTATTCCTACATAGCAATAAATAACTTCTTTTTCGGCTCACTTTCAATTGCTTCATAGTAACTCTCTGGTTCACCTTTATCAGTAAGCATCACATACTCATCTGTAGAGTATCTTCTGGAAAGTTGATGTGGCCTAAAAGATCTTTTTAACTGAGGTTATGTGAGAACTTGCTCTCTTTCTTCTTTCTACTCAACATGTCCTACAGGTAGATCAACATCTGGCTCTGCACTATCTTCCTACACATCTCCCCCTTCACCCTAATATACTAGAGGAATAACTAGGTCACAGTTTATAAATCTCTCTGTAGAAGTCTTAGTTGGTGCCTCATTCTTCAAATCCTCAATGGTTTGATCTTCAAAGAAGATAACATCTCTACTTCTGAACACATTCTGCTTTTCTGGATCCCAAAGCTTGTAACCAAACTAATCATGTGAGTAATCAAGAAAAATACACTCTTTTGTCTTACCATCCAACTTGGACCTCTCATTATCTAGAACATATGCAAATGCATGACAACCAAACACTCTTAAATGCCTATAGGAGACATCTTTCCCTGACTATACATGCTTTGCAATATCACCATCTAGAGCTGTATATGGTGATAAGTTGATCACATCAAGAAAAATACACTCTTTTGTCTTACCATCCAACTTGGACCTCTCATTATCTAGAATATATGCAAATGCATGACAACCAAACACTCTTAAATGCCTATAGGAGACATCTTTCCCTGACTATACATGCTTTGCAATATCACCATCTAGAGCTGTATATGGTGATAAGTTGATCACATCAACTGCAGCCCTTAAAGCCTCATCCCAAAATTTTTTGGGTAGCTTGGTTTGTGAAAGCATACATCTGATCTTTTCTATGATGGTGTGGTTCATCCTCTCTGCAATTGCACCATGGGTTTCATCATTGCCCTCTGCCTCCTCTCCCTTGTCGCCACGCAGCACGTCGTCGCAACCCTATAAAACCTCCTCTCTGTCAAAGCATACTACTCCATCATCAAGTAAAAGAAGCCCCTCATCGTCGCCCTCGTGGACCTCCTCGACACCCTTAGCATGCCAATTTGGTCCATCAAGGATGCGCTCAAGGTCCTATTCAGCCTAGCCTTTTACCCACGTAATTGCATCTCCCTCGTTGAGCTGGGCGTTGTCCCACCCTCTTCGCATTGGTGGTGAAGGATAGGCAGAGGGGGGCAATGGAGGACACGATAGCGATGATCACCTGGGTGGCAGGATGCAACGAGAGTGTAGAGGCATTCCAGAGGATGGACGACATTAGCATCCTGGTGGATCTGGTGGTTGGGCAAGCGAGAGGGAGAGATAATGCTGCAACTACACTATTGAACCTAGTAAAGAATGACGGAGATAAGACAATGGGAAGACATCAAGGAGGTGGATGGGGCGAAGGTGACCGTGAGGATTCTAGTTGATAATGGCAGTAGGATGAGCGCGAGGGGAAAGAACAAGGTGGAGGCGTTGTTGAGGGTTCCAGAGAGCAAGCGGGGGAGCCAACTATATGATCTTGATAATTCCAAAACTGGCATTGATTACTCTGTGCCACAAACGTCGTTCCATGACGGAGCCGCATAGCACTTTGTCACCTCTCTACATTTACCACCATTGACGTTATATGTTGTCACCAACTGGAACGTTAAAATTATCTTTTTATTTTTTGTTTTCATATTTTCGTTCGTAAAATCAATAACGTTAGACTAAATTGATCTAGATATTTTACTTTCGTAACTATATGTAATTTTTAACATATAAGAATTGAGATACTAAAATAGCTAATTAAAGGAATAATCTATACTTAGCCCGATTAATGTGAATGAGAGATTTAAATTCTAAGACCTCAAAGTTACGTAAGTTACTATCATAAATAATATATTTTTATAATATTTTTTTATCTATGCTTCTATGAAATTTCTTATTCCCAACATGAAATTTTATAGAAGTTAAAAAGGAAAAATAAAATCTGTTGTTCGTGATAATAACTTACGATAAACTATGAATCTCTCAATGTCTTCTGGTTCTAGCTCATGTTGTTTATAAAACAATAAATTAACCCTCTATTTATAGGAGGTGAAACCAAGACTTTGACTTGAAATTTAATAAGGAATTGGACCATATTTGACAGATGTTAGCGGACATGAAGGAATTAAGACCGAAGGCCTCCGTTCGGCCAATCGCCGTCGACTCCACTAATGATATTTACCCTCAAGTCCCAGATGAAACAAACATCGTAAAACGCCCCGGACATCGCCGCTGGAAACCATACGCACAGTTCAACAAACAACGAGAAGGGAAGAACCCACTCCCATAGTACCTTTGAGTAATTTGAGGCATGGGACGGTTCCCGGATTCACCCGGCACGGATCCTTTGCTACATAAATCAGGCGACGAGACGAGGCCCATACAAATCCCTCACCCCGGGGATGCTGGAGTCAGCAGGCAGTCAAAACGCATGGTGTGCTCGACAGTCTTGTTTTCGTGTATATTCCCTATCAGTTGGTATGGTGTCAGGTGTTACCGCGTCCTCGCCGACTAAGATTAAAGAGTCGCCAAAGCCGGAGAAATATCACAGGTATTGAGCTTGTATTCTTTCTCTGTTCTCTTCCCACCACTGCTTTGCGCGGACCTCCCCGAACCTTTCTCGGCTGAGGAAAGCAATCGTTTGATTACAACGAGGCAAAGGAAAAGGAAATCAGGAAAGAGTCTCACCTGAATCGGACGCGGCGAAGCTCTCGGGTGCCATCAGCCAGTTCCCGGATGGTGATGTACACCCCGGGCTCGTCATTCTCCACCCACTCCGTCAAGTCGAGGTCGCTGGCGTTGCTGATGGAGATGGAGGCTCTGGATGACGTGGTGGTTCTCGATGCGTCCATGTAGGAGTTCTCTACCTTCACTCCCGAGACACCAACCGCGGTAGCAGCAGCAGCGAAGGCGGCGGGATTGAAGTACTGTGGGAGGAGGAGATGTTGGGAAGGATCTGGGACAGGCGGACAGTAGGCTGCTTCCCCGGAGGTAGACGGTGGGACATACGTGTTTGTGGTGAACCGCTCTTTGCCCAGTGGAGCGTGGTCTGATGGCCCCTCCCTCGAGTTGAATGATGACGACCACTCCCTCTGCATATTATTATTGTTATTATTAGTATTACCGTCTCTTTGGTTTTTGTTTGATTGCTAGAAACGATGGGGGGGGGACTGTGCGGTATACCGACCTCGCCATCATCGGATCCGGGCGGAGTAGGGAAAGCCTGGCGGCTGAAACTCCGCACGTTGTACAGCTCCATGATCCGGTCGTAGTTCTCGCCCCACCACCTCTGCGCCTGCCACTTATTGAACATCTCCCGGCTGTGTCATCCCCTTATCCCATAAGTATCATCAGAAAGTCCCAAATGTGACCCTTTAAAAAAAATAATAATAATCAAATTATGTACCTGAATCGGATGCGTTTGAGGTCATTTCCAGCGCCGCCGGGAAGGGACACGAAGGTGATGTGGACACCGGGTTCCACCTGTGCCATCCACTCCTTGGGCTCTGCTTCCTCCTCCGGCGCTACTACATCCTGCTCTCTTTCCTCCTCTTCATGCTGGCCGACTTTGTTGTTGCTATAGCTCGAAAAATCCCATGCAGGCGTCGAGCTCGAGCTGCCTCCCGCCCCGATGCAGTCATACTGGCTGCCAGCATCGGAGGCCACGTCTCTGTCAAAGTAGTTGCTGCGGTGGTGGTGGAGGCTCTTGCTCTTGCCCAACGACGAGCTGCTGCCGCTGCCGCCTTTGCAATGGCGATGCGTGCCGGATAACTTCAACACCATGTCCTTAAACTGAAGACGATAAAAAAAAACTCGAAGCTAATTACGGTGCTCCTTTCATTTGGCTCGCAGCAGCAGGAGTTACAATACACTGATGAATGACTAGAGCCAGCTGTGCCACCTTTGCCGTGTCCGTGCCAAACGATGATGATATCAACCGCTGCACCATGTAATTTAATTGTACAAACATATGCACATCCCCAACAGGAGGCTTTCGAGTGTGTTTAGACCCTACTTTACTAACTGGCAAATCTGGATTATATTAGCTTGTCTATAAAGCGGATCTCAATTATAGCTGCTACAACAATCCCCACTTTGGCCCATCAGAACATCGGCGAGGCCGACAAACCAGTTGGCGTTCGTGATTATGTTACCACAATGAATTCTTAATTAACCACCTTCCGATATCGATTGAAGCATCGATGGTGGGGACAAGCCCACACAAGGAGAGTGGATTCCGACAAGTTAACATGGGGAGATCACTACGGTCGCAGCTCATGTCCCTTCATAGGACGACCGAACGGACCCTACTTGTCGATGGGTGCAGCAGCTCTTCTGACAAAAAAATTAAAAAAATAAAAAGTCTACAGGCCACTTCATTTACAGTACCGGTCACACACTCTCCAGGTGCCACAATATTAATATCTAATTGTAAAAAAAAAAAAGGGATAGGGGGGTAGTTCATCACGAAAGTTTTCAAGCGCTACAATCTGGCATGTCATGACCTGAGAAAAGTTGGGCACCCATTAATTGCTTTAGATGTGACAAAACTTGCAGGGTGGGAGAGTAACCTTTGGGTGCGCGTCCTGCCCTGAGAAAGGTAAGGTAGGCCCCCAGATAGAAAGCTAAGCTGCTGCCTTGACCACGAGGTAACTACCGTCGGTAGGGAGGGGTTCAAAGGAGACTGTAGTGGCGACGGACCACCACTCTGCCTCTGCTCCATCCCGCTTTATTCTCCGTCCCTCGGTGGTGCACTCTACCCAATCCTCGTCCTTAATACACCCAATGGGATCCCTTTCTAACAAGCGCTCCTTTTTAAGAAGACCCGAGGCCATATCTTCCCTACCATCGAAGAGGAGAGAGCGAAATGACCTCTATCCCACTCCTACCTTCTGGGGACCGACGAACATACCAACGTTCCATCGCTGTGTCCATCCCCGGCCTCAAAGGACGAGTGACCTAAGTGCTTTGCTGGAAAGCTACCAGTTGTTTAACCCGCTCTTCTCTCACTTATGTCCCCTCTTTCATTTTCTAAGGATGAACCAACAGGTGTTTTATCTCCTTTGGGTGCCACCCTCTGCAATGCTTCCAAGTCAATTGGTCCAGTCCATCCTTCCAAGTACCACGCATACTGTCACTACAGCAACCATTTGTGCGTGCGGCAAGTGGTCGAGCAAACTGTGTGTGTGTGTGTGTGTGAGAGAGAGAGAGAGAGAGAGAGAGGAGGGAAGTGGTTGATGAAGACGGAACCTGAGATGTGAGGCTTTTGACGGCGTCTCTGGAGCTTGGTTTGCTGGGTGCAGGTGCAGCCGAAGGGTCCTCGCCGTCTCCCTGCTCGTGCTTGGAGCACGCGACGCAGGCCAGCATCGTCGAGCTTGTCCTTCTGTTTCCCACCACCACCAGCAGAGCCTCCCTCCCTGCAAGGCAAACGAAAACAGTCAGTACGCCGTAGCAAAGGGAAAGGCTGAGCCCTGCCCGACAAAACACAACCGTTCTACAATGGTTTTCAGGAGATTCGGCGATTTTCCCCAATTCCTTCTTCTCTTTAAGCCAGAATGGTGAGAGGACGGAGACTGTCTCATTCATTACATGGATTGTCGCCTCTTGACTCTGAAAGGGATCAAATACGTCCAACTCCCTTCGTACTTGTGCAACCCACTATGGACGAAGGGACGCCGGAAGAGTGAAGGGAGGGGAAGTTGTCAGACATAGCTCGATACGAGACTCCGCAAACATACACGAATGTAGATAAAAGAAACAGAAGAGAGAGAGAAACCCAAAATTTAAAGATCAAAATAGCGATCTCAAAGATTAGCTTACCGCCGATTCTGGCACTTGTACTCTTCTTTGCTCGATTCTTTCTTCTGTTCTTCGCTGCAATCAAATCCTCGACTACTAGCAACAGAATAAACTCAACGACTCGATCTCTGTTGCTAGCCGAGGAGTTGCCTCTGCTCTCAAATCGTTGAGGTCAAAATACCTACGAAACCAAACACAAAATTACGGAGAAAAAGAAAAGAATCGATCGAATGACAAACACCATGTCGAAATCACAATCAAAACCACCCGATCAACTCCCCAATTCACAAGCGAGAACCGACTACCTTTCGTTCCGAAGATCGAAACCAAAAGAAAGAAAACGATCGAGCGAGCGAATAGGCTAAGCCCTAACCTCTTACATCTCACCGATCATGCACTTCTTCGACTCCCTGGTCTCGATTCCAACTGCCGCATCAGAAATGAATGCGTTGCAACTCCTCTTACGAGATCTACATTCATCACCAGCGGCTATCGGACGAGAATGGAAACGGCTGCGAGGTTGGGGTGAGGATTGAGATCAAGGTGAGATTCCCCCAATTTGTTCTACTTCTTTAACCACCAAAAAATAAAGTAGCTCCGAATTCCCAAAGCGAAGGAAAAGCATTCGCCGCTCCAACTTGGGTTTTCGGTTCCACAATGGAAGTGCAGAGGGAATGGGCGAAGAAGCCCGCTCCCTGCGCTGTACTATATATAGCATAGCGTAGAATACCACCGGTCATCTGTAGCAGCAGCTGCATCCCCTGTGGGCTGTAGTCCCGTCTCCACTTCTTTTCGACGTAAACGGCCCCGTCATCGTACTTGCATACGCTAACCGCATGCAAGATCTGAGTCGTCCATCGCTTCCATCATCCCTGCAATCGAGCTGTCATGTCACCCTTCCCTTCTCCGACGGGTCCCATCTATCGGACGGCGTCGATCTGCCGTGTGCTCATCCACCGCAGCGATGGTTCGGTAACCGTACGATCCGGGCACCGCCTGCTCTGTCACCACCCCCCAAAAACATCCTTATTACCCGCTGATTGGTCCTCGTCGCACGGGCCCGTGACATCTCGTGCGCACTTGCCAAGTGACATCACTAGATCTTGACCGTCGGATGAAACGAGGCCAAGTGGTGGAATAGCATCAGCGACGAGCTGCCCCAGGTGGACGGCTGGGATCGATCGTGATTCTGTACGATCGCCCCGGTAGCTTAACGAAACGAGTCGTCCGATGCTTCGAGACACTTGAATTCTGTTGGGTTGCCAAATGGTTATTTGTTTGACTTTGTTCTAACGAATTCATTCCGTTTTCTCCTTCTTGTCCGGTTGACTAACGACAAAGAGGTCCTCAGTTTTTGTCCGGTTGTTTGATGTAGAGCATAGAAGTAAGATCGTAAACAGATGTGTATGATAAAGATGATCTATTTCCTTTTTCTCTAGATGTCATGGGATGTCCAGAAATAGGGGCGTAGGTCTTATACAGAACCAGTTTAGTGTGGTACGATATGCTATTCAAGATGTGTGCGTATATATATATATATATATATATATGATGCATGCAAGAGATCTACGTACCCGGAAGCATGCATATGGTGGTCAGTTTGACTCGTATCTCGTTATCGAACGGTCAAGAGGGGCATTTAAGGACGTCAGGGTCCGGTACGGAGTGCAGCCTTAGACTGCAAGCCACCGGCAGCTACAGGTGGCTAACCGGGCGACACCGCCGGAGCTACGGGTAGTCGCCGGTGTTTCCGCCCCCCCTTCCCTTTTTTTTTTTGTTGTTGTGGGTTCAGGTTGGCTTGGGATGTAAAGGTCGTGCAATTCTTGTTCCTCTCTATTCTTCCGAGGTCGTCCGTAATAATGAGAGAGGCATAGAGAAGCATTGGAAGGCGAGACGGAATGAAGGTCTGCAGCAAAGGAAGGCCCAACCGGAATTCGCTTTGAGGTGGCACACTTTGTCGTCTCGTTGCTCATCTCGCATCCGGCCGGCGGCTCTCCAGCCCAGGTAAGAAGATGGCAGTTATGTATGCATGCCTCTCTCTCTCTCTCTCTCTCTCTCTCTCTCTCTCTCTCTCTTTCTATCTCCTTATGTTGTTTTGGACAAGACACGACGTGTTGAAAGGAAAGTAAAGCATGATTTGGATCGAGTAGGACTGGTGTAACATCTCTCATGCTATTCTGGGACAGGACAAGATGTCTTGAAAGCAAAGTGTGATTAGATTGAGTAATTATGATGGACTTTTGGACTGGGGTTCTTGAAGCACAGTCACCCGAGCGAGTCAAAGAACGTCCTTGGGCTACAGCGCCACAATGCGTACTTGCATGATTCCCCTCTCTTCCTGCGAGTTCCATGGAAGAACCGGTTCTAAAATGGCTTCCCAAGTAAAGCTGAAGAGTTTGCATGCTTTACGACTTGTGTCCTCCGGGTCAAACTGTACCCACGCCTTAGACCAACGCTATCTACTTTAGCGGGTTGGGTCAGAGGCGGAGAGAGGATGTTGGAGACCAAAGCAATATCTTGTTCACTTCTTTTCGGGATGATGGATCTCGCTTGACTCATCAGCGTGCTGCTGTGGGTGGCGAAGGGGAAGGGCCCCTTCCACTGCAGCGTCCACCTTGACCGATAGTTCTATGACAGCTGAAGGATTCTACCCAGCGTCAAGTCTCCTATCACCAGCCATGGGTATCACAGGTGCACCACCACCACCACCACCACCGTGCTCGAGCGAGACAGCTACACAAGGATGCCGACGTACCTGTTGTCGGTCTACCTCAATTTTTTCTTTTCTCCTTTTAATTTGCTCCTACTTAGGCTTCACCATGTCCATACGTCTCGTAGCCTGCCACGCGCGACATGACTGCTCACGATAATGTCCACGTTCTTACGTTTGGATCGCTGCTGATGTGGTCTGCATTTGACTTGCCATGTCAGCCTATCGTTAGTAAGATCAATCCATGCTGCAGAGTTCCTCCACCTTCCATGCTTCCCGGACACACCACTGATTTCAGATTTGTGATCATCCACCCACATTCTATTTTTTCTTTCTGGTGTTTTTAATTTAAGTTATTATTTTTTAAATAAAATAATAAATATGAGATTGGAGCTCAAAATCTTGTGATATTCTGGAAACAAACACATCTGAAATGTATATTGAGGGTATATTTCAAATACAAATTGGTGCTTGGTAAGTTATTTTCAAATCCTAGATGTTATAATGTAAATGTTTAGATGCGAATAAAATTTGACCATCAACAACGTTTATAAATGTTTAAAAATATTTTAAGATATATTTTTAAAATTATAAGATTGCCATTATATAATCGAAACTTCGACTCTCATTTTCTCACAACTTATTTCGACTTTTATCACCGTCAACTCCTTTTTTCAAGAGTTTGTGCTACGCCACTTGCTCCATCGAGTGCCTTCTACTATAGAGTCACCACACCCTTAGCTTAATGTAATAATAATATAATTTAAGTAAAAATTAAACATGATTTATGTTGTTTATTAGACACATTTTTATTTTTTTTTAAAAGTTATTTTTATATTCAATTACATTACTATATTGTGTATTTAATATATATCTGAGCCATACAATTTTTTTTAAAAGATTACATACGTTCATTTATTTAAAAATATGTACTCACTTTTAAATAAATACCAAAAAATATTAAAAGGATAAATTAAACGCAATAACTATATTTCAAAACATACCATTCATTAGGTTGTGTCGTACACTCTGGTTCAGCCCGCACGTCACCCAATCATATCATTATGTTTCGGCCTCACCTTATCAGCTTGATGAACCCGGAGACGGGGCCCAGTTTTCCTCGTGACGGCACCTTCAAAAGCTTTCCAGGCCCCGTCCATCTACCTTAACATAGATTATATATATATATATATATATAAACATAGATGTGGGAATCTAAGATCAATCGTCTCGACACAATTGTACAGTAAAATAAATGCCACCTTGGAGAAATAGGCATCAGACAGCGGCCATTGAATGGGGATCAGTTGAGACCGTAGGATCCAATATCATCCTCGTAGTTCATGAACTTGTCCAGATCATCAAACTCAAACTCCAGCGTGCTTCCGCTGCCATCGGCTTCTGCTCCGACGTCATTCCCGGTGCCGCTACTCCCATCCAGGTTTGTGATCAAGCTGAGGAGCTGCTCCTCGTCGAACTCAAAGTGCAGCTGCTCGGCGGCAGCGCCACCACCACCACCACCGCCAACACCGGGGGCCGGGTCCACGGCCATGGCGTCGAGGCGTGACCTCGACGCCAGGAGGCGGGTCGGGAGAGGGCGCGTGAGGCCACCGGTGCCCTCGGGCCGCTTGTTCAACTTGAGGTTGAGGTCCTTGATGGTCAACTGCCTCTTGCCCAAGTGCGGGTTCCAGTAATTCTTGATCTCGTTGTCTGTTCGGCCCGGCAATCTTCCCGCTATAAGTGACCATCTGCAGCACAAGATGGAGGACACGTTACCATGTAGACCCGCAGAGAGTCGTAGTGGAAAGTCGACTTTCCACTATCCGATCGAAGTCATTCTGTAAAAAGGGCAGCACGACGGCCGGCCGGCCGGATCTCACCACACCTTCCTTCAAACCAAACGGTCCCTCAGGCGTGATCGGCATTGAAGTTTGGTTGCAACAAGGTGTCTCTGCCTCTCGTTGATCGCTTGTTCATTAAACCAGATAAATTCAGGAGGTGCTCTGAAGTCGAATTGGCCATTTACGTCGAGCAAGTATGATACAACATCAGGGTCTGCAAGCCGTGGACAGCACCTGCATGCAGCTTTCGGTGATGGAGGCCACTAACTGGTGTGGTTATCGGATCCGTCACCCAACGTAACCCAGTGATCTACCTACGATGTTTGCTTCACAGAAAAGAAAGGAAGAGAGAAGCTTTTGCCATCAAAATCGTAGAGAGAACTACAATTGTCAATGGCTACTAGAGAGTCGGTTCTAAATAATTAGGGCTCAAATACTTTGTCAAAGGCTACTAGAGGAAACTCATATGGAGTATGAAAATTTATGATCTTTCTAGGATCGGGGATTTATGAGTCTTTATTAGCTCTACCTCATTGTTAATGATGATGAAAAAAAAATCTATATCGTCTTTAACTCTATCTCATCTTTCCTTCCAATTATATAAGTCTTTTATTTACAAAGAGATAAACTTAAGATTTCGATTCTAACTTGTGTCTTAACAAATATTTTCAAGTAAAAAATCATATCTAATTATAATATTTATCTCGAGAGTCATCGTTAACGAGAGTTGTTAAATTATTATTTTTGAGGTTCTTCTGAGCCACATTTTTAAACTTAAAAGCACTATAAATACGAGGACTGTGGTACTCCTTCTAACAAATACTGAGACCTCTAATTGCTTGTCCTTTTCCTTTAATAGAATTTTGATTAGGTAGTTTGAAGAATAGATAGAACCCTAATTTGTCATTTCTCAGTAATTATCAGACTCGACAGAAATTTATGTACTAAACGTCTCATATTCCCTTCTGTGTGGTAGAAAGTGAAATTGAAAGTAAAAGGCGAAAAGGTTCCTCATGCTTTTACTTCCAAAACTAATTATTTGATTGTTCGTACCAAGTATTTATTTTCCCTTTATTGTATTTCTAATATCTTGATATTACTTTAAACTCGCAATTCATATACTTAATCCTGAAGAGTACGATTCTATTGAGCCATACTAATTATTAGTTAATGCATTGTTATACATGTGATATGAATCAGATTTGACTCCTCGTATGAGCGTCATGTAAATAATTTGATGTATTGATTAAAACAAAAACAAAAAAAAATACAAAAGAGCATACTTTGTAGATTTGGAGAGCCAATTATAGATTGATGATGTAAAGAGAAAGACAAACTTTAGTCTCGTTTCAAGTTGGAGTGGTACGATGCATGGATTAAACATTGGTAATCCCTGGAAGAGAGAGAGACGTTAGTAATTTAGTTTAGATTCCGAGGAGAATGATCGAACAGATCTATCCGTCTCATGGTTGCAGATTAAACCGACACAGAAAAAGGTAAAAGCGGAATTAAATGCTAACCGATCAGATGCTCGGACAGTCGCAATTTAATGCTCGAAGCTGCTGCAGCAGCCATGGGTCGGAATCATGGTTTCTTGGCCATCACAAATTTCTTTTGAGGTCTTTTGCATTCATCTATTTCTAACTTTTAATGCAGAATGGAAAGACAGAGAGAGCTCTACTGGCTATTAGACGGGAGAGAGAGAGAGAGAGAGAGAGGTAAGGAAACAAACCAGCTTTGTTGGGGAGAGTTCTCCAGTTCTTGTCGCCATGGATTTTAACGTGCTCCACCAGCTTCTGGTCCTCCTCAGCAGTCCAAGCGCCTCTATTCACCACGACGACGACCACACCCTTGTTCCCTCGTTCCGTCTTCTTCACCATCTTCCTCTTTGGCCTTACTCAAAAAGAGTGCTGGAAACCGAGCTCCCGTCGATGCTCAAATATACAGATGATTCCAGTAGCGGTACCGCTATATTACGCGAAGCAGTGCAAGTCTGTGCGCGGTCAGGCTATAGAGTGCAGAATGGGGGCTGGAGATCGAAATGTAGTAGCGATTACGGGAACTTGCATCTTCGCATTTATACGTAACACCTACAACATCCCTACAGCTCGCACCATAACGTGGCTCTACAGCAGCCATAGAGAGGAAGGGGTGGTGAGATTTGAGGACGCATCAGCCCTCGAGAGCACACCTACATGTATTCATCATATGATGTGGATTGGCAGATGATTCCCAACCACTCTTCTCCAACCTCAACTTGGTGAGAGGGTAGCGTACCTTTCGTTAAAAGTGAGCTCCACAGGGTGGATAGGAGGTATCCTGGGTTTAACAACCTTTTACCACTCCTCGGAACAACGACAGGCCTTCCAACGAGGTTAGTCCACTCGGGAGATAAGGCAGGAATTAATTACGGACTCATCGTTTGTCTTACCATCTACTTTGAGAAATTATATTGCCTTTGATGATATAGGACAGTTAGGTTCAACTCTAAGTCTCTCTCGCTTTCGTTAATAATTGACATCATTAAATGAACGGTTAACTTTTAACTTGTATGATTTTGATTTTAAATTATTTAAATCTTTATAATTTATACAAGCCCATAGATAATTCTAAGTTAACAAACGTCAAAATCTGTTTTTCTGACATATTGACTCATAATAAATTATTAATATAATTATATATAAATTAAATTAAAAAAAATCTATTTTAGTACTTATGGGTTTGATCATAAACAATTTATATTAATTGGTTTTGCTCTATGTCTATAATAATCCTTACACATACTAACTCATAATAAATAATCATAATAATATATATTTTAAATTAAAAAAATTGAAATCATCTTCAATAGTGAGAGGAAGCAACCACCAGTAGTAGCACCGAGCTGTTGCTGCATAGCAGAGCATCGTATGCACGTAGCCTCTCCCATGTTAGTGATAAACTCAAGAGTTTCTAATCTTGCCTCAGGTGGATGTGTGTCAACCAGTCCGACATTTATGATCTTTTGGTCCCTCTTGTACGTTTTTGTTCCTACCGTCTCTCACTTCGTTCTTTCCTACGCTCTGACTCATCGTGCATACGAGGTAGTGTTCTAGTTCTCCCTCACCTTTGCCTATGGCCTCTCCTACCTCTTCCTCTTTGCGTTCGTCCGTCACTACATCATCCTCGACAAGATAAATTTTTTTAACTTAAATTATATATATTATTATATTAATAATTTATTTTGAGTTAACATATCACATAAGTAGACTTAAAGATATAAAATTTTTTTTAGACAAGTAGAACCATAACGATTTAAATGGTCTAACCAAAACTACTAAAGCTAATATGAATATTTTTTAATATTAAATTATATATATCATTATATTAATAATTTATTATAAGTTAATATATCATGAAGATTTTAACGTATATTAACCCAAACTTAATGAAATAAACTTATATATATTATTTTTTAAAAAATATAAAAATTATTTTAGATATAAATAAATCATAACGTTAAAATGAATCTTTTAATACAGACAATATTCTCACGACAAAAATAGTGCAAAAACATGAAACCCTCCGATTAAAATGTCGTTTAGCGACAAATGGGACAGGAAAGGATGGGAAGTACGGAAGTGTTGTTTCATCCGTTGTGTCGTTTTCATACATTGAGTGCAATGAAGGTGGTCATCTGACTTGAATTTAGTTTAAGTTTTTAAATTAGATCGATGTCAAATTTAAGGTATGTTGCTATCACTAATTTGACTTTAAATTATTAATAAGTCAAAATTAAAAAAAGAGAGCTAATATAAACTTAGTAACTAAGATAAATAATTAGTTATTAATCATTCAAGTGAGTTCGAACCTTAAGACGATCAACCAACAACCTGTATATGATATAGATTTAAAAAGAAGATGAGCTAAGATAATAATCTGAGGTTGTTATAGATTTAAAAAGTTAGATTATATATTAGTGTGAAACCTGAACCATGTTAACTCTACTCAACCCGAGTTAGAGCACCCAACATTGGGAGGTGCATGCAAGAGGCAGGGCGGTCGTTGCTCGGTCTTTTCTCTCCCTCCATGTTTATAGATATAAATGTGATGGCCGGGCGTTGGCTTTTCATCCATGCGAGAGCTTCTGAAACGTAAGAGACCTCCTTCCTTGGCAAGCCCGCTATCATGGAGATTTCAATGGGAATGTTGTGGACTTACTTGTGTTAAATGAGGTTGGGTACGAAGGATGGCTGAACACAGCGCATCCCTCAATAATTCCAACCTCCTAACGAGATAGACGGTTGCCTTCTTAAGTTACATCCAGTGCTGGACACGGGACTTTAGTTTCTGAAATTTATGATAAAATATATTATAGATTTGATTGAATTTTAGTTATAATTATAGATTAATATAAATTATAGATGATAGATATTTTTTAATTAATTATTTTATATCGTTTTACTCTCATGTATGAATAAACAGGACCTCTCAGTTAACGTGGATATGTGATGTTATTGAAAGATTACAATTCTTTTCTCATCTTTTTTTAGTCATGTAAATGATGGAAAATCATGTAAGAGCATCACATGTGAAGTGAGGAGAATAGGAGGAACGACCACTAGAAGCTTTAGCCTATGAATCCTTTAGCCCTCTCTTATCTGTAAATGTCTCTATCAAATTAACCCTAATGGATACCACGCTATCGAGTACTGGATCTCTGTCCAACTATCTAAGCCTATTAGATTATTGTATCCAACAATATCTTATTAGTTATTATTGGATCTCATCCATAGGATCTAATAATATGGTGGGTTATTGTATATCCAATAAAATAGAGACTCCACAGATATCTCATATCCGAACCTTTACTCGTCGCAACATATACCATTTGTGTGTGACTCTCTAGGCCCATTACTGAGTTGGCTATGAGTTGCACCTGTTAGATTTCTTTCTGACTCAGAACTCATTCTCACTTAAAAAATTATTATCTCATAACAATTCAGTTAACTCATCAAATATGGACGTGCTAGGCCACTACGCCATAGTCTCTAGATACATAGGGGTCTAATCCATTGGACATGTCTATCTTCAGTTATTATATATTTATAGTCCATTATCATCTAATATTTCATATATCGTATATTAGACATAGTATTATCAGACCTCATACAGAATCCATTCGAGTCTTACTATAATTAGTTTCTCCCATAGAACTCATTTCTCAATCCAAACAACCCTGACTAGAGATTTGCTTGAGCAAGAATCACACGAGATATTCCACTCGTGATATTGAGAGTGAATGATCTTCTATTGATACTCAATTACCTTCGTAAGGTTGACTACCAATCTCGATAATTAGTTGCACTAGATCTAAAATTTCTATACTTATAAATCTGATATTAAAAAAATGAGTACTCAAACAAGACATCCTTGATGTCTCAAGTCTAAGGACCAGAAACACAACTGAGATTATGGAATCGTTGTTTGATATTGGGTATCATTAACCATCCTTGTTGTTGGTTAGTTTATGCTTTTATTTCTACAATTATCCCTATTGAGTTTTTCTTTGTGTATGCGAGTAAATGATATGACAACCATCATGGTACGGGGTTAGTGGGCCTTAACTTCACAGCGAATATCTGGATTGAGCCCCTCAATAAATGTTCCTAGTAGTTGTTTTTCGTACCAATCTTGTGATTGGTTTAAGAGGCATTCAAATATACTCTGGTACTCATGTACATTAGAAGTCTGACGTATTTTGGCGAGTTATCCATAAATGTTCTCATACTCCGATGGTCTAAAGTGAATCAAAAGTCCGCTTTTGAATTACTCTCACGAGGATTCTCCATGAGTGTGTTTGTACCAATCGTACCATTAGATCATATTTTCTTTAAGTTTGTACCAATCGCACCATAGTGGTTATGACAGAAGCATGACCGTGATAAAGGGATGAAGAGGAAGAAGATGAGGGTAGTGACAAGGGGTTCGGCGAGACTCTGTAGTGGAGGAAGCAGTGATGATGGTGATTAGATATAGGCATCGACCGTGGGTTACAGAGGGAGGCAGCAATCGTAGCGATGTCGGTGTGAGGATAATGGTGATAGCAGGTTTGTTGCTTCATAGGTGGAGGATAGCAGCCAAGGAAATGGGGGTGTCATCGATGTGGCTATGCAGCGGGAAGCAGCGACTGGCGACATGGTTGCAAGCAGCAGAAGGCTAGAGACAATGATGCTAGGTAGGGGTTGCGTAGAGGAGGGTGTAGCTGGGAAGCAGTGGCGACACTATTGTGCGTGGCAACATTATGGAAGAGGAGGAAGCAGGGTGTGGTTGGAGCGGTAATAGAGGATGAAGTAGGAACGAGTGGCAGCAACGAAGGTTGCGTGGGCTGCATGGGCTGCAAGCGGCTAATGGGGTGGGAAGCAATGAGCATCAGAGGAGGCAGTGGGAAGCAGTGGAGATGAAATCATTGAGGAAGAAGCGACAACAAGGAAGAGGCATTGATAGCAGAGGCGGTAAGGGCGACAAGGAGGTTAAGGGCAGCGATAGCAGGACAACGATCGAGGGCTAGGCTACGATAGTGGCAGGTGAGACACAGGAAGAAGGCAGGAGTGTAGGGTGCGACAGAGGAGGGTGCGACTAGGAGCGATGGGCAGCTGGGTAATGATAGTGGCAAGGAGGAGAGAAAGGGGTTGAAAGGAGTGATTGGGCAGCGATAGTGGTATAAGGAAGCAGGGTGCAACTGTAGGGGAGGCACCAACGACAAAGCTGTTGTGCATAATCGTGGGTTGGGGCTACGATAGGAGGGATGGCAGCATGAAGATGGCCACAGTAGAGGGGAAAAAGGGAGATGGCAATAGTGGAGGGGAGGAAGATGGCGACTAGGCAGCAACAACAACAAAGGGAGATAGTAGGGAGAGGCAGCAACAACAAAGCTATTGTGCGTGGCCGTGGGCTAGGGCTATGGTAGGAGGGTTGGCAGCATGAAGATAGCTATAATAGAGGGGAAAAAGGGAGATAGTAGTAATAGGTGGTAGCGAGCGCTGAAGAGGAGGGGAGGAAGATGGCGACTAGGCAGCAATAATGGCAGGGGAGGAAGAAGGGGGCGACAGAGATGGCAGTGGTAGGAGAGTAGAAGGCAACAACGATAACGTTGCTATGCATGGCCATGGGCTGGGGGCTGGGAGGTAGATGCAGCTGTAATGGGAGATGGCAGGGAAGAGACAACGACAATGACCATGTGATATGGTTGCAATCTAGGGTTAGATGGTAGCGATGGCAGCAACAAGATATGGAAGACAATGATGATGATGATGACAGCGACAACGATGTAGATAGCGACAATGATTGTAGATGGCAAGAGGAGCGACTGCGGAATCACAATAGAAATGCCAAGGGTCATAACTCTAGTACCAATTGATAAGAACCCTTAGGTTTCTATCAAAGAGGAATAGAGATAAACTATTACTTCGAGAAGATCAGGCCTCTTTGATCACTTTGAGGGGATTTGCCTCCTTGATCTGTATAAGGGATCGATCCTCTTAGGGTTTTGTATATTGGCTAAAACAAAACTTCTTCATTGATTGCTTGATTAAGAGTTTACACTATTTTTCTACCAAGAGTCCCTCTAGGCTTGGACTTAGAGTCTCACTAAACTTGGACTTTTAACTAATTGATAGAAATAACTAAAAATAATAACTGACTTCATTCTAACTGAATATAATAACCAACTCCAACCAACTCATAACTGACTCGATTGGGCTCACCCGACCTGTAACCGACTCTGACTAAATAAACCAACATGACCTAAATATAATTAATTATGGACCAATAGACTGAACCCTGACAGGATCTTAACTTATAAGTTTATGAAGTATGTCTTATATTCTTTTCTATTATCACCCATTTATTATTATTTATTTTTTATCATTGTTTTCAAGAGATTTTATGTGGTCATAGTCATTAATACAATATAAATATAATAAAGTAGTAATTATTATATAGAATGGTTTTTTTTCCTATTTCCTTATCTTTCGCTTCAATCTAAGTCCAAACAATTGTGGGACATCTATGATACACAAGATATTTAGACCAACAATAGTAAGATCTCTATTGATTAAATAATGGTTTGCACTTTTATATCATGGCTGAGTTGGCATCACAATTTGGTCTATTCTGAGTATACAAAATTATCAGTGTAACCAATGAGCAGGGGATGTTGTGGTATGTCTATCGTGTCATAGACTTAGCTAAATTTACCTAAGCCGTGCGGCACCTTAGCAACAAACTTGAAGACTTAGTTGAAATTACCTAAGTCGGAAGCAACCTTGCCTAATGTTCAAGAATTAACTGGGATTGCTTAAGTCTTAAAATACCGAAGCGTTATTTGCCCGCAAAGGGTCAGCCCACTTACAACCTCGTGTAGATCCCGAAGGACTTGCAAAAGAGAAGTTGATTAGTTTTGAAGATGAGCAAAAGACAAGTCCCGACATTTCACAGAGAGCACAACTCTTACAAGCAATTTGTCGAACACCTTGAGTGCAACAGAGAAAGAGAGAAAAGAGAACGAAATAGGACTTCAAAGGGATATAGGAATAGTCACAAGTCCACAAACAATGGTTCACAAAGTATCATACGCAAGTCAAGTTTAACTATTAATGAATGCTCACACCCGATACTATCCCAAAACCTCTGCCCCCCCTGTACCACCCGGGTGGTTCCAAGGGAATAAGATAGTTACCACTCAAAATGCATGCCGCAACATGCAAAAATGACCCAAAATTGGGTCATTTTGGGCTGTTTTGGTTCTGCACAGTAAACGATCATTCTACAACATTCCAGACTATTTCTGCTTGCATTTCTTAGGCAAGTACACATATAAACAAGGTAAAATAGGCTGCCAAACATCTGTACAAGTAAGTAAAAACGACAAATGGTCCGTTGAGTGAAGGTGTTACGGTTGAGCGATGATCGTTCGTGATATTCTCCCCCACTTAAACTGTTGATGCCCTTGTCGATGCTTGTTGGTAGGATTTGACACGGGCTTCTTCATGTCGTAGGGCATCTTCTGGCTCCTAACTAGCTTTTGTTCTGAGAAGCTTTTGCCACTTCACCAAATACTCAATTTATTCTGCTCCATTGTGTCACGGACTTAGCTAAATTTGCCTAAGCTTTTGCCACTTCTCCAAGTCAATGTGGCTAGTTAGCTGGGAAGCAACCCTAGAGTGATGCAAGTGCCTCTCGACGTACCATAAAAGCCAAAAGTATCATGATCCAAGTTTCAGAAGGGGATGTCACCCTATCTAGAGAAGCGAAAACTCCAACGCAAGAGCAGTATGCTCATCATCAGACATCAACATGAAAAAGTGGAAGAGAATAATATGCTTCTATTGACTAGGAAAGTTCGGACTTGACTGCTTACAACAAATCAAGCATATTACAAAGACTATGTATGTGATAAAAAAGAAATTATCAATTCTAGTGAACAGGGAGCCATGCTCAAGTTGCCACCCGATAACAAAGCATGATGGTAGGCCTCCTAGTCAGATTCAAGGTTTGCTGACCCCCAATGATGGATGACTAATACTTGTACATACCGAAGCCACTTCCAAAAGAGTGAGGGATTGGACCCTCGCCCTTGCCTACTCGGTCTTCGCTAGTCGAAGATAGGTCTTGTGCCTCCTCGCCCTTCGCTAGGGCCCCCTCTAGATCAAACTTTAAAACTTGAACCTCCTTCATCTGGGTTATTACACTAGGATGAATGCCTGCAACCACGGGGGTTTTTGAAGAAACTTCTTGGGACCCTATGATCGGGGGATGAAATGAAAGGTAAAACAAGATAGTACAGACAAAAATCGTCGATCATGGCTCATCCAACAAGAAAAAAAGCCACATTCACAAACGAACTTATCATGACCAAGATAGTAGAGGCCCCCGCCTTGAGCCATGACATCAAACGAGATGTTGTGAATAAGATCTCTCAGTCAGAAATTGGCAAGCAATGGGGATATGTGGCCAACTAACCTTACCATGACCAAGGCTGAATTTTCTACCCACCACCTTGAGGGTGTTAGGTGGGCCTATATGACAATAATATATTATTCCATTAGATGAGACTCAGTATTAATAGATTCCTTGTATGAGGTTCAATTGGACACAAATTGAGATTATTGAATAGAGATCTAATAATCCAAGAGGTGACGATAATTGGATAGAGATCTAATACTTACTAAGGTAATATCCTTTAGGATTTAAGAGACTTTATATAAATAGAAGATAGAGACAGCTAAGAAAGATGATAGGCTGTATCTTTGGCTGCCCCCTCTTATTCTCCTCCCTCCCTTCTCTTCTCATTCGACCACTCCTCTACCTATCGCATGATGATAGCAAAAAAGAAATGAGCTCTTTTTCTACATTCGCTGTAAGGTGGTGCATAAAAGCTACGAAGAAGATGCGTAAAAACTACGAGTTATACACCGCGATTGGAGGAGCATCACTGCATCGATCTACCGTATGTAAGATTATGTGGCCCTTTATTAATTGAATAAGATATATTATGGATTATTTGGATTCTGAGAAAAGATATTAGTCAATATTAAATAAAGTTCATACTATATTGGGATATTTTAGGGGATGCCCTTGATAGAAGGAACTCTCCTAATAACTTACCCTAGACCCTCTGCTCTCGCCTATAAATAGACAGGACCTACTATAAACCCAAGGCACGAAAATGCACGGCACAACAAAAAATGACAAAGGGGTGAATAGATCAAGAGATTACAGTTATCCTCTTAATCTAGATCAAGAGATTACGGTTATCCTCTTGATCTCCCAAAACCATCAATTAAGGTGGTCCTGTGAAAGGATAGGAAGAGAGGAGAAGGGGTCTAGATCTATTCTAGTTCATCTTGCAGATCGATATCTCGACGTTATTCAAATCTGATGGGCGGTGCTCTTGAAGATCTAATTTGATCTCAATCATATGACATCTAAAGGTACGCATCATAAACAAATCTAGTATTATTTGATTTCAATCCTGGCATAATAGTTTTTTCCGCATAATAGTTTGCATGATTATGTTTTTTATGTAATAATTGGTATCAGAGCCTAGGTTTTGAGATAAAAAATATTAGATATATTATTTTTGTTTACGATGCATTGATCTGAATATCTTATTGATCTGTTTTTCTATCTGTTAATTTTAATCGTTTGCTTACGAACGATTCTTGATAGTCGTTGTGTATTAAAGACGCAACAATCTTATCGCGTTTTGGATCACTGTGGCAGCGTGTCTGACTTGCCGTGGCCACCGCTTGAGCAAGGGTCGCAGGCGGTGTAGCAGAGGCGCGGCCAGACGCCGCCGCTGCGATGCCACGTCCCAACGGTCGACGACGTGGCGCGGTCGGTCGTCATGACCCCGGAGTCGCAAGCCGCAACCATGCACTAGAGTCGCAGAGGTCGCTTGCGGCTGCCGCTGCGGCGTGATGAAGAGAAAAGGTTAGGGTTTTTCCATCAAAAAAATTACAGTTTTACCATTCTACTCAAATTATAGTTTTACCATTTACCAAAATTATAGTTTTACCCTTCAGTTGAATAGGATTATTTACAGTTTTATCCTTATAATTTATTAATCCTATAATCTTTAAAAAATTTGTAATTCTTTTTTATATATTTTTTTTATAATTACAATTTTATCATTATAAAATTGAAAAATTTTGGTTATTTTCTCAATTATAAAATTGATCAATATATAATCTAATAAGATTTAATTATGATTATATTTTTTATTATTCAATGATTATATTTTATTATTTTTTTATCAATTTATTTAATTGGACTTATGGGCTTCTCTAATTAAATAAAATTAATTAGTAAAAATTATAAATTATTGTTTCTTTATAGTTTTCTCATATGAATTATTAATTATATATGTTAAATCCAATTATTAGTTTTTGGATATTTATTTAGTTCTTTACATGTAAATATTAGTAATTATGAAATAATATTTATTTTTCACATAAATGCACAATTTATGTATTATCATGATTACAGTTATCATATGAGTTTTTTCATGCTGATTAAGTGTTTAATAATTATTATGGTTGTTATCCTATTATTGAATTGTCTCAGCATAAAGTAGTTTTAATGAACTTGATGAATATTATTTGTAGTTCATCTCCCAAAGTAGCCTGGGATGATAGGCTTATAGGATATGAAATATAATTAAAGTCTTATCATTCATATGATAATTTAATTTGTATTTTATATTACTGTATTGGTCTTGTAGTCACCAAAGTGGCCTAGATCAATGATTTATAAAATTACATTAAGGAACAAGTCCTCAATGACATTAAAGAAATAATATTCAAAATTACATACATAATTAGGAGATTTAGATAATCCTAAAGGATAATTTGTCTCAAATAATGATGTGATGGGGTAGGATGATACTGTATTGGATATCCTTGTAGTTCAGAATTGTATACCCAAAGGTAGCAAAACTATTCCACAAGGATGATATCAGTCCTCCATAAATGATCTTGTATGAACACTAGATATGTCAATATTTTTACCCAAAGGTTAAATATTGATGATATCAATAGTTAATCATATTTTGGTAAAACTCAAAGTATTAATGTTATTTTATATTCTACAGTAGCATTTCCATCCATACATTCTCATGCTTCTAGTGTCCCTGTACTCTCTGGATCAAATTATTCAGAATAGTTAGAGCACGTGCAATTTACATTGGGCATACTAGATCTTGATTTAGCATTGCTTGTTGAAAAACCCACAGAATTAACTGATAAAAGTACTGTAGAATAATTCAATTAAATGAAAGCTTGGGAAAGATCTGATAAGCTTAGTTTAATGTTCATAAGGATGACAATTGCAAATAATATAAAGACTTCATTACCGGTTGCATCTAACGCACGTGAATATTTAAAGGTTATTGAAGACAGATTTAAATATGCTGATAAGTCATTGGCTGGCACATTAATGAAAGAACTGACTAGAGCTCAATATGATGGTACTCGAAGAATTTAGGATCACATCCTCAATATGGCTGACAAAGCTGCCAAACTTAAGGCGTTGGGAATGAATGTTGATGAATCTTTCCTTGTGCAGTTCATTCTTAATTCTCTTTCTTCTCAGTTTAGCTCATTCAAGATTCACTACAATACAAATAAGGATAAGTGGGACTTAAATGAGTTAACTAGTATGTGTATTCATGAAGAATTAAGATTAAAGCAAGAAAGTTCATATAATGTACTAACAACTACTCAAGGAATTGGTAACAAGAAAAGAAAATCGAAGCGTCATCCATTTAAGAAATTTGCCGGGTCTGGAAGTGTTAGACCAACTATTGAAAAGAAAGCTATTATAGTAAAGTGCTTATTTTGTGGTAAGAATGGACATGTAAAGAAGTATTGCATTAAAAGTAGGACTTGGTTCGAAAAGAAAGGTATAAACTCAACCTTTGTATGTTATGAATCAAACATTATAAAAGTTCCTTCTAATACATAGTGGATTGATTCTAACGCTTCAACTCATGTTACTAATAATATGCAGGCATTCCTTTCAATCCAGAAACCAAAAGAACATTAAAGATTCATAATTATGGGAAATCGTCTCAAAGCAAAAGTGGTATCAGTATGGACTTATCGCTTACGCCTAGAGACGGGTCATCTGATGGATCTGAAAGACACATGTTCTGTTCCTACAATTTCTAAAAATTTAATTTCTCTGTCTAGAATTGATGAGTTAGGATACTGTATTTCTTTTGGTAATGGTAAACTCAGCATATTTTATGATTTAATAAAAGTTGGTTTTAGAATTCTGTATGATGGTTTGTACATAATTAATTTAAATCTTGAGCTTGCGAATACATTATTGACCCTACAATCAAGTATTGGAATGAAATGTAATTCCAATAATAAAAGATTTTCTATATTGTGGCATAGACATTTTGGGCATATCTCTAAGAAAAGAATTGAAGGATTAGTAAAGGATAATATTTTAAAAAATTTAGACTTCACTGATTTTGATGTTTGCATAGATTGCATTAAAGGAAAGCAAACTAAGCATATAAAGAAAAATGCCACAAGAAGTAAAGAACTTCTTAAAATTATTCATACTCATATCTGCGGACCACTTCATATTCCTTGTTTTAGTGGAGAAAGGTATTTCATCACATTAATAGATGACCTGTCTAGATATGGCTATGTTTATCTAATATATGAAAAGTCTCAAGCTGTTGACATCCTTGGAGTGTACATAAATGAGGTCGAGAGACAATTATATAGAAAAGTTAAAATTGTCAGATCTGACATGTGTGGTGAATTTTATAGCAGATATGATGAATCCGATCAGAATATTGGTCCTTTTGCTAGATTCCTAGAAAACAGGGTATTTATACTCAGTATGTATTACCAGGTGTGCCATAGCAGAACGGTGTTGCTAAAAGGTGAAATCATACTCTTATGGATATGTTTAGGAGCATGATGAGTTATTCCTCTGTAGTTGAGTCAATATGGGGTGATGCTCTCAGGATAACTATGTATATCCTGAATAGGGTTCCTAGTAAATTAGTTCTATCAACTCCATTTGAGTTATGAACTGGTAAGAAATCCAGTTTGAGACATTTACATATTTGGGGGTGTCTTGCAAAGATTAGAGTATTCAATCCACATGAAAAGAAATTGGATCTAAGAATAATTTTTAGATATTTTATTAGTTACCCAGAAAGATCCAAGGGATACAAATTTTATTGCCCTAATCATAATATGAGGATAGTAGAATCTGGTAATGCAAAATTTCTAGAAAATGGTGAAATCAATGGGAGTCAAAAGTCTCGAAGGATTAATTTTGATATTAAGGAGATTTAGGCTTCTTCTCCTATATTATCCCTTATTCGAGAAATTATTGTTCATCAAATCAATGAGAGAATTAATGAGGGTGAACAACAAAATAATATTGATGAATTCTCACATGATGTTGATGTCGCCGCTGATAGTCTTGTAGAATAATCATAATTAGCAAATTTGAGGAGATCTCAAAGAAAAATAAAACATACCATTTCTGATGATTATACGGTATATCTATAAGAATCAGATTTTGATATAGGAATGAAAAGAGACCCCTTATCATTTTCACAAGCCATAGAAAGTAATAATTCTAAAAAATGGTCTGATGCAATGAAAAATGAGTTAAAATCAATGGATCAGAATGGTGTTTGGGAACTCATTGAATTGCCCAATAATTATAAAAGAGTCGATTATAAATGAGTCTTTAAGACTAAACGTGACTCGGTGGGCAATATCGAACGATATAAAGTCAAACTTATGGCCAAAGATTTTTCTCATAAAGAGGGCATTGACTACCATGAGACCTTCTCTCCAGTTTCTCAAAAGGACTCATTGGGAATCATCATGACATTAGTAGCTCATTATGATCTTGAGTTACATCGGATGGATGTGAAAATAGCATTTTTGAATGGGGATCTAGATGAGGAAATTTATATGGAACCTGAAGGATTCATAGAAAAGAGAAAGAAAAGTTGGGCTTACAAACTTAATAAATCCATTTATGACCTTAAACAAGTTTTCAGACAATGATATATAAAGTTTCATGATACCATTACTTCCTTCGGATTTAAGGAAAATATTGTTGATCAGTGTATATATGTGAAGGTTAGTGGGAGTAAGTTTATTATATTGGTCTTATATGTGGATGATATATTACTTGCCAGTAGTGATCTTGGTTTGTTGCATAAAACCAAGATATTTCTAAACAAGAACTTTAAGATAGTTGATATGAATGAGGCATCCTATGTTATTGGCATTGAGATATTCAGGGACAGATCTAAGGTTTGTTAGGATTGTCTCAGAAATATTATATTAATCATATCTTAGAAAGGTTTAATATGCAACTTTGTAAAGCCAATGATACACCTATTACTAGAGGTGAAAAATTCAGCCAAAACCAGTGCCCAAAGAATAACTTAGAAATGAATCAAATGAAGAATATTCCTTATTGGTGTGCAATTAGAAGTCTATTATATGCTCAAACCTGTATAAGGTCAGATATCAATTTTGCAATCGCAATGCTAGGTAGAAACCAGAGTAACCCAGGAATAGAACATTAGAAAGCTGCAAAGAAAGTAATGAGATATCTGCAAGGGACAAAAGATTATATGCTCACATATAGGAAGTCAGATCAGCTTGAAGTAACGGGATATTCAGATGCTGATTTTGCAAATTGCCTCGATAGCAGGAAATCCACTTCAGGATTTGTGTTCATGCTGGCTGGTAGGGCAATTTCTTCGAAAAGTGTAAAACAATCACTTATTTCATCATCTATGATGGAAGCTGAATTTGTGGCATGCTTCGAGGCCACAAATCAAGCTTTATGGCTGTAGAATTTTATCTCAGGACTTGGTGTGGTTGACTCAATTGCCAAGCCACTAAAGATATTTTGTGATAATACTGCAGCAGTTTTCTTCTCTAAGAATGACAAGTACTCTAGTGGTTCCAAGCATATTGAGATAAAGCAATTAGTGGTTAGAGAAAGAGTCCAGAAACAACAAGTGTCAATTGAAAAATTAAGCACCACTATGATGATTGCTGATCCATATACTAAAACCTTGCAGTATAAAACATTTAAAGAATATGTTCTTAGAATGGGACTTGTGAACAAGCCATAAAGGATATGGTGATGCATGTTTAAGTGGATGCTATTATTGATATTTATTTTTACATAATTAAAGTTATTTGTTTCTGCTATCCTATTTATGTTTATGTTTATGCATATTATGGTTGAATGCAAAAAATAATATTATCTTGACAAGACAAATTACATGGGTCATTATAAACTATATAAGGAAAGACTAACAGTGTTGTAGTATATAGAAGGAAGTGTGACATTGATGACATACAACCGCTATGACTCACATTGATAGTTGGACTGAATATAGTATTATTATGATTATTGGACTTATTGGCTTATTTTTAAAATCATGGCCATGTATAAAATATTTTTTAAAATTTTCAGAATCTAATTATATTTTATATCTTATCAATTAATGAGCTAAGTGGGAGAATATAAGATTAATTAATATATTATGAATTATTTAGATTTTGATAAAAGATATTAGCCAATATTAAATAAAGTCTATATTATATTGGGATATTTTAGGGGATGCCCTTGATGGAAGGAACTCTCCTAATAAATTACCCTAGACCCTCTGCTCTCGCCTATAAATATACAAGAACTACTATAAACCCAAGCACGAAAATACACGGCACAACAAAGAACGACAAAGGGGTGAATAGATCAAGAGATTACAGTTATCCTCTTGATCTAGATCAAGAGATTACGATTATCCTCTTGATCTCCCAAAATCATCAATTAAGGTGGTCCTATGAAAGGATAGGAAGAGAGGAGGAGTCTAGATCTATTATAGTTCCTCTTGCAGATCGATACCTCGGCGTTATTCAGATCCGACGAGCGGTGCTCTTAAAGATCTAATTGGATCTCAATCAGATGGCATCTAAATGTACGCATTGTAAACAGATCTAATATTATTTGATTTCAATCCTGGCATAATAGTTTTCTCCACATAATAATTTGTATGATTATAGTTTTTATGCCAACATCGTATAGATACTGGTATAGAGGAGGACATTTGACCTCCTTCATCCTCTCATATTAGATCTAAAAATTTTAGAGATATACGATCTTCATATGTAACACATCTCACATAAAATTCGTAGTTTTTTTGTTTTACAATTTTTCGCACAATAATCATTGCACGATGACATGATAAACTTAGGAAACCCTTTTTGTTTTATTTTTTTCACTGCATATGTGATGATCTCAAGGTTTTCCAACATCTACCGATGTATTACCTCATACGAGATCATGCTATGATTCATCATCGCTCGCTCAGTCTATTAAGCTTTATTGAGTTGTTGCTTTGAAGTACTTCTCCTTAACATATAAGGCCTACTACGTATGATTCTCACTTTGAAGAACCAGAACTTATCTCTCCTGGATATCTATCATGTTTGAGCAACTTTCCTCTTCGTATCCTTCCCTTTGGAAGTTTCGAAGACCACCATCCCCTTGGATTATTCTGTCTTGTTGAACAACCTATTCTTTATTTTTTTCACGTAAATGCACTTATTAAATTATAACTCTTTGCCAATACAACCCCTGCTGCATCCTTCGAGCCTAGTAAAATGTTTAACTTGTTGCACACTTCGGCTTTCTACAAACATATCCTTCCCATGCTCAAGAGAAACTTTCAATGCTCCATGGGGTCGAGTTTTGATCGTCTTGGGATGACCGTGGACACTCCATTGTCTATATACAAGCCCTTGCATGAGTACCGAATTATTCGAGTTAGCAATTTCCCCCACTTTTGTGAGCTTTGCATAATTGTTTCGATTGCTATGCAACCCATTGCAATTCGCACGATCTCATCCTTTATTAAGCGTCATGCTTGCCTTAAGCACTATCAAATTGGTTGTCAATATCGTGCCGTAGCTTGAACTCGACCATCCCAATCTTTGTGCGGTATGTATTCTTCCCAAGTTGCTTGTCCTCGTGGTTCCTCTTATACAAAGGGTTGGTCATTCATCTGAATACCAATGTTGGATGTCTGCTTCTCTGAGTGACTCTTTTCCCTATATCTCGATGTTCATTTTTCCTAAATAGTTGCACGTGTTGGCTACCCCACATGCGGCCCAACTAGGTCCCCCACGTTTGCATGTCAAGTATTTTTTACGTATGCTTATCCCGCCTTGATACCAAATGTTACAAACTTGGCTGGTTTTGCTAAGTTGTGTAGCATCTTTACGTGTCTGTCCGTAAAGATCAAAGTCTCTGAGACCTCATATGATCCCTTAAGGCCTACAAAAGAGAAAATGGGTTAAAGAAATCATTTCACACGGGATCCGCAAGTAATTATTTCGGCAAACTCTTTATAGCTAATGCAAATTACAACTATGGACTTGATAGGATCATATCAAAATCTCCACAACTATCCATATGGCACAATTTTCATTTACAAGTCGAAAATCACCACGAAAGCTAACCAAACTAGATTCATCAAGTCTACTGCTAGCCCATTAATTATTGTACAAAGCATGAACAAAAATCGATTAGACATACAAAAAAATTACATCTGAACATGTTATTTATATTTTTATTTATGATAATATATAATTATTTAATGATCATCCACATCTCTAGCATTTATATTTTTATTTATGATAATATATAATTATTTAATGATCATCGACATCTCTAGCGTCTCAAGGGATCGAGTAGTACGCTGATTGCAGATACCATCTGACCTGCCCAATCTTATAAAACTACGTCGCCCCATGTAGCATCCAGCAGAGTTGAGGCAAATGGCTACAGGGATAATCTTATCTGGATACTGAATTGGTACTATAGATCACGTTGGCTTTGAAAGACTGTATCAGATCCATCACGAGACTCGAGATGTCCCGTGGAGTGGATGCAACAATATATTATATGAAACACTACTTGTGAGAAAAAAAGAGGTTGCAGCAGAAGACGACGACGATGTCGAAACGGAAACCCCTGCAACAAATCAAGAACTTGCTCCACTCTAGAGCATGAATCCACTAATAAAGGTCGAACGAGTTTGGGGATTGTGCCATCCTCCAAAGAAGAGAGTAAACGGAAGAAAGAGAAGGAGAAAAAAAAAACAAAGCCTGGAAACAATTTGTACTGCCTTTCACCAGTTTACAACCAGCACGAGGTTTGTGTGCTCCGTCCCTCAATGGGCCGCAACCTCCTCGAAGGTAGTTCCCGTGCGGAGGTGAGTACCAAAATGCCAACCACTGCCTCCCGCTGTATGCTGCTCTTCACCTGCATGCCACCTACTGAGATCCGGATGTCCGTACCGGGATGCGGCCACAGCATAGGATCCGAGCACGAAGATCAAGACGAGCAGGACGAGCGAAAAGAGCTGGACGTTGGCAAGCAGCTCCCCTCGGACCTGGCTGTCATGTGGGTGGCACTCGATGTCATTGCCATCGAGGCGACAGCCCTCGGGCATCATGGGACCATAGAGAGTGAAGGCTGTTTGGTAGAACCACAAGCCCTGGAGAGTGATCGAGATTGCGTTGGTGAGGTCCGCCGCGAAGCTGGTGGGGAAGAGGGCGCCTGCAATCGCAGAGGCGATGCAGAGAGCGATGAGGAGGACGAGCAGGAGGTGGTAATAACCCTCCAATCCCTTGTGACTGGTTGAGTGGAAGTAGAACAGTAGATACTCTGAGCTGAATGCAGCAGCACCTATCAGGCACAATGCCCCCTCCGGCAAGTATAAATACCTGACAACGGAGTATGGTTTATCACTGTTAGCATATACAACTAAGTGGGGATATATCAACCAGCAATAAGATGCCATGGCATCGATGAACTCTCCAAACCAGCTCCTAAAGCAAATTGTCTCCAACCACAAAAAAAAAAAAAAAAGGGGGTGTAATTATTATCGCTGATATTTAAACCTTCAAAAATTTGCTGCCATCAACCGTTACAAACATTAAAAGAAAATATAGCATCTCCTTTCGATCCCATAAAGGTATTCCAATCATAAAGAAGGCATAAAGTGACCGGGGGATTCTTAGAGAAGTTCCGAATTGGAACCTTGGGACCTTACAGCTGCATGCATCACAACCATCAGCCTCCGTAATGCTTTTTACTCATGGCAATGAAGTGTATAATTTATTCCCCAGTCTGGAATTCTAACCTGTTGTGAATACCTAATGTCTCCTAAGTGCACAAAGAGAAAAAGAAAAATACCTATGTCAACGCCAATAGTGTTGGGGGTTAAGACTGGGCAACGACATAAATTTTCATTGTCCGATGCAAAGCAAATATAAGCCACAAACAGCTCCGGGAAAATCGAGGCGCACAAAGTGCCACGAGAAAGCAATTGCGTCGGATAAACCAATGGAATCCGATGCGTTTGGACTTACATCTCCTTCTCCCTATGATCGATCTCTTTGGTCAAACAAATCAGGCTTGCACTGCTGCGTTACATCTACAAAGATCCAGATTTCCACCGGATCACCGTCCAAACTCACTATCTAATGACCCAGTCTCTGCTTTCCTCGAGTCAGTTTCAAAGATATGTACAGAGGAAGCCGAAGGAAGAGAAATCTGACCTGGTCTTCTCGGAGACGAGGGCGAGGGCGCCGTAGACGAAGAACATGAGCAGCATTCCACCGTGCTCGAAGTCGTTCATGTGAGCAGGGTTGAGGATCCGCTCGGGACCGACGAACCAGCGCAGGTGGGTGGAGTAGAGCAGCTCCACGCACATGTCGAGGAAGGCCCCGCCGGCCACCACGTAGAGCTCCAGGTGCCGGGCCTTGCCCCGGCCCACCGGGCTCCACGCCCGAACCCGGAAGGCGCCCGGCGGCTCCGACACGTACCGCACCACAGAGCTCCACACGTGCCACACGCCTACCACCAGGAACAGGCTGCCCGGCAGCACGTGACCCTTGAACGATCCCATGTAGGATCAATCGCTGGCTATTATGACCAAATCGTCGCCTCCCTCGTGCGACCGACCCTCGCCTCCCGTCCTCTCACCTTCCCGTCCCTTCCCTTCCACCCCTGGATCACTGACGAAATTACAACGGAATCCACCGACGCGTTGACCCCATACGGATGAGCTCGCCAGCGTCTTCTTCCTTCGCCAGTTTCCTCCTGCTCTAGAAATAAAGAACGTAATAATCATGAATCAAAGCGGGAAAGAAAAAGGTAAATCAAAAAGATCAGAATACCGGAGAGAGATTAAATGAACAAACCAGCAAGACGGTCATACGATTTTGGAAGAGGAAAAAGGGAGGAAAAGGAGATCCAAACTAGACATGAGTAGGGCAACGTGTTTCTTTCCCTACTTTTGCTCTCTCACTTTCTCCGACACCGGCAGAAACAGATCCGATTAGTGAACTAGAGTTGGAGAATTAGACTAAGACAAGGTCTCATCCTCAGCTTTTCCTTTCTCTTTCGGGTTTAGGATGGCGAGGACGTACCTGGTGAGTAAGGGTGCGTGTGGAGGTGTTAGGGTGGCACCGCCCTCCACCCGAGGAAATGATTGCGATATCAGAAGAGGCAAAAGGCGTCTTATTACGGGGGGCGACGAAAAGGAAACAGAGGCGGTCGCTATCTTTTCTTAATCTCGATCCTTCCTTCAGCTCTCCCTGGCTTACTAACGGGTTCAAAGGGGGGCGATGAGACAAGGAGTGACGGGGCCTCTGCGGCGCTTGCTGCTGCGGTTGCTCGGAGCTACGGATCTGGAGGCGAGAACCAAAGGTTGAGGACGATCTGATGATGCATGAACGAAGGAAAAGGAAAAAGGAAACGATAAAGGGGATGGCTCGCATTACCTTCTACATCTAATATTGTATTTAATAGATTCTTTGGATTAGGAAGACGGGGACGACGACGACGTCAGGTTGAATTGAATTGGTAGGTTCCGTTCGTGCGTGGCTGGCCGCGGCCCGTGAATGACGCGCCCGTCACATGGCTTTAGTAGTAGTAGATGTAGAATTCAACGATGCCGCCTTCCTGTGGGCCTGCCGATTGGTCATGTTCGGACAGCCGAGGCTTTCTCCCAAATTACAGCTCTCAACCACAAAACCACCACTAATCGTCGTTACAAGTTGCACATAAACAAATAGTATAGGCATTAAAAGAATCCGGCATTTATTCGCTGCAATTGCCTTTTCTGTCTTTAATGATCAAAACGTCCCGATATAAAAGCTGATATTTCAATCGTAATATCACCCAAATTAATATGTAGTAACTCGACAACTTGATACCATTCTGCACAGAAGCTATCAAGCTTGTCGCATATTTATTTAATCGTTCTTGTAATACATCCTTAAAACACATCACAAAACGTAGTGATACCGATCCTGCTTGAACACACCGGGGAAGTTCTTTAAACTTGGCTGCTTTCTCCTACTCAACATGGATATCTAAGAGGACCACAAGCAACGCAGAGTATGCTGAGAATATCACAGGAGCTGGAATCTTCTCCACGGCATGTCCGATCCTTGGCACTCGCTTGCCTGCGTTCTTTGTCATGATGGTCAGCGCAGGCGATGCCAGACAAGCAAGAATGATTTTATTCACCATATATATGCGCAAATCTTTACTCGTCCATTCCAAAATTGTTTCATAGAACTCGTTCTCGTTTATTTCAGTTTTGGTCTTCTCGTACTCCTGCATTTGTAAACAACCACAGGTAAGTTTAAGCAAGAAATATTGTAACACTATTCAAATGATCTGATTCCCAATAAGCAATGCGCTACTGTCAATATATCTGTTTTGTTATGGACCTCAACTGTTGCTGGTATATCAACCATGAGACCATGGTAAAGGAGGCCTCCCTCACTGAGATATGATATTAACATGTTACATTTCAGTTCATGAAAGCATTTAGTTCGTAAGTAATTATAGAAACACTAAGGTCGCAATGTAGATGCATGAGCATTTTACCCTATGTTGAGGAACAACATTTTGTTCTTTCCTGGTAACTAATTGACTCTCCGGAATTTACAAAGAAATGTCACGCTTCTGGCTCTAGTGTCCTTGCAAGTTTGCATGCAGAACTACATAAAACATTCAGAAGATGGATATTATGATTGAAAAACACTATCACCAGGACTATATGTTTCTAACCCCATATGTACCTCAACATGCTAGACAAATTTTGACTTTTCAGATACTAACAACAGAAACTGTGCAAGCACTCTATTATTCACACGATTCATCGATCATGAGGATATGAAATTATATCGTACTTTTACTTTGTTAGCAATAGCCGATGTAGATGGAGGTTGCTTATGCGGACCGAGGAGATACTCATTCATAGAGCTGCAATTTAAATCAACATAATAATTTACTAAAACCATATTCTGAAAATACTTTAAAAAAATTTAGGCAGAAAGGATACAAAAAGCTTACTCAAAAACCCGTAATGTTGCAACATGGAGCTTATCCAACGCCATGAGCGACTCATTACTAGCATATTGGTTAAAAACATGGCTACATATTCTCTTCAGATGCCACTTACCTGCATCATATAATAGAACGACATGAATTTCAACACAATCGAATACAAGAATAATGATTACAGGCTACCTCCTTAATGCAGAGTAGAACTGCTCACCTATCTATGTATTATAACTCGTTATTTTGCACATGTATTTACTCTGAACTTGACATTATGCCTTCACAAACTGGTCTATAAACAGAGAAATTATAGTGCCAAGAGGGGTTCATCAATAGAAAGAGAAAAATACAGTTAAAATGCAAATCTTGTGTGGACTTCATTGTTTGAAGATCCTTCGAGAATTGAAAAGGTCTAGGAAAGGAAAGTCAACCAAGTTTGAGTTATGTATTAGCAACATGCAAATAAGCATGCATGCCATGGTCATACCAATTCATTCCATTCCAATTGCTTGCTTGTATAGCACAGTGAGGAGAAAAAAAAGGAATAAACTGGCTTGAAGTTCATACAATGTCAGAGGGGTCCTGACTGAAGTCTGATGCAAACAAATTTGTTAAAGAAGACCTAGCAAAAACGAAAATTAAACTGGCGTTGAAAATTGGGATAGTTAATGTTAGGTTAATCAAGAAAAATAATACATTTATGATTTCTTTTTTTTTCGATGAAACAACCAAAAGCAGTACTGCCCATATCTCATTTCACATGCTGGGACAACCCATTTGGGTCAGTTACAATAGATTGAGGTGTTATACAAAGAATGGCTGAGAGCATTGATTTAAAAAGCGTCAGGCGCCAAAAGGCGCTAGGGTCTCAAAACGCCTGAGGCGTTAGGCGATCGCCTAGGCACTAAAATAAAAAAATATAATATAATTAATAAATATATAAAAATATAAAAGTATATAAAAAATTAATACTTTAAATAATTAATAAATATATAAAAGTATATGCTTCGCCTAGGTGTGCGATCCGCTATCACGCAATAGGTGTGCGATTGCTGCTACTACTGACATCGGTGTGCTATAGTATCCGTGCGGGAGGTGTCTGCATGCACACCTACGAGTTGCGACGTGCATGCTACAACTACTCTGCGAGGGTGTGTCAGAACGGTCCGCACACCCTGAGTTGCGATGCGTGTAGACCGCCGCAGCTACTCGCTTCGTGTGTCTGTAGTATACTACTGCAGCTTGGTTCTCTATAGGGATAAAGAGAGAGAGAGAGGAGAGTTAAGGGGGGGAGAGAGAGAGAGGGGAGAAAGAGGGACCATGGCTCCACGTTTTCCTGCTGCAGTGCTGCTCCTCATCGCACCACCCGTCTCACCGCTCTTGGACGAAGGTTTATTTCCCCCCTCGTTTTCCTTCTGATCCTCCTACTTCCTGAACCTGACATCCATGATAGGGACAATGCTCGAGCTATGGAGAGAGAGGAGCCATTATCATCGCCTCTCGTAGTCGTTGCAGCAGTGTCTGTTCCTCCTTGCCTGAACTCGACGTTCCACGACAGGGACAACGATATTATCGCTTGGTATAACTCGGGCGCTCGCCCAAAGCGCTCGGCGCCTGGGCTCAAGCGAGCGCCTAGGCGGCGCCTCTTTGAAGTGCGCTGCCTGGAGACCAAGCGAGGTGCTCAGGCCTCACCTCGCCTTGCCTGAGCGCCCGAGCACCTATTTAAATCACTGGCTGAGAGTAGAACTATTCACCAGAATTCTTTATCCTTCTACCAGCCAATGCAAGGCAGTTGGGTCATCATGGAGCTAGTCTATCAGCGTCCAACGTTCCCTTAGTGAGAACACCAAGATAGGAAAGTTCCCCAGCCAATATTCCGACGTATCCAAAACCTTATCACAATATCCACCAAATGCATTAACGCCATACATATGGCTTTGCTATGATTTATCTTGAGGTCAGTTGATATCTCAAAATAGTATAAGATGATTTTAAGGTTTCTAAAATAATAATCATTTGCATTGATAGGGAGGTGTGAGAGACGGTTAAGAACAACTTGGTAGCTATTCATTATATTTTTCATATTCAGTTGAAGGATGATAGGTTAGAAACTGGAGGCATTCGTGCTGTTTCTAAGGCAAAGGAAGGGATGTAGCTGCAATATGCTCGACTTTGAACTCGAGCTCAAAATGATCAGCAATAAGATTGGCAAGTCACAGGGATAATGCTATTGCGACATAGAAGGTGTAAGGTCTTAAAGCATAATAATCCAATAACTCACAAAGTCCGTAGTTTGTTTGTCTTCCATATTATAGCAAAGAATTAGCAGATTACATTATAAGCATAGGCGTTATGGTGATAGTTAGGGGCTACTTGATAGGTTTTTAAGCATATTGCACTGTCTTGTTTAGAAGACTATCATGTGAAAGCCAACAGGTGTATCATCTGTTAGAGAATCACTGAAAACCCACCCAGAAAAAGACCAACAATTTATGAGAAAAAAATTTCACATATTGTTGTTATTTATCACCAATTAGTCGTTGTTGAGGTAACATTGTAATGATATCATCGGTATAATACAGTTATTTTAGACGTAATGATGTTATGGAAATGTGTGAACGAATTAAGATCCCTCTATTTAGCCAATCTCCGTCGGCTCTAATAATATCACCCTAAAGAAGTCCCAACTAAAACAACCAAAACGCCAGGAAATCGACGCTGGAAACCATACGCACATTTCATCAAACAACTAGAAGGAAAGAAGGGAAGCAACACTTGCCTTGGACCCTCTCCCATAGTCCTTTCAGTACTTGGGCCATGGTGCGGTTCCTGGATTCACCCTGCACAGATCCTTTGTTACATGAGTCGGGCGACGAGACGAGGCGCATATATATAGTTGACGGCGCGCCATAGAGAAGAGGTCAGCATCGTCTTTCCTTCCGGGGTGGTCAAAGCTTTTCCTTGGCCCGGACAAGGGAGAATCGGATGCTATTGAACTCTCGCATTCGTTCTGCAAAACAAAACGCTTGATCGAGCCCTCTCCGTTTATTCCTTACTCTTGTTCCCGGTAATCAAATCGGAATCTACGTTTGCTCGGCTGGGTTGTCTTCGTCTTCGAAATACCATTCTCAAATTGCTATCGCCACACAGATACATGGAAGCGCGCCCGAATACTTCCGTCGGGGTGACCCACCTCACAGGCTCTCTACCTTCTTTGTTACCGCCTTCTCCAAACCCCGTCCCGGCGCTCCCGGCCAGGCCCCAGCGTCTCTTCCGATAGCCAATCGCTCCTCGGGTCGTGTTCCATTTCCTCTCGAAGGCCCGGATACCGCCCGACTTGCTGCTGCTGCCGTGTGGTTCAGGTTGCCCCTGCGTTAGAACAAGCGGCGCAAGGATTGCATGCTTTCCGATGCTGTCAAGGCCTGTCCCGTTTGAAAACATTCGCCAGATTAAAACAGACTTGGAACCGTCCGATTAGGTATATTGAGTTCCAATTACAGCTTAAAAACATAAATTTTAGATCACTTCAAATCCAAACTCATCATTATATGGATAAAATTTAATCTCATAAGTTAAAATTAAATAAAAAATTAAGGTCAAGATATAGTTTGATAATAAATAAATAAATAGATAGAACGCATTGCGACGAATAAATATGGATAAGTGAACCATATATAGTGTTAGGACTAAACTGGAACCCTTTAAAACAAGGGCTTGGAGAAGGAGATAGACTAAATGAATGATAACATATTGATGTGGATTAGGAAAGATTGGATTAAATATATTGAGCTTCATTCATAATATTTTTATTAAATAATTATTATCAAATCTAAAATATATATTAACCTTAATCGGTTTGATTCAAACTCATCGCTCACTTCTTATGGTTTGATTAGGTGGCTCGCTTCACCTTGTTTTTTTAGCATCTTCCTCGGATGGAGTTGTTAGATAAGAGATGAAATAACTTTTTTTTTCAAAAAAAAAAATATGAGTTACTAATTAAAATTATTTTTTTCGATTGTATTTGAGGGTATCAAAATATCTATCCTTATGCCACGAGCCTCAATTCTAAAATAAGAGATTTTATTACTTCTCACATGTATAGTATACTAATTAAGAATCTCGTTTGTCTCTTTAGAATCATAGAAGACATCCAAAATATACATTTTGAATTATCTTCAAAATTTGAAAAACCTCATACAACACATGAATAAAACTCTATAATCAGAGAAGATGTCCGACACATATATTTTGAGCTACGCTTCTTATGAATGATTATATTATTTTCTAAGAACATCAACCAATAATTTAGAATGTGTTTCTATACGAATCAAATGAGTGTATTCCTTTTGATAACAATAATTTTTACAATGTATGATATCTGCAAGAAAATATTTATATCTAGGAAACAAACAAACAACATTACTTGTCATTAACCTAAACTTATCTTAAGAATCATCTCGATTAAGTTTAGACCATGATCAAAATTTTCTCATGTAAATAGTATGAACCCTTCTTACTCTCCCCTCAGGATGATCAATACTTAAAAAATATTATAGTCTTAAACGTATTAGCTTTAAAAGAGATTTCATGGGAAAAAAAACTCATAATCCAAAAGAGAAATCAAAAGAATCAATGATTACTTATATTATTGAATTAAGACTAAATTCTTCATTATGAGAATAATTAAATACAAGAAAAAGAAATCGTTCTTGAATTAACTCTGATCAAATCTTGAAATCTCTTGTATACCCTTTCAAATAAACCCTAAGAAGCTTTTCTTTCAATTATTTTCTCACCCTTTTTAGTTATTCTAGAGAAAATTCAAAATACTTAAATTATTTTTCCTTATATTCCCTTATCAGAACCTAATATAGGAAATACCTTCTTTTACCTAAATTCCTAATCCTCTAAACAACCTTATCCTCCAACTAATTTGAATATAATCACAAGACTTTTAACGTTCTTTTATCACAAGAATGAGGAAACTGATAGAAAGTTTTTCTTTAATTACATGTCAGGTATTCACGACTAAATGATTTCGATCTAAATAAAGATTCAAACCGAAGTCTCAACGAATGACGACACTTTAAAACGGTTAATAACATTAATTTTAGATATATAAAAAGTAAATACACCTATATAGTAAATAAAATTTTTTGTTCCCGACGTATTATAATATGATCCAGTATTTACAAGCTTTATAAAAGTTTGAAAAAAAATATTACTTAGTTTTAATGGCTAATGATTACTATTTGATAAGGATAATAGTGGTCCCATTCCCAAACCAGATGACGTGGCCCAAGGTGAACTGACTTGGAAGGATGGGGTCGGTTGACTGATCTCCCCGATCTCATTTTCTAACACATACGAACGACGTGTCACAAACGAGCGGACAAACCCAGGGTCTAGTTGCATCCGACGCCACGCAGTCACTATCAGGTCTCATAAGAACTTGAGGGAATCACACGATAGCAGAACAGAAGCAACACACAACTGACAGCACGAATAGCCGTCGATGCTACCTGCGACATTAAATAGGATGACAAAGAACACCAGAAGTATGATGAGGTTGAGACTTCACCGGTCGACAATGTACAGGTATAAAAGGGGGACCTCAAGGGCTCTCAAAGGAGGCTCTCTCTCTCTCTCTACTTCAATCAAAAAGAAGCTCTGGTGTCCGAGTAGGGGAGGTCGGACTTTACTCTTCAAAATAACTCTAACTTGATCGTCGAAGGAACCTCTCTGGGAATCCACCACTCGGGCGAAGGTCTTTTCTTGTAGAGATAATTCGACAAGGTCAACAAAAGAATCTGTATCAAAGTGACAACCCGAGCCGAGCATCAGCATACGCCGACTTTGAACTGACTGCATTGGGTACCTCTTGTACTCGTGGCTTGAATCTCGTTGTGCTAACTCCCTAGACACGGTGGAGCACCCACAACATTTAACACTAGAAAGAGGGCTGCCAATGTCACAAGAGCACTCAACGCCTGTCAACGCTATGGAGGATGTCCCTCCCGCAACACAGCCAACCTCCGGAGGAACCTTTTGACCCCCGATTACACTCCCTTCATTCGGAGATGAGAATATACCTTCCCACACCCAGGGTTGATACTGGAGCTTACTCAATGACCTTGAGCTAACTCCCCCCTCACCGAACCCAAGGACCCCAGTGGTGACTCCCGAGGCTTTTCAGGGGCTTACCAACCAGGTCCAGACCATAGTGGAAATGCTTCAAACAATTATCCACTACATCTCGTAGCTCGCTTAATAACCAAGCTCACAATCTCAAGTAGCCCCCCTGCTCCAAACGAGAGCAACGCTGCCACAAAATGAGTAGCCTCTGATGACTCGCTTCATCGATAATCTGCCCCACTTTTTCCCAGAGTCTGATCAGGCCCCCTCAAGCGGCGTAACCAAACGATCAGAGCCCGCACTCAGTGCATCGGCATGTAGCTTTCTAGACCCTGACATACTCTCCTTGGACTCCACTGGTTCTCTAAGGGAGTAATTGCGCTTGGTGAACTAGAGGATTGATGATGTCCATAGGACCCTGAAGACGAAAGACGAGCATGGTGAGGGTCCCCTCCGTGGCTCTCTGTTCGTCAAGAAATTCAAGATGCGCCTATCCCATCACACTTCTGCCTCCCAATACTATAGGTGTATGATGGAAGCTTCGATCCAATGGAGCATATGATTGTGTCCATGCACAAATGAGTCTGTATGACACGTCAGATGTCATAATATGTCCAGCTATCCCAACGACTCTACGAGGGATCGCCCAAGGATGGTACAGCCAGTTGCCACCCTCCTCCATTCAGTTTTTCGATCAACTCGCAAGGGAGTTCAATGGTAATTTTCTCTCCAGCACCCGACTAAAGCCAACCGCCACATCCCTCCTCTGGATGAGGCAAAAGGAGGAGGAACACCTCGGCCAATACCTCACCCATTTTATAGATGAAGTCAGGGCCATTCCTGATGTGCACCTATCATTGGTCATCCAGGCTTTTATTATCAAGATCAAGCCTTTCTACCTCTTCTGGTCGCTTGTAGAGTGACCCCCCACGACTGTACCAGAGATGTTGCAGAGGGCCAACCAATACATCATCGCCAAGACTCTGGTGGCAGAGAAACGTGAAGATCAAAAGTGCCCCCGGGTTGAGCCCTCTCGGGGCCCACCCTCTGGGCTCCCAAGGAGGAGGATGGAGAGAGGTGAGCAGACCGTTCCCCGGCCACCCAATGTTCCACTAAAGTCCACTCGAATAGAGATCTTTCTCTAGATCTGAGAGAAGGGGCTCCTCAAAACTCCCAACCCACTGAGGTCTCAAGCCAAGGACCGGGACCACAGACGTTATTATTGCTTCCATCGTGACTATGGGCATGACATTGAGGAATGCTATGATTTAAAGAACCAGATCAAGGACCCCATACATTGCAGCCACCTTGATCGATACATAATGATGCCATGCAAGCCGTCCCTCTATCTAAAGGGTCTTATGGAGAGACACATAGACATCATGGTGGGCAGCCTAATCGCGGGTGGCGTTAGCTTCTCGACAAAGAAAGCCTATGCCCGCAAGGAAGTTCAGAAGAGGCCTTGACCTCGAAGCGATCTTGGGTTCACCTTCGAATTCGAGAGTGAATACTCAGATCACGATGATGCCCTGGTGGTCACGGCCCGTATTGCAAATGCTTGCGTCAAGCGCATCATGATAGACATAAGGAGCTCTGTCGACATATTATACCTTGATACTTTCACAAACTCGGAATGACTAACCGGGACCTCGTCCCCATGACTTCAACTTTGATAGGGTTTACCAGCGATGTGATCGCCCGAGAGCCCACTTAGAGGAAGCCTGCATGGACCCTTCACGTCGACGGATTTGTGAATTCCTCTAGGGGAGGAGTCGAGTAGTCTTGAGAGATCTCGATGGGCAAACCTAGAAACATGTCGTGCATCTGGAATTTCCAACTACCAACAATGAGGCGAAATATGAGGTGTTGTTGTTCGGAATAAGGTTGGCCATCGAGTTGCAAATTGAACACCTAGAGGTGTTCACTGACTCCCAATTAGTTGTCGGTTAAATCGACGGGAGCTTCGAGCCTCGAGAATCAAACATGGCCTGCTATCTCTCCAAGTTCCGTCAATTGATAGGTATGACCAAGTATTTTAAAATCTCTTAAATCCTGCGCCTCGAGAATGCCAGGGCTGATGCCCTAGCCCGGTCAACCTCTATCAATGAAGTCAGCGAGTTACCAACCATCCCTAGCCTCTGCCAGCCGATAGTCACCATTGTTGAAATGGTGACTACGACCTCACATCCCGACTGGAGGGAGGAAATGCTACACTACAAGAAAGATGCAACTCTCCTAGCGGATGAAGCCGGTGCCTGACGAATCAAAAGAACTGAAGCATGGTTTGATACTATCAATGGGCGCCTTTACAGAGAGCTTTCAACCAGCCCCTATTGTGGTGCTTATTGAGATCTGAGGTTGTTATCGTACTTACCGAGGTCCATGAGGGGATATATGGTGAACATATCAGAGGGCGTACCTTGGCTTTCAAAATCCTTTACCTCAGGTACTATTGGCCGACCATGCAAGCAGATATAAAATCCTACGTCTAGAAGTGCATGGAGTGCCAAAAACATGCCCACATTCCTTACCAACCAGTCTTGCCACTCTCCTCGACTCATTGCACTTGGCCTTTTGCGTAATAGGAAATGGACCTCCTCAGCCAGTTCCAACAACCTACAGGGCAACGCAAGTTCCTAATTGTCAGAGTGAACTATTTTACCAAGTGGGTTGAAGCTGAGCCCTTGGCCTCAACCACCGAGAAGCAGATAGAGAATTTCATTTGGAGAAACATCATAACGAGGTTTGACATACCGATGATCATAATCACAGACAATGAGACACAATTCAACAACCCTAAGTTCAAGGCTTTCTGCCAAAATTGTCAAATCTAATTGAAGTTTAGCTCGGCAGCTCACCCCTAAGCCAATGGATTAGTTGAGGTAACTAATAGAAGCATATTCAAAGGACTCTGAAGATGAGTAGTAGGGGCTCTAACAGCCTAGGTTGAGGAGCACCCCAGTATCTTATGGGTTCTGTGGACTACACTGAAGACCCCATACTGGGGAGTCCTCTTATAGTCTAGCCTTCAGCACCGAGGTTGTCTCCCCTCCCGAGGTGATCTTCCTGACGCTAAGGATTGAGAACTTCACTCCCGAAGCATCGGAAGCAGGTCTTAGGGAAAATCTTGACATGCTTGAGGAACGCAGGGCCAAAGCACACCTGAAGAACCTATATTATCATAGGGCAATCGCCTGACTCTATAACCAATGGATCCAACCCCAACCTATCAGTATGGGAGACCTAGACCTCGGGAGGGTCAAGGTCAGCGACCCTAGACATACTCGAGGAAAACTCACCCCGAGATGGGAGGGGTCGTATTGCGTAACCCGAGTTGTTTGGGATAGAACATACACCCTACTGACAATGGAAGGGAAGACACTCTCTCGGACCTGGCATGTGTCGAATTAGAAGAAATTCTACGTCTAGTACAATAATGTTGACTCGACATTTAAGGCCATCCAAACAAAGTGGAGTGTTCGGAAAAGGAACTTCATTTGATAGAAAAAAGTTACATAATGGTCGGGCAGGACAATGGGAAGCAAATCTTCATACGCCCAATACTAAAAAAAAAAAAGTATTACAAGGATGGCTGCTTCTCACAGGGGGTGTCATGGACCCGATCGATAAGGGCACTGATGAAGTGAAGCCCCTGCAAGCAAAGAGGAGTTAAAGTTTGAAAAGAGAACAAGAGACGAAGAAAAGAGATGTTCCTTACCTAGACAACCGACTTGCTGGCTCGATTCATGAGCTCCTCGGAGGAGCATTCATACACCTACTTTGCTAAGGCAGGGTGTAAAGCCCGCTGCAAGTGCTCCTCGAGCGGTGCAGCCAAACGATCGGAGCCCGCACTTAGTGCGTCGGCTTGTAGCTTTCCAACGGAGCATATGACTGTGTCCATGCATATATGAGTCTGTATGACACATCAGATGTCATAATGTGTCCGACTATCCCAATGACTCTACGAGGGATCACCCAAGGATGGTACAGCTAGTTGCCACCCTCCTCCAGTCACTCTTTCAATCAACTCATAAGGGAGTTCGATGACAACTTTCTCTCCAGCGCCCGACTAAAGCCAACCGCCGCATCCCTCCTCGGGATGAGGCATAAGGAGGAGGAACACCTCAGCCAATACCTCACCCGTTTCATAGACGAAGTTAGGGCCATTCCCGATGTGCACCCAGCATTGGTCATCCAGGCTTTTATTATTGAGATCAGGCCTTCCCGCCTCTTCTGGTCGCTTGTAGAGTGACCCCCCACAACTGTACCAGAGATGTTGTAGAAAGCCAACCAATACATCACTGCCGAGACTCTGGTGGCAAAGAAATGTGAAGATTAGAAGTTGCCCCCGAGCTGAGTCCTCTCGGGGCCCACCCTTTGGGCTCCCAAGGAGGAGGATGGAGAGAGGTGAGCAGACCGTTCTCCGACCGCCCAATGTTCTGCTCAACTCCACTCGGACAGAGATCTTTCTTCATATCTGAGAGAAGGGACTCCTCAAAACTCCCATCCCACTGAGGTTTCTAGCCGAGGACCGGGACTACAGACGTTATTGTCGCTTCCACCGCGACTATGGGCATGACACTAAGGAATGCTATGATTTGAAGAACCAGATCGAGGGCCCCATATATTGCAGCCACCTTAATCGGTACATAATGAAGTCGTGCGAGCCATTCCTCCATCCAAAGGGTCCTGCGGAGAGACACATAGACATCATTGTGGGCGGCTCGACCGCGAGTGGTGTTAGCTTCTCTACAAGGAAAGCCTATGCCCACAAGGAAGTTCAGAAGAAGTCCCGACCTCGAAGCGATCTTAGGTTCACCTTTGTATTCAAGAGTGAATACCCAGATCACGATGATACCGTGGTGGTCACGGCCTATATTACAAATGCCTGCGTCAAGCGCATCATGATAGACATAAGGAGCTCTGCCGATATATTATACCTTGATGCTTTTACAAGCTCGGAATGACTAACCGGGACCTCGTTCCCATGACTTCAACTTTGATAGGGTTTACCAACGATGCGATAACTCTAGTAGGTGCCGCAACTCTCCTTGTTACTTAGCGACAAGACAAGAACCAAGACCCTCATGGTTCATTTCATGGAGGTGGACCTTCCCTCAGCTTACAAAGTGATCATCAGGTGGCCAACCCTCAACAAGCTAAGGGTGGTCGTCTCCACATACCATCGTAGCATGAAGTTCCCGACCAGCGTAGGGCTGGGAGAGACCAAGAGTGACCCACAAGAGTCAAGGTGATACTACTTAGCGGCAACGACCATCCCTAAGAAAGGTAAGAAAGCTCTGGTTCCCGACCCCTAAGAACCTCACAGACGTGAGACTCGACCCAAACCCTTCGAACCAATACTGGAAGTGACACTGGAAAAGGATCACACAGAGAGAACTGTGTGGGTTGGGTCGGCTCTAATGGAAGACCCACATGTCCAGCTCATAGATTTCCTTGGGTGTCATTCTGACGTCTTCGCCTAGTCAACGAGCGACATGCCAGACATACATCCATGGGTTGTATATCACCAATTGAACACAGCCCCTGGAGCTCGATCGGTGCAACAGAAGCCAAGAAAGTTCACCCTCGACCGGCAAAAGGTTATTGAAGAAGAAGTAGATCGACTATTAGAGGTCGGATTCATAATGGAGATTAGGTACCCAACTTGGTTATCTAATGTAGTTCTCATAAAAAAAGCTAATGGAAAGTGACACATGTGTGTTGATTCCACCGACCTTAATCGGCCTTGCCCGAAAGACTTTTATCCACTACCGAATACTGATTAACTAATAGACTCCACCTCTGGGTATAAACTCCTCTCCTTCATGGACGCGTTCTCAGGATACAACCAAATCCAAATGGCCCCTCAAGATCAGGAGAATATGACCTTCATCACACACCAAGGAACCTGCTGTGATAGGGTAATGTCATTCGAACTAAAGAACGCAGGATCTACCTACCAGAGGATAGTCAACCAGCTATTCAAGGACCAGCTGGGTAGAAGTATGGAGGCTTATGTCGATGACATGATCATCAAAAGCAAGCAAACGCAGACGCACTACGCGGACCTCATCGGGACATTTTGAACCCTTAGAAAGTTCAGAATAAAGCTCAACCCCGCCAAATGTGTCTTTGGCATGGTATCAGAAAAATTCCTCAGCTTTATTATTCACCAACGAGGGATAGACGTGAACCCATCGAAGATCAAGGCTATCATCGACATGAAACCACCATAAACCATCAAGGAAGTTCAACACCTCATTGGGAGGTTGGCAGCAATAGGGCGATTCTTATCATAGGCTGACGACCAAAGTTATCCCATTCTACAAGCGTTAAAGTGGAATAAAGACTTCAGTTGGGGCCCCGAGTGTGAGCAAATATTCCAGGACTTCAAGGCCCATCTCATGACCTTACCTCGGATGTCTTCGGTCAACCCAGGCAACCAGATCGAGCTATACCTCTCCGCCTCAGAATGAGCCATCAACTTGGTCCTGATAAAACTTGATGGGAATAGCCAATGACCTATCTACTACTTCAGCCACATCTTGCAAGGCACGGAGGAGTGGTACCCTCTGATAGAGAAACTCGCGTTCACCCTAGTCCTCATGGCTAAGAAGATGAGACCGTACTTCCATACTCATACTATTAAGGTAGTTGTCGATCAACCACTACACCAATTTTTTTCTAAATTTGACATTGCAGGACGAATGCTCAAGTGGTCAATAGAGCTTAGCAAGTTTGACATGAAGTATGCCCCAAGGAGGGCAATCAAAGCCCAAGCCATTGCCGATTTCTCGTCGGAGTTGATTGCCCCATAGCCCACTTAGAGGAAGCCTGCATGGACCCTTCACATCAACGGATCTGTGAATTCCTCTAGGGGAGGAGTCGAGTAGTCCTGAGAGACCCCGACGGGCAAACCTGGGAAACATGTCGTGCGTCTTGAATTTTCAACTGCCAACAATGAGGCGAAATATGAGGCATTGTTGCTCGGAATACGGTTGGCCACTGAGCTACAAATTGAACACATAGAGATGTTCATTGACTCCCAATTGGTCATCAGTTAAATCGATGGGAGCTTCGAGGCTCGAGAATCAAACATGGCCCACTATCTCTCCAAGGCCCGTCGATTGATAGGTATGACCAAGTATTTCAAAATCTCCTAAATCCCATGCCTCGAGAATGCCAGGGTTGATTCCCTAGCCTGGTCGGCCTCTATCAATGTAGTCAGCGAGTTACCGACCATCCCCAGCCTCTGCCAGTCAATAGTCAACATGGTTAAAATGGCGACTAAGACCACATATCCCGACTAGAGGGAGGAAATGCTACACTATAAGAAAGATGCAACTCTCCTGGCGGACGAAGCCACCGCCCGACGAATCAAAAGAACCGAAGCATGGTTTGATACAATCAATGGGCGCCTTTATAGAGAGCTTTCAGCCAGCCCCTATTATGGTGCTTATCGAGATCTGAGGCTGATATCGTGCTTGCCGAGGTCCACGAGGGGATATATGGTGAATATATCAAAGGGCGTACCTTGGCTTTCAAAATCCTCTGCCTCAGGTACTATTGGCCGACCATACAATCATATGTAAAATCCTACTCTAGAAGTGCATGGAGTGCCAGAAACATGCTCGCATTCCTTACCAACCAGTCTTGCCACTCTCCTCGACTCATTACGCTTTGCCTTTTGCGCAATAAGAAATGGACCTCCTCAGTCAGTTCGAACAAGCTGCGGGGCAGCACAAGTTCCTAATTGTCAGAGTGAACTATTTTACCAAGTGGGTTGAAGTTGAGCCCTTGGCCTCAACCACCGAGAAGCAGATGAAGAATTTCGTCTGGAGAAACATCATAATGAGGTTCGACATACCGAAGATCATAATCACAGACAATGGGACATAATTCAACAATCCTAAGTTCAAGGCTTTCTGCCAAAATTATCAGATCCAATTGAAGTTTAACTCGGTAGCTCACCTCCAAGCCAATGGATTAGCCGAGGTAACTAATAGAAGCATACTCGAAGGACTCTGAAGACGAGTAATAGGGGCTCCAACAGCCTGGGTTGAGGAGCACCCCAGTATCTTATATGCTCTGTGGACTACACTAAAGAACCCCTACGAGGGAGTCCTCTTACAGTCCGGCCTTCGGCACCGAGGTTGTCCTTCCTCCTGAGGTGATCTTCCTGACGCTAAGGATTGAGAACTTCACCCCCAAAGCATCGGAAGCAGGTCTTAGGGAAAATCTAGACATGCTTGAGGAACGCAGGGCTAAAGCACACTCGAAGAACCTACATTATCATAGGGCAGTCGCCTGACTCTACAACCAATGGATCCAACCCCAACCCATCGGTATGGGAGACCTAGTCCTCAGGAGGGCCAAGGTCAGCGACCCTAGACATACTCAAGGAAAACTCACCCCAAGATGGGAGGGGCCGTATTGCGTGACTCGAGTTGTTTGGGATGGAACATACACCCTATTGACAATGGAAGGGAAGACACTCCCTCGGACCTGGCATGTGTCGAATTTGAAGAAATTCTATATCTAATACAACAATGTTGACTCGACATTTGAGGCCATCCAAACAAAGTGGAGTGTTCAGAAAAGGAACTTCATTTGATAGAAAAAGTTACATAATGGTCAGACAGGACAATGGGAAGCAAATCTTCATACGCCCAATACTAAAAAAAAAAAAAAGTATTACATGGATGGCTGCTTCTCAGAGGGGGTGTCATCATCGAAAGGTTGGTCAAGGTCCATCTCGATGTTGGCATCTTCAGAACACTCGGCGAAAGGGTCCTGTTCGATCGTTATATCAAGGTGCTTCCGTCGAAGTCGCTTGAGCACCATGCAGTACGCGAACTCATAGCTGACCCTCCCCATCTTGTCGAGGCCACACTCGAACCGTCGAGATGCCTTGTACGCGGCCACCGCCTTTTGACCCTCAGCCTTTAGTTCGACCTCGAGGAACACTATCTCCTCAGTCAGCAAGAGGATGTCGCCCTCCAAGCGAGCTCGATTATTTCGAGACCCATCCAAACTGGAGCGCAAGAGTCTGACTTATTGCTCAAGCTCCCTCCGCTGACTCCTGAGGGATTCCAGCTCAGTCTGTATCTTCTCAACTTTGCACTCCAACTCTTTCGGCTGTCGCTTGGCGATCGCGACCAACTCTTGGCCAACTCCTGCCTTCAACTCCTTGTTCACAGCTCAAAGAGTCAGGATCTTCTCATGCTGGCTCCGAACTAGTCGACCTACGTCATAGACCCGATCGATAAGGGCACTGATGAAGTGAAGCCCCTGCAAGTAAATGGGAGTTAAAGTTTGAAAAGAGAACAAGAGACGAAGAAAAGAGACGTTCCTTACCTAGATAGCCGACTTGCTGGCTCGATTCATGAGCTCCTCAGAGGAGCATTCATACACCTACTTTGCTAAGGCAGGGTGTAAAGCCCCCCGCAAGTGCTCCTCGGACAATGGATCCTTGGTCCAGAACGGACTAGCTTTAGAGATGGTCGACCACCTCGCCACCAGAGGGTCCTCACTGTCGGCGCACTTCAACTGTGTCATAATGGAGGCGAAATACTTATCTGCGACACTCGGCCTTCAACCTCGCACAGTTCCCGCATGGTGTACCCCCACTCGAGGACCTCCTCGAGTTTGACCATCCCTTTGCCCTTGTCGACAAAGGTCCTCGTGGTGCTCCCCGAAGCGTCCACAGATTATTCAACGACCACCTTTTGCAAGCGCTTCCTCAAACTCGCCCCTGCTCTAGAGCTAGGGTGCTTCTCAACCGTGGACACCCTGACATCCCCTGCAGCAAGCGTGCTAGTTGTCGATGGTGCTGCCAATCCACTACCTACTTTGCCATCAGACTTTATCTTACTGAGGTTGAACATCCATGCATAATAAAAAGTACGATTAAGAAAAACTCAAGCCCGATATAAAAAATAAGAAAAATCATACCCCAAGGGCAGGACTGAGACCCGCCTCAACCAATCAGGCCTCATTCATGTCCTTCACCCCCCCTTGAAATGAAAAAAATCCCCCGAAGGATCTCGACTAGTTTGGTCTCGTCAGCCGACAGCACCGGTAAGGAGCTGCTCACCGTCCGAGAGCTCCATTCGATCAGGAAGCTCCAGCCCCAGTGGCAGAAAATAAAGAAAAAATGTGACTTCTAGCCTTTATTGCTAGAAGGCGCACTGCTCACACAGAATCCGCTGCGAGCAGTCAAGTAATACTTGACTTGCCCCTGACTCATGCCATGAACAACTCTCAGGGTGCCCGTACACCTGACACATAGCACTCCCATAAGAAGCCATCAGATATCATCATAAGTTAGGCACCATCTGGGAAGGAGAAATCCTCCACTGTTCGAGGCACGCCTCAATTACGGGATGCAATGGGAATCTCAATCCCGCTTCAAGGGCATCGGTTGATAGATTGAAGCCACACGGAAAAGCGTCATAAGGATGCTCTCCCACATGAGGAACATGGAGTTTATACTCCGGAGGAATGAAATAGTTCTTCCTCACATTGACCAATCGACAAGTTGTCACGGTCGAGTCTACATTAAAAAAGGACCACATCGTCGCCAAGGCATCAGGGGTCCCAGAGTCGCCTAGAGCATTGGACGACGAAACGATTGCCACCGACATAGAATCCTCAAAGGGACAACTCAAAACCCTAGACTTATGGGCCGAAATTTCGATCGACTGGGACTCAGATTGGGAGGAGGTGGAAGACATCCAACCTGCTCGAGAAACCATCGGAGGAAAAAAAGGAGGGGATGAAAGTCAATGGTGTTGGCGTAGCCGGCGCTGGAGATGATGAAAAAATAGCAACAACGATAATGGAGAAGCATTGAGCAGAGTAAGGGAAGGCTGCGAAATAATTGGGCGAGGGGGGGGTGGTGGGTTGGGGTTTTTAATACCTCATCCCAGCACCCGTTGGCGCCTCACCTCCCCCAAAAAGTAGGACAGCTCATCATGATGCCTTTCGCTCTGCGCCCGATGAGTTACCGTGTAGGATATGCGTCACCCCATGAATGATTTCGATCAACAAACAAATATCCCTCAATCCTAAGAAAAATCTCCTCGACCATCAACAAGCGAGCTCTCAGCCTCGCCCAAGGGATTTCAGTCCCGACCATCAACAAGCGAGCTCTCAGCCTCACCCAAGGGCTTTCAGTCTTGACCATCGACAAGCGAGCTCTTAGCCTAGCCCAAGGGCTCTCGGTCTCGACTCTCAACAAATGAGATACCAGACTCACCGGAAGGCTGTCAAACCCAACCACTCACAGTAAAGCTCCTGCCCTCGCCTCAAGGATCAATGGGTTAGCCGAGGTGACACAATCTCAAAAGTATATAAATCCATCTGCCATACTAATCCAATGCCTGAAGGACCCTCTCCCTCACCTTCTAAGAATCCTTAGAGGAGCCTTCTTCTCGGGGGAGGAATGATAGGGATAATAGTGGTCCCCTTCCCAAATCAAACAACATGACCCAAGGTGAATCAACGTAGAAGGACGAGACCGGCTGATTGATCTCCCCGACCTCGCCCTCTGACACACATGAGTGACGTGTCACAAACGAGCGGACAAACCTAGGATATGGTAGTATCGGACGTCGTGCAATCACCATTAGGTCTCATAAGAACTTGAGGAAACCACACGATAATAGAGCAGAAGGAACACGCAACCGACCTAAAAAATAGTCGTCAACACTGGCTGTGATATTAAATAGGCTGGCAGAGAATGTCAGAAGTATGATGAGGTCGAGACTTGACTAGTCGATGACGTACATGTTTAAATTGGGCACCCCAAGGGGCTCTCAGATGAAGCTCTAGTTATCTCTCTCTCTCTCTACTTCAATTAAAAAGAAGCTCCGACGTATGAGCAGGGGAGGTCGGACTTCACCCTTCGAAATAACTCTAACTTGATCGTCGGAGGGACCTCCCCAGGAATCCACCACCCAAGTGAATGTCTTGTCTTGTAGGGACAGTTCGACAAGATCAGTAGAAGAATATGCATCAAAGTGATAACTCAAGCCGAACATCAACACACGTCGACTTCGAACTGTCTGTATTGGGTCTCTCTTGTACTCATGATCTGAATCTCGTTATATTTACTCTATGAAGCGATAGAGTATCACAATACTATTGAAGGATGAACGCTAGTCGAAAATTAGTGACAATATATTAGCATTAAGGTGACTTATAAGGAAAATGGATGACATTGCAATGGGCCCATCTTCCTTTGTCCCCAAACTATTTTTAGAAAAGAATAGTTATTACTCTACCAACGATATCAACCGTGAAAAAGGAATAAAAGGAAACAATATCCCAAGGGAAGTGCAAAGAGTACTCACGTGGACCGGATTCGAGGTCCGACGCGCTCGACGCTTCTATCACAGTCCCCGCCCCTTCCGAGCCCGCCCCGTTGACGTCCCAAGGAGAAGACTCATACCCGTTTCCTGTGCCTTTTAAACGTCTCGTTTGCCTGAGCCGGGGAATCCGGGATCAGGTAGACGACGGCGTCTCTATTCGAATCGGGCTGACGTGTAAGTGGTAGGTCTGCCGTCGCTGACATTGCAATCAAACAGCTTTGGCTGACGCCCAGCTGTCGTTCATATCGTCCCTATTTCTCTTCTCTCGAAATTAAAATTCTATTTTCTGTCCCGGTTCTTTTTAAGAATTTTGTGCTCCCTATTTATTCATTCTTCCATATACCGGAAATAGAAGGTCGGTTTCGTGTTCGCTTGTAGGCGCCGAGTCTAAACTTCTTATGCTTTTGTCTTCATCTAAAGCCAATCGAAGTCCCTCCTCTCCGTTCCTTTCATTCTTTCATCGCTTTCCTTCTTCCTGAAAAGGATCTCGCGTTCCCGTCGTCGGAGTCTGCCTCGGCCGATCCGATCGATCCGTTCGATCCTCGTAGCCGTTGCGCCGGTGACACTTTTCCTGGAGATCTGGTCGTGCTGTTGTACTCGGGGTTGGAGAACGAGTTAAGATCTGTGTTAATAGAGGGCTTTTCTGGCTTCAGCTTGAGGAACCTTGGCTTGTCGGTGGTCTAGGGCCAACTCTGCTTGCTGTACTCGCTTGCTTTGGTACTTGATTGATCGTGCCGATTATGACGCCGTAGAGTGTGGGATTTGTCGGAATAGTATCGAGCTTAGGCGTCTGGGAGGGGGTGAGAATATGTCGAAGGTGGTTTATGAGGGATGGATGGTCCGTTTCGGGAGGAGGAAGATTGGGCGCTCGTTCATTCATATGCGGTACTTCGTTCTCGAGACCAGAATGCTCGCGTACTACAAGAGGAAACCTCAGGATACCATGGTACTGCATCACTTCTTTGGTTTCCTTTTCCTAATTCTTGTATTGATATTTTCTCTTTTTTCTTCTGAACTCAGTTCGAATAGGAGTTCTTTTTGTTTATCCGTTGTGCCTTAATATTTTCTTAATTAAAATTCTGAAATGCCTCAGCGTGTTTACCATTATTCAGCTTCCGATCAAGACACTTCTTATAGATGGAAACTGCAGAGTGGAGGATAGGGGGCTTAAAATGCACCACGGACATGTAAGCCTTCTTCTTCTTTAAGTGGAGAAAGCCTGATTTCTGAAGGAACGCTTAACATACCTCTCATTCAATTTTGAGTTCTGGCTTAGTGCCAGTTAATTTCATGAATGCTATGATTTTAACAGCTTCGTGCATGCACTGTTCTATGACCACCTTTTGCATACCGAGCATTGTCCTGATAATATCAAAGAGGCAAAGATTAGGTTTATGAATTTGACATTCTTTTTTTCAATATCTTAGATATAGCATATACTCATGTGCTTCAAGTCTTAGACCTCCAAAACCATGTCTGAATAACTTCTTTATACATGCTAACTTAAGGCAGTTTTTGTGTAGCAGTAGTATAATCTTTTAACCATAATAATTCAATATATAATATCATTATTTTTTGTTGGGTTTCAATAATTTTCCACCATTTATTAGCAGTTAGAGTTGCTTCTTATGTTCTAATATTTTTTATGCAAGTAAGTGACATGTATGGCACCAATAATTATGTGTTATTCTTACTAAATATGATTCTTTAATGTAGAAAATTCAAATTTGTCTTGCCTCAGCACATACCTTTGATTCTTATACTTTTGTTATTTATATTTTGTATCAATAATTTGTGTTGATTAATTCGTTATTTAATTTCTCTTCAATTTTTAGATCTGATAGAATTTGTTATTCTTTTCATTTATAGTGACGTGTTGATTTTGCAGATGGTGTATGTTTTATGTGTTTACAACAAGAAAGAGAAGTATCATCAGATTACGGTTTGTGATGACTTACTTAAGTTGTTTAACTTTACAAACTAGTAGCCCCTTGTTATCCACTTTGGACCTTCTATTTGTGTGATTATCAACAAGGCTGAAATATGTTCCCATTTTTCTTAAGAATTGCATTGCTTTAATAGAAATTGTTATTTAGCTGTAGAAAACTAACCTGACTGCAGGCAGTGCTACATTTGTTATAAATTCAAAAGTTGTGATTAGACTGCCAGTACAAGGTCTGGGAGCATCAATGTACAATAAAGAAGTTGTTTCCCTGACTTGATACTTGGTCACTTAGATTGCAAGGAGCAATCATACTCTGATACCAAGCAAAGAGACTTTTTAGTATTCCTGATCCATAAGATAAATTGTATAACAATGCTTCAAATAGTCCTCTTTTGATTTATCTGAATGTCAAAAATGAAATACCTTTTCCTGATAAATACTGATAATTTATGCATGCGCTTAATTAGTAAAATAAATAGAACATATAAATTAACTTTATATATTTCATTTTAAATAGTTTATTTATTTAAATTAGTTCAATCCAATAGTAGCTTCCAGATCCTTTTATTTCCTTTTGCAAACCACAATAAACATTCGTGGCCCTCCTTGATGTAAAGATCTCACTTCAACACTTCGTCCCTGCCAGTTACTGGAAGTCATATATATATATATATATATATATATACCTTCAAACTGAAGTGTTGTAGACAGTTGCTTTGTAAAATTGTCACCAATTGCAACTTAAGGATCTTTTTATTTTCTTTTGCAAGCCACTGTAAATGTTCTCGGCCCTCCTTGATGTAAAATTCTTGCTTCACCCCTGTTGGTTGCTGGAAGAGTCATGTATTCCTTTTATTCTGTTGTCAACTGGGGTGTTCTAAACATATACTTTGTAAAATTTCCCATTAATAGGTGTTAAATCTGTCACCTATGGTATATAATTTTCTTCATTTTAGGCAAGTGACCCGTATTTTACATTTTTTGTTTGTGCTTGTGCTGCATATTACTATTCTTAATACTGTTTTTTTTTGAACCAGATGGCAGCATTTAACATTCAGGAGGCTCTGATCTGGAAGGAAAAAATTGAGCTTGTTATTGATCAGGTAGTAAGTAACAATTTCACTAATTATATCATCTTCTTGCTATCCAGTGCACATATAATGTTTCTATATTTAAGGTTACTTTCCTAGTGCGGGTTGTTACAATAAAAAATAAGTATTAATAATAGCATAGTTGTAATTTAGAACTATTTTGTTCCAATAGAAGGAGACACTTAGAAGATTTTGAGATCTTGAAGCCTCTTTAGAACATTTATTTTTTAGAAGATTTTGAGAACTTGAAGCCTCTTTGAAGCATTTATTTTGTACAAACAAAACTCTTGGGTATATCTTTTGATTATAATATAACAAACATATGGTTCCTTTTTTGGCATTTAGAGGATCTTACGTACAAAACTACCCTAGAATTATTGGCTAGTTTTGAAACATTAGTTCCACCTCATTGTCAGTGTAGATGAACACTGCTGATAAAGAAACATATAGTAATAGAACCTAAAGAATGCCTTTGCATTCTTCAAACATTTGATTAAGGTTTAACAGGAACTTTTTTACATGAAAAATATTAGCATAAAAAGTTATTGATAACATGAGCAATTAGCTATAAGAACTTTCATGGTATTATAAATAAATCAAATTAGTGACTTCATTATGCACCCCACTAAATCATGATTAATCAACATGGATTTGAAGCATGTGTATTCTAGACAACTTTGTTTATTGCAATGGAATAAGGGGTCTGGGTCAAGGTTTGCATTTTCGATATTTACCGCCCATACATACCGGTCCGCCAGGTTGCCGGTATGCGGACCGCCTGCTATCGGACGGTTCTGCCAAAAATCAACCGTCGGCGATCGATTGAAGGGAGAAATCGACCGTCGACGGTCGATTGAGCGAGAAAAAGGGAGGAAGAAGAAGAAGAGGAAAAAGAAGAAAAAAAAAAGAAAAGAGGAGAAAAAAGACCTATCACCCGCGTCCCCGTCTTGCCCGCCGCCGCCATCGCCGCCGGTGCCGCCGCGCGGTTGCTAGCGCCGTCGTCGTCAGACGTTGTGGGCGCTCTTTCTCCGCGGGAGAAAGATCGAGGCGACGTTGCTGCCTCTTTTTCACTTTTTTTAATATTTTAATATTTTCTAATATTATATTATATTATAAAAATATTATATTATAAAAATATTATATTATATTTTAATATACCGAGCAGTCTGTACTATGTGTACCACCCAGTACCAGTACCGTATTGGTACCGAGATGAACTCGGTACACCGGTAAGTCAAATCATGGTCTGGGTATTGATAAATTAGACTAGTGGGTTTGTTCCCCACTTGGCATGCAAAATTAACTAGATATGGGAACTTTGTGCTCATTTAGACCATTGGAGTCCCATTCAAATTGGAATCACATTTGGATTAACTTTTTGCGTAGAGTGATATAAAGATGTTGTCGAATTGGTCTTCAAGGTAAATGATACTATGTTGATTCATTTGCAAATATATAGTTATTTTGGATGACTTAATTGTTCATCTCTTCCTACAAGCAGCAAGATTTCATACCAGCTAATGGAAACAAGGTATATGCTTCAATTCTATATGGACCTATGGCGGATGATGGAAGAAATGCTTCCTCCTCCTCTGATCGGGAAAGTCAGTAAGTAATGATGTAATATGGTTTTACTATTATCTACTGATGTTGCTTTAAGAATACATCACATAGTGGAAGTATTATTACTTGATCTACCGTTAATTTATGCTTTTTTTGGTCTTTGGTAAAATGATACTTTAGATGTCATTTGTCTTGATGCAGTGAACTTATGTTTCTTGCTTTTATCATATATGCTCATGTTTTTTCTGGGATATTTGATGAGAGTTTATTGGAAAACATTGCTTTTGTCTATTTATCTTAGATACTGAATCTGGTGTGATTTAGAATTTAAGCCTAACATTTTGCAGGCAATATAATAGATACCTTCTATACTAAGTTTATTAGAGTAGTGATATTTGACAACAAAAAATGCAAATTTTACTTGTAGTCTCTTACATAAACTGCGTTAGGATAACATTCTGCATGTGTGCTTGTATATGTAGATCTTATCTGATCTCGTAGAGAAGTGCAAGGATACTTGCTTTGAGATGAACATTGATAGGTGTGAGATATGACATATCTATTAATATTTGCAGACGTGGAAATCTATCGTATGTTATCATTAGTATGTGCTACATACCAACTTGCCAAGATTTCTGTCAAAAGGTTGCAAAGATACATATTAGCCAGTTGTTGTAGGTCCATGCCTCTTAATTGTTAGGCACAAAAGGAATTTTAAGACATAAATGGATGTAAAAAGATGTAGTAATTTAATAATTGTTGCTGAAACTCTACTGTTTGTTCATTAGCATATACGGAATGAAGTTTCAATGAGAACTGAAGTATAAGGATGCTTGATAACTATAAGGAACCTATTCCTGTTCTTAAACTTTTCGATATTGTGAGCGCATATCTTGACCTTTTTCTACCATGTTGTCTTGGTACTCATACAGATTGTTGTTGTTTTATATATAGGATGGTTGAATGTCTTCTTTCTTGCTAGTCACAATCTCATCTCAGTGTTGATTACCTTGCATTTGTTTTATAATGTAACGAAATTTATATATGCCATGTCAAAAATGTTTAGTTTCCTAATATTTCTTGTAGGTGTAGTCCTGAAGAAGAAGAAGAAGAGAGCCGTCCTACTTTATCACGGAGAATAACCATAGGAAATGGTAAGGGCTAACATCGATTAGATTTATGAATTTGCAACATATGTTGTGTTTTTGGTGGCATATAGAGTACAGTGTGACCATCGCTTTCTGGTTTGTAGGTCTTCCTGATTCTGTACCTGATTGGACCCGTGATGTTGATTCAGGCTTGTTAAGTGAGAACAACTCTGGTCAAATCTTTTCTAGGAAACATTGGCGTCTTGTAAGATGCCAAAATGGTGAAATATTTCTCTGATTCTTTTTCTATCTTTCCATGTTCCTAATATCTTATTTGTTTTCTGCATTGTACAGCAAATTGTAGCCTGAAGAATTATAAGAACTACTGTCTTCTTTTGTTTTAATGATTTCTGTTGATTTCAGGGCTTCGCATCTTTGAGGAGCTTGTAGAAGTAGATTATCTTGTACGTGAGTAATACATGTTTACACTAAATGTACATGATATAATTAATTCATTAGCCTTTTCATTAATGTAAATCATTTCCAACAAAGCCAAGGAGTTGTAGTAAAGCAATGAAGGCTGTTGGCATCGTGGAAGCAACATGCGAATCTATATTCCAGCTTGTGATGAGGATGGATGGAACTCGATTTGAGTGAGCTTATACTTATAAATAGTCATTTATATGTTAAAAATATCTGATTTAATCTGTTTCCCTCTGTTGCTTTTGCAGGTGGGATTGCAGCTTTCAGTATGGTAGTTTAGTTGAAGAGGTGGATGGACATACTGCAATACTCCACCATAGGCTGCAGCTGGACTGGTTTCCAGCGTAATTTTTTTTTAAGCGCATTGAAGAGGACTTAAATTGCTATAGCTGCTGCATACCTTGCTCTTTTGTCAGCGCCAGAAACATGCATGATCACTGGGATTGTGCAATTAAATTGTCTTCTTGTTTAATCTTGAAGTGAAATTACTAATACCTTACATCTTCTTTCGGAGAGACAATATGCAGATGTAGTGCCTAGCTACATCATTTTTGAATTTTGATAGCATAGCTTATCTAAACATGTACTTTTTTCTTTACCAGATTAAATATGCCCATATATTCATGTGTATCTCGCATAAGTTTATGTTTCTAGATTGGATTATAGTTATAGGGACTTATGTATCTTCTGTTCTATGAGACTAGTTAACTGAAGCACACTTAGCATAAGAGAGGCAAAAATAGATTGGAAGATCCGGTGACAGAAATTTTTTATTAGAATTTATATTATGAGAAGACCCAAGTAATGGTATACTTAAATGTTATTATGCTCCTTATATAAGAATAGATGATTTCAATAAATGAGAATTATAGGAGAATTCGGATAAAGATATTCTTTGGATTGACCCAAAAGAGCTTGAAAAATGCTCAACCCATCTTGGAAATGGATAAAGCAGCTCGAACAGGACTCCTAGCTGGAGTAGGAAAAGGAAAGACAAGATGTCCAATTCAGAAAAGATTTTTGTAGTTCAATTCTAGTTGGAATAATACAAGAGGAAGAAGCTCCCAACCTCCTCATAATCAAGTTGGTAGGACAGGATCAACCAAGTCGCTTCATGCACTAGTAGGATTAGACTTCTTGTTTTCAGTAATTTTTGGGCTGGTTTTCATCCATCTCAGCCGATGTATTAGGAAGCAAAATTATCTTAAACTCTATTTGTTTTCCATGACTCCTATCACGAATATGGTATAGTTAAGGTAAGTTGTCTGACATTAGAATCTGAATTTAAATAATTCCATTTTTTTTACTTTTTGGAATTGGATGAATTGTGAGGTGGTGAAATTATAAAATAGGAAACCTTTTTTCTCATGATTTAGTATATAACAATGCTTGAAATCCCCAGAACAAAAATTAAACTGTTTGTCATTGAAGTCCATTGGAGGTACTTTTGCTCCAAGGTATGAAGCCCTTATAAGGAGAGGCATATCCTAGCATAGTTTACATTGAACTTATTGTCAAGGGGAATATTCTTTTGAGTTATGAGTGGATTGCAAGAAGCAGCTCATGAGGCCTTATTTAGATACCTCAAGTTGAAACAAACATAATTTTTCAGTTCAAGTGGATTCATGAGACATGCTAACAATCTCTAGAAGGCTATCATCAATCTCCATGTGAGTGAAGGGAACCAACCTTTAGGCTTCTTGACCACCATTTTCAGTCCCAAATTCCATCACTTATTTCTATAGTGTGTCAAAATGTAAGATTGTGTCCTATTTGATAAGGCTGAATCCGATGCATGCACGAGGCTACCATCAGTGCTGGATATGGGATACATTTGTTGGTATGTTTTTGATCTCTGACAAGTCACCATTTTAAGCTAGTGATATCAAAAGATTTGGTATGGCACGTAGACAAAAAATAAAGAAGTTAGTTGCTAGTACTGCTATAGTGTACCATCATGGTTCCAAATACCAGTCAGGCAGTCAGTGCACACAAAATTAGTTGCTTGTACTGCTATAATCTAGGATTTATCAACAAATGTAATCTGTACACTATATGATAGTCTCAAATAATGGTTTGTACGTGGTACATAAGTAGTTTGTTGCTGATACTGCTGTAATCTAGGTTATGTTGTATGTTGATTGGTGCTAACTGGTCTGACGAAGGACTGATATCGGATTATAAGATCCAATACCTGTCAGTATTTTATAATATTTTAATAAATTTTTTGAGTGGTAGTGTGCAATATGGATCAGTATACCACCTGGGGTACGAGTATCATATTGGTCCAGTAAATTACTAAACCTGGTATCAGATTGAGATTTAAATTTTTTGCACTACATAATTATATATCTATTAGTCTTGTGTTGCAACAGTATATATTTTTTCTAACTTGTGAAACTCATAATCATTCAACACGCCACTTTCATAAGATATTGTGTAATATAGCTTTGCAATGAATCTTGAACTGTTTGCAATGAGACACTTATTAGAAGGATTTATGCCTATGATTCTGCCATGAATAAGAATGGAGATTATTTGGCAGGTTTGTGTGGCCTCGTGATCTATGTTATGTGCGTTATTGGAGACGTAATGATGATGGAAGTTATGGTGAGAATGTTGGTCTCATTTGATTTCTCGTTTGTAACATGCCTTTATGTTTTGCCATTGTTAGGAATCCCAAGAACTGACTGTAGGTTCTTGCAGTTGTTTTATTCCGATCAAGGGAGCATGTAAATTGTAGTCCACAGCCAGGATTCGTTAGAGCCCATGTTGAGAGTATATTTCCACGTGCTTTGTTCCTTTACAAACATTTGTTATTTATTTGTATATACACTTGTCTATTGTATTGTAAATATATTCAGTTATCTGAAAATGTAATTAATTATTTTCTTTCTCAAGGTGGGGGTTTCAAAATTTCCCCCCTAAAAACTCGCAATGGAAGACTGCGGACACAAGTACAATATCTTATGCAAATTGATCTGAAAGGATGGGGTGTTGGTTATTTCCCATCATTTCAGCAACATTGTTTGATTCAGATGTTGAACAGTGTTGCTGGTACTGATCCTCTCTAGCTATAATAATTTAATTGGTTTTCTATTTCATAGCAGATGTCTTTATTGATACATGCTTAGACTTGATTTATAATTTTCTTTTCGCTTTTCTTTTAAAACAACTTTACTTTTGATTATTAATGCTGTTTAGTTGCTTAGCATGCATTGTGGTTCGTAATTACTTTGCCTGAGAATTTTTTCCTGTTCAGCTAGGGGATAAGTAGAAGAATTTTTTTTTATTCTAATGGAATATATTGTTAAACACTTCAACAAGTTATGCTCATTCTGGTTTGGATACAACTGATTCCTAGTTTTGGTATAGTTGAATTATTTCAGCAAACTCTGTGTTTATAAAAATTGGTATAAAAACTTATCCTAAGCCTGAAATAGCCAGATACCTGATTTTTTTTTCTAAATGATCTCATCTAGGGTTGGTAAAACAAGAATAGTCAATATATTATTATTTATAACAAATAATTGCATTGTCATGAATTTGCAACATATGTTGTGTTTTCCTAATTTATTTGATGTCTGGTGTTCATAAAATCAATTTGATAGGAATGGGAGAGAATATGAAATTATCATTTTTTAGTGGGTGTTCGCCAACTGAAAAAACTGAGAGTGGTGGATCAGTGGCAAGAGAGAAGTGTAAGTCTACTATAAGAAACAGAAAAGTAGAATGATAAATTTGGAAAATGAGTAAATTTAGGTTTCATAACTTTTGAACTAAAAGTTGGAAAACTCTTATGCCACCCTCCCCTTGAAATTGTTATTGTCATATGGCGTAAAATGTAAATACTTTAAATGGTGATGTGAAAATTTTAATGTAAGATAACATTTGGTTTCTGAAAGCATGACCTCCTTGTCCACGGATACCCTTTACTGGGCTGTACTAGTGAATATTTGGGTGAATGAGAGAACATTTAATTAGTTCATTGTCTGATTTTAACTAAAACCTTGATTTAAGAGATAATCATGTATGTGCCCCTGGGTATTTTTGTTTAGCATAATTAGGCTCTAACAATTTTTTTGCTGATTTCAAAATCTCATTTCAGATACTTAATATAACATGGTATTCAATCCATGAAGTTTATATTCGAAGTTCAAATGTGAAAGAAACTATTTAGATGGTTATCCTTACCAACAAAGGATTTCAAATCTGAAGAGTCACTTGGGTACAGTGAGAGGATGACTCAGAAGAACAGATATCTCACTAAGAACAAGTCAAAATAATAATGCAAAAAAAATTTATGCAAGGCATGTACTTATGCCAATAGAATGTCCGTGTAATTGTACTGATATTATCTCTTGTTACTGCAGAACAATTTCCTAGTTGAACACTACCATTATCCATAACTTTTGGCTAGTTGAATTGTTACACCTTGGTTTAGTCCACATTAAAAGTTGGTTAAAAGTTGGATTGATGTGTAGACGTTTGATGGGCTTACCACTATTAATTTGGGCTTAAGCCATTTGGAACAGTGGTTCAGACTCAACAACCGTCATCCTATCAGATCGGGTGATGACATTAATATTCTAGTCTTTTTCTAATTCTTTTCCAAGTACTGCATTTATGAGTATTGTCCTTGTGTTGTATCCTTGACTTTTTAACTTTATATCTGAAGTTTACATTGTATTTTCTTCATAGTCACCAGTCTAAAAGAGCCCATAAGACTTGACCTTCAATTAATAGAAATGTTACCAAATAAATGATGCTGATATGGATATTACTGTCTCTCCTGGAATGACATTGTAACAATGATAAGATGAATATCATCAGATCCTAATTGTCCATTAGACATTCTAATTCCCAGGGTAGCAGCCAATTCTAGTTTGTTTCAGTTGCTTCAGCAGTGCCTAGGATGTCATAACTCAAGAAAATTTCTTGCTTCAACATATGATCACATTGCGCATGGTAGCATAGATTTCTTCTGCAACATATGCTGCCTGATAATTAGTGAACTTTACTGGCTAGAAAAATATATCTTTGCTGCATATGTGCATTGTTCTCTTTATCTTCTAATGTTTTAATTTTTAATAGACAACCACCTGAGTTAGTTCATCGAAGTTATTGCTTACTCACTATTATAGCCGTCGGTGTCTTCTGATGTTTTGGTGAGCGCTTACACCTTTTTTTATGGCAGGGTTACGTGAATGGTTCTCCCAGACAGATGAAAATTATGATGTCTCAAAGATGCCGTTGATGGTCAATATTACTGCACAAACAACTCCTATTAAGAAGGATAGGAAAACACAGGAAAATTCTGTTCTGCCGAATTCTTCACAGTATCAAATGCATGGTGCTAGCAGACATCCTGTAATGTTGGATGAAGACTCCGATGATGATGAAGATTATCAAATTCCAGAGCTTGAACAAGAGGTTGGAAGGCTGCTACTATTAGTGACTTTGTGTTAATATTTTTCCCTTGTATTGATGACAGAGTTACAATGTCTGCAGGTTTATCCTATCAAACTTGAAAATGATTTTAATAAGGCCGGTTTGTATATTATGTTTACACATTATATAATTTGGTAATTTAGATTAAAGTTGTGCTGGTTCCTGATAGCTATATTCTTAATTCATCTAGTTTTGGATGAGGAACCATCAGATTCAATTGATTTATCAGGATTTTCTGGCAACTTACGGCGTGATGACCTTGACAAAAGCCGTAATTGTTGGAGAATATCTGACGGGAACAATTTCAGAGTTCGAAGTAAACATTTCATATATGACAAGACCAAGGTCTTATTATGCTTTTCGATATTGTGTATAGTTGGTTTTGGATCTCATTAAATGATACTTTAGATCTTGCTATTAAAATTTCTACTCTCTGGATTGCAGATTCCTGCAGGAAAGCATCTAATGGAGCTTGTAGCTGTTGATTGGTTCAAGGATGTCAAGCGAATCGACCATGTTGCTAGGCGAAAAGGCTGTGCAGTCCAAGTAAGCATCTCTTGTGCAGCATTATAAGCTTAATATATCATTCTTTTTCTGCTCCTGTTGGGAGACTGAAGATTGCTAAATTGCTATTTATTTAATCTGCATTTTAGTTTTGTTATAAAAGTTTCATGAATGGCATTGAGGTTCAGTAGCTCCATACTGACCATTTGTCTAAGTTTATCTTTAAAAATTATTCGTTCAATTACTAAAAATTTCTTATTGAAATTTCTGAACTTAACCAATACAACGGTGATCATCCAGTCATTTTGAGATCTTGAAATGAGCAGTTAGAAAGCATCTTCTAGATTCAAATTTTAACTAACATGATTACTTTTCCCCAAAGGCGACTGCTCCAAAGCAACTACCCAATTTGTTTTAGAAAGTTACCCATGTTCTGTATAATTTTTTATCCATGATCTCTCTGCAGTGGATCTGACTATCTGGTTGATATTACACCATACTTGGAGAGTAATGATATCAAAACTTCTTTAGAGTTTCTGGATTTTGCTTTAGCTCAATATCAGTTCTTGCAGCTAAAAAAGAGCAACATATAATGCAGCTAATATGAAACTCCTTAATGTTTAATGTATCTAATTATGGACTTATGGAATCTCATCTTCTATCAGGTAGATAGAAGAATTTTCTGTTCTAAGAATCCAGTAGCTAGAACTCCAGTACACACTATCTATTTTTGAGCTATATTGAACTGTATTTAGAAAAACAACCTGTAGATTTTCCAGGAATGTACATTTGGTCTTAGAATGTTTTTCATGTCCAAATTTATATGAAATTCTAGTAGATGGAACACTCTTCTGAGGCTCATTAAGATCAGAGTTTTGCTGTTCAAATCCTTGAGATGTCTTTGCACAAGGAATACAAAAGTAAAGCATGGGAGGGGAAAGAAGGTTGGTGTCAGATGTGGCTTTTACAAACATGCCTTCAATTTGAGAAAAGCCTCCCAGCTATCCATTTTTTAGTAATTAAACTAATAATTAAATAATTTTATGCTAAGAAAAATAGGGAAATCAATCATACATGAGCCCCTTGGGCTCACAGTCTCTTATCAAGGGGCTGTTGGAGCAAATTTTATCTTGTCACCTCGCTAAAACCCACTAAAAGAAACACCGAAACTCCTACAATTTTAGTAGTAAAATAACTACTCTAACCTATCTATGCTTGTATAAAGGGACTAGAATAATAAATATGCTATTAGAACTCTTTTGGCTGACTAATCTAGCTACCACAAATAAATGACAAATATTAATCAGAATATTAATAGAAAAATGAAAAGTCTATTATATTACTACTAGAGGTTGTTGAAGAGGCTTATTTAGCTCTTTACTTTCCCAATTTTGTTTAGAAGTTTGCTAAGAAAGGATTTTTGAAGATCCAGCAACAATAGGATTAAGCCGTACACTCTCTTCCAAAATCAAATAGACCTTCTTTAATTCCCTGAACCAGCTAAGGAGACAACTCTTTGACATACTGTATGCTTCTTTTTTTTATTGAATTTTATTCAATCCATTTATTTAATGGTTGTTCCAAGTTGTCCTGAGCTAATGTCATAATTGACCCATATTTGGCTTTTTGTAGTGACAAAAAGTTTAATCTAGGGCCAAATAAGCCTTGGCCATGCTCAGGCAGATGGGAGCAGGTCTGAGGCTGAGCCATGTGATAGCAGTTGATTGTTGTTGACTTCTTAACTTCCTATAATTTTTTTCTGTGCCTAATATTAATTTCTGTTTCTAGTTACATAGATTACAGCGAGAAATATTTCGATATGGATCTAGTGTACCAACACATGGTATGCTGGCATATACCATTGGCATCCTTCTGCTAGGGGAGGAAAGGAGGCAGGGGAAAAGGGAGAAGAGGAGGAGAGGATGAGGGGATGAGAAGTATCAAATATGAGGTGTGTAGCAAGTGATGAGTGATGGCAGATGGGTGACGACATAGAGAGGGAGACAGGCCTGCGAGTTATGAGCCATTAAAGTCATGAGGGCCTTAAAAAGAATTCGGATAGAAAGCATATGCTGTTTGAAGAAAAAGGGACCAGACTATCTGAAATGGGATGGTCAGTGTCTTGGTGCCCAATAGGACTGGTAAATTCTGATCAGTACAGGCTGGTCCCAATGAGATTGAATCCCCTGGATAGTAACATTTAGTTTTTCCTTTTATATGATACATCAATGTGGATAATATATAAGGTTGAATCGCCAATTTTCTTATGTCATGATGGGTGTACTGATCCTAAAAGCATAAAATATGAATTTATTCTTCTTTCATGGTGTAAGATCAGAGCCCTAGGAGTGATTTGTGTTAAACGTTGTGTGATCAAAATTTATTATTTCTTATGTTTCTTATTGTGTGAGGAAGCAAGACTTATGAGTCTCCCAAGCTATTACTTGTCTGAAAACTAATAATTTCGCATTGAAACACTGTTAAGCATATTTCTAATATGCTGTAAGGGAAGTCTGAAGATTAACTAGTTGATTCTATTTGAATTTCTAGGAATTTTTCTGTTGGCTGCTTCTATAAGCTAAAAACAAGATCAGTTCCCATCTAATTGTTTTGATCTTAGATTTTACTTGTACAACTCAGTTTGAAAAAAGTTTTTGCACATATGAATTGCAATTCATCATTCACTGATTCACTTTTGATATTCTAGTAAGTTCTGATCCCAGCTAAAATCCTTCCATTTTTCTTGCTTGGCATCATATAATAGTTTTCAGTGTTGGCATATGATGACTGACACTAGCACAATATAGTTGAGGCCAAGGTTACTGCGCCTGATGAAGAGGCTAATGTTGCCCACAGTTAATGAGGATAAACTGGTCATGATTCGTAATGTGTCAATGTATATGAGGGCCAATTTTGACAAATGGTTAACGCCTCTAATCTGTTATGCTTGAGTTGGCTGAAAGCAATAGCAAAATGGCAGTTGGCTTTATTTGCTGGATCATCAGTTAATTGTCTCTAACTGTGGTTTGGCATTTAGGGGAGACCCTGATTAACTGATAAATACCTGGGTTACCAGTAATCCCGAAAGCTTTAACTTTTAGGAAGGAACCCGATATATATTAAACTCTAACATCCCATCTTATCTACAAACTGGATTAGGCCTGACATAAAACTGAACCCAAGAGCATGGTACAAGCCAATTAAAGAGAGGAGTATTGTACAAATTATAGTTAAACATTGTGTGAAATTTAAAGGGGCAAATACAGGAGTCAAATTCAATCTGCTTTGGTACCTGATAAATATTTTGAACGTGTTATCAATAATCCCAAAAGCTTAAGTTACTAGAAAATGACCCAATATATATTAAATTTGAACGCATGCATTAAATTCTTTCTTTATGATTTTTACATGAAATATTATACAACTTGTAGAACTAAGGTTTTTTTTTGTTAGAATATCTTTAATAACTGACTGGTTATTATTGAAATGCAGTTTAATAGTTTAAACCTTTTGTATCTATTTGCTTTGAAATGTGATTTACATATGTTAGCATATCATGCACCACGAAAAATAAAATTGAGGTTTCACCGTTAGGTTCTTAGTTTTACTTTGGAAATGCAGGTTGCCTCTGAGAAGGGACTATTCTCATTGGTCATAAATGTGCAAGTAAGCTTCTATTCAGTTCAAAATATATTATTGTTTAGCATATTTCCTCTGTTGATATAATTGACTCTTGTTTGCTACTTGAGTAGTGGTATAAAGCAAATGTGATCTCTGATATAATCTTATGTGATATTTTCAAAATTGTTAAGATCTCAAATATATTTATTACAGAATTATAGTTCAATAATTCATATTTGAATACATTAGTCATTCTCATGTAGGATAAAGCAAGGTTCGCCATACCGGTCCGTACCGGTATACCGAGTTTGTCACAGTATGGTATGGTACCTAGTACCGAGCGGTATGTATAGAGCGGTATAATATAATAAATATAATATTATATAATATATATAAATAAGAAAATAGATGAGACGTCGCCTCGCCTCGCCTCGCGGGAGAACGACACCTCGTTCTCTTGCTGGAAGACGATGCAACACCTCGTTCTCCTACTGGAAGATGAGACAACGCCTCGTTCTCCCGTTGGAAGACGAGGCATCGCCTCGTTCTTGTGCGAGGAGATGCACGGTACCGCTCGTACCGGGCAGTACAGATCGAAATGGAGAACCTTGGGATAAAGTATGTTCTAAAGAACTTTTAAAAGGTCTATGGCTGTGAAAGATCTGCATCTTGGAATTTGTTTGGTTTCAGGATCTCTATAATGTAGCATGAAAGTTGATACACCGTTGCACACCTATATTCCTTAGTTAATTCTTAAATATGTGACATATGCATTTCTAAAAATTATATTCCTGTAGTAGTAAATCAACTTGACAGGAGCATAAGACAGTCCTAGTCTTGTCTACTTGTTAGTTTCATCCTTGAAAATATACACACACACACACACATATATATATATATATTTGTGTATGTATGTATGTATGTATGTATGTATGTATGTATATGTGTGTGTGTGTATGTGTGTATATATATATATATATATACATATACATATACATATGTATTGTTAATACAAATTTATTTTATTTTTTTCTTGGTGTATGAAGACTCTGAAGTAGTGTGAGAAAAGAATTTCATGTTATTTTCAGGTTCCAGCTTCGACTCATTATAGTATGGTCTTCTACTTTGTGTCAAAACCACTGGTTCCTGGATCATTACTGCAGCTTTTTGTTGATGGTGATGATGAGTACCGAAATAGTAGGTTCAAGCTTATTCCAGCAGTTCCCAAGGTTGTCATCTTCTTCAAGAATCTTTTAATCTTTGTCCTACTTAAGCAGATCAAATCTGAATCATGAAGTCAAAGCACACAAGTACACAACAATGTTTCTATTATTAGTTTCTTTAAGATATGTTTCCTTCTCAAGCTAAGTGGGATTTCATCAAATGACATGAGATAGCCTTGAAGGCTTCCCTGCAACATGTAGGCATTGCATTTTAATTATAGTACATTTCTGTGCAGGGCTCCTGGATTGTGCGTCAGAGTGTTGGAAGCACTCCGTGTTTATTAGGCAAAGCAGTTGACTGTACATACATTCGTGGACCAGATTACCTGGAAGTAAGTTACCACAAGAAACTATAGTCTCTAATGTCCATTGCACGGTGTTGGAGAAAAATCAATTCTAAATCTGAGCTAACATGTACATGATGACTAACAGTCATAATCTGGTGCAGATTGATGTAGATATCGGTTCTTCTACAGTGGCTAATGGCGTTTTGGGGCTTGTTTTTGGTGTGATTACAACATTAGTGGTTGACATGGCTTTTCTTGTGCAGGTACTCCTATATCCTAAATAGATACACCACATCATAGGATGGCATGCATACTTCTATGTTGTTGACATTATTAGAAATGGTGAAGTTGAATTCTCCTATTAGGTTGCTTGAACTGAAAGATGTTATAGCACAAATATATTCTAGCAATGGATAATTTGGTCCTATTAACAGACATCAGTAAATATAGCCAAAGGATTCGGTCACTCTTATGAGGAGTATTTGGCGTAATCTCCCTTCAATTTTCATGTATATGTTTACATGCCATCAAAGTCGACCGTTGCATAATCTTCCAAAAATGTGAAAACTTGTACCTAAATCAAAATTCGATACTGTCCTCTAGTGGAATTTTTTTTTTTTTTTTCTGATTGTCTCATTTGCATCACAAGTTTTTTGGCTGAAAACTTGTTGGTACCAAACACATAAAACATATGTTTTCATTTCTCCATCTTTCATTCAGTTGTCATTCACCATGAAAATTTAGGCCTAGAAATTATGTAAATGTCTGCTAGTTGATTAATTAAAGCACAATGAGGCAGTTATAAGCTTATAATTATCCTGGCCTAGCAAGATGGCTCACTTGGTTGCCTTATCAGAAATGACTAATTATCAGTATCGACCAACTAGTTGGTGCTGCTTCTTTCTGAGCTTAAGACCACATGTTGAACTTGTGTTAGCAATGACTACCATGGCAAGGAATTCAGCACCGAGGTCATGGGTCTGATATCAGAACATAATGAAGCGTGAACTAATTCCTTTCCTCTGGAAAGAAAACAAATAGATGCTGTAAAATTTTTATGAATTTTTTACACGTCTTGTTTGAGTAGTGATACTTTGTCCACAGGCAAACACTTATGAGGAGCTTCCGGAACGGCTTATCGGTGCTGTCCGTGTATCCCATGTGGAGCTGTCATCTGCTCTAGTACCAGTTTTCGAAGCGAGTGCTCCCAATGTATGAACTGTTGGCTGACAGTATTGGATTCATTGTTCCCACCCGTACCGGTGCTTCTTCACCACCTTATACAAGTTTATCATTCTGGTATTACTTCCAAGTCTCCGATCTTTGCAAGTCTTGCCCATTTGTATTATTGGATGACGAAAGGGACTCCGTTATTTTGTGAGCGACTGACTGCGCTACTTTGATGCAAATTGGGATTTCCAATTCTTTGATGCAAATTGTAGCGTTTACGTTTTCTAATGGTGCAATAGAATAAATTATTTGCATAGAAGTCTCAAAGCCAAGAACCGTTGGGAGGGCTAGGGACAATTAACTATAGATGGTTTGCACATGGAAGTATAGGTTGACTTCCTATTAAGAGTTCATACCACCCCAGTGATCAGTTCCGTGTACTATCAACTCCAAGTATATATTCATAGTCCCTCCTATTTACTACTAATGATGTTGCCTAGAGAGAGCATCGGGACCACGAAGCTTGACGAGTTCAAAGTATCCGTATGTGCTTTCTAAGAAGGGTTTACCCGTAACCTGTCCTCAGTTTCCTTCACAGCTTCTCTGACATCAGGTCGATGTTACTCCGAAGGGCCCAAGTCAAGTCATCAGGTCGATGTTACGCTACGGCCGTCGCCTACCAATCCATTAAGATGAGCATCCGACTATATCAATAATGAAAGAATCAGAATCATCATCTTCATCATCATCCCCGATGTCTGGGCAGACGCAAATTCCCATCAACGTTGAGATGGGTCAGATGGGCAACGCCGCGCCACACCAGCAAAAGAACCAAGAAGAGACAGCGCCACAGCCACAGCCACAGCCGCAGCCGCAGGGGCACCATGGCTGGGATCGCAACGACAGCAACACTCTGTTGGTGGTGGCGACGCTCATAACCGCGCTTACCTATCAGTTGGGAACTAATCTCCCGGGCGGGTACTACCAAGATGACAGCAACGGGCACGTGGCCGGCGATTCCATCCTGCGCGACAAGCACCGCAAGAGGTACTGGCTTTTCATGACGGCAAGCTGGATGGGGTTCGGCAACTCCATGCTCATGACGCTCGCCCTGCTCACCCGGGTGCCCGTCGCCTCCCGCCTCGTTCGCTGGCCCTTCGCCGTGGCCTACTCCAGCCTTGTGCTCGCCTTCATTTCGTCGCAGGCCAATACCTGGCTGGTCATGGACCTCCTGATCTGGATCTTCGTCCTCGTCCTCCTGTACGCGGCCATTAGTTTGAAGAACAGGGAACCGCGCTGGCCAGCTGCCGTCGACAAGATGAGAGCCTTTATCTTTCGCCTGTGACTCATTACTTCACAGTGTTGCTATTGTAATTGCTCTGAATCGATTAACCGATCCGCCATATTCTCGTCTGTTGTTGTTTTCTCCACATTATGGATGCCACTCTTCTGTGTTGGCTACGTCCCTCCCTGACAACGTCGATGTATGTACCAAAAACTAGCCTAATGCTGTTCGGCCTCACCGATTTCTACACTACAAATCCCAGTTGAACAATCCGTTTTGCACTGAACTGTGAGGAAAAAAAAGTGACTGTTGCATTCAATCGAGATGTAGGGGGGTGTATAGGCACCACGATATTTTGACATCTCTACGCTACACACTTCCCCTTCTATCGCCCGCTGAAGGTATGATGAGATGAGGAAACCTGAATTAGTACAGCTGCTCTAAGGAGAGTGACGCCAAAAAGTCATCCAAGGAAGACGAGGAGCTCTCAGGAAACCCGCCGGCGAAGACGGCCCGCACCGAAGCCGCGCGCTTCCTGATGCCATCGTCGCCCATCAGTCTGTCGATCCCCGCCACCACGTCTTCCTTCGTCAAAGCCGCCGCTGAGCTGCAGTGCTCGGGATCGCGGATCGCGCATCCGGTCCCCAGGCGGCGCACCACCAGCTTAGCGTTGTGGTGCTGATCCCCTCGCACCGGCCACGTTAACATCGGCACCCCACACACCAGCGCCTCCACCGTAGAGTTCCACCCGCAATGGCTCACGAAACCCCCTACCGACGGGTGGCCCAGGATCAGCAACTGCGGCGCCCACCCGCGGATCACCATCCCCCGCCCCCTCGCCTCGCCTCGCCGCGCCACCGCCTCTGTGGAAAAGAAGCCGTTACCACCGTCGCCGGTGCCCTCTATCGGTTGCCCTGCCGGATCAAACTTCCTCGACTTCGTCTGCATGACCCAGACGAAGGGTCGGTTCGACTCGTCCAGAGCGGCCGCGAGCTGGGAAAGCTCGTCGTCCGCGGGGCTCACCAGTGACCCGAACGAGACGTAGATCACCGACCTCGGCGGCTTCGCGTCCAACCACTCCACCAGCTCCTTCTCGTCGACGCCGAACTCGTGTCCCGATCGGACCTCGCCATCTCGCACCGATCCGACCGCCGCCCAGAACTGGTCCGGCAGCAGCGGGCCCACGCCCCACGCCGGCATCCCCGCCTTCTTGGCGACGTAATCCAGGAACGGACGCTCCAGCTCGTCGCACGTGTTGACAAGCAGCGCGACCGCACCGTCCGCCCCAGCTATCCCCCTCAGACGTCGGGGCCCACCGACGCTGCCGGGCCCGCCGAAGGGCTGGTGCCGGCTGCTGACGTCGGAGGCAGTAAGGGCCATCTCGGTGGGCAGATCCGGGATGGTGACGGCGGTGGAGAGAGGAGCGGAGGCGAAGTCCTCCGGTGAGAGTTCCCAGGTTGCGTGGTCGAGAGCGGCCGCGCAGGCGCCGGAAGTGAAGAAGCTGACGACCGGGACCCGGTGCTGGACGCAGGTGTCGATGAGGCCGCTGATCATGTCGTCGACGATGACGCAGAGAGGAGGTTTACGAGGAAGAGAGGAAGGAAAGGAGGCGTCTTGGTGGTGTTCTAAGCCGAAATGCTGGAAGATTCCGGCGAGGAGGGCGTGGAGGGTGTCCTCAAGGAGCTGGGGCTGGATGCGGTCGGTGTGGGGAAGGGAGAAGTCAACGATTCGGACGAGAGGGTGGGGAGGAGAGGAGGCGGAGGAGGAGGAGGAGGAGGAGGAGGAGGGGAGGATGAGGGTGACCTTGTAATTGCGGCGGGCAAGGTGAGCGCTGAGTTGGGTGGCCGGGAAGATGTGCCCCGCGTGCGGGAACGGCACCACCAAGATCTCGTCCATGGATGACCGTCTTACTTTAGCTCTATTAGCTGGTCAGTGACGACGATTGAAGCTGAAGCAGAGGATTTGAGATAGGTATATAGAGAGAGAGATTTATTAGCAAGCAAAGTGCTGCTACGATCTTTACAGGAGGAAGAAGAAGCTGAATTGGATTGCGCTGGCAGATGCGTCTCGTCTCACAAGCCAGCGGTGATGCTTCGGGCATTTGGACCATCGAGACTCCATTATCAGATGCCATTTTTCCTTCCCTCGCGAAGACGACTTCGCAGTCAACTCCTTCATGCTCCAGTTTTGTGGTCTCTACCTCCACCTACTTGGCAGCAACAGCGACTGGCGAGGATATGGAGCTCGATCGGGCATGTCTATGGAGGGTGGCGTGCGAAGGAAAAGCTGCAACGCGCTAATGCATTCTACCTTTGCGGAACCGCCTGCCCCACACGCTTCCGGCGACACTCCGTTGGACATGTCAACGCTTCTTTTCCGCCCAGAGTTCTTCCTCTTACGAAGTGGGCCACACTTCCTCCTACGGCGGCACTACCGTCTTTACGTGTGGGCTCCACGTCTGGGACGACACGAGAGAGTCTCCGGTGGCGTGTCAAATTCGGTGGCTCCGTTGACGCCTCGCGACATTGCATCCACGAGTGTCGTAGTAGTTTGCGTTCTTTTCCTAAGGCACGAGAAGTCCACAGAGTCGGGCCGAAGGGCATGAAGAACAAAATGAATTAATGTCACGTTATTCACTGCACATTAGATCAACATCGACATTTATCGTCGGTAATAAAGTCATAGTCGACATCATCTTAAGGGAATCACATAAATTATGAGTTAGTTAATTAGTTATCTTATATTTTAATTTTTTAAATTTTTAAAAATTATATTAGAATCACGATATTTATGAAAGTAAAACTTTTAATTTTATTTCTTCTCACATCATCGATATTATTGATCAAAATATTATTCCTGTTTCACTTTCTTAAGTATAAAAATTCTAAAAATAGCTAATCACAGAGGATTATCTATAATTAATCCTAACTTATATGAGATGCTTTATCAACTTATCATTTAATTGGATTCCCAACTAATATTGGGCTGGTCTGGGCTGGGCTTGGCCCATCAAGTCACACCGAAGATTGGACCCATGGAATAGCGGGTGATTTTATTTGTTATTGTTGATGATCATATGAAACAATTGAAATCTTAGATTCATATTAGGATCATGATGATTTAATAAAGTAAAAAAAAAGAAAAAAAACTCAAGCTAGATTCATATGATCCATTAGATGATCTATTATTCAATAAACGTACTGATGACTCGATAAAATCTAGAAAGAGGGGTGGGTTATCTTACTTCGATCAAAAGAAATATGATCCAGTAGGGAGCACGTCAGTTCCATCGGATGACGAACTTTGTAGATGAAGTGATGCTGCAGTCAATAATAACACAGGCCAAATAAATGGGGGAAAAGAGAGAGTAGTTAAAATGGAAGACAGTGACCACGCTTTTTTTGAGGTACGTTGAAACGAAACAACATAGGATGTTGCTTAGCTGACTAAAGGTTGCTCTTGCTTTGGACTTTCCTTCTCATCGTGTCGTACTCGTTGTTGTTTGCACAGTTGCATGTGCTTGGAAGCTGCTGCTACCCATATTACGTGGGTTGCGTGCGCTCGTCGCCGGTGATGTTTCACTAAGTAAGTAGTAATCTTCGTCCTCGTTACTGTACGTACGATGGACTGTCGTTCATAGTTTATTTTATCTGTCTATTTTTATTATATTTTAACGTCTGGTTATGAGATTACAATTTACATTTTAATAGAAATTTAATTCAAAAAGTCTAACTAATAAAATATCTTCACGCATATATAACAAGATCACGTAGAATTAATTATAAAAGGATGTATACGATGTTAAAAATATTGTTCTCCGAGGGGGGTATACCGACCGACGGAAATGGATTAATTTGCTACAATAAAGGGGAGTGAGTGGGCCCACCCATACACACCACCCACCATTGTCACTCGCTACAACAAATCGAGCCCCACGCTCACCTCGCATCATCAACAAGGCGTGAAGAGAAACAAAGAACACATTCAATGGTTGGCTCCTTGCACTCAATATCTATCATTGATGCAACACCATCATTAATCTTCCAATAATTAAGTGGGTTGCCTTGCCATGGTTGTACGTTTGTAGAGAAACGAACAACGTCAGGGAAGGAGCGAGAGGAGGAGGAGGAGGAGGAGGAGGAGGAGGAGGATTCTGTGCTTGGGCATTGCAGGCCCAACACTGAGACTGGCAGAGGGCCCTCCCCCCATTCCATGCTCCATACGCTTCTCCCATTGCCAGATCCATTCCTATACTCCATCCATTCCCTCCTCCTCAGTGCTGCTATATAAGAGGAGCTGCCGCCCAGTCTAAGTGATGCTTCGAAGGCGTCGATGGAGGGTCTTGGTTTGGTGAGGAGACCCTTGCTGGAGAAGCAGGTCACGTGCAGAGGCCCGGCTTCCACCCTCATTACCTCTCTCTGCATGTGATCCTCTTCTCCAACATGGATTCCTCACTTTCGTCGCTCCTTCTCCTTTCTCCAATGCGCATTTGATCTCCGAAAACTCTTTCAGGTTGATGCTGTTGTCACTCTGTTTTTTTTTTTTTTTTTCCTTCTTTTGCAGGTTTTGAACCCCCCCCCCCCCCTCCTTTATTTTGTTTCCTCTAAAGTTCTAATCTTTCCTTCAGGCATCAAAGAGTGTTCAAGAAATAGCAGTGCAGGGCATCAATCCCCTTACACACTCCGTGAATACTTTAACAAGGGAACAGAACGAGACCGAGAGAGAGAGAGAGAGAGAGAGAGAGAGAGAGAGTACATAAAGGCTGAGCCTTCTGTCGTTGACCGTACGCCGTAAACATTAATTAATTAATTATATATATAATTAGTTCCGATTGAAGTTTTGTTTTCTATGCTGAAATTTATTTTTTTTTTAAAGTCATATACTTTTGTTGCGCAATTTCCTAAGTCTTAAAATTCGACAAGATAAATATAATAATATTAAATGTAATTTAGAAAAGATAAATAAAAATTATTATTTAATAAATATTGATTTTGAATTGATTAGTGTGTTGATCTCATATTCGAATTCGTCATCTATATTATTTGATATAATAAATTTAAGTGTCCGTCATCACGCATTTGGTGGGCACCGTTGGATCGACCATCTCGGCTGAAGCGGCCATCCCCCGTGAGGAAGAAATAAGCCAGAGGAGATAACCCAAAGCAGCTCCGGCGGAGGGGGAAAGCTGAAAGAAGCATGCAGCATCAGACTCTTGCTTGTTGTGGAGGTGTCAGGGCGGGCCTGCCGCCGCCACTGTCATTCCGGTGGACGAAGATTCAGGTTTGCGACTCCTTCCTCGTCGCCCACTACACTATACCTCAAAGACCCCCCCTTCTTCTTCTTGTTCTGACCTTTGCAGTTCTCGTGGCAGAGGGAAGGCGGCCGACGCCTTCCGCGGTGTGCACGAATCGCCGCCCAGTTGGAACTGAAGCCTCCTCCCTACTCTTTGGTAAATCTGACTACTTCCCTCGCAGGTGCAAAATATGATTTTGCTGTAGCGCCTTTGAATTCTACCTCCACCTCTGTCTGTCCGGCACATTCTTTTCTCATCCTGTGATGGTGGGCACAGAGCTCTTTGGAGCCACACATGAGCCGCGAGACGTTGGAGTGTCACTGGGGAAGGCATCACCGTGCCCATGTTGCGTCCCTCAACAACCTTATCGCGGGGACGGACCTGGACGGAATGGGACTGGACGAGATCGTCGTCGCCTCCTACAACAAGGGCAACCCCCTCCCTCCCTTCGTCCATGCCGCCCAGGTAACAACAGTAACTAAGCATCCTGATACCCTGGAGACTCCTACTTCTTGTCTTTATCTTCTTTCCAGCCGTCTCGGCGTCTTTTTGCTTGCCATTCCAAGAAAACATAGTTAAACGCATCACCCTTACACTTATGTCCGTGTTGCGTGTGAATTAGTCAATCTAATTCAATTACTGGCGGTGGTATCCTGCTGTTGTGCATTTCTAGTGGAACATTCTTTGTTGCGCGCAATGTGCTTGTGAGTTTGCCTCTTCTAGCTTGTACTGTTGAATTAATTTAGAATGGCTTAGGTAGTAGGTCCAGGTCTCGTGTCAAATAACTGTGAGGGCTCAAATTGAGTGATGTTTGGCACTATCTTTCTTTTACATTGTTGCTGTTTTGTGATTCATTTGCTTTCTGGATGTGCTACTGCAAGGTTTGGAATCATGACTTTTTCTGGCAATCAGTCAAGCCAGGCGGTGGAGGACGACCATCTGGAAGGCTTATGGAACTCATCGAGAGGGACTTTGGCTCATTCGATAGAATGTTGGAAGAATTTCAAAGAGCTGCACTGACACAATTTGGTTCTGGTTGGGTTTGGCTTGTCTGTAAGTCATGATCTGGTCTATCTCTGAGGGCACTGCTGCTGGAGAAAAATGTGGTTTTAATTTGATTTCATCTTCCTGCTTTTTCCTATATCAGACAAGGCAAACAGATTAGATGTTGGGAATGCTGTTAATCCATGTCCTTCAGAAAAGGACAACAAGCTTGTTGTGCTAAAGTCTCCAAATGCGGTGAATCCTATCGTTTGGGATTACTCTGTAAGTGTTATCTCCAATTAAAATTTCCATTTTGGTTTTATGTGACTCACAATTTTACAATTGTTCTTGTGAATTACCCACTGTATACAATATTATTTCTATGAAATGTTATTTGTTGAGATAATCATGATATGAGTTTGCATATGTAGCAGGGTTGGGATCACTGGAACCATGAATCTAGGTTTTGACAAAACATCATTTTTTCCCCCATCTAGAGCTGCCACCTGTACCTTGTTTGACTGTGTTTATTTCAAGAATGATAAAATACATTGGATATCCGACACACATTGTCATTTCTCCTCTGTTAACTTAAGTTTGGGTTTTTTCTAGAGTTTGTCTTGCTGTACGGAAGTATAAATAAAAGTACACCAATTCTGATTTCTTTTTTCTCTTTTCTTATAGGTTGGCAACTAGGATTTTGATATTTGGACTCATCAGGAAGGCAAAGATAGCGTGATAGATCTTGTATGAAATCAAATTGACAAAAAAAAAATGAAAGGAAAACTATAAATGATTGTATGTATATTCATTTCTATATTCCTATGCCCTATTAATTGTATGGATTTCTTTAAAGAACTCAGTGTTAGAATTAAATATAATCTTTTTGAATCTTTTTAGGAAGTACAAGTTTTGCTTGAAGTATTTGACAGTTAGTGGATACAATAATAATAACTAGGAGGAATTTAGAGTCTTGATATCCTGATTCAACATTCTTGTGCTGTAGAAATGATTCCTTTAGTTGCAAACAAACTTGTTCATCGAATCTAGCATTATGTGCTTAATTTATATTTTCTGAAGGCTTTCTGGTGTCACTCTAGATAGATCAAATTGTGAAGCGGTTGTCGCCGACTACCCACAATCTTCACATTAAGAAGAAAGAATGGGTTCTTCAGTATGGGTGAACTTGCCTACGATTGCTAACTTGGTTTCTTAAACATTACAGACAAGACTCATGTTTTACAAATTGTTGAGCTGGTAGGTTAATTAGATCATTCTAATTGAATACAAACTATTGAACTGGTAGGTTAACTATACATCATTATGATTGGTATCACAGCACTTGTGATTATTGACCCGACGTCTTGATCAGTTTTAAAATTTTAGGCATTTGGCTAGATCTAAGTCACAGTGTCAGTAGGATATGATGATATTTCTATCCATATTCAAATTATATACGTGACAACTTTGGTTCTCTGCTTACCTTATTGTATTTCATCTTATGTTATCCCTACTGATTAGTTCAGATCTAACCAGAAATTGTTGTCTTGTTGCAGCCACTCCTTGCCATTGATGTCTGGGAGGTAAAAGTGCTAAATTATTCTTTGAATTATTTTACTTTCACCTTTCTAGATTACTTTGTAATTTGACCCTGATGCAAATTTTTTTTTGGCTACACAGCACGCTTACTATCTTGATTACGAGGTCAGTTCCCGTATACTCTGGTTTATGCATGTGCACTTGGAATAAACATAAACAGCATCACATTTGACAGCATTTGTATCTGCAGAATCGAAGAGCTGATTATGTTTCCATCTTTTTGGAAAAACTTGTTTCATGGGAGGTGGTCAACAATAGACTTGATGTTGCAATGGAGCGAGCAGCTGAGAGAGCCCGAGAAGATGAAACAAGAAGACAAGAAGACGATGCAGAGATGACCTGCAGTGAAGCAGTGGAGATGTACCTGGATACCGACACCGATGATTCGGAGGCTGAATGAAAACATAATTTGTTTTGTTGGGACTGAACTTCCGGCTTTGTTTAGCAAGTAAATTAATGAGCTAGTCTCACATGAATATGTAATTGAAGAAAGCATACATGTATCCACATGATATTGGCAGCTCTGGTTGTAGTTCTATTTGCCATTTGGTTAATGGAAGTTTTAGTTTCTGTGTTAGGAATTTAAGATGATTAGTTTCACTCAAATTGATCGAGGTTAGCAGGTCAGATACCAATTCAACCTAAAAGTTTTATACTTTTTATGTGGTGGGCGAATTATATACAATCCGATTCTTTGAAAGTTCTCTAAGTCCATTTCTTTTTATTCCATACATGAATATTTTCAATCATCCTTATCACCATCTCTTCGGAGGCAAAAAAATTAGCCGGCAAAATAGTTTTTATTTACAAGTGATGCGACCGTTCTAGATGATTAGAAGTGAATAGTCCGTTGATGTGAGATCATTTGATTGGGTTTGCAGTTCTTTGCTTGTTGGAGGAAATGATCGCGGGATTGATTGGTTTCTTCGACCGAGAGGTTTCGTGTGAGAATAAGGCATCTCCGACAACTTCTCTATCATACTTTATAGTTAGTAGGAACGTTTAAAGGTTACTAATTAGCAAAAGAGTTTGAAAACAAAACGATAACATAAATATAAGATATCAACAAGGCATTAAAGAATGAGATAAATCAAATTGGCCAATGCCCCTATCCAAACGAAGCACTTTAAAGCTAGTAAGAAAGAATAAATCTGGTTGGAAATAGGAAGAATAAAGAAATGTTCATTGAGTTCATTCATTCATCATCAATTTATATAAATAAAGATAGTAAGATTTTTCTCAACTAACCTAAGTGATTTCCTCATTCAATTGAAAAAATCATATCTAAATCCTATCTTCTTTCATGCCCCCACAAAATTGAGCTCCTGTAAGGACACTGATCTTAAACTAAGGACGTCGATCTTGAACCGATGACAATGAATCTGAATGAAGAAAACCGCGGTGAAGATCTGATGACAATTGACTTTGATGATAATGTCAACCTGACTGAGAGGGAGGTCGTTATGTTGTCGACCACGATGAAGATTTGATAGCGATTGACTTCGACGGTGATGTCAGTCTGGTTGAGAAAGAACAGATGATTATGCTGGAGTCAGGTTGGAAGTCATAGTATTGTCAACCGTGATGAAAATATGACGACAGTTAATTTTAACGATGATATTAACCTGACTAAGAAAGAGTAGACGATTCTGCTGGAGTCAAGTTCGAAAATCTGATTAAATCGGACTCTCATGCCCCCGCAAGATTAAGCTCCTGTGACGGACGTAGATCTTGAACTGGTGCCAATGAATCTAAGGAAAGAGACCGTTATGTTGTCAACCATGGTAAAGGTCGACTTTAGCGGTCATGTAAGCCTGGCTGAGAAGAAGAGTGTAGACAGGAAGAGGAGGTCTGGCAAAGGGCAGGCATAATAGAAGAGATGGGGCATAAGCTGTCGCTGGACAACGAAAGAGAGATTGGTCGAGATTGCGGCAGCTGCAGGCTTCACGGCAGAACGCTATAGAAGGGTGCAGCTCAGAGGACTCCGCAAAATCAGCAAGGGAAGGAGTGGATGGTCGGAGTGCAGATCCGGTGACAGTAAACATAGGTTACTCTATATCCGATCGTAGTATCTGACCAAGTGAGAAGAGCTCTTGCTTTAGGCAAGTGCCTGCACCGATCGCGACCTGTGACAGCATGAGGTAGTCACAACTGGTGGAAATCTCTCAATGTTGATGCAAAGGAAGCAGCGGTCGGGAGAGGCCACTGGCACAGAGGCCATGGTCGCCAATGGAACAACGGAGAGGGGGAGGAGGATCGCCCCCCCATACCCACCCACCCCCCTGAAAGATGGTGATAAGTGGCCGCATGAGGGAGACAACAGATGGCCACCAAAGTTAAAGATGTCGTGGCCGGAGGCAACATCGAGTCGATCCAGAGGATGATCTGGTGGAAGCAAACGTCCCAGATGGCGAAGCGGCCCTAGCGGCTAGAAGGGAGGGAGAGTAACCCTCGGCATAGGAGACAGAACCGTCGAAGTTGTAGAGGAGCAACCACAGAATAAGTCAGTCACAGATTAGAGGGCATCGACGAGAGAGGCAATGGCAACAAAGAGGAGAAAAGGGAGCCATAGCAAACGCCTGCCTCTAGGCACCACTGAAGGAGGAGAAGCAGCAGGGCAGGTTGTGGTTTGCCGAGCTCTGGCGACTGCCACGCACGGTCGGACATGGTGGAGTCGTGCGATTTGACCAGGCCGTAGAGTGATCACATATTTGTGTCGAGGGAGGATGCAGGAAATCGCCCCTTCCAGCAGATCTAGGAGACGACTGGAAAAGTGGAAAAGGAGTTCTCGGCAGAGAAGATCGGTGTGAAGACACGAGGATGCAGTAGTTGTACTCTACTGCACAATGGAGACCTACTCATTGTGGCTTCTTTTGGCTTCGGCAGAAGGAGCAAAGGGTCCTCTGTTTCTGTTGCACTACCGAAGAAGGGAAGAAGAGGATGCAGTGGCAGTAGAGGTATGGTCGGCGGGAGTGGTTGCAGCTACGATTGAGGAGGAGAAAGGTAGTGGCGGCAAGCAACACAGTAGAGAAGGAGTAGAGGGTGGGCCGCTCACTATGATTACTGAGGGCTAGCCGGCTGCATAGGAGGTTGACAGCGAACAGAGTAGCTACCTAAGGAGAGGGCAACAGTTGTGGCCGTCGAGGGCTGCGGTTGCGGCTACAATTGTTGGAGTAGGGGGGGTCGACAGCAAGCACAGTAGCTGCCGAAGGAGAAGATGAGAAAGCTGTTGTAGTGAAGGTGTGCTTCCCTTTCTTCCCTGACTTTAGGACCACAATGTTGTGGTCCCTTATTTGGAGGTGTAGAGACGACAAAGAGAGGGATTTGCACCAAGAGGAGAAGCGGTCGAGTTGTTGCTGTGACGGTAGCAGCAGCGAGCGAGCGGTGAGTCGATGGTAGGCAACAATGAGCTGATAGTGTCGTCGATGCCAGTGATGGTAGTGGCAAGTGTCGGCGAGGTTGAGCGAGTAGGTTGCCAGACCAATGATGTGGACGCCAATTATAGAGCGGGACGAATCTTTAGACCCTCAAATGAGAACGGCGTTGGCGATGGGTGCGACAGCGATGCTCTGTTTTTGTCGGGAAACAGAGATCGCGGTAGAAGAGGAGTTGACCGATAGCTGCGACTTCACAAATTAGCGAAATTATGTCTAAATCCTATCTTCTATCAAATTTAACATAAAGTTAGGTAGAATGATCGATCAAACCCTCTGAATAGCACTTGAGTTCAAATCGTTCGACGATCCAAAACAAATGTACAACAGAACTCCGATCCCCAACAGGCCATCTCCTGCCAAATATAAAGAAAGTATAAAGATGCTCGTTCACAGAACAACTAACGTATGTACTTCAATTATCACACGAATGACTTCCTCGCCCACAATCAATATAAATGTCTTGTGGTTGTGAGCATAAAAATTATTTTTATGTTATATTATATGAAAAAAAATTAATATTAAAATCTGAAACCAAATAATAAAATAATTAAATTTAGGATGCTAACTTTCGATGATTCTCATAAAACCTTATATGATTCTTAGAAAACCTTATATGATTTGAGAGCACATTATCATTAAATTTAGAAACTAAACGTATGTCGATCTATAAGGAGAACTAAATACATCTTCTATTCTCTTTCTATCCTTCATATGATCACAACTGTTGATGGATTAGAGACAAAGAAGAGAATGAGAAAAGATTTATGATCTCTCATAAAGAAAGATGAAAAAAAATATATGATCTCTAAATAATGTCATGTATCCCTATGTATCTACACGTTATATATATAGTCCCTAGGAAGAGCAGAGGGTCTAAGATAAATAATTAGAAGAGCATTTCCCATCAAGATCATTGTATAAGTGATTCTACTATAATTTAAACTTCCTTCCTATTGATCCTTAATCATAATAAGAATTTAATTATATTTATAACAATATTACCTAATTAGATAGGGCAACACAATCTAACATTCTCCCACTTGAGTCATTAATTAGTAAGATATAAAAGGGTTCAAAATCAAAAATAAATAAAATAAAATATATTTAAAAATAATTTTATGCAATTAGATTCTAAATTTTGAAAATCAATTATATGAATGAGAATTAAAAAATAGATCAATAAGTCTAATAAATATGATAATATTATATTAAATATAACTAATAATATGAGTCATAGCGGTCGTATGTCTAACTATTAGTCTTTTCTTATGCAGTCTAAGTTGACCTATATAATTTATTTTGTTAAGATAATCCTATTATCACATTCAACTATAATATTTACATATGTAAATATTAAGATAATAAAAATAAATAATTTTAAATATATAATAAAAATATCAATTATAATATCAACTTAAACATTTATCACTATATTTTTATGGATTGTTTGTAAACCCAATTATAAGAACATGTTCTTTAAAACACTTTAGGCTATAAATTTAAGCGAATAAATCAACAATCAATATAGTGAAACTCAAGTTTTTAATTAACAATAATTATTTTAAATTTTTTTCTCTATCCATCAAGTACTTTATACTATAGTATATAGTTGCAATAATATTTATCGTTCTTAGAGAAGAAAATTACTGTGATATATCAAAATATTTCTTCATTGACTTGGTAATTGAGTCTGACAACATCAAGTCCTAAGATAAAACTTGGTAGTCATAAAGATTGAATAGTAGTATAAAAGCATGTCACAAAAATTAGTTTCTATTATTAAAAATATAATAATATATTAATTTAGATTTTTTCTATAAATTATCCCTCCAACTAATATATAGATATAAACCAAAATGGACTTCTTATTATCGAAGAAATTTACATAATCAACACCTAAAACTTTATAATGTGTATGGTTTTAAGAAAACTTTTATCTAACATGATGTAGATTTGTAAAAAGAACTACACACGTCTTCTACTCTCTTTGTATCATTCGAAGGACCGCTACGATTGATGAATTAGGGATAAAAGTAAAACGAGAGAAGATATATGGTCTCTTATTTAATTGATTCATGTGAGTAAGAGGATATGATAAAAAGATATGTAAATCTCTCAATAATATCACGTATTCTCGTATCCTCATGTGTGTAGTCACTAAGAAATCTTAGATATTTATAGACGAAAAATAAAAATATTTAGCATAAATAATTAGGATAGTCTTTTCCGTCAAAATAATCTCTTAATAAATTATATCATAATAGCTATAATCAGAAAAATAATAATATTTATAATATATTTTAGTTAATTAGATAAAAGTCATGGTCATCGTTTACAATTGTCGAAGAAATCAAAGACCATCGATTGCGCCGGCTACAACACAGTCTTCCATCCAGGTTTGGCTTAATGGCGTGGCACTGCGGTGAACCAGGCGCTTCCATGTACGTAACGGCGTCCACTTAGCTTATGTCCTCGGTCGACGTCTGGCTTCGCCGGTGCCCACCACCTAACAGAGACTCCCCACCGGCGGGGGGGGGGGGGGGGGATACGAATAAGGTGCAGGAGCAGCTGCTGGCGCAATTAAGGCTTCTCACGAAAGGTTTCGGGACGATTTGTCATCTCGAAATTGACATGATTGAATTAAGTCACAAACCATCTTTGTCAGATCGAATGGAACCGAAGAGTATCCCCAACACCGTGGAATTGCCACAAATCGACGGATGTCACCACAGCCTACCGACTGTAACTGCTCCGTTGGATCTCCGACAATGGCTCGCCACCATCGACGGATGAATCCCATCACTCTTGAGCTGGCGTCCATCTGCCCTGGCCACCCCAGCGGGCACCGTTGAAAGAGTCCCCAACTGTTCCCTGTTGGCTTTCTTGTACTGTGCCACCCGTGGGTGCCAATCTCTCACGCCTTTCCTTCAAAAGTCTCAAATGTTCTTTTATTACATGATGACGATACGTCTGCTGGAGATTGCAGAGTTAATGCTTCCGCTCACCGGTCTCTCTCGCCTCCACCTCGGTTTTTTTTTTTTTTTTTTTTTGTCTCCACTGTTTACTATGGGACCTCCTCCCATCGACCGGCTGCCTGCCGTCGTTTGAAGCAGCCAATCCATGGAAGGTAGTGTTTTCCGTAACTCAACTTTGAATCTTGACGAGGATAAATTTAATACCCTCTAACTCCCTTCATCATTTAGCTCAAAATATAATAAAAATATGATAATTAGTACTCATTAATGCTAGTATGCCCCTGCCTATATTATCATCTCTATTCTTACCTTTACCACTAACAACACTCTATATTAATAACTTACAATAAGTCATCCTCATCAACTCCTTCAATGCACAAATATTTTATATTATTATTGTATCTTAAAAAGATAAAAGAAAGTTTAAAAATTATGCATAATAAAATCTGTCATGTTTGAAATTATAGGGAGCGGTACTCCAAAGTGAGGATATAACGCTTGCATAATATTAGGTCGAAATAGTCGCCCCCAAAATAGACGAATCGTTCGTCTAAAATATCTATGGATGTCAACAGCCAGCATACGACTAACTCCCCCTACAAGATGTATAAAAATCATGTCCCAAGTAAGTACAAGTTGAGCAAAAGTAGGCAAGAGTCTCTTTACTCTCTACTCTCTCGTTTACACGGTTTACACTGTTGTCTTCCTTCTCCTTCGCCTTACACTGACTTAAGCATCGGATGGGTTGAGCCGAGAAGCCTCCCAATATAGATGTATTATGTAAGATCACCAATGACTAAAAGATGAGCCTATTACCAGAAGATAGCACTATTGCCCAAAGATGACCTAGCGGCCAATATATGATCTTGCAGCCAAGCAGATCTTAATTTCTTTACCGAGCCTTACCGCCCTAAGCCCAAATCAACCCCGACAAACCACCTCCCTCGTAGACTTATTATGTTGGTTCGCAATATCAAAACCCACATCAATATGGAGGAGATATGAGGATAAACCTGCACTTTCGGTAGTGAACCAAATGAGCTGACTGGTGCTGACTCACTAATCGATAGTAATTATGCACTATCATTTTTTTGCTAGAAAAAGGATTGAATATCACATGCACATCCATATGTATTCCTCCGAACAAACGCTTAAGTATAAAGTTGTTACCCCCGGTCTCAAGCCCCTTGTTCATCTCGTAAGAGACATTTCTAAGCCTCACTCAACAAGTCTAGACTATTATCGACATGATTAGATCAAGGATTAAGCAACACCCTTAACAATTACCAAGAATGAGTTCTAATGACTCAGTGAAATATCAAGAAATATAGTACCAAGCAAATACACAAACAATTCTTTTAAGTTTCAAGGAAACACTTGTCAGTCTATATTTGCAGAAAGACCGTGGTGCCTGTTGGTGCCATTGATCACAAGCCGGACTTGCTTATATGAATTATTAGTGTATATGCATAGAAAGAACTTTGTCAATAGGATCAAAATGCAATTGCTAACTCTATCGTCTTTATTTATTTTTTCTTTTTAGTAAAATTCATATGTAAATAATAAGCCAAAGAAGATTGAAGGTTTTGAACTGTAACAAATGGCGTGAACGTCAATGCCATGACTGGCTTTGCTGACTCCAGAATGTATATTGTAAAATGATAGGTAGTAAAAAGGCTAAAGTTAAGCTTCTGAATTACCATTCGTTAATATTGATGTGCTCAGAAAGAAATTTTAAGATCGCCGTGGGTTTGACGTCAGTGGTCAACTCTGTCTTGATCGGCCAATGTGATTTGAGTCCGACCCCTACTTCAGAAACTTTAATCTTGCCTAAGGTGATATCGATTCCCCGTAAAAAAAAAAAAAAAAAAAAATTCTTTTTGTTGGAAGTAGACTGTTGACGTATTCCATCCGATGCTTAAGTTATTTATTGTATTACACCTGCTCCCGTTCATGCATATCGAGATCCAACACAAGTTTTGGTCAATCATCGTCTGTAATTGGTTCGCAAATCCTTTTTTTTTTTTTTCTCACCGTGTCTCCATCAATCACCACTCGGCAGGGCCTCTCCGGGGACAGTGAGGTTTTCTGGAGGGAAAGAAGTCAGAAGCGGTCGCCGGCGAAGGGTTTAGATGCTCATCCTCCGGTGGGCAAGTGGCGAGTCTGACTTGACTGCTGGAGAACAACGTTCGCAAAGCTTCGTCGGTGGTAGGCCCTTCGACGATCACATCCCATTTCTTCCTCCGTCCGGACCTCGATGTAAACGGTTAACGCTACCCCTTTAAGTAAGAGCATATTGCATAGTTTGATACATCTCATATTCAAATCTATTTAGGAGCGATTCATTAAAAATAAAAAAAAAATTTAAAAAAAATCTACATTGGTTAGAGAGTTGAAAAAGTCAATGTTCCTTTAGCACAAAATTTCCTAGAGTGAGAAAATAAATAGTCGATTAAGAATTAATCTCACGTGGATACAACAACTCGACTGGGCCAGTGAGCTATACCCACAGCACGATTTGTGTGTCGTTTGTGAAGAGTCTGACTTTGGTAGCGGAAGTGGGCGAGCCAAATTAATGTTCACCGGTAAGACGTTCGACCACGCTTTTATTGGGCATTAATGCTGAATCGTCTTAGCTCGAACGTGTATATACGTCATCTTGCTGCACTTCTCATGCATCTATCATCAACTTCTTCTTCTTCATATAGCCTGTGTGTGCAACCTTGGGAACCAAAAAGAACAAGAGGCGAAGAAGCAATGGGTCGAGAGCGCGAGGTCCGAGTGAATCGAACCACGGTCGCCGACGAAGACTCCCTTACGGGAGCCGCGAAGGACTTGGAGGCCGGCGAGTCCTGGCCGTCGTGGGGCGGACGGGATGCGACGCCAGTAAACCGCCTCAGCAGCCGAGAAATGGACTCCCTCACGGCCGTATGCGACACCCTCCTCCCCTCCATCCATGTCCCCCACGCTCCCCACGAGTCCCTCCGAACCTACTACGCCAACTCCGCGTCCATGATCGGAACACCGGAAGTTGTACGGCCGCCACTCGTTCGACAATTCAGCGTTTGGAAGTTGCTGGTTAACCACCGACTGATGACGAACGATCACCGTGTGCAGGTGGGAGGGTACTTATCCGAAAGGCTCCAACATCCTCGGCTGTGGCAGGTGAGGCTCGCGCTGTGGCTGCTATCGACGTGGTTCGGAACGTTCATCCTCTGCGGCACGAACAGCCTCTCCTGCCGTTTCCCTTTCTTCCGGAGCTTCCCGGAAGTGGAGGCGGCGCGGCGGGAGGAGATCATCCGATCGTGGTCCGTGAGCTGCATCTTCTTGCTTCGGGTGTTGTACAGGGGCTTCAAGTCTCTCGTCGTCCTCTTCTACTTCACCCAGGTGAGCGCTTCTTATCATCCCTCCGTCACATTGCCGCTTTGGCAGTCGGAATTAGCTGCACGACTCCAGAAAACACACTGAGATGGCCGGGGGCCCACGGTAACTAAGCACAGTGCACGGCTGCAGGACAACAAACATTATTATTAGGTTTCAAGAGAGATCTTTCTATAAGGATCCAAAAATAAAAATGATCCAAAATAAATTGGTCGTCCTTTCAGATTCAGCTCGACGTAGACCTTCCAACAGTGCACTAAAAAGCCTATTGCACTAACTTGCCTCTTTTGGGAGTCGATCAAATATACCTGTGGTTAAAAGGTTGCTACGTCAAATATGTATTGAATCAAATTATGTATAGACACGTAACGTGGACACTCCTATCAACCCATCGGTTAGATACAAAAGTACCATTCTAATCTATTGTTTCTCCAACATCAGTTTCTTTCTCTCTTTTTTTGCTCAAAAAATCCAAAAAAAAAAAAAAAACCTCAACTAGATATCCTTTTCTTTCTTTCTTTAGTATAAAAACCCCTCTCTTTTTTTATGTTCGACATCAGTGCCGTACTGATCATTATTCTGCATCGAGTCAGACATAAGTTAAAATATATTTATAATTTACATCCACAGATGAAACAAATCTCATAATCACCATATGCATCATCATAATTTGATCCGTGGTGGTGATAAATTTTGTTGATTGTCGAGTTCAATAGAACATTTATTTGTGACGTGACGACAAGACAACCGGCAGGGGTACATGTCGAGTTTTGGTTGTCGTTACTTTGTTGTCTTCGTTGGCACTTGACTTAGAAGACTTGTGCAGGATGATGGAAACGAATTCATGAAGCGGATCCATATTATTGCCATAGCATTGAGAGTTGATCTGAGATTTTGACCAGCAACGATGTGTTATATTCTTTTACACATGAAGATTATAGATCATATTTGTGAAATAGAGAAGAAATTATGAGAAAGACTTGAATCCAAAATAATGGCGTTGCAGAAATTATTTTATCGTCGAGAACAGCTAACTGTTACAAGATTCGTCGTTGGATGTCATTTGTCATAAAGTTGGGAGACTTCATGTCCCGACTCAGCAAACCCCATTCGCACCCACATTTATTTTACTGCCACCGTTATTTACCGTTACAAGATCTAACTCCATATGATCATGGGCAGCTGAACGAGAAGAATGAGAACCCCGCTTGGGAGGCGATTGGCTACGTCGGGCCCGATCCCAAGCTGGCAATTAAGGGCAGCTCGGAGGAGGAGGAGGAGGAGAAGGAGGAGAAGGAGGAGGAAGCACGATACGGGCCGCTCTACAAGGCACTGGTACACATGGCGGGCCCAACGGATGTCCTCTGCTCCTCCCTGTCCAGAGCTGGCCTCTCCCTCGTCACCTCCCAAAGCGAACCTGACGGCTTGAAGAGCAAACCCCTTCCTACCATCTACTGCGACGCTGTGGTCGTTGGATCAGGGTCCGGCGGCGGGGTGGTCGCTGGTGTCCTCGCCAAGGCTGGCTTTAAGGTCGTCGTCCTGGAGAAAGGTGGCTACCACGCCCGGAGCAATCTCACCCTGCTCGAGCGCCCGACTCTGGATCACATGTACGAGGGCTGCGGCGTCCTCACCACCGAGGACTTGGGAGTGTTCGTCCTCTCTGGTTCCACCGTCGGTGGCGGTTCGGCGGTCAATTGGTCGGCGTCCATTCGCACCCCGGACCACGTGATATCGGAGTGGCGGCACGAGCACGGGCTGGAGCTCTTCGACAGCGACGTCTACTCTGAGGCCTTGGACGCCGTATGCGGCCGCATGGGCGTCCAGTGCGAAGTCCGCCACGAGAGCCTCGCCAACGCCGTCCTTCGGAGGGGGTGCGTCGAGCTCGGATACCCGGTGCAAACGGTTGGGCAGAACGCGCCGCCCGACCACGACTGCGGCTGGTGCTGCTTCGGGTGCAGGGACGGGCGCAAGAAAGGGACGGCTGAGACGTGGCTCGTTGACATGGCTGAGTCAGGAAACGGCGTGATCATTCCGGGCAGCAGAGCCCTCAGGGTTCTGCACGCGGACGCTGGAAGGAAGAAGAACGTCGCGGCGGGGGTCGTCTTCGAGTTCAGGGATGGCTGGAGGGGGAAGAAGGAAAGGTGCATCATCAGGTCCAAGGTGACCGTCGTCGCATGCGGGGCACTCAACACGCCGGTGCTACTGAAGAAGAGTGGCCTTCGGAATGCAAACATCGGGAGGCACCTCCACCTCCACCCGGTCGTGATGTCGTGGGGCTACTTCCCCGAGTCCGGTTCGAGGTGGCAGCCGAGCAAAGAGAACCAGGAGAAGATCACCAGTTACGAAGGTGCGATCCTCACGACGATGTCGACGGTCGTTTCCAACTTCGCGACGTCCGGGTACGGCGCGGTGATCCAGACGCCGGCACTGCACCCGGGGTTGTTCTCAGTGGCCACCCCATGGGTGTCGGGTGCCGACTACAAGGACAGGATGACGCGGTTCTCGCGCACCGCGCACATATTTGCCTTGGCCAGGGACAGAGGGTCCGGCACGGTGGACGCATTGGGATGCATCCGGTATCGCATGGGGGCGGCGGACGAGAAGAACCTGCAGAGAGGACTGGAGAAGATACTGCGTATCATGGCAGCCGCAGGGGCAGAGGAGATCGGGACGCAGCACTGCCATGGAGACCGGTTAAACGTCAGGTCGGCGAGCTCGCACCAGTTCGAGAGGTTCGTGAAAGCGTCAAGCGGGAGAGGTCTGAGGGATCTCTCGACGCCGGTCTACTCGGCTCACCAGATGGGGAGCTGCCGCATGGGTATACATCCGACGACGTCGGCCGTGAACTCCCGGGGGGAGACGTGGGAGGTGGATGGGCTGTTCGTGGCGGATGCCAGCGTGCTCCCCACGGCGCTCGGGGTGAACCCCATGGTCACCGTGCAGGCGATCGCCTACTGCACCGCGCAATCGGTTCTGGAGGAGCTGAGGAGGAGGACGAAGCGCGAGAAGAATCGCAAGAACTGATACCGCAGGATATCACCATAATTATTTATGTTTCGTGTCTGAAATATTTAGGCTAAGTACATATTATCCTCTATATTATATGATAAATTATTTTTAATATATGAGTTCTTATACTTTCAAAAAAATTATCAGGATCCTTATGTTTTTAAAAATAAAATATTTAATTTTACTTTTTCTCACTTCGTCAATTTTGTTAATAGAGAAATATTATTGGGTTTAGCACTGAACACTTATTAACTTTACCTCACTTCGATTCACCATCTAGCACGTACGTTATTTCCGTTATTAGCATGAGAAAAAATAGAATTAAATGTTTTAATTTCGAAATTATAAAGATAAACTGTAATATTAAATATTATTTAATTATAAAAAATGTAATTAGCTCAAAGTATTTTGTTTATCACAATACTATGAGTGAATAACTACTAAAACAAAGTACTCTTATAGATAAATACCACGACAAAAAAGAAATATAGAAACAAAATTAAAATCTATTAATAAAATTTGAAGAAATGATATACTTGATTTTATTTGAAAAATGATCTTCTTCTCTTTTGATCATTTTTTTTATTATTGATAGACCTAAAAGCTCTACCACCTCTTCTATCAGAATTTATTTTATTTAATCATAATCATAATTTGATTTCTTTTCATTTTTTACATTTGTTTCTTAATCTAGAAAATTAAATTAAAATATTTTAAATGTTGCCATGTGATAAATTAATTACACATGTGAAGAAATCCATAAAATAATCAATTTTGTCATATATGATAAACTAAATTGGTCCTTTCGTTTTCTTTATTTTTTCTTTTCTACTGTTTCATTAAAAAAATCATAGGGAGAGGTTTGTCTGATAACAAAAACTCAAAATCATCATGTGAAAGTGAAATAAGTTGAGAAATCTAGGGTTTTATTGGGTTTCTTGTTTGAAAGAACTTGTTTGGAAGCCCTTACACCTCACTTGGTTGAAGACATATATTTGGTAGTGTCTCTTTTTCTTGTATTCTTTGTTTCTTTTGGTTGTATATATATTTTTAATTAGTGATAATTATAACAAGCTTACTATTTATAATTCTTTTTTACTATTGATAATCGCTTTATTATTAATAGTTTTAAAAAATATTTTTTTTTACTATTTATGATTCTCATATTATTGATTTTATTCGACAATCTCTTATTTCATCCTCGTCGATGTCCCTCGGTCCTCGTTGATGTCGTCCTTTGAGGAGGAAAAAGAATAAGGTATTTAGATCTATTTGCAAAAGAATAATTTTAAATTAAATTATAAATAGTAAAAGAAGGATTACAAATAGTGATATCGTAGTTATATGGATTACATCAACTTTGTTTAGTAGTAGGTAAAGAGTCGATTAGTTTAGCTAGAAGATATAAAATGATTGATGTCGCCCACATTCTCTATTTGAGTTCATAATTTGATAAATGGGATATTGTGAAGGGTTCCACGAAGATTATTATCACCTTTTTTAATCCCCGTTTAGAAGCAGAAACATAAGCCATTATCCTCCAATGTATCGTAATTAATGTATAGAAGCCTGTCATGCCCAACACATCATGTGCACTCAGTGTCAATGCGCTGGTTGTATGTGGTATTTATGGTGACTTGACTGAAGGATTAGGTGATCGAAAGCTGTGGGGTTGATATGTTATTTTTCTAAAGTTATTTGGCTATTGGCACTGTATATAGGTTTAGGTGCAAGCTTTTTGCATTTCTTTAGTCGTGTGATTTTTAAAGATCGGAATGATGATTATTAAACAAAGTTAATACCACTTGATTCTCTATAATATTTTGATTCACTAGCAAATTGAAAAGGCCAATATTTTGTTTCTAGAAGCTGTTTTCATGGTACAGTTTGATGTTCTATTTAGATACATAGCCAAAATAAGAACACATCTCACACCAAAAGCGTAGGAGATTAGGATGAAATCTTGCTTTCAACTTTTATCAACAAGAGATTGGCTGAGATACACCATCATGTTCCATGCCAAACAAAACTCCAATTCACTAATACAGTCCACAATGCACCTGGTGAGCCCATATTTGTCCATAATTCAACCCATAATATTTTCTATAGGGCATCCATAGGCCGAAACATTTTCTTCAGGAGTGTTCAGATCCCACAAAATGATTCTTGAAAGACCAGCAGAAGTTTGTAACTTGCTAGTGAGATCAGTTTTCTGGTATGATATGTGTACCTTTCATCACAGTAAATTTGTCAATATGAGAATTGCTTCATTGTGTTTTTTGCATTAAAGAAGACAACTCAGTTGCTAAAAGACACCACCCAAGGGCTATTGACTTTTTTCAATCATCAACAACTTGGAAATTACTTTCATCTTGTCATCAAATCTCTGCAGATCTAAGTGAAAATCTTCTGCAGCATTTGATTTTCCCCAGCAGCTTTTGTTATGAATCAAGCTTGAACTGTTAGGTGTCTACAACTTTTGCAACAGCAAAAATAGAAGTTCAGAGAAAACCATAAAAGAGACCCTTAACGAACTTGCTTAATCCTCCATCTGCTCTTTCTTTTCTGTTTAAAATCTTCCGGACCAGCAAGCTTTGTAGTGTTCGAGTTCATTTCTGCTGATAAATGTAGTGCTAATTCAAATTTTCCTGCCCTTTTCAAGTCACTGATAACTGAACGATAGGCATAAACAGAAGGACGTTGAGATTTCTTCATCTCTTCAAATGTCCTAAGTGCATCTTCAACATGCCCTGCCCGTCCATAGGCATCAACTAGGGCAGTGTAAGTAAGCAAGTCCATCTCAAATCCTTTCTCAAGCATTTCATTTGCAATGATCTTGCAAAGATCAAGCCTCCCAAGCCTCCGCAGACAGTTGATTAAGGTGCTATAGGTAATAATATCAGGAATATGCCCAAGATCTTTCATAACCATAAATTCAGCCAACATCTCATTTATTCGACCTGCTTTGCCCAATATCGCTAAAACTGTATTAAATGTAACTGTGTCCAGTTTTGGATCTAGATTCTTCAACGTTTTAAATATCATCAAGCTTTTGTCAATCTGCCCAAAATTTGCAGTCACAAAAATGATCCTGTTTATGACAGTAGGATCTTTACCAAATGTAATGTCACACACATCTTTGATGAAGTTGACTACCAGATCTGAATCAGCCACCTTCTGAAAAGCCTCTGCAACTTTGTTATAAGAGGTAATATCCGGTGGCAGATTAGATATTAGCAAACTCTTGAAGACCTCGGAGAAAAGACTGAAATCATTTGATTCAACTATTGCTGTAAGAAGAATGTTATAGGTATTCAGACACACACTGATGTCTCTACTGTGCAAATGTCTTAACAAATAAGCAGCATCTGACAGATTGCCTGATCTACAGTGTTTCTCGATATAAATAGTACAGATTTCTTTAACTGAAATTGACTCATCCTTCTTGGTAGAAATAAAGAGTTCCAAAGCCTTAATCACATTTTCTTGTTCAACAGAAACCTGTGTCGTAATGGAATGTGTAAACAGAGTTGAAAATATAGAGCCAATGGCCATGTTATTGAATAAAACATTGTGAACAAGTGGGATACCCAACATTACCTCTGCAGGTAAAATTTTTTAGTTACACAATGCAGGGAAACAAAATATAAAAATCAGAACTATGATGGAATGAACTGTTTACATAATATTTAGCAGTTATGCAAGCATTGTATATGGTTGCTTATGTAACAATTATTAGTACGTGGCAATCTACTTAAATAATTTCCATCTAAAAGTAGGACAACCTGTTGGGGGATAGAGAACAAAAAAATAGGGCATAGGAAGGGAATGGAGGAATAATGAAGATTCCACTGAAAGCACACTTCATCTAAGTGGAAACAGTACCAGCAATGAAAACACAAAACATAAGATTCAAACAGATACTGAACTTGTGGAATGAGATAGGGTGTTGAAGGCGATTTCTTCTAAGTAAGTTTAATTGGTTGTTTTGGTTGCTTCGTTTGAAGTAGAAAATGTCATTGCAATAACGAGACCAAATATCCAGCAGTTTAAGGCAATGATAAGTTGTTAGATGACAAGGATATTTTGTCGGTTACTAGGTATACCGTTTGTAAAAAAGGTTGATAGAAGTAAATGAGAAGGAAGATTAAGAGCTGGAGAAGGTTTGAACAGCCAGTTGTAGGATTGGTTTTGTGGGGCTTTAGAGATTTTATAGCAGAATAAGAAAAGACGGATAAGACATGGGAAGAAAGAATTGGAAATGGATAGTTATCTTGAAATCATTCTACATCCTCCACACTCAGTTTGCTCATGAATCATATGTATTAACCAAAGCCAACTTTCATCATCGTAATGTATATCCCAGCCATATTTCTGATAAGTTGTTCTGTGAATCCAGGTCTAAGACAACTTGGGTGAAGTCAACTTTGTAACGGCATGCCTTTACTACTCATGTATTTGTTGCTCCATATATTGAACACACAACACAGGAGTATTGTATCCTTGAGTAAACATGGATATTAACATGTGAATTGTTACAATAGAACTGATCGCCTGACAAAGCAAGGATACAGGAAGTACATATCCGGAGCATAGGAAAATAGTTTTACAAAGTGATATACAACAAATACATTATCATGATGTGAAACAATATGATATAAGTATGGAGTGAAAACAAGAGGGTCCATTTCTGATGATATTTTAATTAAACACTAGAGAGCTTCGTCTGATTCATGAGATGTGGGCATGCATATATGATGTGACTTTTGGAGTAGATTCAAGAATCCATGAACTCTAATGCAATGATCACATCATAGAACACACTTTCAGCATTCTAGAAACTTAGTAAGCCACTTTAACATCTATGAAGAATACGCCAGTTTCCTACTCTATTACATGCTCGACATTTAATGACTATATATTATGTCTCTATTAACGTGTATTTGTTTTTCATATTATTCACTATATGCACTTTAACTTTCCAGGCCTTAGTCCATTTTAATTTTACTCTGCCATCTGAATCTTCTCGTAACAAACTAAATACAGCATTGTCGCTGTTATTTTGAAGCTCTACTTATTTCAAAACCAACTTCATCTTTTTTTATGCGAGTGCAACCATGTCTTCCAAGAATTCTAAGCTAAGCATCGACTCCAATCCCAGGATATATAAACCAACTCGACATGATTTCATTCCCTCATTCCGAAGAAATAACAAAAAATATTCTTCATTAAAATACTCGATAATGTGATTATGTTTCAAAGATAACATTGATCATCAAAATGGCAACTTCGAATCAGAAGTTGAATAGAATAGTATCTCACCGAAGAATGTGCTAATCATCGAATGCTTCGCCCCTTTAACCGGGACCAATCAATATGCCGAGAATCAAAATCAACGGAAACAAAAATCAACCACAACAGGTTCTACGCGGAAAGGGTAAGAAGCCGAAGAGAAGGATGACTTGCCAATCCTGTAGAATACGAGACCGACGGGAATCCACTGAGATGAGGCGCAAAACCGCTCCTTCTCCCACGATTTCCGATCGAGAAGCCTCCTACAATCACAGCGCAGCAACCACGGCGGCCTCCGGAACACGGATGACGAAAGCTCGATCTGGAGAATAGCGTCCGCGGCAGCGGCCGACATACACGACGAAGCCACCTCATTTCTCCCTTCTCGCCGTCGCTGGCAAATCGACCTCTCTGGAGACGTCCTGCTTCTGCCTCGGGGTTTCCGGCAGTTGTCTACGATCTGCGTTGCCTACGGAGCACCCCACAGCGATTATTTTGGGCGGAATAAAGCCTAGGGTTGCAGCCGAGCCCAGCCGAAGCCGAGCTTTGAGCTTTTCGGCCTCGGTTCCTCGTAGCTTCTATTGAGTTCAAGCTCGGTTCGGAATCGACTCGATCCTAAACTCGAATCGATAGAAATGGAAATGTGTTTTTGAGCAATAGTGAGACTCATCGTCGCCAGGATTTAACTGTTATCACCTAAACTTAGTCAATAATTTTTAATAAATAATAAATATAAATATTATGAGAAAAATATATACGCACAATAAACTATTTGTTTTAGCTTCTGATAATTTAATTATTAATTATTATTTTTTAATTCACAATAGTTTAAATGTGTTGTTGGATTTTGTGTCATGGACGAAGAGTCATCACGGCACTATTCAATCCACGTATACAGGATCGTCCGAGTTGGATTGGAGGACTTGAGACAGCTCGTTCAGGATGTGGGGCGTCGCTTAGTTGTAGCTCCTCGAGTCTGGAAGTTCATGAGATTGGTTCAGGTCTTGTAAGAAAGCCCTTGTTTGGATAGTGTGTGTCAGATGTGACCCCTATGATAACTAAGTTAGCTATTAGGGTGTGAAAACTGGAAGTTGAGATGCTGAGAAAGTGAAAAGAGTTTCGAGGAGTTGCTAGAAAAAAAAAAAGGTCAATTCATGTGGGCTATAGTGAAGATATTTATACCTACGAGGCGGAGGGAGGCCGTACTTAGATGTTTAATGGGAGCGACACCTTCGATCGACCTGCGGGTATGGCTTTACGTGGGCTACTACCTTCATCGATTCTCGTGCCTCGTTTAGCATATATCGATTGTTATTACGTTTCACCGAGTTGACGACGCTACGTAAGACGTCGCCTATGATTTTCGAGGTGGTCGCTGATATAGCCCAAGAGCATTCGGGTGGCGACATAATTGTTGAGCTGACGTGTCCAGACTAACAAGTTGAGTCGACGCGATTTTTGGTCTGACATGATCGGGCTAACCGATGGATCCAATATTTACCCTATCAAAATGAAACTTGCCAATAGATGGCCTTCGTCGTAATTATTTTTTATCGTAGTCCAAACAAATCTAGTTTTGCATATTCAAATTTATATCATCTGAAAATTGAGCTTCAAAGCTGGTTCAAATTTTGATTCAGTAACCTCCGTAACCAAGCTCGAGCAAGCTTTTATTAACGCTATGAACATCTACTCAATTCTAATTAAGTTTTGTTTGTGTTAAAGTCGATTATGATTGTTTAGTTGCGATTCTGATATGAAGTCAATAGAGATCATATCTTTACGTTCATCTCAACATGAAGCGATTGGGCGAAGAAATTACAAAACATATAAAATTAAAGAATTTATTATGAAAAAAATAATTTTTATTCATATAAAGTATTATATATATATATATATATATATATATTTGAAGAGAGATTGATTATCCTCCACATATTAATTGATTTTAAAATTATGATTAAATCGAGGATCATGATTAAATTAAAAAAAAAATATAATAAAAATCAATCAGATTTATTTCTATGACTGATCCTCGATCATGATCATCTATCAAAATCGATTCATTATGAGCTATAATGAATCCTATTAAATTATGTCTGTCTCAACATAAAACTTGACGTCACGATTTAGAATCGAAAATAATTATATACCTCCGGAAACTATTCTACAGTGTTGACCAGGAAATGGACCGACAAGGATAGGCCACGTGGCATGATGCTGACCAGGATATGTATGCGTTTTGTTGGTGGCAATGTTTCCACGCCTGCTCGACCCGTCGGCTTCACGTGAAACATTGGCTGTCCCATTTGTCTGCGAAGAAGCTATGGTCGACCATATTCCAAGGGTTCTTTTCCTTGACCTCGAAGAATACTTTATTATATCATGATTTGGTACCGCACCTAATCTTCTTCCCCACTTACATTTGAGGAGTGTTAATTATAAAACTACAAGCAAGAGAGTAGAGCGACATACGCAGTTCTACTGGCTAAGCAAAAGCAGAAGTTTTGGATTGTGGACATCTATCCATCCATCAACATACCAAAGAATGAAAGACAAACTCGGATTCAAGACGTGGCTAACAAGTCTCCAAGTCAGCTATAGATAGATCCAAGCAAAACAGTACTACTCATACTTAAAATTCGCCGGGGAGTAGATGAGCTCTACGCTTGGCATGGCCTCTTCCGCCCCCAGTTCTCGTCTCTCCGCAGCCATGGAAACAACCAGCCAATGGTACCGACTCCTCTCTATGATTCAAACACCCGCAGCACTCCATGGCTCCGTCTGTAAACTATTCTTAATTTCTCCTAAATTCCAGGGATTTTTCACAAGATATCCCAAGCGACATCGTCGTCCAGGTCGGAGACGCTACTTTTCAGCTCCATAAGGTATGCAAATCTTCACCCATACATATGTATGGTCTTCTTCTATCTAATAATTCGTGTGCCTTGTTATCCAGTTCGTGCTGGCGGCGAAGAGCGGCTACATCAGAAGGAAAGTGATGGAGTCGGAGAGTGCCAACCTTAGCTGCATAGATCTCTCGGACGTGACGATCGGAGCAGAGGTGTTCGAGAGGGTAGCCAAGTTCTGCTACGGTGTCAACTTCGAGATCTCCCTGCGCAACGTCGCGGCGCTGCGGTGCGCCGCGGAGTACTTGCAGATGACCGAAGAGTACTGCTGTGGCAACCTCGCGGCCAGGACGGAGGAGTTCATCAACCAAGCGGCGGTGAAGACACTCCCAGGGGCGGTGGCGTTGCTCCGGTCGTGCGAGGGCCCCCTCCTCTCCATGGCCGAGTCGCTCCGGGTCGTGCAGCTCTCTGTTGATGCCATCAGCTTGAAGGTTCCTAACTATAATTATTCATGCTGTTTAATTAATTACTCGCAGCAATATTATATATATATATATATATATACACACACACACACGTTTATGCTGTTTTTCTCACAAATAAAAAATTAAATAAAATATAAGCAAATCCCACAATAATATTAACAAAACTTCGTCGTCTAACTTATGCTCGTTGATTGAGCATGGTGTTATGTCACCCTCGAAATCTAGCAGTATAATTACTTTTACCTCCACCCTTTCTACATTAATTGTAGGCGTGCAACGAGTCTAACCGCCCAACGCGTTCCCCACCGAACTGGTGGGCCGGCGAGCTCGCCGCTCTTTCCCCAACCTCCCTCCAGATGATCCTCATCGCCATGAAATCCCGCGGCGCCGACCCCAAATCCCTCACTGCTGCGGTTGTCGTCTACGCTGAGAAGTTCCTACCCCACCTCCTCCACCCTTCCGCCGGCACCAGCGCCCCAGCCGGCGGGAACGACCGGACTCGGCAGCGCAGCCTTCTGGAGTCCGTTGTTTCAGTCCTCCTTCCCGACTGCGACGCCCCACTTCCCGTCGGCTTCATCTTCTACCTTCTCCGGGCCGCCATCTTCCTCGAAGCCTCCGAGGGATGCCGGCGGGAGCTAGAGCAGCGGGCCTCCGCCTGCCTCGACCAGGCGACAGTCGCCGACCTCCTCACCATCACTCTGGACTACGCCGGCGAGCGTGTCGTGGATCTCGAAACCGCGCGTCGGATTGTGGCCGGCTTCGCGGAGAGGGAGGCTGGCGGTGGGGGTGGGGCGGTCTACAAAGGAGATAGTGGCGCCACCTGCTGCTCCCCGGCGGCTCAGAAGGTGGCGCGTACCATCGACAGCTTTGTTGGGAAGATCGCGTCAGACGAGGAGCTTTCAGTGTCCAAGTTCACGGGGATCGCGGGAGCTCTCCCCAAGTCAGCTCGCCGCTTCGACGACGACCTCTACCGCGCCGTCGACATCTATCTCAAGGTCTAAATTACCCTACAAGTGCAGCATTGTTTCTCCCTCTCAAGGAAGTCTTTTCAGTCATGGATCAACACAAGCTAATTTCCATCGGTCTTGAATTGGGTATATACCGCAGGCGCACCCCGGGCTGGACGAGATCGAGAGGGAGAAGGCGTCCGGTGTGATAGACCCGTTGAAGCTGTCGTACGATGCTCGGCTCCATGCTTCGCAGAACAAGCGGCTTCCCCTGCAAGTTGTCCTCCATGCTCTGTACTACGACCAACTAAAGCAAAGGAGCGGAATGGAGGATGAGGCAACGGCTGTGGCTGGGGCACCGGGTGCAGCGCTGGGACGAGACAACGGGCTGAAGGCCGACGTCTCGTTGATCAGAGAGAACGAGGCCCTGCGATCGGAGCTGGCGAGGATGAAGATGTATGTGTCGGAGTTGCATCGAGGAGGAGGAATGGGAGGACAGGGGAGCGGGGTCAAGGCCAGAAGCAAGAAGACCATGTTCTTCTCCTCGGTTTCCCGGACGCTGGGGAAGCTTAATCCTTTCAAGCAGGGATCAAAGGATACTTCCAACATGGACGACGGTGTTGTGGTGGATGTGACGAAGCCCAGGCGGAGGAGGTTCTCGCTATCTTAAGGAGCAGAGATATCCATTGTGATGCTATTGCTATTTTTACGGATATATATATATATATATATATGTCTGCTTGTTGTTTGTGTTAGAACTCCACTGGTTGTTTGTGCTTTGGCTTTTAGAATTTTAAGCCGTGGTCGGGCTTTGTCGACGTGGATATGAATGTTGACATGATTCATTTGGGTCCTCAATCATGTAGTAAATGAAAAGAATTCTTCTTGACACTATATGGTCATGGGGAGAATTCGTTAGTTTGTGTCCAAAACCCCTCGGAATCTGTTCATTCACTTCAAATGTAAAATGCCTTCATCTCTGTAAGTTTGAAACATAAAAACACACAGGAATGCTGCTAGTGTTAGTCTTGTAACCTTTAGTCTCGTCGGAGAATAGATTTATCATGTTTAGTAAACTCCTTGTGACCTTATAACTCGACATCGCATATCTAATATACATTATTTGAACTCTTTAAGTGTTGAATTCTGATCGGACAAAAAAAAAATATATTTTATCTCTCATTTTAATCCCAGAAGCATAATGTTTATTTTAGACTTTGCATGGTTGTTGCCCCTGTTGGAAAATAATTAAATAGTTGCTTACATTTTAGTACGGGCGGATGCATCGGGGTATGAGAGGGATGCTTCGATTTCAATTACTTCAAATGATAGTTTATCGCAAGCAATTCATGAACACATCATGAGAAAAAAAAGATACATTTGACCTCGTCAATTATGTTTGATTTTTTTTTTAATAATAGATAGACGTATCTTATATAAATGGCATGCTTTGACACGCGACAGATACTTTAGATGTTTTTGTGTAGCAGACATATCACTTTTAAAAAAGATTTTTTTGATGTTTTATCCTCGATAGATATACACGCATAAATAAAATATTTTTTTTTTCTTACGGAGGAACCTACCATACCGTCAGCTCTCCAACTCTCTAATTAATTTATGATTTTATTATATGATGTATTACTTATTTTTTTAATTTTATTAATAAAAAATATATTATAAATTTTTTTGTATTTCTCCATAGAGTGACCGATTTCATCGTTCTTCAACCAAATTAGAGTTGATTTGCTTTTTAAATTTTATTTATCAAAAAATATATTTAGATTTATTTGAATTGAATCAAGTATAATATTATTTGAATTTTAATTATATATTAAACATATTATTATGTTATCTTTAGAACGATGCAAAATATTATTAATTTATTACTAATACTGGATACTAGTAGCTTATTTTATCGTCTAATATAAATATAAGACAGCTCGAAATCAAATATAATTTTATATGCATAATTTTTCATTCGACGGATATAATTCACAATATATAAGAATATTATGGGAATAATTGAATCATACCGAAATAGATCCCTAGAAAAGACAGATGCCGTGGGACCCAACTATTTCCAACAAGAAACTTGGGGAGGATAAATATCGGCGTTCACCTTACTCAGGCCCGGCAATTCTTCTCATTCTAGGGTTACAGCAGGTCCGGCGCTCCGCTCCGCTCGACTGCCGTCAGATCGGCAAGCGGTTGGTCTCCTGATTCTTGTGCTCGCGATTGATGAGAATAATTTCTGTCGTTACCTATTTGTTTGTGATCTTTGCCAGATTTTGCTTTTTTGCGACATCCATCGATTGCCGTCTTCATCTCGCAGAGACGGTGTGCGGTGTCCCAGAGTCCGCTTGCTGATTTGGGGGTGGGAAGGCGGAGCTTCGTGTATCGGAGGGGAAGGGCCGGCACCATGAAAGCGGCAGGTAGAAAGAATATTAGGAGGGCGTCGAAGGAGGACGGTCTTTCGCTTCGAGAAGGCCAGGGCATCATGAGAGTTGTGTCTCTTCGCGGCTCCAACGTTATCGAGGTCGGGTGATGGAACACATCTATGCATGAGTCTTGATACTTGATAGTTTCACCCATGTTTTGTACAGGCCACAGTAAATTAGAAATTCCCCCTTTGCTTGATGTGATAATGATTCCTTTTTTTTTGCATATCGTATTGAACTTTGCGGTATGCTTGGCATGGATGGATTACTACAATAAATGCAGTATCTTTGAATGCATCCTTCGATTGCCAGGAAGCACAGCATTACTCTTGGTGACTTTTACATGTGCCTTACTCTTCAGTCGTTGTTCTGATTCTTTAGTGTCACCAAAGGGGTTTACTTGACAAATGGCTTCTTCAAGTGCGGCCATTTTTTCTGATGTTTGAAGATTACCAGTTTGCAACCACCTCTTTGCATTGTTTCTGTGTAGTTTGTCGATTCATGTTGCCATTGCATGATGTTCTTGCTTCAAGCTATGATGCATATGGTTGTGACGTTTGCCTGTATTGTAGCTTAACTCTTGCGTCATTGTTGTTTTATCGATCTCATCTTTATATAAGCAACAATCAGTCCGGCCCATGGTATCTTGATTGATGTTGTATTTTGGTTAGTAAATGATGTAGGATGGATTAAAGAGAACTTTGATTACAGTATAGTCCATTATGTTCTAGCATTTTAAATTTTACACCAACATCAACTTCTTGCCCTGCTTGATATTCTGGAAATGCCTGAAAAACTACATGAAAATCGAATGTGATGCTTCATATAGTCTGTGTGTATCAAGCCTGTCAAGAACCAATTTTATACCCATATGCTGAAGTAGATTCAGTTCGAGACGTAGGTTGTTTCTTTGAAGTTGGAAATTCAAGTTTGAGTTTCCTTTATATTAACTAACCTGATGCTTCTTCACCTCGAGTAACTTCTAATTGTTTCGCTGTCTTCTCTTTTGTTAGGTCATGGATGCCAAAGGTGTTAAATCTCTCGCTTTATTTCCAGCCAAATTTCAGAAGAGCTTTTGGATTAAAACAGGTATGTAACTTATGTGAATGTATCAAGGATCTTTTTTTTTTTTAAATTTCTGACATGGACATATAGAAGTCGAAGGAAAATCTGCTGTATGTGTAATGTGTTATTGTTATCTTATTTGTTATATATTAGTCAACATTAGTCAAACATGTGTAATTGCCTCCATAGATGACATTGGATCGTTTCCACCATTCAGGAAGTTTCGTTGTGGTAGATGAAAGTGGAAGGGAGAAAGCCCTTGAGTCAGGTAGCAAGATAGCATGTATGGTTTCACAGGTTCTCTTCCATGATCAAGTTCGAGCACTTGAAAAATCTTTGGACTGGTGAGTTGCTTTTCTTTCTTTCTTTCTTTCTTTTTTTTTGACTGGTGAATTGCTTGATGATTGATTCATGAGTTAGCATAACATGCTTTCATGCATCGGTTCTACAAACATGTATATAATACATACGCAGAAAACTGTAGGGTCTATTATCTATCTTAAACCTTTGAACTTGATTTTTAAAGAACTAAAACAAGCAACTCTATGCTTGTTTCTGTGCAATATAAAATCCAAGCTACCAAGACATTTTGGTTGCCATGTTGCATTGCCTGATCTGTGTATCATCTAGCCATATTAATACTGGTGTGTTTCTTTCATCGATGCAGGCCTGCTATATTCAGAACTGCAACACCTGATGATAGTCATCAAGAGTCGAAATCACAATGCAAAGAAGAAATGGGTTCTGATAGCGAGGATGGCCTCCCACCACTTGAAGCAAATCTGAACAGAAATAGGCCACTTGAGCTGTATTCCGATAGCGATTCAGATTCTTGTCCTGTTTGTCTTTGAAAGCTGGTGGTGATGGACTTCTTATTCCGCAGGAATTGGACTGCATGAGGAGTCCTGTGTAGTCTCTTTACACTTAAAAGAGTGTTGGATACTGAAATCACTCGCCACACTTGTGTGGCCGTGATGGGATTACCTTTCGAGTCTGACCTACCAAAGGTAACATATATTGGGGGGGGGGGGAACAAACGGGAGATAAAAATTTTGTTTTTGTAAGTGTTGAATCTGTTCTTTCCAATAGTTTGGTGATGATATCTTGAAAAAGTTAAAATCAGAACTGGAATCACTTGGAATTGGTTCAGATTCCATAGAATTCAAACTTTCAATTCTAAAATTGATATTATGAATATTTGTGATGTTTACATCAGCCCAACTCGGTTTGGGCTCGTGTGTGTAAGAAATATGATGTTTGGGCTCATGTGTGCAACAAATTTGATGCGATCCATGCAAAGGTTGTTCGAAGGTCAAGAAATTATGCATAGACGTGAACTTAGTTGCTCCTTTCAGGATTGATCTGAATAAAGATCAAGGTCAAGTGAGTGTTCTTAGAAATTGTAAAGAAATTTTACAAACGAGAGCAATCCATTCTACTTAATAACTGATGGGAAACATATCGATGAGTAATTACCATTTGACATCTAGTCGTCAGTCACATGAGGGATGACATATAAGAAAATGATTCAAATTATCATCCACCTATTTGTTCTCGTGGACAACAATCCAAAGGAGACTGTTTCGACCTAACTCCTCTTTTATCGTCCATGTAGATAAAACATCAAAGGGAGATATTGGGAAAGTTACAAGCTATCCTAAAAAAAAAAAAAATTGTTAACCCTTAATGTTATGTTATATTGAGGGGCTCTTTTATGAAAAAAATCCACATTCACTAAGAGATCTCAATCACAAACTTGAGCGTTGGAGGGATTAAATCGAAAAATTTTCTCCGATATCGATCTTGCTGTATATATCATTTTAGGGCCACCTTGGAATCGTCTTGTTTACCATCTCAAAAACTTTTAATCTTCTCATGTATGGATGGACCATGTAGGATTGACTCAAACATCGATGATGATTTTTTTCTAACAATAATATAGATTAATTTTAATAAATAATAACTTATCTTGATTTTTATGACAACATTGGCTCCTCCTATCGTCACTTCAGCACACTAACCGAAATATTTTTTTGGAATACTATTTTAGCTTGGCATTCGTATGGCTCGATAGTTGATCGGATTACCGTGAATATGCCGCCCTCTTTCATGAAAAATTTAGTTTCGTCGGCATCTCACCGATAAGCTATTTGACGAAACATTTTGTGTGACGAGGACGGTCGGCGGCGGCGGCGGCGGCGACTGTGTCAACACGGACCATGGTGGCAATACCGTGTGCATACATCCCCATGCCGGCCGAAGTCGACGTCATCTCCATGGACTCCTCGTCCCTTCTTTAGACACTGAAACGAATGACGCCATCTCCTCCCACGTCATTCATTCATGAGCTCTCGGATCAGCAGCAACCATGCATGAAAATTTAGCCATAAACAACATAGAACACATAGGTGTTTATTTTCAGAAACATTCAAAAACTTAGATCTTTCATTACACAAGTAGCAGCTTATTTTTTGAAGATAAACTCTGAAGTATTTGCATCGGTGCTGCTGGTTCGAGATCGCAGCTCTACACTACATCCCGACTTAGGTTTAAATTTTTATGATGGAAGTGCTTCTGAACCAGATTGGCAATCTGATATCTGTTGTTGTTGGGATAGTAATCATTATATTTAGTTTAATATAGTTATCCATGATTTGTCGTAGTTAATTTGAGATGCAATGTCCAAATCTTTTGGAAATATAAAATCTATTGGTTCGATTGCCTAGATTCGATGATCCATTCATTTGTTGGAAGGTCGTTTTACTCTGACCATTGAACACGTGGATTGCTATGGTTTGACCCATGTGACCTTTTGCCAACGCGTAGTATGTGTTAGCATTGACTTCCTTATCGTGTGTGTGTATATATATAAATATATATAAATATAATAATTAATAATCTTTTGGGGTTAATGTGAATCTAGGCTTGAAATCTCTTTTTAGAATATACCCTTCGATATATTCTAAAAAGAAATCTCTTAAGAAAAAACTAGAAGCATTAAAATGTTCTTCCTAATAAGTATAGAATATAGGATTTTTTTTTTTTTTCTCGTTTGAATTCCTAAGACTGGATCAAACACAACCTTGTTGGCCAAGCAATTTAGAAGCATATATATTAATTAAGACTCGACGATGCTCGGCAACACTAACACATCCGTCAGATTGGACTTCCATTATTCCCGATACATACATGATGTAATCGAACATTCTACGAAGATGACCTTATTTATACACATACAGCCCTTGGTGGTGTGGATCCATTAACAAGGACCGAAGGGGACGGTCAGCAGTCATCACTGCAAAGTTGTAGTCAACCGTGTCTGAACGAAGGGAGGAGGACATGTCCCGAAGCCCCCCCCTTCTTCCTCTCCCTTTCCGAGTGAGAGGGTATCTATCGCAGAAGAAACCTACCCCCACCGAGTAATTAATGCTGCAGCATCTCGTCGTCTTGCTATATTTCCTTATCCTGCGGTTGGTGTTCCTGTGCGGAACCATCCAAACTAAGAGATCTTTCTCATATATCGTTATCGTTAGCATGCCAATTCTGAAGCGTGTGACATAGGAAGGAGCACTGTATCCGTAGACGAAGACGATTAGTGTGATTATTATTATTTTGCTTGAGAATGCTGTTTTCTTCAGTCGTGCGTCATCTTTGAATATGAAACATAGCTTACGAGTTTGACAGAACTCATCATCTTTGCATCCAATCATCAACACGATGTGGCGTACGAAAACTTTTGTTGTATGAAAAGGAGGGTTATTTATAGTTGATAATTGGATGGATCGGTTGATAGTTGAATTAACTATCTGCACACCCCCAGATGCTTGAGATTTTAAGATTTATATGGGATTGCGAAGAGTACCAAGAGTCAAGAGTCTATATTATATATAAATAGGGTGTGATTTCGTTTTATTTTAATGATTTTATTTTATTTTTTATGTTTTGAATTATGGTTTTAATCTTTTCTCTTTTTTTTTTAATCCTTATTCTTAAGGACCATTAACCGTAATCATGTTCGAATCTCATAGAAACACACTGATAACAAAATTATGAAAGGTCACACGATTGACTAAGGAGATGATAGACGATAAGTTTCATTGTGGAGAGTGAACACGACTAAAGCCCTTAAATGATCATTAGATGATAAAATATATATATATATATATATATATATATATAAGGATGCAAAAATAATCCAGAGGCTTGCCCCAAAAGTATCTATCTCTACCTGAGAAAAGTGCTTGAGGCATTGAACGCTCTCTATATTACATTATAAAAAAAATTCTCTTCAAAGACAACACAAGCATTAAAGGATTTCAAATATTAAAAAACAGATATTAATAATTTCTAATCCTTAGGTCATTGCAATAATCTGTTAATGTTTTTACCGGTTGAGATAGTCAAATTTTTACTCGGTATTTGAAGTGTGACAATAGGATTTTATGGTCCACACAACTGATAAGGAAGGACCATGGTATGTATATTCACAACACTAATAAATATATAATTTTTTCCCTTTTTTTTTATGAGATTAATAGTAGTATGGTTATTTTTTCTTTTTTCCTTTTTCGTAAACGAGATGAACAGAGGACGGTGGATGTGGCCGACTTCAGTTGCTGATTTGTCTTTGGGTTGACTAAAACCTGCAACAATGACAAAGACTTCACCCAACCTTTTGTTTTCGTGTAGTTTCATTCCGGCAATGACGCGCGTGAGTCTGACCCCGTCTTCGTTTCCCGCGTAATAACTCGTAATGCACATATTGCGTATGTGCTAGCGTGGCATAGTCCAATCTACGTAAATTATGAGGCGTGGATCCCCCGGCGGCTCTGGTGTGCCACAACTGCCAACAACTGGATCTAGACAAAGACATCGGTACCCACGTCGAAATGATAGGGCGCCGCTGCCGTAAACGTAACGGTGCTTGTACGTACACACCGTATACGTTTACATACGTTAGTTGATGATCTCTGGGTGGTTAGTGTGTACATCACTGGAAAGAGTCTTATAAATGCTGAGCTACTACTACTGAAAGGGGGAAGAGAAGCTCATCAAATCACCGATGGAGATGGAGATGGAGATGGTCGCTGCTCCACGCTATACGTCGCCGAGATGCAACCATGGGACGGTGATCGAGGAGATCAATCGTGCACACGAGCTGACGAGCCAACTGCAAGCTTTTCTGCTGCCGCTGCTTCCGAGCAACGGCTGGTCGGAGCTGGCCACATATCACTTGACGGAGATGAACAAGTGCTATAACTCGGCTCTTTCCAAGCTCCGGGCTGCCGGTGGATGCCAGTCAACGCCGTTGGATCCCTCCGGTTACTGTGCAGATGATCAGAAAAGGAAGCGCTCGGAGGGTAGCGATTGGCCTATTGTTCCCAAGAAAAGGTAGTAAATCTGTTCATGCCGCAGCTGAGATCTTCTGTGAAGACTCCATCCAGTATTATGATCTGATGTGTTTAACTTAGCACGCATCGAGTCTTAGCTTCAGCTTTTGCTTTGCAGGAGGAATGAGAACTGTCGTCCAATAGTTACATCAGTCCTCTATGATGGGTACCAGTGGAGGAAGTACGGGCAGAAGGGTATCCATGGCGCCGCACATCCAAAGTACGTAATCCCTCACCTAAAAAAAATCCACGAGTATTGTTCACCAGATTAAGTCGAATCTGAATCATATATATGTAGTCCTGAAATTTGGGGAATGAGAATTGAACTCTCACCTCGGTTCACGAAAAGGAGGAATGCGTTTCGAGATGCATCACTGATATCGTCGGCCTAAACATTCTCCTCTGCAGAAGCTACTTCCGGTGCACTTACAGCAAAGATCAAGGATGCCCAGCCACAAAGACGGTGCAACGGGAGGAGAGCGATGCTGATCCACCCAAGTATCGCGTGGTTTACACCATGGCACACACCTGCAGGAATAACGTGGAAGCCAACTTCGCTTACGCGACGGAATCATCTTCCAATGACACCTCGGTCGTCATCCAACACCAGCATTATGCACCCCCATCAGCCGCCACTCCCAACCCTAGCCAGACTAGCTGCCTGTCGTACAATGGTGATCAACAGCTGATGCATCTCTTTTCCCCCGAGGAAGTTCCCGGCACAGGACTCGACATGAAGGGCGAGATACTGAGCTTACCATCATGGACATGGGACTCCCTCGAACTGGATGCATATTGGAAGACACTGATGGATAGCATGTATTGAAGAGATAGACAGCAGCTGATGGAGTGAGTGAAAGGCGTCCACCAAACGAGTACTATCTTGAAGTCGGCTCATTGTAACCAGCGAGCAATCGAATCGTGATGGGGCTTTTCTTTGATGCTACGAATGATAAGTAGTTGAGTGAGTAATGTTTCACTCTACGATGCTTTCGAGAAACACTATAATAGATACAATATGCTTTTATAGGAACCAAAACAGGAGCTGCTTTTTGCGAAGAGTTAGCACAAAATCTCATCAAACTTACAGTAGCACACACACTATATATATGTGTGTATGTATGAAGTTATTTGTGTGGAAATCATGGAGTCGGGTGTGATATGTTTGAACACAACAAAGAAAAGATGGTATGTGGTGACAACCCTTCGACGGTCTCATTCTTTGTTAGTCATTTTTATCACAATCCGCGTGGAATTCGAGTCTTCTCCCTTCCTTCTTTCACATGCTTAGAGAAAATACTATGTCTAACTAATTTAGTTAGATAATTTATTAGTAATATAAGATATGATTTTTTCAAATAACTCTATTAGGTTAATTGAGTAAAATACTACTATAAGAGAGATAAATTTCTACTTTCTATTTCAATATGGTATAAAATCCCATCTCTCTATAAGATAGATTACTTTGATGAGAATAAAAGAAATAAATTTTATATGCAAACAAATACTATCAAGCTGTCACACACACCGTAATCAAATATAAATCACAATCAAATGAATATCAAGATTTACGTGGAAAACCCTTTCAACTCGAAGGGTAAAAACCATGGGACAAGTTAGAGAAAATCCATTATCAAGATAATGAATATACAGTTCTCAAAGTTTCTTGCCCAAACCCAAACAACAACCACAAGAGAATCACAATGATACAAGGACTATATTTACTATGGACATATCTAAAACCTTCTCAAGTGACTGCAGTAAGAATCCATTGCAAATTAATCTAACTTGAGATATAGATGATTGAGAATAGTCTTTTTCTGCCCTTATCTTCTTTTCTTTCATGGATCTCTTGTTTTCTATCATCTACTGTTAATATACAACCTTCTATCTATGTCCTATGTTTTTAGTCGTCGTTGCCCTCTTTTCACAACCCTTAACCCTGAAAACTAGGGTTTAAGTTGAAATAAATGAAGATGAATGTTGTGGGTTTCACTAAAGCCTATTATGAGCTGAATCTGGGCCATATGCCTAACATACTTTTCTTTATTCGCTGTCAAACGACAGCTTCTATCACCGCTTGTCTGCAATGGTCCTTCTTTTCCATCGACTTCCTCATTCCTCTGTCGAAGCATCTTTCTGCACGAGGTCGTCTTCCTCATGCACCACCACTGTCGTATCAGCTCTAACGAGCAACGACACCTTCCCTACCCCATTTGCAACCAACAATGACTTTTACACTTGCTCGACGACTTGCTTTCGTCTTCATCGCAGTTGACAACACAGCGATCTCCTTCTCAGCCAAGTTGACATCGCTGCCAAAATCAACCACCGTTAGATCCTCATCGCGATTGACAACACAGCGGCCTTCTTCCTTTAGATTCATTGACATCATTTCAAAATCGACGTCTTTGACAGGAGCTCGATCTTGCGGGGTCATGATAGTATAGTAATTTTCATTACTAATTTGTATTTAAATAATTATAACCTATGTAGTATTACTATAACATGTTATAAAGCATGACTCGGCTGTCGGTCCAGATTGGTTTGGGGAAGAGAGTCCCAAAATTCTAAATATTGGTTTTTATATTGTTTTGGTTTCTCTCTCCTATTTTTCTTGGTATATAAGAAAAAGAAGACCAAATGTGAATATGAAGACGTCTTGGGAAGGAAGGAAACGATCCGATTGGAAGGGAGGGGAAGAGAGAGTTGCAAAATTTCTAACGAGTAGATAAGAGAGCGGACCACTTGTGAATCGAAAGATTACAGCCTTTAGGTCCAAGTCATCGTCGTCGGTGGCAACACCGTCTCCTTCGTGGATAAACTCATTGCGAGATATATATTTATTTGTCGTCGTCTTCGTCTTCGCTGGACCACCGAGGAGGCTAAAGCTTGCTAAACCTTTACATGTAGGCGTGACTTTTATGGACAATCATCTTGCAAGGCATGACAGCACCTAACTTTGTATACTACCAAGTTTATATCGAAACATCAACAGTATAAAATGCTATCATGTTTGCATGGGAACCACTCCGTTCACTAATTTAGTCCAAATTCAACCTCAGTATTCTCACATTTAATACTGAAATATTATTTCCTAGATAAAATTTTAGAAGCGCTAGGAACAAAATACATACATATATATATTTATTTATTTATTTGAAGAATGAGATTATTTAGACACCAAGAAATAAGGAATAAACCTATGAACGAATGCACTGAATGCTGTGGATTAAAGCTAAGTTAAACCCACATGACTTGACATTAACATGTACATCTATCGTAAGTTTTTTTAGAAAATTTTTTGGTGAACATAAAAAAAAAAATTAAAGAGATAATAGAGAAGACGCTTCAAAACTTCAAAATTATTTTTTACAATCTCTCATAATCTCTACGTCTCTTTAGGTTTACTCGACTAAGATTCCTAAATCATATATATATATATATATTAATATTCCTTCTTAAATTAAAATTTATAAAAAATATTATAAAAAACCTCGAAGCTTGATGTAATCTTCCTCGACGTTATTATGATGTGTAGTATTTTCTAGAATATTAAAATTTTAAGCCACAGTATCCATAATAGTTATCGTTATGCACGATCCATCTTATCTGTCTGGATCAATTATAAAACTCTGATTTGTTTGGTATTAATTTGTTAGATTAAATCAATCTGCTCGGCATAGTCATCGATACAGACTTCTAACTTATTTTATCATAGAATATTCATCAAATTTTATAGCTTTCATATGTTGTATAATGATGATTATTTCAACGTAAGTGACATCTTCTTCTAAATCTTTAATCATTGGTTTTTATAATTTTTTTATATATACGAAGATAAAATTACTTTCATGCTTCCAATGAAGATATCCTCATCTGCCCCAACAAAATATTTTCCAAACAATCTTGTTTTTGTATGATCTTGACATTTTCAACTTCAATAATAATTTTAATGAGCCTATATGTTATATGTGATCAGGTCTTTTGTTTATCTTATGTTAAGAGATGTTCACTTTCTTCTGTATCATATAATTTTTTTAATTTATTTTATAGAAGCATATATATATAAATCTTTCTTAAATATTTTATAAAATTAAGAATGCTTCTCTTCTATCTTAGCTTCAAATATTTATAAAATACTATTTTTATCTAGTATTGATTGAAAGAGAAGCTTCACTACATTTTTTCTTTATCTTCCTCTTTGTTAAAAAATATTTTTTTATTATTAAATCTCTAACATCTGTCATATCTTTAAAATCATCCAGAATAATTTCTTTTAAGACCTTTGATCTGAGAAAAATTTTCATCTCCAATAATTTTTTTCATCAAATATAGGTAATATCGACATCTAAAATAAACTATAAAAGACATCATTCATATCTTCAATTTTTTTCTTTTAAGGATGATAAAACGTTTAGTTTGCAATCTTTCTTTATTAACTAATCGATGTTGTGACAATTTCTTTTGTCATTCATCTTTCTCCTACTAGAAATATGATTAATAATTTTTTGATATCGATATCTCCTCTTATTTGATGAGTTGTCATGATCAGATTTGCCCCTCATGTTTTCTCTCTCTAACACCACTAGTTATCTCTCTAAATAGCTCTATTTCTCTTTATATAGTGTTTTTTTCTCTCTTTAAATAGTCTTGTTTGTCTCTCTCTCTAATTAGTGTTTTCTCTTTATAAATATATATATTTCTCTTTCTAACATGATATAATTAATGCACTCGACGAGATAAGATAGGCATTCACAACATCTATCTCTCTTTGACAACCTTCTTGCTCTTACTCACTCTCTCTCTCTCTCTCTCTCTCTCTCTCTCGGTCGATCTTATCAAAATTTAATTTGATCATGAGGATCAAACTCACTCGCTCTAATACCATGATAGCAATAATAAGAAAAGGATTAATACCATGTTGAAATTTTTCTTTAAGTAGCTGATGGTGGGCGTCAAGAAATCACAGAAGATAGACAATGGAGGAGAATAGAGAAGATAATTCAACAAACTCAAAAACTCTTATTAAACATGAAAACTTACAATGTCTCATTGCTTAAACCTATGTGTCTCTTTTAGCTCCTTATCTGTACCAATTGCGTATCTAAAGTTTTACGTTAACCATTTATTTATAGAGGGATAAACTCAAGACATTAACTTTAATTATGATAGAGATTCCTATCTTAACTAACAATCACTAAATTTAAAAAAAAAAAGACTTAATATGCAAACAATGAGATGGAGATAAAAAGAAAAAACTACTCATCCAAAAAGAATCGGATATCCAAAAAAAAAAAAAAAAGGCTTTGCATAAGTTGTAATATGATACTTTAAATATTTTTTTAATTGAATGATGACCCTTAATCCAACTTAGAATGACCTTGATGTCATAATAGAGCACGACGGAATAGCTATGCAGATGAGAGCAATCCAACAATAATATTTACTATACCTCAACCATCCCTGATGGCTTAAGGCATATTTGTTGCCCATCATCATCCTCGATGGTATTGCTACGAAACCTGGAACGGAGGAAGGCGAATCAAAGTTACTTGGAGATAGAATCTCACCCATTTGTGCAAGAGATGAATGCAGAAGTCTCAGCTCCTGTACTCCTCGTCTTGACGGCATCCGCTTACATCTCTCGGTGACGATCGCTGGGCTCGTCCATGTCGGGCTTCGCATTCCACGTTCCTAACTCTGCTCGTCATGCATCGCCACCGCATTTAATTCCCTTCCTCGTAACCCAGTACGTGTACCCTTTGATGGAACGCAAGCAAGAAGAAGAGACGAGGCTCGCTTCTCGGGGGAGGACAAAGAGCCAGAGATGGATCTGAAGACCGTCGCTCAAAGAGCTCATCGAGGGTCAAGAGTCGGCCACCAACTCCACTCCACACCGCAGGAGATGCTGCTGCTGAAGAGCTGCTTTGCTTCCACTGCTGCAACTCTTATGATAAGAATTTTGAGCTCATTTTTCTCAAGCAATTTCCTTACTAGATGTTTAGGGGACAGTAGACGGTCTCCTGCTTGTAGTTTTTCCATAATAATAATAATCCTAGCAGAAATGGCAGGTCATCACGTTAGAAATAATCCAAGTAAATAGTTAGGATTAGATAAATATTTAAATCTAAATATAGTTTAGATGAAGATGTGATTATTTTAGATGAATTTAAGATTTATTTAGATATGATAGATTTTTAATATTTTAAAATATCTGTATTCTATTTTTTAATTAATATAAATAAGTGCTCTTGATTCATTCCAAAACACTGTAGATTGTTGATTGTGGTGTCAACAGTTAGAGTATTCAAAGAAAATCAAAAGGATTACATCAATCATAAAGAAATGAAGACTAGTAGATCCAGAATCAACTTCTTCCTATCTTCAAAGATGATAATTATCAGTTTTAGATTATTAAAATGAAAACTCTACTTATTTCACAATGATTGTGAAAGTTGTAGAAAATGGTTTTGTTGAGTATAAGCTTGGGAGATATTAAAAAATATGTTTGGAGGCACAGAGAAACTAAAAATTTCAAAGTTTCAAATTCTTCGTCGTGAATTTGAAACTCTTATGATGAAAGATTCGGAATCGATCATTGATTTCTTTTCAAAAGTTTCTTCTATTGTGAATCAAATGAGGTTTTATGAAGTTTATCTTCAAAATTTAATATGATCTCTACTGCTGTAGAAGAAGCTAAAGATACAAGTACATTGTCTATTGATAAATTAATAGATTCTTTTTTAGTTCATGAACAAAAAGTGAACAATCTTCGGATGAAACTTTAGAACATGTTCTTCAAATGAAGATAGATCAGGATCAAAAAGAAAATTCAAAAATTAGATTTCAAGAGAGAGATCAAAAGGACAAAAGACGAGGCCGATCAAGTGAAGGTAACAAAAAAAAACTTGAAGATGTTTTTGTTGCAAAAAAATAGGATATATTGAAAAAGATTGTTGGTATAAAAATAAAAATCCAAATGTTCCTATGTTATTATCGTGAAAAATATGGATATTTTGAAAAAGATTGTTGGAACAAAAATCAAACAAACTATAATGAGAAAAATAATGATGACAAAAAAGATAAGAAAGTATTTTCTTTATAGAATTTGATGAAAAATATTCTAGATTTGTTTGGTTTTTAGATAGTGGATGCATTAATCATATAATATGAGATAAAAGTCTATTTTAGAAGCTTGATGATTTGGTTAGATCTACTATAGAAAATGATACAAAAGTTCAAGTAAAAGGAAAATGAATAGTTGCTATGAACACAAAGTTTAGTAAACAAATTATTGAAGATATATTATTTATTCTTGATTTAAAATAAAATCTCATTAGTATAGGAAAACTAATGAGAAAAGGATATTATATTATTTTTAATGATGAAAATACCTGATTTATGATAAAAAACAAAATATTTGCCTTATTATTTTTTAGATTTTATTAATCCTACTGATAAATCAATAATATGACATAAAAATTATGATAATCTAAATTTGTGTGGATCTATGAAAACTATATCAGATGATGCAGGTCATAATATTGATGACACACATGTACATAAAAGAGGCCAAGCTCTAAACTCCAAGGACAATAATAGAAGTACACATACAGGGTTGGTAGAAGTTTATGATGATGTGAAGAAAGCTAAGAGGAAAAAAAAAAGAAAGAGAAAGTTTTCGCATTCAAAGTGATTTGATCCTACAAATACAAAGCCACCATTAGATCATCAGAAATAGATATCAAAGAGAAAAAGATCAAGTTATAGACCTAAGCAGAAGCATAAGACAACCACTGTAACATCGAAGATCAGCTTGTTGACATCTTCACAAAAATTTTGGCAAAGAAAATATTTCTTTAAAAATAATTTTAAATTATAACTACTTGAATTAAGGGGATGTATTGAAAATAATTAGTTAGGATATGATAAAGATGTGATTATTTTAGATGAGGGTAAGATTTATTTAGATGTGATAGATTTTTAAATTTTAAAATATCTGTATTTTATTTTTTAATTAATATAAATAGGTGCTTTTGGCAATGCTTGATTGAAACTACAAACATATTATGTTTGTAGTTTTGTAGAAACTAATTCATCAAATTGAGTTTTGATCATAAAGTATCTCTTTTATTGACTGAACGATGTTTCGTTCTGCCATGCAGAGTTCATCCACGAGAGTTGTATCAAAGACGATGGATGATGGTCATGTTTGGCGAAAATACGGGCAAAAGAACATCTACGCTTCAAAGTTTCCAAGGTCTCCATCTTCTCTCTCTCTCTCTCTCTCTCTCTCTCTCTCTCTCTCTTTTTGAAGTTTCCTTAAATGTTGAAGCTGGTCTTCTCAGAAGCTACTTCAGATGTGGCCAACCGAGGTTGCCAAGCCACTAGACAAGTATAGAGATCAGAGGAGGACCCCTCTATCTATGTTCGTGATCACTTACATGGGACGTCACGCGTGTGTGGGTGCGAGCACATCACCCAGTCCGCCCTCACCCTGCGTCATCAGCTTTGGATCGAACACCTACACAGCCAACGCTGTGCAAGAGAAGCTCTTCCCCTCCCCCATCTTTTCACGCGACAAGAGGAGGTGCCAAGTAACTTGACTCCATGCACTTCTTCCACGGAACTTATATTTCCACACTTATCGGTTTACTACGATTCTCTTTCCCACGGTCACGTCCGGCTGCCTCTCCTCTGCTGATAGCTTAAACTTGGTGTGTTCTGCTTTGGACAGGGTGAGCTACTGCAGATTGTAAGGTTTAGTGGCATGAAGATAACATGTCTTACTACTCATTACTAGAATGTAAAGAACATAGACATCTCTCCTTCAGTCTTCTATCTCTCATGTAAAGAACAGAGACATCTCTCCTTCAGTCTTCTATCTCTCTCTGTGTAGGTCATTGATTCATGGTAGTTACATAATTAGTTAAAGCTCATGTTTATGAGTTAGTGGAGGTAGTTATTAATGATGGATGAGATAAATGAGGTAGTTATTAATGATGGGTGAGATAATGAGGTAGTTATTAATGATGGGATGAAGTAAGTGATTATTATGTCCTATAAATAGGATCTTAGTGAATGAAGTAGCAGTGCAGAAAAAATAGAGTGTGTGCATTTGGAGATAATCTTATAAGTGTTCTTGTTCTTTTACCTCATGTTTAATACTACGTCGTTTTCTTGATTGAAAGCGTTTTCCGTTGTTTGGATAGTAGTATTCTGTTTTATCATTTCCTTGCTCCTCCTTCCCCAACATTTGTGGTATCAGAGCCTTGTTTCTGGGCATTATGGCTTTTAATGGCAATTCTATGTCTCAACCCCTTATTCTCATCTTCTCGGGCAGATCCTATGAATTTCGGAGTATCAAGATGAAGACTCTATTCAAGTCTCAGGATCTTTGGGACTTGATAGAGAATAGATATGCAGATCCAGATGAAAAAACTAGGCTGACGGAGAATAAAAAGAAGGACTCAAAGGCATTGTTCTTCATTCAGCAAGTTATGCATGAGACAATATTATCAAGAATTGCAGCAGCGACAATCTCAAGACAAGCTTGGTTGATACTTCAAAATGAATTTCAAGGCTCATCGAGGGTGATTACGGTAAAACTTCAAACCCTTCGCCGTGAGTTTGAAATTTTGTTTATAAAAAGCAATGAATCAGTGCAAGATTTTCTTTCTCGAGTGACTGAAATTGTTAGTCAAATGAAATCTTATGGTGAACATTTTCATGATCAAATAATTGTTGCAAAAGTTTTGAGAAGTTTAACTCCGAAATTTGATCATGTTGTTGCGACAATTGAAGAGTCAAAGGACTTATCTACTTATTCATTTGATGAACTAATGAGTTCCTTGCAAGCACATGAAGCAAGGTTGAATAGGTCACTGGAAAAAAATGAAGAAAAAGCATTTTAGGTTAAGGGGGAGTCTTCTAATTCAAAAGAAGATAAAAAATCAACTGCAAGAGGAAGTGGCAGAGGAGGATTTCGTGGTAGAGGAAATGGAAGAGGAAGAGGAAGATGACACTTTGATGGGCATGATGAAAGGCAATCAAATTATGATCAAAAAAACTACAAGAGTGGAATTCAATGTCACTATTGTAAGAAGTTTGGTCATATGATCTTGGAAAAGAGAAAAGCAAGCAAGCTATGTGGAAGAAAATGAAGATAATAGTAAGTTGTTTATATGACTCATTCACAAGTTAATAATATCTCGGATAATATTTGGTTTTTGGATAGTGGATGTTCTAATCATATGTCAGGCATAAGATCAATATTTAGAGATATTGATGAAACTCACAAGTTGAAAGTTAAACTTGGAGATAGCAAACAAATCCAAGTAGAAGGAAAAGGAACAATTGAGGTGAAGACAAATCGAGGGAAGGTAATCAATATTTGAGACATCAATTAGAAACATCTTATTTTGCGTCATACAAATATTTGCTATAATCAAGCCAGATTTTTTATCTTTAATAGTGCATGAACCATCATTAAATATAAAATGAATATCCAATATCTATCAATTGTCCAACGCTCAATAAGTTATGTGATAAGCTAGGAACATATAAAATATTATCAAGGTGTTTTACCTTCCCTTGATTTGTCTTCACCTCAATTGTTCCTTTTCCTTCTACTTGGATTTGCTTGCTATCTCGAAGTTTAACTTTCAACTTGTGAGTTTCATCAATATCTCTAAATATTGATCTTATACCTGACATATGATTAGAATATCCACTATCCAAAAATCAAATATTATCCAAGATATTATTAACTTGTGAATGAGTCATAAACAACTTACTATTGTCTTCATTTTCTTCCACATAGCTTGCTTGCTTTTTTCTTTTCCAGCAATCTGCCTTCATATGACCAAACTTCTTACAATAGTGACATTGAATTCCACTCTTGTAGTTTTTCTGATCATAATTTGATTGCCTTTCATCATGCCCACCAAAGTATCATCTTCCTCTTCCTCTACCATGAAATCCTCCTCTGCCACGTCCTCTTCCAGTTGATTTTTTGTCTTCTTTTGAAGTAGAAGACTCCCCCTTAACCTGAAATGTTTTTTCCTCACTTTTTTTCAGTGTCCTGTTCAATCTTGCTTCATGTGCTTGCAAGGAACCTATTAGTTCATCAAATGAATAAGTAGATAAGTCCTTTGACTCTTCAATTGCCGCAACAACATGATCAAATTTCAGAGTTAAACTTCTCAAAACTTTTACAACAATTATTTGATCATGAAGATGTTCACCATAAGATTTCATTTGACTAACAATTTCAGTCACTCGAGAAAGAAAATCTTGCACTGATTCATTGCTTTTCATAAACAAAATTTCAAACTCACGGCGAAGGGTTTGAAGTTTTACCATAATCACCCTCGATGAGCCTTGAAATTCATTTTGAAGTATCAACCAAGCTTGTCTTGAGGTTGTCGCTGCTGCAATTCTTGAGAAGATTGTCTTATGCACAGCTTGTTGAATAAAGAACAATGTCTTTGAGTCCTTCTTTCTATTCTCCCTAGCATGGTTTCTTCATCTGGATCTGCATATCCATTCTCTATCAAATCTCAAAGATCCTGAGACTTGAATAGAGTCTTCATCTTGATACTTCGAAATTCATAGGATTTGCCCGAGAAGATGGGAATAAGGGGTTGAGACATAGAATTGCCATTAAAAGCCATAATGCCCAGTTCAGATTGAAACAAGGCTCTGATACCACAAATGTTGGGGAAGGAGGAGCAAGAAAATGATAAAACAGAATACTACGATCCAAATAACGGAAAACGCTTTAAATCAAGAAAACTATGTAGTATTAAACAGGAGGTAAAAGAACAAGAACACTTACAAGATTATCTCCAAATGCACACACTCTATTTTCTGCACTACTGTTTTATTCACTAAGGTCCTATTTATAGGACATAATAATAACTACCTCATACCACTTCTTTCATCCCACTATCTTACTATCTCATCCATCATTAATAACTATCCCCACTAACTCCTAAACTACCTCCACAACTCGAGACACTACTCCTAAACATGTTAACTAACTATGTAACTACCATAAATCAATCCTCAACAATTAGATGCCCCACACATCGGGGAGTTCAACGTAAGCAAATGAAAGCTTCAATCTGCTACGGGCCAATCTTGCAGCGAAAGGAAAAAAAAAAAAAAAAAAAGCTTGTTTGCCTTTCTTCCATGAAAAGCCAATCAATTTGCTGGTTGCCCTCTCTCAAACTATGTGAAGATTTGATCTTTACAGTTTTTTTTTTTTCAAGGCAAAATGGTATATCTTCGTCTATTTCAAAAGGAGTCAAAGTAACACGGTTAATATTTTATTCATGGTATTTGAAAATGGAGAAGAGAAGAACTTCCAAATTAAAAGATAAATCAGAGATAAATAAATAAAAATATATCAGAAAATCGATCTAACATTTTAATTATTCTTATGTCTCCTAAGGAAAAGATATTTTTTGTTTAAACTCCTTCCTATTTTTACAACTCATTTGGATCTCTAATCAAGGGCTCTTGTACCACTTTATTGGTGAGTAAGAGAAGAACTCAAAAATTAAATTTTTCAAGGATTACTTATAAGATCATTGAATCATCTTTGTTTAAGCACAATATCCTTTTATACCCTCTCACATAAATTATAAAGATTTTTACTTATTTTTCTCATCATTTTTAGATTATCTAGAGAGACATCAATGAGCACCCAAAGTAATCCTCCTATCTTACTTACTCTTTCAATATCTTGTGACACATATAATATTTATAAAACAACCAAGCCTTAATTTTCAGAATTTTTCTTTATCAAAATCTAAAAATCTAGAGATACATAGTATATCTAAAACAACCAAGCCCTAATTTTCAGAATTTTTCTTTATCAAAATCTAAAATCTAGATATACATAAGATACTTATAAAACAATGTTATATTTTTTACTAAGATTTTTTTTTTTTGTATTATGATTCCTTATCCTCTTAGCACACTGTCTATTAAAATCCTAATATACTTATCAATCTAATATATATCCCATCAATTTCTTTTTCATACGTACAATTAAAGCATTCGTCGACGGCAAGCCGATCGAAATCCTTCCAAGATATTAATTCATATATGATAATAGTTTGTTGCTTAGCTACCTGTGAGAGGGTAGCATTAGAAGATAACTTAGATGCTGAAAGAAGCACAAACATCGGTAAAAAAAATTCAGAAATAAACGTACAATCATTATTAAATGATTGATTCTATCATCGTTTGTCCACAGACAATCCCGCTGCGAAACTACAGATACCCCAGGGTCATCCGTCGCCACCCTCCCATCCTCCGTTTTCTTTGCTCTGAAGGTAACTCTCTCCTCATCGGTGCAGATCTCCCTCTCCAGTAAGAGACCGATGCCGCTCATGATGCTATCGACGACGGTCGCTCTTCTCCTCTATCGATGGTAGCCCTCTTATTTCTATCATCTCTGAGGTCCAACGACCTGAGCGACCATCCTCTTAGCTGTCTCTACCTTACTACCGTTGCTTCCCACCGCAACCAGCCGCAGCACTCGTTGCCATTATCCTCTACTCCTCTTCCCAAATCAGCAAACCAGGAGACCCAGAATTCCTTGAGACCAAGGAATCCCATTGAAAGCCTTTGGAGACAGTCATCTCGTGGTCCCTTTCCCTGATTCGACGATCGCCTGTTCTTCCCCTTTTATCTCATGGGGCCGTCGGTGTAGTTGCTACTGACTCCGCTAGCAGCCTTCGTGGAGGCTATCTTCCACTAGATCTGCTCCTCCTCCTTTGCCTGTATGACATCTTTAGGCGTCGCCCTTCTCCACTCATGATAACCTCGCATCACTGATAGTAGTACTCGAGCAGCAGAGGCGGTGTGCCCCACCTCTCTGCTCGATCGTGACTAGATCTGATCTTTGGCCAATCACTCCTTCCCCTCCCAGCAACGCCCTCCTGCTGCTGCCACAACTGCTTCTAGCCAGCTGCCTGACCGTTGCCTCTTCTTCCAGGCTAACATTGTCATTAAAAAGTCAATTGTCATCAGATCCTCACCGCAGTTGACAACACAATGATTTCCTTCTCAACTAGGCTGACATCGCCATTGAAGTCAACTGTCGTCAGGTCTTCACCGCGGTTGACAACACAATGACTTCCTTCCTTTAGAATCATTGTTATCGATTCAAGATCAGCATCTTTACAGGAGCTCGATCTTGCGGGAGTATGATAGAAGATAGAATTAAGTTAGGAATTAGATATGATTTCTCCAACTGAATGAGGTAATCACGTGAGGTCTGCCCTATCTTAGTAAGATACCCTAACGAGGGAGGCTTATCCACACACTCGAAACTAAGTACTATCAGCTCTTCATTCTTGGACTACTCAATAGAATTCCTTATAGATAAAAGACACCTTGCACCTTTCATTCTTATTTGTTACTTCTAAGTATTAGTATTCTCCTATCCGATGTATCCTTACTTTTGAATTAATTAGTAGTTAAGTTTATTTTCAGCAAAGCTAGTTGTAGCAGTAGTGCCCAACCTCAGCATTAAATGACAGCGATGAAGTGAATGAGTTGAATCCCAGTCGGCAAGACAAATGAAAAGAATCAATAAACTCAATAGATTTTTCATTTCTACTTCATATTTCAACTAACATATCGGGTGGTCACGAGTTGAAGTTGCTACCTACCACGCAGGGGGGGCAGCAGCAGCAGCATTCATGTGTGATGCAGTCGCATTTAAGCGAGCAGAGTAGTTAGCACAAGCCTTCACCCCAACTACCACCTCTCTTCTTAAGACCCGGCCTTCACCCTTCTCTCCTCACTTCTCCTGCTTGCTCCTACTCCCCTTCGGCTTCTCGTCTTACTTTGTTCATCAGCGAGTAATTTTTCTTCCTGTTTATTTGGTTTCCAGAACGATTACGAGTACTTGATCGTTTTGACGTTGGTTGGCACTCTGTACATGGCAGTGGGATCGGAGATGGTGATGGTGGATCAAGTTCCATTCGCTCCTGAGATCACGGTCACCAAACCATTAAGCCTCCTGGGCTACGGTAAGTCGGCACTCCTTTCGACCCATCAATCCCTAACTTTTCGACCCATTAAGCCTCCTGCACTCTTGTTGTTCTTGTGACGTAGGCGTCACGGACATCGAGATTCACTTTCTACAGATCAAGTATAACGCGATTGGGGTCTACATGGAGAAGGAGATCATTCAGCATTTAGCAGATTGGAAGGGCAAAAAGGGATCCGAGCTAGCCGAAGATGATGTCTTCTTTGATGCTGTCGTTTCAGGTGTTTTTACAATCACATATGACCATTAGGTCAGAGCAAGATATGGCTCCAACAACAGTCGGGGTCTTTCTTGAAGGTTTGCTTGTTGCAGACTGTTGTTCATCTTGATGACTCTATGTCGTCATGTGCAGCTCCGGTCGAAAAATACTTGAGAATTGTGGTGATTAAGGAGATCAAAGGTTCCCAGTACGGGGTGCAACTCGAGAGTGGTGTGAGAGACAGATTGGCAGCCATCGACAAGTACGAAGAGGAAGAAGAGGAAGCACTCGAAAAGGTCACCGAGTTTTTCCAGAAGAAGTACTTCAAGAAGGATTCTCTGATAACGTTTCATTTCCCTGCAGCTTCTCACACCGCTGAGGTAAATATCAAATCGGGATAACGTATATGTAACCCTTCTCAGGACTCAGAATAGAGGAAGGAAGAGGAATCAAGCCGAAACTGATATGTTTGGGTTACCTCTGCAGATATCCTTTGTGACAGAGGGAAAGGAGGCAGCGAAGGTGAAGGTGGAGAATCCAAACGTGGCTGAGATGATCCAGAAATGGTACTTGGGTGGGACTAGGTCGGTGTCTCCGACCACTGCGAAGAGCTTGGCCGACAACCTTGGGACGATGCTCGCTCAGTAGCTCTTCGGGTGACTGGTTTCGCGTATGGGCAACAACAATAACCGTGAAATTTCGTACCGGGCGGTGTACTGTGTGAGGTTTCATCCATGTTGCATGCGGAGGTGTCATGGGTGAATACTTTTAGCGGATATTTTGCAGGGTTTGATTTGGATCACTTGTTATTTCGCCTGAAATATAAGTTAATTAAAGTATGAAGAGTTTGTGTGGTAAGAGAGTAACGTTACGTCTACCGAAATGACAAATAGGGGGTAGCATTGAGCTCCCCCAAGTTACATCTACATCATGCAGTCCGGAGGAAACAGAGGCTCGCCATGGTCGGTCACCTCACGCTACCGCGACGCCATCGTCCCATCTCCGGCCTAGGTCCCCACATTGGTCGAGCAGCGAGCGTCGGCAAGTCGGGCACGAAGACTGCAACGCAAGCCACTCGTCGATGCACTTGACGTGGAACCCGTGATGGCACTTGGGCAGCACCCGGACCTGCTCCCCGTCGCCGAATTCTCCGAGACATATCGGGCACTCCGTGGCCGTGACGGTGACCCCCGGCCCGTACACCATCGTCGGGATCTGGCGCAGTGCCTTCTTCTCGAGTCCGGTGGCCGCCGTCGCCTCGGGGGTCTCGAGAGCGAGAAGGGGGCGGGCGCACCGGATTGCGCACCGCAAGATGGAACCCAGCCCCAGCGCTAATACCAGAGCACAAAGCAGTGCTGCTAGAACGACAGGCACGCTGGTGGTGAAATAAGCGTCGGCGGCGCCTCCAGCGTCCTCTGGCTTGGCTCCATCGGACGAAAGTGGTGGTGTGTCGAGGAGCCGGCGCATGGCTGGCGTACGCGTCGGCATTAGTGCAGTGATAGGGAGGAGCAAAGGACGATGTGAAGCAGCATCTCTTCTTTCTTCTTCCTCCCTCTTTCTCTCGCAATACCTAAGAAGGTTGCTTCTTCCCTGACAAGAACCTGTTAGATCATATATATGTATGTCTACGAAGCTTGTGGAGGATTTGGTGAAGTAGGAGCAGGTGGAGATGGATAGATATCGATGGTAGGCATCCTAGCGAAGCGATCATGGAAGCATATGACAAAGGAATTAGTTGAACGTAAACAACATAGTTGAGGGGGTTGAGAAGTTGGTATAGGCGTTCACTGTCCCCACCCAATCATATCCGACCAGAGTTGGGCGTCGATCGTCGCTGCATCAGAAGAGGAATCAATTATTGGATAGGTTGGTGGTCTCGTGTGGCTGACGAGGGTTTAGAGTGAGGAGGAGTACCTTTGTTCATATCAAATATCTACAGCTACCTGATGGGATGATGCCATCTGTTGTGTGTCACAATGGGCAGCACTCCCTTTCCGAGACTACACATTATTGGATGATGGCTAGACTTTACAGCTGAGAGTGTCTTTGATATCTTTGTGGACGCCATTTGCAAATATCTTTTCGTCGGATTGAGATTTGTCTCCTTGGTTGAGGTGACTGACGCTTGTCCCCTCCCTAGCGATCAAATAAATGGATCACAGTCCTGCAATGTAGACTATTATTGTTGTAAGTTTATTTGGTTCAGAACATCGATGATATCATCCTATCTGCATGTAGACGAACCATCACATTAGTCCATATCATCATGAACTTTGATCCATCCATATATAAAGGTCATTAGTTCATACAGGAACCATTTTAGCAAATCAATTCATGATTGATTTATTAACACCATGGATAAAAAATATCCTTTGGACTCATTTTACTAAGACAACTCTACTTCTTGATCTCTAGGATCACCCACCAAAATAAACTTGGGAATTAAATATTTCATGTTAGGAACGATCCGATATGTTGGGTCCCAATTTTTTGTTCTTGCTCCAAGTTACGAAACCCGCTTAAGTAACTCAACGTGAACAAATAAGTAGAAGCAACATTAAACACATCACAATATGTTAAAAATCTTGTCTAATTTATTGATGTGAAAAACCCAAATTATGAATTTATGAATCAAACCTAATATATTTTACTTTTATTTTATTCCTTAAATAAAATAAGATTATTTTTAATTATATATCAATCTTCATTTCCTATGAATATTCTATAGCCCATGATACCGAAAGATTGATTTCGGTCATTTGATGGTTAATTGTGATAATTAATGGATCATGACTAATCATTTACCATCTCTCAATAACTAGATCATCATTAATGACAAATCATAATTCAAACACATTTATATACAATATCAAATCATATAATATCATCTTGAAGGAATAAGACCTATTAAAGCTTTGTTAAGATGGTCTCTCTTGGATTTCATGCTCCTCGAAGGAGCACGCCCCCACCTACTTTATTGCCGCTTTAATTTCTCATAGTCACTCGATCAGTTTAGGAAAGAGTCTGATAGAAACGCCTAAGGTTATATCTTAGAAAAAAATGGGATAAATAATTACTTCATTGGGATAAACCTCATACAGTTTTACCAAACGGTTAAAACCATATTTTCTTCATTAATTAAAAAGAAATAGTTACACTATTATTTATAAAATTCAATCGTAGAGCCTCTCTAGGCTTACTCTTCAACCTAGAGTTTTTCTAGACTTGAACTCTTAATTAAATAATAAAAATTAAATAAATTTGTAACTGAATCTAATTGATCTAACCAAACCACATATTAATGGCTTAAACATAGCTAAAAAATTTAAAAATTTAATGGGGTTCTAACAATTCCTTCATCTTTCAAATCAACCTTGTCCTCAAGGTTGAACAATGTCAAATTTGGGAGCACTTTAGTCTAGGATATCTATGGCGCATCACAACTCTTTAATCAATTAAGTAGGGTCTTCACTTGGAGTAAGCAACGACCGACCTTCTGGTGTCGTAGTCATTGTAGTCTTCTAAATAACCCTCTTCATTTGATAGCTAGTGGTAGTTCCACATATTCTTTTGAGGATCACCACTTCAAAGTCTTCTAGGGGTATAACAACGAAATCCATAAGTAGTTCTTTACCTTGTATAATCACCTTTAGCTTTAAACACTTATTATCATAAGTTAGGATTCATCCATTAGTACTCTTGAATTTATCACAACCTTCATGATCGGACTTCACAGTGCTAGTTTTTGGTCCCTCCTTATTGGTTCAATTATCAGAAGCTACCCTTGATTACATTTGTGTTCCTTACGCCACTTTTCATCACAATGTCAACACATTCCTCATGCGAATGTGCAAAAGATATTGCAACTATCATAGTGCGGTGTTAGCGAGTCTTGACTTCACACCAAATGTTTGGATTAAGTTTTTCGATAAACGTTTCTACCAATTATCATTCAGACTAATCTTTTTTTGATTTGATAATCATTCAAATCTGCTTTGATATTCTTGCATGATGGAAGTTCGACGGATTTTGACGAGTTGTCCATCAACATTCTCATATTCAAATGATCCAAAGTGAAAAAGAAGTCCTCTCTTGAATTACTCTTATGAAGGAACCCGGTAACATGTTTCATACCAATTATACTATTGGATTGCATCAGCAAAAAGTTAAATTGAACCTATTTCCACCTCAGATTCTTCTAGAGTTCTGTGGAAGTGAAAGAATTTTTCACCCCTACAGGTCCAACTAGTCTGATCCCCGTCTTTTCATCTTAAAAAATTCTACCTTCATGCCCAATTCTTGGTGGCATTTTCTTGTATCTTTAGATCGGTTTAATGTAGGACTTGAACTATCTTCTTTCTGAATTTTGCATAAACTCTCCAATCGGCTCCTTTTGAACTCATCAAGGGTTTCTTATAGTTGATTTTCAATCCTGATTCTCAAAACTTCTAATTGGGCTTTCACTGAGTTGTCGGTGGCCATTACATAGGATTACAGATATATAATACCAAATTCTTGTTTCTAGTGTTAGGTTAAGGAAATCAATACTGTCCTACTCAATGTTTGCTCTTATGACACTGGTGGTTAGAAGGGCGATGGTGTGATGATGTTGTAAGGATAAGGTCGTCGAGGTTGTGACAATCGTTATCGAGGCTAGAGGGCAGCGATCTGTGAGAAAAAATCATTACTGCAATTCACTATAAGGCAGAGTTGATTACTGCAGTAGATAAGAGGAAGAATGTACATCAGCTGAGGAGGGTGAGACTACAATGGACGGAGGAAAGGGGTGGCACTTATTACATCAGCATAGGAGGAAGATGGCAACGAGGGCTAGAAAGTAATAGCGTTGGCGTGGGGAGTGATTGAGGCTACTGTGACTTTTGTTGTTGCCAGTGGAGAAGAGGAATCGAGGACATTGCTGATGGTTCACTGGCTTAGGAATAGCGACAATGACACATAAACTTATTTATAGAATTCTATCATAGAGCCCCTCTAGGCTTGGACTCTTCAACCTAGAGTTTTTCTAGATTTGGACTCTTAATTAAATAATAAAAATTAAATAAACTTCTAATTGAATCTAATTGATCTAACCAAGCCACATATTACATATCTTAAACATATCTACAAAATTTAAAAATTTAGTGGGGTTCTAACAATTCTTCCATCTTTCAAATCAACCTTGTCCTCATGGCTGAATAGCGTCAAATTTGGGAGCACTTCAATCTTGGATATCTGTGGCATATCACAACTCTTTAATCAACTAAGTAGGGTCTTCACTTGGTGTAAGCAATGGGCCGACCTTCTGGTGTCGTAGTCATTGTAGTCTTCTAAATAACCCTCTTCATTCGATAGCTAGTGGCAGTTCCACGTGTTCCTTTAAGTATCACCACTTCAAAGTCTTCTAAGGGTATAAAAATAAAATCCATAAGTAGTTCTTTACCTTTTATAATCAGCTTTAGCTTTGAACACTTATTATCATAAGTTAGGATTCATCGATTTGTAATCTTGAATTTGTCACAGCCTTCATGATCGGACTCTACTTTTCATCACAATGCTAATACATTTCTCATGTGAACGTGCAAAAGAGATCGCAACTATCATAGTGCGGGGTTGGCGAGCCTTGATTTCACACTGAATGTTTGGATTAAGTCTTTCGATAAACGTTCCCACCAATTATCATTCGGACCAATCCTTAGCTTGATTTGATAATCGTTCAAATCTGCTTCGATATTCTTGCATGATGGAAGTTCGATGGATTTTGGTGAGTTGTCCATCAACATTCTCATACCCAGATGGTCCAAAGCGAACAAGAAGTCCTCTCTGGAATTACTCCCTCGAAGGAATCCGGTAACATGTTTCGTTCCAATTGTACCATTGGATTGCATCAGCATAAAGTTAAATTGAAGCTATTTCCACCTTAGATTCTTTTGGAGTTCTATGAAAGTGAAAGAATTTTCACCCCTACAGGTCCAATTAGTTTGATCCCCGTCTTTTCATCTTGAAAATTCTACCTTCATGCCCTATTCTTGGTGGCCTTTTCTTATGTCTCCAAGTCGGTTCAACATAGGACTTGAACTATCTTCTTTCTGAATTTTGCATAAGCTCTCCAATCGGCTCCTTTTGAACTCATCAAAGGTTTTTTGTAGTTGATTTTCAATCTTGATTCTCAAAACTTCTAATTGGGATTTCACTGAGTTGTCGGTGGCCATTACATAGGATTACAGATGTGTAATACCCAATTCCTGTTTCTAGTATTGGGTTAAGGAAATCAACACTGTCCTACTCAGTGTTTGCTGCTGTGACACTAGTGGTTAGAAGGGCGTTGGTGTGATGATGCTGTAAGGATAAGATCGTCGAGGTTGTGACCGTCGTTATCGAGGCTAGAGAGTAGTGATATGTGAGAAAAAATCATTGTTGCAATTCACTATAAGCCAGAGTTGATCATTGTAGTAGATCAGAGGGGGAATGTACATCAGCTGAGGAGGGTGAGACTGCAATGGACGGAGGAAAGTGGTGGCACTAGTTACGTCAGCAGAGGAGGAAGATTGTAGCATAGGCTAGAAAGCAACAACATTGGCGTGGGGAGTGATTGAGGCTACTGTGACTTTTGTCGTTGCTAATGGAGAAGAGGAAGCGAGGACATTGCTGATGGTTCACTGGCTTAGGAACAACGACAATGACACATAAACTTATTTATAGAATTCTATTATAGAGCCCCTCTAGGCTTGAACTCTTCAACCTAGAGTTTTTCTAGACTTGAACTCTTAATTAAATAATAAAAATTAAATAAACTTCTAAATAAATCTAATTAATCTAACAAAACCACATATTGCATGGCTTAAATATAGCTAAAAAATTTAAAAATTTAATGGGGTTCTAACAATTCCTCTATCTTTCAAATAAACCTTATCCTTAAGGTTGAATAACGTCAAATTTGGAAGCACTTCAGTCTAGGATATCTATGGCGCATCACAACTCTTTAATCAATTAAGTAGGGTCTTCACTTGGTAAAAGCAATGGGGCGACCTTTTGGTGTCGTAGTCATTTTAGACTTCTAAATAACCCTCTTCATTTGATAGAGGATCACCACTTCGAAATCTTCTAGGGGTATAAAAATAAAATCCACAAGTAGTTCTTTACCTTGTATAATCAGCTTTAGCTTTGAATACTTATTATCATAAGTTAGGATTTATCTATTAGTAATCTTGAATTTGTCACAGTCTTCATGATCTAACTCCACATTATCAGTTTTTGGTCCCTCCTTATTGGTTCAATTATTAGAAGCTACCCTTGATTGCATCTGTGTTCCTTACTCTACTTTTCATCACAATGTCAGCACAATGTCATCTCTTAGATTACTCCCACGAAGGAACCCGGTAACATGTTTCATACCAATTGTACCATTGGATTGTATTAGCATAAAGTTAAATTGAAGCTATTTCCACGTTAGATTCTTCTGGAGTTCTGTGGAAGTGAAATAATTTTTCACCCCTACAGGTCCAACTGGTCTGATACCCGTCTTTTCATATTGAAAATTCTACCTTTATGTCCTATTCTTGGTGGCATTTTCTTGTGTCTCTAGATCGGTTCAACATAGGACTTGAACTATCTTCTTTCTGAATTTTGCATAAGCTCTTCATTCAGCTCATTTTGAACTCATCAAGGGTTTTTTGTAGTTGATTTTCAATCCTGATTCTCAAAACTTCTAATTGGGCTTTCACTGAGTTGTCGATGGCTATTACATAGGATTACAGATGTGTAATACCCAATTCCTATTTCTAATGTTGGGTTAAGGAAATCAACACTGTCCTACTCAGTATTTGCTACTATGACACTGGTGGTTAGAAGGGCGGTGGTGTGACGATACTGTAAGGATAAGGTTGTCTAGGTCGTGACAGTTGTTATTGAGGCTAGAGGGCAGTGATCTATGAGAAAAAATCATTGCTGCAATTCACTATAAGGTAGAGTTGATCACTGTAGTAGATCAGAGAGGGAATGCACATTAGCTGAGGAAGGTGAGACTGCAATAGATGGAGGAAAGGGGTGGCACTGGTTATGTCAATAGAGGAGGAAGATGGCAGCGGGGGCTAGAAAGCAGCAGTGTTGGCGCAGGGAGTGATTGAGGGTACTGTGGCTTTTGTCGTTGCCAGTGGAGAAGAGGAAGCAAGGACATTGCTGATGGTTTATTGGCTTAGGAACAACGACAACGACACATAAACTTATTTATAGAATTCTATTATAGAGCCTCTCTAGGCTTGAACTCTTTAACCTAGAGTTTTTCTAGACTTGGACTCTTAATTAAATAATAAAAATTAAATAAACTTCTAACTGAATCTAATTGATCTAACCAAACCACAGATTATGTGGCTTAAACATAGCTAAAAAATTTAAAAATTTAATGGGTTCTAACAATTCCTCTATCTTTCAAATCAACCTTGTCCTCAAGGTTGAATAGTGTCAAATTTGGGAGCACTTTAGTCTAGGATATCTGTGGCGCATCACAACTCTTTAATCAATTAAGTAGGGTCTTCACTTAGTGTAAGTAATGGGCCGACCTTTTGGTATCGTAATCATTGTAGTCTTCTAAATAACCCTCTTCATTCGATAGCTAGTGGCAGTTCCACGTGTTCCTTTGAGGATCACCACTTCGAAGTCTTCTAGGGATATAAAAATGAAATCCACAAGTAGTTCTTTACCTTGTATAATCATCACAAGTAGTTCTTTCCTTGTATACTCAGCTTTAGCTTTAAACACTTATTATCACAAGTATGATTCATCCATTAGTAATCTTGAATTTGTCATAGCCTTCATGATCAGAATCCATATTGTTAATTTTTTGTCCCTCCTTATTGGTTCAATTACCATAAGCTACCCTTGATTGCATTTGTATTCCTTACTCCACTTTTCATTACAATGCCAGCACATTCCTCATGCGAATGTGCAAAAGAGATTGCAACTATTATAGTGCGAGGTTGGCAAGTCTTGACTTCACACTGAATGTTTGAATTAAGTCTTTCGATAAACGTTCCTATTAATTGTCATTCAGACCAATCTTTAGCTTGATTTGATATTCTTGCATGATGGAAGTCCGATGGATTTTGACAAGTTATCCATCAACATTCTCATACTCAGATAGTCCAAAACAAATAAGAAGTCCTCTCTTGAATTACTCTCACGAAGGAACCCAGTAACATGTTTCGTACTAGTTGTACCATTAGGTTGCATTAGCATAAAGTTAAATTGAAGCTATTTACACCTTAGATTCTTCTAGAGTTCTACAAAAGTGAAAGAATTTTTCACCCCTATAGGTCCAACTGGTCTGATCCTCGTTTTTTCATCTTGAAAATTCTACCTTCATGCCCTATTCTTGGTGGCCTTTTCGTATGTCTCCAGATCGATTTAACATAGGACTTAAACTATCTTCTTTCTGAATTTTGCATAAGCTCTCTAATCGGCTCCTTTTGAACTCATCAAGGGTTTCTTATAGTTGATTTTCAATCCTGATTCTAAAAACTTCTAATTGGGCTTTCACTGAGTTGTCGGTGGCCATTACATAGGATTAAAGATGTGTAACTGCCAATTCTTGTTTCTAGTGTTGGGTTAAGGAAATCAACACTGTCCTACTCAGTGTTTGCTGCTGTGACACTGGTGGTTAGAAGGGCAGTGGTGTGATGATGCTGTAAGGATAAGGTCATCGAGGTTGTGACGGTCATTATCGAGGCTATAGGGCAGCGATCTGTGAGAAAAAATCATTACTGCAATTCACTATAAGGTAGAGTTGATCACTGCAGTAGATCAGAGGGGGAATGTACATCAACTGAGGAGGGTGAGACTGCAATGGATAGAGGAAAGGGGTGGCATTGGTTATGTCAGCAGAGGAGGAAGATGGCAGTGGGGGCTAGAAAGAAGCAGCGTTGGCGTGGGGAGTGATTGAGTCTATTGTGACTTTTGTCATTGCCAGTGGAGAAGAGGAAGCGAGGACATTGCTGATGGTTCACTGGATTAGGGACAACGACGATGACCCTTTCTTGCTTGAGCAGGATAGGGTGTGGCTAGGTTGTAGCCTTGTTGATAGAGGACAGTGACAATGTCGAAGGAGGAGCACGCTAGTGCAGTTGGCGACTACAGTAGAAGGCTGAAAGGCATGACTATAGTGGAGTACGGGAGAAGGCGAAGAGCAGGGACGAGGCAAAAATGTCTTCCCTGCAGGTTGAGGGCGACGTGGATGGGGCTGGCACAGGTGGAAGGGAGGTTGTATGGTAGCGATAGAGGAGTAGGGTGTGGTTAGAGCAGACGACAACAGAGGAAGCAAGGGAGAGAGATATGGTGATCAAATGCAGGAGCGACGATCAGCGACTGCGGCAGAAGGTTGGAGATGACAATGACGGGTATAGGAAGAAGGCGGGTTGAGGATGCGATTGCTGCTGTTGAAGGCATCACCATGGTAAGCGAGGCAATAGAGGAGGCAACTGTAGTAGAAGGGGCACGATTGCATAGTCTGTAGGCGACAGTAGCAACAGGGGAGGTGGATCTTCCTTGTGGCTGAGGAAGAGCGAGCAAGGTGTAGGGGGGCAGCAGCGACAATGCTACTGGGTGCATTTGAGGGCTGGGGCTATGGTAGAGGCACTAGGCTCCACAAGTAAAGGGCGATAGTAACAATTGAGGAGGGAGATGACAATGATAGGAGAGGACGACGCTACCGACGGTAGAGGGGGAGAAAGGGGTTGGAAGGAGCAGTTGGGCAGCGGGCGTTGGTCCGATGAACGATGGTTGTGCACGACCGATGGTTAAGTTGTGGCAGTGGCAGGTGAGGGTGAAGACAATAGCGACAGAGGATGATAGCGATAGCAGTGGTAGGGGGCGACGACGATGGCAGTGGCGACAACTATGAAATAGGAAGGCAACAGTGGTGATTTTATGTGAGGTGGCTACAAGATCTAATAGGAGTTGCAACAGAGATCGATAGTAGAATCACAATGAGAACGTTGAGGATTACTACTCTAATACCATATGATATGAACCCCTAGAGTTTTATCATAGAAAAGAGAAGATAAACGATCAATTCAAAGAGATCGAATCTCCTTAATAATTTTGAGGGGATCAATCTCCTAAGGTTTTTCAAATTACTAAGACCATTATTTATAGAATTATACCGAGAGTCTTTTTGGGTTTAAAATTTAAATTAATAATAAAAATTAAATAAACTTCTAATCAATCTAATTTATCTAACAAAATCATATATTATATGACTCAAATATAATTAAAAATTTTAAAAATTTAATGGGACTTAATAGAGGCACATATAGTGATGAGATGACGGGATGAAAGTGAAGAGTAATGTAATCTTTTAAAAAATAAAAATATTTTTAAAATAAAAACTGAAGATATATATATATATATATATATAAAAGGAGCACGAAGATGCCAACAAAGCAAATCATCTCTGCCTAAAGCTCACAAAAGTGGATGTGGTATTCTGGACCAAAGAAAATAAAGGAGACAGATTACCCACACAAAGCAACATGGGAAAATAACGGATCCTAAATATGAAAAGTACGAACATGCTTATTATTACGAGCTTAGCTGTGTTTATCCCCTCTCTCTCTCTCTCTCTCTCCCTCCCTCCTCACATCCACAGTTCGTGTGCTGCCGAAGATATCTCTCCCTCCACACCCCCCGCCCCCCCCCCCCCATTTATGCTTCCACCCGAAAGAGAGGGAAGCATCAACGTCGGCCGAAGCGGCAGCCGAATGCCGTCGAAATCCTTGATACCTCCCCCGACGAATCCCAATCCCAACCTCCCCCGCTCCAACGCGCCCGTCGTGCCGCCGTCTATGTGCGGCGGCGGCGGCGGCGGCGACCTTGATCCCGCGCTGCATTTCGGAGGACCCCACCACCGGAGGGCCCACTCCGAGCTGGCCTTCCGGATCTCCGAGGACCTCCATCTGGGCCCCGCCTCCGAGGACGACGTCTTCCGGACTTACATGGACGTGGAGAAGATCGGATCGGGGATGGAGGACGGTGAAGCACCCGCTTCGGAAGCAGCCGGGCACTCGGGCCCTCGGGATCGGTTGGCGGTGGATTGTTTGTCCGGGAACGAGGGCAATGCCGCCGCCCGGCCGAAGCATCGGCACAGCAACTCGGTCGATGCGTCCAGCTCTAGGGGCGAGGGAGTGTTCGGGGAGGTGATGGAGGCCAAGAAAGCCATGCCGCCCGAGAAGCTTGCGGAATTGGCGGTGATCGACCCAAAGAGGGCCAAGAGGTTTGCACATTCCACTAACATTTCAGCCTCATTAGGGTTCTGCCGATACCTCAACTCTTCTTCTTGTTGGGTTCGTAACAGCATTGCTTGAATTGGGTTTCATTTTTCTCTTTGGACGGCGTTGGGAGCTTCCCTATATTGCTCCTCGCATCCACTTGCTTCTGTGGACCGCACAACGATTTTGTGATCGCCAGTGATACAATCGACTAGAAATTGATCGATCACAACGAAGTAGTCCACGATTAAGTTTCCTTTCTCTTTCTCTTCTTTTCGAGTAATCCTTTGATAGTTGTAAGTGCATATCTTGCCCCAGCTGGATGTTGCTTCATCTCTTTCTCAGATTCTATTTCTAGATATTCAATGTCTTGTCAATTTCTTGTTTCCATTGACTAGATCATTAAGCAAGATGAATCAAATGAAAAGTTATAAGTTAAAGGTGGCAAGTTATCAAATTGAGTAATTTTATAATTCAGAGCTGCCTTATCTCGAAACATGAGAGCATAGCTGACAGTGATAGCTTTTTTGTTGATGGTTTTATTTGGATTCGAGAGGCTACCTACAATCATGTCAAGCATTTCCTTTAGTGAAACATGTTAATCAATATAAATAAACATTGTATGACGAGAAGCCATATCCTTAATTACAAAATATTTAAAATTTGGTTAGATTATGGACTCAAGATTGCCAATTAGGTACTTATTGTATCTTCTTGCCTCCACTATTCCACTCAGTTTCTTGTAGTCTCATTTTCTTCACCGAGTTATTTCTTATGATGAGTGAAATGGACTCTAGTACATGCTTTCTGCAAATTCATTTATTTGTGAATTTATTATCGTACGTTTCTCCAAGCTTGTATGCTAATATAAAAGCATATTTTAAGTTATTTGCCATGAATATATGCAGAATTCTGGCAAATCGTCAGTCCGCAGCTCGCTCGAAACAACGGAAAGCAAATTATATTGTAGAACTTGAGCGAAAAGTTCAAACTCTTCAAACCGAAGCTACCACTCTTTCAGCACAGCTTACACTGTTCCAGGTTGTTATAAGTTTTTCTTTTCACTTTCTTTTGTGATTTATTTCTTCTTGCTTGTTAAGGCAATTAGTATGTTATTATGTTTAATGTGCTACATTAAGGACTCACTATAGTCTTGTTGCTGATGCATCTGGGAGCGGCGGTTCATCCATCAAAACCATGAAGCAATTTGGTTCTAGTTGTGGTAGATTTGTGAAATTCCATCATGCTGGCCTGTTTTGATTTGTGCTTAAATTGCAACCATTGTCAGCTTATGTGTAGGATTAGTCAAGTTTATGCTGCATCTTAGTTGAAGATTTCGTTTTAGTGTCAGGTAATGGGTCTTTGTTTGAATCAGATTATGGATAAATTTGTTCTACATATGTTGGCTGTGTATTTCTGATTATCCATAGATCACTGATTTGTTCTTATGTAAGAATCCAAATGAGAATGGAAAAACAACTGGATTTGATTAGTAAATGTACACGTTTCTGGAGTTGATTAGAATCTGTTTATCTAGGAATTAGAAAGAGTCAACATGTCACAACTATTTGTGGCTAATGTTAGATCTTATGTCAAGTCTTATTGAGAATTGTGTCTCGTAAGGCAAATGGGACTGCTGGAATTACTTGAAGGAATCTATATTTGGCTAGGGATCAAATGTTTCATTTCCTTTCGTATCATCATTAGTTACTCTGACAGGGAAAGGAGTAGTTAGTTTAATTATGGAAGTGAGGGACTAGCAGCTGTTGTAATAAGTTGTATATGGTATTATCGGATACAATATAGTCCAATGTCTGGCTGCATGCTCTTTTCTTAATTTGTATATGTTCTGCATTTAAAATAATCCATTTCTCCTTTATGCATGCCTTCTCTTCTGTCTCCGATATGATATTGTTTGTGCAGCCTATGTTTTGTTTAGTTTAAGCCACTGAATTATATTTTCTGGTTTAGTTTTTGATGCATCATTGGCTTATCGATAGCAATTTTTTGCTTTTTAGCAACAACTGGATATTGGCTTGTGCATAAAAGTCAGGATGATTTGAATTAATACTGTCAGTATGTGTTCCATTAACATGTTCACTTGCCTTAAACTAAAATATTCACTCTTCACATTTGGAAAAATTTGTCTGCTTTATGGTCTGCATATAACAAGTTTGAGGCCTTTTTCTTCATGCTTCATCAATTGTCAGATAACTTTAGAAATATGACTAATATCTCTATAATTTTGTTGCTTCTTTCCAGAAAGATATATCCGAGTTGGCCACTGAAAATGCAGGACTGAAGTTATGGCTACAATCTATGGAGCAACAAGCTCAGTTGAATGATGGTCAGATTTTTTTTATCTTTCTCAAACTACAAAATTTTAAGAAGAAGAGAACATCTACATGAATGTTTTATCTGTGTCCAGCCTTTCCTTGACCTGTTAGTTTCTGCTTTCTGCTGTTGGTGTCTTGCATGTGTTGTATGCCATTACAAAATTCAGTATATTCACACAAACATGCAAGCATGTAGACAGAATATTGTGGAAGCAATCACAAGCGTGGTGGAGGTCCCTTCTATTGCTAGAGTCCTGATTCAAGAACTGGTTCATGGCCTCAATATACTCTCCTTAACTGATGTCCTTTTCACATATTTATACACTGTAAATATGAGCTTAGTAGACTTTACAACATCTTTGTATCTTTCTTTTGGAGTCCTTTTTAGGATGGGCTTCGTGTTGGAAAATCCACTCCATACTGGGTGACATGCAAAGGTGGCACACACAGATGAGTAGGTAATTCTAGTGCAGGGTCTTTTGTGATTGTGGGTGTTAAATTGAACATATTTTAGGGTCATATATGGATGAGTTGTGAAATAAAGTGGCAGCGGTGGGAGTGTAACATTGAGGAGCATCATGGAGATTGGAAAAGATTAGTGAGAAAGGAGAACTTGAATATTTGGATTTATCAAGCTATTATTTCTTTTACTTTGACCAATCGATAAATTACATTCTAAATGCTCATTCTCTCTATTCGTTCTTCTTCCTACCTCTCCATCTCTCCCTTTTATTGTTTTCTTTCTTATGTTCCAATATCTCGTTTACATATAGGGATGCCTATAAGTTCCTGAGATCATTTATAAGTGCTGTAATTGATACCCATCCGTACTTGTACACTATCAAGGTGAAGGTGGCATGGGACGCAGGTACAACATAATTTTGGTGCATCATTGCCATTCCACCGAAGTCCAAATAGACTAGGTCAGCAAGCGGCTTTGAATACTTTCCCAGGACCCATCTGCCTAGCCGTCATCGTCATGCGTTTTTCATGAATCTGATCTCCCATGTGACTGACTGATGCTTACCACTTCCATGTCCAATTAGCCTCCCTTTCGGAGTTTTCTCCCTCAGAACAACACCCCTCTGGGCCAGATGTACATCCACTATAAGGAACCTGCATCAAGCACCATTTTCGGTTTTTAGTCCAGCCTGGTTGTAATGCATTGATCTTATGATTGTTTACTGATATTATCGATTAACTATAGATTTCTTTTTTATATGCTGAAGCATGGCAAGGTGTCAAATCACCATTACAGAACATTGAATTATTTTTAGCAGAACAGTTCAGCAATATGTAGGTTCCCTGGTATATCCTTTTGGCAAGTCATTTCTGGTCTGCTTAAGAATTTATGAACTGCAGCATATTAGATTGCTTAAAAGGGTTTCTCAATTCTTGGGATGATTTTTGTCAAATTTACAAGTGTTTAAATTTCCATGCGGACCCTTTTAATCCTGGTGGAGCTTAGATTTTGTTCCGTAGAAATATTATCATTTGTTAATTCTCCCGGTGGAGCATCTCTTCTATACCATCTTTATTGTTTTGAAGGTGAATCCGGTGAAGAAAATTATTGGTAGCAGAATCCAGTAAATTTTGATTGCTTTTGCTCCCCAAGAATCAAATATTTTGTGTTAAAATTTGTTGTCATGGTGCTTTTCCTGTGCAGGATATACTTGTAGAACAATTGTATAGAATCGGAACCTCTGTATAACTGAAACATTCTTTAATGATTTGTCTTCAGGCATTAGTGATGGATTGAAGCAGGAAGTTGAAAGGCTTAAGATTGCGACCGGGGAAAAAGTGGAGAGAAGTGAGGCATATAATCTAGGACTTATGAACCTTCCTTTCTTACCGTTCGTGACGCCTTCACAGGAGCAACCACAAAATCATCATCAACGAGGCTTTGAATTTCAAGCTCAGATTCAGCAGTCTCAACGTGATAACAACAGTGTGCCATCGAATATGATGCAGCAGGCTCACCTTATGGTACTGCCAGGAGTCGACGTCAGAAAGGGCTCAGAGATTCTCAATCCAGATAACTCTATCACTGCAAGCGAGGGCAGCTGCAACTCCTAGCAAGACTGCTGAGTAACATGTTTAGTTTGATTCATCTGTCCAAAGCCCGACTGCCTCAAGCTTCTGTTAAGTTGTATCAGTGATTCCATCTTCTTTTGGTGAGATATTATTATTTTTCATTTTAAGATATGTGATTCAAATTTCTGAATGGCGTGTCTTCCTTGTTTGTAGATATTGCCATCTTCTCATTATTTGTTTTGGGGATTGGTGACTATCTGACAAGCTGTACTTTAACTCTGTTTTATGTTGATGTCCTTTAAACTTAATTTTGATGACAAACATGCTGTGTTTTATTTTTTGTAACAAATTAAAAATTTTTGAAGCGAGATGGTTTCTTTTGAGCTGGAAGATTATTTGGGATTGTTGTGGACTTTAAATGTTACAGTAAACCATGGTTTAGGTATTAGGACTCTCTTAGTCTTAAAGACAATAAGACTATCCCGATCTTAAAAGAAATAGGATTCTTCGGCACTCTTTATACTCAAAAAAAAAAAAAAAAAATCAAGAGGACACAAATTGAAAGCATCCTAAAATAGTAGCAACAAGTCTCAAACTTGCATCGAGAGCCAAAAAGAAGATGAGTTCTTCCAACCACCACAGTCTCTTTTGTCCTCGACTTCCATTAGCCGAAGTCCCTTCATCCAGTTATTATGAGAATTCCTAAAGCTCACTATCCAAACCTCAAAAGAAGATTTCAGATGCAAAAAAGAAAATGAGAAGATCAAAATCGACAAGGAGATCATCCTACCGAGACAATATGTATGTTCTTATATACCGAGCTTTTTACCTCTTTTCATATTTTTATTTGTTGTTGCTTACTTAGTCTCTTATAATTGATACTTTTAATTTTAAAATAATAATAAAAATTAATTTTATATTCGGTTTCATAATAACTTTTTTTTCTTCCATTAATTTTTTTAAAAAAAAATCTAAAAGATAGTATCCGGGCGATGGTAAGCTTTTACAACATTCGGGTAGATATTTTATGATAAATATACTCAGTTTCAGATCGATCAAGGAGGAGAGGAATAAAAATAAATAATTAGGTCATTTCATGCTGCATAATACATCAAACGAACAGAGGGTCGAAACAGTCGGCGTTTTAAAGTGGAGACCGGTAGCTAACGCGTCCCTGTGACGGCCGGCCTCACCTCATCTGCTTACCAACTGCAGACACCAAACGTGCCATGTCCTGTCCACAAGTGACCACCTTAACGCCTTCCCGTGGGAGTCGAAGGCAATGAGGCAGCGCATACGCTGCGGTGGGTGAGGCTCGTCATCCTCGCCGGTTGGATGACGACGAAGCAATTCGACTGGACCAAACGGATGTGAGCGGCTGAGAGCGTCGGTGACGTAGACCCTTGTGGAGTCGACATCCCCCTCTTGATTCCCACCGTCCATTTCGACTCGACCCATTCGTTTGAGGTCGCACTCATGGACGCCGCCCATGGATGTAGGGGCCAAAATCCCATGCACCAGTTTTGGTAGGTTTTGATGGTGTTGATCTCATAAGTTTTAATTAGGGAGTTCAGATTCATTTCATCAATCTCATAACTCATATATTTTTTTCTAAAAAAAATATAATATGATATACTAACTCATAATAAATTATTAATATAATGATATTGTAATTTAAGTTTTAAAAAAGTTAAGGTCATTTTCTGAAAATTTATTTAGATTTTTAGTAGAAGGCGGCGTCATCGTGGAAGCAACCATCATCAACAATACTGAGCCATTGTTGTCTAACAAGACATTGTACATATGTAGTCTCTCCCATATTGATGATATGCTTAGAAGCTTTTGGTTCTACCTCAAGTGGATGTGTGACGATCAGTTTGACGCTAGACACGCGGTGGTCTCTTGATCCTTTCTTCTCTTGGGTGTTTTCGTCCTCACCACCTCATATTTCTTCCTCTCATACGCCTCAACCCAATGCACCTATGACATGATAGTCTAACTCTCTTTTACCTCCACTTGTGACCTCTCCTATCTCTGTTTCTTCGTCTTTATCTGTCGCTACAACCTCTGTTGCTTCCTCTTCCTCGAGAAAATACATGTCACGTAAGCAAACTTTGATGTCTATTAACTTAAACTTAACGAGAGAGACTTATTTACTATATTTTTTTTAAAATATAAATATTATTTTAGATATGACGAACAAACCATAAGAGCTTAAGTGGTACATGATCAAAATCATAAGGGCTAAATTAGATCTTAACTCTTAATTGGGTGATCATAAATTCTAAAAAATTAAATTATTAATAAAATTTTCAACATATACTAGGTAAGTCGGTTTAGATTTGACAAACTCTGATGTTTCTTGGTGAGGCCTAAATTACAAACATCAAATATTTCTTAATATAACACTATGAAAAGACGCTTTAATCATGCTCATGACTTTATTTGGATGTCATCTTAAGATTTGATCGAGTGATCACATATCCTAAAAAAAAACTTCACTTCAGTTGTTAAGGAGACTTGATCATTGTTTCAATTTCGTTCTCATGGAAAATGGAATCATAATGCCATTGGTTTCAAGCGGTTATTGTTTTTGCTTATTTATAGAACCATTGATTCCGAGAGCACCACCCGTTTCAGTGTTGGAATCACGATTGAGGAGGGTAGTGTCGGCTCAAACATAGGTGAGGTGTCGACGAGGTGACCAACGAGGAGGGCGACGAAGGCAAGAAACAGGCAATAGGTGAAGAGGGAGAGGTGCGCTTGAGGTAGTCACGGATGACAGTGACACAAGCAAGGTTTGTGACGGTAGAGGCAAAAGGACTTGGCCTAAGAAGGAGAGGCGAGGAAGGCAGAGGAGAGAGGAGGATATATATATATATATATATATATAATCCAACTTAGATTTGAACTTTTAAGTTGTCAAATACAAGATCTAACCAATACACTATGGAATCTAATTTGTGTATCTATTATTTTTTTATTTATCGAAACTGAATCAAAGCCGTAGGTTCTACAGGGGTGGAACCTGAATGATATGGAATCATCTCATCGATTATAATTCAAATTTAGAACCGTAAAAATAATTTTAATCAGTTGAGATCGGCTCTATCTAACATTAGACCGAAGAGCTTAAAGCAAGTGTACATATTGAAATCAAATTATTCCAAATTACTACTACCTATGAAAGAAGATGGAATTAACCCAATTCCATCCTTATGTGAATCATTCATATTCACGTAAATCACAGGATCATCAACTCCAAGCAAAGCGTAAGATCCTCTTACCGTCCCAACTATCTTTCCTCGTGATGCTCGTGCCATGTCTGAACCATAGGAGAATCCATTCATTGTTGTTGTTGTTGTCACTGTTCTGATAGGTGCACAGGAGCAACGATACTGAAAGAAAGAAAGAAAGAGAGAAAGGGCAACAGGAGAACGATACCGAAAGCATCAAAATTGTGGTAAGACGTAATGTCAAGCCATTGATTAGAAGTCTTATGATAGAATACGATGATGATAAGAATGACCAAAGAACGAGGTTGATTGATTACTTGGCAAGTGAAAGGTGTTGGGCAGCTTGTTCAGGGAAAACCTCTCATGCCCAATCCCTTCCCTTATGTAGAATCGATTGTAATCGTGCATACTGTGGCAGTGATAGGGTCCTTTCAGCTTTCCATCTCGTTGAGTGTCTCTGCCCACAGTTTGGATGCTCTTATCATCCACCAAGTCGTGAAATCTTTTACATATGAAAAGGTATTAAAATCCATACAAGTAAATATTGAAGGATAAATTGTTAGGACGGTCCATTCAAAATTATCTTTATCCTTTCTCCCTCCTCTCTTCTACGATAGAACCCTACGGGTTCTTATCTTATAGTATCATAGCAACGATCCTCGGTGTCTCCACTGTGATTCCACAATCAATCTCCGTTGCAACTTCTCCTCTTAGATTGTGCGGCCACCTTGCACAAACCAGTCGCAGCGTCATCCCACAGTCAATGACCATCTTCGTCGGTGACACCAAGAGGACTACAGTAATCGTAACAGCCACCGTAGCATAGCCCTCGCTCGACAGACACCGAGCGCTGCCATCTCCCTGCCCCTTTTCCTTTGTCCACCTTAGCCTCACCCCTCCTTTGTCATTACCGCTGCCATCTCCCTCTTGTGTAGTTGTTGTAACCCTTTGACTGTCTACTCCTTGCCCTCTGCTTGTGGAGAAGGCTATAGTCCAGCCACCATTGATGTTGTTGCTTCCTACTACAACTTCGCCTTCTACCATTGATGTTGTTGCTTCCTACTACAATTTTTTATGCCCTTGGAAGATTTTAATGCAGTGCTTGGAATAGAATGACTATCAACCCTGGGTCATGTCTCCTGAAATCTTTCTAAACTAATTATGTGGTTTTTTATCAATAGAAAGTAGGTGATCCTCAAGGGAAGATGTGGAAGTAAGGTCACAACTGTCACCAGCCATCAGATAGAAAGTGTTCTTTAGAAGATTGCAATGACTACTATGTCGAAAGGTAGGTCCATTGTTTATACTATCACGAAGTAAAGATCTTACTTGATCAACGGGTTATAATGCACCGTAGATATCCTGTGACTGAAGTGCTCCCATATTTTTATGCTGCTCAACTTTGAAGATAGAGCTAATTTGAAAGATTGAGGAATTGTTAGGGACCCATTAAATTTTTGAACTTTTGAGTTATGTTTTTGTGAGTTTTTTTAGTATAGTAGGAATTAGTTAGGAGTTATTTAAAATTTATTATTTAACTAAGAATCCAAGTCCAATAGGACTATAGGGTACAACTTTATAAATATGACTGTAATTACAATAACATCTCAGTCATTTTACAAATCCTAGGAGGTTAATTCATTTGAAATGATCAAGAAAATTGATCCCCTCGAAGTGAGTTTTTATCTTTTATTCCACTTTTCTATGATAAAAACTTAGGCGTTATTATGATAAATCTATCGTGTTGTTTCTGGAGGAATACGAAGCGTTCGCATCGGCCTAAGTTGTATCAAACGAGTTGCTTTTGTGTGAAGCAAACTCAACAGTTCATTCATGTAGAGATTCTTGTGTTTGTAGTAAGAAAAAGAACTGCCATTTGAGAACACTATCCATTCATTATGCATAAGCGGCAATTGAGACGCAGATGGTCTGACACGAGCATGGCGACGACGAGTTGTCTCCCACCTCACTTGCTCTGTCCGTGCTTTGGCCACCAAAAGCATCATCCTTCAACCTTCAGATGCGAAAATGATAAGGACAGACGCAGTAATCCAATCCACAGCGGTAAAGTTTGGTCTCTCTCTCTCTCTCTCTCTCTCTCTCTCGCTTGGATGTGTAGTTTCTTAGAGGGCATCTTTATGTACACGATGAGAAGGAACGAATGAATCCCGTCCGTTTATCTCATATCAATCGACAAGGGGGGACTCGCCTAGACAAGATATGCTTCATTTAATATTTTGCATTATTTATGAGTATAATTATTCTGGATCGAAGAGAGAGAGAGAGAGAGAGAGAGAGAGAGTAATCATCATGTGCCACAGTCTGCAATTAGAATGGCTCCAAAAAAGACATTAGACCGCTCCACTCCAAGCCGATTGACCGCGATGTCCGCAACCCCATGTGCTTCTAACATGGTAGGGCTGCTCCTGTGTTCTTCTCTCGGTTTTGGAAGCCCAATCTGCATTGCTCGTCCCTGTTAGTATATTAGTTAGTATTCATGCATGCATGCATGCATGGCTGATCGTATCAAACAGATCACATGACTCACAATCTGCCACGTCAAGATTCCTGGCCCGGTCACATGTTATCACGTATCCCTGCGATCGATCCTCGCCCTTAGCAATCATACCATCGCTGAGAGCATCGCGATATGGCTTACTCTTTGTATTCACAGCGAACTGTGCAGGTGATGAGGTCCCATAGTTTGGTACTCTTCTCTTTGGAACATCTGCATGTGCTCTGGATTTGGATATCTGCTGCTGCTGCTGCTGCTGCTGCTGCTGCCACATGTTTCAGGGTTTCAGCCAACTTGAGCCTCCATACAAGGAAAAGTTACGAAGCCTCTCTCGCCTTATCTCCTCTATAAATACCCTCCTCCCCTCCCTTTTCCCTTCCACAAGGCATCCAACGCGCCATCTACACCATTCAATGGCCATCCCCAGGTTCTCTCTCTCCCACGCGCTCTTTCTTCTCTTCTCTTCCTCGTGCTTCCTCGCCCGAGGAACACTGGGGGACTCGTACGATTGGCAGAGCGCGCATGCGACGTTCTATGGTGGCGGCGACGCCTCTGGTACAATGGGTGAGTGCTACTTGCTGCTGCTCCGGACGGACACATGGATCCTTTTTTTTTTCTTCTGATGACAAGACATGGATTGGTATTTGTCATGTAGGAGGTGCTTGCGGGTATGGCGATCTCTACAGTCAAGGTTACGGCACAAACACCGCCGCCCTGAGCACGGCCCTTTTCAACGACGGGCTGAGCTGCGGGTCGTGTTACGAGCTGAAGTGCGACGATGACCCGCGGTGGTGCCTGCCGGCCTCAATCGTGATCACTGCCACCAACTTTTGCCCCCCAAACTACGCTCTTCCCAGCGACGATGGAGGGTGGTGCAATCCTCCCCGCCCGCACTTCGACATGGCCGAGCCGGCGTTTCTGCAAATCGCTCAGTACCGGGCTGGGATCGTGCCGGTAGCCTTCAGAAGGCAAGTGAAATCATTCGCCATGCTCATATGCACGAACAGGGGTAACTGACGTCTATGCTTGCCTCCTTGGCAGGGTGCCATGCGCGAAGAAAGGAGGGGTCAGGTTCACCATCAATGGCCACTCCTACTTCAACCTGGTCTTGATCACCAACGTGGCGGGCGCCGGCGACGTGTGTGCGGTCTCCATCAAGGGCTCCCGGACCGGGTGGCAGGTCATGTCCCGGAACTGGGGCCAGAACTGGCAGAGCAACGCGTATCTCGATGGCCAAAGCCTCTCCTTCCAAGTCACCACCAGCGATGGCCGGACCATCACCAGCTACGATGTCGTGCCCGCCGATTGGCAGTTCGGCCAGACCTTCGAAGGAGTACAATTTTAGCTCCTCCATCTACTCTCTCTCTCTCTCTCTCTCTCTCTCTCTCTCTCTCTCTCTCTCTCTCTCTCTCTCTCTTCTCCACTATCTCCTATACCGCCATTGCCGAGGTTGCTTCGGTAGCACCCGCTAAGGCTCTACCGCAGACGAATAGATATTGGCTTCTCCTCCTAAACATAATTTACCTTATGGATATTGGCTTGTGGGAATGCCTTATCGAGGCACATGTATGAATTAATTTGTAACTTCGTTTTGCATTCTATGTGCATCAATGTTTTTTTCTGCCCATCACCACCTTAGTTGTGTATGCGAAAAGCAAGAGCAGAAAACTCAAAAACACACTTAAAGATCTATAAATAAGTGACATATCAAAAGATAATTTATCTATCTTTCCATTCTCTCCCCCCACTAAAACATAATACCGCACAGATTAGGCAATCGATACAGGGTCCCATCCATCTTGTTATGCTTCTCTTTTGTGTTCTAAGTTGGGAAGAACACCAAGTTAAGGGGTATCGGGAAGCATTCCAGACAATGCCAAGGCAGATGCGGCGTGATAGCACACAGTATGGTATGGGATTCCACCATGTGTTCTTGCCTGCTTCCATTGACTTGCTGCCGCCCGTGGCCTTAGTTCAGTTCCAGCCCATGTGGAACCATATGCATCACTGTCCTTTTGCAATGCCGATCACTGAAAGCTCATGATGAAACTTTTCACCTAAGTAAACCCCTTCGTCACTGTGGTAGCTTCCCCCCCCCCCCCCCACAAGTTTCCCTTCATTGGGGAGATTTACCATCTCCTCCGCTGTGTGTGAAGTGAAAGTTTCTTTTGGTCTTCTATCTTCGATGATGTTGATGTCGAATTCTACGGGTCGTCTGCTACGCTGAACATAGTCGATCCAACCGAGCTCCAAACCAAGAAATTTAACATTAATGAATGTGAAAGATTAGGTTTTGCTAGACATTTGGGACATGGGCAGATTGATGTTTAGCCTGCTGTTGGCGATAAGTGCATCGTGATCAATATTTCGACTCCCAAATGGGTGGATATCAGTTTCCTATAAGTGAAATCTAAAATGAACTCATATTTTCCCGGATTTAACGCACTTATCATATATAACTGGATAAATCATAGATCCATAATTGTACCTCCATAAAGACATATATGACTAATCAATTATTCAGATTACTCCCTTGTATTCTGAATTAGATTTCTTAAGGCTTTGCATTGTACGAGTCCTCATGTTTCACGAGTCCTCGAGTGAGCAGTTTCAGCGAACATTCACAAGAAAAAGGATCACCTTCTCTCTCTCTTTTTTTTTTTTTGTTGTATAAATGGGTATGAGTGAAGGAATAAAGGTATGCAATTCATTTTTTTCTCAATCTAATCTCTCATTTTTATCATAGTATCATAGCATCATTCTCTATAAGAGAGATCTCATTTGTTCACTATCAAATGACATCACATTCCTCGTCATCGCCAGCCTCATCTGCATGTCGCAAACCAAGCAATGCCTTTTAGATTGTTGATTCTTTCACAAGCAAACAACAACAATAAAACCAGAAGCATTTCTGCATCCTTCTTCTCCTTCGGCAACTCCTCCTTCTTCTAGCATTGACCCTTCTCATCGACACGTAGCGAGGGCTCTTCTTCCTTTCCAGACCTGTTGCCTTCGTGTTAGACAAGAACCAACACCGGATCGACGTCGATCTTTCCAGCAATCGTCGGATCTTCCTTGCAGTCGTTGGATCTTTCCGTCGTCTATCTATCTTTTTCTCTTGTTGAAGAGAAGACTACCCATTGTCTCTCTCCCCCAACATAGAGTTAGTCGGTGTCCACTCTCGTGCCCTCGTCAATTCTCTGTTTCCCAATAAAAATACAGTCACAGTCACTTCCAGCCACGCCCTCTGCCACTACCACCGTTGCTGCCATGCAGCCGCGCTGCTGTCCCCTACTGCAACACTCTATAGATCAAAGGATGATTTGTAGATTAGAGGAGGATCTAATCTCTTCCACCCGTCATTGTCTTCTCTCCAGATCAAAGGACGATCCTCTGCTCATGCCGGAGCCAAGTCCTTTGCTGCCCTATCCCATCTTCTTTCCCTACTACAACACTCGTTGTCCCCAGTCACAACACTCTGCAGATCAGATGATGATCTGCAGATCAGAGGATGATCTTCTGCTCACGCCGGAGCCAAGCCCTTTGCTGCCCCGTCCCATCTTCCTTCCCTGCTACTACTCGACCAAGGCTTCTACAAGGCTTCCTTCGGTTTCGGTAGTGACACTCTTACAAGACTCCTTACACTTTTAACCTTTGCTGCATCTTAAGTGGAAACTTCCCCCTTGGTTAACACCTTCAGTGAAACATAGCAGGTAGTGCAGAAGGCAGATTTTTTAGATCCAACTGAGATAGTAATTGGTATTTTTCTTCTCACAATGTCTTCATCGTCTGCCTCTCATATTCCTATCACCATCCCCACAGGAAGCACTACTACTTCTTAGAATACAGGACTGGTCTCCATCGATGCTGTCATCCTCATCCCTTTTAAATTATCTAAAAGAGGTAACTATGCATCCTGACGTGCTCAATTTACTAATCTCATCTTTGGATATGATTTATTAAGTTATATTGATGGACCTTTCAGTTGTCCACTAGCAATGATCGACATCCCAGGGTCAGTAAGTCAAGTACCAAATCCGGAGTATAAACTATAGTTATGTTAAGATCGTCTTATTCTTCAAGCGATTCAAGCCTCCGTTACTGGTTCCATTGCACCGCTTATATATTCCTGTGCTACTGCTATCGAAGCTTGGTTCAAGCTATAAACTACTTTAGTAAATCGCTCACGCACTCGTATGCTCGGCCTACTCTCTCGTCTAATGAACATAAAATAAGATGGAAGTACTATCGATGATTATCTTCAAAATATAAAGGTTATCATTGATTATTTAGCTTTAATAGGGCACAACCTCAGTGATGATGAAATTATTGTCCACACCTTTAATGGTCTTGGGGCTGAGTACAAAGAATTGGCACCAGCAATACGGGTACATGACTCATCACTATCGTTTAAGGAGCTATACGATAAGTTGACTGACTACGAGACATATCTGAAGCGTGAAGATAGGGCACCAGAACCACCTATTACTGCTCAAGTAATAGTACCTAAATCACATAATGCCCTTAGTTAAATTAGGTAGAGCTTTTCAAGAGGGATTCAAAATCAAATGAGTACATAAATCAAAACTACATTTCATATAGGTTTGTCTCCAAACAAAGGCTAGGAGCACAAAATGGTATATTGATAGTAAATACTCAAGTCACATAACTGGAGATCTAACTTATTTTTCTAACCTCACTAGCCTAAATGAAAGAGTTATCACCTTAAGAGATAACAAGAAGAGAAAAATCATTGGAAAATGAACCACAAGTAATAATCTTTTGATTGAAGATGTGCTATTAGTTGATGGTTTGAAGCATAATTTATTAAGTATTAGCTAAATATGTGATAAAGGATACATTGTTAAGTTTGAATCTAATGCTTGTATAATAAAATATAATACAAAATTAAATCTATGATTGCCTTAAGAAATAAAAATGTGTATACTATTGATATTAAAAATTTTTGCGATGAAATGTAATTTTCGGATTTGAATGATGATGCTTAAGTTTGACATAGGAGACTCATGCCAGTAAGAAACTACTAAATCAAATCTCAACTAAAGATTTAGTAAGAGGATTACATAGCATTAAGTTTGTCAAAGATAAAGTTTACGATGCTTACTAAATAGGAAAGCAAATAAAAAGTAATTTTAAGTCAAAAAATCAAATAAACACCTCTAGGCCACTACAATTGATCTATATAGATTTATTTAGATTAATTGATACTACAAGCTTAGGACGTAGCAAATATGAGTTTGTTATTATAAATGATTATAGTAGATAAACTTGGACATTTTTTTTACTTTTGTGATACTTTTAAATATTTTTTAAAATTTTGTAAATTTGTTCAAAATGAAAAAGTTTTTATGATTTCATCTATACATAGTGATCATGATGGTAAGTTTCAAAATTATGATTTTTAAATTTTTTATGAGTCAAATGAGTTCAACCATAATTTCTCTACTTCTAGAAATCCACAACAAAATGAAATAGTAGAAAGAAAAAATAGGAGCTTACAAAAAATGGCTAGAACCATGTTAAACGAACATAACCTACCAAAATATTTTTGGGTCGAAGCTCTTAACACAACATGCTATGTTATGAATAATGTTCTTATAAGACCATTACTCTCTAAAACTCCTTCTGAATTGTGGAATAGTAAAAAACTCAATATTTCATATTTCAAGGTTTTTTTGTTGTAAATGCTTTAGTTTAAATGAAAAAGATGTCTTAGAAAAAATTAATATAAAATCCGATGAAGGCATTTTTTTTAATTATTCTTCTACTTCAAAAGCTTATCATATTTTAAATAAAATAACAATCCTCCTAGTGTAGAATCTATTCATGTCATTTTTAATGAGATTTTTAAATTTAAAAATTTAATTTTTATGATAATTTTGATTTTAACACTTTAAATTTGAATGAAAATCCTACTAAAAGTAACTTGGATGAATTTACTTTCAAATCCTTACCCAAGTATATAAATGGTGATCCTAAGGAGCTTATAATATGAGATACATCAAAACGTGTTAAAACTTGTTCTTCTTTTTAAAAAAATATTGCTAACATCACATTATATCTTAAATTAAACCAAAATGCATTGATGAAGTCCTAAGATATGATTCTTGGGTTATTGCAATACATGAAGAGTTGAACTAATTTAAGAGAAATGAGGTGTGGGAGCTTGTTGCTAGACCTAGTGATCGTTTAGTGATGAATACTAAATGAGTCTTTACAAACAAGCAAGATAAAAATAGTATCATGGTTAGAAACAAAGTTGGATTAGTAGCCAAGAGTTTCAACTAAGAAGAAGGGATCGATTATGAAGAATCATTCACTCTTGTGGCTAGACTTGAAGTCATAAAGATGCTCCTTACCTTTATTTCATTTAAGAATTTTAAATTATTTCAAATGGATGTCAAAAGTATTTTTCTTAATGGTTTCATTTCTATAAAAGTTTATGTTAAATAATCCCCTATTTGAAAATAATCATTTTTTGAATCATATTTTTAAATTATTTAAGGCTCTTTATGGTTTGAAACAAGCCCCTAGAACTTGATATGAAATACTTAGCTTTTTTCTTATTTCAAATATTTTTTAAAAAGTAAGATTGGTACCATATTATTTATTAAGTATTTTAAAAATATTTTTTTACTATTCAAATTTATGTGGATGATATTATTTTTTATTCTACTAATGAATTCTTATGTGAACTTTTGCCAAGAATACGAGCCAAAAGTTTGAAATGAGCCTAATGGGTGAACTAATTTTTTTCTTAGGGTTATAAATATAATAATTAAATGATTGTATCTTTATAAGTCAAATTAAGTATACCTTAGATTTGTTAAAACATTATGGTATGGACAATGCTAAGGCTATAAACACACCCATGAGTATTTTTACTAAGTTAGACTTAGATAATGAAGGTAAAAATTTTAATCAATAATCATATAGGGGAATGATAGGTAGTTTGTTATATTTAACTACTACTAGATTGAATATAATATTTAGTATTGAATTGTGTGTATAGTTTCAATTATATCTTAAATATTCTCATTCTAAGGTAGTTAAATGAATATTTAGATATTTAAAAGGAAATTCTAATTTAGGTTTATAGTACCCTAAATCCAAAAATTTTGCTTTACTTACATAAGTGAATGTCGATTTTGGAGATTATAGAATAGATAGGAAGAGTATAACCAAAACATGCCAATTCTTAGGACATGCTCTTGTTTCTTAGTCTTTCGAGAAACAAAATTCGATTACATTATTTACGACCAAAGTTGAGTATATAGCAACTGGTGCACAAGTCATTTGAATAAAAAACACCATAGAAGATTATGAAATTCACTTAAAAAATATTTCTATTAAATGTGATAATACTAGTATAATATGTCTAACTAAAAATCTCATTCAATACTCAAAAACTAAACATATTTGTATTATATATTACTTTATTAGAGATCATATGAATAATCATGATATATCTTTAGAATTTATTAATATAAAGCATTAATTAGCTGATATTTTTATAAAGTTATTAAATGAAGAGCGATTTTACTTTATTAAAAGAGAGTTAGGAATGTTAAATTATCCAAATGCATGATTTGGTATTTTTTAAAAATTTTTAAACTTTTTCTTGAAATTAACATGAGATGATTTTAAATAAAATGACAAGCTCTTATATTTTTTGGATTTCTCGGCTTATCAAGTAATTTTCAATATTTTAATTCTTAGATTTATGCAAATGTATATATTTGATTTGTTTTAAAAACTTGATTTTTGGATCTTTGACCCCACCCACACCCCCCAAAACCCCACCCCCCCAACCTCTCCCCTCTTCATGAGAAATAGATTAAACTCTATTCTTATTCTTCTTCTTATTTTACTAAGGGGTGAAATAGACTAAATTCTTTCTTTATTTACTAAATATTATGATAAATATTTAAGAATATTTAAATATAAGTTGAGTATTTCTTCTTTTTGTTGATGACAAATGGGAAGAAATAACATAATTGATAATATATAAAATATATTGAGATCTTTGAAATGTTTGAAAGTTTTATATGATACTAAGAAGATGGATATTATATCATGATTGATAACATATTTATCATGTAAAGCATATTATTGGTGAAAATTATTTATCATGTGATACTAAGAAGATGAATGCTTTTAAAAATTTTATCATATATGGTATCATGAATAGTTAAATTATGAAAATTTTAATATTGTTAAAATTCTATATTTGAATTCAAAAGTGATGGATTTCTTTGAATTCAAGTTTGCTCTATTTATCATATGACATATACATCAGGGGAGTTAAGGTTAACTTCTATCATCAATTAGTTATCATCATCAAAAAGGGAGGAATTATTGAATCTCAGATTTTGATAAAAAAATCAATTGATAGGTTTTATGATCTAACCTATGTGTTAGAGGCGAGTGATGTTGGATTAACTACGATGGTGAAAAGGTAATATAATCTAATATTGGGCTGGAGTCAGGTTCAAGCATCAGGCCAAGTTCAGACGATATAGTGGGAAGTCGTCAGGAGATCGTCGAAATCTCGTCGAAGGTGATCGAGGGCATTCTGGGAGTTTGCCAGGCTCACCGATGTTGATTGGGAGCATGCTGGGAGCTCGCCGAAGGTGATCGGGAGCTTACCAGGAGTTCGATAGAAAATGATTGAGAGACTCATCGGGAGTTCACCGGAGGATGTCGGAAAGTTTGTTGGGAGTTCAGAAGATCGATTGACTTGCTGGATAACAAGAATGATTATAATTATATCTCAATATATCGTAGTTAGTATCATGTGTTTTGAGTCATAATTGAGTTAGATTTTGAGAGATTCAAATTAACTCAATGAGAGGCAACCAGGTCCACTATGGGTTAGATTTAAGATCATGGTTGAGCTCATTTCATTGACCACGAAAGGGGTCAACAGGAGGTATACCTCAGGTATAGAACAATATGAGAAAGTATTATTCTCAGGCTATCTGACAGTAGTACCACCAGTGGGCGATGGTGGTACCGACCAAGCGGCGGTAGTATCACCATCGCCTAGGTTTTCGGGCGGTAGTACCACTTATACCTGATTTTTTTGGTAAAGCTTGAATTTTGGCTTCAAGTATTCTTTCGTTGGAGATCAAGAAAGTGATGAGAAAGTGTAAGAAAAGTAGTCATAATCTTAGTTGAAATTTTATAACATTTGAGAGCTTCTATTGAATGCTTCAAAATATAAAGTGAGTTAAAGGGAAGAGAGAAAAAAAAATTATAAAGGTTCCTCTCCTAAACTTGTGAAAAGAAGAAAAGTGTAAGGGGTTTTGATCTTCACCCGTGAAAGAAGATCATTAGTGGATACCGGCTAGCCTCAATGAAGGAGGACTCGAAAAGTGAATGTAGGTCAAGCTTTTGACCGAACCACTACAAATTTATGAGACTTCTTCTATTTGTTTTTTATTTTAGCATTATGTAGCTAAATCAAGATTTTTATTCGGTCTTAAATTTAATTGCTCACTTACTTGCTTTCAACGAATTCAAAGAAATATTTATAATTTCTTCTTTACTTTAAACAAATTTTTAGAAATGAGTTCTTTTTGTTTTTGCACTGATTCATCCCTCCCTCCTCTTAGTGCCAACTTAATCCTAACATGTCATACTTCTTTTTATGTACTAAAATAATTTGTCTAAAATGACCTATGTAATTCATCTTATCAAGACAATCTTGTTATCATATTGAACCATAATATATACATATATAAATATGAATAGGATAATAAAAAATAAATAATTTTAATTACCTAAACAAGAATGTCAATTATAATATCCACTTAAGAATATATCATCATAACTTTTATAAGTTGCTCACAAATTTAATAATAAGAATATGTTCTTTCAAACATTTTAGGTTATAAATCCAAATAAATAAATCATCAATTAATATAATGGAGCTTAAATTCTTAATTAACATTAAGTATTCATACACTCTTTTTTTCTGACTACCAAATACTTTTTAGCATAATGCATAGAACTTAGTACTTATTATTCTTAGAGAAAAAAAACTATAGTGATATCTCGCAAAGTATCTTCCATAACTTGGCAATTCAATTTGATAATATCAAGTTTTGAGATAAAATTTCACAGTAATAAAACTTAACTAGTGGCCTCAAAGTATGTCATAAAATTAACTTTTATATTTAATAATATAATAATATATTATTTAATATTGTTCTTGCAAATTATCCTTCCACTATATATATATATATATATATATATATATATATATATATATATATATATATATATATATATATATATATATATATATATATATAGTAAAGTGAACTTTCTGTTGTCAGGATAGTTTACAAAATCAATATCTGAAAATAGTATTATGTCAATGTGATCCACTTATATATATATATATATATATATATATATATATATATATATATATATATATATATATATATATATATATATATATATATATAATCTTTAGTCCATTCGAGATATCTTATATCTTGTTTATAACTTTTTAGAATTTCATTCTCAGGTAAATCTAAAGTTTATCTAGTATTTTGATTATAAAATTGATATCTAGTTTGGTATAGGCTTAAGCATTTAATATATTTTTAACTACGCATATATAAGAAATATTTTTTAATTATTTTTTAAGTTATTTTAATATACCTATTTTGGCTAAGATTTTTTACTTATACATTTGCTAAACAAATCAATATACTAAATATCTTTAAGACTCAATCAATATATCTTTTTTTTAAGCTAGTCCTAGTAATTCTAGAAATCTCATTATTATTAACTATCTTAAAATTCTTAGTGATAAATTTTTTGATCTTGTATAATAAACCAAGACTACATATGACAAGCAAAATATTATCCATATATAGACTAATATAATAAACTTATTCTCACTAATCTTCATATATAAATACTAATCAATGATATTTTTCTTAAATCTGAAAAAAGTAAGAATATCATGAAACTTTGTATATCATTGTTTGAAAACTTATTTAAGGTCATAAATGAATTTCTTAAATTTATATGCCAAATTAATATTTCTTATGTTAATCTGGATATTCATTTAAAAAATTTATTTTCATATCCATATAATGTAACTCATAATGAGCCACTAATATTATAACAATCCTTAATGAGTTTATTTAAAAAACTATAAAAATATTTCATTATGATCGATGCAATTCCATATAAGTAAAATATCTGATCAGAAGATTGTCCATTATATCATTGGATATTATCTTTTGAGTCATTTGGGCAATTCGATGAATTCTCAAAAACTATTTTGGTCAATTGATTTCAACTCTTCTTTTATTGCATCGTATCAATCTTTAGAATTGTTACCCTTTATAATTTATGAAAACAATGAGGAATCTTTTGATACTTATATTATAATTTATTTCTTTTAAATATATCACAAAATCAATAAAAATGATAAGTTTTCTTTTCCTTTGAGATATTCCCAAGATTGTTGATTGTAATTATTATACAAGTTTATTAATGACAACATCAATATTATGTGGGAGTTCACTAATATTATTTTGTTATTCACCTTTATCAAATCATTTGGTGATTTGAAAATTAACAATCTTTCAAATATAAAATGAGAAAGAAGTATTAACCTATATTTTCTCAATATGAAGATTAAATTTTAAGATTTTCACTCTAAACGATTCATTATTTTCTAAGAATATAGTATAACTAGATTTAATTATCCTTGTACTCTAATTAGGATAATAAAATTTATAGCTCTTTAATTTTTAAATACATAATAAAAATCTAGAAATAATAATCATTGTATCTAATTCTTTTTTCATATGGATTAAAGACCCTTATCTTTAAATGATAATCTTAAATATCTAAATATCTCTTCAAGTTGAGTTTTATGCTAATCTATAACTCAAAAGAAGTTACTAAAATTGATTTACTATGAACCATGTTCAAGATATATATATAATCATCTTTATAGCTTTTACTCACATTGATTAAAGTATAAAATAATAACTCATTAATGCTTGTTAAACATATGGTAAAATATAGTGAGCATAATTACTCTGCTTTTTAAAGAATCTAGCAAAAGAACCAAAATTATTATCAGGTTCATCATAAATATCATAAAATTTCAGGTTCATCATAAATATCATAAAATTTATTACCCCTATCAAATCTGATAATATTTGACTTTTCTATCTAATTATTTTTTTATTTTATTTATATACACCTAAAGGTGTTAATAGCTTGAGACATTTTACACAGATCACTAAAACAAAAAATATGGAGTGATCCATAGATGCAAACATATATAATCTCAAGGAGTTTATAAAACTATATTTTATTCTAATATTTGATTATAGGATTATTATAAATTTGATATTATCATTAATTATATTTAAACCATCATATAGAATTAAAAATTAACATTTATTGAATCATGATGAGATTACTTTCACCAAAAGAGAAATAATATTTTGACAATTTTAGATAAAAATTTGAATTTCTAAAATTGTACAAAGATAATATCAAATGAATCATCCATAGATATAAGTGATAAATATTAACTATTATTACTTTCATTGTAATATGATTTCCTATAACGAATAGTATTTTATACTCTTTTGATTCTCGTATTAAGATGAATCTAACATAAGTTGAAGTGTTGGTATCAACCTACTAAGTAATAGAACCAAAATTTTTATAATCCCAAAATTTTTATTCATTAATACCTTTCCTTTTCGAACCAAAATTTTTATAGTTCTTCTTTATATGACCTTTCTTACCAAACTTTTATGAGTCCTTCTTACTTTAATCCAAACTACGAAAACAATAAATTGAATTAATTACATAAGAAATAACTCAACTATAGTAATACTCAATACTCTTTCAGTTTATAATTTTATTAGTCATATTGAGGATACAATCTTATATTCTTCAAATACTATCATACTAAATTTCATTTAATTCTTTCATTAATATGTTAGTCAACGACTTCTTAATAAATTTAAATTAATACTTAAATATTCTAGAATAAATTTAAATTAATACTTAAATATTCTAGTGCATTAGTTATAGATGGTAATAAAGTCTAAATATTATTAATAATCATCATATAACTATATTTTTTAGACTTTTCTCGATCAGTTAACTCAATCATATAAATTACATGTGTTTAAGTTATTTATAATAATCAAATTCAAAAAATATAGGAACATGTATAAGATATAATGATGAAAGTACCATTTTAATAAAATAATATAATACTAATAAATTAAGTTTTTTAATAAATATTGAGCTATTGATATCATCTCTATTTCACCTTAGGTTAAATACTGACATAGATAGTGTTCACACAAAATTATTAATGAAAAACTAATATCATCCTCATGGAATAGTATTACTATATTTGAGTATACAATCTTAAATTATAAAGATATTTAAAATGATATTATTTTATCCTATCACATAATTATTCAAAGTAAAATTTTTTTTATTATTTAAATCTTTTAATTATGTATATCATTATGAATATTATTTTTTATATCATTTAGGACTAATTCATTAATGTAGTTTCATAAGTTATTAATCTAAACTACTTTGGTGACTATAAGATAAATCAATAATATAAAATATAATTTAAATTTTTAAATAATAAAATAAATTTTATAATTTACATTCCATTAGCTTGCCATGTCAAATCATTTAACAACATACCAATCAGATTAAAGTTAGATATATAAACTACAAATAATATTCACCAAAATTTTTCCAATCTAATTTATTTTAAAATAATTTAATAATAAAATAAATAATCATAATAATCATTGAATATTACAAACAAAAACTCATATGATTACTATAATTATGACAAATCATAAATAATGCTTTTATTTAAAAAATAAATAGTATTCCATAATTTCAAACATATGCATGAATAATCAATTAAATATTTAAGAATGATAATTAAATTTATAATTATCACATATAAAATTTTACCAGTATGTCATATGAGAAAACTATAAAATAATATCATAATTTATATTTTTTAAATTTTACATGAAACCCTTATATTAGTCAATCCTATTTAATTAGGTAAGCCCATAAGTAAGTTACTCAAATTGAGTCAATCATTCACTCAATTAGGTCCATCAAAATTAAAATTGATTAAAAATAAAATTTAATAAAGATTTGACTTTCATAATTGAAGATATAAATAAAAAATTAATTTTTAAAGTATAAAATTATAACTTTTGTGGGATATATAATAAAAATATTAAATTTCTAAAGGCTATTTCTTTGGTGTAAAAGTATAAAATTATAACCTAATTCTGATTTGTATCTACCATGTCCAACACACAAGTCTCACCAGCATCGTACCATTAGTCCGTTCTTTGTGCATCGCCCGTTGTGGCATAACTGTTCGCATGTGAATGATCGACAACCTCACTATCACCACACTGTGATGTCACGCCCACTCATAGCTCTGCAATACTGCGACATGCGGTTATGTGTCGACTATAACATCGTCGCGGTGCCCGATGATGCCTCGTAGCCATTGGGTATCACAACCTCCAACGTCCAATCAATGCTGGTCGTGGCCACCAAATGTTGCAATGGTGTTGCTATAGCCACCGCATGCAATAGCGCTATTGTAGTCGTCACAACAACTATAGGCAATGACTCTAATGCAACCACCGTAGGCAATGGCACTATTGCAATTGCCTACTATCAAGACGGGTTGGCTATTGTCGATTATCATAATCTACAGCACTTTCACTGTGTATGCAGTTGTAGCCTGCAATTGAACTAATAACCATCAAAGGTTGTCACCCTCAATAATATTGTCATCGACACCAAGTTATCAATAATGGTCTATAATTCAAATATGAGAAATCTCGTATCATCTGCAAGTAGATGATAGGATGAACTAGATATAAAGTAGATCGACAATACAAATAGATTGTCCAAGCATCATAAATCAAAACCGAATAATACTTTTCACAAGCGAAGGATGATAATAAATAGATTTAAATACAAAATATATTTGAAATAATTTTATGATATAAATTACTTGATTTCAAAAGATAGCTCTAATACCAATTGTAAATATAAAAAACGTAATATGTTATTATTATATTAAAAATTTTAATCTCAAAAAATTAAAATCAAATAATAATAGATCAAATATATGATGCTATCTTTTGATGTCATTCAAAAAAGCTTTTATATGATCTATAAGTGTATTGTTGTTGGATCTGAAAGCTACAACAATGTTGATTTAAAAAAGATAGCTAGACTATGATCTCTCCTTATATTCTTTATGGAATCACTATAAGTGATGGATTAGGGAGAAAAGAGAGATGAGAGACGATCGATAATCTCTTAATAACTAATTCATATGACTAAAGGTACATGAGAGAAGATTTGTATAATCTTTCAATTAACGTCCTTAGAAGGTCCTCTTATTTATTTATAGACGAGAGCATATGGTCTAGGATAACTAATTAGGAGAGTCTCTCCCATCAAGTTTATCTTTCAATTAACTAATTCATATGACTTGATGGGAGAGACTCGCCTGATTAATCTCTTTGGGAATCCTATCATAATTGGATTTTATTTATATTGATCAATAATCATAATTAGGATCTAATCATATCTATAATATATCTTGCATAATTAGATTAGATTGGGTCATATAAATCTAACAAGTACTTAATTACATATATTATGTTTTCCCTATTCATCTTCATTAATTTTCTTGTTTGGAGCAAAATCTGACTAGGTTGAATTCTCTTGTATTAGTTAAACAATTCCTTTATGCCCTCAAAAAAACATGTTTTGGGTCGACCCAAACCTCAGCCTCAATCAAATTGCACTGGACCGCGGTTGATTCGGAGTAGGGGGCTAATTGGGCCTGAACTCGGGCCCTGCATTGGGTTGGGGCTTCAGCTGTCGATCTTGAATTGTAATAAAAGGAAAAAAAAAGGAAATCTCGACACTGCTGCGAAGCAGTAAAGTAAAAAGGAAAAAGAAAAAAAAAAAAGCTCTACTTGATGAATCAGCCAATCTAACTAATATAATGAAGTGACCATTTTAGATTTTTTTCTATCGATCTCATCCCACAGCTGATTCCACCCAAGTGGGGCAAGCAAATCATACGAGATCCGATTCCTTCTGTTAAACGTCCGAGTCGGGACACGCAAGGACGAAATTAATGCCACGAAAAAGAAATGACTCTGAGAAGATAACCTTATATATATATATATATATATATATATATATATATATTAGGTGCAGTTTGTCTCCTACAAAATGATTGGCCTACTTTGGCAGATTGAGGCCGACTATCTCTAACACGTTCGGGCCCTCAACTCATCTCAACACTCGTCTTCCCATGAAAACTTCTGCCTGTTAGCTCCGTCGTTACCAGCTCAAGAGAGGAGGAACTGCTAAAAAGACCGGGGTGGAAGCAGTGGACGCAGTGAAAAGTGATATGATTGTGATCGAGATGTCAACATATGGCGGGCCAGCAGAATTGAATGCGTAGCGACCGTGTTTCGCTGCATCCGTTGGATCCCCGGAGATCAACGAGGGACCAAACAGTAGTAGTTTTTGAGTGACAGGGACAAGAGAGCAGCAGCGACACAGTGAACCTTTGGCTGGTTTCTTCCTCCGCGCAACCGGCCGGCCGCCTTGGCCTTGTAGCTTTCCAGGCGCCAGTGGGTGAGGAACGCTTGCATGGCTACGCCGCACAGCAAATCATTAAAAGCATGACCTGCGAAACTTATGGGAACAGGAAAGAAATCACAAGGATGGATACCCGAGCTCCGACGACATCTAGTTTCCTGCAGCTAAAAAAGCTACATGACCTTGGCAGCAGCAGGCCCCGCCCTGCCTTGTGTCTCTTCTGCCTCCATCAGCCTCATCCTCATCATCGTCCTCGATGAGTGTGCCTCCCGGCCTTGTTTTCCCGGAAGCAGAGATAAGAATATAGGATCATTATGATGCTACGCATGCGAGCTTTGATAGGGTCGTAGAGCCCACAAGGATCTTCCTGCAGACCTCAATGATTGCAAGTCTTTTCTGTATGTATGCTTCATGTATACGTAAGATTCAGGCGTCATGGGAACTCTCAGCTTTACATATGAATCATGCACTCGCAATGAACCACGGAGCCTAACAAAGAAGAATAACCAAGTCGAGGTTGAAGAACTCCGGCGTTCTTCGACGAGACTAGGGATAGAGCTTTTTGATGGCATCCCTGTAATGGGCATTAGAATCATATACCCCAGCAAGAATTCATGGAATATAGTTACACTTATCATTGACAGGGTCGGCAAGGAAAGAGACACGATTGACGTGCCACCTAATGCTCCCCCCCCCCCCCGCCCCCTACTCCTTTGTCCGCGTTGGATATATAGGCAGTGCCAGGGGTTTAGATGGAGGAAATCGACGGCGGCGATCAAGTGGTCGTAGAGAGTTAGCTGCCAAACGCATAGGGTATTGATACTGGAAGCCACCGCAAAGCGGTGGCAGAAGACGGTGACGGTTCAACCACAGGGCCGTCGTCGTCTTCAACGCATGCCTTAATTTTGCATTTTTGCTCTCCTTGTCTACTTAATATCTATCTAAGAATTATCGAGTCCACTACGGATGAATGAAACGTCTGGTAACATTTAAAGTAATCCACGAACGAGTGAACCATCTAATAGCATTTACAAAAACAATATATATATATATATATATATATATATATATATATATATATATATATATATATATATACAAACTAAGTTTCAATCCTACAAAAAGAGAAGAAGACAAATGACTCATATGTAAATAAGGAGAGTGGATTAAGGGATAGCCTCATAGGGTCTCCACGTCTATATTTTTGGGATAATGATCAAAATGTCTAGGGTGTCATATCAGTTGGCAATCAATCATGTCATCATCTCATGTTAGCAAGTTCTTGCATCTATTTATTTTTTTCAAAGATAAATACTAAAATTATGATTTGGTGCAAGGTTATTAGAATCAATAATAATAATAAATATTATAAATCAAATTAAATAACTTGTTTAAAAATTTATAGATAATGATTTTGAACCTTTAATTTAATTGATGGGGTCAATAATAATTGATCCACCAATGTCAGAACACCTCACCCCCACCTCGGTCACGTCATGGTTAAGCCACGTCAGGAACGCATCGGGCGCTACTCTAACCTCAGGATGGTCAATTGAAAGTTCAAGACCAACTTGCGCGCTCTTGACATGGATGACGATGATGACAGTAAATGTGAGTGACTAGCCGCCAAGACCAGACGAAGCGATTGGACTAGGGTCTTCTTGCAGGGGGGACGCATCGTCCTCTTGCAAAGGGCCCGATCGAAAATCGAGACCGAATTGCTACGTTGCTAGGCTACAAAAATGAGCTTACGCACACGGATAATGTCATCAGACTGATTCATCATCCCAGGTGGCCCCAACACTAATAAGTAAATTTGTGGGGGTAAAGTTTGTATGGGTATTATACCAGTGTCCTACTTGCTTCACATATCAATTCTTTACATTTAATATTACATATATGCAACTCAATATAAAATATATGATTTAGCTAAGTTTATTAGCAGGAAAAGATATTGACAAGATGAGTAACTATTTGTTAGAGCGAAAAAAAGGTACTCGTAAAAGGAAATGCATGATTTCTTATTAACAAAAATTCATTGTCATTCAAAGTGTCCAGTATTTGAAGATTTTTTGTTCCATACAGATAGAGAGAGGTATATGTATATGTGCATAAATAGGGATAACAGCTCTTACTGTGTGACGAGCGTAAGTATTATGCTGGAATTGTATTCGACCACTAGAGGTTGGGCCAGGTGATGGAAGAGACAAAAGAGAGATAAATTTTTGAGGTTAATTTCATATAAAATGATGACAACAGAAACTTGAGAGTCGATGGGAGGAGGACGGCAACAAAATACATAGAGCTTGCCGTTCATTGATCGTACATCCCCGAAGACATGGATGTGGATGGAGGATCTGTCTACGTCTACGTTTTGCCAATGATATCCTTTTTGTCTTTCATCAAATGGCTGTCCTTGGGAGCAGCAAGGAAGGAACTTACTTATTGTCTTCTTTGACGGGACCAATGCAGCTATCGATGAGGAACAAAATGCCTGATGCCAAAGACAGTATATGGTCCAGCGACATGGAAGTGGAGAAAATGGAAGCACAAAATTCCTATTAATTTTTTGCTACACTATTTGGTGATCGATCGGCAATTGCATGCTTGACTTCGCTAGTCCGCATCCAGTGGTCCTCCTAATGTACGTACGACCACCCCAAAGGATTTCCATGTGAAGGTCACTTGTCATTCATTCATTTCTCTGAAAGCCAACTACATTCCTGCCTTCCTTCCCCTCTTCTCTTCTTTCTTGGACCACCACATCGGTACATAGCTCCATCACGTCCCACCTATTTTTTTTTTCTCTTTTCTCTCTCTCTCTCTCTCTCTCTCTCTATATATATATATATATATATCTCCAAAAAAGAAACACACTGTTTTCCTGAAGATTTTTTTTTTTTTTTTTGATCGTTGGTAACAGGGATGAAAGTGAACTGTTTGGCCTCCTCATCATCGTCATCGTCATGAAAACATAGAGGGATGAAAGTGAACTGTTTCGCCTCCGCATCATCGTCATCGTCATGAAAACATAGAGGGATGGAAGTGAACTAAGGCCTCATCGACCGGGACCATTAACCACACTCGCTGGGACCATCGTTGGTAACAGGGAACCTTCTGTGTACGACCTGAACTTGATCTTGCAAGATAAACGATCTATAAGCTAGTTTTTCTTGACCTGATCGATCGAAGGAGTGCAGTGTTTTCTCTCTTTTCGGTGAGAGTTTACGTGCATGTGTGGATGGATAAGCACAGGGGCGATCATGCGTGGGAAAGGAGGACGAGGTTAAACCATGTCACTCTCGTGTCCAAAGGCGTTCAGAATCATAAAAAATGTGCGTCGAAATTGCACTCGTTTTCTGGTCCTGCATGAAGAAAGCAGGAATGGAGTAGTAGTACATCGACGTCCGTTCCCTCTTCCTCTCCACATCTCATTCACCATGGCCGGCAAAACGACGGAGCTGGAAATATGTTGATGTACACGCGACATGGTCCACCCTCTAAACATCACAAAATCATGATTTCAGGTATGCTAACACATGAGTTAGTCCCCGCAGATCTATATGCTAGCTACGACCCCATTAATAAGGTATTGGATTGTGAACCAAAACATATGCTATTCTACGCAGATATTTCAGTGTTAAAGTGGACGCAGTTTAATAGATGAGGAGGCTGCCAGTGGATGATGGATCGTCCAGGCCAAATAGGACACAATGGAGCCGACGACGCGTTCATCGGAGTCCTTGTCACCAGCTGTCTCTTCGTGCTTCAGGATGTCTTCCATTATTAGAGGATTAAGAAGGAAGAGAGCTACGTGTTCATCGCCTGAGGGATCGAAGCAACAACACGACACACGAGGAAGCCGCGGCCGATGCGGCGTTGCCGGTGTTGAGATAATGCAATACGCAATATAAATGAGGGTGCTATCAGATATGGTCTCCACCTGCGTCGATGCAGGCATGTCTCCCGTTTCATCCTTGTACGAGTCGTCGAACCACGCGTCGCTCTCGCCCTCGCCCTCGCCCTCCTTCGTTTGAAGTTGATCTGACGATGGCCCCTCCCCGCTGCTGTTTCTGTGGAGTTAGCAAGTCAAATACGTCCAATAAAAAGGCTGAATTAAGTAGGGATCGATTGGCCTTTCGGAACAGTGGTCGAGAACCTGAGGCCATAGTTAGGCCACGTTTCCTGTCATTTTGACTTAACCCGACCACCGCTCATGTCCGAGATCCGAGTTATGACTCGGTGGACTGGCCGAAGAGATAGAGAGGGAGGGAACCAAAAGAATCTATCTATTCTTTCTCATCGGATTATTTCCATGGTTTTCCTTTTTCCCATGACGTACGCTCATAATATTTGCAATCTTCTTCTGTCGGGCAAAGGATGGACAGGTGGATGGGCCGGCCGTCCAGTCTTCGCCATCCCCGTCGCTTGCTTTTGCTTCGTCATCGCCAACGATTGCTTGCTCCGACCACTTTTTAGCTGCGATGGAACTGAGAAGACGGATGGTTTTGCAGTGCTCCAACTAATTTGACCCAGAAATGACCGGCGACTCTATCGCAGACAGATTGATATCAAGAGGGAGGGAGGGAGAGAAACGCCGAGTAATTGATAGAATGGGGGGGGAGGTGGTGGCGGAACAGGGGACGGTCCCAGCTTCTTCCCCTTTCTTCTGTACAACATTGCATGGACGGTGGGCTCCCCATCGACAACCGCTGGCCCTACATAAACATCTTTTCCTTCTCCTCCTCGTTCACATATTTCCGTGACTCGCATCTCGCGTTCTCTGTCTCTTTCCGTCGTCGGTATGACTCACTGTTTCCCATGTGAACGTGTAGCTCCGGATGTCGAGAGACATCCACCAACTGTTTGGAGGATGAAAGATGAAAAGGTTTTCTTCCGGTCGATCGAGACGGGGGTGCAGAAAAGTTTAGCCCGGCAATCACAAGCGAGTGGGTTTTGGGGGTCCATGAATCCCCTTTCCGTGATAGACGCCGATCCATCCCCGGACGTGCATCAATTCCCCGTTTACGTGAGTGACCTCATTCATGCAGTGGAAATAAATGAAATGGAAGCCAAAAGTTGCACAGGTTAAAACTCAGGGAGTAGATTGGGACACTCGATCTGCATGTCGTATGCGCATAAATTGATTGATAACTGCATTGAGCGCTCTGCCCGAGTCGGTGGATCTGATGGTGTCCAAGAACATTGTAGCAGGCTTCATCACCAGCTATTTCATCCCTGTGAAACAAAGACACTGGCAAAGCAAGAATCCTGGTAAGGATCTGATCCCATGTTGGGCTGTGGAGAACACATGGGGAGCACGGCACCCGAGTCCGGAAGAAACAAAACCAGTCGGAATGTCCTCCCGGGTAAGATAAAGAGGAAAGGGATCAAAGATAGAGAAGCAACTGCTAGTTGCCAACCCAGTTTCCCCTTTTATTCCGCTCTAAGTTTCTTCGGAACCTTCATCGACAGTCGTATAAAATTGCCACCAAATAGGCATATGGGGGCAAAAGCTGGTGTTTCTGATACGTCAAATCCTCAATTTACTCTTCGAGTTGGTGAGGATGGTTTTAAAGCTGGTCTTTCTGTGTTTGCCTGTTTAGAATCTCAGATATTCTATCTTTTGATTTGATGTCTCAAAAGCCATACACCTGATTAAATTGTAGAAAGGAACTGCAGGGGGGGGGGGAGGGGGTGCAATTAAGAAGCCAAAGCAAGCATATTGAATGCTTATGGGTAAACTGACTTGGCAGGTCACATTTTACTGGAACGTTTCTCTGTTTGCATGGTTATGGGAATTTGATAGTTTCGAAAGTTTTACTGTGGCCTTTTTCTTGCGTCCTGTGTTACCCTTCTTCACCAAGGCCTGCACATCTGTTTCCCGGGTGTATCTGAGTGCAGAAGCAACACCAGCTACGGGGGGGGAGGGGTTGGTGCATTTATGACTGACTCCCTTGGTCGAGTCAGTTGGGGTTCATGCCATAATCTGTCAGCTCTCTCTCTTGCATGAGCGAGGCGTTTCTATCACGTTGAATACTGTCCTTAGGTTCCTGGTGAGAAACGTAACCTGATGATGCCCGTGAAGAGGGGGGAGGCTTTGTTTCATGTGGTGCCCTTGGATAGGTGAGACACAGCGGAAGCTTAGTCATTGAGAGCCTCTTCGTGCGCGGTTAAAAGGGTCTTCCCTTCCCTGTTTGAGATGAGCAGTCATTGGCAGTGTCAGTCAATGCTGTTAACTCAATCGAACCATCTCAACGTACTTTTTTTTTTCCCCTGAGTAGAGGTGGGCATGGCGCAGTTCGGTTTCACAAGAGATTTCTTCTTCTTCTTCTTCTTCTTCCTCTTCTTCTTTGCTACAATTTTCTGCTAACAAAACTTGGCCATGGAGATCGCAATTGTTGCTTTGACATTGGCACTGGGAATTCCTTCATTGACGAAGATGCATGTCTCGCACTAAACCAGAGACCTTCAGCGTCAAGCTGTAGGTTGTGCAGCCAAGAGTTTTGGCTTGGTTTTGACGGAGAATTCAGCAAGTGCTTTAATTGGTGTTCCAAAATTACATCTTTTTTGTTCCACCATTCGGTCGTCTGCCGAAGTAGACCTGCGGCAGCGATGGTGTGGAATCCTTACCGAGAGGGATGCAACTCTGATCCAGACATGTGTATGTGATGTTCGAGATAGCTTAAAGCTCTAACATTATACACTCATACGAAATGCTCTACAGCTTAATGTTAGTAAGATCAAACCAGATTTGTTCGAACACCTTCACGATGACGTCGTGGTACTCCCTGGAGTTCAGCGACAGGTAACAAGCAAGCAGTTCCTCCAGATCTTTGGATGCCCGGATGTTGTTCTCTACTATCATCTCCAGCATAGAGTCCTTGAAGTCCCTGTGAGGGTTGGACGACGACTTCACCACCGCGAAGCTCTCCGATAAGCCCTTCCTCTTCTGCATTGTGGTGGCCGATGTGGTGGTCGACCCAGTGCACCTCCTGCTGCGGTGAGCCTGAACATTCTTGCTTGAAAGCCGTGGCGAGTTGGTTCGCATTCGTAGACGATGAAATCCGGGAGAGGGCTTCGTGGATTGCTTCTTGTTCTGCTCCTTATCTTCTACATTTTTGTCCTCGAATTTGACTGCTTCAGGCTCTTTCGTTGCTGGCTTGGTGATGATTGGAGGGAGTCTGAGCTCCGAGACCGAGTCGAACTCATCGAGCTTCTCCGGTTTTGGAGCGATGGAGGTCTTGGTATCCATGTCAATGATGATATCGGTCGGAGAGGATATAAATCTGCAGCTACAGGGGAATCCGTAGTCGTCGTCGAAGTTGCTCTTTTGGAATTCGAGATCCTCGCCGTCGATATAGTAGTCGCGTTGACACAGCGGGCTCTCCACTTCAGGGAAGTCGGGAACGGACTCGGTCTTCCAAGCTCTGCAGCTACAGCCAGCGGAGACAGAGGAGGTGACCAACTTAGGCTTGGTGGGAGCTCGGATGGGCTTCTTCCTGCTTCTCTTCTTGGACTTCCGTGGGGGTTCCACGGGGAAATTGGTGTCCAAGGCCTTGGTGGGAGTCGGAGAGAAGGAAAACCTCTCCGCATCCGTTCTGCTGGAGTAGTAGCAAGAAGCTCTATAGGGGAGGAGCCTAGTCTGTGGTGGAGGGAATGGCTTGGGCGTAGCGCTTGCTTCTGCTCTGGAAGGCTGACCCTTCCCGGTGGGGTGCGGCGTGCTGCGGTTCTTGTTGGCTCTGTGACTCATGTCTTTGAGCTTGTAGAACCACGCATTCGGCATCATGTCAGATAGCTTAAACCTGTAGTTCCCCATCACCCAGAATCCAAATTCGACAACCAAGAAGACGGAGAAGAAGAGAGGCTTACTACTTGGCAGTAGCCTAGATCTACGCTACCGTATCATGGCAAGGACAGAGAGAAGGAAATATGCTACTGAAACCTCGAAACAAGAAAGATATCGGAGAACTCTAGATCATCAGAAAACACAAAAAGAACTTATCTGGGGAGTCTGTGTGCTCTCACTGCTTTCTTCTCACCTCATTCTCAAGTGACCACAAACAAGCAACAGAAGAGGCTCATTAGAAGCGTCATAACGCTGTGGTGACCTCAAAGCTCCCACCCAAAGTACCTACAACGGCCACACAAAAGCTAAGCCTGAGATACCCAATATACAAGTCACGCACACAAGAACCTTCCAACCCTCTGTTCTCATAGCAGCTACAGTGACCACACACAAGACATGATTACAAGAAGATGAAAGGGAAAGGCTAGACTCGTTATCCTTGGTGTGTGTATGAGGTGGTTCTCGATTTGGAGGGGAGGGAGAGAAGGAGGGGGAAGATAAATAGGGAGGAGAAAGAGGGTGGTGGTGGTGGTGGCGGTGGTGATGGTGGTGGTGGTGGTGGGGAGAGAAAGAGACGTGAGGTGCGTCTTTAGCCCACAGCGGGGTCCATGCAGTGGAAGAGCTTAAAAGAAAAAAAAACGAACACAAGGATGATGAGATAGATGGTTAGGGCTCACTCATTTCAGACACGAGAGATGAAGAGCAAATTACCTAAGGTGTTAGTGTTAGATTGATCACCAAGCAAACATGCATATTATTTCTTTTCTCTTTCTTCTTTGTTTTTACGACTTGTCGGATGGTACGGTACATAAATGTTCGTCCACCAACCATGGGATGGGGGGGGGGGGTCTTTCCCCATCCTCTCCCCCGCCATTTAATACGACGCTAAGCTTCCTCCTTGTCAGCAATCCGAAAGCCCAGATTCGAGCTGAGCCTTCTTCTCCAAGCAAACAAAGAGTGTTGTTGCTCTCTACGTTGTGATCAAACTCCACATAAGGGTGGGAAAGAAACAAACTCGATGCGGTCGGATGTACACAGTCTTCTCTCCCGCAACCGAGCAACCTTACTATAAAGCCGAAACACAACCGGCGACACAGATTCGATCCATCCCCTTTTATACTACTCATGCCATGTGATTCTCGATTTACCTGTCTCCTCCATGTTTCGTCATTTCCATGCAAGTAAGTCCTGCCGCCTCCGTTGGCATGTTAACATGCAGTCGATGCGTCCGGATTGCATCGCTAATGGCAGTCCGACTTCCAAAACACTGGCGTCAGACGATAGATTGATGTGTAGGAAGAAAGCTCTGAGGCGACTGCAGCAATAATGAAGGATGCCACAGAGGCTTCTGTGGCGACGCTTCACACCAGGGAGGAGGGAGGGGAGGGGGGGGGGGGTGCAGCTACCGTCTAAAAGCTGCACTGTGTAGCCCCATTCCTCGACCTCGGAAGAAGCAATCGTTTTCCAGAAACATTCAGAAGGCCATATGTGGGGGAAATGTAGAGAGAGAGAGAGAGAGAGTGTGTGTGTGCATCCACTTCTGCCTGTCTTGTCTTCTTTGGATGGTGCAACTACGTAGTGGAGGTACGATTTCTTCTCGGCCACCCAAGATAAACTATCTTAGCACAAATTACACTCATCATGTCATGTATCCAAGGATCTGTAGCCACAATAATGACTGCTTTAGTTCTTCCTGCTTTTACACCTCGAATTAACTGAACTAATTGTCCGATCAACCAACTTGAGTAGCCAATGATTCATTCGTTATTCACCTATTAAAGAAAACTAGGAATGTGTCGTGCTCGGAAGAGGGAGAGGAACAAGTTATTCCAGCCAATGATATCAGTTGGGTTGGGCTCAAATTGCAATACTTTTTTACTCAGCAGAAGAGCAAGAGTAGCTCACCATGTTCACAGTTTAGGTCTCATTCTTGTACTGCACTGCTACATGTAGGATCTTCATATCTAATTTTAAAATCAAACTAGTTTAGAATTGATTCGATTTTGAAGTCTATAAATAGTTTCGATTCAATGTACTCTACTTCTTCAATTTGGTTAAGAGCGGCCCAGTTAGGACAAGAGAGCTCCTTTTCCGGACACAGTTCTGCGTTTGCCGAATCCACCGATTCCTCCATTCATTCTCCCGTCGTCCAAAGCTTCCTCGATATTAGATAGTGTCTTAAGGAGTCTCGGCTGATGAAATGTGATAATAGTAAGTACATGGCTTATCCCCATCCATGTCATTCAACCAACCCATTTTTATTCCGGTCGGACCGACGCTTGCAGTAGACATCCTTTCGTAATCCTGGCAATCCTTTTCTTAAGCAATATGTCGACGTGGTGTCATATGGGCTCTCTTCTTTCCAAAAAAGAACATTCGTTGCACTGCATTGCTTTCCAGAATTCATGAACTCAATCTACTTGTGTTGGAGAAGATGGTTATTAATGGCCGAGTAACTCCTCCAATTACGACATAGGCGTTATCCTTGCCGGACCACCCGAGTCGGTCGCAACGCTGCCGTCGTTGTCCTGAGAACAACCACTCCAAGTAAATGCAAGCGGCCGTCGGCCAATTTGCTTGTACGGGTGAGAAGTTCGTAGGTCATCATCATCCCCTATTCCTCATTAATTAATAATCAATTACTGGGATACACATTAAGGTAGAGGTTAATTTGCATACAGTCTGTATATATATATATCGATCGAGACACTGTCGTGGAGCAGTGGAGCTTATCAATACGTGGAAAGTTAGGTTGCTCGGCTCACAACTGGGTGCATTAATAGTTGTGCCGGGGCTTGCGACTCGTTAAGTTGGTCTCGTCGCTCAGAACCGGTGCACCAAAATTGACGTCGAAGGGAGGTGGCGACATGCTCGCCAAAAGCTCGGATCGCCCACTCAGCCCGCTGCGCATCAAGCAGGAGGGCAACTTCTACGCCAGGCTCCTCTCCAAGGAAGGCTCCCTGTCGGCCACCCCTTCCTTCAGGGTCTACTATGGCGTGTCGTCCGGCTCGGTGCCCTTCGTGTGGGAGTCGCAGCCGGGGACGCCCAAGGCCACCGTCGCCGCCGCAGGGCTCCCTCCCCTCACCCCGCCGCCCGCCCACTTCCACCACCCCAGGAGGATCATGGCCACCAAGAAGAAGAGAAGAAGGGCGTCGAGGTTCAGCGACCTAGCCACCTTTTTACTCCGCAGGCTTATTCCAAGGAACCCATGCATGCCGCGTTCGCCGTTGCCCTTCTCGGCGGTCTCCTCGTTAACGTCCTCCCCCTTCACTCGATTAAGCTCCTCGAATTCTCTGCACCGGTCTTCCTTCTCCTCCGGAGGGGACGACGACGACTCGGATGACGGACCGGCGAGATCCATGCTTTGCTTTCCGGTGCAGCGGATCCCACGCATCAGCCTCTTCCGTCGACGCCGTGATCACAAGAAAACACAGGCCCGGAAGCACGGGGAAGGATCTGCTTAAAGTGTTACAGTGTTTTCCCTGTGAAGTTGCTCTCCGCCTCTGCACTTCGTTACTCCACATGGATGATGATTAGCATCAGCCAGTCCAGCTTGATGATTGGTTTCATGTTTTTGCTGTTTCTTCTCACCAAATGTGTGTATCATAATAAGGCTTCGGGTGAAGGTAGCTGTGTGGATGAAAACGATAGAAATGTCTCTCAAATTGCATCGGTCATGCCTTATCGGATTCGGTGACTTCAAAACATTTGAAGAAACTGGCAGCGTCAAGTAGTACAGTCAATAGGAGATGGCTTTAAGTAGACTGCTTTATTACCTTCTGGCGGTAGACATTCGACCGCTGCTGCTAATATATGGTTGGAGTCGATGACCCAAATGGGTCTGCAATTTAGGTGGCTCTATCAATGCCAAGCAACCGAAGATAGCTACAGCTTACCTTATACTTATGTGAAGAGTGGGATTTGAACCAAACACAGGCAACTGACGTGTACGCACCTCTTTCCATCGTTATACTAATTTTCCTACCTCCGTATCTAATTGGCTTCACGTCGAAAAAAAAATGTCTATTTAAGTTGTTGAGAGTGGGATTTGAACCCACGCCCTTTCGGACCAGAACCTTAATCTGGCGCCTTAGACCAACTCGGCCATCTCAACACTTGACTGCTTCTTATCTTATAAATATTTTAATGTCTAGCATTGAATTGGGGCAACAATCCATCAAACCTAATGGCCTGCTCTGGCGATTTGGGGTGCCTCCACAAGATATAGAATGGTAGTTCGACGAAATTTGTATCCGTTGCGTTGACCAGCGTGATCTCAGCTTCCACTTTCAACGTAATTCTAGAAAGCCAAAACCTTATATATTTGACTGGGTGACTACAAATTTATCGTCATTCATCTTGCAGGATCAAAGTGATTTCTGACGGGTAAACCCAACAGCAATAACTGTGAAATATTGATCTAAACAATTGACCTCATTCAAGAAGTAGACAGTGAGAAGGATAGGATTTAATATTCATTTAGCATCTCAATTATTAAGCTGCGGACAGAAGACACGAAGGAACAGTGGATGCTTTTAATACATACAATACGGCAATGAGCACATTCGGTAGGAGCCTAAGAAAGCGTAACAACTCTTTGGTACCCAAACTGTTGGGCAGGTCCCGAACGTGCGATTGATTACCTTGCAGGAATTGAAGTCTTTATCCGATGTTTTGAAGAGGGTTCGTTAATTGAGCTTCCTGCACTTCTTCCTGATCTCGCCGTTAGAACCCGTGAGGGGCTTGATGTCGCCCATCTTGATCATTCCCGAGACGAAGTCGGAGAAGAAGGTGTCGGTGCTGCTGCTGTAGGCCCTGACCCGGGAGTCGGTGGAGTCACTGACGTTGTACAGCTGCTGATCCGAGTGCAGGAGACCCTTGAAGCGGACGAGGTTCTTGTAGTAGTTGTTGTCGAAGACGGTGGGGGTCTGCAGGTCCAGCGGCGCTAGGTTGTTGTCCCCGGATCCGGATTCGCTAGGGCAGTTCGCCTGCCTCTTCATGGCAAACGAGGCGTCGATGTCGGTGTCGTTGTAGATGTGTCCCCGGAAGGACGTGCACCTCGCTAGCCCAATGGTGTGAGAACCTGGGAACGTAGATGTTAAGAACAACAGCTCTCGCATTAATAATCTTTGCTATTTGTTTTAGTAACTAAGATGTTAAGGATTCTAATTGGTCTTTAAACCTTTGGTGTTTCTTTTATGGTTGTGGGAGCACATGCCTTTGCCGGACAAGAGGAAGATGACAACAGTCGGACTGTAGGTCCACGCGAGCCCTGCCGACACACCCCCTGACCTCCACTAGATAAGAAAGCAAAAGCTATCACAACCTAAGAACTTAACTCTCTCCTCCATAGATTTATATCCTTCCTATGAGTACGATGATTTTACGAAGCAAATTTAGCACAATTCAATCAGTACGATGTATTTTTTGTTTTCCTTCTTTTGAATTCATAAATCTGCATTAGTTTGTTTGTAAATTATATTACCGATCTCAAAGCTTAGATCCAACCATACTAAAAATCTATGTTTCTAAGTTCTACTCCAGGGGTTGTGGCGATTCCGGTCTCCAATACTTACCACTGGTCCTTCTTAAGATTCAAAGAGAAACTAATGATAAAAGTTGGTCGACGCTAATCTATGATTCCTGTCTTTTTCTTCCTGAACAGTAGTCGAAACATTTCGTGCTTTGGCAGCAGATTCCCGTCTTTTTCTTCATGAATTGAAGTTGAATGGTTCCATCACTTTATCACTTATCATGTGTCGGTGACAACTCATGTCTTTGTTATAAGGGCACCCTTAGTTTGACACGGTCACCTCTACCGGTGCTGATGGTACAGATAACTGGATGCAGATTGATATAGTCTGCAGGTAGTGTTAGATGAATCTATCGTGTTCGTTTAATCTGGCAAGTTGTTTGTATGATGCATCGAAAGTAAGTGTTCTCTGCATTGCCATAGCTTGGATCCTTACCAGAGAGTGCGACCATGTCTTTAGCTGAGAGACCCTTGGCTGAGAACTTGGAGATGAGATTGCTAAGCGATGAGGTCGGCGGGGGGATCTGCTTGTTAGCTTTGGATAAGCTTGCTCTCCTGGAGTCCCTCCTCCCCAGCTTCACATCCCAGTGAGGCCCTCCGAGCTGCAAGACGAGCTCTACTTGGGTCCATTAAAAGCTTAATAACATATACAGATTGAACAACAGCACTACCCACAATGACTACTGAATCTCTTGCAGCGATCGCCAAGATATCCGCACACGACACCACCCCCGGGCACGCCTTCTCCACCGCAGTCTTGATATCGTCTATGACTTCGAACCCCCTGATGGAGTTGTTGTTTGGCTTCGCGGTCTTCTCCCCCGTGAAGGTGGGGGTGTCATCCAGCAGCACCGACCCATCGCACCCCTGTATACGTACGTATACATGCGTACGTGAAACATAGACATGCCGGGCAAAGAAGGAGACGCAGCTGATGTTGCGTGTGGGCAAGGGAGGATTACGAGGACAAAGCAGTCATGGAAGAAGAGGCGAAGGACGGATGCACCCAACCGCTTCTCTTTCGAGATTGCAGACTGGACAACGGGCTTCACCGTGCTGAACAGCTTGGGGCACGACGAGGAATAGAAGCTGGTGGATAGCTGCGCGGAGGTGCTGCCGAGAAGGAGAAGTAGAACCAAAGCTGCAGGGGCAAAGACCGTGGAAGAGGAAGCCATCGGAGTACCGAGAGTTCCTGCGATAGCCAGGCCACCATATGTATCATTAGGCCGACATATATAGATAGATAGGAGGGGGTGCCTGTGTGGGTGTTGCTTTCGTGATGGCTACCTCGTAAACCTACAGCATTGGGATGGTTTGTTGCATGGCACCAAATGACAGCGTAGGTGTGGCAGATGAATCACCAGTTCCGGAGGGTAAAAGGACAGAGTTATTATTTGTGTGACACATCTTTTACCTGCTTATTTTACATGGAAAGATCATAGTTTAGCTATTGCCTAAAGATCAAGGAAACATATACGATTAGTTTTCCTCCTAAAAATGATCCAATGTCTTTTTTCTACCTATGAACGCTTGGAAGAGACGGAAACGTACGTCGTCGCTAACGAGCATGCAGTGAGAAACTATACGTCGATTTTTGAGATACTCCATTGCAATATAAAAAAAAAAAAAACACCCCCTGAAATTATATTATTATTTTCGTTGTAATTCTTTTCTTTATTTATTGGACCATAGGCGTCATGTGACTCGAGCACATATCACCTCATCTTCCCTAACTTTTGCTTTCTCTCAGAAGGAAAAGTGATGAGAGGTGAGCTTCATGTGACTCAAAAATGCTTCCAATCGTAATAGATGAGTCTCTCTTTCATCTCCTTAGGAAGAACTCAAATTAAATCCATATAATTCAAAATATAATTCCAAAGTTTACGATCAGTTTAATATATTTTAGGTAGGTGCCCCACATGTCAATCATATCAATAGCCATCAAAGTCCCTAACTTGACTGTCCTAAATTTTGAGCTATCTAACAATCCTACCTGTTGGTTCTATACTTCTCTTGGTAGATTGCTGCTGGGGGTGATGGCAACACCCAAAAGGGAGTGGTGATGCTTCTTCTGCAGACCGAAATCGATTGCAGCAATACTGTTATAAGTTAGAATATTATAATACTGTTATCGATCATCCCAGCACTTGGATTTTTGTTTTTTCTCGAGTTGCATTTGATATATTTTTTCATTGTAGGAATAAAAAAAAAAAAGGCAACAATTAGTCTTTTCCTTTAAGCGTCGTTATATTGATTGGGTCAGTGGTTCTAAAAGAAATAATACATTAAGTAAAAGCAATAGATTGTTTGTGATATGGAACCTTGACACATGAAGTATGTGACGTATGAACTACCCCGAGTACAAAAGTTGGCATCAATTATTTAGGTTGGTGTGTGATGCAATCTACATGGGGTCAACCACATCTTTCTTACCTTCCCCGGTGCATGGCATTTCCCAGTAGGTAGCCATGTCAAGCCAGAAGCTGCTCCACTGCTATAACACATTATTGTGCGTATGTTCTCACGAAGTCGCCAACACCGCAGCAGTGGGGACGCATGTCGGGTTTCACTTTATTGCATCGGAGTCCACAACTATATTATTGGAACCATGTTATTCTCATGTCAAAACACAAAAAGAAAAAAAAAAAATAAAGTAGAGAAAGCCGATCGAAAAATTAAGAACAAATCAAAGGATGTGTTTTCATGACATGTTATTTTCATGTCATGCATGATATGGGGGAGTCGCATGGCTATTATGTCACCGAGAATGACAAAAAGCCAATCAACGAATATGTCATATTAATTAAATTTTAATAAAAAAATATATATATTTTTTACAACCACTACTGACAACTAAAGTAGGATAGGATGTTCTATAAAAGTTGGAACATGAGTATGATCTCCATGATCAAATTCTTTCCTCACACCCATTTCCAAATATCTAATTTAGGTGTTAGAGGATCACGTCAATCTATCTTCTTACAAAATAAAATCAACTTAGGTTCAACATCATACACCTTCGTTGCTTCAAGTACGGTTAATTACAAATTATTCTTTATAATTAACTATTTTTAATATCTTGATCTTCATACTCTTTAAAATTATATATAAGATTCTTATGAAAATAAAATATTTAACCTCATTACTCTAATAAATTTGTTTTTATTTTTAATCCAATATAAATTATTTTTTTTAATCTTATATAAGGATCTTAATGCTTCACTTTCATAAGTATGGAGATCTTAGTCGAACTTTTGAAAGTATAGAGACATAAATACTAAGGATAACTAATTACGAGAGATAACATATAATTGACCCCTTCAAGCAACACTAGCTCTCCAAACGAAAGTTAGGGTCGAACCATGTTGGGTGATATTATAAACTAATAAATTTAAAATTTTGAATTAAATAACAATGCTAAAACTTTACGTTCAGCAAGATGGATAAAATTTTAATCAGAATGAGTTAAAATAGAAAAAAAAAAGTTAACTAGTTATGTAGTTGTTATTCCATTCTCTTAAGGAGGTATTCGAACAAGGTTTTGATAGGGTGATATGAGTCGAGTCCATCAATCCTCCTACAGATGGAAAACGAGAGAGAAATAAAAAAATATATGAAATTGATGTTTCAACGATGCTTCAAAGAGCAAGACATCCTATCATTCTTATATTTAGTATTGTCCAGCAGTTGCATGAGTTGAACAGTAGGATGAGTAAATGATTATTGGCGAATTTTTGATTTTTTAAAAATATCTAATTGTAATAATATTTTTTAATACATAAAATACCTTCAGTCACTCATTCTCTCCCTTGTTTTTTTTTTTCATTTTTTCTATGAACGATTCAACTACAATATATATATTTTAATATTATATTAATATTTTCAATAATACTGGGGAAAAAAAAAATTTAACCATTGCATTCGATTTGACTGCTATTGCGAAGAAGGTCCATTTGCTGGCGGAGACCCGATAAATAAATATCCACACTCGGAGACATCCACATGCATCCGTTGGACGCTCCCATATCAATGTGGTGGAGACAAACAAATTTGTTTGGTCCCCAAGACGACGTATTAGAATCGATTGCCGCGGGGTCATGTCGTGTACTAGCCTTTGACGTTGTGATTGATCGTCAACGTCGCCTTTAACCCTATGGGAAAAGCCACGCAAATTATGAGTTCTCACAATGTTGGTTGGCGCTTGCAATCATCCTTCCCTTGTTGGATTATACCGGAGTTATTTTTTGGGTACTGTTTTTTTGCCGATCTCGTTGTGGCATTTCAACAAGCAGATTTATGTTGCTCCCCCGGCCCCTCGGACACGGATGTCTGTTCGATTCTGAAGGTCTTGGCTCCACTGCCCCCGAAGGTATATGCAAAACAAAGATAGAATGCATCGTTTCCCCTCCATGCTCAAAACTAGCTGCGTAATCTTGTCGGCATCTCTATGTTCGATACATGCTTGTTGGCTACTTGTGTTAGGAGCTTGCGGTTCTAAATGAAAAGTAATGTCCAAAGGATTAACCATGCCCGGCAGTTACTTTGGTCATTGCAAATGGACTCTTTTTACTCTTGAGTGCATTATTTTCATGTTTTCCTGCATTTGATGGTACATTTACTGCTCCAAAACCAATTTTGGAGCCACCCACCCATATTTTCTTTTTCACCAAAGCTTCTGGATTGACAAGATGTTTTCAACTTTGAAATAGATGTGATGGGTGATCTCTTGATCATGACAAGTATCAAACAATGTTGTTGGTCAAGTCATATATGTAATGAGCAGAAACTACTGATCCTAATTCTACTCATTAGTAGCTGTTATCCTGTGCCAAGCACTTCAATTGAAATTCAACTTGTCAAGATATTATTTGTTTTAATACTTAAAGGAATAGTTTTTTTTGAATCTTTTGTGGATATTTGTTGCTAGTTTTTCTTCCTTGATACTGCATTCACCCTACAGAAAAGGAGGAACCTTTTTTTTGTTCTCGATGATGCTCATTATATGGTGGTGTAGATGATATTTATACTCTCAGCCGCTCTTATAACTTGTTTCTCTGTACTCATGGAGATATATCACAGATTTCACCTCTATATCCCCAAGGAGTTTCAAGATAGAATCCTGTCTTATAAACAGTTGATGTGGGTTTAACGTACATAGTTTTGTTTGTATACCTAATGATGTTCGATAACATTTCCTGTTTTGGAATTAGTCAATCTTTCATCTCCCATTAGCTTCTCTTGGAACCTGTTTCTGTGACTGCAATTTGTGCTATGATTGTAAAAGTGGAGGATATCTGTAATAGTGTACAGTTGTGCTCCTAATGTTGTCATATTTCTGTTTCTTCATATGTACATTTCATTTTGCTACTGAAGCATCAATTTGGCATTATTGTGTTTCTTTACTTCAAGTCTTGCACTATATTGGCTCATATCTATTAACAGATTCTTGTACTTCTTAGATATTAGTCGTTTGTTGCCCATCCTTACACTAGTGAGTTCTATATTAGCAAATGTCTACTGATGAAACTTGGGCCTTGCTAGCATATTAGGCAAAAACTTAAGAGAAGTTTGCTGCCTATCAAGTCTTGAAAAGGTCCGCTTGCCTCTCTTATACTGGATCTTGTAAGTGAATCTTATTTAATCTTCTAATGTCTTATGCATGCCATATACTATCAACCATATCTTAGCATCATCTCTACCTTACAGCATTCCTAGATTGTTCAACTTTTACACAATCTTCTCCTTACCAATCAAGATTTCTCTTCTTAGGAACCATGAACTTGATCTCTACTTTCTTGCTCAGAAATTGTTGAAGCTCAGACAGAGTTCAACTTCAGTCCCTTAGAGTTTAGGACTCTGTAAACTATGTTGACAAGTTACTAACATAATATTTCCTATATTTTGTCATAACATGCTAGAATCATCACTCCTGCATGTTTGATGTCCAAGTCTGTTGTAATGCTTTGGTTTTCATATTGTGTAATCATATTTAGATGTGCTTCAAGTGTTACACCATTTTCATGAATGACTAGGTGCATCAAGCTTGCAGAAGTTTCATCATTTTCATTTTTCACAGTTATGTAAGATATCAAATGCAATTTTCCTATGTAGGCTTTCTTAAAGAAACGTTATACAAAACAGACGTTTAGGTGATGCAGGTTTTGTTCTGGATCTTGAATAAATTTGTCATTGACTCGAAATCGAATCCATTAGAAGAGCTTTAGTCTTGGTAAGATCCTTTATATGTTAATCTACAAATATTCTTTAAGTGTGTTAATGTGACCCTCAAACTCAGCTACAGTATATAGAAACTTGAAAACAAAAGACCTGACCTACAGCATTGGTATGTAAAAACTGATGTTTTAGTACCAACACAAGGTTGATCAAGTTCTAATTTTTTAGTTAATAGAATTAATATACAATTGCTTTCCCTATCCACATGTAGTAGTTTGATGGGCTTCATTCTTTGCCTCCAAACAGCTAGGACGACTAACAATGTAGATGTTTCTGACAGTAACTCTGGCGCAACAGAGTCCAGTTACTATATGAACGAACCTCTTGTTAGAAGAAGTTTAGTAAAAGAATATTTATGGCAATCCAAAAGATTGAAATTTTCAATCAGTGCATATCTCTTTGCATAATATTGATGACATGATATGTACGAAGCATTCCACAATGTGCATATCTCTTTGCATACTTGTCAAACCTTGTTTTTTCAGAGTTATGTAATGAAGATAGAAGAAATGAGCTTCTAATCATTCCATGGTGGTGGAAACGCATTCATGATTATGGACAAGGTAGTCTGTTCCTTCCTGCTGTCTCTGCTAATTCTACAGCATTGGCCTAATGCCTTGAACTTGTTTCAGAGCCCAATGGATGATATGACCACTGTCATAGAAAGAGAAGAGTGAGCAAAAATAAGATAAATGGAGAAGAAAACCTTGGGAGGCTTCGACAGTTGAGTTTTTCCAATTGGTTTTGGTTAGCTTAGATCTCAAGCGTATTCTTCTTGAAGCTAAATGCAGAGCTACTTATACATATGGCTTCGGATCTGCTTATACAACATGATTATTTCATCTGCCCTCTAATTTATTAAGATTAATCTGCTGTGACTTTGAAGCACTTGTCTGGGAGCATTAAAATTGGGAATTAGTTACTTTTTTGGATTAACATCTATCTATATGTATATATATATATATATATATATATATATATATATATATATATATCAAGAAAGCATGAGTTTAATTAGTCTTTATTATGAAAAAGCGTGATGGTGTATTTATCCATTCTCACAAATATGACTGATTTGTACAGATCGACATCCATTTATGTGCCTCGTTTTGATTTCTATTTATTTTTTTTTAGGAAACTTCATGATTGATAAAGTGGACTGTAGATGGTTACCAAGAACCGAGATTAACATGTCATTTTTGTCATTGTCGATAAAGAGAAGTTTTAGATTTACATCATGAACAAGTTTGAGATCTAACATCTGTCATGTTTGTCAAGAAAAAAAAAAAAATCCATGGGTAGCCCAATAGACTCCTTGCTTGGAACCTCCAAAAAAAAAAAAAAAAAAAAAAGAATAGTAAGATCTCATTTATGATGACCCTTTGATGCTTAAGTTAGAAAAATCTATCATGAGAGACTTGATCACTTGATTTTGACAAAGGGATAAATAGATAGTAAGTGAATAATAGAGATCAATACATATCGTATAAAGATATGAATTGGATGGTGTCAAGAAAAATACGATGAATCACCCTAACAGTTATACTCTACACAGCACGAGAGTGTGATCTCTAATATATGTTTGTATTAATTTGCTCTGAATGAGTAATCTCTTTTGGTATCACACACTAAAATAGCAAGATATTGTATTGAAGTTTTCACCATGAGAGAGTGTGTCGGAACGATCTTATGGAGGCATCATAAGACTTTCTGACGTGTATTATTTGAATAAAATATCAACCTAAGAACATCAATATGGATATATGGACGGTAGAATAAATATCATGTAAATACATGTTATTAACATATGATTGGGCCTAAATATATTGAGCTACATATGCTGGATTCGGCCAGCTTACGATGGAGTGGTAGTGGCGATAAGTGAATGCGCCAATGATTAGGGTGGTGGTAGAGCAGGCAGGACGTGAATGGAATAAGGGTACGTGCATGGTTTTGTCCCTAATGGCATGCAGACAACCTAGTAAGCCACAATGGGTGTGAGGGGTCATCACCACAACCATCCAACCACTGTACGTATTTGCTATCCTCCACCTCCCACTGAGCTGTCATCGACGTTGTATCACCGTAATGTCACGAGATGCGATCTGTCTCAATATCCATCCATATACACCACTTATATATGTGCCATATTACGTATGTAAATTGTACATAAACATATACGCGCATCAACAGTAAGCGTGAGGTGGAATTAATTAAGGATGCTGTTTGCATCCTTTGCAACCCCAAAGGATGTACAATGATGCTGAGAGCTGATGGGGGTTGTAATTACCTCGATTGTTGTATGTGCTTTGGGAAAGAGGACATGTTTACCTCTCATGGGGGCTTGACACATGTCCGTCCCCGTCAGCATAAGGTGGCCAAGACTTTGGGTCGTCCATTAGGTTATGTCAACGTTCATCCAATATAAAATATTCAACAAAAATATTTCTAAAATATTTCAATAAGTTAAATCGGGTTTAAAAGACTAATGGGACCTCGATAAATCGAGGTCAAATAATACTCATCCTTATCTCTTAAGAACTGCATAAATACATATCATCTCAATGAATAAAGTTGTTCATCTTCATAACTTCGTCTATTCTATATGGTATCAAAGTCCTCCTACTTCAAGCCAAAAAAACTTTCTTCCTCCCTCCTTGATCACTGTGGTGTCCCATTCGCAACCTGTGCAGTAGATCTGATCAGTCCTCCGATGATGCTGATCTAATCTATTGTCTTCAGTGATGTTGATCTGATCTATCACCTCCATTAATCATTCTCCTTTCCATTGTTGATCTGATCAATCATCCACCTTGTTGATCTAATTAATCCTCCATTTATTTGAAATAGATTGTTCTAATAATAGATCTCAATAAATCCTTCTTTCCTACATATCTCGGTAAAAAAAATCATCACTCCACTTGAATCACTTAAATTATATGATGACAATCCTATTAGGGATCTTATATAATATCGATAAGTGCTTAAAGTTTATTACGATATTTATCTCTCACATGTCTAGACATCTTATTCGCAATCAATAAATTATTATAATTTATATATCAACCTTAATCTATACTAAAATGTATTGATCCACACTAAAATGTATCTTAAGATGTCTTGGTGGGAGACAAAAGCTGTTGAAAACATCAGCCAACTAATTAGAATAATTTTATGGTTCATACTCTATCATGCATTTTATTGCTAGCTGGATTTGAGCATTGTCTAAGAATAAATTATTTGCAGAATAAAATATGAGGGATAAATCCATCTTTCCCATCCATTGTGTTCAGCCGAACCTATAAAATCCAACAAATGTACAGCAATTAGGTGAACTGTCTAATACAAAATAGTTCGACCTATCCTCCTCACTTCCAACTAGTTGCATGGCTTCCTGCTATTTCCTGCCACACTGACCGAGAACACGTAGCAATATACTCTCTTTATTTAACGTCAGAATTTTGTGTACTAAGTTTATCCTTTTTTCTAATAGTGAGATGCAATTGTCCGAAAGTACATTATATACGACTTTAATTGCTCAATTATATTCATTTATCTGCTATGCTAATCTGATGTATTTATTTATTTTCGTATTGGGATATTTTTTTTCCTTATAAAAGCATTTTCTATCCTTTTATAAGCTCAGCTCAACCAATCTTTTATTTACTTATTTTTCTGAAATATTTTGTTTATGCTTTGCAAAGGAAAATTAAAAAAAAAAAAAGAGAGCATATTTATGGCCACATTGTTTGTCCGATAGGTAAAACACTCGATTTGTTTTAATTTTAATATTTGGAATAGTTCAAACCCCCTGCCAAGTCGAAGCTGATGAATGAAGTCGATAAGAGTATACCCGTGAGGGATGTTTGGAGGCATTCACAACTCATAGAGTGGCAAAGAAGATCCAAAGCAGAACACGAGTCGCGTTGCCACACCCAAACAGCTCTCCCCTTTGACGCTTTCCTTTCTGCCTCTATCACGAGCACCTCACTTCAGATTCCTCTCCCTCATTTCCGCGTTACCCCACTCTCCTACTTTTAACTCTCCCTTAGCATTTGGTCCCAAAGTTTCTGCTTGCTCTTTGTGCATGCACGCATGCAGATGCAGATGCAGATGCATATGCATGAAGCAGTACTTCTTCACTAGCACCATGAGCTCCATCGCTACAGCCCCCAGCGTCGTTCTTCTCACTCTGAGAAGGACCTTGGTTTCTAAGCGAAAAGACCATCATGTAGCGGTGGGAATGATGGGTTCGTCACTCATAATTCGGCTTCAATTATTGCAGCTGGTGCATCTCATTCCCAGTGGGCCAAGCGGTCAGCAGTTTGATGGGGAATGCGATGTCGATGTCGACCTAAAATGACACTTTGTACTGGCTATCCATTATTCCTTGATGGGAGGGAGCTCACTCATCCCTTGCTTTCTCAGGGAACACAAAAAGACTGCACGCGTGACGTAACAAAATAATGATTGGATTGTTAGCTAATATTGCAATTCATCCCTGCCAAAGGTTTATATCACCAATGGTGTTTGGCTTTCTGTAACACCTGACGTAGGCAGAGTAATCTGGGCACTACAATACCTCAATATCGTGTCGGACTTACCCTATCGTATGAGTGGAAGCTACTCCTCCAGGCGTTTCAGAAGAGGCCGGAGGAAGGGAAGCGCGGGGGTGGAACAAAGAAAGATGGCATCCAGAGATCAGAAGAAGGCTGTTTTGCATGAGAAGCTGCAGCTGCTTCGATCTGTCACCAACTCCAGCGCAGTGAGACGCTTAGTTTTCTCGATAGATAATTGTTTTATCTTCTGCTGCGTCTCCATCATTCATGTTCGAAAGTCCTCCTCCTACCATTTTCTAACTCTTTATTTCGCACTGTAATTTATCGAATGACATCCCACTGTTCTCTTCCATTTGCAAGTTGTCCCCTTTTCCATCTTCCTCCTTCTATTGGAGCATGGAGTGGATTGGAAACCCATAAGAGTCGATCGATCGAAATGTATCGAACCCGTTTATGCCATGGTTAAGTGCTCATCTTTTACATTTTCTTTTTCTAGACCAAGAATTCTAAGAAAAGAAATATGGAAACTGCAATTAATTTGAGAATAATTGGAAGCACAAACAAATTACTTCGACATCTAAACTGTACAGGTAACTTAGTTAGTAGTGATCGCGGATACTGTCTCTCGTTCTTTTATTCTCAGAGTTCATGTACTTGTAGTATTACACTTTGCCGCATGAACTAACGCTCTCCCCGTACGTAGCTAAGCAAAGCTTCTATTATAGTGGATGCGTCAAAATACATCCAAGAGCTGAAGCAAAAGGTGGAAGCATTCAAACAAGATCTCGCGGAAGAAAGCTCCCTCCCCATGGTATTTATTCTTCAGTAGTAGGCTATATGAACCTGGAAGAACTCACGGTTGGCCCAGTTTCACTTCTCTACAATATCCCTGCAGGTTACTGTCGAAACCCTAGAAAAGGGTTTCTTGATCAATGTATTCTCCGACAAGAACTGCCCGGGCTTGCTTGTCTCCGTTCTTCAGGCATTCCAGGAACTCGGTCTTGATGTGCTGGACGCTACCATCTCCTCCGCTGACTCATTTCGTCTTGAAGCTGTTGGGGGAGAAGTAAGCAGATAAATTCCATCACCAGGCTTGTGGTATACTCGACACATGAGCATGCTAATGCATCTCTCATCCTCGTATATAATACACAAGTAACTAAGGTGACTGATGGTCAAGCTTTGCTCCTCTATGCACCGACACTGTGCTCTCACGCTACATGCATAAACGCATTCATTCATATGTCTGCTTGTGTACTATTTATTATATGTTGATGTAGCTTTCTTCTCCTGCATAATTATGTACATCTACAGAGGTGTGCAGACCACACTGTGCCTTTCCCATCAATCTGGCAATACAAGATATATAAGAATGTTTCCACAATCTAACATGCATTAACATGTATTCGAACAAGATACATGGCATCAAGTCCCAAAGAATTGGTCATTGTGTATAATCCTACTCCACACTGGATCTCTGAGTGGAGATAGGATCTCTCTTAGGGTTTATCATGTATGAAGTTTGTTTGTGTGATTTTTAGTTACTTTACTGCTGGTAATATGTAGCCACGTTTGTTCAATATCAACATAAAACATTACTTCACATTTGACTTATAATTGGTATATATATATATATTCAATTAGACCTAATGGTTTAATAGGTTAGAGATCTGAGATTTCATTTCAAAAGGCATTCATCCGTCTCTTTTTCTTCTGGCAGCCGCAGAATGAGAGCGTGGATGCACAGATGGTGAGGCAAGTAGTGCTGCAAGCTATTAACAAGTGTACGGGAAGTTAAGCAACGAGCAAAACCAGTAGGGGAATGGAGCAAAAAGGGTCTCTAAAAGATGGAGAAAAATAGTCGATCAGAATTGTGCAGCTTTCTCCAAAGTGCAAGCGATCATATAATTGTTTATATTGTTTTCTGTCATTTTGCCTTCCAAGATCTGCAACCAAAAAGATGAGTCTTTTCCTGTCTCAAAGGAACACATATAATGGTGGATTGTGTATATAAATATTTTCTGCAATATCGGATGCTTGGTTTTTGTTCTGACATCCTAATTCGTATTGTCCTGATTTAAAACTTTTAATAAGATATATGTAGTTATTAAAAAATATTCATGTGCAAGATAATAATAGTAGATAGTTAAAGAAAAAATAATTAGCATGAAATAACAAAGCGATAAAACTTAAATTTATGGATCAAATCTAATATATGATTCGGAGCCAACCGCAAACCGCGAAGAGCCGTAAACTGAATGGCAAAAAAATTTTCGTAGATATCAATTTTGCCGAGTCAATTTTGAATCACAATTAACCATTATCACGAGACAGTTTCAGTTCTCCATGTTTAATAGGCTCTCCCAGTAACATTTGGGACAGATTTGTTTAAAGATTTTATACCTGGTATTTGGTAAATCATGCTATTTAAGCTCTAATTAAAAATGCTGCCAAATGTACTTCTAATGTACTAAGATTACAAACATGCTAAAGCATGATAATGGCCTTTATTTATGCCATCAAATGTCCTCATAAATATTGCGTGGGTAAGAAATGCAGGCACCAAAAGTTTATACATTAACAATTAAAGAAAAAAAACTAATTTTTCGATTGTGCACCTCTGGGATAGCTGATGCTTACTAAGGATTTGATTCATAATTGATTCAAGTTCGGGGTCAGAGAGTAAACATCAATCGAGATCGTCGATGGAGTCCAACAAAGCATCCACATCGGGGGTCACCACCGCGCGCCTGTCGATCTCCCCAAGTACGCAAAAGCGCTTGTCTTTAGTATTAATAGCTACAACATCTTGAGCGAATGCACCACATAAACCAGGAGAAACCTGCAAAGAAGAAATTGAATCCTAATTAGCAAGCAGGGCTAACATATCACCTGCTTAGAAGAGAACACCAGCAACAGAAAATGCAACTCACATCAAACAGTGCATCTCCTAGCTTCATCTTGACTTTCCCACTCTTGTAGACCAATAGTTTACCCATAAACCCCGGTTGCAGCTCTTCCAATTTGCAGCCCTTCTTGGATGCACGGTCTATCTTGCCCGCAGCATCTTTAGTGTTTGTGGTTGCAGCAGGTTGCTTTGGCAGTGGAAGGTTCGCAGGAAACTGGAAAAAGAGCATTTGTGTTTCTTCCCTCTTCTCCTGCCATGATCGTCATTAAGATGCTAATGAGCGCAGTGCATCCGGAAGAGTATGAGCTATGCTCAAAATTCATACCATCAGACCGAGTTCCCTGGATGGATCAATTTGAGTTTCATCCATAACCAAACTTGCTGAAGCCTCCCCAAATTCCTCTTCATCAAGAATTTCTGAAACAAACCGGGCACAGCTGAAAATTCTCTCCTTGCTGCATGCTTGTGTAAAGTACAGTGGAGCCAACTTTTACCTGGGTTCCCAGAGTAGGGCCTTCGCAGAGGAAGTGTGGAAGGATAGTATGAATGAGCATAATCCTGTCAAAGAAACAAAATAATAAAACTATGATGTCGCTTATAAAGAATGATTTTGTGGAAGTAATGCTACTTTACTCACCCAAGGCTCAACATATTCTTTCTCAAATTTCTGTACATCAAGGCCATCTACATACCCGGAATAACAAAAAAAAAAAAATGACTGTTCAATGACTGCTTAGGGCAGATCAATGAGACATGAATTCATGATCAAAATGGCACCTGAATCTTGGATTCCGGTAACACGACCCTTGGGAAATGACCTTGCTAACGAGGAACTTCCATGGCCAAATGCTACTTCTGATGGGCCAACTGCAATGAACAAACAGATAATTGAACTTCAAAAAAAAACAGTCAGCACTGAGAATCCTGTGATCACAGACTCACAGTTTCAATATTCTGCAGAAGAAATATCAGTAAACCTTACAAATTAAAAAGAACATTCTACGTGAATTATGTCATTTTGGGACAACCGAATAGTCAAGAGGTTTTCAGGCCTTTGATCTTAATATGTGGGCAACTTGTACATATTAAATAATATTGAATGTTCTGTACATCACTGAGGAAACTGCACTATGAAAATCCATATACTTGAATCCAATTATGAATACAACTATTTGAGAGCAACAAAATAATGAATTGTGCCCTTAGGTCCAATAATATCAGAAATAACTCATATTTGAGAGCTTTCCAACTCACTGAGAGACTTCTCTATGCTGAACTCATAGGTCCAATAATAAAAAAAACCAGGTGCATTTTTCTATATGCGGCTTTTGCTTGCACCCGGAATGATTAATTTCTCATAGAGGAAAAGAATGTTTCTAATTTACGAGGAGGAGGTAATTATAAGAATGATTGTGTCTTCTTCACAAAACAGAGGTACCATAAGGCTGCTTATGTTCCAATTTATTAGGTTCCATATTGTGCAACTTCTTGCTTGCACATGAGATGCTCTACTCTAAATAGAGCAAAAAAAAAAAAAAAATTTGCATTCATGAAGCATTATGACATAGGCAAATTACAATTTAGGAATTAAAGCCTACAATTAATATAAGAATGTAATGACATTTTCTTTTTTAGAAAAGGAATGAAACCATTTGATATCTAAAGCATGTCAGTCAATGAACAGGAACTGATAAGAGAATAAGTTTTTTGGAGAATATACCCAAGGCAGATTAAAATAGAGTCCTTTAAGAACTGGAGTTGAGTAATTTGTCTTACAGAGAGTTAATTCGAGTATCTCTAACCTTTTCTATCACTCTTAGGAAATCTCCTCGTCAGACCATCGTTAGCCTGCTACGACATGGCTCCAATCAAACAAAGAAATTATCATAAAAATGGCAGGACGGACAGCTTCAAGTGGCTGAAATATTAAATAATAATTACCTTCGCACGGTTAAGCTTCGAGAGCAGTTCCTTAACAACAACATCATCCTTGGTTTCAGGTGTTTCCCTACAAGCACGCACCATGTAAGTTGCAGGAAATACATTGAAAAGATTGTGCTTTCAATATTCTACATCATACGTTTTAGTTGTGAGAGGCTTTGGTGCCTTCCGAGGAGGTATCTTAGGGGTGAACTTCATCTGCTTAAAGGAAATAAACATATAATTCAATCTAAACTCAGCGACCGATCATTAACAGAATCGCAGGGGAAAAAGAGCGAACACCTTTCGAGCAGGAACGTTTGGAAGACCGTCTTGTTCTCCCTTCATTTTATATCTTCTAAGATTTCTGAAGAAAAACAGAGAAAGAGTACAGGAATCTGAATAACGCAAGTATAGACATTAAAGATTCAAAAGACGTTGATAACATCAAAATTGTTTGATCTATATCGAATTTATCAATACGTAAAGATGTACGAGTTTCCGATAGGTTTTTCCCCTTCGACTTTGCATCAAGATCAATTCAATTCCCTAACGCAAGGATCGACAATAGGATTACTTTAGCATTGTTCGAGGAAGAACTGATCTTTCCGAGAAGGCATACCAGAAGGAGGAGTTGTGGTCGATGATATGGGAAGGAGGAGAGGGAAAGAGACGGCGTTGCTTCCTCGTGCGAAGAACAAAGTGATGCCGAGGGAAGGGTTTCTGGTTATATGGACTTCGTGGGATGGTTGTTACAGGGAATTCGGTATATTCCATTGCCCGACCCATTAACTTTGACCTATCACTGTCATCTCCAATCTAAAGCTTTGATGGGGGAATTCACGTGCGTCCTGAGAGGCCTTCCACGACAGAACTGGGTCAAAGATTTGAAACTTGGTCAAGAGTTGGGCCCATCACCCTTTCGTCTTCTGCCTCCTCCTCCTCTCTCACTTCAAGGCCCAACACTCTCAAGCCCACGTTACACCTATGTTAAAAATTTAACATAATAAATATTCATCATACATATTTTATAGATTCAAAATCTTTTTAGATTATTTTCATCAGTATTATTAAATTCTTAATAATATATATAAAGTCCTATAATAATTATGAAACACATTAACAAAAAGACATCTATTGAGATATTTTGGATTGGTTGGTATATTGACGTTCCAATTATAGAGTCTTCTTTCAAAATTCTTTGATTTCTCTTTGACGTGTGAATATAATGTTCATTTCTTATTCTGCAATCGCAGACCATAATCTCTTTTTATATTCATAAGTCATAACTATAAGTTATGGCTAATGATGTTTCATATTCCTAACTTATTACGTCACCAAGTTACAAATGTAATTGATGGTATCCACACAATTAATTTTCATGATAAATGTGCCCCTTAGTCAAATAACTTCACCTTAATTAGATCATTTTAATTTTGACTAACCAATTAATATCACATATTTAATTATACATATGTGGCCCTTAAAATTCTAATAATCTTCCACTGAGTCGTATGTATTCTGACAAATGTGTTATACTTTATAAGTTCAAAACTAAACAAGACATACAACACAATCTCATCCATTAGCCATATTAGTTTAGGACCAAAGTGATTTTTGCTATATCAATCATAGCTAAACCAATCAATGATCACTAATGTTAATATAACCAAATGACATGCTTTAACTTAGTTTAGCTCCTATTGTTGTTGGAGTATAAAACAATTGATCTTTAACGGTCTTTCAACTCCTTATACTATTTATAGTCATGTCACAAAATTCGTCAACCAAATTTCATGATTGGATATCTTAAAACATGCTATAAATTCCATTACGATAGTGGAAGAAGCAATAAGAGATTGCTTGGCATGACGTCAAAAAATTTGCCTCACCAGCCAACATATAAACGTAGCCCAAAGTGGATTTCCTATTATTTTGGCATCCAACAAAATCAGAGTCAAAATACCCAATGATCTCCAAATGATCTGATCTCCTATATATGAGCATATGATCTTTTGTCATCTTTAAATATCTCATAACTCTTTTGACTGTTTTTTAATGATCAATTCTATGATTGCTGAAGTATTTGCATAGCACCCTAATAATGTATACTATATCTGAATGTGTATAAACCTGTGCATACATTAGACTCCCTATAGTTGATGCATAAAGAATTTTCTACATTTCTTGAGTTTCTAGATTTTCTTTAGGGCATTGATTGAGACTGAACTTATCTCTCTTTCTGACAAGGGTATTTTCTGGTTTGTAATTCTGCATATTAAACCTTTTAAGTACCTTATTGATATAGCTCCTTTGTGATAATCCTAAAATACCCCGAGATCTATCCTAATATATATGGATTCATAATACAAAAGAGGTGTCACTAAAATATTTTATATCAAAATTTCTTGATAGAAATCTCTTGGTCTCGTGCAATATGCCTATATCATTTATGGTAAGCAGAATGTCATTAACATACAATATCAGAAAAATAAATTTGCTCTATTGAACTTGTGATATACACAATTATCAATAGCATTCATCTCAAAATCAAATGAGAGAATTACTTCATGAAATTTGTGATATCATTGACGAGATCCCTATTTTATCCCACAGATGGATTTTGTCAATTTACAAACCATTTTCTTTGGGTTTCCTTACGCAAAGTTTTCTGGTTATACTGTATAAATTGTTTCATCAATGTTTCCATTGAGAAATATTGTTTTGACATCCATATGATGAAGCTCCAACTCAAAATATGCAACTAGAGCCATAATTGTCCTTAAAGAGTCTTTCATTGAAACCAGAGAGAAAGTCTCTTTAAAATCAATCACTTTCTTTTGAGTATAACCTTTTGCCATGAGACGTGTCTTATACCTCTCTACATTACCATTAGAATCCCTTTTGGTTTTAAAAATCTATTTACAACCAATGAGTACCTTTTGGTAATGGGATAAGTTCCAAACTTTATTGTCTTGCGTAGACTTATACTATTAATTCATTACTTTAATCCACTTATTTGAATTAGAATCTTCCATGACTTGACAAAAGTTGATTAGATCATCTTCCATCATACCACTACTTTATTCATGTTCCTTGAGAAATAATATATAATCATCCGAAATGACACTCCTCATTTCTATAGCGGATCATCGCGAAGGTGTTGGCTCTTGTAGTATGGGTTTTTGAGAATGTTGAGCTTATTTATCATGAATAATTTCATCATATTGTATGGGAGTTGAAATGACTATATTCTTATGAGGTACTAAATTTGATACATTAGTAACAACCATATGAATTGGACTAGATCGAACCAATTCTTCCTATAAGGTAAAGTCTTGAACCTTATTTCTCCCTCCAAATCAATATCCTTACAAAATATTTTAATACTAATCTCAAAAATACCTCTTAATTTTATATTATAAAATTTATACCCCTTAGAGTGCTTAGAATAATTAATAAAGTAACTGCTTACTGTTCAGGGTTTCAATTTCTTTTCATCAGGCCTATAAGGCTTTGCCTCAGTTGGACAATCCCCTATATGAAAATGTCTTAGACTAGGCTTTCTCATAGTCCAAAGCTCATAAGATATTTCTGTTGTTGCTTTAGGTGGTACTTTGTTAAAGATGTAAGCTGTAGTCTTTATTACTTCTCCCCAAAGTGACTTTGGTAAAATAGATTGAGAATCATAATTCTTACAATGTCCTTAAGTGTGTGGTTTCGTCTTTCAACTACACCATTAATATTAGGTGAGCTTGACATTGTATATTGAAGGACAATTCCACACTCTTCTAGTTATAAAACAAATGGTCATGGATATTATTCATCTGAGTCATCATTTCTACCATAATATTCCCCTCCACGATCATATATAACCCTTTTTATTATTTTTGAGTTAATTTTAAACTTCAGCTTTAAATGATTTGAATACATCTAAAGATTGAGACTTTTCATGTATTAGATACAGGTACCCATATCTAGAGTAATCATCTATGAATGATATAAAATATTATTGATAATTCTACGAAGCTATAGGAAATGACTCATAAATATCTATAAGTATTAATTCTAAGCCGTCCGCCGCTTTATATGTGCTTGATCTCTTAGGTTTACCTTTAATGCATTCAAAATTAACATCTAAACTTGATAAGTGAATGAGATCAAGAATCCTTTTTGATATAAGTCTTTCAACTCTATTTATAGGGATATGTCCCAAACATTTATAACATAATATACTTGAATTTTTAATTTTATGTTTAGTACCTCACAATTCTACATTCAAGGATTCATGATATAATTTTATAGTATCAAACAAATATTGATTATCATAAGTCATAAGTGAAGTAGTTCGAATCACATTTGAATTTAAAGATAAAATAAATTAATTGTTTCCAAATAAACTAAAATAGCCAGATTTATCTAAATAAAAAATAAAAATTAAATTCTGTCTAAATGATGGTATGACAAAAGGTGTCTTTCAAATCCAAATAGTATCCAGTACACAATAACAATTTAAATGTGTATATAGCTTGTTGGTATAAAAAAACTATAATTATGTAAACTATTATGCAGAAAAACTATTATGCCAGGATTTGAAATAAAAAAAATATGAGATTTGTTTATGATGTATACCTTTAGATGTCATTTGATCGAGATCCAATTAGATCTTCAAGAGCACTATCTCTCGGATCTGAATAACAACGAATATCAATCTGTAAGAAGAACTAGAATGAATCTAGACCCCTTCTTCTCTCTTCCTATCCGTTCACAAGACCACTGTAATTGATAGTTTGGGGAGATCGAGAGAATAATTGTAATCTTTTTAACTATATTCCCTATTATTGTTTCGTGTCTTTTCGCGCATTAGGTTTATAGTAGGTCTTGTCTATTTATAGGCGAGAGTAGAGGGTCTAGGGTAAGTTATTAGGAGAGTTCCTTTCATCAAGGGTATCTCCTGAAATATACCAATATAATATAGACTTTATTTAATATTGACTAATATATTTTATCAGAATCCAAATAATCTATAATATGTTTTATTCAATTAATAAAGTGCTACTTAATCTTACATTCTCCCACTTGGCCCATTAATTGATAAGATATAAAAGATACCTAAAATCAAAATAAATAAAATAAAATTTATTTAAAAATAATTTTATATAATTAGATTCTGAAAATTTTGAAAAGCATTTTATACATGGCCATGATTTTTAAAAATAAGCCAATAAGTCCAATAAGTATAATAATATTATATTCAGTCCAACTATCAATGTGAGTCATAGCGGTTATATATCATCAATGCCACACTTCCTTCTATATACTACAACACTATTAGTCTTTCCTTATATAGTCTATAATGATCCCTGTAATTTATCTTGTCAAGACAATCCTATTTTTTGTATTCAACAATAATATGCATAAACATAAACATAAACATAAACAGGATAGCAAGAACAAATAACTTTAATTATACAAAAGAAATATCAATAATAACATTCACTTAAATATGCATCACCATATCCTTTATAACTTGCTCACAAGCTACATTCTAAGAACATGTTCTTTAAATATTTTACACTGTAAAGCTTTACTAAATGGATCAACAATTATTATAGTGGTGCTTAAATTTTCAATTGACACTTATTGTTTCTGGACTCTTTCTCTAACCACAAAGTACTTTATCTCAATGTTGCTTGGAACTACTAGAGTACTTAACATTCTTAGAGAAGAAAACTATTGTAGTATTATCATAAAATATCTTCAGCAGCTTGGCAATTGAGTCGACCACACCAAGTCCTGAGATAAAATTTTACAGCCATAAAGCTTGATTTGTGGCCTCAAAGCATGTCACAAATTTAGCTTTCATTGTAGATGATGCGATAAGTGATTGTTTTACACTTTTTCAAGAAATTACCCCACCAACCAGCATAAACACAAATCTTGAAGTGGATTTCCTACTATCGAGGTAATTTACAAAATCAACATCTGAATATCCCGTTACTTCAAGCTGATTTGATTTCCTATATGTGAGCATATAATCTTTTGTCCCTTGTAGATATCTCATTACTTTCTTTGCAGCTTTCCAATGTTTCATTCCTGAGTTACTTTGGTATCTACCTAGCATTGCCACTATAAAACTGATATACGACCTTGTACAGGTTTGAGCATATAATAGACTTTCAATTGCACCCATAAGGAATATTCTTCATTTGATCCCTTTCTAAGTCATTTTTCGGGCACTAACTGAATTTTTCACCTCTATTAATAGGTGTATTATTGGCTTTATAAAGTTGCATATTAAACCTTTCCAAGATACGATTAATATAACCTTTCTGAGATAATCTTAACAAACCTTGAGATCTATTCCTGAATATCTTAATTCCAATAACATAGGATGCCTCATTAATATCAACCATCTTGAAATTCTTATTGAGAAATATCTTGGTTTCGTGTAACAAAAAAAGATCACTACTAGTAAGCAATATATCATCCACATATAAGACTAATATAATAAACTTACTCCCACTAACCTTCAGATATATACACTGATCAATAGTATTTTTCTTAAATCTGAAGGAAGTAATGGTATCATAAAACTTTATATATCATTGTTTGAAGCTTGTTTAAGACCATAAATGGATTTCTTAAGTTTGTAAGCCTAACTTTCCTTTCCCTTTTCTATAAATCCTTCAAGTTGTTCCATATAGATTTCCTCATCTAGATTCCTATTCAGAAATGTTATTTTCATATCCATCTGATATAACTCAAGATCATAATGAGCTATTAATGCCATGAAGATTCTCAATAAGTTCTTTCGAGAAACTGGAGAAAAGGTCTCATGGTAGTCAATGCCTTCTTTTTGAGAAAAACCTTTGGCCATAAGTTTGACTTTATATCGTTCGATATTGCCCACCGAGTCACATTTAGTCTTAAAGATTCATTTACAACCGACTCTTTTATAATTATTGGGCAATTCAACGAGTTCCCAGACACCATTCTGGTCCATTGATTTTAACTCGTCTTTAATTGTATAATACCATTTTTCAGAATGATTATTTTCTATAGCTTATAAAAACGATAAGGGGTCTCTTTTTATTCTTATATCAAAATCTGATTCTTGCAGATATAACACATAATTATCAGAAATGACATATTTCCTTTTTCTTTTGAGATCTTCTCAAATCTGCCAATTGTGATTATTTTACAAGACTATCAGCGGTGGCATCAACATTATATGAAAATTTATCAATGTTATTTTATTGTTCACCCTCATCAATTCTCTCATTGATTTGAGAAACAATAATTTCTCAAATAGGGGATAATATAGGAGTATAAGCATAAATCTCCTCAATATCAAAATTAATCCTTCGAGATTTTTGACTCCCACTGATTTCATCATTTTTTAGAAATTTTATATTACCAGATTCTACTATCCTCATATTATGATTAGGGCAATAAAATCTATATCACTTAGATTTTTTTGGATAATTAATAAAATATTTAAAAATTATTCTTGGATCTAATTTCTTTTCATTTGGATTGAATACTCTTATCTCTGCAGGATAACCCCAAATATGTAAATGTCTCAAACTGGGTTTCCTACTAGTCGATAACTCAAATGGAGTTGATGAAACTGATTTACTAGGAACTCTATTCAGGATATACATAGTTGTCATAAGATCATCAACTCACATTTACTCAAGTACAGAGGAATAACTCATCATGCTCCTAACCATATTCATAAGAGTATGATTTCGCCTTTTAGCAATACCGTTCTGCTGTGGCAAACCTGGTAATGCATATTGAGCACAAATACCCTATTGTTCTAGGAATCTAGCAAAAGGATCAATATTCTGATCAAATTTATTATATCTGTCATAAAATTCACCATCCTTGTCAGATATGATAATTTTAACTTTTCTACCTAATTGTCTCTCGACCTCACTTATGTACACTTCAAGAATGTCAACGGCTTGAGACTTTTCATATATTAGATAAACATAGTCATATCTGGACAGGTCATCTATAAATGTGAAAAAATACCTTTCTCCGCTAAAACAGGGAATATGGAGTGGTCCGTAGATATCAGTATGAATAATTTTAAGAAGTTCTTTACTTCTTGTGGTATTTTTCTTTTTATGCTTAGTTTGCATTCCCTTAATGCAATCTATGCAAACATCAAAATCAGTAAAGTCTAAAATTTTCAAAATATTATCCTTTACTAATCTTTCAATTCTTTCTTTGGAGATATGCCCCAAACATCTATGCCACAATATAGAAGATCTTCATTATTACAATTGCATTTTATTCCAATACTTGATTGTTGTGTCAATAATGTATTGCAAATTCAAGATTCAAATTAATTCTGTACCAACTATCACACGGTATTCCATAACCAATTTTTATTGAATCATAAAATATGCTGAGTTTACCATTACCAAAAGAAACATATTATCCTAACTCATCAATTCTAGATAGAGAAATTAAATTTTTAGAAATTGTAGAAACAAAATATGTGTCTTTTAGATCCATCATATGACCCGTCTCTAAGCGTAAGCGATAAGTCCCTATTGATACCACTTTTGCTTTGAGACGATTTCCCATAATTATGAATCTTTCTTGTTCTTTTGGTTTCTAGATTGAAAGGAATCCCTGCATATTATTAGTAACATGAGTTGAAGTGCCAGAATAAATCCACTATGTATTATAAGGAACTTATGCAATGTTTGATTCAAAACATACAAAGGTTGAGTTTATACATTTCTTTTCGAACCAAGTCCTACATTTAATACAATCCTTCTTTACATGTCCTTTCTTTTCACAAAAGAAACACTTTACTGTAATAAATTTCTTTTCAATAGTCTGTCTAACATTTCCAGACCCGGTAAATTTCTTCCATGGATGATGCTTCAATTTTTTTTTCTTGTTACCAACTCCTTGAGTAGTTGTCAGTACATTATATGAACTTTCCTGCTTTAATATTAATTCTTCCTGAACACATATACTATTTAACTCATTCAAGTCCCACTTATCCTTATTTGTATTGTAGTGAATTTTGAATGGGCCAAACTGAGAAGGAAGAGAATTAAGAATGAACTGCACAATGAAAGATTCATCAACATTCATTCCCAATGCCTTAAGTTTTGTAGCTTTGTCAGCCATATTGAGGATGTGATCCTGAATTCCTCGAGTACTATCATACTGAGCCGTAGTCAGTTCTTTCATTAATGTGCCAGCCAATGACTTATCAGTAGATTTAAATATATCTTTAATAACCTTTAAATATTCACGTGCGCTAATTGCAACTGGTAATGAAGTCTTATATTATTTGTAATTGTTATCCTTATGAATATTAAACTTAGTCTATCAGATCTTTCCCAAGCCTTCATTTCATTGACTTGTTCTACAGTACTTTTATTAGTTAATTCTATGGACTTTTCAATAAGCAATGCCAAATCGAGATCTAATACGCGCAATGTAAATTGCATATGCTCTAACCATTCTGAATAATTTGATCCAAAGAGTACAGGGACATTAGAAACATGAGAATGTATGGACAAGAATAACCTTTAAATATGCCAGTTCTTTCATATTGTATGGACACTAGACTTCATACTGAGTTGTAGTCAGTTCTTTCATTAATGTGTCATCCAATGACTATCAGCAGATTTAAATCTATCTTCAATAACCTTTAAATATTCACGTGCGCTAGTCGCAACTAGTAATGAAGTCTTTATATTATTTTCAATTGTCATCCCTATGAACATTAAACTGAGCCTATTAGATCTTTTCCAAGCCTTCATTTCATTGACTTATTCCACAATATTTTTATCAGTTAATTCTGTGAGCTTTTCAACAAGCAATGCCAAATTGAGATCTAATACCCCTAATGTAAATTGCACATACCCTAACCATTCTGAATAAATTGATCCAGAGAGTACAGGGACACTAGAAGTATGAGAATGTATGGACGGGAATACCACTACAGAATATAAAATAATATTAATGCTTTGAGTTTTACCAAAATATAATGAACTATTGACATCATCAATATTTAAACTATGGGTAAAAAATATTGACATATCTAGTGTTTACACAAGATCATTTATGGAGGACTGATACCATCCTTGTGGAAAAGGTTTGCTACCTTTGGGTATACAATTCTAAACTACAAGGATATCCAAAACAGTATCATCATACCCCATTACATAATTATTTGAAATAGATTATCTTTTGGGATTATCTAAATCTCTTAATTATGCATGTAATTTTGAATATTATTTTCTTAATGTCATTGAGGACTTGTTCCTTAATGTAATTTTATAAATCATTAATCTAGGTCACTTTGGTGACTACAAGACTAATACTGTAATATAAAATATAAATTAAATTATCCTATGAATGATAATATTTTAATTATATTTTATATCCTATAAGCCTACCATCCCAGTCTACTTTGGCAACTATCGGTCAGGCATAACTTAAGGAGATGAACTACAAATAATATTCATCAAGTTCATTTGAACTAATTTATACTGAAACAGTTCAATAATAGGATAATAACCATAATAATTATTGAACACTTAATCAGAAGTAAAAAACTCATATGATAACTGTAATCATGATAATACATAAATTATATATTTATGTGAAAAATAAATATTATTTCACAATTCCCTGCATGTAAATAACTGAATAAATATCCAAAAACTAATAATTAGATTTAACACATATAATTAATAATTCATATGAGAAAACTATAAAGAAATAATAATTTATAATTTTTTAATTAAACTAATTACTTTTATTTAATTGGAGAAGTCCATAAGTCTAATCAATAAATAATTAAAATATAATCATAATTAAATTTTATTAGATTATATATTGATTAATTTTATAATTGAGAAAATAAACCATAATTTTTTAATTTTATAATGGTAGAACTGTAATTATAAAAGAATATAAAAGAATTATAGAATTTTTAAAGGGTAAAAATGTTATAGGACTAATAAAACATAAAAAAGATAAAACTGTAAATAATCCTATTCAACCGAAGGATAAAACTGTAGTTTCGATGAATGACAAAATTGTAATTTAAGCTTAATGGTAAAACTATAATTTTCCACTTAATGATAAAATTATAATTTTTTATTCAATGGTAAAACTGTAATTTTTCACTTAATAGCAAAACTATAATTTTCCTTTAAAAAAAAACCTAACTTTTCCCCTTCGGTCTTCATTGCAGTATCGCCAGCGCGACCCACGCGTGGTCTACGTGCACCGATCGGTACGCGGGTTGCATGCGGGGACCATCGTCGCTGGCGAGGCCGCCAGCCTTCATCAGACGCTACCGCCTCGGCGATCGCCGGCATGTGAGGCCACCGCTTGCGGCCTCGCCGCATGTGGTCGCCTCCACGCGCGCCGCCGCTGCCTCCGCACGCGTTGCCTCCATGTGCGGTCACCGCTTGATGTGGCTACCGCTCACGCTCGACCGGGCCATCAGTAGCATGACTGTCGTTGTCTCTGGCCTATGCGCACACGCTGCTAACTGTAGCGTTGCCGTAGGCAGATTCGACAAAAAAGTAGCAAGATTGCTGTGTCTTTTTCACGATGCACAATAACCATAAAAAATCGTTCACAAGCAAATGATTGAAATTAACAGATAGGAAAACAGATCAATAAGATATTCAAATCAACGCATCGTAAATAGAAATAATAGATCTAATATTTTTGATCTCAAAACCTAGGCTCTGATACCAATTGTTGGCATAAAAAACTATAATTATGCAAACTATTATATGAAAAAACTATTATGCCAAGATTTGAAATAAAAAAAATACAAGATCTGTTTACGATGTATACCTTTATATGTCATTTGATCGAGATCCAATTAGATCTTCAAGAGCACCGCCTGTCGGATCTGAGTAACGCCGAATATCGATCTGCAAGGAGAACTAGAATGAATCTAAACCCCTTCTCCTCTCTTCCTATCCTTTCACAGGACCACTGTAATTAATTGTTTAGGGAGATCGAGAGAATAATCGTAATCTCTCTAACTCTATTCCCTATTGTTGTTCCTTGTCTTTCCGTGCATTAGGTTTATAGTAGATCCTGTCTATATATAGGTGAAAGAAGAGGGTCTAGGGTAAGTTATTAGGAGAGTTCTTTCCATCAAGGGCATCCCCTAAAATATCCCAATATAATATGAACTTTATTTAATATTGGCTAATATATTTTATCAGAATCTAAATAATTTATAATATATCGTATTTAATTAATAAAGGGCTACATAATCTTACATAGCTTCCATATGTAACGATTTTTCGTCCCCCACATAAATGTGTCTCTCAGCATCATTGGGCCTTCGGTAGTTTAGGTAACCCTGCATTGAAACACTGATATTAGTAGTTGCACTGGAGTCTATCCACCAAGTGTTTCTAAGTACTGAAGTTAAATTGACTTCAGAACAAACCAAAGTAAAGAACATACCATTTTTAGCATGCTAGATATAATATTTAGTATCGTCCTTCTTCAAATACCTAGGTTTCTTATAAAAGAAACAAATATCAGTCTTATTTTGTTTCTTCTATATTGCACCCTTATCAGCCTCATTCTTTTCATATTTGTATTTTCTTTTCTTGCCCTTATCCTTAGAGGTGTTGGCTAAGTTGTCACTTCCAGTTTTTTCTTGTTTTAACTTTTCCTCTTCTTACACACAATATGAAATGAGTTCATTAAAAGATTATTTATCCTTTTTATAATTATAATTAATCTTAAATTGACTGAATTATGCAAAAAGAGATATCATAACCAAATGGACAATTAATTACTCTGATAAGTCAAGTTTTAATATTTTAAGCTTTCAAGCAAAATTAGATATCTCTATAATGTACTCCCTTATATTTTATTTATCGATATACCTCATGAAAATTAAGTTCTAAAGCATATACTTGTTTCTATCTTATCATTTTTAACAAAATATATTTTTTTTCGGCAAGAAAATCTTTAGTCTTGATAATCTCTTCGGACATCGCACCCTTAAAAGTCTATGGAATGTCACACTTAATTATCATAAGACTCATGCGATTAAACCTGTCTTACTTCTCAAATAGTCTTATTTCATCATGAGTTCTATATTCCGTAAAAGAAGCGGATTGATCTTTTCTTAGTGCAAGGTTCAGATCCATGTAGCCCAAAACGATCAAAAAACTTTCCTTCTAATCCTTAAAGTTAGTTTCATTTAGAATAAGTACTTAATTGAGGTTAGCAGATATTGTAGCAAGAGAATTTAAATAAGAGAACAATAGACAAACATAAATTATGCTCATATTCATAGTACCATACACTTAAAAAAATTTAAATAATAATATAACCATCTTAAGATACCAAGTGCAATATTAATATCTTGTCTTTGGACTTCAATATTAATTACTAGTGGTAGTCTTATTGTAATAATCAAATACTGATAATAAGGCATGTAAAACGATAAACCTATCTTTAGATTGCTTTATCATTCACATGAAAAATTTTATAATTGTCACATGTTTACCATCATAGGTGTGTATAAAATCTTGCTAGTCATTAACCTTTCTTTGGACCAGATAATTACCGCATAGATATAAATATATACTATATTTAATTTTATGAGAAATATCACACATGAGAGGTCACTTTGGCAACTTCATGCATCATATTTATATAATCATTAATTGAATTTGATCCATATTATTTAAATTGGCTTGACCATAATTTGTTGATTAAAACATTTAACTTATCTAAACTATTCAATTTATGTTAATAAACAACTTTATAGAACCAATATTATGTTTAATCCAATTAGACAAAATCTAGAGGCACTACAATGAATAGTTATACCGTATATAAATCTTTTCTTACAAAGAATATTGAAAAATGTGCTGCGAAAAGAATTCTATAAATGGTTCATAAAAATGTCATTTCTTTTTGACAATAATAGAATCAAATCATGCTAAAATACTATCAAAATATCATTAAAATACTTGATGTTCAGTTATTATAGGATGGCTTTGATACCATTATCAGGAATTTAACATATCTTATAGATCCAAAACCTTTTGAGAATATTTCCATCAGCATTATTAAATTCTCAATATATACATGAAATTTTACAATAATTATGAAACATATTAACATAAAGGCGTACCTGATGAATTCATTGAAATTTTTGGATTGATTGGTATATTAGCCTTCCAATTGTATAGTTTTCTTTCAGAATACTTTGATTTCTCTTTGACAGTTGAAGAGAATGTTCATTTCTTATTCTACAATCGGGGACCATAACTCTTTTTTATATTCATAAGTCATAACCGTAAGTTATGACTCATAATGTTTCATATTCCTAACTTGTCACATCACCCAATTAGACATAATTAATTTTCATGATAAATATGTCCTTTAGCCAAATAACTTCACCTTAATTAGATCACTTTAATTTTGATTAACCAAATAATGATACATATTTAATTATACATATGAGACCCTTAAAATTCTAAAGGTATGACTCTTAAAATTCTAACAGCCTCCTCCTCCGCTATTCAGAGGACTCATCTCCTTTTACCTGCTGGAAGATATCTTCAGATCAAGGCCTACGTAAAGTTTCAATACCGACGTAAATTTGTTTATTAAGGCCAACTTGGTCTCTTTGTTGAAACATGCTTAGATGTTGTTTGAGGATATGCTCGTGAAAAATGTCGTCTCTTGAACTTGGATCATTAGTGCGTATAACGGTGACGAGAGGCTAGAAGAGGCACTTGACACGTTCAGAAGCATATTGGATATGTGTCTGAGGGCCAAATGATTTCACTTTAATCAAGATACTGACTCATTGTTCTCGGTTGCTTTAGTCAATAACAGTAAAAACAACAAAACCATAAGTCCCAACTATCGAGATGTCTTAGAGTGCTAATCGCGATAAGTTGCTTTCATCAACATGTATGCTAAATGCAGAAGAACGAAGAAGGCTCACATAATTATCGAGATGTACTAGAGTGCAATGATCCGTGGGTATTCCTCCAGTTAAAAGAGGAGATGGTCTACATTGCATTGTGGTGCATTAGTTCTCCTGTTGGCTTGTAAAAATTGTACAGCTGCAAGGAGTAGATGGGGTACATACAAGAGGTTGGACTTACAGTTTTATCTCCATCATCCATTGCATTCATTATACATCTGCATGATCTGTTACTGTACTCCCAACCATATACATCGGTGCCATGTGCAAGGCCTTTTTATTCAATTAAATCATAATTGCCAACCAAAGCCGGTTGATTTATAAATACCTGGATTGGTACAACTATCTTATTGTCATATCATGCAGTGTTATCTTTACAATGTACATCCATGGTTTAACTCTGTGTTATTTGGTCTCTTTGTTTAACTACAGATTCGTGTCGTTGACTCCTCGTTCCCGAGCCAAACAAGACCTGGCGAGCCCCACCTCAAATAGCCAACTCATCAGGACATACATGCATGCACCAAAGGTAAAAAGTGTTCAGGTACAGCATCTACAACTCAGATTTCTTTTCTTGCACCCTTTGCTCTACTTACTTGATCTGGCTCTACTCGGAAAATATTTTCTGTGCATTTCATCATAGTACAATTTTTTTTTTTTTTTTGAACTGAATCTTTTGCATGAAAAAAAGAAAAAACTTCAACTGTTTTATGGTGCCCAAAATTTAGAGCAATGGGATTCAAGTACTTATTCACCCTTCTTGGAACACATTGTAGACTAAATTTTGATAGAGGGGAATACAAGTAAGAAATCGCTCATTTTTATCAAGTACGGAAATGGTACTTGCTCGGTCATATTTTAATAAACCTCTCTTTGGTACTTAGTGCCGTCGGCATTAGTTTTGGCGTTTCATTAGCACCCTGACTCTCATAAATGATTAAAGAAATAGTTCCATACTGTGAGAATGTAGCATGACAGCTAGTTGAAGGAACAATAGGTTTTGGAAGTAGTAAACAAGTATGTCACGACCATCAATACACTTCTTAGTTGTCAGAGTGATTTTTAAGCATACATGCACTGAGTATTAACTACGAAACCAATCCTTTTTGACATGGAAATTTTAAATAATCTCTAGGGACAAATTGACTAAGGGTTATTATAATTAACCATTGCTTGGCAAGGAATCAAATTAGCTGTAGCTGACAACCCCTTGGTATTAAAATTCTGCCTCCCTGCTTCTGAGCTAGGAAAACCTACACTGTTCAGGAACTAAACATGATCACTTCTTGTTTTTTTTTTTTTTTTTTCATTCCAACAAGTAAGCTATGCCAAATGTGGAGAGATAGCAACCTAAACACTGAATCTAACATCAGACTGATTAGGTGCTCTGTGTGCAATCATCGGGCAGATGCTTTTATGTTTTGCAGGCTCTTAACATTGTGGTTGAAGAGCGAGCTATCTGCTGCATCGCGATGATCCCCAATGTCTTATCAGAAGCCATGGATGCTTGCACATGGTCACCATATTAATTAAGACTTACTAACTTTGGACTTGGGAGAGAAGTCCATGCTTCCATGGTTCTTAATGAAAGATTAAACATGGTCAGATCTGTCCACTTGCCATCAAACAAAATATATGGGCCACTAGGTGACCATACCTTCATTAACTATTCCTAAAAAGACTGTACCTTGATCAAGACTTCTTCGAGGTTGAACAGAAGCTAATCTTATCCACCTTGGTGGCCGGTTTAAGGTGTGAGAGAACTGTTTGTTAGTCTCATCGATAAGCAAGATCTAACTTAAGGTGGAAATATGGCTTTCCGATAACAATTCTTTTTCTTCCTTTCCATTTATTTTTAGGAACTGTTTTACTACCTTTTCCAAGAGAGTAGAAGAACAGCAACAGTGCTTTCAACATTATATTTGATGACAATATATGCAACAACGTATTTTAGTCTGAAGAAAAATATATGCAGTGACTGATAGATATGGAAAGATCGGATTTAATTGCTACATATCGGTCTTTTGTAATAAGAAATGGATTCGTTTCTTGGTTCTCTCCAGGATGATGTGTTTGCTGTTTCTCCATCCACCTCTTCGCCATGCGTAGCAAAGAGTTCATACTGTGTTGTATCTCAAGCCAAAAAGTAATCTCCTCTATCGTCATCATCTCATAACACTTCTATTTGTTACATAATAATAAGGATTATGAAAGAATGGTTCACAGGGAGAAAAGTTTTCTCTTTCATTTCGCTCCAACTGCTGATGTCTCTTTTTTTTTCTTTTTTTCTCTGAAGAATAGATTACAGAAGGATTCACAACTTCCACTCGTTTCCATGAAGTGGGAGGAAAAAGATGAAGTGATCACGATTATGTGTATATCCACATAAGAATGAGAGAGAGAGAGAGAGAGAGAGAGAGAGAGAGAGAGAGAGAGAGAGAAGCAGGCCATGCAAAAGAATACGATGAAGCCTCCACCACCTACATGCTGAAGCGAAAAATCTTCTCTCAGACTTCTGATATGCTCTCGAGACGCGGCCTCCATAGGCCAACCCGCCCGCTCCGCCGCTGGCGGTGACATGCCTTCCTCTCCGAGACGATCGCTGGGAGGCGGTCGTTGTCATGGTCCGACTCCTTAGCAGCCACGTCGCCACCAGTTTTCTGGTGCCTCTTCTTCTTTCTCTCTTTGCCCGCAGGGCCTGAGAATGCTGATTCGGGAATCAAGAAGTAGATATGGCCCCTCTTCAGGTCCGAGTCCGGCGACACGATCAAGATCTTGCGGGTGACTCCCTGGGAGCACGGCTTGCTGATGATGTGGTTGGGGTTGGCGGCCAGGATCTCTCCGGCGGAGACCTGACGCCCGTACTCCTCGACTTGGCCATTCAGATGGACGATTCGAATGACGTCCAACGCCCCACAGGGAAGAACGCAAGCCAAACAGCATCTGAGGCTGTTCCCCATCTTCTCTTCTTCTGCTGCTGCTTCTCTTCCATGTTGCGAGACTGCTATAGGTTATATATATAGAGACGCTTATCGCTGCAACTTCCAATAAACTTAGTTGCCGCTTTATAAAATTGGTTGTCCAAATTGCTCATCAGCCTCATTTTTTAGCATTAATAAAAAGGCAGATAGATGCACCTCCTAACTATTATCCATAGATTTAAAACGCGTTTCCAAAAGGAAAAAAATACTGTCATGCAGTTTAACCCAGTCGACAGCTGCACATCACTTTGATGTTCCCATAGTCATATCATGCATGACATGATTGGTCGCGCCTCAAACCTCATGTTAGACAAGAAAATTTCTTTCAATATTCCAAAAAAAAAAAACATATCAAGTTCGTAAAGAATTTTTACGAGCACTATCGGACAATGTCATACACAAACTCGGCAAAATAGCTTCGTTTAAGTTCCAAATTCAGCTAAGCATATCAACAAACAACATGTGAGCCGTCTTCCGACAGCTTGGAGTCGGGGGAATTATTGGACGCGGTGGTTCCGAACTCGGGTACTTGCGCGCAAAGGTCAGGCGACGATTGAGGAAGCTTCGTGGCATGAGGGGAAAGCGGGGTCACGGGCACCCACCGTCGCTGTGTCCGCGAAGGACCCGTATCGACCGTCCATCTCGGAGAGGCCCACCTTATCCGACGGGGCACCCACCACGGCTGTGTCCACAGCCCTGGATGGATTTCTTTTGTGTACGAAGGGACCGCAAGAAGACGATGACGGGAGTCTACGAAACTATGGTGAATTATTGGGCGTTGTTGGGACGTCTCCAACGAGCAGCATAATAGACAGTCCATTGGTCATCGAAGACGATGAGCATCTTTGTCTTTTTGCCCTGAGAAGAGCAGAACTTGTATTATACGAAGTGGTGTAGCTAAAAGTTACATCGAAGATAAGAGAAAGAATCGATAGTAAGAAAAAGTAGTACTATTCGTTTATATTTTATTGTTGTCAAATGTTTTATCTCCAGACTAGCAATCCTAATCTATACATATGATCAATTTTAATATTTTAAATCAAAACAACTAAATAATATATAATGGCTGATGAGCAACTTTGCTTCGATCAAATTTGATTAGTCTATAAGATAAGCATGTAACCAATCTGTTAAGGAGAATATCTTCAATCAGTCTCATCCAATATAAGTTATCTTTCATTGGATTACCCACCGGAGAAAAATGGTCCAAGACAAAAAAAATTACAAGGATTCTTTCTTTATGAAATATTCTATAGAATATTAAAATTAGGGAACACTTTTGACTACTCGCGACCATATATTCATATCTCGAGTTGTTAACTTAGGTGTCGAAGGGTTCGAGTCAGAAATCCTCTTTCGATCTTAATCTTCGTGCAGATGGTACCTCGATGGCTTGATATTTAATCTCAAAGGCACCTTGGTAACATTGTACTCACATGTTTGGACCATGTTGGGCTAACCAACGATATCTTCCACTAATATTTATAGTACTAGAAGGAGGGAACAATATCGTAGGAACGTTGACCAACCAATTCTTTCAACAAACACTCAAGCAAAGAGACTAGACTTTACCCCAAACTTATAGTACTTTCACCTACAGGGGATAGTAGCCACCCTTTTCACACATAGATGTGTCCAACTCAACGTAGATACTAATGCGATACCAATGTTTATTAAAAAACCTAGGTCTTTTACCCCCCACTAATGCGATACCACTGAGTCATCTACTCATCTCTATTGAGGTATTCTTGAACCTCACCCAGTAAGTACATAAGATAATAGATATGATATAGGTCATCGCTTTGCTTTTTGGGCTAATAACTAGTGCCACTAACTCAACAATAGTCCTCAGCTCCACCATAATTAGTACCTATCGAGATTCCCCAACCCAGTGTAGTGACAACATCCTAAGATCACCCAAGGCCTATCAAACTATCAGATAAGGGGGCATTTCAATCTCCGACCATGAAATTCAATGGGTCACACCACCCATTTGAATCCAAGGCTTTGTTAGCGAACTTAATAGAGGCTTCTCTATGGATCTAACTGACTAAATGGAACGACATTTGGAGGAGATGTGATGAGAGTTCAAACGGTCAAAAGGGAAAGCATTGGTCGACTCCATCTCGGGTCGGTCGCCATTTACTTAGAAAATCTAAGAGGAACCGATTCTATAAATTCTATCTCTTGTCCTTAGAGGTGTTCAATGGTAGTGTCGATTTGGTTGAGCATATTATAGCTTTCCGTACCCATATATCATTATATGGCAACTCAGATGCCCTAATATATTACACCTTCCTGACCACATTAAGAAGCCTAGCATGAGAAATGTTATGCTTATTTGATGCCACTGTCCATTTACTCATTCGCCCAACTAGTAAGAGAGTTTAAATTTCACTTCCTCAAGAACGCATACCCTCGACCTTCAATGACAACACACCTTAGACTCAAGAAAAGGGAGAAGAAAATGCTTGCAGACTTTGTCGCATGATTCACTATTGAGATTTAAGGCATAATAGATGCTCGCCCATCACTCACAAAATAGACTTTCATGATAGGACTCCAGCTCTTTCGCCTCTTTTGGTCTTTGATAAACAGACCACCAATGATTGCATCTAAGGAACTTCAAAGGATCAAATCAATATATCATCATCGATGTAATAGTCTTCGGCAATGGTCAGGAGTTATACAAGAGACCGAAGTAGGTGGTCACCTTCGTAGAGCGAAAATGAACGACTCAAGTCATCTCACCCAAGGTCTGACATGACTCATCTAAATATGACTATAACTGAAGTTTTCATGTAGATAAAGGAGAAGGAACTCTAAGGGACCCTCACCTAATAAAAACCTAATTAATGAAAAGACCAATAAAGCCCATGGTAATGAAAAGAGGTAAGTACAAGTACTATCGATTTTACTGAGATTATAACCATAACAGTATGATGATTTGAAAGAGCAATAAAGACCCCATTAATGAAAAATATAAGTCTGCCCCACATCTCGAGCTAGTAGAGCCCATTGATTGAAGCACCCCTAGATAAAGCCTAACCCAATCAAACTATCAAGGTCGGAGCGATCATTCCCTAGTAGAGGCGAGTACAACTCATCAACTTCTAGGAGAATACAAAAGTGTTTACATTGTCACTGAGAAACATGCTAAGAATCAACCCTAACATAGTTTAACATCACCTAAACATTTTCTCGAAGGCACGACTAGCGAAGCAAAGGTCTTATAAGTTTAATTTTTACCACTAACAATTAATTAGTGAGGAGCTAGATAAGTTGTTAGCAGTAGGGTTCCTTGTCCAGGTGAAAGTAACCCCAATAGTTTACCAACATTGTACTCGTTAAAAAATCTAATAAAAACTAGATGATGTGTGTTAATTATACCAATATTAACAAAGTATGCCCAAAAGACAACTATCCCATTTCTCAGATTGATCAATTGGTTGATGCTATCTTAGGTCACGAGCTCCTCACTTTTATGAATACATTCTCAGGGTATAACTAAATCAAAATGACATTGAAGGATTGAGTACACACCTCTATCATGGACCTAGGCACATATTGCTACTAAATCATGCCCTTCGGGTTAAAAAATATAAGAGCAACATACTAGAGGCTAGTGAACAAAATGTGTCAAGCAAAATGGTAAAGTTTATGTGGATGATATGATAGTGAAGAGTAAGACGATTGACTCGCATCTAGCAGATTCTGAGTTACTTCAGGTAAGTTAGGTTCATCGTGCATTAGAGAGGAATACATACAAATCCTAAGAAGGTACAAATCATATTAGAGATGCATCCACCTCTATCAGTAAGGGAGGTTCAATAGTTAATAGATTGACTAGCAATGCTCAATCGATTCTTATCTCGATTCGGTGATAGATGTCTATCTTTCCTTCAAGCATTGAAGAACCCAAAAGGATTCTTGTCAATCAAGGAGTGCCAGTATATGTTTAAGAAATTGAAGGACCACCATCACCAAGTTATCACAGTTCATTTTCTCCACCTCAAACGGAATGCTAAGCATATACCTTGTTGTCACCGGCCTAGCAGTCAACTCAGTATTAATATAAGATAATGTAGGATCTCACTTTCTTCTGGTTAACGTAGTAGTTTACAAGTCCAACTACTATGTTAATCACATCGTAAGTGGACCCAAGGAGCAGTACCCCCATTGAAAGGCTCCTATTTGTACTAGTCATGGAGGCATGGAAGCTTCACCCCTATTTTCAAGCACATGTTGTACATATGATCCCCCTTAGGTAGGTTCTCTCTAAGTTCAATGTCATAGATCAGTTGCTAAGGTGGTCAATAGAGTTGATTGATTTTGGCATCTAATATGTCCTGATGACTACCATAAAAGCCCAAGCACTTACAAACTTTATCTCAAGGCTAACTCCTCATCCATATAAGTTCGAGAAGCACACCACACTTACATGGACGTTGTTCGTGAGATTATACTATCTCAGATGGAGGCAGCACCAGATTCATCCCGAAAGGCCAAAACAGATAAATGTACGAGCAAGCTCTCAGATTCAACATTTCCAAATAATGAAGTTGAGTATAAGGCACTTCTCAAGGATTCGGCTCGCTCGAGAGATTCATGTCCAAGACCAATGGTATTCAATGACTCACGGTTAGTCATGAACCAAGTGAAGGAGAATTATGAGGTCCAAGTTATAACCATGACAAAGTACCACACCGAGGTGCATAAATTAACTTGCAACTTTTCTAGACTTAGCATGTTGCAGGTTCCATGTGAGGAGAATGCCTAAGCTGACACGCACACCAAATTAGGATTTGGTGGGGCCATCAAGGATGGTCAACCAATGGTTGAGACATTGCTAGCTTAAACCATAGACATGCACGATGTGACTACGATCAAAGAAGAGCTGAGTTGGATGGACGAGATACTATGCTGAAAAAAGATGGAGCACTTCTAACAAATGCCGCATTGGCCCAAAAAGTCAAGCATCATCAAACATGATATTGCTTAATTAACGATCATTTGTATTGTAAGTCTTTTAGTTAATCATTCTTTACATGCTTAATATTTCGAGAAACTAATAGGGTGCTAATCGAGGTGCACAATGATATTTGTGAGGAGTATATTGGTGGACGAACCATAGTATTCAAGGTACTTTGATAAGAGTTCTACTAGCCGACACTATGCAAGGATGTTATAACCTATGCCTAAAAATATGATAGATGTAAGAGGTTTATAGATAGAATATCATCCAATAGTCCCTTTGAGTGCGATCAATTGTAGATGACCCTTCACACAATAGGGTATGAATATCCTTAGACCCTTTCTACTAGTCTTGGGCTAGCAAAGGTTCCTTATCATTGGAGTTGACTATTTTATAATGTAGGAGGAGTGTAAGCCATTAGTATCAATCACTAAGAAGTAAGTCAAGGGATTTATATTAGAGAATATTATCACTCACTTCGGAATCCCGATAGTCGTAATCATCAATAATAAAACTCAATTCAATAATGTAAAGTTCAACAAGTTTTGTCAATCTTATGAAATCCAGCTAAAGTCTAGTTCAATAGTTTTAAGATCAATTGGTAAGGGGGGGGGGGGGGGGGCGGCTGTGTGAATTAATACAAGATTAATCATGCTCGTTTATAAACCTTTGCTTTTGGAAAGTAAAGGAGAAAAATCAAAAGCTTCTTTTTATATTTTGATAAAATTGATTAAAGTAGATTTGAAATAAGTAAAGAGATTAAAGCTCAGTTTTAACAAAGTAAATTGAGAGCAATAAAGAGTAAAAAGCAAAGTAAATAAAGACACTTGCAATTATAGTGGTTCGGCCTCAACCCTACGTCCACTCCCGAGTCTTCTTCTCCGAGGCCCACCGACGTCCATTATCAATCTTCTTTAGGTGAATATCAAACCCTTATAGCTTCCTCTCTCCTTTTACTAGACTTAGGAGATGAACCTTATAACCTTACAAGGGAGATTTACAAGTATTATAAGAATTTCCTCACTCCCTACCCATTCTTTTTCTTACAAGTTTAGCACATAATTTTTTCTTAAAATTTCTAACCCAACATTATTATATTAAATGTAAGAAATCTTGGGATATTTATAGGCCCTAATTGGTTTTAGAATTTGGAGCCAAAATTCAAATGTATCTAAAAAAATCTAAGTACGGGCGGTACAATCACCGAAAGCTGCTCGAAAACCTGGGCGATGGTGGTATAACCGTCAAAAGCAACCTGAAAACCTGGGTGATGGCGGTACAACTGCCAACCTGGGTGGTACAACCACCAGGAATCCTATAAAAATATATTTCTCCATACTTTTGCATACTCGACTTGTACATTCAGTTGACCCATTTCCAGGTCAACCAATTGAGCTGAACCTGAGCTCAATCCATCCCCATAGTGGATCTGAATTGCCTCACTTGAGTTAATTTAGATTCTTTCTAAATCTTTCTTAAATAGAAAGTAAACCAAAACTGATGTTAACTACGACTTAATCAATTACAATCATGTGACCATCAAGTACAACAGGACCCTCCTGACTCCCGACAAGCTTTTTGGTAACCCTCAATGATCTTCTGGTGAGTCTTTTGATCTTCTTTTGGCTAACTCCCGACTGTCACGGGCTTAGCTGATTTTGCCTAAGCTGTGCGGCACCCATGCGTGTCCGTCCGCAAATATTAGCCCTCCCTGAGATCTCCTATAGTCCCTTGGACTTACAAAAGAGAAAACGGGCCAGAAGAAGCAATTCCCATAGGATCCACAAGCAACTGCTCAAGCAACTGCTCAAGCAAATATTTTATAAAGCTAGATACAAATTACACCAATGGACATTACAAACTCAAAGAGGTTGCACACAAAGGATAATGCTCCATTACAGACCGAAGTCCCCACAAGTGCTTATAAAATACACTCATATTTACAAGCCAAAATTGGCCATAAAGCAAACCAAAATAGGGCTACTAAGCATACTGCAAGCCCGCTACTTACTGTACAAGGTATGTACATAAACCGGAGGACATGAACAAATATGAACATTTCATTGAACACATTATTTACATTATTGTCCATGACATTCTCCCCCCACTTATTCCTTCGACATCCTCGTCGAAGCCACTGTAGATGCTACATCTCCTTACATTATGCTGAATCTTTAATCTTTTGCTTTGGCTACAACATGCCCCTTTGGGTCCCAGTCGCTCTCTGCTGCTGTTGTTGCGTAGTTGAACTTTGATCCGCCATGTTGCTTCAACTCACCAATGACTGAATCTGGTGTGGGGTTGGCTAAGTTGTGTTGATCCTTGTTGGTTCTTGCGAATCCTACTGATGAAGGAAAAGACCTGTCTTATTATACGCCAGTATCGCAGTATACTCATGTTGCTTGAATTGGGTGGATGCTTGTTGGAGCTTTAATAAGCATCGTCTTATAAATTTTAAAGTTTTTAAGGTCCTTCCTCCACAATGTTTGCCTATTGATCTTTCCTTCATATTTAGTTGTCACTTCCAAGTAGGTTTGCATCACTTCCACTTTCGATTGGCATTCAATTGGAAAATGAAGCGGACAATCTACTTTCAGTAGGACTGATCACCGATGGTGAGGATTTGACAACTATTGTCTTTCATAAGCTTTCTTTGAAGGGTCACTGAACTTATGCAGAGCTCCTCTGTTGGATAGATAAGAGAACTGGGATACTCGACTTCACCCAATCTCTTAGTAGTTGAGAAGGCAAGGTTACTTGGCTTCGCTCACCTCCTCGAGTTAAGAGAATTGGGGTACTCAGTTTTCCCCATTCTCTTGAGTTGAGAATGCAAAGGTTACTTGATTTCGCCTGCCTCCTCGAGTTTGTACTTCATGTATTGAGCTAGTTACTAACATTCGCCCACTCTTTGCTCACACTTCTGAAGCACTTGAAGTGTTTGCACTCCTTGCATTGAGTTAGCTATTGTGATTCACATTCTCACTGCCATTGAACTTCTAGAATGCAAGAAGTTTTGCTTGAAAAGAGCAAAAAGTTTACCCCAACTTAGAGTCCCCTAACTTGGAGTAAGTCTTTGATAGATCTAGTCGCCTCTGGGATTGTACCGTCTTCTCCATCACCTTTGTTGCCTACTCATCTAAGTAGAAAAGGTACAGTATCGCGTACTACCTACTTCGTTCCTTGGTCGAACACTCCTGCATCAACCCGAAGTCCCTCGCTTTCGGCTATCTTGATGAGAAGCCCATCGACATCGGTCTTATAAAGTTTCTTGGCCTCTGCCCTTCTGTCTTGTCTTGGTACTTAGAGTTTGCCTTTGCATACTCCACCTCCTCGGCCCCTTTTACGACCAATGCTCTCTTTCTATGAGAGAAATGGATTGATGACTCCACGGAAGTCCTGCCTCTACGGTACCATGGTGCTGCCAAGCCCATATCACTACTATCTGTTACCTTATATCTTCATCCCTTCTTTCGTGATCGGTAGATCTGCCTCTGCGACACTATGGTACTCCTCCGAGTCCACCTCCTTTCTAACTGACGCTTTACTTTTGGGTAGTTGAGCCCTACTGGACTCGTCGTCGCTTCCTCGCCCCTTTCGACCACTTGCTTCAACACCACTGTGTCCTCCTAGCAGTTCTCCCTGGTCAATGGAAAGACAGACTGTAACTTCTCATGCATGACCTCCGCCATCTTGTTGCAGGGCTCGTGCCGATTATGTTCTCCTTAGCTTCCTTGTTAGCGACGTTCGCTTACTCGGCCTTCTCTTCTGACTTGTCGGGCTCCCTTAAGCGAATATGAGCACTAAAGCAGTTCAACTCTCCGGCTGCTTCGATTATACTTTTGTATAATCAAGTCCCCTCCATGGGACTCACTGGTACTTACAATCTGACTTCTCCCTCAGTGGTACATAACTCTCATATGCTAATGACCAAGGCTTTCATCTGATGTAAGCTTTGATGCACATACACGGAAGACCCGCCTCTGTGGTACCATGGCATTCACCCCTTGAATCCATAGCCCTTCTTACCGTTGCATTGTTCACCAAAGTGGAGCTCCCAGCAGCTCCTGATCATTCACAAAATTACGTTCCTCTCCATGGGACTCATTAGTACTTGCACTTGGGTTTCTTTTTCGGTGGTATACAGCCCCCATATGCTGATGACTAAGGCTTTCATCCAATGCAAGCTCCGATGCATACACGAAGATCTGCCTCTGCAGTACTATAACATTCACTCCTTGAATCCATAGCCCTTCTTGTTGTTGTGCCGTATACCAAAGTAGAGTTTCCGGTAACTCCTGATCATACCTCCGCATGATCTTATCCTTCATGGGACACGATCGTCTGTGTTGTATTGCCACAAACTATTCCACCATGATCTGTTACACCATGTCGCCTCCTGGTGACACCTCTATTGCATACAAATTCTCGTGTGATGAACTCGGACTATAACCTCTCTACGTGTGGCCTCTGCCAACACATCGTAGGGCCTCCACCATCTCTGATTTTTAGTTCACTCCCTTGGCAATTGACCTTCGTCCACCCACTCTTGGGTTACACCTGGATGAAGCATAGCTCTAGGACAGTCTGTCGCCTAGTAGCTCATGAAGTTTCCCTAACTTCGCTAGAATTAGTGCACCATTGTTTGGATCCTAGGCCTCTATCCCCTACTAGCATAATCTCTACTATGCATCACTTGTTCCTGACAACTCGAATAACAACACTATAGCATATTCTTCAAGAGTACCTGCCTCTGTGTCCTCTTGCCCCGTGCTAAGGTCTCTTGATCCCAACTTTGCCTCTGCAAGTTGAATCACCTCAGTTACTTCGTTAAATACATCTCAGAGGTAAAGTGCATATGCCTTGAAGCTCCCTTCACCTTTGGCATAATGCAAGATAAGCCCCATCAGAATGAAGAACCCATGGAACGACATGATCCCACTCTTGCCTCTCCAAGAGTTCATACCCTTGACCTCTATCCTAGGAAAGTTGTGTGCCTCCACTCCATATTTCATCTTCTATGTCGACTCTCTTCATGCGAATTAGATACTTCACTGAGTTCCACCTAAGTCGCTCCGCTCCTCGATTTGCATTGAGTTGATAGTGGCCCTCGCGTCCACCATTCCATGGGTTAGCCCTTCGTTGAGTTCGATTTCTGCATCGACTCTAAGTGTGTCTTCATATGATGTTGTCTTGGATTGCTCCCCCACTTGATCTCGAAATGCATCCACCAATGCATTATCTCATTCGAGATCATGCGATGATTCCACATCACTCGCTCGGTCCATTAAGCTTTATGGAGATATTATCTTGAGAAACTCTTCCTCAATATGTGCGATTCGTTGCATATAATTCTCCCTCTAGAGAACTATGACTTATCCCTCTTGGATATGTATCCTGTTGGAGCAACTTTCCTCTTTATACACTTTCCACTAGAAGTTTCGGAGACCACTATCCCCTTTAGACTATTCCGTCTTGCTGAACAACTTGTGTCTTGTTCTGCCCCCGCAAATGCATATGCTAGATTGTGACTCTTTGCCAATACAATCTCCACTGCACCCTTCAAGGTCTAGCAATGTGCTAAACTTATTGCACCTTTCAGTCGCCTACAGATGTATCCTTTCCATGTCGAAGAGAAAGTTTTGATGCTCTATGGTGCCGAGTTCTGATTGTGCCTTGGGATGGCCATGAACACTCCGTCGTCCGTGTACAAGCCCTTGCATGAGTACTGAATCCTTCGAGTTAGCAATTCCCCTCACCTCTATGAGCTTCGCATAACTCTTTCAGTCATTACGCAACACCTCCCACTTTGCACGGTCTTATCTTTCACCAAGCACCCCGCTTTACCTTGAGCACCATCAAGTTTAGTTGCCAATGTCGAGCTATAGCTCGAACTCAACCATCCCAATCTTTGTGCGCTATGCATTCTTCTTCGCTTGCTTATCCTCATGGTGCCTCTCGCGCAAAGGGGTTGGCCATTCCTCTGAATGCCAAACCTGGATGCCCGCTCCTCTAAGCAACTCCTTTCCCTACATCTCGATGTCCGTTTTCCCCCAAACGGTTATACATGCTGGCTGTCCTCCATACAGCCCAGCTAGGTCCCCCACGTTTGTATGATGAGTGTTTTCGCATATGCTTGTCCCGCTCTGATACCACATTATTACGGGCTTAGCTGATTTTTCCTAAGCCGTGCGGCACCCATGCATATCCGTTCACAAGGGTCAGCCCTCTCTGAGATCTCCTAGAGTCCCTTGGACTTAAAAAAGAGAAAACGAGCCAGAAGAAGCAATTCTCACGGGATCCAACAAGCAACTGCTCAAGCAAACACTTTATAAAGCTAGATACAAATTACACCCATGGACATTACAAAATCAGAGAGGTCGCACACAAAGGATAATGGTCCATTACAGACCGAAGTCCCCACAAGTGCTTACAAAATACACTCATATTTACAAGCCAAAATTGACCACAAAGTAAACCAAAATAGGGCTGTTAAGCCTACTGCAAGCCCGCTACTTGCTGTACACGGTATGTACACAAACCGAAGGACATGGACAAACATGAGCATTTCATCGAATATCTTGTTTATATTGTTGTCCATGACACGACGCTGTCATGGTAAGCTCCCAATCACCTTCAGCAAGCTCCCGGTGAACTCCCAACAAGCTTCCGATACCTTGAATAAGCTTCCGGTAAGTCTCTCGATGAGTACCCACTGCATCGTCTAAACCCCAACCTGATGCCCGGACTTGACTTTGGCACACATATGATTATAATTCTCTCTCTGTCGTAGTTAATCATGCATCAATCATCTCTAATACATATGTTAGATAAATAACCTATCAATTGATTTCATCATCAAAATATGAGATTCAATAATCTCTCTCCTTTTTTATGTTGACAACTAATTGATGATGGGAGTTAAACCTTACTCCTACTAAATCCATGCTATAATCCAAATATAATAAACTTAAATTTAAAAGAACTAACCACTCTTTGAATTCAAGTACCATAACATCCATTTAAAATGATATACCATAAATTTTAAATATCTCAAAAATATCAAATCATCAATAACACATGATATAACATTAATTTTAACCAATAAATCATAAATCATTCAATTTTCAAGAATATTCTAAGAATTGCAAAATCAATACATTCGTTATACATTTGAAAATCTTCCCTTAAGTCATTAATAATTTTTCCCTTTTGTTTATCAACAAACAAGGAGAAATGCCTATGTTAAAATTTTTCTTATATGTGTCATCAATATCCATTTCTCCCCTTTTATTATCAACAAAAAGATGAAATGTATAGCTAATGATTTCAATACACATGTGTCATTGCTCTCTCTTAATAAAATAGGATATACATAATAATTTTCTCATAAAAAAATTTCTTTCCCTTTGTTATATGTATCAATTTTCATATTTATGTCATCAACACACTATTTATCCCCCTTTGTCATTAACAAAAGGAGGTAAAATAATGAGCAAATAATTTGATGATACATAAACTCATCATGTATTAAAATTTTTATATTTTTATAAAATATATAGATTGAATATTTAATACTTCATTGCTCCCCCTTAGTAAAATGTAATTTTCTCATGAAAATTTTTCTTCCCCTTTTTGTGAATAAGAAAGAAAAAGAAATGAAGGGGAGAGTGTATCAAAGATCCAAAAATTTAAAAACAAATTGTACATTCATCAAAAATTTAATATCAAAAGCCCATATCAAGCATCATAGAAGTTTATGTCATATATTTTTGTAAACATTTATTAAGATTCATGAAACAAGAATAATCTTTAAAAATATCTCATCACAAAAATTAGAATCCCCTTCTTACGTTTATTTTAACAAGAATCATTTCGAAAATGAGCTAAAAAAACTAAGAAATCTAAGAATAATTAGGAGTTACTCGTATATTTATCTTATGTAATCTTCAATAGCAAATCAAAATAGCAGATCATATTTTTCTTTTGAAGATCATATTCATGTAAATTTTATTTCTTTTTTGTAAACAAGAAAGTCCAAACAAGGAAGGGAAGTGAAAAATATCATATCACAAAAATACTCAATTTTATAGATGTAAATTCTAAAATCCAAGAAAAATCAAGAGCTACCCATGCAATTTAATTCATCTTATGCAAATTTCAAGCAAGTAGCAAATCAAGAAAATCATGCATTTTACATGCAAATTTCGATAAGAATTACAATTTATAAAGGCCAAGAAATCCAAAGAAAAATATGATGAGAAATCAAGCTTAATTAATTAAGCATTTTGCATGTGTTTTAAAATTCTAAAATTTTTTCTTAGTAAATTATTCCTCATTCAATGCTATAAGATTCATCATATCAATTTCTTCTAATCATATTAATAATTTTATCTCCCCCTTTGTTATTGTCAAAAAGAAATATGATAGTTTAATTTTTCTTTTGTATTTAAGTTCTAAATATGACAATAAGCATAAAAGGATCATGTCATTAAGGATGAAAAATCAAAATGTAATTACCAAAGATATGATTTCTTTTAAGAAATCTCTCTTTTTTTGTAAATAATAAAAAGAAGTCTTAGGTGATTAAATAATACTTTTAATAAAATAGAAGAATGATCTTGATAAAATCTCAATTATAATTATTAAGATCATAAATATGTTTTTTATTAAAAAGTGAAAATCATAGAGATTTAAATGTGATTCCCATAAAGGATATGTCAAGTCAAGAAATCAACAGAATGATAAAATAAATCTCTTTTAATTTTCAACTTATCACAAGTTTAAAGAATATTAATTTTAGTGATAAGTTATATTAAGAAGGAAGTCATAAATAATCATGTAACGAAGGATATCATTATTATCGAATCTCAGATTTTGATGATGAAATCAATTGATAGGTTATTAATCTAACATGTGTTGTTATAGTTAATTGATATAAAATTAACTACGATAGAGAAAATATGTTAATTAAAGGTTTAACCAAAGTCAAGTCCATGCATCGGGCTGGGGTTCGGACGATACGGTTGGAAACTCGCCAGGAGTGCATCAGGAGCTTACCGAGGATATCAGGAGTTGTCAGGATAGAATAAGGGAGTTCGCCGGAAGAAGACCGAGACTCGCCGAATGTCGGAGGTAGCCGAAAGGCTTGTCGGGATTTATGAAGGTCTTGAAGTAGACTTGTAGCTATTCATGATTGTAATTAATTAAGTCATAGTTAGCATCGTGCAGGTTTAACCATGACAGTAGTATGAGATACAGATCAGATATGGACCCAGGATCAAGCTTAGGCATCAGGCCAAAGTTTCGGATGATGCAGTAGAAGCTCGTTGGGCATTCACTAGGACTTCGCCGAAGGTATCGAGAAGATCGCTAGGAACATGCAGAGAGATCGCTAGAGTAAGACTGTAAGACTTGCTGTTGGAGATTCTGGAGGTTGTCAGATTACGGGAGTAAGGTCATAAGTTTGGTGGTTATGTCTTGATTGTAATCTTTAAGTCACAGGTTAAGATTGAGTCTTAAATGAGTGCAATTTGGAAGGAATCCAAATCAACTCAAAGAGACAATCAGGTCTACTATGGGGTTTAATTAAGCTAAGGTCGAGCTCAATTAGTTGACCAAGCGATTGGTCAACTGATGGTTCAAATCGGGATTGAAAAAGTGAAGAAAATCACTTTTCTGGGATTCCCGGTGGCTGAACTACCGATGGGCAATGGTTCAACCAACTATACCCAGCATTCTAGGCGATTGTCAGTGGTTGAACCTAGCTAAGTGGCTGAACCACCCTTACCTAGGAATCTAGGCACTTTTAGCGGGTAAACTGCCTAGGTCTGCAGATGAACCGCCCGTACTCAGATTTTCCAGGTATATTTGAATTTTAGCTCCAAAATTCTGAAGCCATTTGGAGCTATAAATACCCAAAGTTTTCTTGCATTCTATAATAATTTGAGGGATAAAATTATATGAAAAACTTGTGTGGATTGTAAGAAAAAGAAAAGGGGTAAGAGAGCGATCAAAGAGTTGTCATCTTGTCTTCCTTGTAAGTTCAAGTGTAAGGGTTTGGTCTTCACCCAAAGAAGATCAGTAGTAGATATTGGTGTGCCTCAAGGAGGACTCGAAAGTGGATGTAGGCTGGTTAGTGCCGAACCACTATAATTATAAGTATTCTTACTTCTTCGATTTATTACTTACAATTATAAGATTCTTAATTGATTTCAAAACACTAATAGACGCTTCCAATTTTTATTGATATTTTGAAATTAAGGCTTCAAAATCAATCACTTCACTTATGATATTATCTATCTTCTTATTCGGATTTGTTTATTCTTTTAGGTCGTCTTAAGCAAGAAGCTTAGCACTTCTGTATAAGATTCACTTGCTTAATCTAAATGAAAAGTTTCAGATTTTCTATTTGGCTTCAAGCAAAAAGTTTTTATTTAAAATGTTTATTTACTCTTGCACTAATCCCCCCAGTGTTAATTGATCCTAACAATTATCAAATCATGAATGTCAAAAGACATGATTTATTTTAACAAATCTCTTCTTAGATAAGATTGAAAGTTTTTAGAAAACTTAGGAAATCAAATAAGAAGAGTATTTATTTATAAAAATATCAAAATTTAAATATTAAGATCATGAATAAATTGCAAAGAAGAAAAGGTAGAAGATCTTCATTTTTATGTAGGAAATTTCAAGTTATCAAGTATATGGTTCATAAGAAGATTTTCAAGTTATAGTTCTGAAGTGACAAATTATGATTCATTTATATAATTTTCTTTGAATTAACTTGATTTATATAAGGATTTCAATTTGTAATATTTCAAGATATCAATATCATGATAAAATTATTCAATAAAGTTGGATAGACTCATAAATCCTTTTGAAAATATATCCAAAATCATCAAAAATCACTTTTCAAAAAATTTCAATGAAAGCAACATAGATTATTTTTCAAATAAAAATAGCTAAAGTTCTCTAATTCATTTTTGTAGTTTAGGAGATTCAACAATAATGGTATCATTTTATCTTTAGTTGAGGGTTTATAGGATTAAAATATTTTCAAGAAGAATTATTCTCTTTTTAATTGTTTCATGTGATTTGTTTCAAGAATAATTTTCAAATCAATAAATTATCACTTAAGACCAAAAATAAAATTTAATTCTAGAAGAAATCATCAAAGTCATCACTATAACACATCAAAATGATAAAACATCTTCAAAGCAAACATTCAACCTATCTCAATTTCAACTTTTAAATGAGTCTAACTCTTTACACATAGTATAAGAAGTTAACAAATTTATTTCTAAATATTTATTTATTTCATGTTCAAATTCAAAAGTAATCTATTATTTAATAACACACATTCAATCTCAATATACAACTATTCAACCATTTAAGTCAATTATTTAATAATAATAATTATAAGCTAACTTAGACAAAAACACTATAATATTTATGTCAATCAACAGTAGCCTTTTCATTTAAATCAACAAATATCTAACCCAATGATTTTGAATCATCATCAAAATCTCATTTTCATAAATTTCAATATAAATAATTTTTAATTATCAATAACTAAGGTTCTTTAGTTCTAGTTTATTTTCATACTAGTATCCTCTAATCATGTATTATTAAGATTAATTATATAATTAAAATATAATTAATATTAATGAATCATTATGAGATTTCTTATTAATAAACAATTCAAATATTTTTTCTTATTATTGTTGCTTAGGCTAGTGAGCTTGAAAGGGGTGCTAAATCTCAAGTCATTTGATTTGAATATCCACTATCAAGGTACCATTTGGTGCTTCTAGTCTTACTTTGGTAACAAACCTACAAGAATGATTTAGGTGCCTATTTTACATTGGAACCTATATGAATAACTTTATCTATCTTGTCTATTGGTTTTTAGTTGTTTATGGTTCCTTTAGGAACCCAAGCTAATTTGTGTGGACTATATTTTTTATATAAACAATTGTAGACCTTATGTCCTAATTTTCTATAAAAATTATATTTAATTTTAGATGGTAAGTTAAAAGTGGATCTTTTAACAAAAATTATTGGCTTTTGTTGAGTGTTGCCAATAAAGCCTATAACTCTTTTTATATTAACATGACCCTTATTGGAAATGATCATGTTTAGGGATTTATTCCTTATTTCAAAATTTTCTAATGTTTGTTTTAGCATAACGTTTTCCTTTTCAACATTTTCTAGCATTTCACATTTAAAGCAAAGATTATGTAGTAGTAATATTATGTATTTGATCAAATCTACTAACTAAATAATCATGTTCCTTTTAAGTGACTTATAAGATTTACTAATTTTTCTAAATTCATCAAATAATTCATGAAACATATGTAGCAATTCAGTAAAAGAAATACTTGAATATTCACTGACCTCGTCTTGGATGGCCATACGAGCATAGTTGGCAACATCTTTTTTGACGTGGTCTTCTTCATCTGATGAGCAGCTCGACTTCTTACATTGATAGTAAGAAGTTTTGTCTATTTTAAGTTTTTTGTTCATATTCATTAAAATTTTTAATTCTTTTCTCAAGAGTTCAAGTTCAAGGTTTTTATTACTCGAGGAGTCATATGTCATTCTCAGTTCATAATCCTTTATGTTCTTTGGAAGATTTTATTCTTGTGTTCTCAAAATCCTTTCCTTCCTATTCTTTGGAAGGTGTTCTTCAAGTTTATGTTTACATATCATTTCATTTAATGATTCATTTGATTTAGTTGTGGTTTTATATGTGATTTTTAATTTGTGCCACATATTAAAAGCTGAATCACAAGAAGAAATCCGATCAGACTCGTTTTTATCAAGTGCATAAAACAAAGCATTTATAGGTTTGGCATTTAAAGAAAATATATATTTTTCATGATCATTCTAATCACTTATTTGATTGGATGACTTCTTAAAACTATTTTCGATAATACACCATAAATCAAAGTCTACAGAAATCAAGAAAATACGTATTCAAATTTTTCAAGAGGTGTAGTCCATCCTATTGAACATAGGAGGACTTGTGATGCATGGACCCTCGTTAATGTCAAACAAAGCCATTTACTCAAATGGGTGTTAGTCTAATAAGTAAAATATTACAATGATATTAATTATTGCAAGATTAATCATGCTCGTTTAAAAACCTTTACTTTCGGAAAGTGAAGAAGAAAAAGCAGAAGCTTCTTTTTATATTTTGATAAAATCGATTTGAAGGAAGTAAAGAGATTGAAGCTAGATTTTAACTATAAGCAAATTTAGAGCAATAAAGAGTAAAAATTAAAGCAAATAAAGATACTTACAATTATAGTGGTTCGACTTCAACCTAGCCTAGGTTCACTCCCGAGTCCTCTTCTCGAAGGCCCACCAGCATCTATTATCAATCTTTTTTGGGTAAAGATCAAACCCTTACAGGTTCCTCTATCCTTTTATTAGACTTAGGAGATGAACCTTACAACCTTATAAGGGAGATTTACAAGTATTACAAGACTTTCCTCACTCCCCTACCCTTTTTCTTTTTCTTACAAGTTTAGCACATAATTTTTTCTCAGACTTTCTAGCCCAAAATTATTGTGCTAAATGCAAGAATTTTGGGGTATTTATAGACCCCAATTGGCTTTAGAATTTGGATCTAAAATTTAAATATATCTAAAAAATTCGGATACGGATGGTACAACTATCGGTGCCGGTGGTACAATCGCCAAAAGCTACTTGGAAACCTGGGCGGCAGCGATACAACCACCGACCTAGGTGGTACAATTATCAAAAATCTCGTAAAAGTACCTTTCTCCATACTTTTGCATACCTGACTTGTACCTTCAATTAACCATTTTTTATGTCAACTAATTGAGCCCAATCAATCCCCATAGTGGACTCGGTTTGCCTCACTTGAGTTAATTTATATTCCTTCCAAGTCTAACTCAAGTATAACTCAAACTTAAATTGATGCTAACTATGACTTAATCAATTACAATCATGTGACCATCAAGTCCAACAAGACCCTCCTGACATATGGTAAGCTTTTTGGTAACCTACGATAATCTTCTGGCAAGTATCTTGTCTTCTTCCGATTAACTCCCGAAGCCATCCTAGCAAGCTCCCGATCACCTTCAGTAAGCTTCCGGTGAACTCCCAACAAGCTTTCGATACCTTTGGCAAGTTTCTGGCAAGCCTCCGATCCCTTCAGCAAGCTCCCGACGAACTCTCAGCAAACTCTTGGCAAGCTTCTGATACCTTTGGCAAGCTTCTGGAGAGTTCCCATTGCATCGTCTGATCCCTAACCCGATGCTTAGACTTGACTTTGGCACACATCTGATTGTAATTCTCTCTTTGTCGTAGTTAATCCTGCATCAATTATCTCTAACACACATGTTAGATAAATAATTCATCAATTGATTTCATCATCAAAATATGAGATATAAGAAGTAGCTCATCCTCAAGACCAATAGTCTCGTTAAGGTTACCAATTTAGTCATTCTTGAAGGGTTAAAGAAACAAGTTGTTAAAGCACAAGGCACTTAGGTAGATGAGCTACTGAGTATCTTTTGGGCTTCACATATGTTCTTTTCATGAACTCTAAATCTCGAAGAATCCTTGGGTGTGGGAATGACTCTCTTAACAAGTGGAGATCAAAACCTCCTCTACATTTAGGTTGTCTAAGAATAGAGCACCAACCTCCTTGACCATTTGGCGGTTGTGAGATCGAGAAGAGCTAATGTGAGAAAGGAAAGACATCCTGACCTACAAAGGAAAAATAAGCTCTTCAGGACTAAGGTGTGAAAGAGATAATATGCTTAAAGGATGGGACACCTAGGAAGTGATTGACGCACCTAGAGATAGGATAGTCAGGAATTGATTCACCTTCAAGAAGAGGATCAAAGACCAACTTGCCTTGAAGAGGAGGCTCAAAGTGTAAGACAAAATGTATCTAAGACACATAAGTCAAGAAAACTCGACGCGTGTGAGAAAAATCCATCACAACAAATAGCACAAGGTAAGATATATCCGAGGTATATGGGTTAGAGAAGTCTGATCCACATGAGAAAAAAACCTACTATAGCAGGAGGCATAAGGCGAAGTGTTCACCCGACGCTTGAAGGTCATTGATTCAAGGCATAAGTTGAGCACAAGACAAGCATCCTCATCCTATCGATGATTCGCTCAATGCATGAAGGCCAAGCATCCCTAACCCCTATCAGCACTTACTAGACTTGTGGAGGTCATGCATCCTCGACCCACGGAGGTTGACACTCAAAGGCTGTCGATTCAGGTTGGGCGTATATAGGTGGAGCATCCTTGACTCCCATTAGTGATTCTCGTGACTTGTTAAGGTCTAGCATCCATGACCCCCATCAATGTTCACCAGACGCATGAAGGTGGGGCATCCCTAACCCTCGTAGGTCATCGCTTGGAGGTCGACACTTCAAGGCACAAGTCAAGCATCCCTAATCCCTCTTATTGTTCATTTGATGCACAAAGATCGGACATCCTCGATCCCATCAGTGTTCACATGACACACAAAGGTCGGGCATCCTCGAGCCCCATTGGCATTCGCATGATGTAGGGAGGTCAAGCATCCTTGGTCCTCCATGACATTCTCCCGAGATGCAGATGTTGATGATTCAAGGTTTAGGTCGGGCATCCCCAACCCTCGTCGACATTCGCTTAACACATAAAGGTCGAGCACCCTCAACCCCCGTCATTATTCACTCAATGCAAGGAGCAGAAGTACTAATAAAAAAAAGCATAAGCTTAACATGTTGAATAAATAAGATATTGCACTTCAAGTCCCTCCTCTAAGAGTCGTTGAAGCATGTCTTGGGGGAGATGGGAGGAACAACTTATATAGAGGATATCATCAGCTATTTACCATCTGACACGTGCCTTTACGAGGTATTTAGATTGGAAGAAAGAGATAAAAACTATCCTTCATCGGATTGCTCATGTGGACAAGAATCTAAGGTAATCGATTACAAGCTATCTCACCATTATCTTCCATATGGAGAAAGGGCCAAGAAGAGGTTGTTAGATGCAATTAAGGGCTACCTCCAATGGAAAATTTCATAAAATATTTGACACATTTATTGGTGTAGTGTAAAAGGTGGATCACTTTTGACCACTTGGAAGCACTTGCACCTATCTCAGGCTACTAACTTTAACATCGAAGGGACCAAATTGGAAAACCTCTTATGACCTTAATCTTCGATGGTAATTATAGATTACCCCATGTAGTTAATCATGATTAGCATCTTGGTCCCTACACTAATAAAGGTGAAACATTTAGTCCCAATTCTCCTTACGTCGTTAAATTCATGTTATCATATGCAAAAAATGTAAATGAAAAGGATAAAAATATAATTTTATTATCTTTTAAATTATTAATTTATGTAAACTTTTTGCCTCTAATCGATTTCATCTTCTCCTTCTCTTTCCAAATTGTTCATCTGTCACCCGCACTACACCCACATGACTTTCTTCTTGGGCAAGGACTTGGAGATCCTCTTCACGGGTTGGCCTGGCACCAAGGACGGCTTGTATGCCCTCAGTCTCATTGTCATCTTTGTCTTCTCCTCCTTCCTCGAGTGGCACCACCATTATCACCTCGCTAGGGTAGGAGCTGACCACATCGATAAGGGGCTTGCCCAGACAGCGCTACACACGCTGCACGTCGGCCTTGCCTACCTCATGATGTTCACTGGAATATTGTTCAATGGCGGCATGCTAATCGTTATCATTGTTGGGCATGCCCTTGGGTTCCTGTTCTTTGACAGCATGACATGTTAGAAGAGCCACTACAACTGACTGACCGTGACACATGTTAGAAGAGCCACTACAACTGACTGACCGTGACAAGGGCGATCTTTCGCACAAGTGATGTGAGTTTAAAGTCTCATGAAGCCTTGTATCCTAATAAGCCTTACTTGTATAAGTTGTGACAGAAGCTTTCTTGGCATTTGAATCATCTATCAAAAATCTCTTTGTATCCATCATGCATTTGTGATGAAGAAGAATGATTGGTGGCTTGTTACCAATTAATACTTTAACAACATTCTTTCATGATTCTAAAATAATACACAAGCTATTACATTTGTTGAAATCTGTAAATATTGCGATTGCTTTAGAATTAAACATTTTGTTAATGTTTATCTACGCTAATGTTTATCTACAATCGTCAAGAAGAAAAAGGGTACTATTCTCCCTTTTCTTCATAGTAGATTCCTAATATAGGGATCATGTTTCATGTCCTGTAGTCCAATCAAGAGAAGTAGCCAATGTCACTTTTGAGATGATTTTATCATCCACTTTTCAGCTTAACTGCATATTGAACAAGCTAGGTTTTATCTCTGGATTGCTTTTTGGTTCCATCATCCACTCTTTCGCATAAAGTGAACTCAATGATTGAACACTTATTAAAAATTACACGATCTCTCAACCTGCATGCAATATCTTTCTCCTAGTACGAACGAGCGACGAGGAGGAAGGTGTGGCAGGTGACAGTCGAGCAGTTTGAAAAGAGAAAATCGATTAGAGTGAAAAGTTTATATAAAATTAATAATATAAAAAATAACAAAATTATATTTTATTTATTTATTTATTTATTTGTATGTGATAACATGTGTGATTTTTCAATCGATGAAGTTAATGATATAAAGAGAATTGAGGTTAAATGTTTCGTGTAGGGATCCCAATAATACCTTTTAAAGTCTAGGGACTTAGATGCTAATCATAATTAACTACATGGGTAATTTATAATTATCCCTAATTTTTATGCAAGTGATGCCTCAAGATATCTATGTTTTCATCTCAAAGCATCTTGTATCATCACATCTCATATCTATAAAAAAAATCACCTCTTTTTTATCTTTGAATTAAAGTCCATGTTTTTACAACACTAAATGTATTTTAACTAAAAAATTCATATCTTCTTAGTAGGGCCATAAGTGATAAAAAAAAAATCCTTCATCATGTACGAACCTTAAAAAAATCATAAAAAAATCTTTTATATATATATATATATATATATATCAATAATATGTCCAAAAGTATCCTCTACTAATTTAATTGGAAACTCGCAATTGAGCTACTACTAATAAGAACCAAACTTGGAACTATAGGACTAAATACAAAAATACAAAATGGAGCAGGTACTTCTTAGACTGTAGCTATTGATCTGAATCTCCGCTTTGACTCTTCCGTTCCTCACTTATAGCCTTGCTTCCTATAGGCGTTTATGTTGGCATAAAAACTGTAATTATGCAAATTATTATGTAAAAAAACTATTATACCAGGATTTAAAATCAAATAATATGAGATCTGTTTACGATATGTACCTTTAGATGCCATCTGATTGAGATCCAAGATCTTCAAGAACACCGCCCGTCGGCTCTGAATAACGTCGAATATCGATCTACAAGGAGAACTAGAATAGATCTAGACCCCTTCTTCTCACTTCCTATCCTTTTACAGGACCACTGTAATTGATGGTTTTGGGGAGATCGAGAGAATAACCCTAATCTCTCTAACTCTATTCCCTCTTGTTGTTCTATGTCTTTCCGTGCTTTAGGTTTATAGTAGGTCATGTCTATTTATAGACGAGAGCAGAGGGTCTAGGATAAGTTATTAGGAGAGTTTCTTCCATCAAGGACATCCCATAAATATCCTAATATAATATGAACTTTATTTAATATTTACTAATATCTTTTATCAGAATCCAAATAATCTATAATGTATCTTATTCAATTAATAAAGGGCCACATAATCTTACATTCTCCCACTTAACCCATTAATTGATAAGATATAAAAGATATCCAAAATCAAAATAAATAAAATAAAATTTATTTAAAAATAATTTTATATAATTGGATTCTGAAAATTTTGAAAAGTATTTTATACATGACCATGATTTTAAAAAATAAGCTAATAAGTCCAATAAGCACAATAAAACTATATTCAGTCCAACTATCAATGTGAGTCATAGTGGTTGTATGTCATCAATGCCACACTTCCTTCTACGTACTACAACATTGTTAGTCTTTCTTTATATAGTCTATAATGACCCCTGTAATTTGTCTTATCAAGATAATCTTGTTTCTTGTATTCAACCATAATATGCATAATCATAAAAACAAATATGATAGCAGAAACAAATAATTTTAATTATGCAAAATAAATATCAATAATAGCATCCACTTAAACATGCATCACTATATCCTTTATGACTTGCTCACAAGCCCCAATTAAAAATGGTATGATGCACTGCAAAGCTTTAGTAAATGGATCAACAATCATCATAGCAGTGCTCAAATTTTTAATTGACATTTGTTATTTCTGGACTCTTTCTCTAACCACCAAGTACTTTATCTCAATGTGCTTGGAATCACTAGAATACTTGTCATTCTTAGAGAAGAAAACTGCTGTAGTATTATCACAAAATATCTTCAACGGCTTGGCAATTGAGTCGACCACAGCAAGTCCTGAGATAAAATTTTATAGCCAAAAAACTTGATTTGTGGCCTCAAAGTATGCCAAAAATTCAGCTTCCATAATATATGATGTAATAAGTGATTATTTTATACTTTTCCAAGAAATTGCCCCACCAGTCAACATCAACACAAATCCTAAAATAAATTTTTTATTATCGAGGTAATTTACAAAATTAGCATCTGAATATCCCGTTACTTCAAGATAATCTGATTTTCTATATGTAAGCATATAATCTTTTGTCTCTTACATATATCTCATTACTTTCTTTGCATCTTTCCAATGTTCTATTCTTGGATTACTCTGGTATCTACCCAACATTACCACTACAAAAATGATATCTGGCCTTATACAGATTTGAGCATATAATAGACTTCCAATTACGCACCCATAAGGAATATTCTTCATTTGATCCTTTCTAAGTCATTTTTCGGGCACTGGTTTTGATTGAATTTTTTACCTCTAGTAATAGGTGTATCATTAGCTTTACAAAGCTGCATATTAAACATTTTCAAGATATGATTAATATAACCTTTCTGAGACAGTCCTAACAAACCTTGAGATCTGTCCCTGAATATCTCAATGCCAATAACATAGGATGCCTCATTAATATCAACCATCTTAAAGTTATTGTTGAGAAATATCTTGGTTTCGTGCAACAAACCAAGATCACTACTGGCAAGCAATATATCATCCACATATAAGACCAATATAGTAAACTTACTCCCACTAACCTTCATATATATACACTGATCAATAGTATTTTTCTTAAATCCGAATGAAGTAATGGTATCATGAAACTTTATGTACCATTGTCTGGAAGCTTGTTTAAGGCCATAAATAGATTTCTTAAGTTTGTAAGCCCAACTTTCCTTTCCCTTTTCTATAAATCCTTCAGGTTATTCTATATAGATTTTCTCATCTAGATTCCCATTCAGAAATGTTATTTTTCACATCCATTTGATGTAACTCAAGATCGTAATGAGCTACTAATGCTATGATGATTCTCAATAAGTCCTTTCGAGAAACTGGAGAAAATGTCTCATGGTAGTCAATGCCTTATTTATGAGAAAAATCTTTGATCATAAGTCTGGCTTTATATCATTCGATATTGCCCACCGAGTCATATTTAGCCTTAAAGACTCATTTACAACTGACTCTTTTATAATTATTGGGTAATTCAACGAGTTTCCAAACACCATTCTGGTCCATTGATTTTAACTTATCTCTCATTGCATCATACCATTTTTCAGAATTATTACTTTATATGGCTTGAGAAAATGATAAGGGGTCTCTTTTCATTCCTATATCAAAATCTGATTCTTGTAGATATACCACATAATCGTTAAAAATGACATGTTTCCTTTTTCTTTGAGATCTTCTCAAATCTGCCAATTATGATTGTTATACAAGACTATCAGCGGCGACATTAACATTATGTGAGAATTTATCAATGTTATTTTGTTGTTCACCCTTATCAATTCTCTTATTGATTTAAGGAACAATAATTTCTCGAATAGGGGATAATATAGGAGAAGAAGCCTGAATCTTCTCAATATCCAAATTAATCCTTTGAGACTTTTGACTCCCACTGATTTCGTCATTTTCTAAGAATTTTGTATTACTAGATTCTACTATTCTTATATTATGATTAGGACAATAAAAATCTGTATCCCTTGGATCTTTCTGGGTAACTAATAAAATATCCAAAAATTATTCTTGGATCAAATTTCTTTTCATGTGGATTGAATACTCTTATCTCTATAGGACACCCCCAAATATGTAAATGTCTTGGGTTTCCTACCAGTCTATAACTTAAATAGAGTTAATGAAACTAACTTACTAGAAAACATGTTCAGGATATATATAATTGTCCTAAGAGCATCACCCCACATTGACTCAGGTATAGAGGAATAACTCATCATGCTCCTAACCATATCCATAAGAGTACGATTTCGCCTTTTAGCAACATCATTATGCTATGACACACCTGGTAATGTATATTGAGCATAAATATCCCGTTATTCTAGGAATCTAGCAAAAGGACCAACATTCTGATCGGATTCATCATATCTATCATAAAATTCACCACCCTTGTCAGATCTGATAATTTTAACTTTTCTATCTAATTGTCTCTCAACCTCATTTATATACATTTCAAGAATATTAACAGCCTAAGACTTTTCATGTATTAGATAAATATAGTCATATCTGGACAGGTCATCTATAAATGTGATGAAATGCCTTTTTCTACTAAAATAGGGAATATGAAGTGGTCTGCAGGTATCAGTATGAATAATTTTAATAAATTATTTACTTTTTGTGGTATTTTTCTTTGTATGCTTAGTTTGCTTTCCTTTAATTTAGGTATCAGTGAAGCCTAAATTTTTCAAAATATTATCCTTTACTAATCTTTTAATTTTTTTCTTGGAGATATGCCCCAAATGTCTATGCCACAATATAGAAGATTTTTCATTATTGGAATTGTGTTTCATTCCAATACTTGATTGTGGGGTCAATAATATATTTATAAACTCAAGATTCAAATTAATTCTGTATAAACCATCACATAAAATTTTAGAATCAATTTTTATTAAATCATAAAATATACTGAATTTACCATTAACAAAAGAAACATAATATCCTAACTCATCAATTTTAGACAGAGAAATTAAATTTCTAGAAATTGTAGGAACAAAACATGTGTCTGTCATATTCATCAGATGACCCGTCTCTAGGCGTAAGCAATAAGTCCCTACTGATACCACCTTTGCTTTGAGATGATTTCCCATAATTATGAATATTTCATATTCTTTTGATTTTCAGATTGAAAGGAATCCCTGCATATTATTAGTAACATAAGTTGAAGTGCCAGAATCAATTCACCATGCATTAGAAGGAACTTCTACAATGTTCGATTCAAAATATACAAAGGTTAAGTTTATACCTTTCTTTTTGAACCAAGTCATACGTTTAATACAATCCTTCTTTACATGTCTTTTTTTGCCACAAAAAAAATACTTTACTGTAATAGCTTTCTTTTCAATAGTTTGTCTAACACTTTTAGACCCAACAAATTTCTTCGATGGATGATGCTTCGATTTTATTTTTTTCTTACTAACTCCTTGAGTAGTTGTTAGTATATTATATAAACTTTCCTGCCTTAATCTTAATTCTTCCTGAACACACATACTAGTTAACTCATTCAAGTCCCACTTATCTTTATTTGTATTGTAGTGAATCTTGAATGGGCCAAACTAAGAAGAAAGAGAATTAAAAATGAACTGCACAAAGAAAGATTTATCAACATTCATTCCCAATGCCTTCAGTTTTGTAGCTTTGTCAGCCATATTGAGGATGTGATCCTGAACTCCTTGAGTACCATCATACTGAGTTGTAGTCAGTTCTTTCACTAATGTACCAGCCAATGACTTATCAAGAGATTTAAATCTATCTTCAATAACCCTTAAATATTCACGTGCGCTAGATGTAAATGGTAATGAAGTCTTTATATTATTTACAATTGTCATCCTTATGAACATTAAACTGAGCTTATCAGATCTTTTCTAAGCCTTCATTTCATTGAGTCGTTCCATAATACTTTTGTCAGTTAATTCTATGGGCTTTTCAAAAAGCAATGCCAAGTCAAAATCTAATACGCCCAATGTAAATTGTACATGCTCTAACCATTCTGAATAATTTGATCCAGAGAGTATAGGGACACTAGAAGCATGAGAATGTATGGATGAGAATACCACTACAAAATATAAAATAACATTAATGCTTTGAGTTTTACCAAAATATAATGAACTATTAATATCATCAATATTTAACCTTTGAGTAAAAATATTGACATATCTAATATTTACTCAAGATCATTTATGGAGAAATGATGCCATCCTTATGGAATACTTTTGCTACATTTGGGCATACAATTCTAAACTGTAATAATATCCAAAACAGTATCATCCTACCCCATCACATAATTATTTGAAATAGATTATCTTTTGGGATTATCTAAATCTCCTAATTATGCATGTAATTTTGAATATTATTTCATTAATGTCATTGAGGACTTGTTCCATAATATAATTTTATAAATCATTAATCTAGGCCACTTTGGTGACTACAAGATCAATGCAATAATATAAAATATAAATTAAATTGTCTTATGAATGATAATATTTTAATTGTATTTCATATCCTATAAGTCTACCATCCCAAGCTACTTTGGCAGCTACCGATCAAGTATAACTTAAACCGATCAGGTATAACTTAAAGAGATAAACTACAAATAGTATTCATCAAGTTTATTTGAACTAATTTATACTGTAATAGTTTAATAATAGAATAATAACCATAATAATTATTGAATATTTAATCAGTAGGAAAAAAACTCATATGATAACTGTAATCATGATAATACATAAATCATGCATTTATGTAAATATTATTTCACAGTTACTTACATTTACATGTGAATAACTGAATAAATATCTAAAAAATAATAATTAGATTTAACACATGTAATTAATAATTCATATGAGAAAACTATAAAAACTAATAATTTATAATCTTTTTAAAATTAAATTAATTAATTTTATTTAATTGGAGAAGCCCATAAGTCCAATTAAATAAATTGATCAAAATAAAATATAATCAATGAATAATCAAAATATATTCATGATTAACTTTTATTAGATTATATATTGATCAATTTTATAATTGAAAAAATAAACCATAATTTCTTAATTCTACAATGGTAGAATTATAATTTTAAAAGAATATAAAAGAATTATAGAATTTTTAAATGGGTAAAAATGTTATAGGATTAATAAAACATAGGAAGGGTAAAATTATAAACAATCTTATTCAACGGAAGGATAAAACTATAATTTTGGTGAATGATAAAACGATAATTTAAGCCTAATGGCAAAACTGTAATTTTTTACTTAGGCAAAACTATAATTTTTCATTCAATGGCAAAACTATAATTTTTTTTAAGAAAGCCCTAATTTTTCCCCTTCTGTTGTCGTCGCCAACAAGATGGCTGCGCCACGCGGCGATCTCGTGTCGTTGTGACGCGATCACTGCACGCTACGGCATGCGACTTCGTGTTCTTTTCGCCGCGACCGCCACTTGACGCATGCCGTCGCTCGTGGTAGACCGTGTGCGGCCGCCGCCACGCATGACCGATTGGGCTAGCAGGATCGTCATCTTCGGCGACATGTCGCTGATCGCGCAGTATATTCAACAAAAAAACATAGCAAAATTGTTGCGTCTTTTCCATGATGCACAACTACCATCAAGAATCGTTCGCAAGCAAATGACTAAAATTAATAGATAGGAAAATAAATCAATAAGATATTCATATCAACGCATCACAAACAAGAATAATAGATATAATATTTTTGATCTCAAAACCTAGGCTCTGATACCAATTGTTGGCATAAAAATTATAATTATGTAAACTATTATGTGAAAAAACTATTATGTCAGGATTGAAATCAAATAATATGAGATCTGTTTACGATGTGTACCTTTAGATGTCATCTGATTGAGATCCAATTAAATCTTTAAGAGCACTGCCTCTCGGATCTGAATAACGTCGAATATCGATCTGCAAAGAGAACTAAAATAGATCTAGACCCCTTCTCCTCTCTTCCTATCCTTTCATAGGACCATTGTAATTGATGATTTTGGGGAGATCGAGAGAATAACCATAATCTATCTAACTATATTCCCTATTGTCGTTCTGTGCCTTTCCGTGTATTGGGTTTATAGTAGGTCATGTCTATTTATAAGCGAGAGTAGAGGGTCTAGAATAAGTAATTAGGAGAGTTCCTTCCATCAAGGGCATCTCCTAAAATATCTCAATATAATATATATTTTATTTAATATTATCTAATATCTTTTATCAGAATCTAAATAATTTATAATATATCTTATTCAATTAATAAAGGATCACATAATCTTACAACTTTATCTGGCCACTCTCACAATAATTGTTGATCCTCGCCGCCTTTGGGTGTCAAACTCATTACTCTTATTGGCCGACTCATCACCTCAAAGCTAACAAAGGAAATAAAGACTCATCTCAGAGCAAAGGCATATAGGGAGAAACTAGATCGGTAAGCTCTTCTCTTACAACTCGACCAAGGTAAGATCTATATATGAATTTGAAGACCTCTTTTTGGGAACTGGAACTTACTACAGTACCATAATACTCTTACAACAACAACGGTAGCAATCATACAAAAACCTCTACTCCCCTTGATACATGTTATCGCTATATAGTAGAGTAGGGTTGGTTTCATCCCTTAATGTAGATATCAATAACCTAATATGAAATGATAACATACATATCAATTGGTTATGAAACTAATGTATTAGAATAATAATAATAATTCTTATTAAGTAAATAAAATCATTCATCAGTTATATACAATATATTTTGATGATATATATAATAATTAAATAATAAAGACATATATCACACCGATAGTGCACTCTTCCAATAATAGATTGAGAGTTTATATGATGGATTACTCCTAACAACAGATGAATAGAACCCATATTACACTCCAAATAAAGAATGATCTTACTAATAATAAATAAAGGAATCATCTGACTATCATATATGATAGGCCATTAATTTTATAAAAAAATTGGCCTATCTATCCTCGGTTTAATCATAACCATTTATATTTATACATTCATTTATGCATGCATCCAAAAAGTAGTATGATAGAGATCATACTTGATATATGACCTGCTATATTATGTTCATTGGTGGCTCTACACTGCAATAAACTCATATTACACTCCAAATAAAGAATGGAGTGATATCTCTTACTCGACCATGTGGGGATATGGTCTTACTAATAACAAATAGAGGAACCATCTGATTGTCATATATGATAGGCCATTAATTTTATAAAAAGATTGGCATGTCTATCCTCGGTAGGGATACGTAGTTAATCATAACCATTTATATTCATACATTCATTCATGCATGTATCCAAAAAGTAGTATGATAGAGATCATACTTGTTGTATGACCTGTTAGATTATGTTCATTGGTGGCTCGCAATGGACTCATAGCTCCTTTCACATGTTACACTTGTAACGTAAACCACTCAACATACTCACATGATAATAATCATATCAATATTATTATTAATTAAAAATTAATAATTATTTCTAAATAATATCATCAGATAAAACTTTTAAGTTCATTAAATTATAAAAACATGAGACATCAATCTCTTAATAGTCTTCAAGTAACTAAAATCTTAAGTGGAATAGCCTAGTTAACTTGAACCAAACTTAATTTAATTAAGACTTAATGGAACTAACCTTAAATCCTTATATAACTAGTTTAAAATCACCATCTAATTTAAATTTGATCAAGTAGGTTTAAACTAATTTAGTAGGTTTGGAATCACTCTGAATTGACTTGAATCGATCAAGCCTATCTGACTTAGTAAACTAATAAGCTTAAACCAATAAGGAAGAAGAAATTGGACTATTAGCATAATTTTAGTCCAAATCGAACCGACCCACCTGAGCCTTGGATAGGTCATGTGCATCGCATATGCTTGTCCCAAGTAGTAGGCTAGGTTGAGATACAACATGCTAGATAGAGAGGTGACGATGTGTCTAGCAACAATCTCATAGTTGCACAACCCAAACTTCACAAGCTGAGCTAAGCCTCACTCACGAGTTGGGCTAAGTCTTACCACTAAACTAGGTCATACTAGCTTATAAGTTAGGCCATGCCTAATTGCATGGATTGAGCTATGTATGATCATATAGGTTAGGTCGTGCATGACCATATAAGTTGAATCATACTTGGCCAATATGAAATGGTTCATACTTGGCCACATGTTTTGCGTTATACTTAGCTTCATGTGCTAAATCGTACTTAACCACATAGGTTAAGTCATGTCTAACCATATAGCCAGAATTATACTTGGTCACATGTATTGGATCATATTTGACTATATAAGTTGAGTCTTACTTGGATGCATAAGGTGGGTCGTGCTTGGTTACATGCATTGGGTTATACTTGATTATATAAACTGAGTCGTACTTGGCTACATAAGCTGGGTAATTCTTGGTCATATGGGTTGCATCGTTATTGCCCACATGGGCTATGCCATACCTAATCACATAGATTATACCATATCTAGCTATATGGGCAAGGTTATGCATGATCACATGTGCTAGGTCATACCTGGCCACATGGGTTGTTATAACCAATCAACTTAACTCAAATTAGATCTTAATTTGACCCATCTTATTAAATTAAAATTTAATTTTTAAAAAATTATAAAAAATAATTAAACCTAATTTTATTTTTTATGAATTAACTAATTTAGATTCATGATTCTAAATTTAAAGCTAGTTAAGTCATAAAACATAATTTCTTGAAACATAAAAATATATAAATAAATAAATAAATAAATATTATTAAATAAACTAATTATTCCAACATTATAATTCAATAATAATTATTTATTAATCATAAAATTTTAAAATTAAAATATTATTAAACATCATACAACTTATAATAATTTTAATATTAAATATTTTAAATTATATATAAAATTTGATAAGAAAAGAATAAGGGATAAGGATCCTCTTCTCTAAATATTCTTTCTTCAATCCTCTCAGTACTAGGCTTAAGAAGAATAAGAAAAAAAAGTTTTTTTTCGAAAAATAAAAATAATTTTATTTTATTTTACTTTCACACATAAACATATAGTTATAATATTTATTTCTTATGATTAACACACAAAAAATAGAATTTATACTATTAACTTTCTAAAAATAATATAATTTATTATAAAAAGTTAATAATGTAATTAATAAAAAATTTATGATTAAAAAATTAATTTTAATTATTTTATCTAACCATACTATACAAATAAAGAAGTTACTAATTTAAATAAAAATATTATTTATGATAATTATTTTATATTAAGATTTAAGAAAATTAAATTTTACGCATACAAATCTGAATGACGTCGGGTTCACCGGGTCTTCCCGTAACACAATCTCTATTTTTTGTTCGTCTTGAGAAAACTGTGTGTCGGGGCTTTGCATCCGACTGTGACAAATACAACTGGGTTTATTTCTCGGACACAAATCCATAGTAGTAGTAGTAGTAGGAGTAACCCGTCTAATCCTTGTGCACTGAAGGCCGAACCACCAACACAGCCCATGTCTGAAAGATCCATCCATTCATCTGAGATTTAACTCTAAACCATCAACTCCATTAAACTTTATACGAGTCCATGTCGGGGGATGCGGCCACGTATGTGTTGGACTTCATCAACACCATTAAAATTTAAACGAGTCCATGTTGTCCCGTTCGTGGCCATAAATAAATACGTTCCCTTTGCTACCTCCCCAAACGCCGTGTCACGAGCACCCCCGTCTCGCGAAACGCCATACTCTCATCTCAGCCGTCCAATCGATCTTTTCCATGTTTGTTCTAAATCCCCCGCATTCCCTCCCGTCTCTCCCATCGGACCGCAATGAGATTGAGGCTGAGATTGCCGCCGCCGCTCAGACTGCCACCCGATCGGACCAAACCTTTATTCCGTATCCGTGCCTATTCCTTCTCCTCCTCCTCTGCTGCCGCCTCTGACGACGACGCCGCCCTCCGCCGCAGCCTCTCCCTGCTCCTCTCCCCCGCCCCCTTCGACGCTGCCCTCTGCCGCGAGACCCTCTCTCGCATCTCCCCTCGCCGCCTCGAACACCTCCTCCTCGACCTCCGCTCCTCCCTCCACCCCGAACCCGCCCTTCGCTTCTTCTCCTTCGCCACCGATCACTGTGGCTTCATCTTCACCCCCCGCGCCTATGCCCTCTTCCTTCACTCCCTCTTCCGATCCAACCTCGCCTCTGCGGCTCGGGTTCTCCTACTTCGCATCCTCGACGCCCGCGCCGCCGTCCCCCTCTTCCTTGATGACCCGGATCATTGGTTCTCCGAGATCATCCACGCCCTTGCTGACACCGTCCCCTCAAGCGACTCGCCCGCGATCGACATTCTTGTCCACCTCTGCTGCACCCAGCTTCATGGCCGAGGGCTTGCCTTAATTGCCTTCAGAATCCTCATCGATCGGGGGCTCTGCCCGTCTCTGAAGACCTGCAATTTTCTTTTGGTTTCGCTGGTGAAATCCAAGAATTTAGAGGATGCTCGCATGGTTTTTGATCAAATGCAGCAGTTTGTTGCTCCTGACGTCTATTCGTACACCATACTGATTGATGCTCTCTGCAAGAGACGGAATGTTGAGGAAGCTATGGCATTGTTTTCAGATATGGAAAGGTCCGGAATTTCTGCAAGCGTTGTAACTTACAATGTTCTGATCGATGGACTTTGCAATAGAAATATGTTGAAAGAAGCATTTGCATTGAAGGCGAAGATGGTTACAAAGTCCATAAATCCAAGCATCGTAACATTTGGCATTCTCACCAATGGCTTGGTTAAATTTGATAGGTTTGGCGATGTGGAACCTGTCCTAACTGAAATGGAAGAGATTGGAATTCCACCAAATGAGGTTATTTATAATACATTGATATATGGGCACTGTAAGATGGGACGACCCACAGAGGCATTAAAGTTGAGGGATGAAATGGTGGCGAAAGGTCTAGAACCGAACTGGGTTACCTACAATACAATTGTACAAGGCTTGTGCGATGCAGGGGACATGAAGCAGGCTGAGTATATTCTTGACGAAATCCTATCAAATGGGATGGAAGTAAATGCTGGGCTGTTTGGTTCTATTATTTTCTGGCTTGTCACTAAAGAACAAAGATTAGATTGTGCAGTGAGGCTACTTGGAGAGATGCTGCTGAGGAATTTAAGGCCTAATGACTCTCTTTTGACATCTTTGATTGTTGAGCTCTGTAAGCAAGGGAAGCATCGAAACGCTATAGAGATTTGGTTCAAGATGTTGGAGAAAGGATTTGGTGTGGATATTGCAACTTCCAATGCATTAATTCATGGGCTTTGTGAGTCAGGAAACATCAAGGAAGCAATAGGGTTCCTCAAATCAATTCTTGAGAGGGGAATAGCACCGGATAGAGTGACATATAATATCTTGATATCTGGATGCTGCAAAGAAGGTAAAATCTGTGAGGGGTTTAAACTAAGGGATGACATGATCAAAAGGGGATTTAAACCAGATATTGTTACCTGTAACACTCTAATACATGGTTTATGTCGTTTAGGTAGAATGGAAGAGGCTATTGAACTTTTGAATCAACTAAAGGACGAAGATTTGGTTCCGGATCTTTTTACATGCAGTACGATTATCGACGGCTATTGCAAGGTTAAGGAAATTGATAAAGCGAAAAGCTTCCTAAAGGAGATGGGTACATGGGGTTTAGAGGCAAATGTTGTTGTCTACAACTCACTTGTGAGTGGGTTTTGCAAGAATGGCAATATTACTGGGGCTTCTAATCTTGTCGATGAAATGAAAAGTAATGGTATATTACCAAATTTTGTGACTTATAGTACCCTTATGCATGGCTTTTGCTGCACTGGATATTTAGAAGAGGCTAAAAGAATTTTTGAATTGATGAAGGAGAATGGTTTGGGCTTGAATGTGGTGACCTATACTACACTTATTGCAGGATACTGTAAGTCAGGTCAAATGGATGAAGCAATCAAGATCTACAAGGCAATGTGTGTCACTGGTGTAACCCCAAACAAGTTCACATATACAGTCTTGATACAAGGGTATGCTAAAATGGGGAATCTTGAAGCAGCATCTAAACTTCTCGATGAAATGGTGAACAATGGTATTGTTCCTGATGCTGTCACATACAATGCATTGATGTCCGGATTCTGCAAGGATGGTAGATTTGAAGAGGCTCTTAAAATATCTGAGCAACTATCTCAAAGAGGTCTGGCACTAGATGATATTGATTATACTACTTTAGTTCTGGAATAACTTATTCTTGGCATCAAAAGAATTTGCTTCTCCACCTGAAGGAGGTTCTTTCAAGCAACTTTTTTTTCATGTCCTATTCATACAACTACCTTTTAGGACAGGAAATTTCTTCTCTACCTATTTCAACTTCTAGATATATCTTACAGGGGATTGCTGATAATGTTCGAGATGTTGCTGAGATGACATATGATCTTTTTGGATCATATGCTGAATCGTCATGTGCTGCCCTTGTTGCCTCTATCTCTTCAGTTGGAGTCAACCATGATTTCCTGCAATGTGCTATCCTTTACTTATTAGCTCCATGGGCATCGAAGTTTGTTTAGTAACTACTCTCTTTGCAACTGACGGTTGGTATTGCAATTATCAGTTGGATACTCTCCCTTCGACATTCACGATTTTCAGTTTTGGGGTGACCAGAAGCAGGTCAAGAGCTAGTTGGTATCATGTTCCTTTTATTTCACTAAATGGTAAGTTTTTAAGATGATGTAATCATCAGAGATGTTCAGGGAGTTATTTTATGTGATGCAGTTGGATTATGGGCTGACTTGGTTATTGGGTTTGCCACTGAATATCATACAAGAAATGCATATAGGTAAGAAATTTGTTTTCCTATTTTTCTTAACTTGAGCTACCATGATCTGGTTTTTTTATATTGTGTCCTTTCCTTACTACTTATTTTGCAGTACTGTACAAGATGGCGCTGATTCTTGCCGGACTGGAGCAGCTACTAGTGTCATTTTCAAACTGGCTTTAGGACACAAGTCTGTCATCATCCCAATTTTTGCCACTGCTGTCAGTATATTTGTTAGATTTAGTCTTGCTGCCATGTATGGTATTGCTGTTGCTGCTTTAGGCATGCCGAGCACTATTGCTGCTGGTTTGGCCATTGATGCCTATGGGCCCACCAGTTACAATATTGCTAGAGGCATTGCTCAGATGGATGGAATGAGCACAGGATTCAGGAGAGAACAGACGCACTTGATACTGCAGGCAACACCACTGCTGCCCTAGGAAGGGTATCATAATATTATTGCTAAAATAGTTTTCTGCATTCAATTAACTGTGTTAGATCTGCTTGAAGCTTAGGGAGGTAACCCGTGCCTAGGTGGTAGTGACAAGAACAACCTTGGTATGATGTAGATTTATTTTATTTTAGATGGATTGATGCACATTCATGCTATCTGGTTTGAATATGATGTTTGCATCTATATTTTAGATTTTTTTTGTTTTTTGTTTTGTAACTGCTTATGCAGAGAGTAGCTTTGATAAAACTGCTACCCACAAGTTTCAGTGTTTTTTGTATCAGCTTTTTTGCCATGTAGAACACTACTTGAGAAAATATTTTGAGAAGAAGCTACTTTTCCAAAATTTAAAGTAAGGCTATTTGCCAAAAGTCATTCTTTATTTAGAAGAGGTCATCTGTTCCTTGTACTATTTTTGTTGATATTCTAGTTTTATCTATTGGTTGCATGTCACGAAAGTTGTGTTGTTGCAACTGCAATTGTTTGATTGTCATTATTGCTTGCTATTAAGATTGTATTCGGATTCTTACTGCTGTTCTCAATGTTTTCATTCATCTTGGGTCTTGTTTGTAATTTTCATTCATATTTTAATGCCTTTTCCCTGTGCTGTGCAATTTATTCGGCTGCCTTGGTGTCTCTCGCAGTCAAGCAGCTATTTCCACTGTGGATGTTCTGACACTTCATTAGGTTGATTGTTGGTGTGATGCTTCCTTACTGGTTCTCAGCCATGACCATGAAGAGTGTCGTTATCCAGGTGCCTCAATCAAGGAGATGATTATCCAGGTGCTCTAGTGATGCTTACACCACTGATCGTTGGAATTTTGTTTGTCATGGAAACCCTATCTGGTGTTCTTGCTGGGTCTCTTGTTTCTGGTGTTCAGGTAACAATTTGCTTGCTGATGTCACTAGCAGAATTTGTGACTCGAGGTAATGGTCGTGCTTTGTCACAGATTGTTATCTGACCCTCTTCTAGTACTGGTGGTGCATGGGACAGTGCCAAGAAGTACATTGAGGTAAAGCTACTCTTCCTTTCTCATGTTTTCTTTACGTGCTTTTGTGCTCTTGAGGTCTGTTTCTTCCGTACATTTATGACCCTTGCCTATTCAAAAGAACGGTAAATTGCAAGATTACAAAATTGTGCTTGTTTAAACTTGGTTTACATGAGGTTAGGTGTCTTAAATTGCTCATAGTTCCACATCAGAATCTGTCGCTACCTAACGCAATTATTCAAACTAATCCATTATGGCGTTGATAGGCTGGGGCATCTGACCATGCAAGGAGCCGTGGCCCTAAGGAATCTGTTCCTCACAAGGCTACTGTTATTTGTGACACCATTGGGGACCCTCTCAAGGATACATCCGGGTCGTCACCTATCAAACTAATGGCTGTGGAATTTCTGGTGTTGGCACCATTCTTTGCAACTCAAGGAAGTCTCTTGTTCAAGATCTAATTAATGAGGAAGCTCGGGGATGCTTGTTCTTTACACTGCTCAAATCTCCATCGGTTTGAATATTTGATCAGTAATTGCAACTTGTTTTTTATCCTTCATTTGCTTTTCCTGTCATAGTTTCTCTTTATCGTTATTAGTTGAAATTGTTGATATAGGTCAGCATCCATTAACCCATTGTGGGCAAGGAGGCTGACAAAATTTTCTCATGTTTGAAAATGACAATTATTGTGGTGAATTGACTGTTGTCTTACTTAAGAGTTTCGTGTCAGAACATCCACAGTGGAAACAGCTGGCTCTCCTGCATGATCTACTACTAATTTACTTATCAAATGAACAACTTACTATGCATGTATTAGATGGTAGATTGAGTACATTGATTCTTCCTAACCGGTGGGAGTTTGGTACACTTCTAGTTCATTTGGAGATCTTGATTTGTAGTAATGATGATTTTAAATAAAACAAATGTCTCTAATGTCAACTTTAATCCTTGGCAAGTTCTTCATTAATTAGACAAATTTGGTTGCATAGGGTTTTGTAAATCTGAACATCGTTAACAATAACTTTATTTTAATTAACCTTAATTTTTATATCATATTCACTATAATTTTATTTTTTGTAGGAAAGAAAAAGAAATCTGATGTGGGGTTAGATACCATTTATTTCTTGATGTTGTTACTTTGTGAAAAAAAGGGCATATGCTATGGAGACCTCCGGATGCGATACTTAGAAAAGGTGAAATAATTAATATTAATGGTACGGGTAGATACTAAAGAAGACCTAAAAAATACTTCAATAGAAATTATCAATAAAGATTTAATTATTTTGAACTTAATTAAACATATAACTTTTTACATATCTCAATGGCGGCAAACGATCTATATAGCTGACCTCAAATAGTTGGGATTTGCGACTTTGTTGTCGTTGTGGTTTTTGTTACTTTGTGAAAGTAGTGCTACAAGACTAGGTCTAAAGCTAATTTGTTGGTGAAGGAAAAATATTTACCATTCACTTTAATTTTGGTTTTCTTCATTTAATTTACTTATTATTTGATCAAACATTCTCAGAAAAAGAACCACAACCTATTCGACGGCCAATTCCGACAAGGGGGCTGTGGTTGTGTAACAGCCTACTCCGGCGGTTGACTAGGCAACGCGGCTGTGGTTGTCGATGGTGCGGCAGCCATTGCAGTGAGAGATGAGGATTTTGTGTGTGCTGTGCTACTCTAGATTGGTGGCCACCTAAGAAATGTGACTATGGATCATGCCGCTGGGGGTTGGCTTCCATGCTCAATCTGGTGAGGTTTTGACTACCTTCGGATCTGGACTGTGTCAACCATGAAATGTGACTATTGGACATGCATGTGATCATGAGGTGTCTTGAGGCTTTGGGGATATGGTGGTAGAGTACATGATCATTTTGAGGGATTTCCTCTCGTAACTCTGCTGTTACATTAGGGTTCAGACAACAAGTATGTTAGAAATCAGTCATATTACTTGTATTAGAAACATGTCTAAACCAAAGAATGATTCAATGGAAAAACTGTGGATAATTAGCAGTCTTAAGTCTTTGTTAGATAACAAAAAATGATATTGTCTTTAAGCCAAAGAATGATTCACAAGGAAATTTGATCAATTGTTAACTGTAGATATGACAAAAAAACATGAATAATTAGCAGTCTTGAGTTTTTGTTAGATGAAAATGATCTAAATATTTGTGGATCACAAGGAAACTCTGTTCATTTGTCTTAGTTTGAATTGATACCTTAAATTGAATACAGAATTGATTCATACATCATGATTGACTGAGGTGTTTCATTTCCTCCATGCAGAATCTTTCCAACCCCATCTTGTTGAGTGCAGTAAAAGGTGGAGAACCTTTTTACTTGTGAAGAATAATTGCCTTCTTGAGGATGAATGATTCTGATGTTTTTTTCCCTTGTTTTGGTATCAGCTTCTTCCTCTTTTACAGCATTCTCTCTGCTGAAACTTAGGATCGGGGGTTCCTTGCAAGATAAGGTCGTTGTATAACAGGAAATCCTCAGCAATCATGTGTGCCATTCCTCAAGAACACTTATGAGATGTTTGGTTTCTCTCGAGGGTGCTTACCCATGGCCAGATGGGTGAGCAGAATGAGTTCTTCAAGACAGAAGGGTAGAAATCTTCTCTAGCAAGCTCAAATTTTACTGTTCATGAATAATTTTAGTCTCAGAGATCACTCGGAAACTTCATCCTATCTTTTGCTTCGGGGCACACATCATTTTGGGTTGAATGCACCTGATGGAAAAGTTCCTCGAGTGATGGCTCACTCGGAGAACCTTTGAAGTACACCAATGCCACTTCTCTCATTTGGTATACAGACAATAAAGGGTTGCACCATCCGTTGTTGGAAGCTTGGTAAGTCCACCTTATCAAGAATTGCAGGTCCGAAAAAGACTGGAACCTGTTCACATCATTTGCTTTAATGCTTGAAATGTTGAAAGACATGTCAACACTTGTTAACATTGTCATTTGGAACTTAACTACCACTGAATAGTCTATCTTCATTGATCAGCACAGAACTTGCTGCAAGATTTTACTCTAGTAGGGATGAAGGTTGGGGTTTTTGTCTGTCTCAGGCAATGAACCAAGTGGTTCTGGAGTTGGAGCTGCTACAATTGGTGCAGACCAGTATGCTGCAGATGCTGTAGGAATATTCAAAGAAGGATTGGCATCAAAGTGACGTGCAGCTTTCGAGTGGGTTAAGTGTCATGACTCTACTTCTGAAACGCGTTTTAAATTTGTTTTATATCTCTGGAAAATAGTTTTCATACCAGTATTTCCTTGATATCATAGACCCGAGATACACTTGTACATATTTTGGATCTACACAGGACTATTTCATAGGCTCATTTAACATATGGACATCCTAATATCACATTATTGTCTCAAAAAGTACCTTGTGATTTTTTCTCCGGTGTCAGATGCAACGCTTCTCATTTGGACTGTGTAGATCTTTTATATAGTCGTAGTTACTACGAATGTTGGTCCTTTATTATTATCATTAATCATCTTCTATCTTAGCACCATATGACATTGTGTTTTTTGTATACTGACGACCTGTTTCTGTATATGTAAGTTCATCTTTACTTTTCCTCCTTTTAGCCTCTCTGATAGTTTATCTGCTTGCTTCAGATGTCATCTTCAATGAGTCCTCTGTTAATAGTTTGGTGCAATTCTCTGTCGATATGCGGCGCATTGTCTATGTCAAATTTCTGTCATCAGAACACGTAAAAGTTCACTGGTGAACTATATAAAACTAATTGCATAGCCTAACAAAGGGCTTTAGAGATCTTTTAGACAAAAGATCTCTCCCCATGCAGTAGGAAAAGACCTTGATGTGATACAGAAGCTACTTAACTGGCTCAAGTTTTGGCCTTGAATGACTGAAGTTGATGACTGACCATGACCTACTTAAGATTTGTATTTACATGACGCAGCAGCTGCCACTATCGTGACTGACCTAAAGCTCAAACGAATCAATGAATTCAAAAGATCCTACCGAGCTAATCATTCATTATTGCTTGCGGATGCAGCGGCAATGGAGCCACCTTCCTCGCTGGATCCTGTAGCGCCGGCGGCGTCCGGTCTGATGTCATCCAGTTGTTGCAGGATTTGCTGAACCTCCGGCCTGGCTGCCGGCGCAGGGTCGACGCAGTGCAGGGCCAACTTCAAGGTGTTCAGCAGCTCATCCACGGCCGCCGTCCCCGCCGCATCCCTCATCAGTTCCAGGTCGAACACCTCATTGGTCCACTCCTCTTTGACGATCGAGGCCACCCAGTGCGGCAAGTCCATGCCGTTCATCACGTCCGCAGGCGATTTACCCGTGAGGAGCTCGAGCATGACGACGCCGAGGCTGTAGACGTCGGTCTTGGTATTGGCCTTCTTGAGCTTGGACAGCTCCGGGGCTCGGTAGCCGAGCGCGCCTGCGGTGGCCATCACATTGGAGCTGGCAGCACTGGTCATCAAGGACGAGAGGCCGAAATCAGATATCTTGGCGTTGGTGTTGTCATCAAGCAGAATGTTGCTGCTTGTCAGGTTGCCATGGATCATGTTCACTTCAGTGTGAAGGTAGAGTAGGCCCCGAGTTACTCCCTTGGCTATGTTCATCCTCGTCGCCCAATCTATCGCCGTCTCCGGTCCCCGAGCTGTGTCAGCAGAAAAAAGAAGGAAGTTATAGAGAAGGAAGCTGTGGGTATGGCTGCGATGGACTCTTGTGGAAGTTACCATGTAGAAAAGCTGCAAGGCTTCCCTTGGGCATGAAATCGAAGACCAGAAGCTTCTCTCCTTTGGGGCCTAAATAGTAAGCTCGCAGCGCCAATAGATTGTGATGCCGGATTTTGCCAAGCTCACACGCCTCCGTCTCGAATTCCTTTTGGCTCTTGGTGATCTTCTCTCGCAGTCTCTTCACTGCAACTTGGTTGCCGTCCTCCAGTGTGGCCTTGTACACGGTCCCGTACGTGCTCTTCCCCATGATCTCGGCCGTCGCACACAAGAGGTCGTCCGCGGCGAACGCCAACGGCCCCTCGAAGTGTACCAGCTTTCCCCCGGCCTCCCCGCCGGACTCCACCTCAGCTCCCGTAGCAGGCCCGGGCTTTTCGTCTCTTCCGGTGGCAGAAGCGCCGCCACCAGTCTTCTTCCCCGAGGAACTCCTTTTCCTCATCACGCAGCAGAGCAGAACACAGCAGAGTAAAAGCAGCACCGCCAGCACTGCCCCTGCAACAATGAGAATGATCGCCTTGGTGCTCAGTTTAGCATGACGTCGCCTCGTAGGGATCAACGGCGGAGACAGACTCGGAGCGGGGGAAGAAGGACAAGGGACGGTAATGCTGTATCCACACAGCTGAATGTTTCCCATGAAGGAGCTCGAATTGAACTTCCGGGCGAGGAGAAGTGGCACTCGGCCTGATAAGTTGTTGTCGGACACATGGAACGAAGTCAGACCAGTCAGGTGCACCAAAGAGGCTGGAATCTCTCCGGTGAGGTTGTTCTCCGACAGGTCTAGCTGCGATAGACTCGAGATGTTCCCTAGTGTCGCCGGTATCCCGCCACTTAACTGGTTCCTCTTAAGCGACAGCATCGACAGATTCTTGAGCCCGTCGATGACGTCGGGGATGTGGCCGTCGACTTTATTCCCCTCCAGGCTTAATTCGACCAAGGACGACAAGTTGCAGATGGTAACAGGAAAGCTCCCTCCTATATCGTTGTGTGACAGATCTAACGTTTGGAGCAGCGACAGTTTAGCGATGTCTTGGGGTATGCTTCCGTTAAGCCTGTTGTTGCTAAGTGTGATCTCTTTGAGCATTTGTAGTCCACCGAGAGATGGAGGAAGATTCCCGCTGATGGAGTTGTAATCGAGATTCAGGGTCTGTAGTTGGTAGACTTGGCTGCTACCACTTTCGATGCCCCAAGTGTCGGGAATGGGACCGGAGACATTGTTGTGCTGAAGGGAGAAAAAGGTAAGCGAGGCGGAGCGGGTAATGCTACGGGGGATGGCGCCGGAGAGATTGTTATGGCTAAGGTTAAGCCTATAGAGCTTAGAAGCGTTTGCAATGGAAGAAGGAATACTCCCCGCAAGCGAGTTGTTGCTGAGATCGATGGTCCGGAGGATGGGGCAGTTGCCGATGGACGGCGGGATGGCACCCGAGAAGCGATTGTTGAAGAGGTAGAGGCCTCTGAGTTGAGGTAAGAAGCCAATGGCCGAGGGGATCTGACCGCCGATGGAGTTGTCGTGGAGGCTCAGCTTGCGCAAGGCGGCGAGCTGGCTGATCTTCTCGGTGATACGCCCGCCGAGGCCCCGCCACGGGAGCTGGATGGCGATGACCTTGCCCTTGACACACTTGATCCCGACCCAGGCGCCGGAGCAAGCGTCGAGGCCGGTGTCGTTCCAGCCGCGGAGGAGCCCCCGGGGGTCGTCCAGGGCGTGCTTGAGCGCCTGGAGGCCTTGGTAGTCGGCCTGGCTGATGATTATGCCGTCCCAGGACTGGCTCGAAGCTGAGCTCGCATGAGCCAGCAGCGACAACATCACGATGCGAAGCAGGAGGAGACTACTCCCGGTTGCAGATTGCTGAGATGGGGCTCTCTCAGACTCGCGCTCCTCCATACTCTCTCGCATCGGGTGCTGCTGGCATTGCCCGATCCTCCTCTTCATTCGCATGCAAGTTAGTTGGATGGGAGGAGGGAGACGGTCCGAACGAGAGAGAACGAAGGAGGAGGAGGAGGAGGAGGAGGAGGAGGCTGGGGCAGGGAACCGAGAGATATCTTGCTTGGAACATAGGATGATGGTATTATTCCTCGAGGGCTAACGGCTAGTTTACTTTTCCTTTCTGTTGTTCTCTTTTGGGGTCGTGGAGCGATGGGGGGGGTCGGCGATTAGGATTCTGGGAGAGCTATTATTGAGGGCGGGCAACCATCGAGATCCCACCAAGTCCCAACGGCTACCTTGTTTGAATGGGTCCATGGCGAATCAACACCTCATCGGCCTTCCCCGGTGCAGGGCATCGGTGATACGGCCACCAGAATAGCTTGCTCACCTGCTGACCAAACCCGCAGGGCGAAGATGACAGCTGACTTATATAAGTCGATAAAGGCGAATCTTTTGAGGAGACACTCGAGTTGGTCCAAAAGGAGGGATCTCTTGAAGCTCCAGCACGTATCCCCATGCTCTGATTTATAATTTAGCTGCCTGCATGGTGGGCTCATTGTTTGCAGTACTAATATGACAAACGCACTACGTTGCAGGGTTGGCCGGCCTTGCCTTTGAGATTCACGTAAACGGATTTCGAAGCCTCATGATGCTGATGAATCGTTGGAAAACAGAGCTCCATAATTTAATGTAATATTTTCTTTCTTTCTTTTTTTTAAATTGCCTCATTTTTAATTAATTAATTTATTTATTTCTAACTGCAATCATCAATTATCGTGATACCGAAACTTAGCACGAAAGACCGCGTTTCCCCGAACCGGAAGGAAGGCAAAGGACCCAATATATACTAAATAACAGCGCCCATTTGCATCCCCCGGCGATCGGTTTCGGTTCCCTCTCCCACTCCTTGATCCTTCGGAACACTCGGCGATCTCCTTCGACGGCGAGATGGTAGGAGCTCCTCCGATACGGCGATTCTCTCGATGGCTACCCGATTCTCTCCCCGTGACTCGCGGGGGAGCGGCGACACCTTGTCGCGCCAGGTGAGTCTTAAACGTTGCCCCTGTTCTCAGCGTTTGATTTGTGCGCCCCCCCCCCCCCCATCTCGTGTGGCGTGGTGTTATCGATGTCTACAGGATGATCAGACGTCGTTGGAGACGTTTTGGTGCGTGAGGGTTTAGAATGGTCATCTACCTGTGGCAGGGGATGGCCTGATCCCTTTTTTCTCTAGGGTTCTCAGATGAATTAAATTGCTTGGTCTAAAATTTTCCATGTTTAATTTGATCTTTACTGATATCAAACAAGATTTATTTGTTTCCATGGTCTTGTTTCTCTAGATTTGTTTCCGTGTTGGGATTCCGATGAAAGAGACAAGAGAATTAAGAATCATGGTTCTCAGATTGCAAACAAGATTTCCCTACTATGCTGATAAAAAAAGTAGAGAATTATGGTGTTTGTTACATGCTCTGCAATCTTAACAATGTCATGAATCATGGCATATACACCTCAAACTATACCATGGACCTATGGTCTAAATCCTCCAAAACTAACTGAACTTGCACCTTAAGAAATAATTTGGTATGAGAAAAGCTCAAAATAATGCTTTACAGTTGTATCTTTGAAACTAAACTGAACTCTAAACCATACTTGTAACTATTTATGTTCTGTGATTTTTTTTTATACTACAACTTTTCCTGCAAACATGAGTTTGGGCCTTTTATTCGTTCATTTTCTTCAAATATTCTCATATCTCCATGATTTTGCGAGAAAGAGAGAACTTCAGTAGAGAATCATGCATTATAAATTGAATTATCATATAGTGAAGCTATATAAATACAGATTATGAGGGAATTTTCTTCTGGAATTTACTAGTGTTATATAAGCAGACCAAAGTAGCATGTGCACTGAAGACTCCAATTTAATATATTGTTTCTATTTAGTATTTGCGCCCACCCAAAGAAGGAAAAGGATGATACTAGAAGCTTCAAGTTGTTTTTTGAATGTAATTAGATTAGGTTTCCAAATTTCTTGATGTGTGATAACACGAGATTGGGGCTAAATCTTAATATATATTTTTTTTCCAAAGCTAATCTTGTTAGGATAGAAACTGTTTGCCCTTTAATTGATGTCAAGAAACGGAAAAAACATTCGTTTGTAATAGGGATGATCTAGATGACTTTGAGGGTGGTGGTTATTAAAATATAGTTTCTTTTGGAGTATGCTATCCTGGTTATTAGGATGAAACCAATTCTGCATAGTGAATCAAGCTTTCAAGACTTTCAGTGAACCGGTTGATTTGAGAAATCAAGTTTGCAGTTACTATCAGATAGAACACTTTATGTTCTAATCAGTACCCAGCTGAAACAGTGGGGAGACTCTCAGCATGAACAGGCCAAAGCTTACATGTTTCACCCAATATTCAATAATTTTTTATCGGTTTTATCTTTGAGAATTAAATCCTGCGCTTTTAGTTTCACTGATTAGATTCTAAGTGTCTTGCTGTCTCTTTTAGTTTCAGGCACTACTATGCTTCAATCTGACCTTGAATGCTTAGTCCACCGTGACCTGAAGGTTCTTGGTGATCCTTTGTGGCCATAGTTTTAGATTCCTATTGCTACGTTGATTTTTGACCATTTGAGACCAAAGTGCATTAACGGTACTCTCCTTTTGTAACTTTTTTAAATTTTAACTCATTCAAAGCAAATATTATGCTTCGCTCAAAAATCTAATATTAATGAGTATTCTAACTAGTCATGATTAACATATATATCACATCAGATACCAAGTCAATCCAAAAATTAAACTATTTAGGTTGTGAACATATGTAACTCGACTATTCTAATATTTAGCTTCCATCTTTTTTCACTTTGTACATATTGAATATTTTCAACAATTTGTTCTGCTGATTTTTCTAAATAAGGATTCTAATATAATGTTGGGACCTGTTCATTAGTTACATGTATGTTCTGCTGATATATGTTTTATTGCACCTTTTTGATCTTCATCTCTTGAATTATAAAAATAAGAAAGAAAATACTTCTGCTTGGGCTGCTTGCCTACTCGTGTTCCAGGAAACAAGCAAGCAATCATAACGTCAAGAATTTTTTTCACTATCTTACCTGACTAAAGTGAGAATACTTTGGCTTTGGCTATCTTTTGCCCATAAGGGGATCATAATTAAAGGAGGTATTCTTGCTATCGAGGTGAAGACTGTCAGGTAAGAAATGTTTGGTGATATCTTACTTGAGATACGCCGTTGATGGAATTTTGAGAAAATTAGGTTGTAAAATATTTATCAAGACAATTACCACATTCTTATCGTTCTTTTTCTTTCATTCTTGTTGGTTCCAAAGATAATTGTAGTATGTTTCTTTGATTCGTGTATTCTACTGCCCTTCCCTCCATGGCTTAATTCCAGTTTCACAGTCGTCGTGACAGTTCAACCACAAAATTTGAACATGCTGCCTTTATTATTGGGATCCATGGGTTGATAGTGAAATGGCTGCTGTTCGTTAATGCACATGATGTACTGCCATATCGGCAATAGCAGGAGATGTAATACAGCTGTCTTTGTTTTCGTTCAGATGGCTGCCAATTTCTCTGCTGCTACTGATTTCAAGCTTATGCATCTCGTGACCTGCGGAGTCCTGCTTGGTTCTGTACTGCAACTTTTTTCTAACTCCTTTAACTGGTATTCTTCTTTTAGCTTAGGCGACTAACTCGGGCCCCGTTTGGGATTACTCTCGCTTTCTTTTTTTAGTTTGCTTCTGTTTTTGTTGTTTTAAAGAATAGGACCAATTTTGCTGACGATTCGGTGTTCTTTGTCTTCTTTTTACTCGTCAGCAGGTCGAAGTAGAGAAGTCCTTCGATCATCCAGCAGAGATTTTATTGGCCACCGAGGGGTAGGTAAGTCTTTAATAATATTTCGAAGCAAAAGTTTTTTACTTTTTAGAATTCCTTGAAACAATGAAGTTACCAAACATGGGTCTTTCATCGGTTTTCCATTTTCTAGGTGTGTGTATATAATCTCTCCAGTTTTTACTTGTATTCCTCGATCTTTTTTATTGAAACTATTACTAGGCCTTGATCAGTCTAAGTTCAGAGGTATAGGGTTTGACTCTGGACACGAGCTCGAAGGAAGTAATTTTTAAAAATAAAATAAAAATCATACTAGGCCTTGATCAGTCTAAGTTCAGAGGTATAGGGTTTGACACTGGACATGAGCTCGAAGGAAGTAATTTTAAAAAATAAAATAAAAATCACTAAACCAAATCCAAACTCTTAAGGGTGTTCGTCAGTCCACCTGGTGAAGAACCGCGACGAACAGAATCAACCATGGTATGGTTTCACACTTGAAATCTACCATGTAATTTTGACCTGGAACCTGGTAGTAGAAAGCAGAAACATGATCTTAGTTAATGCTCTCATACATAATGCATATCCCAGTTATATGTGCGAAAATTGAAATTGCATAAATTTATGTAATTTTCAGATTTTTGCATGAACAAGATTGAAGACATCTGGCTGATCATCATGTGCTGAATGGCCTTATGGTCTTGCTAGGGTGCATAAAATCTTTTTAATCGTAATATGGCATGATGTCGAAATTGTTCCTCAAAATCTGTGGAGTTTCTCGAGTGCTAAGAAACATCTCTAAATCACATTTTAAGGTGAAAAGTAACCTGAACGCCGTGACTTGCAGGTCACCTTGCGACCAGCCTGATTCATCCTTTTTGGTATTTGCACTTCTTTTACTCCATCTTCTAGTGATTTAGAAGCACCCAACGGAAAATAAAACCCAAGTTGGCTTTCCTTCGTAGACACAAAAGCAGATTGTTACATTAAGAAAAGCACCAAGTACCGGATATGTAATTACACTGTAGAACTGGATGATTCAAACTAGTGAAAAATAAGGAAGAGAGAGTAAGAGGTGCTGTATGTATAAGATATTTGTTTCATTTGTATGAAAATAAGACTGATAAAATCTTTAGTTGGTGGTAAACTTGCCATGAGAAAATAAGTGAGAGCCACTGGCATGCTTCAGAAAGAAGCAAGTCGTAAGTATACCCCTTCGGAATGGTGCAACTGTTTTGCTTATTGGAAGTTAGAAAGGGGGTGTTAGGAGAGTTCTACAGTGATAATGATGGATGCTTTTGCCACCAGTGGTGTGAGATCAAATCAACTTCGACGGCAGGTATAAACTAGAAAAACAGAACAAGAGAATATTACCCATCCATCCATCCATCATTTTCCTCGTAGAGTAGGAAGAACCCATGAAACTCAGGATAGATAGCGCCTTTGGACAAACAGAACACAAGTTCTCCTTCTATCCCATGGCGCTATCCCTCCTGAGCTTTACAGATTCTTCCATACTTTTGCCATGTTGGTGTGCCAAAACTAAGCAGCCTACATTAGCTAGTTATGAAGAAAGGGGAGAAAAGTCTCCGTGTTACAAAAGAAGGGCGAGGAAGAAACATATTCAACAACTAGAGGAAGTAGAAGATGACGAGTTGCCTAGACAGAAGGATAGATGAGATGAGATGAGGTGAGGAAACCTTCGGCGCACTGGGGCTAATTTATAGTTGGGCTCTTGGTTGGATGGTGGGTTGTGTGTGTGTGGATTTAGGAGGTGAAGACAAGAGTCACAGGTCTCGATTCTCGGAGGGCGAAAACCCTTGACTTTTCAAATAACAAAAGCCTTGACTTCATCAAAATAATAATAATAATAATAAAAAGGATAGGATGGACAGATTATAGAGAGGCGGGTGGAGGGGTGGAGGTGGGAGGGAAGGCTTTTGTCCTCTATTCTATTATGAGATGTAATTTTCTCCAGCTGGACCAGTCCTGCCGACTACGTTAACCCGCTCCCTATGCAAAGGTGGTGGTACTATATATGCCTTGGGAAAAAGGACTGCTTTTACCAACCTCTGGATGTGATTTAAATGCACTGAAACGTTATGGTATCATCAGGGGCATTGGTCGAGTTGGTGGAAAATACAGTTTCACCAATGATTTCTCTCTGCTGCAGACTGATTTCTGACAGTAGACAATAGTTTTTCTTCTTCACCTCTGTGAGTTTTATTCTTGGACTGTACAGCAACGCAAGACCATCAGCTCTAGGCATTTCACCAGATAGCTTCACTGTATTAATGTCCGGAAAAGGTGGAACTAGACTTTGGGCTGTATCCTAGTAGGTGGTTGATCGATAGCCAGTGGTACTGGAATGACGTTGATGAGGTCATATCTTCGTTATAGGTAGCTCCCATCTCGATATTTGTATCTCTCCCATCTGTATACTATTTTTTGCTTTTTTAACGCTGAAGTTGTGTAGGTTGAGATGAAGAACTGGCTGTAGTATGTTTTTTTTTTTTTTTAGCTGGAATTAAGAATTTATACGCCTCATTAATTGATCAATGTTTTCCTTCTGTATCATCCACAAAGTAAACATTAATCAATGTCTACGGTACCGACCATCGAACCTCTCTATTCTCGTGTGCCCCTTCAGCTCTCGGACTGAAACCGACAGACAAGAACCATCTTAATTACTTTGGGTCCCCATGTAAATGCAAAGATATCGATCAATCTATTGCCTGTCCTTGTCATATCTTCTTCCCGATCTAGTACCTCACCTATTAAGTTTTTAAAAAAGCGATCCGTATTAGTGGTAGGGGTTTGTTCCAAAGAATGGATCATTAGAAACTATATCCTTTGTTTTGTTATTCAGTAAAGAGGAAGCAACAGTTTACTGGATGAGAATCTTAATGAGTTTCTCCTTCCATCTGACGAGAGCTGCCAACCAACCGAACTATATGTGCAGCTCTTGCCAAAATTGACGAGCGCGACCTGATCTAACTTTTCATTATTGTTGGGAGCACTCTCATCGGCCTCGACTGTAGCTATAAATAACATTTCACCTGAGCCTGTGGCACGGGCTTTAGCGTTTTTGACCGGTAGGACTGTCGAACCTAAGCAAGTATAACATGGATCCTGGATTAATGTCTGTGATCTGCTTCACAAATTTCTTTGAGGTTGTCTCCTGTGAACACGGACGGATTGTTAGGATTCGTGTAAAAATCATACATAAAAATGCAAAACATGATACCGAAATTTAATTTGTTTAGCATTTTATGATTAGTTCAAACATCTATAAGTCGAAAGCTGTCAGCAACGATTGCTTCTAGTGACAATGACGGTTCTTTTTGGGTGTCTATCGTATATAATGTTTTTGAAACAGAAATGGATTTACCTTTCTGTCTGTCATGTGTTTTTTTTTTTTAATGTTTATGTTGCTCTTGTATAATGTTAATTATTTTAGTTAATGTCCTCTCCTCTCTGTTTGCCGTAGTTAAACAAGCTTCGAGCGTAACGCTCTTTGCTCTTTCCATGTGACTGGTGAGTGTGGCTAAGTAGATCTTAGATGGAACTCTCGTGGGTAACTCCTAATTAATTTGACTGGCAAATGCGTATCCCTCGTTTTTTCTTCCTCGGGTTAGGGGCTCCCTGGTTGGCCGCGACATGATCCGCACGTAAATGGCGAGTCTTGTCACGCCCACATGACCTCATTTAAGATCCTGCTGGTGAGCGGTGATCTCGGATGTGATGCCACTGATGGCGACTTCCATACGTTATCCCCGTTAATCAAAAGGTTTCGAGATCAAAGATCATGGCATGCGGGCACCGATTGTCTTGAAATATACGTAACTCGTACATAGCTTTATTTTTTTTATTCTATTTCTCTCGTTGTATTAACTATAAAAAGAGAAGGCCGTTCTCACATAAAACAAATGATGCAGTATATTTTCTATAAAAAAATTATTTTGGAGAAGGTAACTAGGCCGTGGAACATATAGGTTGAGAGGTGTCACATGCTCATCTTAAATCTCACAACTGGTTCTGGCTTACTTAGCTATCACGTGCCAAGTCCAAGTAGTATATTTCAATTTCTAACGAGGGAGGATGTCGATGTATGTTTATATTCACTTATTTGTACAAACATCAGTATCTTTCGTCGAGGCACTAACAAAGCTACGCTAGCTTGCTATTCGGCCTCAGTTATTTTCTTACTGTCGATTACTCTGTTGTTAGTTAAAACATCCTAGATTCGTGGTGTATGTTCTGAGATGATATCTTACTAGATTGCGCAATGTTAGGGGTCACTCATGATTCCTTCAATTCAGTTGGTTTAGGAGCTGAGTCACTCATGACTCGTGGTGTATGTCGTGGTGTATTTTCTCACTTACGTATGAGATCCTGTTTGCCGATTCCAAGAAAGTAGGGGTGATCATAGTTCCCAAGCCGTTGGTTTTAACTTTAGAATTGTCAATTTCAATTTCTTAAAATTAGGAATTGAAGTCGAACTGCTTAGGTTTTGATTTTGGAACTGAACCAGAGCCGTCGGTTCCGGTTCTGATTGAAATTATTATTATTATTATTATTATTATTTATTTATTTATTTTGGAGCTGAGCCCCTTTAATGAGAAGGGAACATTTCTGAGGAGTGAATAAGAAGAACCACTACTACGTTACCGTAACCAAGCACATAATGCCATGCGCTCCTACATTTGTCTTAAAAAGGATCCTTACACAAATAGATCGAGTCGGACGATGGATTATACTCGTAATCCGTCGATAAGTTATAGCTTGACTGGTAGATATTTGAGTCGGATGACGGAGTATGCTCAGCTTTGTCCATTGTCACATAGATAGAGGACATCTATGGGTGGACTCCACCACCAATAGATTCTGTTTAGGAATCGCAAATTGAGGCTTTGTTTAATGAGCGTGAGGTTAAAAATAAGTCTCCATCTCAAAAGATATATATGTATAAATTTGAGTACTAGTGTTACAAAATCGAGTAATTAAAGATATTCTATGATTTTCAATAACGATATTAGGATCATATAAAAATCTTTTTGACTATCATAATTTTATCGTAGTTAGATGTGGCATATGATAAAAGATCATGATCTATGCACACATGGAATAACGTTTCTGTATTCTTTGCATCATCAATCGAGGATTAATCAAAAATGATTATGTGATCTGAATATTTTATTGAGAAAATTATTTCCTTCAAGACCTGTATAAATACTCAATACCTCAATAAATAAAATTTATCTCTTTCATAATATATTTTTTAATTTTACATGGTATTAGAGCTTCTCTTGCCTCAAGTAAGACTTCTTCTTTGTTGTCTAATGATGGTAATCCCTTAATCAAATTGGTGAGTCTCGTTGTTTGACGAAGCATAGGAAGGGAGAAGTCGATCTGGATAAGGCTGAGAAGGGGGGTGTTGTCGCTAGGTGGAAAGGAAGTGACAAGGGAAGACATGTGGCTATAGTGAAGGTGGGGGGAAGAGATGGAGGGGAGACGTAGGATCGATCAAGGGTAGCACGACCTTCGGAGGCTGAAGTTGCAGTAATTGCTATGAAAAAAATAGGTCATTGAGCAAGATGTCACGACTTGAGAAAGATCATTAAGCATAATAGTGAAATTAGCATATCTGTGAGAGATCTGGTGTAGGAGAAGGACCGTCAAGCAAAGGAGAAAACATGCAACGATAGATTAGCAAAGAAGAGGGATTGTTGTCGTCGGACAGCGAGGAAGGGGAAGTCTTGCTCGAGGCAAGAGGAGCTTTGACAATATGTAGAATTGAGAAATATGTTATAAAATGAATGAACTTTATTCATTGAGATTATGAGTATTTATATTGGTTTTGATAGGGTCTAAGGTGTATTTATATGAAGCTAATGATTTATAATTATTGGAGTGGGTTGTATTGCTAAAGGCATATGGTTTTGGAAGGGAAAGGTATGCCCGACAAAAATAACATGACTTGATATCAAGACCTTTTGAATTTGAGGATTATAGCACCAGAAATATTCAATGAAGATGCAAAGTTGATTTTGGTGTTAATTTATGTGAAGCGAAGGGGCATAACCAGGGATAACATAAACAATCAAAGACTTTGAGTTTTTAAAAGTTTGAGATTTTGTGAAAGAGTTTTTCAAATAGTGATAATTGTTGTAGGATTGGAGTGAGCATAGTGGTGGCATGGGGGCTTAATTAATATAAAAGGGTGAGATCAATTTTTAATTATATGTCAATGCTTTCATTTGGTAGAGTCAACTAGTTGAGGTGTGTTCTTGTGGTGACTAAAATGTTGAATGCCATATAATGATAGGTAGGTTTTTAGAACTTGACACTCATCTCTTCCATTAGAGTAAATTATTTTTATGATAAATTAAAAGAAGTTTTTAATCATCTTTCTAAAGTGAGCAAAGACTCTAATGTCTTTATATTTATATTTTAGATGGTATAACCATATATATTTAGTAAAATAATCAATTAAACTGACGTAAAATATGAAATTGTCAAAAGAAGTGATTAGAGTAAGGCCTTGGATATCAGTGAAGATAATTTCAAATGGTTTAGAGTAGGATATGGAAGATATTCTAAAAGATAATATATGACTTTTATTATCAAGGCAAACATTATAATGAATTTTAATTCTACTTGATTTGAAAGTTAGAAGAGAGTAACGAGAAATTAGTTGTAGTTGAATGGAGGATGATGGATGACCAACGATGTTACACATCGATTGAAGCAGCAACTAAAGTAAGAGCGATTGGCAAGGTGATTTGTGAAGTTGATGGCCACCAGCATATGATATTATTATTCTAGCCTCGGATTAAGAATGCTCTCGTGCTCAAATTCTGTATAAGAAACGAATTAGGGAAAAACTTAATAGAGATGTTATTTTGTTTGTAAAATTAAAAAATAAAACTAAGTTTTTCAAATATGAGGTGCACACAAAATATGATGATATTTGTAGAAGTGTTTGTATTTGAATTAAGTGTTGTGAAACTAATGTGAGTAATATGAATTTCGTTACCATCAATCGGTGATGATGTCTTCATTGCCTCCATAGTCGTTGTGGATAGATAAGTTATACAGATTAGAATCAATATGATGAGAAGCATCAGAGTCAACAATTCAATTGTTTTGATGAGCAGTTCGATGAGTAATGATGTTTGCTTGAGACCAATTAGGTATAGCAATAGGCTTGGGTTGAGGCCAGTAGACTTTTGTTGTGTGTCTAATTTTGTCACAGAGCTGGCAGATGATTTTTTGTTTATCGTTATTGTTAGGATGCCAAAACTATTAATAGTTGTAGTATAAGTTATTTCTCATTTTTTTAGATTAAAGTTGTCATTATGATTGAAGAATTATATAATAAGTTGATTGATATGAAACATATCTGAAAAGAAAAGAGAAAAAAGGATAATAGGACTAACTATCACAGCTCAATTTAGTTAAAAATCCAAAGAAATAGCAGTAAAAGTAATAAAAATTTCAACAAAGGATCAAACAAGATGTCTCATGAACACATGGGTGACACACAAAGGTGACAACCCCAATCAACCCTTTAATAATATGGTGGCAACTTTAATCCAAATAACTCAAAAAAAAACTTATACAACAACTATCAACCGTCCTGGACTCCCAATAATAACAATCAATATAAAGTCATCTTCTAGCATCGTGATAAAATTGGATACACAATAAAAGTCTAGCCTATTGCTATATCAAATTGGTCTCAAGCGAACATCATAACTACTCCAACTGCTCATTCAAATAATTGATTATTGACTTTAGTGCTTCTCATCATATTACTTTTAAAATATCTTTCATATCCTGCTCTAAATTATTTTAAATTATTTACATTAATGTCAATGGCTTTGTTCCAACACTTCTTTTTGATAATTTTAAATTTTATGTTATTTTTTATTAAATATAGATGGTTATACCCTCTCAAACATAAATCTATAGTCACTATAGTCTTTACTCACTTCAAAAATAAATCTTATTTTTGTTCTCTCAATTTTATAAATAAAATAACATATGTATTGAGTATTTTTTTTATTCATTTCTTATGAAGGATTTGAGCACGGGGCATCCTTGCTGTGAGGTTAAAATAATGATAACGTTTATGAGTAGTTGACAACTTCACAAGTCACTCGATCAACTGCTCTTACTTCAATTAATACTCCAATTGATGTATGGCATCATCACCTTAATCATCTATCATCCTCCATTCAACAATAGCTACTTTCTTTCAACTTCTAAATCAAGTAGAATTAAAACTCATTGTGATTATTGCTTCAATAATAAAGTCATAAACTACATTTTAAAATGTCTTTCATGCTCTAAATCATTTTAAATTATTTACACTAATGTCAATCGCTTTGTTCCAACACTTTTTTTTGATAATTTTAAATTTTATGTCATTTTTTATTAAATATAGATGGTTATACCCTCTCAAACATAAATCTGAAGTCACTATAGTCTTTACTCACTTCAAAAAGATGGTCGAGATGCATTTCAATTAGTTGGTTCTATCGAACAAAACCATCGACATATAGTTTAAACTGGTCTCATCTTTTTACATCTAGCCTCTATACCACCAACCTTTTGGTAACAATATTTCAAAATATAGTCTACCTCATTAACCATATTTTCACTCCAATCCTACAACACTTGTCACAATTTAAAAAATTATTTCATAAAATTTCAAATCTTTAAAAACTAAGTATTGGGTTGTTTATGTTATTCTTTGCTATGCCCCTACATTTCACATAAGTTAACACCAAGATTTAGACTTTTGTATCTTCATTCGGTACTCTCTTGAACATAATGTTTTTCGGTACTATGATCTTTAAAATCAAAATTTATTTGTATCACGTCATGTTAATTTTGTTGAATCTATCTTTCCTTCTAAAATCACGTGCCTTCAGTAATGCAAGTCACTCTAACAATTATAAATCACTAGATTTATATAAATACACCTTAGAACCCTCAAACACTCCTCTCCCCATGTCATAGTTCTTCTCATGACATACACTCCTTTGTCACTTTGATTCAATACCATCTCACCCTCTATGCAATTTCTCTACTTTTTCGTAAATTCCCCATGCAATGCTCGATGAAGTAACACCCTCGACACCACAAATGATATCTTTGCCCTCTCCTTAGTGACATTGACTTGCATCAACCTGATCAGATACGTGCCAATAACTCTCCACCAATTCTCATACCCCCAACACAATTTAATAATATTATCATGCTTGAATATCACATAACAATATACTTGAAAAATAATAACTTAAAATCATATTAAATCCTTGACATTTATGCTAATGTAATCTTTCTACTTAAACCTATTGAACCTAGAACCATCATCCAAGTTTAAAAATCTCCATTAACGCAAAGCCATACATGAAGAATATGATACCCTACTACATAATGCCACATTGACCCTTGTACCATTTTATCATACACAAAATATTATCAAGTGTAAGTGAATATTTCGAATTAAGCAAAACTCAAATAGATCTATTATCAAATACAAAACTCGTCTAGTGGCCAAAGGATTTCATAAACTACTAAAGTATTGATTTTATAGAAATATTCAGTCCAATTGTTAAATCTACAATAATCCGACCTATCTTCAATTTGGTTGTCACTAAAGGTCGGCATATATGCCAATTGAATGTTAACAATGATTTCTTATATGAGACCTTAACTGAAGATGTTCTTATGCAACTATATTTTGACTTCATCTACCATCAATATTTAATCCATGTTTGTAAATTATAAAAAACTATTTATGGACTTTGCTAAGCTCCAAGAGCTTAGTATAGTGAAATTAGCTTGTTTTTTTTGCATCAAATGATTTTGTCAACTCCATAGCTTATTATTTCTACAACAATAAAAGAGAAGTATTATATATCTATTGGTATATATAGATAATAATATTATTATATGTAATAATCTAATGGAGATCAAGTAATTTCTTAGGCAATTTGTAGATCAATTTTTCATTAAAGATTTAGGAATCTTAATCTACTTTTTATAAGGGGAATCAATGTTTACATTCTTTGGATTTTTTCTATCTCATAAAGATCTACTATCAAAAATAAATATGTAAAAAGAAGTCACCACCCCACTCTATACTATTTAATCACTCAAATTATATGATAGCAATCCTCTTATGAATCTCACATAGTACCTACAAGTATTTGGCTCTTACATTATTGATCTATCACACGTTTAGACATCTCATTTATAGTCAATAAATTATTATAATTTATACATCAACCCTCCACTATGCATTGATCTGCAGTAAAACGAGTCATGCGGTATATAAAAGAAACTTTCAATCATGAATTTTTTCGTAAACACTCATCACTTTTATACCTTTGTTGATGTTGATTGGGTAGGTAACATTGATGATAGAATATCTGTCAGCCTACATTATCTTCTTTGGAGCAAATCTAATTAGTTGGAGTTCTAAGGAACATAAAACAATCATAAGATCCACCAAATATCAAGCAATCGTAACTCAATTGGGTTACTAATCTATTACATGAACTTGACATCACCTCCCAATCCACTTCTACATTATACTGTGATAATGTTAGTGCTACCTACTTATGCGTCAATACAGTGTTTCGCTCATGCATGAAACACATTGTCATCATCGACTTCCACTTTGTTAGAGATCAAGTTGTTAGATATCAACTGTGTTACTCACGTACATACTTTCGATCAACTAGCACATTCTCTTGTAAAGCCTCTCACTTGTATTATTGATAATGGTTAAATATTACGGGGGCATGATAAAAGATCATAATAGAGACACATGTAATGACATCATTATATCCTCAATTAATTTATGATTTAAGAATCAATCATATATTTGAACAATTGATCTAATTATATGATTTAAGTGGTTAATTGAGAAAAATCACTTTCTCAAGGCTTATATAAATATTCATCATGTCAATGAATAAAATTTATCTAGTTGATAATATATTCTTTAAGTCAATAAATAAAACTCACCAAGAATTTGATAAACCAGGAAAGAATATCATCGAGACAAAATTCCGTGAATGCTACACAGCATAAAAAGCTGATATATAATTGTTAACATGTGCCATAAATGACGATTGAACATTTTCTAACGCGTGTTTGCTACAATGAAAGAATATAAATAGAAATTCGAGAGAAAAATTTTGTAATCGCAAGTTTCTCAATACAAATCATATGTTCTCGGTCTGAGTTCAGGTTAGGGACTTGCCCTCTCATCTCTGGCCACACAGATATCTAACACTGTTATCGCTCCCTCAACTCCGTCGAGTCGATATCTTCTCCAGCATTCAATCGGGGTGGACCGTAATTATCCTTTTCCACATTTGGACCTTTGATGAGAGTCATGGTCTAAGCTAATGCGAATAAGATATATAAATTTATCCCAGGAAGAAAAATAAATAAGATTAATTGTAATCATTAGCGACAATTGTAGCCTCGAATTAATAAATATATTTTTTGGGGGTTTAGAGTGGGTGACAAATGTAGAAACCCATCTTGAATCTATGTTTGGGTTTGGCACTTCAGGTCAGATGTGACTTATGGGCTGACAGGACATGGGCCGCTCTTCTGTCTTCACGGCCCAATATGCGAACATTACCACTGCCGTAATAGAAAAAGGCTCTTAGGATTCGTCATCCGTGGGTTTTGGTCACTGTCGGTCACCTCATGAAATCCATGAGAGTATATGAATTAAGTTGTGAAGTACTATTGTGAACCACCAATTCTGTCGATGCATGTCATTATTATTCTACAATGTGGCGTGAGCAAGCTGAGTTTGTCTTATTTGCGGTGCATCAATCCCCTCACATTGTATCAACCTGTGACGACCATGCAGTAATGGCTTATATCATGCCATTGCCATTGGTTTCTTCCCAACAGTTAAGCTAAATGCAAGGAATTGTTGTGAAGTCAATTGACGAGAGGGATAGGATGCGAATGTAATTTCGGCCCCCATCAACTTGCTGAATTCTTTTTTGAACTCTCTCTCTCTCTCTCTCTGTAGTATCTTTTTATATATATTGCAGGATCCCAACAACACTATGCTAGCTTTAATTGACCTTTCAATGTCCAGCTTTCCTCACCACAGCCCACTGGAACCTGAAGACCACCGGACCACCCCTTCGGGGAGCCAAATGGTCGCGCAGGCCGCTTAAACAAAGTGCAATAGGCACAACAGTATCGAGCAAATGGTAACTTCTTTATGGCCCAGAGTAAAGCTTCTAAGATGGAGCTTTGGAACCTGTGTGTTTCATCACCCCTACTATATTAGCCCTCCCTTCCACCAACATGAACCATTCCTCTCTCCATCCTCTCCATCTCCTCTCGCATAGCTGTGACACGAGCATCGTGCCCCATGCCCCACTCCTCCCCCAAGCCCTCCCCTCCGCTCCACCGCATCGGCGGCAAACCGGTCTCGGGGGCGGCGGCGGCGGCAAGCGCACCCGGTCGGTGCATGGGCCATGGCGTCTCCAACGTGGTGTCGCGGCACCACGAGCACGCGGTGGAAGCCCACCAGTGCTGCTCGGCCCTGGTGCAGCACGTCGCGGCGCCGGTGGCCATGGTGTGGTCGGTGGTGCGCCGCTTCGACCAGCCGCAGACCTACAAGCACTTCGTGAAGAGCTGCCACGTGATCGACGGCGACGGCGACGTCGGCACCCTGCGGGAGGTGCGCATCGTGTCCGGTCTGCCGGCGGCGACCAGCCGGGAGCGGCTCGAGATCCTCGACGACGAGCGCCACGTGCTCAGCTTCCGGGTGGTCGGCGGGGAGCACCGCCTCGCCAACTACCGCTCCGTCACCACCCTCCACCCGGAGGCTGAGGGGTGCACGGTGGTGGTGGAGTCGTACGTGGTGGACGTACCGGCGGGGAACACCAGGGAGGACACGCGCGTCTTCGTCGACACCATCATCCGGTGCAACCTCCAGTCCCTGGCGCGCACCGCCGAGAACCTAGCCAAGCGCCCTGGGACAGCCAAGTAATTTCCAACCCAACCCTGTGGCTGCTCATCTTCTAAGCTTCCACTTCCACCATCCCCTCTCGCATGCCATGCCCACTCGGAAGCAGACGGCGACATCTCCTCAGTACAACTGCTGAGCCCGTCAACGAACATCGGGAAATTTTGAGGAAAGAATAAACTCCTCCAACTTGTTCCTATCTCAATTTTTTTTTTTTTTTCCTTCTCTGTTTCGGTCACATGAACCCTTGCGGATGAATGCCTCTATGTAGTTCTGTCTATACACCTAAACCCTCCAAGAAAGCAAAAAAAAAAAAAAGACAGATGTTTCTTGGAATGCTAGCGAGCCTTCTTTACCTCACTCTCTCTCCCTCCCTCTACATTGTGACCCTTATCGCACGGTGTTGTCAAATTTAAATGGGCTGTAAGCTTCAGTACCGGATGTCGAAGCACATGGGGACAGTGCTGTAGCACTGGTGCAGCACCACATGGCTCCCTTGCAAAGCTGCATCAGTCTTAGATAAAAACCTCTGCCGACGCTTCCACCGATACGCCCAACTCTTCAGGTAGTCCTCCGACGCGGATTCACCAACCGTGGGAACTGCAGGTGGGCTCCACGCCTCGTCGGCAGGAGCGCCACATCTAATGATCGGGTGGCCACCGTGGATTCTGAGGATTGCGGGATTAGGTGGTTGGTGAACATGAGGATCCACGTTGGCGTGCGTGGTGGCGTCTGTCGTCCGAGGTAGAAGACGACTTGTCACCGTGCATCTACTCCAGTGTGGCCAAATTACCATGTGATGTTGTGTTGTGGTGGCGTTCGAATAGCGTAGGATTCCATGTTCCTTCTCTCTCCCAACTTGTCTCGCAATTTGCACAAACACATGAGGCCAATGAGCTGAGGTATTATCATCACCTTCGACCAAGTGTTCAAGTCCACGGAGTCTCATGTTGCGTGCCTGCCTCTCTCTCTCTCTCGCTCTCTCTCTCCTTCTATATACATTTATATATAGATATAGAAAGAGAGAGAGAGAGAGAGAGAAAGAGGAATCATCGGCTGCCATATTGCAAGCCAATTTGCGCTCGAGTAGCAACATAAAGAAGTGCGAGTTGGGATGGCCTCCTCCAGTCCAATTGATAGTTTTCTAGAGCCCTCCCACTTGTTCCTCCAATGGTTTTCCCCGTCTTCCTCTTCTCTGCCCGTTCTCGGTGTTGGTTGGTCTTCAGTTGGCAGCAAATGGACGCCTGCAACTTGCGTGAGGCTTCATGCTTACTTTTTGTACTATTCGTGGCCAACTCTGCCTTTCTCCCTCACATCCCCCAATCCTTTGCTCAGAATTCCACAATGCTGCCGACCACCATATGGTTTTCTTCTCTGTTAAGCTTGCTTATTCCTTCACTTTATGCTTGCTAATCTGGGGGCGCACTGCCTCTTCTCGGCTTTCCTTTGTTAGGGAAACGCCAAATCCCGGCATGCGTTGCGACTATTGTTTATGTTGGCAGAATCATGCAATTCCTGTTCTACACCACCAGAAAATGGTAGCCAAATGGTGATATGGAGCCCTACTACCTGTGACTAATGCCTTGATCATTCACATGGATGAACGCCCCTCTCCTTGTAGCAGCGAAGGGAGGGTTGAAGATGATGATGCAACAAGTTTTTAATGACACCCCCTTTCATCATCTTGCCTTTTTTTCTGTTGCAACATGCAGCGAAGTAGGTGGCGACCGAGCCCTGCCCGGATGCTAATAATCGATCTCGAGGACCACAGCTAGGCGTGCACAAGTGGAATTAATGAGCCACGATTGGCAGTCGTAAAAGATAGAGAGAGAGAGAGAGAGAGAGAGATGCAGGGATTCCGAGGCAGTCACCTCCGCCTCCTCTCTCCCATATCCACCCCGTACGAGTTTGAGCTGACCAGGAGAATCCGTAGGCAAAACTTGTTGGATACAGCAAAGTGCACGTACGGCACTGCCTTTGTCTCTACTTCCCACGCCACTATTATATTCTCCCATATCTTGTGTCTGATCTCCCAGGAGTTGATAAACGCCAAGTTGCCGAGAAGTAGATCTGCATGCCCCCCATCGAGACGACGATGGTGGAGAGAGATGGGATGGGGTTGTAGATCAACATTCCCGTGAGTCAACAAAGTGCTGTTGGCTCGTGATAGAATAAGGGCGTGACGATGGACGCGCTAATCGTTGCAGCCACCACTTGTGTTGTTCCCTCGTCCCTTGACATCTTCTTGGCCGACGACACTATTTGGTAGCTCCTGGTGGATGTCCTAATCATCTTCTTTAATCTCTCTGGTTAATTTAGCTCGAGACTGAGCCCACAGATTTATTGGTTAGGAATGATCGGAGTTGATTCTTTGTTGTGGGATCTGAAAATTCTAGTGCTGTAGCTCAGATAAGCACACTTCCTTCCTACTGGTTCTTAATTTTTACATACCAGCAGCAGACCACAAGGCTGCAAACTCATAAAGTAATCCAAGAGAAGAGAAGAGAAGAGGGTGTTAATGACGATAAAAAGAAAAAAAAAATGTTGTTATTAGAGCGGACGAACTTTTGTGCTTTTAGTTGGGACCTCTCCTCAAGGAAAGAAGAGTTTAGCGTACAGGAGCTCATTCCATGTATCTTGCAGGCCGGGCAAGCACCAATGGATGCAGTCTGCGTAGCTTCTGGGGTTAGCCAGCTGCTCCGGCGTCAACGGGCTCCACTGCTTCTTGTATATCTGGGTGTGTGCATCTTTCCGGTACTCCGACAGTTGGGTGATGTTGAGCAGAGTTATCGGCACTCCGGTGGCGTCGAACACGTCTCCGATCACCTGCATCATGCTCTTGCTCGTGCTCGTTCCCCAGTAAGTAGCGTCCTCGATGGGAGTCGTCTCGTTGTAGCAGTTCCCTTCGGGATCACCTCCCCACTCTTTGCTACTGCAAAAGCATCCATCCCACCTCAGATGCCGGACTTGGAAAAAATCCAGTCAAATGGCAGAGCATATATATATATATATAAAAGCTTTTTTTTTTTTTTTTTGTCGTTGTCGTGCCTGTGGTGAGAAGGCGACATGCTGGTGAAGAACACTCTGGTGCTGCGAGGATCCATGTTCTTCTCCACCCACTTCAGCATTCTCCTCAAGGCCAGCCTATAAGCATCCTCCGTCACCATCTCGGTGACGTTCTTCGTGTCACCTCGCCTGCAAGCGGATCTAAGTCAGCCGAGAGGCCAACAACAACAAGAAGAGATGGGATCAAGGAAACAGAGTCGAGGCTCCTTGGTTACAGAATCTTCATTTTGCGGCCGGTCATCCACCAAAGGTATGTGTTGAAGACGACGATGTCAGCTCCCTTCCAATGGCGAGCGTGCTTCATGATGGAACCCGGTCGGACGATCCGGTCTTTGATCCTGTGGACGACGGCGTTGTCGGAGTTGGATTCCACCAGAAACGGCGCCCAGTAGAACTCGATCGTCGCATTGTAGTCCTATCATAAGAACCGTGGTCGAGTTCAGCGGCAGTGCAGATGGGGAGGTGGGAAGAGATGATGGAAGACGACCTGCGGAGATGCTAACCTTGGCCGTGAAGACGGTGAGCGAGTCAAAAGTTTCCATGGATTTGGCGTGCTCCGGGATGACCCGATGCAGGAGGCACACCATGGACACGAATTGCCCCCGGTTCAAGGAATCACCCACGAACATCATCCGCTTGCCTCGAAGCATTTCCAGCATTAAGGTGGCGTCGAAGCTGCCAATCCACGATGAAATGGACTCACGTCGCTGGAATTGCTCGTTTGAAGAAACAATCAACCATCGACGAGGTTAAACTACAAATTCAACACCTTCCCATGTCTCTCGTCCTAATCCCCCAAATAGTACATTTGCTATGAACAAATGGCACAGAATCTTTTGTCGTCGAGCTAATTGCCTAAAGGACGGCTTCCGGCCCAAGCCCAACGTGTGGTCCATCACCAAGCCTACCAGATCGCGATGGAAGAGGGATCGACTACATCCCTCGCACCATTCCGATGCGTGTGTGTTCGAGCATTCTTAAGCATCTCACCGGGTCTTAATTGCCTAAATATATCTTCCGTGTGACAATGGAACCATGTCTCTTTCACTCCAAATCAACCAGAGAAAGAAAGAAAGAAAGAAAGAAAGATGGGTGGATACCTGGGTAAGGAGCAGCGATGCGGCTGCCATCTCCAGTGCTGGTAACCGGCGTCCGGCCTGCCGTGCGCCTGGCATGTTAGCTGGGGCTGGATGTAGGGGCACTCCTCCTCGCCGTAGTGCGGCCTCGATAGCTCGTCGTACACCCATTCCCCCGCGAAGACATCGCATCCCTCGTCCGTCTTCCCCTTCCTCACCGCGAACGGCACCACCGCCTCGTCCTCTGTTCCGAATCAACATCGACTCGGTCAGTCAGGCTATTCGTCCGTACGCAGTAGTAGTTCACAACGAGGTCTCTTTTCCCTTCTCTCTTCCGAACCTCTTGGGACTCTTCCTTGCTGCGGCGGCGGCCACGGTGGATCATCTGCTCGCCGGAATGGAGTGCCGAGGATGCATGTGAAGTCCTCGCCGTAGAGGACGATAACGAAGGCGACGAAGCAGAAGACGAAAAGACGGGTGCGGAGGTTGCGCCTTCTGTGGGGGCCTGGCGACTTCATCGACCCACACCCGGCGACGCAGCTTTTGGTCGGGCTCTCCAGGTTGCGAAGGCATTCAAGGCTTCCGGTGGCTTCTTAATAAAATGGTCACAACGCGATATATGATTTTACATATTTATCCTTGTGAATATACATATATATAATTCTTTTATGAAAATAAAACATTATATATATATTTATATATTTATTACCATATATTCGAACTTGACATGTATCATAGCACGGCAATAAAAATTGTTCTTCAATATATATATATATATATATATATATATTTTGCATGAGATTAAAAGGGATTCAGAAGTGAGATTCCTTATCCGGGAATAAATAATTATTAGTTCACATGGAAACAACAAAGAGTGTAGGGGAGTGTAGGGGGACAGGTCACGCATGTATCCCTCTTTGCTGTGGTGACAACCGTCATCTAATAAGATAATAAGGAGGAAAATTCAATGAAGTTTACAAGTTCAACAATTCTCTCTCTCGCTCTCTCTCTCTCTCATACATATATACCTTTTTAAGATATGAGATTGTGTGGCGCATGCAATTAAACTTCTCCATGACGAAAACATAGGATATTGGGCATGAATCGGTCCATGCCAAGGGCATACTTTTTGGCAACATATTTGGGAGGCAGAGTCGTTGCCATCACTGCAAGATTCGAATTTTTTTGATCCAAATCTGACTGACCCAAAGAAACAAGGCAAAAATTGGAGCGGGTGGTCTTGCATTCCGAGGGATCATTTTTGGTGGAATAAATGAGAAATATGTGCGTTAAATGTATGTCAAAATCTTGACCTCGTTCTTTTTTTCTCATGTCCGGAGAAGGTCGCGCCGCGTGTTCATTTGATTTCAACAAGGCATTTTGAAGCTAAGTGGGTTGGTGAATCGTGTATGAGACGACACCATGTTAAAAGGTGGGTTTGGGGTGGTTGGCTTTTTGGTGGGAAAAGTAATACTCTAAATGCTGCACACATCTACAATTAAGTCCAATTAATTGGGATGTCATCCATGTTAGGATGGTAGCATTGATTTGACCTCCTGACGTCTGTCCAATGGGCTTTCCTTCTCCAATGAAACTTAATGCTTCTCGACGGTTTAGGTGAGCTAATTTTAGCTCTGATATGACATATTTTGGTATATTTGCTATTTGACTCACGACGATAGTCATCGAGCACGAAAGCGTCAACAAGGAACCTCAAGGCTAACATGACAAACCGTGTCATCATAGCATCTCGGACATACGAATGATCACTCCTCGAAATATTCAAAATCGTACAACGCGATATCGCGTCGTACAAGGTCACTCTAGAAAGCTCGAAGCGGCGCCGCACGACGTCGACCCATGTAGGTTGGTCGGCTCCTGTACAAGACGTACAAGCCGATCACCCGAGTCAGAAGTTATTAACTAGTTGTGTACTATAAACCTTCGTTTGCAAGTATAAAGTTAACCCCCTTACTAGCGCCGGGGGGAGGAAAAAAGGAAGCCATTAACTAGTTTTGACATCGCCCCAATGGCGATAGTGATCAAACATTGATGCCCCAACAAGAAGCCTCAGGGCTGACATGGCAAGCTGTGTCAACACAGCACCTCGAACGTACAAATGACCACTTCTTGAAATGTCTAAAACCGTATAAGGCAACATCACATCAGACAATCGATCACCTCAAGAGGAGGGATAGAGTCGGGAAATCTCCAACTTCGATCTGTGTCAAGAAAATGACGAGCTTTGTCTCCTTGCTCCACCGTAGATCACCTCAAGAGGAGGCGACTGCATCTGACCCACCATCAATTTTGATATCAAGAAACCACATTATCGACCTTACACATACAAGTATGGACCGAGCCGTACTGATGATTCAGCCACAGCCTAAAAGTTGCACAACATCTATATGATAGAACTTTTTGAACCCCCAATAAAATTAGCTACCCAATGAGTACTATGGTTGTTACAAAACACACAAAAAAATTTATATTCAACAGAACATTTTGCTAGACTGAGTATTTTAAATAATTAACAAAAATCAACCGAAAGATTGTTGCTTGTTCAAAATCTTGAGGAGGAGCTTGGTATTTTATTTCACTTCTAATATTGATATATTTAGTTGAATAACATGCTTAATTTTAATCTTAATAATCATCAATTTAACTATTTAGATTTTCTCTAATGATGTATACCTAGCCAATAAGATCCTTCTATGCTTAAATTATTAGTTATGATATGGAATGTGAGAGTTTTTTTGTGTAAATATTAATTAACCTCAAGTATAGTGCCCCATGAGATTTTATGGTGTACTAAACCTAAAAGAATATTCCATAGGATTAATGAAATATTTCTTTAGGATTTTATATTGAACTAATATTCACGTCTAGATTATTGACTAGGGCTTGTTCCTAATAGCTGATTGTGCCACCACATGTTCGAGCCATGTTTGAGTATATTTATTTTCTCTATCATTTATCCTCTCAAAGGGATAGTTAGTGAGCTTTCTTAAAGAGGTTTGGAAGAACAACTAAGTGTGCCATGCTATTAATCAACACGTTGGATGCCACCCAGGCTTATCCTAAGGGAGATGGCCCTCTCTAATGCTTTGTCCAAAAAGACTATCAGACGTATTTTTTATGCTTAACCTGAGAAGAACGTATTTGACATATTTTTTATCTTTGGCCCGATAAGGACATATCGAGCATATTTTTTATGCTTAGTCCGAGAATAGCACATTGGACATATATTTTATGCTTAACTTGAGGACACATCGAGTGCATTTTCAATACTTAGCCTAAGAAAAACTCATAGAGCATGTTTTTAATGCTTAGCCCAAGAAATGACACATCGAGCGATGACTTATTGAATATATTTTCAATTCTTAGCCCAAGAATAATATATCAGATGCATTATGAAGGTGCATTTACGATACTTGACTTGAGAATGGTGCATTGACCACATTTTCGATGCTTAGTCAGAGAAGGATACATTGGATGCATATTTAATGCTTAGCCCAAGAAGGACACATTGGGTATATTTTTGATGTTTGGCATGAGAAGGGCATATTAGACATACTTGTGATGCTTGACCCCAAGAAGGGTATGTCAGGAATATTTTTTATGCTTAATCTGAGAAAAGCACATCAGGTGCGTTTTTTATGCTTAATCCGAGAATGATGCATCAAACACTTTTTTTGTGTTTAACTCAAGAAGAATACATTGGGTATAATTTTGGTGCTTAACCTAAGAATGACGTATCAAGCGCATCTTTTGAGACTAGCTTCAACAATCAATTGGCTCCAATCTTCCCTTGGTCAACGCTTCGATAAGCAAAAAATTCTCCAAGTGTTGAGTCAGGAGGAGATCGAGTGGGAAGCTCGATGGGACTTTGTGGAGTTGAAGTAGTGATTAGAGCTATAAGAGGCGCAACAAGTCGAGGCCTTAAATAAAAACAATGGTAACCAAATCTAATAGCCGAAGGCGGTGTGAGGCTAGTATTAAGCCAAGGAGGACAACCTACTGAAGCATTAGGCCATGATATAATATACGAAAGAGAAGCACAAAGAGTGGGATCATGAGGTCGTTGGGTTGAAGGATTAATTGGAGCGTGAGACAGTACGAAGAAGTTTCTTATAAGGTTCCTCCAATACTCAAGGTATTTTCAAGATGAAAAGCAAAAGTTTTGTATAAAGTGTAATTGATCTTGATTACAATGATTTGATGATCTTTTTTGGTGGGCTTAACTTGAGAGAATATTTTGTGACCCTTATAATAAAAAGTGATGAGAAATATATAAGATAATAAAACATTATTTTCTTAAATCCATGTTTTTTAAGACAGCACTTAATCCTCTTATATTTTTTTCTCCTGTCATCTCAGTCTCAAAAATCGGTATTTTTTCTTATTGAATTATACAACAATAAGTTGGTTGAACCCATCAATGTCGCCATAATTATTTTTATTCAACTGTACAACAATTTTCTTCGGGCTTACCAAAAGAATAAAAAAATGAAAAAGGAAGTCAGAGCATCAACATTTTAAGGGATCATCTTAATTGGTAAAAAGTAAATAATCCCCAAAGTAACATATATTTTTCTTTTCTTTTTTTGTTTGTAGACATTATTCAACATCATAATAGACGTCGCAAAGCGTTGAAATACAAAGATAGTACAATATAGTATACTAAAAAAATATATACCATCAGACCACATCACTCAACATTCAGAATATTCATGAACAGCACTGATCAGTGCATGCAATACTTAATCCGATCAACAGTACGTACTCCCATTATATATATATATATATATATATATATATAGAGAGAGAGAGAGAGAGAGAGAGAGACAGAGAGAGAGAGAGAGAGAGAGAGAGAACCTAACGCTACCATGAAAATAACAATCGACACGATTTTATTGGTAAATATATTTAGAAATTTGTTTCATTGTCTTTTTCTTCTTCTTGTAGGATGGCTTATGGACATCAGGATGTGGTCAGCTCAGACTTAAGCTGAACTATCATTGTCATTGTCATTGTCAATGCAATTTATTACTCTCGCTTTGGCAACCACCTACTGAGACACGCAAGTCAAAAGTGTAAAGTTTGGTACACCCAATTCCAACACTCGAAACATTAATTCCCAGCCGCACCATGTACAAAGAAGCTCTGAAAGACCAGTGAAAAGTACGATTGGCATAGATGATGAGTTAATACGTGATCCATGAAATATCATTATAGATGTTGGGTGATTGAGTCTGAATGATAAGAATCTTTGGTGAACGAAACGTGAGGATGGACAGTGAGCTTTCTATTTGTTTCTATCCTTATAATTACTTGCATTTGGCGAACGAAGAACTGTGATTTCTGCCATCTCCTTTTCTAAAGAAACAAGCATTAACTGGAATCACTTAGGTGGCATTGACCAAACCTTAAGATGTGCGCGATTTAGGTGAGGAGAGGAAGCAATTTCCATTAGGGCAAGTCCTTGGATGGTAAAGAGCATCATAGGGATTAATTTGCATTAGTGCAACTTCGAGTTAGCATAGCCTGAACGGATAAGAACTGCTCGTCTGCAACAGTCCTTTGGCAGAAAAAAACCTTTTGCATCTTCCAAGTGCAAGCAATGTTTTCTCAGAGTCCTCCTCATGGCACATCATTTATTGTGTTGGGTGGTGGGGTTGATGTGCCGCACGAAATAAAGCGGTCGACCAACGAGGAGGCACGCACGTTGGACAGGAGTGGTTGGAAGCATTCATGGCAACTGAGGTGGGGGGGAAAGACGCGAAAAAGCAGTGCACGCGTTAATTACTCCTCCACGTTCCACAGCTACTCCCACCTCCCCTCCCCAATCCCATATGCTTCATTTAATATATATCGGATTAAATATTAATTTAATTTAACAACTTCAGCTTTTAGGTTAGGAATTAACCGTAGTATATGGAACTTTATGATAACGATTGCAACATTCTTTACGACGGCTGCGAGAACGTTGTATGATGTTGGTGGACCCTATGTCGTGGTCGAGGTATTAGTACGGTTTGATTCGGTTCGAGTGTGCAAAGTCATCCGCATGGGTCGAGGGGTGGTTGGCACATAGTCTGGTTGATCCGTTGCTTAGCGACGAGCTTCTTTTACTCTCTTAAGCTTGCTCCTATACAAAGGTCTAAGTTGGGGGTGTGTGCCTGACTTAGCCCATTCGATGGTTAAGTTAATATATAGAGTGGTTGAAGTGGAGTCTTGAGTGTCAAAAGTCTGATCGTCCTCTGGAGTTGGCCAATAGGTCGGCTTTTATACTGTGGATAAGGGTCGATCGTATGTGGTTTATTAATGGCTATCGGTGCTTCGAACGGTCGGACCGTGCATGGCGCGACCAACCAGCATGGTCTCGTACTGGGCAACGTCACTCCATGCGTTCTTGGGCAACGTCGCTTCTTGCATTCTCGAGTGACTACACGTCGTGCGACATCATCCCGAATAATCTTGGATGGCCTGGGTGTAATTTGTTGCTTTGCATGAGCCCGAGATGCCACGTTAGTATTAACACTATTATTGTTTTGCCGCCACGAGGATAGTACCATAATTTGTCCTATCATTCTCTGCCCCTCGAAGAGGTGTATCTTGGTTTCCTCGTAGAGGAGCTCGATGTAGGGTTGTGATGCTTTCTTCAATTAGGTTTGAAACTCCTTGAGGTATAAGGGTCCCTCCACTCGAGCTCATGACTAGCTGCGAGGCGTGACTCAGGCTTACGATTGGCCGAGATACGTAACTCAAGTAGTATGCTAGACGAGCAACATAACTCGGGTATTGGACTGGTCGTGAGGTGTAACTTGGGCATAGGACTGTCCGAGCAGCATAACTCAAGCATTGGAATGGATGTGAGGCATGACTCAGGCATATGACTAATCAAGCATCATAACTCAGGCATTGGACTAGCTGCGATGTATAACTCGAGTATAGGACTAGCTGCAAGGCATGACTCGGGCATACGACTAGTCGAGCAGTATAACTCGGGCATTGAACTGGTCGAGCAATGTTCCTCGAGCATAGGACTGGTCGCCCAGTGTAACTCGGGCATAGGGCTGGTCGTTAGGCACAACTCAGGCATAGGACTAGTCGCAGAGTATAACTCAAGCATAGGATTGATCACAAAGTGTAATTAGATCATAGGACTGGCCGAGCAGCATAACTTGGGGATTGGATCGGCCAAGTAATGTTCCTTGGGCATATGACTAGCCGTGAGGTGTAACTTAGGCAAAGGATTGGTCGCGAGGTATAGGACTGGCCGTGAGGTGTAACTCGGGCATAGGATTGGCCATGAGGCATAACTCGGGCTATTGATTAGACCAAGACATAACTCAAGCTCGTGACTAGCTGAGATACATAACTTGGGCTCATTGCTAGCCCAAGGTGTAGCTCGAGCTCATGACTGGCCGAGATGCATAACTCGAGCACTAGTTGATCAAAACGCACAACTCGGGCTCAATTTGGCTGAGGTGCACGACTAAGGCCGACTAGGGTACTGTTTGGCCAAGGTGCATAACCCGAGTTCTATTTGGCCGAAGTGCATGACTCGAGCATTGTTTGGCTGAGGTGCACAACTCGGTTACTATTTGGTTGAGGTGCATGATCTGGGCATTGTATGGCTGAGGTGCATGACTCAAGCACTCTTTGGTCGAGATGCACGACTTAAGCACTATTTGGCCAGGATGCACGACTCGGGTACTATTTGATCGAGGTGCACGGTTCGAGCACTGTTTGGCCAAAGTGCACGACTTGGCCATTGTTTGGTCGAGTTACACAACTTGGGCACTATTTAGACAAGGTGCACGACTTGGGCACTATTTGGTCGAGATGCATGACTTGACATTGTTTGGCCGAGGTGCATGACTCAGCCACTGTTTGGCCAAGGTGCATGACTCGAGAATTATTCGTTGAGGTGCATGACTCAAGTTGTTTGATCGAGGTGCACGATTTGGATGCTATTTGGCTAAGGTACATGACCCGGGCACTTTTTGGCCGAGGTGTATGACTCGGGCACTATTTGGCTAAGGTGCATGACTCATGCACTATTTGGCCGAGGTGCATGACTTGAGGACTCTTTGGCCGAGGTGCACGACTCAGGCATTGTTTGGTCGAGGTGCATGACTCGAGCAATGTTTTGCCGAGGTGTACGACAATTGACTTATAGGAGTTCCCACGTTACTAAAATTTTATATTTTATTTTTTATTTTCAAAGCAACCTTCCAATAGTACTAGGTCGAGTTTAAGTTGAGAGCAGACTTTCCTCTACCATTAGGTAAATCTTGATGGACTTTATTTTTGAGTGGACAATACTATATTTCTCAATAAAGCTTATGACTACTTTTGACTTATATTAGATAAATAAATAAATTATAATAAATATTTATAATTTATGTACATTAATAAAATGATATTTATTTACTTGGATCTTGATGTATATGTGAAAAGATGTTATGGTCCTATAAGAAATATCTATGATATGATATCCTTTTATAGTGTTTGAGGAAGATTTAGACCCTGTAGGTGTTTGGGTCCTAGGATTGATTTTGGTTAATAATTATCTTTTGACATATTAAAGGAGTAATTGAGTCAATTCAAGAGAATAGTGGTCCTATTGCTAGTAGTGTTTATGATCACAGTACTACTAATCTATGCACTCTTAGAGGTATTCGAGCAACCCTAATATAAAAGTTTCACATATTTTGTAGCAAACTTAGTTCTCACGTACTCCTGTCACTGATTATACAATAGCCTCCTCGACATTACAGAATGCACCTCATGCTCTAGCACCTATAAATGTTCCAAGTATATGGATTCCTTAATGCTATTAAAGGCTACTTTAAGCGTGTTGGAGCTCAATAAGGTGAAAAAAAAAAAAAACTTCTTGGATGACTTTTAGAGATTTGGACAACTTATTTTTTATGGCAACTGAGACCCAATCTTTGTTGAACATTAGATCTATTAAGTAGAGAAAACATTTGAAGCTATTGAATAAAGAGAGAATTAAAATGTGTCTTTCACTTTTTTTTATTTTTAAATAGAATGCAAACACATGGTAGACCTGAAAAACGAGGATATTGGAAGCAGGAGGCAATATGGTGACTTGAAAGTAATTTAAAAATATATTATATGAGTAGTTCTTCTCTGATTTAGTCTGCTTCGAGAAGCAATAAGAGTTTCTTAGCATCCACTATGAAAGTAGGACTATGATGAAGTATGATTATTATTTTACTAAACTGCCCCAGTTCTCTCCATGTATTATCTTTGATGAACATCACTTTGAGAGAAGACTTTACCCATCATTTAGAAAGCCTATTTATGTACTAATTCTATTAACATATATTGAAGTATTCAATCGAGCTTTGATGGTAAAAAAATTAAATAATGAATTACAATAGACAAAGGATAAAAAATGACCTTTTAGTGCGGCATCATCTGCATAAGAGGGATTATATTCTAGACCTTCAAAGAGGGAAGAATAACTAGTTCAAATGTTAATAAATAAGAGCTCCCAGTAATCAATTAATCATACAATGTTATTTTTATGGAATGATCGACCATTTTTCAATCTCATGCCCCATTAGATAACATGTATACTTTTTTTTTTATTAACGACCGAGGCACATATTTAATAACTACTACGAAAAACATTAATGCTGAGCTCCATAACAAACATTTGGACAATATAGTCAGGACCTAAAAGGAGAGGTCAAGCAAGGGTCTATCTACTCACCCATTAGGATGTTGAAGCCTTACGATCTATCATTCAAGGTGTAATCACACTCTATGATATGCTTGCTATTATGCTTATAGATATTAGTTCTACATATTCTTTCATATTATTTTATTTTACCATGAGATGGCATAAGAATTTTGAGATAATAAGTAATGCATTAACATCACCAGTTGAAAACTCTCTAATAATTGATTAGATATTTAAAAATTATATTATTACTATTAAATTCATGATTTACTAGTAGACTTTATTCTACTGGAGTTTCAAGACTTCAATGTTATCTTGGATATGTTTTCAACGTACCACACAAGTGTTAATTATTTTTAAAAAATTATTACCTTCTCACCCCTAGATCAAATATCCTTTCAGTTTATTAGGATTCAAAAAAATCTCCCTCGTATTATTTCAGCTTTGATTACTATCCAAGAAAGGATGTTATGAGTACTTAGCCTTCATTTCTAAATAAGAATCGAAGAAGTCAATACTAAAGGATATATCTATTGTACAATAATTTTTAGAAGTCTTTTATAAATATCTACATAGACTACTACCTGATAGATAGATTGAATTTATAATTGATATTCTATCTAATAATATACTTATTTCTAAACTTCCTTATAGAATGACACTAATTGAGTTGAAGGAGCTAAAAAAATAGATTTTGAAGCTTTTGGTTAAGGGTTTCATTTGACCCAATATATTATCTTTAGGTGCCTCTGTCTTATTTGTGAAGAAAAAGGATAGAGTCATATGGTTATATATCGATTATATGTAGCTCAACTGAGTCATCGTAAAGAGTGAGTATCCTCTTCCCGAGAAAGATGGTTTATTCAATCAACTTTAAGGTACTTAGGTATATTCAAAGATTGATTTGAGGTTTGAGTATCATCAACTGAAAATAAGAAAAATATATATATAAAAATCTATTTTTTGAATAAGATATAATCGTTGTAAATTCTTAGTAATGCCATTGAAACTCATAAATATATTGGCTACCTTCATGATCTCATGGATAAAGTGTTCCACTCTTATATAGATAAAATTATAATCGTATTCATTAATAACATTCTGATCTACTTAGGACAGTTTAAAAATCCTAAGACGAGAAATTATATGTCAAATTGATCGTACAATTTTTGAAATTATATTTTTCAATCATATAATTTTTGGTGCTGGTATATCTATTGACTCCTAAAAGATTGAAGCTATGATAAAATTGGAAGCGACCTTATGATGTTGTAGAGATTAGAAGCTTCTTGGGTTTGGTTGCATATTATAGAATATTTATAAAAGATTTTTTAAAAATAGTTGACCCTTGACTAGGTTGACACAAAAGAATGTGAAGTTCATTTGGGACAACAAGTGTTAACAACATTGATGGGCTAGTTAACCTGTCAAGCCTGAGTCGTAATATTTTATCTTAGAGTTGACCTAGTATTTGAACATGATGAGGGGGCTCGAGTATAAAAGGATTACTCGTTGATAGAGTTAAAAGATCTATCACGACGTGGAGTCACAATTATGCTACACCTCGCATGCTCCGTGTTAGAATTTGATCCGAGCTATCTTGGACTTTAACGTTCTTATCAAGCCCTTGAGTGAAAGTAATTGTAACACTTCGTTTAGTCCTACATTGGAAATAAGCAAGGAAAAGATTAATTTATAAGGACATGATGAATGTTTTGTTATCAATTTTAACTTAAATATTTTGATCAGTAATTTAAAATAAACAAAAATGCCTAATATCTTCGGATTGTAACAGTATCACTTGTGATATAATGCATTAACCAATTTGAATATTTTAACAAAAATAATTATTAGTAAGAGTTGTTACTAAATCAATTACATTCATAATGCTATCTTTACTAGAATTTGATTATATGTCAAATTTACTCTTTATTTCTTTCTTTCTTTTTCATTTTATTGCTCGAGAGTACTATTTGACAGAAACCCGGGGGGGTCCCGAACGATCCAAATGGAGGACCAATGGGGCCACTGATGGACCTGCAACGCTCCAGTACTAATTCTGCAGAAATGGGGGAGGGGTGTGGGTCAAGTAATCCAAATGGAAATGGTGTCTCGAGTTGACACACGTCAACTGCGGTCCTCAAGTGGAGCTTGAATTGGTCACATGAATTAGTGAACCGGACATTATTGCAGATGGACACTTCTGATTTAAATCCGAGCAGCCGTCCCAATCCAATCTCGCATTGATGTCATTGTGGTCCTCATCGCTTCTCCAATTTGTTCTCGGCAGCACAACTAACAGTAATTTCTACGGGCATCACAGATTTCAGAAATAACTATAATAATAATGATGAAAAAATTATCTATCGTACAGACAGAGTACATACAAATGGTTGTAAGGCCAATTGGAGAGAGATGTTTATGGCAAACTGTAATTTGGGTTTGCTCTGCACCCTCGGATCCGTAAAATCTTGGGCAAGCAGATCAACGAGGGCCATATAAATCAAGGTTCCTGCAGAGGCAGAATCAAGAAGAAAGACCTTCGACGACGAGAGCTGTGGGACTGTTTTCGTTATACACCGATGATGTTCCCATACCCACTGCAATCCCAACCGGTGTCGTGAGGGAGAAGAAGAACCCCATCGTTACTATTTTACTTCATTTGGTAGTTCGCCTGCGATACAAAACCACAAATGTTTTCGCTAGCAAGAATATATTGCAACTCTGTTAGTTTTCGGGTGCTGTTAAGAGAAATGTTCATGTGTGCATGAGAAATCGAAAGAGGATTCAGAATAGTAAATTGAATGGACGTCGCATTTGGTGTAACCCAACGCTCCTCAGTTGATTTACCTGCACGATACATCCTCCGAGCCCTATATACCCTCAAAGAACTGATGAAAGCTGAGAGCAGCCACCAGAGACCTTACCAGTAGATGGAATCTCCGATGCTTCACGAACAAAGCACCGAAGAAATGATCAACTTCTACCTCGTTAGAGCAAGCAGTTGTGTGATTTTGCCTGAGAGATAACGCGATGGCAAGATCAGCTGCTGGGCCGAAGGATCCTCGTGAATGTGACCGTGATTTGCATGGTTATGTACGTGAACGTTGTTGTGCCCGTGCTTGCCGTGGGGCACCTCCATGTCAGCCTTGGTCTCATCGATCACGGCCGCCATGCGAGCCCTAGCGCTGTGCGAGCGGTTAAAGTATCCGGTGGCCACAGTGTCCGGCATCAGCGTCGCGATCGCGGCGATCATCGCGCCGAACCCAGCAAACGGAAACTTCTGCCAAGGACTCCGACCGAGACACGAGGAGGTGAGGCCGTCGAAAGCGTCGGGGAGGATGTGGACGAAACCGGTGGCGAGAATGACACCTGCAGCGAACGACTTGATGACGAAGAAGGCATCCTTTTCGGGGTGAAGAGCGGGCCACCATTTGCCTAAGATGGGGATGCACACGCCGATGCTACCCACACAAGGATGGAAAATATCGCTGCAACCTACGACGGGAGGGCCTTCTTCTTGTCACGGCCCGCCTCATCGGTGGAGCACTCGCAGTCGCCGTGAACAAGCAGAGGAAGAAAAACCACAGCGAGGAAGAAGACCGAGGCACCTCTCATCGTCTTCCCGGCGTTTGGAGGGAGTCTTGCAATGGATTACCGGAAGGCTGAAGCCACGTTTGTGTAGATGGGGTGGTGGGGAGGAGGGGGTTTCGAGGGAAAGATGCAGCAATCGGTGAGCACACGATCGTCTCCAACGGTTGACTCCGATTAGGATAGGATTTGTGGGCTTGTTTTGTTCGCGAGAGAGTGAGGCCCTTTTTGTGCATCATTCTTCTTCTCCTTTCCGTCGTACAACGTATACTACCTTCATCTCTGCATCGTCGATTGGTGTTTTCTTAGGTTGATAAATAAGTTATGTGGGTCTCGACGTAGTGTTGTCATTCGGACAGCAGCTTGTTTATAATAATAACGTTCGGCGCCGTGTATATATTAGAGCAAATAAATAATCGATGGACTGAGTTAGTCGATGACCAAACTAATTTGTTGACGAGAACGCAGTGGTAATGATGCAGCACACGAAGCTCGAACTCGGAGGAGAGACAGGTCTTCTCCAGATGCCTCTCCTGGGTTTGTCTCTTCTTGCGGTCTTGAAGGTTGTGGAGTATGCGAACATGTACCTAAAATGCACTACATCGCACTGCACATCAGACTCAGCGATGGAAGATAAAAATAGAAGATATGTTTTCAACCAGAAGATATGATCTCCAACTGAAGATTTAGACATCAGTCTGACTCAGCGATGGAAGATAAAAATAGAAGATATGATTTCCAACATATAATCTCCACTTGAAGATTTAGACATGGTTGTATCTAATTTTGATAGAGGAAATCTAATCGTCTCACCTGTATAAATAGGGTTATGTCTTACGTTAATGAAAAATTCAATCTTTTCTTTTCTCAGATTTTAATCTATCATGGTATCAAGTAGTTTACCCAAAAAAAAACTCTCTTCTCAGTATCCGACGATAATAATCGCCCCTCACCGAACAACTTACCCGACCACCATACCATCGGCCAGGTATCATTTGATTCTCCTTTTACATCCATCCTTGGGAGATAGTTCGCCGCATTCGCTCCGAAATAGCACAGCCATCTACATAGTGGAATGGGTTTGCAGTGAGAGCGTGGTGGTTCGCACCACTTCCCTTCCTTCCACAAGCAGCCGTTGCAATCTCCCAGCCGCCAGCACTGCTTCTCCGCTCTCGTGCCCCTGCTACCTATGATGACCACATCACCCCTGTGAGCCTCTCGTCGACGGTCGAAGCCCTCCTGCTCCTCTGGCCGCGTAGTGTTTGCCAAGGCCAGCACCATGCTTTGTTGTCACCCACCGCCTCCCCCTCCACGTCGCCACTGATCCCGCAAAATCCTTCGGGCTGGTATTCGCCTGGGACCCTAACGCTCTCAGGCTCCAGCTCTAATCTGGCCTCCCGCCCGACATCGAAGTCCTCTACGTCAGCACCCTCTCTGTCATCGTTGGCCCCGCCCACCGCCTTTGCCATCTCCACCATCTCATTGGCAGCGTGGTCATCCACCCCGACCTCCTCATCTTCGGCACCAACTCCCTGTGTGTCTTCGCCCTCAACCTCATCATCTTCCTTCTCGTTAGCAAGACCTCTGCCACCAGGTCGACCCCACCCATCTCCACCTTGTCTGAGCCCTCGACGCCTCTGGCGTTAGCTATAGCTCCCCTTCCTCATTTTCCATCTCAGGCACCAACAACGCTTGCTTCCGTTGAAGCTTTCGCAAAATAGCAGCTTCTGCTGCTCCTTCCCTTCATTGTTGCAACCTATCATCTTATCAGCGCGGCTCCTCCTCCTCCTCCTCCTCCTCCCTTGAGCAACAGCCGGCTTCACCTTCAACGCTGCACCGTGAAACATAGAAAGCTGGCTTCAGCTCTTACCTCCGATGCTGCTTCTATCCCAGATATTCTACCATAAAAACTACAGAACTATCATATCAGATTAAGCCCAATAATCTCAACCCTTGTATTGTAGACGGATTTCTTAAAATGTTACAAATTCTCATAATATCCATATCATCTATATTTGACGCTCCGGTTATTGTTTCTATAGGAAACAATGGTTATTCTCAGTATACATGACTCATCTCCATCATACAACTCTAATACATTTTAAATTATCCAAGGAGAGTAACTATACATCTTGACGAACATAATTCTCTAATCTTCTATTTGAATATGACATAATAGGATACGTCAAAGGCTCGCAATTGTCTGCCAGAATTGATCCAAATATCAAGGGAATCTGATCTCATACCAAATCATGCTCATAAACTATGATTACATCAAGATCATCTTATCCTTCAAGTAATTCAAGCCTCAGTTGTTGGATCCATCGCCCCACTAATATCTTCATGTAATACCATAGCGAAAGCATAGCCCAAGTTGCAAACCATACTAGCCAATCGCTCTCATACTCCTATGCTAAGTCTCCTCTCCACTTTGATGAAAACAAAACAAGTATTATCGTTGACTATCTACAAAATATAAAAGTTATCATCGATGACTTGGCTTTGATATGTCATTCCCTCACTGATGAAGAAGTCATAGTCCATACTCTCAATGGACTCGGAGATGAATACAAAAAATTAGCAGCAGCAATTCAAGCGCATGACTCATCGATGTCATTTGAAGAACTCTACGACAAGCTAATTGACTATGAAACATATTTGAAACACTACAACAATATGCTAGGATCGATAATCATAGCTCAAGTCAATCAAAAGTCCAAGAGAAGAAGCTATCAAAATATCAAGAGCATCATCAAAGGATCAACCAAAATGCCTCATAGACATATGGGTAACACATAAACATATCTTTATTAATTTTTCAATCGAAAATTCAATAACTATCAGGGTGGCAACTTCAGTAATAATCAATAGCCTCGATGTCCCGACAATCCAAACTAATAAAAAGTCATTCGTCAATTGTGTGATCAAGTCGGACACTCTACCAAAGTCTGTCGATCTTGACCCAGCCTTTCTACTACATCCAATTGGCCTTAAGCAAATACCATGACTACTTCGACTACTTATCCAACCAATTTGAATGTGGACTCTGACAATTCTTATCATATCACCTCTGATCTTCAGAATTTATCTATCTATAATGACTATGGAGGCAACAATGACATCATCATCAGTGATAGTAATGCAATTCTCATTACTCGTACTAGTTCCACAACACTTAATTTATATATTACAACTTTTACCTCGATGATGTGCACCTTACATTAAAAGGAACCTCATTTCTATTTTCTAATTCTCCAAACAAAATAACATATTAATTGAATTCTTATCTGACTTTTTTTTTGTAAAAGATTTGAGCATGAGAGCATCCTTGGTATAAGGTCCGAATAAAAAAAATATTTATGAGTGGCCGTCAGCTTCCCAAATCACCTAGTCCACTATTCGCTCTTTAATTGCAACTTCAATTGATGTTTGGCATCACCGTCTTGGTCATCTCTTATCCCTTATCTAATAAAAATTAATTTCTCATTATTCTCTTTAAACTATTAAAGTCAATAACATTATAACTCTTTGTGATACTTGGCTTAGCAATAAAACTCATAGACTACCCTTTGGAACATCTTTTATATCTTATTCTATACCAATTAAAATAGTTTATATAGATATCTGGGCCGTGACCCAACCACTTCTTTTAACAACTTTAGATTTTATATCATTTTATAGATTATTTTGTTAAATATTCGTGGTTGTACCCTCTCAAACATAAATCTTAACTTTCCACAATCACTACTCATTTTAGAAAGTTGGTTAATTTTTTTTTTTCAATCTACAATTAAAATAGTTTACTTTGATGATAGAGATGAAGTCCTAATATCTTGTATCTCCACTTTGTGTTATACAACACCTCAAATCATTACTACATACTCCTCAATTAGTTGGCTCTATTGAACGAAAACATTGACATATGGTTGAAATTGGTCTTATCCTCTTACATCAAGCCTCTATGCCACCAACCTTTTGGTCAATAACCTGTCAAACTGCTATTTATCTTATTAACTATATGCTCACTTTAGTCCTCAAATTTCAATCATCATTTGGAAAACTATTTCATCAACTCCCCAATATTCAAAAACTCAATTGGCTGTCTATGTTATCCGTGGCTACGACTTTTTATCTCTCATAAGTTAATACCGAGATCTAAGTCTTTCATTTTCATAGGATACTCTCTTGGATATAATGCTTTATGATGCTACGATCCCCAAACTCAAAAAATCTTTATATCATGTCATGTCATTTTTATAGAATCTATCTTTGCCTTCCAAAAATAAGGTCTTCAGTCATAAGAGCCACTCCAACAAACATACAACATTGGAGCATTCCTTCCACCCCATCAAATGACCATCTCACCACACCATCCAATCGTTCATACTAAGATACATACTTTATTATTTCTCTAGTTCAACATCTACTCATTCCCTCCACTACTCATTCAAAAATTCATCCAATTGATGAAACACTACCCTCAGAAACACAACCACTTCCATTACCTTCTCTTGGACCTAGTGACTCTAAAGTACCTCCATCTTACTAGGTACTTGTTAGTGCATCTCCACCAATACAAACTAATAATCCTGTCGCACCTAGCCATCCCATGACCATACGTTCCAAAAGTGATATTTTTAAATCATGTCAAATACTTGACTTTTATACTGCAACAAATCTTTCTCCAGAACCAATTGAACTCACCACTATCACTTAAGCCCAAAAAATCTCCACATTAGCGCAAAGTCATATGCAAAGAATATGATGTTTTACTCCATAATTCTATATGGACACTTGTACCCTTTCATCAAGCACAAAATATTATTGAGTGTAAATGGGTTTTTCGAATTAAGCAGAATTCAGATGAATTTATTGCTAGATATAAAGCACATCTAGCGGCTAAAGGTTTTCATCAATAATTTGGTGTTGACTTCACATAACATTCAGTCTCATTATTAAGCCAACAATGACCTGACTTATCTCGAGTTTAGTCGTGACTAAGGCTGGAAATTATAACAGTTAGATATTGATAATGTTTTTTTACAATGGACTTTAACTGAAGATGTCTTTATGTAGCAACCTCCAGGTTTCATCCATCCTCAATATCTAAAATATATGTTTATAAATTATAAAAAACTATTTATGGACTTCGTTAAGCTCCAAGATCTTGGTACACCGAAATTGGCTTGTTTTCATCAATTGGCTTTATCAACTCCAAGTCAGATATTTCGTTATTCTTAAGAAAATAAATTGAAAGTATAATATATCTACTAGTGTATGTTGATGACATTATTGTCACAAGCAATCATATAAAGATCAATGAATTTCTCAATCAATTGATAGATTGATTTTTTATTAAATTAGAATCCGAAGTTACTTTTTAGGAGTGGAAGCTACTTACACACCTTTAGGACTTTTTCCATCTAAAAAAAAAAGTATATTCAAATTCTATTATCAAAGAAAAATATATATAATGTGGAAGAGGTTGCCACTCCACTCTTTGCTACTGAATCACTTAAGCTATATGATGATAATACTACTATGGATCATATATAATATTGATAAGTAGTTGGCTTCTTATTTTTTACTCGTCCAAACATTCAATTTGCAGCCAGTAAATTATCTCAATTCATACAATCCATTAGTCTACAGTAAAACGAGTCATATGATATCTTAAAGGGACTCTTAATCATGGACTCTTTCTCTAAAAACACTCACAATTTTATCTCCAGGCATTTGTTGATGGTGATTGGGCAGGAAACATTCATGACATAACTTCTACATCGAGATATATTATATTTCTTGGAGTAAATTCAATCAGTTGAAGTTCAAAGAAGCAGAAGATAGTCGTAAAATCTACAATTGAAGCGGAGGAGTTATTACCACTATTACTGCATTGGATAACGAATGTACTGAAAGAATTAGACATTGTCATAGAATTCCATTTCGTCAGAGATCAAATTGTCAGGCATCAACTATAAGTTTCTCACATATATGTCGCCGATCAACTAGTAGACTCTCTCACAAAGTCGCGAGCCCGCAAAATATTTTCTTTACATCGATCTAAGATCGACATCTTTGACAAACTCAATATTTTGAGGGTATGATAGAAAATAAGGATGGAAGCTATGATCTTAAGCCACCACTACATGAGGATTTAGACGATGATTATATCCAACCACGAAATATGATCACTATATCTTATGTTAATGAAATATTCAATCTTTTCTGATATTTTAATCTGTCTCTAACCTGTGCTTCCGTTGGGCCAATACCAATGGTCTTGATTTTTTTTTTTTTTTAACCAAGATTAAGCACACGCCGTGCTCAGGCCGATTAGACGACGCCCATGGCCAAACATTTCGGCTGTGTAAGTTGGTATTCCCAAATAGTCCGTAGCAACCATCATCGACAGTCAAATAAATTGCTTCGCAAGTAACATCAGCATTCTAGAAGGGGCCTTCAGGCTTTCGTTTCCGTCTCTCTCGTCTCGTCTCCTTCAAACCTTTGAATGCAGGCAGCGCTGGGAAACGGAAGGAATAGCGGAGCAGGCGAAGGGGAAGAGGCGTGCCGTGGCGGCTCACGAGGCTCATCCACAACGCGCGCGAGGTCACCACACGCCTCCTCTACCGGTGAGTACGATCGCCGTGACAACCGAGTTTGGCCCTATCCTGCCTCCATCCATTCTTTTACTACTGTTTGTTCACCACAAGTTCTTGAAATTATTGAGCGTAGAAATCCAACCGATTTATTCTTTTTCTACATCCACTTTCGTTCCAATTGAATTCATATATTATATTCTTTCTTAAATCCATTATAAATCGAAGATGCTCATATAAACCAGGACAAGCGCAATCCACGAATGTGATTGTCTTCTTGTTCTTGGATTGATTTGTGTTCTTCTTTAATGTAATAATATGCTCCAGAATTTTTTTCAAAAATGAACGAGTATATATATATACACACCAAAAGATAAATAAAAAAATAGGGCGGTGAAAGGTAAAAGATTCCCCCTTCAACACCACCAAGTCACAGGCGGACAGAGCCGTGGGGGAGACCACGAGCTCTCCACACGCGCCTCTGCTTCCCCATCGATGTACACCATTCCACGCGTCCTGCATCCGCTTCGCCTTCTATATATACCCCTCGGCCCCCTCATCCTTTCTCCGCCATCCGCCTCTGCTCTTCCAAATCCTTTGCTGCTCACACCATGGCGATGCTTCTCAAGGCCTCCGCTGCTCTCGCCCTTCTTTCCGCCTCCTCCGAGGCCTCGCAGCCGCCTTCTCCCGCCGTCCGCCCTTCCTTTTCTTCTTCTTTCGCTCCTTTTAGATCTCCGAGGCGAATGAACCGGCGCGTCTCAACGGCTGTCGCCGCCGGTTCTGACCATGCCATCACGGGAGTCGTGTTCCAGCCCTTCGAGGAGATAAAGAGCGATGTCTCTCTCGTGCCGGTGGCCCCCGACTTGTCCATCGCTCGTCACAAGTACGCCGATGAGTGCGAGGCTGCCATTAATGTACAGATCAAGTCGGTTCTCCTGACTCGAACATATCAAATTCGCGTTGCAGGGGATTTAATCCCTTTCTCTTACCCTCTGTCTGTGTTTTGTCCAGTGTCGAATACACTAATTCGTACATTTATCATGCCCTGTTCGCTTACTTCGATCGCGACAATGTGGCGCTGAAGGGCTTCGCCAAGTATGTCATCGCAAAAAATCCAGCACATGCCCTTATCTTCCTTCCCGCACAGACGCATATATCGCTTAGATCTGTGCTGCTCTCGCTTGTTTCAGGTTCTTTAAGGAGTCGAGCCAAGAGGAACGGGACCATGCAGAGAAATTGATGGAGTACCAAGTGAGTGGTTGCTTTCTTCCCTTTTTTTTGTTGGACATTTAGGGGTTTCGTTCTTGCTTTTCGGATCTGTGATGACTGAAACCAAACCAAATTTGATGCGGTCAGAACAAGCGCGGAGGAAGAGTGAAGCTTCAATGCCTTGCCACGCCATTGACCGAGTTTAATCACGCCGAGAAGGGTGATGCACTGTACGGTAAGTTGTGGTTTCTGCACAGAACACGGATCTACTTATACTTCTTGACCAAGAAACATGAGTTGCCGATTTATGCATGCTTATCGATGTCATCATGAAGCTTTTGTCCATAACCTCTTTCTGGGTTGTGTACTATCTTATTGAGGTGCCATGAAAAAGGGAGTTCTTTTGACATAAGTTTGCTAGAAAGAAATGCAAGTCTCGAGCCTTCATGGACGAGATGAATCCAACAACTCTGACACCTTATGGACGAAGGCTATTGTTTTATACATCCATATGGTCGTAAAATCTACATGCTCCTGATTAAAAATTATCTTTGTTTATGTGGGTATGCCTACTCCACCATTCTCTTTGTTCTGTAGGCAGATCTAAAATGTCTATATTGACCTAGTTGAGGATCCTAACTTCATGCATGTTTCTTCGAGATAAGATTGCTTCTATTCTTTTTTGTTTCTTTCATGTTTTCATCAAACATTAAATTATAAGTGACATAGTTTTAGCAAGTCCGTCTATGTTGTTGCAGCAATGGAATTAGCCTTGTGTCTGGAGAAGCTGACAAACGAGAAATTACTCGGATTACATGATGTTAGTAATGCTGTGAAATTAATATGTTGTTTTTGGCTGGTTATGCTATCCGACTCTTTCACCGTGTTATAATTTCACGAAACAGGTGGCCGAAAAAAGCAAGGATGCTCAGATGGCAGATTTTATTGAGAGTGAATTCCTTGAAGAACAGGTGAAATACTCCCTTATTGTCCACAAATAATGAGTTTTTTTTAAAAAAAAAACATATTTTCCCTTTACTTTTGGGACTATAATGTAAAAAACCTGCAATTTTCTTTCTAATTGATACTTTCTAGTTGCCGTCGAGGCCATCAGAGGATAGTTGTTAAATGTTCCATCATTTGGCTATTTTGAGATCCTAACAAAAAAGAATAAAATAAACTGGAAGTAGCTAGCTTATTTATTGCCATTTGTTTGGTAAACTTTCATCTTCTTCAAGTGGTAGGATTAGATGCATCATGACGTAATCGATTAATCTGATCTAACTACTTTTATTATGTTAAGAGGTCTCTCGATCAGTTCTTCTCTTCTATTATCCAGGTGGAAGCCATCAAAAAGATATCTGGATATGTTGCTCAACTGAGAAGAGTGGGGAAGGGACATGGTGAGGTGTTTTATACATACGCCAACTCTCTTGCAATATTTAGTCAGCATTCGAAGTTGTCGAGTTGGTCTTACAATTTATATAACTCATCGTAGGGGTTTGGCACTTTGATCGGATGCTGCTCGATGAGGGAAAGTTGCATCAGCCATAGGAATCATGCGGCTTTATGTTGGTGTGCGGGATATGTGTTAGATGAGGTCTCTTTACATGAGGCTTTGGTTTGGCATTTCCATTGGTGTGTTTCTGGAGTAGTAGAGTTTTTGAGAATTAGAGACGTGTGTGACATGTTGCTAAATTTGTTTTATATAAGTCCAGACCGTATAATAAATGTTTGTCGAGCTTAGTAAGAATGGCACGCTGGATGATGACGATATCAGGGCGACAAGGTCATAATAACGAAGTCGATTCTTCGGCATGCTGGGAAATGGGCCAATTTGGGCCTTCGAGTACGGACAATGATGAGTGAGGTCGTCCTCCTCCTCCTTTTGGCTTTGTCATTGTCGATTCGCCTCCTAATTAAAGGTCCTTCGGTCGGTGGTACATTTCCTTGAAGAAAGACGCGCAACTGAGGGTTGAGCAGCATGATTTGCCACACTGAGAGGGGAGTGCTTTCTGTCCTCTCTCTCGTCCTGTGCTTAAAGGTAGAAGGGTTTCAGGGACATGGCTACTACACCCCGTCCTAATTGCAGCATTACATATCCCTGTGGTGGCCATGACCTGTTGCTGTACGATCAAATGATCAGCAGGCAAGCAGGCAGCAACAGGAGAGATTCACATGCCTCACAGACTCGGCTTTGGATGCCTCGACCTTTCTTCTTCTGCATCGCAGTATGGTGATCATACGCTACTGTAAGCCTTTTATTATCACCCAGTCGACATCGCTCCTCGTGCTGTGCCTGCCTGCCATTTCTACAGCTCCCCCTCCCTTCTGTGAGAAGCCATAACTCCTCGAGTTAGCAGAAGCGGCTTTTGTGGCCATTCGTCTCGATAGAAGAATCATCATATCATTCCGTACGTGTGTTCCACACAATCCTCCTTTGTAATACGACTCCAGTAAATTAAATTAAATACGTGCAACTCACACTGGATTTTAGTTGGAGAGAAGAGGCGAAGGAATTATTCCTCGTCATCATGACCTTCTTACGTCACAGCAAAATTCGGCATATTATTTATCATACAACTTCGTACATATATAAATATACATTACATATAACTTTAATGTTTTAGATCTTATTATTCCTTGTGATCTCAGAACCATCGGATTTTTTGTGGGCATTAAAGAAGCGCAATAATTCTAAACCAAAAAAAAAAAAAAAGAAGAATAGCTAATATATATCAAATAGGCCATTTCGTGCATTGAAATATCAGTCATTGTTCAATCACAAAGTAAGCACTTTGGGAGATTAATAAGTTTATGCATACTTTTTTAATGCATAATGGAAATTTGACTTTAAAAAAAACGGACTTATTTCAACCGCGTGGCATCTGAATTAAGCATAGCCGAGAAGCTGAGACACGCATCTAACGTGGCATAATTAATTCCAGTCGTATTGTAAGTGGCTTTCCCACTATATATTCCTTTTTCATTTCTTAATCTAACGTCTCCGTCACAATATATATTCATAGTACGAGCCACCTCTATCGATGAACAATGTTAATGATTTAATTATTCTAGAAACACTATAATAATAAAATTGTTGTTCCTCTCATGTTATGCAATTAAATTAATAAGAGGTTGAAACCGTTGGCGCCCCATTCCCTCTGAATGGTGTCTCCTAGTTTTAGAGCTTATAACACACATGCGAAGAATCCATCATGCTAACCAAAGAAATCGCTCGTGGTCAAATTCTCATGTTAATTTTTTTAAATATTTCTAACTTCAATATTTATCTTCATCAGAACATATATATAGATAAAGAAAAAGATATTAGCCCGTTGGAATTGCTACTATCCGACCCCGTTTGGGTGGAATCACTTTATTTGAATGCGACCGCCGTACAATAATTGGAGAGGAGGATCCGAACCTACTAACCGACCGGTCGAGTTGATTCTTAATTAACAAGTAATTCTCATATATCTCCTTCATGGCTGTGGGGCTGTGACTTGGTTGATGGGAGTAGCGTCATGTACGTACGTGGAAGCTAATCCCTCACCGCCACGTGTTGCTTCCATTAGGGCGCGTCTACATACATGCATGTTGATGCCGCCCGGGTGAAGCCTGGACACGACCGGTGTTCCCGTCGTGGTCGGACTGTGCTACACTGCAAGAGAATTAAGGAGCTTGTCAGTCTCCGGGGTGTACGCCGGTGTTAATTTCCTGATGGTGTGTAGTAGTACTAGCTGCGGTTGATATTGTTGATTCTCTACTTTCGACTACATACTCGAAGAACTACTTGAGATAGCTGAGGTATGTGCTGACAGACTTAATTTTATGAGGCATTGTTACGTTTCCAATACTTGTCCGACAATAAAAGTGGATCAAGAATCACCGCCAATGTCTTTCTACACCTGCAGCTCATGGGAGGGGAAGAAACTTACCGATAACAATAATTAATTCATATTCCAAGTTGCAGCAGCAAAACCGCTAAAAGATATCAGTGGCTACAGGAAGCGAAGTCATCCCAGCTTCGAAATGTTCATCAGGAGTTTGGTCCATCCAAAGGGAGAATAATATACTCCTTTATTTGCTGTTGTTCTTGTGATGACATCTGCTCCTATTCAGGCAGCCCATGAGAACCATAAAGTGGTTCTGCGTTGGCAGCAACGCATACGGCGTAGAGTATAGATCACTAGGACTGCTAAGCTTAGAGTGGTTGTTTGTCAAAGAGGTTGTAGTTTCTCGTAGGTGTCACTAAGAAAAGGATATAAGTAACAGGAAACAAAACCGGTGCTTAGAGAGAGAGAGAGAGAGAGAGATGGCAGATGGAACTGATGGTGGATAGAAGAAGGGAGACTCGGTGTTACTGCAAATCTGAGTTGGATCCTGATCCTGATCCAACAAGCTTAGACTTGTTGTGGAAGAGAGGAAGCACGTACGTGTGGGGGCTCCTGATCCAACAATTCTCACGTCGGTCGCTACCGCAGATGACGGTAAAAGACGGAAGGGAAGCTTTGCTTGGATCAAGGATACAACTAGATTGATGAATGTAGAGGAGCTTGTAATGGATCGAGGAATGACTTACTTTGGAGTTCTATTCCTGCATGTGGAATTAAATCTCATTCAGCATCAGTGCTTCCTAAGGGTTAGAAGGAAAAAAAGAAGAGAGAAGTTGAGATCGAACACTACAGTGCAGTGCAGAACAGAAAGCGAAAACAATGGAAAGAGTTAAATTACAGAAAGAACAACGTAGAGCGAGAAGAAATAACGAGATGGGATAGCAGCCCAATTATCACAAAGGAATGGAGATCGATCTCGACATCATTATATCTTAAGGTTTTTGAAGCATCCTGAAGATGGCACAGCAATGATGAAAGCAACCTCTAGGCAGGATAGCAAAGCAAAGACGAAGTACTCAGAGTTCAGTTCAAAGTATATGCTGCAGAATTATCATCGACCCACTAAAGCATCCAAACAAAACGAGCGCAGAAGAAACATCCAATCATAACACGATTTAAAAGACAGAATTAATTCAAACAAGTACTGCATCAGGAAAAATAAAAGTGCATTCTGTCTTGTGTTCATGAAAACCAGGTTGAATCAAAGAAGATCGCCAAATCTAACGAACACTACTAACAGTAACTCTTGTGATCCATCCCAACTCCCTCGCTGTCATCATCGGCAACACCGACAGAAGCGAGATCATAGCTCGATCAAGAGATAGATGAGCTACCCGGCGGAGCAGTAGTAGATCCCTCCGGGAGGCTCGAACCTGAACCACCACCACCAACCAGGACGGAGGCGGCCGAAGAATGCTCACCTGCACCCCCACCGGCAGAAGGTGGAGTTCGCTTCCGCTTCTTCTTCTCGTAGCGGATCCCGCGGGCCTTGGCCTGGCTGTCCCGGACCTCGCGGAGATAGAAGCGGACGGCGCGGGCGGCGAAGGGGTTGGTCTCAGGCTTCCCCCCGCTCTCCTCGTACGCCGCTCGGAGGCGCCCGATGAGGGCGTCCAGGGAGCCCCAGGCCTGCCTGAGCGGGCATGGGCACGACGCCGGCGGGTTAGGGCAACCGAAGAAAGCGCACCCGGGCGCGTGCACCTTCGTCTTCCCGAACTGGTCGAGGTACCGCAGGAACTCGATCACGTGGGCGCCGCCGCACCCCGCCAGCGCCAGCGGCGGCCTCTGATTCTGGATGTACTGCAGGAACGTGTTCCAGTCCCGGCGCTTCTGCGACTCGTACCGGCTGAGCGGCGCCACCGAAGCCCGGGGCTGCTTGTCCGCGGTGCCCCCGGGCGCGGCGCCGGCGGTGGAAGCTGCGGAGGAGGAGGAGGAGGTCGGATGATCCCCTCCCGGCGGGCAGTGACCGTTGTCCGGTGTAGTCGAGTCCATGCACCGACGTCAGAAGAGGAAAGGGAGATGTAGATGTATCTTGATGGGACCAAGAAAGACAAGAGAGAGAGAGAGAGAGAGAGAGAGAGAGAGAGGGGTGTAAGTAAAACTAAGAAGTATGAAGGGATTCACAGCACCACCGAAGAGGGCTTCTCCGAATAGCAATAGTGATGGAGAGCGTTGGGCATCGGCTTGAGCACGGAAAGCAGTGCATGTTACTCCTCCCACCAGCAAAAGAAGAGTGACGTTTCAAGGCTTCTTGTGTTGGAAGATGATGAGTGGCTGCTCGTTTACTTTCCTATTTTTCGCTATTTTTGTCACTTTCCAGTACGAGTACTGGATCCCATTGTTAGTGATTTCAATATCTTGTGATAGAGCACGATAGGAAGATGATACATAGCATAAGCTTCAGCTGACGCTCAACAATTTGGACAACTCCTTAGATTCTAGACTTTCCAGATGTCAAATCAACATATATATAATCTGAAAACTGCAATCTGGTAATATGTACGCTTCAATGGATTATATTTTGCTCAGCTCATGATCGAGAGGAAGCCTACGGAAATGTAGTGTAGATACCCATCTAAAATTGATACGTTTTATTTGATTAAAATCCTAGAAAACAAAAACGTAACTCTGAAACATTGATTTGATCAAAAAGCTGCAAAGTCTCAAACAGTCGATGCTATGCCTCTTAAATATAAGAAAAATGAAAAGGAATCTTTTACGCAATATATTTATTCATCATCATGTCATCACTAATTGGACGGCTTGAAATTGACCAAATGTTCGTATGAGTTGACGTCTAGAAATTAATTCTTCCTCCCTCTTAGTTCGTGTTTTTCTCAATAGGATATAGCCGCTCCAATCATTCTTTGAAAAATTCAAACAGAATGATGTGTTCTTGGACTATCGGTAACATCAATTATAATAATTCCTAATGTTAGGTACAATTAGACCATTTATACAATCACATCAATTACCTCTTATAAGAGGCTTTTCCTCTTATTTAAAGAGATTTATTAATAAAATGAGAAACATCATCCATGCATAACATTTATTTAACGTGAAGATTAAGGTTATACATGCTAAACAATTTTTTTTTTTAAGAATCTTATGTTGTAAAAAGTTTATAAGCTAAGATGGATAGCAAAATTTTAAAATAAGATAAAGACTTCTGTAAATAAATCATAAATTTTAAAATAATCAAAATATAACTATTTGTTATAAAATTCACATTTTTATTATATATTCTTTTCTTTTTTTATTACTATTTGAGAAAGAATTATATTTGTATTTGAAATCTTTCCTTGATTTGGAGTCACACTCAATTAGTACTTTAATTATCTTAAAATCATCCAGATATTATTCTCAGTTTATCAGATATCATCTTAACCACTTTTTTTGTTAAGATTATTATTATTGTTGTTGTTATTATTATCAGCATTGTCGCTATGAAACATTTTTTAGAAGTGAATTGCTTGATCAGTAGACCCTCTGGAAAACACTTCCTTTTATTGAAGTAGACGCTCCATAGAGAGTGTTGTGGTGTTTGGTGTTTACTCTCACAGCCTGCTGATCTAATTAAATCCAGAGGATTGACATCTCATCATCACAGAAGGCCAAAGTTAACCCTTCCTTGTGATCGAGGATTGACATGTGAGGGGGGGGGGAGCAACAGGCAGCAGGCTGAGGGACATTCCTGCTTCCCTGTAAAAAGCATCGGTAAACAGTGAGACACAAAACGATGAGGAAAGCAATCCCTATATACCTTTCATCGAATAATTATTACAAGATAAAACATTTTCTTCCTCCGGTCAACACAACCTTGTTAGGGGGTAAGCCGAGCAGGTAACCCAGCATACCCGCGGAAGCGGACGACCGACGTGGCCGACCTTTTTCTGCAATCCAAACCACGGCGACTCCCAGCTCGGTCCTTTTCTCTGGGGAGCATTTTTTTTCTCTCGCTCGACCACGGCGTGCCGCTGCAACACGCGACTGCTACTGCTTCCATGGCTCACACCAAGCAGAGCCAAAGATGATCTCTGTACTCGGGGATGCTACGATATGGGATCTTTGACCCTTCGTTTGTTGGGCTCGCGCGGGGGCGTAGGAATCCCTCCCCCCCAACCCGCCAAAACCCGTGGCCCCCACGCCCGCCATTCTTCATGCCCATTTAACGTCTTCACCTCAATCAAGTACTGGACAAAGCCGTGTCCATCGATCTTGTCACCGTCGCATCAACCCCCTCGTCTTTTATTTATCAGGTCATATTTCCCGGTCCCCGCCCTTTCTTCCCAACACTTTCCGTTCCACCCACCCCACACACCCCCCCACCGTTGTGTCTGGGTCCCACGTTTGACGGACTCTGGTAAAGCAGTCCGTGTCCCAAAAAAAAACCAACCAACAGTAGGGCACGCATGTCCCAAACGAGGTCTTAATCCTATGATTAGACCACCTCTTCCTCACGGCGGCGTAAGGGGTAACTCACGGTCCTCATCTTCTTTTCGTTTACCGAACCAAATAGGTTGGGAGTGGCGGAGTCATGTCATCCACTGCTTCTGAATTCCCCGTGTTCATCTGAACGGTCGCGATCTCGACATCACCGTAACCATCCTGCCAAAACCGTTGTTCCCTGCGACTGAGAGACCACCTGCCTAACAACCCTTTCTTCGACACTGTTCCCCTACAGCGCCTCAGAAATTTCCATGATAGCAACCATTCGTCAAAAGATAAGGACATACGTCGATCTTACGTAATATCTATCTATCTATCTATCTATCTTTCACCATCGATCCTGACTGACCCACCCTTGAATTCATCTTGTGGAATCATTCATGAGTCGATTTATGCCGCGCATTTGGAAACTTTGGATTTAGGACGACCTTTCTCGTGTGCGTCAGAAACACCATGTTATTAATCCAAAAGTATGCCATGGCAGCTCAGTACCAAAAACATGTACATTTATTCTTGATGTTTTTATTAAATTATAAATATCGAAATATTTTTTTTTTCTCTGACGATTCGAAAATGCACTATACTACTTTGTGAAATTATTTTCTGTTGGGAGAATAAATGTGCGTGCAGAGCGAGAGGGCTCATTGCAACCGCCACACCATAACAGCATATAAATACGCCAGGAGGTTGAGAGTGGTGTAATGCTATTGTTCTTCATCTCTCCACGGCGTCGTCTTTAAACCCTCTAGATGAATCCAGGAGAAGAAGTGATCTGATAGAACCCTAAGATTAAATGATCTCTTCGAGAGGATCGGGCCTCCTAGATCTCTTTGAGGGGATCTGACTCCTAAGGTTTTGATTTTTGACGAAAACTAATACTTTTCATTGATTGATCTCCATAAAGAGTTTTGCAACCTTATTTATAAGGCTTTACTAAGAGTTTTACTAATCTTTGACTCTTGATAGACTCCTAACTTAAAATAATAATGGACTCAATCCCAACTGAAGATAAAAATCACTCAATCTATTCATAACCGACTTGATAAGATTCACTCGACCCATAACTTACTCTAGCTAACATGACTCAATCTGAATAAATGGACCCTAGGGTCCTAACAGAACCGCCATCTTCAAATCAGCCTTGTCCTCAAGGTTGAGCAACATCGAACTTCGGGGGTACTTCGGTCCAAGATATTTGCCATGCGTCACAATCTTTTGATCAATTAAATAAGGTCTCCACTTCATGTAAGCAATAGGTCGGCCTTTTGGTGCAGCCGTCATTGAAGTCTTGTAAGGAAGTCTCTCCATTCGATGGTTACTAGCGGTTGTGATTTTACTTCCACGTCTTCCTTTGAAGATCACATGTTTTCCATTAATAAGGAACTTCATAATTAGTTTAGAAAGATTCCAGGTGACATCACCCAGGGTTGACAACCATTCAATTCCAAGCACTATCTCGATGTCTTCCAGGGGTATCAGAAAGAAATTCACCCATAGTTCTTGGCCCTGTACCATTAGTTTGATTCTTGAGCACTTACTATTACAAATTAGAATTCGACCATTAGTAACCTTGACTTCGGATCTGTCATAGGCTTCAATTTGATAGGCCAATCGATCAGCAAGCCTTCTATCCATGAAATTGTGAGTGCTACCAGTATCAATTAAAATAGTAACAGGATGTTGTTTCAAAATTTTCTCGATTTTCATGGTTTGCGGGTTAGAGTAGCCCACGATCGCATGTACTGTATGTACGAAAGGTCTAATAGCATTGTTAGAATATGTACTTTCTCGATCAGAGTCCACGTCATCATTCTCAAGTTCCTCTTTAATTAGTTTTATCATCAAGAGATGGCCCTATTTGCATCGATGTCCTCTACTCCATTTTTCATCATAATGCTAGTATAACCCTTTTGCTGATCTTTCCTAAAGCTCTTCTCTGGTAAGCCTTCGAGCGGTTGGAGTAGAGGGAGGTGGGGCTGTCGGCTTGCTTACTACTGGTTGATTTATGCTTTTGTTGCTGCGATTGTCCCTATTGAGCTTTTCTTCTTGTATCCGAGCGAATGAAATGGCAGCCATCACGGTACGAGGTTGTCGAGCCTTAACCTCACACTGAATCTCTGGATTGAGCCCTTCGATAAATGTTCCCAGCAATTATTTTTCGGACTAGTCTTGGGTTTAGTTTGAGAGGCGCTCAAATCTGCTATGATACTCTTGTATGGTAGAGGTTTGACGGATTTTGGCAAATTGTCCATCCATGTTTTTGTACTTCGATGGTCCGAAGCGAATCAAAAGTCCACTTTTGAATTGCTCCCAAGATGATTTTCCATGAGTATGCTTGTACCAATCGTACCATTAGATTGTGTCTCCTTCAAGTTGAATAGAGGCAATCTCCACCTTGGATTCCTCCGGAGTCCTGTGAAAATAAAAAAAAATTTCAGCACGTAAAATCCAACCAATCGGGTTTCCATCTTCCCATCTGAAAAATTCCACCCTCATGTATGTGTATCCTATGTCCTACACCTATTCATACTTTTCAGATCGACTCTCTTTAGAACTTTCATCGTGTTGAGTTTTCTTAGGACTCTCTGATCGGCTTCTTCTAATTTTGCAGAGGAGTTCTTGAAATCTATCTTCCATGCTAGCCTCGAAAGCTTTAAACCATGCATCAAGTGTATCATCTGTAGTCATTGTGTAGGATTATAGATCAGTGATGTTCAATTCTTTCTTCTATTGTCGAGTCAGGGGCATGAGTTTGCATCATAGGGAAGGGGCAACGGTTGTGGAGATGCTGACAACAAGGAGGGGCAGCGGGTTCCGACGAGCAATGGGGTCCGGTGAGGAAGAAAAAGTAGGAGTAGCAGGGCCCGGCGAGGGGTGGCTGCGGTTGCTGCCGACAGTTAGGCAAGGCTGTGACAGAGGTGGCTGCAGAGGGAAGAAGATGAGGAGGGCGCGGTTGGAGGCAACTGTGGCAGCAAGGGGAGATGGCTACAACCTTCGCCTTCGGTTGCACGACGATAGGGAGGAAGAATGGGCGACAGTGACACAGTTGAGGGTTGGAAGGCAGTAGCAGCAAGGGAAGAGAAGGAGGCAGCGAGGGTCCGACAAGGGCTGCGACAGCAGATGGCAAGGGTGGTTGGACGGTGCTGGAGGGAGCAGTAACAACGATGCTGGATCTGCAGGAAGGTGGGGTCAGCAAGGCAAAAGGGGCTGTAAAGTCTGTGGCTGGCAGAGGAGGAAGGAAGAGGACAATGATAGTTCGGTGAGGGTTGGCGGTAGCGGGAGAGCAGCGGGGTCCGACCGGTGGCGATAGTGGCGGGGAGGAGGAAGATGCAGTTGCGACTACAATTGAGGAGGAGGGGAGGAGATGACAGCGTTTATGACAGCGATCGAGGGCTACAGGCGACAAGGGTGGTGGTTGTGGGAATGAGGTTACGATAGTGGGTTGCAGCGGCAATAAGGAGGTGGCGACAGGGAAGGAAGGGGAGGAACAGAGGTGTCGGTTGTCACGAACAATAATGTAAACAAGGTGTTTGATGAAATGCTCATGTTTGTTCGTGTACTTCGGTTTGTGTACATACCTTGTATAGTAAGTAGCAGGCTTGTAATAGGCTTAGTAGCCCTATTTTGGTTTGCTTTATAGCTAATTTTGGCTTGTAAATACGAGTATGTTTTGTAAGTACTTATGGGGACTTCGGTCTGTAATGGATCATTATCCTTTATATGCAACCTCTTTGAGTTTGTAATATCAATGGGTGTAATTTGTATATGGCTTTATAAAGTGTTTGCTTGAGCAGTTGCTTGTGGATCCCATGGGAATTGCTTCTTCTGGCACGTTTTCTCTTTTGTAAGTCTAAGGGATCTAGGAGATCTCGGGGAGGGCTGACCCTTGCGGACGGACACGCATGAGTGTCGCATAACTTAGGCAAAATTAGTTAAGCCCATGACAATATGGTATCAGAGCGGGATAAGCACATGTAGAAACACTTATCATACAAATGTGGGGGACCTAGTTGGGCTGTATGGAGGACAACCAGCACGCGCAACCATTTATGGGAAAACGAACATTGAGATGTAGGGAAAAGAGTCGCTTAGAGGAGCGGGCATCCAGGTTTAGCATTCAGAGGAATGGCAAACCCCTTTGCGTGAGAGGCACCATGAGGACAAGCAAGTGAAGAAAAATGTGTAGGATATAAAGATTGGAATGGTCTGTTCGAGCTACGACTCGACGTTGGCAACCAAACTTGATGGTGCTTAAGGCAAGCGGGGTGCTTGGTGAAAGATGAGACCGTGCAAAGTGGGGGTGCTGCGTAATGACCAAAAGAGTTATACGAAGCTCACAGAGGTGAGGGGAATTGCTAACTCGAAGGATTCGGTACTCATGCAAGGCTTGTACATGGACGACGGAGTGTTCGTGGCCATCCTAAGGTGCGATCGGAACTTGGCGCTATGGAGCATCAGAACTTTCTCTTCGACATGAAAGGAATGTTTATAGACGGCTGAAATATGCAACAAGTTCAGCATATTGCTAGACCTTAAAGGGTGCAGAGGAGACTGTATTGGTGAAGAGTCGTAATCTAGCAAGTGCATTTGCGAGGGTAGAACAAGGCATAAGTTGTTCAGCAAGACGAAGTAGTCCAAAGGGGATGATGGTCTCCGAAACTTATAGTGGGAAGTATGTAAAGAGAAAAGTTACTCCAATAGGACAGATATATGCAACAGACCGCATATATTGAGGAAGAGTTCCTCAAGGCAATATCTTCACAAGCTCAACAGACCGAGCGAGTGACGAAGAGTTATCACATGATCTCGAATGATATAATGCATTGGTGGATGCATTTCGAGATCAAGTGGGGGAGCAATCCAAGGCAACATCATATGAACGCACACTTCGAGTCCATATGGAAATCGAACTCAACGGAGGGCTGACCCGTGGAATGATGGACGCGAGTGCTACTATCAACTCAATGCAAATCGAGGAGCTAAGCGACTTGGGTGGAACTTGATGAAGTATCCAAGCCGCATGAAGGGAGTCAACAAAGAAGATGGAACATGGAGCGGAGGCACAGAGATTTCCGTGGACAGAGGTCAAGGGCATGAACTCTTGTAGAGGTAAGAGTGGGATTATGTTGTTCCATGGGTTCTTCATTATGATGGGATAGACTTATGTTGCATTGTGCTAAAGACGAAAGGAGCTTCAAGGCACATGCATCTTACCTCTAAGATGCATTTGACGGGGTAACTAAGGTGATTCAACTTATAAAGGCAAAGTTGGGATCAGGAGACCTTAGCATGAGGCAAGAGGACGTAGAAGCGGGTACTCTTGAAGAGTATGCCACAGTGTTGCCATTCGAGTTGTCAGGAACAAGTGGTGCATAGGAGAGATTGTACTGATAGGGGATAGAGGCCTAGGATCCAAACAATGGTGCACCAATTCTAGCGAAGTCAAGGGGACTTCATGAGCTACTAGGCGACGGACTGTCCTAAAGCTATGCTTAATCCAGTTGTGACCCAAGAGTGGGTGGACGAAAGTAAATTGCCAAGGAAGCAAACTAAAAATCGGAGATGGCAGAGGCCCTACGATGTGTTGGCAAAGGCAACACATGGAGAAGTCATATTCCGAGTTTATCACATGAGAATCTGTATGTAATGGAGATGTCATTAGGAGACGACATGATGCAGCGGATCATGGTGGAATAGTTCGTGGCAATGCAATACAGGCAATCCTGTCCCGTGAGGGACAAGATCATGCAGATGTATGATCAGGAGTTACTGGGAGCTCCACTTTGGTGTACGACACAATAAGAATAAAGGCTATATATTTAAGGACTGAATGCCATAGTACCACATAAGCGGGTCTTCGTGTGTGGATCGAAGCTTGTATTGGATGAAAGCCTTGGTTATCGGCATATGGAGGTTGTATACCACCAAGGAAGAAATCCAAATACAAGTACCAGTGAGTCCTATGGAGGGAGACGTGATCATGTGAATGATCAGGAGTTGCTGGGAGCTCCACTTCGGTGAATAATGCAACGACAAGAAGGGTTGTGGATTCAAAGAGTGAATGCCACAGTACCCAACCGTCTCTGCCACTGACTCTACCCTTTGTAACACTGCAAGCGCCACCCCACCAGCCCCTCTTCTTCTCTGTGTGGCTGCTGATTCCGTGGAGTCCTTCGAGCTCCACCCTCCTACACGATGCCAAAGTGTTCGACTTTGGTGGCAGCCACCGACTACCGCTCTCCTTCCATATCTTATAGTTATCACTCTTAAGTTTAGGAATGTCACATCGGATATTAGAGAAATTAACAATTTGAGAAACTACATAAAGCCTAAAATGCTTATATCAAAATTTGAGGCTTAAAAGTCTAAATTGCATGTCTTACCAATGTAAAACATACTAAAAATAAATCTCGTGATATAAAAATTGCTTGTGGGCTAAAATTTTAATTCAAATAGATTCAAATGATCTTTATAATAAAACTATCAAATTATGTAATAATTCATCATCCTTATGAGTAAATTATGAAAATAATTTGATATTTTATATTGATTAATTATATAAAGATAATAAAAGATCTTGTGGGATAAAATTATAATATTAAATATAATCAATCACAAGATTATGTCTAATTCTTTATGTGAACCTGATTTATATATAATTTTAATTAACTAGGGATGTTGTGACTAATCCCTAATTAATTCAGATTATATTGATCATTAGGCATTTTGAATATAGAATCTTAACTCATAAGTATGAATTAAAATAATAAAATATTCATACAGAATACAAGCATTGAAAATAACGAATATTTTCATTTAAAAAATATTAAAAATATTATATCTTTATGATTTCCAACACCAAATGCATCAAAAATTCAAAAGAGAAATTGAAATCAAACCATATTTAATGATTCCCTCTCAAGATCATTCTTCAGGCATTGGTTCGAATTGAACCTATCACCTTTCATAATGGGAGCAACACTTGGTGAATAATCCTTCATCCGAAATATTTCTAAAAGCTTATTGATATAGGTTTCTTGTGATAGACCTAAAATGTCTCGAGGTCTATCTCTATAAATCTTAATGCCAATGACATAAGATGTTTCACCTATATCCTTCATATCAAAGTTTTTAGAAAGGAATTGTTTCACCTCATGTAGCAAATCCCTATTATTGGTGCAAGTAAAATATCATCTACGTATAAAACAAGAAAACATATTTTACTCCATCTAACCTTCTGGTGTATACACTGATCCATGAGATTTTCAATAAATCCGAATGAAGAAATCACTTCATAAAATTTAAAATACCATTGACGAGAGGCATGTTTTAAACCATATATAGATTTTTTAAACTTACAAACCAAGTCCTCACCAACACTAAAGGAGAAACCTTCAGGTTGTTTCATATAAACCTCCTCCTCTAGATCTCCATTAAGAAACATTGTTTTCACATCCATTTGGTGCAACTCAACATCAAAATGGGCAACTAATGCTAAAATGATACGAAGAGAATCTTTCTTAGATACAAGAGAGAATGTCTTTGTATAATCGATTCTCTCTTTTTGAGTAAATCCCTTTGTAACAAGTATTATCTTGTATCTCTCAATATTGTAAAATGAATCTTTCTTGGTCTTGAAGACCCATTTAAAGCCAATGGCCTTTGCCCCATTAGGTAAATCTATAAGATCCCAGACTCCAATGTTGTTCATGGAATTCCTCTCCTCCTTCATGGTATCATACCACAAGTTTGACTCTTTGCAACTTATGGCCTGTAAAAATATTTCAGGATGATTTTCGGCTTTGATATTTTAGTCGATTCTTGTAGATATACAACATAATCACTAGGAATTGTTGGTTTTCATTTCTAATAGATTTTCTTAATATTATACCAACGTCTCCATGGGAAACTTGTGGTTCAACTTGTTTATGAATTATTTGATCTATTAGAATACTATCAACAATTTGTGGAATCTGTATGATTGGTTATTCAGCACTAGTTTGAACTTGAGTGCTATGAACTATAACCAATATATCATTTGATATGGAAGGTTGAGTTCCTATATGATCATGTGCAGAAACTATGTTCCTGAACTGATCGCTCCCACTGATTATGTCATCCTCAAGAAATTTAGCGTTTCTTGATTCCACAATCCTAGTTGTGTGAGATGGATAATAAAACTTATAACCTTTGTACTTTTCAGCATATACAACAAAATACACACTAATAGACCTCAAGTCTAGTTTCTTCTCTTGTGGATTATATATCCTGGCTTAAGACGCACATCCCCAAATGCGCATATGTCTAAAACTTGATTTTCAACATTTTCATAATTCAAATGGTATCTATAGGATAGCCTTGGTTGAAACTCAGTTTAATATATACACAGTCGCCTTTAGTGTTTCGATCCATAAGAATTTAGGAAGATTGAAGTTGCTAAACATACTCTACACCATGTCTAATAATGTTCGGTTTATTCTTTCTATAACATCATTATGGTTTTGAGAACCAGGCATAGTATATTGGGCAACAATCTCATTTCCTTGAAGAAAACTTAGCAAAAGGACCAGGTATTTGTCCATTCTCAATATATCTACCATAATATTCTCCACCTCTATCTGATATCACAATTCTAATTTACTTGCCACATTGGTTCTCAATTTTAGCCTTAAACTTTGAAGGCATCCAATGCTTCATTTTTGTTATGAAGTATATATATATATATATATATATATATATATATATATATATATATATATATATATATATCGTAAGTATTTATTTATAAAGGAGAAAAAGTGTTTTTGACCATGTGTGTTCGTATTTAGATAACATATATCAGTGTGAATGATTTATAATATGTCTGAACTCCTATTAGTACCTTTTTAGACTTCTTAGTCTGTTTTCCCTTAATACAGTCCACACAAGTCTTAAAATCAGAAAAATCAAGAGTATTAAGTACCCCTATTGTTAACTAATCTCTTAATTATCTCTATAGAGATATGTCCTAATCTCCGGTGCCATGAGATAGAGGAGTCTTTATTAATATTATATTTTTTAATACCAGTGTGAACATGCACTGAACTATGAGTGTCTTTATTTTGTAAGAGAATTTGAGAAAGACCATCAGACAAAATACTATTCCTAACACAATCATATTTATAAAATAAACTAATTGACGTGTTTTGAAAAGTAAAGGAATATCTAAATGGCACGAGTCTAGAAATAGAAATCAAGTTATATGAGAAACTTAGCACATAAAAGGTCCTTTCCAATTCCAAAACAAAGCCACTAATGAAGGTTAAAATGCATGTTCCAATTGCCTCCACATGTGAGCCGACCTTATTGCCTGATAAGATGCTTTGCTCACTTCCCACTGGCTTCCTTAGGTTTTGTATACCCTGCAAAGAGTTTGCAATATGGATTGTTGATCCATAATTAATCCACTAGGTGTTAATATTAATATTAACTATATTAGATTTATAGCGTACAAATGAGGTTGATTTACCTTTCTTGTTGGTGAGTCTAAGGGATAGGAATTTCATTATTAGGGTACTTGTTAGTGCCTTATCTGAAGTGACGAACTGCTCGTCAATAGCCTTTAGCAAGTCTCGGACATTATTATGATGGTCAACAGAACCATGTATACAAGCAATTATTTTAGTCTTAATAAACATCACACTGAGCCAATTAGATCACTCTCATCGCTCATATAACGCGATATCAGTTGAAGTGCTAGTATTAGTGACTACATGTGGTTCGTCCTTCATAATAACATAATCAATATCCATCCACCCTAAATGGAGGAGAATTCTCTCCTTCCATATCTTATCGTTATCATCCTTAAGTTCAAGAATGTCACATCGGATATCAGAGAAATTAATAGTTTGAGAAACTGCATAAAATCCAAAATGTTTATGTCAAACTTTGAGGCTTAAAAGTCTAAATTGTATGTCTTGCTAATGTAAACCATTCTAAAAATGAATCTCATGACATAAACATTGCCTGTGAGCTAAATATTTAATTCAAATAGATTGAAATGATCTTTATGATAAAACTATCAAATTATGTACTAATTTATAATCCCTATGGGTAAATTATAAAAATAATTTGATATTTTATCTTGATTAATTATATAAATATAATAAAAGATCTTGTGGGATAATAATTATTATATTAAATATTTATGATAAAACTATCAAATATCTTGTCTAATTCCATATGTGATCCTTATTTTAATTTATATATAATTTTAATTAATTAAAGATATTATGACTAATCCCTAATTAATTAAGATTATATATAGATCACTAGACATTTTGAATATAAAATCTTGACTCATAAGCATGAATTAAAATAATTAAATATTTATATAAAATACGAGCATTGCAAATAATGAATATTTTTATTTAAAAAATATTTAAAATCTAATATCTTCATGATTTCCAACACCAAATGTATCAAAAGTTTCAAAAGAGAAATCGAAATCAAATCATATTTAATGGTATAAAAATAAAATCTTCACTATATCAACGTAGAGGTTAATCTCTGCTCTAATACCAAATGTTAGAAAATTGAAACCAAAAAGTATGTTTCTAAACCACTTTACTAGAAACACAATTAAATGAATACGGAAACTTAAATTACATACCTCCAGCTATTGTTGTTGAAGATTTCAACAACAATTTCTTTCAATATTTTGACGCTTCTCGACTTTGAATTCTAACTTTAGATAGTGTAGGAAATCTATCAACTTGAGATTAAGCTAAGAGACTAAAACACATATATATATAGTTGTTTTCCCATTACCATCAATTTGTAACATTTAAGAATTAATTCAAGAGCTAAACATTTGGACTATAATTAAGAATTTTAATTATCATGAATGAAGAAATTTAGCAATGATCATTCAATTCATAATGAATGAAAACTGAAATATTTAAATCATAATTAATAAAAATATTAATGATAATAAATAAAAATTAAATTAAAAAGAAAATGGTTACAATTGCATGGCCCAGGTCCAGCACTATATGGTAGGAGAGGAAGCATCACCCCCTTGCATCCAACAACTTCATCTCTTGGTTTCAGGGTCCAGGCGCAAAGATAGGTAAACATTTCTGTCTCTCGACGTGTTCTCTGTTCTTGAAATGGTGAATGGCTATCTTTCTTTGAATTACTTATTATACTTGAATAGAACGTAATTTTGAAACCACACAAATTTGCCTGTTCATTATTTGGATTGTAAAATTGTTACATCTGTTAGATGGAGTCTTTACCCAAGAATGAGGAAAAAACAAGGAGTTGATCGAGTAGGGTACAATTTTTATCTTGTGATGAATGTGCTTTGATTGTTCATGACTATTTTAATGAGTTTCGCTTGAATTTCTTTCTTTTGTATACTCTTATGTAGGTTATATATATATATATATATATATATATTCCTATTTCTTATGCTTTTCGAGTTACTATATGTTGCGTTCCTTTCGCCCAGGGTTGAGATGTCGTCTCGGCTTAGTTCGTCCCATGTGTGCAAGGATGTCTGTGCGGCTTCGGGGAATGGATCCGGATGGTGTGTTGACTTGGAAGGGAGCCTTCCTAGCGGTCCTAGGCTTGTCGACCTGCTAATCCCCAAGTCTGACTCCCGCATCCTGCACCAATGCCTTAGTTGGCGGTGTGGATACCTCGACTCGACCCCTCCGACAATTAAGTTAGTAATAAGAAGTCAAGTTTTAGAGTATGGTTTGCGTGATTTGAAATTTCCCCTTATTGTTTTACATGGGTGCCTTTTATCCTCTCTCTTAGGAGAAGGACTCATACGAGGTTGTTTAATATGCGTGGGCACTGGTTTAGGGCCTTTATACGAGATTGTTTAATGCGTGTGGGCGCTAGCTCAGAGCCTTCATACGAGGTTGTTTAAGGCGTACAGGTGCTAGTTCTGAGTCATACCCCGTTGTGCTCCTTGGGTGAAGAGCAGACCGTCGATTTGTCTTGCTGACGTTGACCTGAGGTCCTCGAGCAGTGGATGAAGAGCGGACCATCAAACTGTCTGCTGATGTCGACCTGAGGTCTTGAGCAGTGGACCAAGTTAATGCTCCTTTCCGAGACCTAGGCCGAGCTAAGTCAGATGTGTCTAATTGGCTTCTGTCGAGATTGACGTGAAGGTCCACGTTTGATGGGTCGAAAATATACCCTATCATTCTCTCCCCCTTGAAGGAGAGTCACACTTGAGTGAAACGAGGCGGTGCGACTCGTGATCGTGAGTTTTGTTAATCGTTGGGTTGGCCCCAGGAGTTATGGTTTTTAGGTTGAAATCGAAAATCGCCAGACCAGTTGAGACTAAAGTTGGCATGGCTTGGCTGAGGCTGAAGTTGGCATAGGCTACCCAAGAGGCTGAATTAGTATGAACTGTCCGAGACTAAAGTCAGTATAGACTTGCTGAGAGGTTGAGTTGGTATGAAATAGTCAAGATTGAAGTCAACATAGACTGACTGAAAGGCTGAGTTGGTATGAATTGTCCGAGACTGAAGTCGGCATAGACTGGCCGAGAGGCCGAGTCGGTGTGCACTGACCGAGACTAAAGTCGGTATAGATTGGCTGAGAGGCTGAGTTGGTATGAAATAGTTGAGGCTAAAATCGACATAGACTGGTCGAGAGGCCAAGTCAGTGTAAACTAGTCGAGATTGAATTGATATGGACTAGCCGAGAGGCCGAGTTGGTATCCACTGGCCGAGACTGAAGTCGGCATGGACTGGCCGAGAGGCTGAGTTGGTATAAAATGGTCGAGACTAAAGTCGACATAGACTGATCGAGAGGCTGAGTCAGTGTGAGCCGAGATTAAATTGATATGGACTAGTCGAGAGGCCGAGTCGGTATGAACTGGCTGAGACTAAAGTCGGCATGGACTGGTTGAGAGGTCGAGTCAATATGAACTGGTTGAGACTGAAGTCGACATGGATTGGCTGAGAGGCCGAGTTGATATGAAATGGTCAAGACTGAAGTCCGCATAAACTGGCAGAGGCTGAGTCGGTAAGAACTAATCAAGATTGAAGTCGGCATGGACTGACCAAGAGGCCGAGTCGGTGTGAACTGGCCGAGATTGAAGTCACATGGACTGGTCAAGAGGCTGAGTTGGTACAAACTGGCCTCTCGGTTGGGAAGATTTTGAATTATGAGGCCGTCGTGAATGTGGCATATTCCTGACTAGAGGGAAGGACCGGTGCCTTATCATTATGCATTGCTAAGGTTTCGTGTTGTGACTAGTGGCTTTGAAGGCAATTCACCTCTTCCCAAGTAGCTCTTCTATGCCTTTTATGCTCATTTATAGCAAATCCCCTCGGGATCTCGGAGTGTCACCCTGCCATCGCCTTGGGTAGTCGAAGGGTTTTGGGAAGCGTGTTGGGGGCCCTGAGGCTGTCACCTCTACCTTGTTCCTATGACTCTAATCAGTCTTTATAAATCCCAAGCTTCGAGGGGGAGATAGTTATGGCCTCCGCCATATGCTTCGCTAGTCCTAGCATTCTCTTGCTCCCTAGGTTGTCGTTTGTTTCACTCCCTCCGTGAATCAGTAGAGTTTCTCCTTCCTTTCTTTTGTTCTTGTGGTTTTCCTTTCTGCAAAGCCACCACCATGTCTCCTTCATCTTCTAATGAGGAGAGGAATTTTGGGGACTATTCTCTTTTTGAGTCGTTGTCCTTATTAAATGAAAAATCTTTGGCTTTAGAGGCTATGCTTAGGGAGCATGATAAGGATTTGGTCATTACCGATTCCTCTCTGCACAAGATTAGGGCCACATACTGTATCCTCGGTGACTTTGATCTGCATGTCCCAGAAGCTGGGCAACGTCCCTTTGACCCCTTTCAAAATGGGTTCAACCTATTAGTTGATGCCCTAGAAGCGGGGGTGAGATTTCCCTTATACCTTTTGATCGTTTCATGCCTCCGACAATAGAAGATCCCTCCTTAAATCGTGCCAAACTCGTGGCACTATCTGATTACTTTCATCGAGGAGTGCAGGATGGTGTAGATCAAGTCGACCCTTACCATGTTCCTCGTATGCTTCCATCTTGGGAAAGGACGTGGAGCCTTCTATCTAATCGCTCGGGGCGAGTTCTGAGTGAGTGGGGCTCCTTCCAATAACAAGGGATGGAAAGCTTGGTTCCTTTTCGTCAGTGCCTTTAGGGTTTGAGGCTTTAGCCTAAAGTAGTTCAGTTGAGATGTTGATAACTCCCCTCCCTCTTTATCAAAGGTCGAGGCGGAGCATGTTGTGTTGCTGAGGGGGATCCTTTCCTTCTTAATGGCGATCAAGTCGATAACTGAAGCCTGGTTGGAAGTGTTGGGTCTTAGTCTAGCCCTTGAGGGTATGGCTTATTCCATGTGTCACTTTCGCTGCCCATCACACATCTTCTGCTCTTGACAGTCTGGTCCATTTTGTAGGTATGAATCTTATGAGAATGAAGAAGGTGATAGCTGCACGGGCACACCACCCCCCCCGCGCGCCTTCAGGTGCCAAGGCCAGCCACTGAATCCACTATCAAGAAGGCTTTATCTACTGAGGATAGGCCTCCTTTGAAGAGGTTGAAGAAAGTTGGTGACTCTGTCATCCCTACGAAGGAAGCCTCTCCCATCCTGGCCCCAAGACCGAGGTCGAGGCTCGAGGAGAGGGATGTAGTCACAAGAAAGAGAAGGCGATCGCACGCCCCCGGTCCATGAGGGACCTTTGTTGGGTCAAGCCTAAGTGCTCGATGAGCCTTATATGGCTCAAGAGATAGCGGAGCTCCTCGAGCTGGTCGGCGATAAGTCGTTGAAGGCACGGTGGGCTTTATTGACCCCGCAAAGCAAGGTGTGGGCATATGGGGGCAATGCCCAATTGTTATGCCAAGGCATCCTTAGCCTCCCACTTGCCAATGACATAGACACCACACCATCAAAGGTGCTAGTGTAAAATGCTAGCAAGAACTTGGTCGTGGTAAGGTGATTGTCTCCCTATTTTTGTAATGATCTTCTTTGTGGTTGATTGATGAATTTTGCGAGCAACATCAATCACTTTGCCATGGGTCTTATTGACCGGGTGTGCGACTCCAGGAGGGTCATAGATAATCTCTCCCGATTGAAGGGGGAGCTTTGGGCTGACATCCAAAAGTTGAAGGATAAATCCAAGCCAGTAGCAATTGTCACGACCGAGGCTCGAGCCAATGAGATGACTGCGAAGTTGGGAGAGGTCCAACATAGGGAGGCCTAGACTCTCGAGAAGGTGAAGACCTTCGAAACAGAGTCCAAGGATTAAAGGCAAGCCTGGAGGTGGCTGAGAGGAAGAAATGAGAGACAGACGAGTTCCTCTCGATGGCACGGTCGAGAGGAACTCCAGGCAGACGAGTTATATATTCACTCAGTGATCACATGGTACACCAGGTGCCTATCTATATTTTCACTATAATTCTTTAAATAATTTTGTTTTTAAAATTTTAATATAATTATTCTCTTGGAAGTTGCATCAAGGTAAAAGAAACTTTAACATATTTCTTTAGAACTTATCTAAATTATTTCTTTATGTTCCCTATGGGCACAATGCCATTGTGCCTCCTTAGGATGAGAACATGGTGATGAAGTTAGACATTCCACTCATATCAATTCGGTAGGCTTGAGACCATGAGAACAACAAGTTTAGTATAGCTTAACTGCAAAAAAATTAAAGATATTCCTTAGTTTTTGTTGTTGGACTTTGTGTCATGGTCGAGGAGTCAGTACAGTTTGATCACATGCGCAAGCTCTCCCACGTCGTTGTAAATAGATAGGAGGCTCGGGAGAGGTCGATTGGGTCAGTTCGGGAGCACACCTCAGACTCCTCCTTCTCGGGGTTAGGCGAAGGAGCTTGCATAAAGGTCTTATTGGGGTGAGGGTGCCCGATGTGGCCCCTCCGATGATCTAGTCAGTGGCTTGGCTCGAACTCAGGTCTCGGGAAGAAGCACTACCACGGTCCACCGCTTAAGGACCTCAAGTCAACATCAGCAGACAACTTATCCTCACCCACCACTCGAGGCCCTCAGGTCGACACCAGTAGACAGATCGATGGCTTGCTCCTCGCTCGAGGAGCATGACAGCATATGGCTTTGAACTAACACCCACACCAACCTCGTACAAACTCTTCTTCCTGTAGGTAGCATAAAAGCCACCCAAGTAAACATTAAAAATGGGGGACATTCGAACCCATGCAACTTACACTTCAATCCCTCACTTCTCATTGCTAACTTGATCATCGGAGGGGCCGAGTCGAGGTGCCCCCATCGCGCAATTGAGGCCTCGGTGCAGGCCTTAACGATCAAAGAGCCAATTGAGGAGTGAAAGGATGCACTAGCAAAAAGGGAAGCTTCGCCTACGGAGGCTAACCAAATAAGGTCCTCCGACCGAGGATAAGCAACTCTTTTCGGAATATCGCAACAAACTCTGAGCGACTGCAGCATCACAAAGGACCAGAAGTCGATTCTAGCATGAGGCGACCACCTGGGTTCCCGATCTACCAGCCGACGTCCCGAGCAGTTAGCACATCCCTCAGGTGCCAACGAAGAATTCCCGAGCATCCACGTGTACACGGGCAATATCAAGCCAAAGCGACACCTCAGCTTCGATACGTAAAATGTACAACAAGATCGATATGATGAATTACGAGTTCTCGTTCTTCATTGGACAAATAAATTGAACAAGTTAGTTGATGATGTTGATTTGACAGTGGCACCTCATTAAAAATAAGTTAAAATTATAACATATGGGTAAGCTACATGTTTCTCTACTGCCATTGTGGGTGATGCTGCAACTGTGTGCCTAGAAACTGCCTCCGGAATCTTATTAGAATCAAGTTCAGTTGGAAAAGGTTAGTTCCTATTTCCTTTTACAAATGCTCAAATATTAGCATCCTGTTTTGTGCATTTCATTTGACTACTATTGTATGGGAAGTAAGGATACTTGCTACAGAGTGTCAAATTGTCCTTTGGGTCTTTTTGATGCATCATAATATGGTCATTCTTTATGCTGTATCTGTTAGTTCAGAACTATTTTGATTGATCTTGATCTATTTATTTCACTATTGGAAGCTTTGTAGGATGAAGAAGTTAGTAGATGTGGGCTAAATTTAGTTTCAGATCAATGGATCAGACCATAATGGTGCCCTTCTTGAACCATTCGGTCTTTCATGGAATTGTGCAATGATCATTATCTTTCTTCAATAACAAAGTCAAGGTTGAGATTGCATGAGTGTTCTCATTTATAATCAGCTAGCTTTTGAAAAGCCTTTAGCCTCCGTGTTCTACTGCATCTGAATTTTCTGGTTTCTACATTATTTTGTTAAATCGAAATTGTGAGCGAAACTAAGATACCCGAAAGATTTTAAGATTTTAAATACACCCGACCAACGTAAAGACCATACAGAAACTTCTAAATTTTAAAATATTTTTAACATTAAAGTAAACATTTTTCTCTAAATAATATTTTCTCTCTCTTCGTAATGATTAATTAAAATGTTTTCTTGGATTAAAATTTATTTTTACCTTGTGATTTTGGACATAACTATTATAATTTATTTGTGTCTAAAATAACCTCAATATTTTAAAAAATAAAACAAACTTAAATGGTCACTCATAATAAATTATTAAATATAATAATATATAATTTAAATTTAAAAAAATTATTTTAACTCCTGTAATTTTGATTATGAATAACTTAAGCTCTTATTATTTTGTTCATATATAAAATAATCTTTATATTTTAAAAAAATAATATATAAACCCTTTATGCCAATTTTGAGTTAACAAATGTCATGATTTACTTCTGTGACATACTAACTCATAAATAATTTAATTAATAATATATAATTTAAAGTACAAAATTAAAATAATCATCAATGATGAAAAGATGCATCGTGCAAGTGATGAAAGTCCGAAGTAAAACTTAAATCGTAAGTGAGAGCAATAAAGTTAGAGAATGATAGTAAGAGAAAACCGATAAGAAGATGCTCATACTTTTCTTAGAACTAATTAAGAACAATAAAATTTAAATGCAATAGTAAAGAGAGATAAGGGTAGATATACTTACAGATTTTATAATAGTTCGATCAAAACTTTGACCTACGTCCACTCCCGATCCCTCTTCACTCGAGAATCAATATCCACTATCGATCTTCTTTCATTACTAAAAATCAAACACCCCTTACACTTTTCTCCTTTTCTTGGCTCAAGAAAATAATCATTACACTCTCCTTTTTATAGGCTTCTAATTGAGTTAGTAAAACTAACTCTGATCATGATACTAACTACAATATTTAAGACAGATAATTATAAACACAATCTTCGTTGTTCGACACGTCAATAGATCTTTCGATGAACTCCTGTCATCCTTCGGACAAACTCCCGACAAGCTCCTAACAACCTCCAGTGAACCCTCGGTGAGCTTTCGTCGCATCGTCCGAACCTCGATCTAATGTTCAATCTTGACTCCGGCCCAATGATAGATTTTTTTCTTAATTGTTTTATCTTTACCCGATCATAATTAATCTTACATTACTTTTCTCTAACACATTAGTTAGATCAAAAATACACCAATTGATTTCATCATCAAAATCTAAATTTTAAAAATAATAAATAATTATTTTTTCTTTCTCTTGTTGAAACTTTTGTATTGTATCCGTACAATCAAAACTTTAGTTAAAACTTTGAAGTCAATTCAGAAACGACATGCTTTGTCGACGGAAAATGACTTGAAAATAAGGTAAGTTTTTTTTTTAAAAAAAAGGACGATAAGTCAATGTAACCTGCAACATATTCAATAAATGCAACCTGAAATGTATTCAAAAAATTGGAGCATCAAAAAATTGAAAAGCTCCTCGAGCTTTTCAAATCTGTCATACATAAGCTTTATATCTGAAAATGATCACAATAAGCAAAAAAACAAAGCACGGAAAGTCAATGTAACCTGCAACGTATACCCAAGGGTAAAATAATAAATTTTAAAAAATGGAGCATCAGGATAGAAGATACCCCGCTCCTCGAAATTTTCGAATCTTTCACATGAGCTTTAAACATTTATTGCACACATGCTGCATGCTAAACTTCTGACTTAGAGAAATAAACGATTATTTGAAGAATAAAAAATGTCCCTCTCTTGGCTCCTCTTCCTCCGTCTGTTAGGTCTCCCTCTCTCTCGTCCTTATGTGGTCGTTGTGGGTGAAGATTAGTTGATACCCTGCTGGCGTCACCCATTGTTCTCCCACCTTCTCCCCCCTCGGTGATCTCCAAGCTATGACGACGCCGACGAAGCCCCCTCCTCCCCCGTCTTCCGCCATGTCATCCATCAAGTTCACCACTTGTCCTCCGTCACCGACAAACGCGACCTCTCCGAGGATTCCCGCTCCCTCGCCGAGCTCCAGGCTGCCCGTGGCTGCCACCGGTCCACCCTCCCGCAGGTCTTCCTCGTCGGTCGCTGCCTTAGCAGCGCCGACGAGCACAAGGCTCTCATCGAGGGGACAACCCCCTCCGCAACATTCGCCTATGGCATCTTTATGATGATTGACGCAATTGAAGAGAAAATATATTAACAAGACAGTGAAGCTACTTCCTTTCCATGTATGACTTGCTGCCCTGCCCTGTGGTTCTTCTGAATCTTTAAGACATGAAAATCATTGTTTCTTGCATGCCTCTGTCATTTATTTTACCAAAAAAGGTTACACAAGAGGTTTGTACTTTTCATCCTACTTTGTTGCTCCAGCGCCATACTGCTTTATGTATGTAATTCTGCTGCAACCTTTGTGGGGTTCTTGTCTAAGATTTCCACGTCCCAAATTTATGGAAAATAATATATTATTATTTTATTATTCATAATTTATAAAAATATTTTTTTTTGAATTCAAATCTTAGAAAGAGAACATCTTCTAGATAGTTTTACAAATCTATTCCACCCAAGTATCTATTACAAATAGTAGATTATTTTAAAAATAAATATAAAATAAAAATATATCAACAATCACACATGCTGGTAGAGACCTAAAAAAATCATAAAAATAATTTTCAATATTCATGAAATATATATATATATATATATTAATAATTTAATAAAAATAATAATATATTAATTCATCGTAAAACTTGTGCATCTAAAAAATAATGATATTTTTTTACGTAATAAACAAAATCATCCATCAATCGCATACAATATATATATATATATATATATATATATATATATACTAATCAAATATCAATGACGTATATCACACCCGATGGTACACTCTCTTAACGAGGGATGAAGAGGCATACTCAACAGGATGGATTTCTCACAATAGCGAATGGAGATAATCTATATCGAACTCCCAACAACGATTGGAGTGGTATTCCTAAGTCGCACAAGTGGGAACATGTTCCTCCCAATAGTAGATGGAGGAAACGTCTAGTTGTTACATCTAACGATCCGCTAATCCCCGAAAGGAATCGCCATAATTGCCTTTGGCAAGGATATATAAATATTCATGACCATTCATTTACATTCATTATTCATTCACACAAGCATCTAAGAAATAATATGTTCAAACATTATATAAACTCATGTTTGATGGATGATCTACTAGACTATATCCATTGGTGGCTTCATGCTGTGATGAGCTCGCAACTCCTTTCATAAGTTTCACTTCGTGGACTATTAGTATAGTTACATATACTACATGATAATGACCATAACAATATCATAAACTTAAAAAAAATAAAAAATCAATAATTATTTTCAAATGATATCTTAAAATAAAACTTTTAAATTTATCAAATCATAAAGACATGAAATATCATTCTCTCAGTATTATTCTATCAACTAAAATCCTAATTGGAATAGCTTAATTGACTCAAACTAAGCTCAATTCGATTATAACCTAATAGAACCAACCTCAAATCCTTGTATAACCTATCTAAAATCACCTTAGACAGGCTTAATTTATAATATTACTTTCTTATGCTTTACATGAAAATAAAATGTAAACTATTTAATTATTAAAAATCACATCACCTATTAGGAAATAAATTAATTAATAATTTAATTAATTAATAAAATTACTAACTTGTTCACATTATTAAGAAAATCAATTTAATCATTTCCTTAACTATAATAGTAAACATGAAAAAATATGAAAATTAATAATAAAATAATATATTAGTTATAATAATTAATTTATATTAAGGAATTAAATTATTGATGATTACAAAGACAGTTGCAGCAAACTTTGGCAGTGCGTACTTAAGTGGAAATGTAGCTGCAGGAGAAGGCACAAGTTTGGTAACTTTTGACTTCTAGTGCATGTTCATTGAATACTTTTAATTGCCGATGCATGGCTTTTGGCGGGCCTCGTGATCAGTCCGTCGTTGATAGTTACACCTAAAATATGTGCCTCTAGCGCCAGCCACCTGGCTTTGGTGACAGCGGCATATCTTATACGAACCTGTTCCTTTCTTTCCCCAGTTTTCTCTTTAATTTCTTTGGTGATGATGTTGGATGTCACAAAACATCGTCGGCCTCCAAGTCCACTATCTTGGCCCGGAAGAGGTCACCGGCATTCTGTGTTGGCCTATACACCAACACATTGTGCTTCGTTTTACCTAGTCCCCTATGTTTAGGGGCGAGATCTGTTTGGTGTCATACACTTCTTGTTTCCTTAGTTAGACCACTGCCTATCTATATGGGTGACCCTCTCTAAACTTTTACCATATTAATGTTAGGGCAACAACCTATAGTAGATTCATCTATCGAACAAATGATCAAACAATTCTTGGACTTCAAAATAATAAAAAAAATCAAACTAATGATAGATAGATTATTTGGTTAATTTTGTAAACCAAATTGGTAAGAAAATGATGACAAATCATCAATGTGTTTCTTTTTAATTCATCTCATTGTATCTTCTTTCTAGTCGGAACTTCTTGTGAAGACGATAAATTGCTTTGCAACTATCTACGGTGATAGAAAGTAGAAAAATATTTTACAGAAATGAAGTGGTTGTTTTATTCCTTCGTACTAATACCTATTTACATACGAAGGAAGAAGATTAAAGGATTAAATATTGAGGATTTTTCTCAACATTTTATCATTTGGCTACAATAACTTTATATTTTAACATGCCCCCACAAGATCGAGCTCCTGAAAAGGACACCGATCTTAGACCGATGAATTGAAAATAACTTACGGGAGAGTGGCTTCGTGAGGGAGTCTGCCAGTTGATCTGTCATGTGAACATGAGAAACTCGTAATTGATGATTCATCACTTGATCTCGTACAAAGTGAAAGTCAATTGTTATATGTTTCATACGAGAGTGAAACATTTGATTGACACATAAGTATGTAGTCTCGACATTATCACAGTATATTGTAGGAGTAACAGAAGAGCAGATGTCAAGTTCTTTGAGTAGATTCATTACGCAATTAAGTTCGACAACTATAGTTGCAATAGAGTGATACTCAGCTTTAGTGGTTAATTGAGCAATTGTCTTCTATTTCTTGGAACTTCAACTGATCGAATTGGCTCCTAGAAAAATAATATACCCAGATATTGATGCTCTATATCATCAAAGTTCCCAGCTCGATTAGCGTAAACATAAGCATAAAGTTGAAGTGGAGAGTTTTTATAGAGAAATATGTCATAATCAAGAGTATCTTTAAGATATTTTAATACTCGTTTAATAGCTGACCAATGTGTCACATATGGTCTATGCATGAATTATGACAGCTTGTTAACTGTAAATAAGATATATGGGTGGGTGAGAACTAAATATTGTAAGGAATCAATTACTTGCCGATATTGTGTAGGATCTATAGCAGGACTGTCATCATTTAACCGAAGCGATTCACCAGTGGAGAGAGGAGTCGAAACAATATTTGTATCCTTCATGTTTGTCTTTACTAATAAGTCCTAAGTGTACTTCTGTTGAGAGAGGAAGAGTCCCGAAGATGTAATATTGCTTCCACACCCGAAAAATAATTCAAGGGACCAAGATCTTTGAGGAAAAATTTAGCGATCAACTTTCTAATAAACATTGTGACCGCCATAGAATTAATATATGTCACAATAATACCATCAGCATATACTAGAAGATATATTGTACTGTCAGGTTATTGACGGAGAAATAAAGAGGTATCAAACTTAGCGTTAGAGAAGCCGACTGACATAAAAAATGAGCCAAGTTCTTTGTACCAGGCTCTTGGAGCTTGCCGAAGACCATAAATAGCATTGTGGAGTTTGCAGACATGTTTCAGATACTAAGGATGAAGAAAACCAAAAGGTTGCTCCATAAAGACATTGTCAGTTAATGTTCCTTATAAGAATGTATTATTCACATCAAGTTGTCACAGGTGCCATCCTTTTGAAACGACTAAACTCAGAATCAGTCGGATTGTTATGGACTTAACAATGGAACTGAATGTCTTTATAAAATCAATACCAGGACGTTGATGGAAGCCTCTGGCCACTAAGCGGACCTTGTACCTGGCAATGGACCCATCAGGATTCCACTTAACTCGAAAAATCCACTTACACCCGATGACATTTTATGCAGGATGAAACAAAACAATGTCCAGGTAGAGTTATGAAGTAGGGCGTCATATTCATCAAAGATAGCTTGACACCAATGAGGGGATTTTTGGGCTTGAGTGATCGTGGTAAGTTCACAGCTCTCAATAGAGGGAGTCACAACCGTATTGAGATCGAGAACTTGACATGGTTTACAAATACCACTTTTAGAGCGTATTGTCATAGGATGTCCAAGTGGTTTAGAAGATGATGGTGGTATAAGAGTGGGTGAAGTAGTAGAACAAGGTGAGTTGGACTGTGGAACATTAGTGGTAGTAGGCTGGGGTGAGGGAAATGCTAGTGGTTGAGTATACAACGATTAGATATCTATGGTAGCATAAGAGGGAGAAAAACAAGAGGGAGCGAAATGTTGTATTGGAGAAGTACTCCACTCATGAGTTGGAGTGGATGATTCTTGTGGAGATTCATTAGATAGTAGCATATGCCACTGATGCATATTCACCAGAGTGGTTGATACAATAGTAGATTTGTATTATTGAAATAGAAAGGAAGACTCCACAAAGACAACATGACGAGACACAAAAACCTTATGAGTTAAAAGATCATAGCATCGATAAGCATTATCTTCAAGAGAGTAACTAATAAAGGTACAAGGCTTTGACCGTGGGGCTAGTTTATTTGATGCATAAGGACATAGCTAAGGATAGCAGACACAATAAAAAACCCTAAGTTTTTGAAGATTTGGGGATTGATGAAACAGTTTTTTAAATAGTGATTGATTGTGAAGAACTAGAGCAGACATGCGATTTATCAGATAGACGACGGTTTGGAAGGCTGCAAACCAAAAAGTAGTTAGTATGGAAGTATGATGGAGAAGTATGAGATCGATTTCAACTATATGCCGATGTTTGCGTTTGGCTGAGCCAACTAGTTGAGGAGTGTACAGAAGAGACTTGAGATGCTGAATACCACAGGCTAACAAGTGTAGTGTTAGTGTTTAGTATTCACCCTGATCGTCAGAATAAATTATTTTGATAGAGGACTGAAAGAATTTTTCACCATTTTTTTGAAAGTAAGGAAGGTTGTGGAGACCTCAGACTTATGTTGAAGAGGATAAAACCAAATATATTTGGTAAAATAATCAGTAAAGATAATATAGAATGTGTATTTATCGAATGAAATACTTGGTGCATGACCCCAAATATCAGTATACAGAATTTCAAATGGTTGTGTGCAAGAAATAGAAGAATGTTCAAATGGCAGTCGATGACTTTTATTACTAAGACAAGCATTACAATGAGGGGTGACCAAGACGATGATGCCACACATCCATGGAAGCAATAATAGAAGAGTAGGCAGTAGGCTGAGAGATTGATGACTACTAGTAGATGTTATCTTTACTCTTGCCTTGAACTAACGATGCCCCCCGTGTTCAAATCCTTGACAAGAAAATAGTTAGGAAAAAATTCAATAGAGGTATTGTTTTATTTACGGAATTGATAGACAAAAATAAAATTTTATTTGATATGAGGAGCGCACAATACATCATCGAGTATAAAGTTAAGATAATGCGAATTAAGCATTATGGAATCAGTATGAGTAATGGGAAGTTGCTTACCATCACTGATGATGATGTCATCATTACCACTATAGCTATTATGAAAGAACAAGTTCTGGAGATCCGAGGTGATGTGATGAGAGGCGCCAGAGTCCATAACCCATAAGTATTGATCAGAAGGCAGAGCGACAGTGAGATGTGCTTGGGGCATGATAGCTAGAGGTTGAGGACGAGATCGACGAACCTTGGCGGAATGTCCAACCTTGTCACACAGCTGGCAAACTATTCATTATTGAGGCATAGGAGCAAGACGCCAAGGCTGTTGATAATTATTGTTGCTACCTTGAGGCATAGGAGCAGGACGTCAAGACTGTTGGTAATTGATGCTGCTACCGTGAAGCATGGGAGCAGGACGCCAAGATGGTTGGGAACCATAGTTGCTACTTGGATTGTGATAAGACGGTGCCTGCTCTAGACCCTTGTTGGCAGACTTATAGTACTGATTGCTCTTCTTTTTAAATTTTTGACTTACTTGGGCAGTAATAGGTTATCTTGTTGCCCTATATTCGCACTTCAGATATGTCTCATAGTTAGTTAACTTGTCGTACAGCTCTTCAAATGATAGTGATGAGTCACGTGCCCGGATTGCTACTGCTAATTCTTTCTACTCAGCCCCAAGACCGTTGAGGGTGTGGATGATAACTTCATCATCAGTGAGATAATGTCCTATTAATACTAAATCATCAATGATAACCTTTATATTTTAGAGATAATCAACGATGGTACTCCACTCTTGTTTTGTATTCATTAGTCTGGAGAGAAGGCCGAGCATGCGAGTGAGCGAGCGATTTGTCAATGTAGTTTGCAACTTGCACCATGTGTCGGCAACAACAGCCGAGGAGATGACTGTAGAGATCAAGCAAAGAGGTGGCACGGCTGTAGCAGGAGCAAGTGAAGGAGCAACCGGTTGAAGGAAGTAGTCGCCACTTCAGTGGCAGTAGAGTTACTAGAGAAAAGGCAGCGAACGAGGAGGGTTTGCCGTGGTCGGAGATTTGCCGTGGTCGGAGATTTGCCGAAGGAATACGTCTCCGGCTTCCATAGATGAGGTTGGAGAGGATGGTCTCCCGAGTCACTAAACCTCAGAAGAGAATGGTCGAGGAAGAGGTAAGAAGTTGTCGTTTGACAATAAAAATAGTAATCTCTCTTAAAAGAAAGAGTGGCTTTGATACCATGATAAAAACCAAAAAAATATTTTACAAAAATAAAATGATTGCTTTATTTCTTCGTACTCATACCTATTTATACACGAAGGAAGAAGATTAAAGGATTAAATATTGATGATTTTTGTCAAAAGTCTATCATTTGGTTATAACAACTTTATCTTTTAACACACGGTACCATAACTAACTAAGAATAGTGAGGTTTTTTACTTCGATACCCTTACCACTAGATCATGTCTATGAATCACAATTCCCTCGCATCCTCTCGCCCACTTCTGCTTTGACTCCAAATTGATCCATGTCTTTCTCATGATGCGGGCTTACCTCTTATCTTAACACTCGACCCAACACAATTATCACACTACACATTGTATGATCATGTGGACATAGACGAAAATAAGGGAATTGCAAAAGTAGCTACTGTGGCGGCTACATTCGAGAATTTTGCGGCTCTATATTATGAAACAAGAATTCAAGAATTGCAAATATAATGAGAGGCTAAAATTTGAGATATTATCATGAAAGGGCATAAGAAAGAAAGGCAGTAGATAGATGGCGCTGAAAGATCAAGGAAAAGGCACGACGAGATGCATAAAATTGAATTCCTAACTATGGCATCGACCGATCAGCATCAGGCAGAAGAAAACCTAGGTTAAAAGAAGAGAACAGACTTACTTTGAATCCCCATCAAGCTTCTGCTGCTTCTCGTAGTGAAACATCGCTCGCCTCCACCCGATGCTGTTCTTCTCCAACTTCCTTGAGATCATCACGGAACTAATTACGCCAAAAATCTGAATTCGACCTCAGATTTCATCAGCAATAACTAACCATACGAAGCAACAAGGATAAAGCAAAAGAAAAAGATGGGGAAAAAACCCTAAACAGACAACATCAAAGTTTGGAACTCGCTCGTTTGTTCAAGGATTAACCGGACACGGATGCATCGTGAGACGCTGCAGGTCGCAGAAGCATTACTGAGTAGGGATCTTTGGTGCTTCTCTTCCAAGATTCGAGAGGGAGCCAATTCCCTCATCGGCTGAATGCCGCTGCAGCAGAGATCGGACGGGATCAATCAGCAGCAAGGCATATGGAGCGTAAGTTATTGTTTAGAATCTCACCTTTCTTTTCCGTCGGGAAGAGAGGATTTCTTGAATCAAATGGCGGAGAGGATTGCTGCCATGGCGGTTCTTGATCGCCTCTTTTTCTTTTAGAGAGAGAGCAAGAGAGAGAGAGAGAGAGAGAGAGCGAATCAAATGGCGGAGAGGATCGCCGCCCATGGCGCTTCTTGATCGCCTCTTTTTCTTTACAGGAGAGGCGTCACGTGTTGAGAGGTAGGACAGAGTGTGTGTAATATATATATATATATATATATAGGGCTAGAGTTTGGGTTTGATGTTGGGCTTAGCCTAATAAAGGGGTAGAACCAATCGCACCACTACGCTGGCAAATTGAGGCATACGACCCATACACATTGAGTTGCACGCATATGACGGATTGACATTGATCTAAGCTCATCAGGGAAAGGGTTACCTTTCACAAGATTCGCTTCTCCTCCAGCTAAGTGTTCAAGCCTCCTGTGCCCTGCGCCGGTGTCCTACCGGAAATAAGATATACATTTTTAGAGACGAATTTGCGAATCGACACGTGGCACCCACACAGTCACCATAGCCCGCGTACTATTTTTATCTTGGCAATAAATTGTGAAACAAAAGCGAAACATAGTCAGAAAAGGAAGGCACCTACACGGTCACCGTGCATAGGCCACGTATTATTTTATCTTGGGTATAAATTGTGAAACAAAAGCGAAACATAGTCAGAAAATGAAGGCACCCACACAGTCACCGTGCATCCATAGCCCACGTACTGTTTGTCTTGGCAATAAATTGTGAAACAAAAGCGATACATAGTCAGAAAAGGCCCCCCTTTTTTTGCCATATTTCCCAAGCACATCTACCAAAACTCGCTGCGTTTCTTCTTTCGAGCCCCCTTTACACCTGCAAATGTCCACAACCATCCTTGCAATTGGGCTGGCCCACTGGGCTTCAACTATTCAGTACCTTGTAGAATACTAGTCTTATATGCATTCTTACCATTTCCAGACATTCATAAATTTACTATGTTCATGTACAATGTAATTGCTTTCGATATGTGTATATTTCAAGAATAATTTATTTAGGCGGGTGATCAACGTCGCGCAACCCAACACCATTAGCGTCATCTTGTCTACTTTTCATTGTGCTGGCAAATACGTTTAAAGCAAGATAGCGTGCGTGAAGCAAATCGATACACAACAAGCAAGCTTCCAAATCCCCCCCCCCCCCCTCCTGTCGCACTCTCAGCAATTAGCTGGAAGAAACGAGAAGCATCCCGACTTCTTCCCTCTCAATTAATTGCTGACCGCCACACCCCTTTAATTGGAAGTTTTATTTCGTGTAAGCCTACTCCAAAACTATGGATTAGAAACCTTCATGAAGAACGGCTCTGCCATCCCTGGCCAGCTCTTCGTTCTTTGCGTAGAAACACCGCCATCTCCACCAACAACAGTGACTGCGATGAGCCAAAACTACCCTTTTTCTTTAATGTGAGACGAAGGGCAAGCTGGAAAGCGAGGGGAATGGGATGGCATGGCATGGGCCGAAACCCTCTTCCACCACTCGACGCTTCATCCTTGCAATCCCCATCCTCATAAAAGCCCAAACTCGAGTTCTTATCCACCACCACCAACACCGGCGACGATGGCAGCACAGGATGCTCAGCCCTTCCGTTGGCACTACGACGCGCTCGACGACAAGAACTTCCACGTCCGTGGCCGGGGTCTCCTCTTCCTCCTCATCTCCTTTACCATTCTCCTCGTCTTCACCCTCATCTGCCTCTACGTGAGGTGGGCGTGCCGCCACCGTCCGCACTGGGGGGCCGAAACCGCCCCGGTGAGCATGTCGTCGGCCGCGACATCGCATCGCACCACCACCGGCCTCGATCGGCGGATCATCGACAGCTTCCCGGTGCACCTGCACCGAGACTTGGAGGCCGGCGAGGAGGCACAGTGCTCGATATGCCTGGGTAGCCTGACGGAGGGGGATAAGGTCAAAGCGCTGCCCAGCTGCGGCCACACGTTCCATGTGGAGTGCGTGGACGAGTGGTTAAAGGCTCACACGAGCTGCCCGCTGTGCAGGGCCTCGCTCGCCGACTCGTCCGTGGCCGTGGAGCCGGGGGCTGCGGTTTGACGGTGAGAGAACATGGAGCAGGATGCATGAAGGAAAGAAGATGCAGAAATGGCGAAGTCAAGATACATGGCCTTGTTCTGGGGAAAGCGGAAGATGGCGGGCATGCAAGAGAGAGCCCGAGGAGGAGGAGGTGGGTGGCAAGCTTGCCGTTCGCTAGCTGCCGTTGAGAGTAGAACAGTCAGTCCCCTGGCTCTTTTTTGTGGGTCCACCACAACACTCCTGGTGCTGTATGCACTCTCATGAGATGGATACTTTGTATCTTGTCATGCCTCCTTACGCAAATAGAACTGAAATGGGATGGGTTTTGTTGTTGGTGTGGGTTGCAGCCGAGAGGAATTTATGAGTTGCGTGCGGGAAGACCGATGCAATGCGAACAGATATTTGGGCCGAATATTCCTCACCGGATGCCTGATGCGCGGCCCATGCTATGGTGCATAAAGACGGTTCTGTGACAGCCTTTATTTCTACACTTCACACGTTTATGCTGTACAGCATAACTGACAGTCAAAAGAAGCTTAAGGTGACGACAACATAATAAATTAAGTTATTCCTATAGTTCACCCATGTAAGCTATAAAGCAGATCAAAATGCTAATTGAAGCAAAAAAAACAATTAACAAATTAACCTGTAAAAATCGTATCAAAAAAAACATAATTCAAAGAAAACCACATCCAAATGTGGCTGCTAATTGAACCAAAAACAGTTCACGATCTAAGCTATTATAAAGCAAATCAAAAATCATAATTGAAGAAAAAAACAAGAAATATTTGTGGCTGCTGGGATTCGAGCCCAGGTCTCCACGGCCACAACGTGGAATTCTAACCACTAAACTACAGCCACTTGTTGTTGCTAATCCATCCATAATAATATAATTATAAAACTACAATTGAAAGAAAACTCACAACGTGACTGCTGGGATGCTAATTGAAGCAAAAACAGTTCATGATCTAATCGATAAAGCAAATAAAAATCATAATTGAACAAATAAACTGTGGCTGCTGGGATTCGAGCCCAGGTCTCCACGGCCACAACGTGGAATTCTAACCACTAAACTACAGCCACTTGTTATTGCTAATCCGTCCATAATAATTTAATTATATAATTAAAATTGAAAGAAAACTGGTATCAAAAGACACAACGTGGCTGCTGGGATGCTAATTGAAGCAAAAACAGTTTACGATCTAATCTATAAAGCGAATAAAAAATCATAATTGAAAACATAATTTGTGGCTGCTGGGATTCGAGCCCAGGTCTCCACGGCCACAACGTGGAATTCTAACCACTAAACTACAGCCACTTGTTATTGCTAATCCATCCATAATAATATAATTATAAAACTACAATTGAAAGAAAACTCACAACGTGGTTGCTGGGATGCTAATTGAAGCAAAAACAGTTCACGATCTAATCTATAAAGCAAATAAAAAATCATAATTGAAAAAATAACCTGTGGCTGCTGGGATTCGAGCCCAGGTCTCCACGGCCACAACGTGGAATTCTAACCACTAAACTACAGCCACTTGTTATAATCCATTCATAATATTTTAATTATATCTAAATGAAACGATAATAATTTATATTATATACGAGGCGCTACTTGGCAATCTTCATTATATGCTATTCCCTCAGGAATTGCATGGGAAATTTTACATTAAAAAAATATTGTTATTTAGGGTAATAGTTTTCCTAACACAATTAAGCAAGAACCAAAGCGAACGCTTCTCCTTGTTCAAAATTTTAATCAATACTTAAGGAATCAGATTCCACTTCCAGCCTTGATGGCTCAAAGTGCAAGCTTTCAGTAGGTAGAAACTCACATCCAGGCAGAAGATCCATCATACTTCATTTTTAACCATATGAATTATGTTTAGTTTTCCTAGCTGACCAATATGTGACTTATCCCCCACCAGCCTTCCGACTGATTAAACATTTTATAGCAAGAGACATAGGCAATAATTGCTCCATAATAGACGAAGAAGAGACCTTCACCCCCCTTGAAAACTATCTCGTTCAGAGGCCTCCAGGTCAACTACATGCAGTAGACGTAAAGGACTTTAAGAATCAAGGAACAACTCTTAGATAAAGTCCTCCGCTTGCCTAATCCAAGCTCCAACTTTCCAATCATGAAAAAAATACAATTTGAGATTCAACTTGGCAAACTCTCCCTAAAAGTTCACATGAACTCTGCAAACTCGACTGAGGTTTAGTTTATAACTGCTTACATATTTTATGGTAGTAGTATTTTCACAATTATAATCCGCAACAGCAACGAAGTTGGTAGAAGATTTTGGTGGTTTGAACAAGTTGGGGGTTTTCGTACGGCTTTTCAATGACCACACACATAAGCAAGAACCGAAATTTTCCAAATGAAAAGCACAATCATAAACCAAATCTGAACCAAGGCCAATATATCAAAATTCGTAGCGAAATGCGTACTTTCCACGCGGCCGAAGCCGATGCAGATCATCTCCAACTTCGCGATCAGCAAAATGCCACCGGCATGGCTTATCGTCTCCCGCATCCTCCTGGATCAAAATCGTCGGTACAACTGCTCGCGGAACGAAGAAAAATTACAAGTGGGAAGAACAACCAACTTCATTCTGGCAAGAACGTAGCCTGAATCAAGAAAAGAAAAAGGACCAACCAAGATGGTTAGCCCAGATCTTGAGGGTCTTGGATTGCCGCATCACTAACCGGACTTTGCCATAAATCGTGATCGATCGGGGTTTGAGAGGGGCTTACAGGGTCGAGGGGCACTTCCTCATCCTCGTCGACGATGGTGACTTCGACTTCTAAAAGGTTGGCAATGGGGCCGATCTGAGCTCGTCCTCACGGACGGTTGGCAATTGGGGTGGCGTCAGAGGTCGTTAGGGTGGGAAGAAGAACGCCATCTTCTCTAAACTTACAAATAGGGTTATGTGAGAACGGTGTTATATCGTCAGAAGGGCTGGTCTCTCAACCCGATCATCGCATACGTGGACGGGCGTTTTGCACCAACGCATATATATACATATATATATATATATATGTAGAGAGAGAGAGAGAGAGATATGAGGGGGCACATACATACCCTTTTATTTAAACATGACATAATAATACTTCTTAATTATTGAAATATCTTCTTATCTTGAGAAGCCCCGCAGCAGCAACTGCAACAGAGCCTCAGCCACAGATACAGCGCGGCAATATGCTTGTGCATAAAAGAGTTCACGACTGTAGCAACACGATTTATTTGTTTTGATATCATCCTCACCGAAGCTTTGCGGAATTTTAGTACAAGAATCCTTTTCCTCTCGAATTAGAATACCGTGCATTTCCATTTTCCCAAACATAAAGAGAATTCATGCAAAGGATGGAAGGCTTGGGGAAGCACTAACAAATTCAATAGGAATACACCAAAACTCAAGTCACTGGTCAGACTAAGCAGCTGCTGTATTCGATGAGGTGTCCACTGCTTCAGCTTCAGCGGAGTCATCACGCCCATCTCCTTTCTTGCCTACAGGCAGAAAAAAAAAATGGCAGAGACACAAGACTATCAAAGTAAAGAATAAATTTGCTGGCATAAAAAATCATCAGCGAAGAAATTAAAACCGCAAATACCTAGGTTCGGTAAATAAGCACAAGACACTTGTCAACTAATACACTAATAATTTCAAACTAATACCTAGCAGTGCAAACTACGACAATGGATGCTCACCTTTTTTCTTCTTTCCTCCGCCTTTCTTCTTCGTCTTTGTTCCCAACGCCAGCCATGCCTTTATTTCAGGATTGTCATCGATAGTCTTGGTAGGCTGCAACTGTTGCAGTGGGTGAGAAGTAATCCTGTCTGACCCATTGGGCATCAACAGTAACGTAAACTTAATGTGTGCAACAAGGTCTCCTGTAAATATAAGCCAATAGGTTAACTCACTAGTCAACAATCTATTTAACCGAAGACATATTTGAAGACGTTAGCATTCGGCCATTCTAAACTACTTCAGTGTTTAATTTCACAGCAGAATTCAACAAAAAAAGAAATTGAAAGAAGTCAGCCAGCAATTTGGCATACAACTGCCACAGCTAATAAATCATACCAGGCTTCTCATGCAACACAGGGTATGGCTGTAAAAGATCATGGTTCACACATTCAACAAGTCCAAGTCGAGCTCGCTTCTCTTCTAAAGCCCTGTGAAAAATAATAAAAGGCACATGGTTCAAAAACAAAAAGCCCAAAAGAAACATAGTGTACTTGAGTTCTAGCAAAGAACACATGAAGGCAAACCTTGCAGAAAATGGCAAAATTGGGAATTTTTGGTTTATTTCACTGAAAATAAACCTCGATGACTTCATTTTTAAGTGATAGTTTTTATCGACAGCTCTTTTGTATATGGTAGTTTGCTTCTCATCCAACAGTTTCGGCTGCAAGTTAATTTGTCGTGAATCAGTAGAGAAGACTGAGGATTATCAAGCAAATGAAGTAGAAACATATCAAGAGGCATGAATTTCAGTGATGATAATCACATAATAAGTCTTAAGAACACCATTCTCACCTTTCCTTCACCTGTACTACTCACGATGTCAATTGCATACACTTCATTTTCTTCGAATTCCACTTCATCAACACGAGTTTCAGGGTTCGTTACACTTATTATGACTTTGTTCCCATCGATTACAAACTGTTTTAGCTGATGACTAAGCACTCCCTCAACAATTTTGCAATCATAGGCAGCAGCTACCTTCTGAATAGCTTCTGTGACATCCTTATTCTGCCAAAACAAAGCATGATACAAGAACTAAAACTCTCAAGGAATTCATAACTAGGCACATGAGAACACCTAATTGTACTGCACGTGCTACATTAATATAAAATTGCTGACAATTAGATATCTAGAACCCATTCCTCAACTAGCTGATAGACATACGAGGTTAAGAAGCTAAGCAGTCCAAAGATGGAGCAAGTGACTGAGAAACTGCATAATTACAAAATTCAAATGAAAAAATGAGTCGACGATCTTTGGAAAGCATTATTGACTGTATGCCTAAGAGCAAGCCACTGAAGCTCCTACATGTACTTCACAACTAAGAAATACTAGAAAAACAAAAGCTTGTGTGGTGAAACTCATAAACCTACGTCTGAAGACCAACAAAGAATGATATTTAATAGACTGGAAATAACTTGCTCGATTGTAAGCAAGTTCTTAAGATCCATCAGGTTGATTTGAACATTACTCAAAAATTTTCCAAGAATCTCAACACTAACTGCAAACTACCAGCATAATATTCATCTCAAACTTACCCAACTAACTCGGGTTATTAGGTGCAAACCCATAACATAACTTAGTGTTGGTAGCCAGATTTCTAATCAATACAAGAGCTTGCAAAGTAATTGTGCAGGCATCAATATTATGATTTTTTTAAAATAATCTTTCTATTAATCTGCACCTATCTGAAGTATTGTAGTGGAACCTTATTCCCAAAAACAAATAAGGACTTCCACAATTGGGTAACCAACTTTCTAAACAGACTTTGCAGTTGCGGGTCTTCTAGTTTGTCAGAATCTTCCACAGTGGTCCAGCTTAGGACAATAGAATAATTAAACAGATTTACTAAAATGTCAGCAATCATCCAACACCATAAAAGATCAGACTGACCAACAGTTAATTTATCATACTGGAAAATATTTGCACAATTTAATTATAAAAGTGAACTGAAAGTAGATCCTTTTTCAAACACAAAGGTAGCCAATAACAATCTTGGCAACCACATAAGAAAAAACCAATCAGAAAACTGTCCACCTCATCAAATTAAGTTTGGTGAAGACAATGACAAAGTAGATTCTTCTTGGTGAATCTACTTGGTCTAACAGTACAAGCATCAGTATCCAGTATGTTCACAGCATACTAAAACTAACACGATGGCTGCACATAGTGAATTCACATAACCATATATAAAAAGACCTAGTTGGCGAATTAAAACAGGATAATAAGTTCAGTCGGATAGGAATTCCATTGAAAAGAACCCAAATAGGGAAAATGTGTATCACCATTTACACAGCAAAAAGAATCTCAGAGAACAACACAATCTAAAAATCACATGCGCAATACACCAAATCCTCATAAACTTAAGAAATCAATATATAAGTTTGTTTGTCAGAATTAGTTTATTTTGGAGATAAATGATGCTGAGGCTCAAAAAGTTATGACTCTGATGACAAAAACAATTTTGGTTTTCAATAGCCTCTGAAATGGTTTTTATTTATTGCATTCCAGGAAAAACAATTTTGGTTTTATAATGCTTATTGAACAATACAAATTCCATATACAAAAGAAAAGGTTAACTTGATACTAATCTCATGCTAAAATATAGTTACCTTCTTTCCAGGCCTCACAAGCCTCAGGGCAACTTCTGCTGCGGTATTGGCAGCAGCGATCACATCTGCAGCCCTGCCGGTCACAGGTCCTTCCTGGATAACATGAGTGTGTGCTACCACCGCAATAAACCCATCGATATGGCATCCCATGTCACTGCAAAACAGAGAACCATCGGAAAAGGTATTACACATCACCGGTCCCTCAGAAAGGATATTACCTAACAATTGATATTGGTCAATACGTACATTTTCACAATGTCATTCGCTTCCAGAACTGCCTCGTCGCTCCCTAGCGGTGAGAAATGGCACACTGTATTATTGACAGAAATGCATGTTGGGAAGCCTACACCCCTTTCAATCTTTCTCTTTACATTTTTGTACATGTTCCCCGTTTGCCTAATTGCACCCATCACAAGCTTCCACTATCTCAATATTCAATATACCGAAGTAGAAAAGACGATAAGTAACAAGAAATACATACTCTCTGATAAAAGCGTCGCCTTTCTCGCAGAGATCAACGATCTTGGCTTTGGGTTTGCATTCCGAGACCACCAGCTGAAGGGCCTCTGCACGGGGCAAACGATTAGCTATTCGAAGCAACATTTCCCAGCATCAAAGACACCGAAAGAAAAATCTAAAGAATGGGTCGGGAACACTACTATTGACGATCTCAGCGGCGCTCTTGTACTTGGTGACGACATCGGGGGAGGTGAGATCCAACTCCTTCTCCTCCCTTGCTTCGTCGTCCGACATCTCTCTAAACCCAAGACCTTAATACTCCAAAGAAGAAGATAAAGATATTACAGAAACAGACGATCGCTATAAAACAGAAGTACCATTTGAACGCTCGAAACAGATGTCTACCTGAGGAAAACAGATGGAAAGCACAACGATGCGTGGGCGGGTACAGGGGCTCTTCGATATCAGGGAAAGAAAACCCTACCGCGTGCGCGAGGGTCACGTCAAATCGACGAGAAGAAGAAAAGATTTAGGGTTACGGGCGGCCGGCATAAGCAGTCGGTGGCGGCTTAGGGCATTAGTTGTAGTCGATCACGAGAATTGCACGTGCTGCGGTGATTCCCTCCGATGACATTGCCATATTGGCCCTTTTGCATGCAAGTCCTCTTTCCATTAACTTTTCACATAGGTGTTCCTATAGCAGTTAAATATGGATAACAAAACAATAAATTGACTTGAATTGGTTTTTATTTTGTGATTTATCTTTTTATTTCATAGAGAACAAGATGTGATGGTGGGATTATAAAATTGGTACATGTGCGACTTTAAGTAGAAAATATCCATATTTTAGGTTTTTCTACAAGATATCCCTCTTTTTTATTTTTTAAATAATATCTCTAATTTAAAAATATCTAAAATATCTCTTAAAGTTTTTTTATCAAAAATTTGACTTATTTTTTTATTAATGTTTAACTAATACGATATTTTTATCTAACTCATTTACAATGTTTTATTGACATATCGATAACACTATAAATATTATTAAAAATTATTACTCATTTACAATGTTTTATTGACATATTGATAACACTATAAATATTATTAAAAATTATTATAAATAACATCATATCTGTCTTTCTGATTATCATTATTCATCGACTATTATAATATTATATTTTTAAGTTTATAGTTAGTTTTGTGAGATTAGAAGTCTATTTAAATTATCTACAGTATTTTTATTTAAAAAATAAAAATCATCACGTAAAATGGCATCAATTTAATGTTTTTTTAAAATTAACGATGGAATATCGCTAATCCCGGAACGATGAGTATTTAGTATCAACATTAATAGGCCATTCATACTCTTGTCGACATGGGCAACAGTACAATCACATTGTTATGGTTTTTATTTATTGGAACCCAATTACCATAAGTTGTTTAAAAGGTTATGGTTGTAAACCCAAATGCGATGCTAAGCAATCCCATCACAAACATCTTGTCAACTCTAAGGGAATTCTTTTTGCGGTTCGGATGGTTAAGACTTAGTAACAAAAATACTAATTTATTTTATAATTATAAGATGAAAAAATAATTTTATTGGAGTTCTCTTTTAGATTTGGGAAGACAAATGGTTTTTATGGCTAAGGCATTAAACCGGTCGTAAAAAATTAAGAACAATTTAGAACCACATTAAACCTGATCAAATGAACAACTGCAAATCGAATTGGGAAACGATAGGAAGATGGAAAGAGTGAAAGTATATTTATTTATTTATTTTTGTTACTTAAGCTACGAAGCACCCAAAGTAATACATCATCGTTATTAATAAAAATAATAATAATTAGAATGATAAGCAATAGAAAACAACTAGTTTTTATTAGACACGAAGGAGCTTCAAAAATGGGTTGAACGAACGAACACACGAGTTCACCTAAGCACTCACGTTGAGAAAAAAAATTGGATATGCTAAAGGTGTTGCATTATCCTTCAAACCTTGCAATGCATTCAACAGTTATTATACTGCCCCAGTACGAGATCATTGTGGTGATCCTTCATCACAGTTTGACTTTGAAAAACTCAAGTTTAATCAATCTTTTTCTTTGGCCTCCGATTAGGTTTTGTTTGGACTTATTCCTTAATGCATATATCATATTATTGGGCTTACGTTTGATTATATTTTTATTTGGGTCTTTGATCATAATGTTTACTCATTTGGTCAAACCTTTTATTGTTCCCTCTAACATATATGAATTTTCGACCGGTTCACTCTCTAATAGATCTGGTCATATCTTCGTATGATCAAATCTCTCTCAGGCTCATTGTTATTTAGAAAATATGTCTTTTTAATACTATGACACTTATTCCTACGGTTCTATTGTCTAATATAAAATTCAATTTATGCATAGAATATCTGTCATTATGATTTTATGTCTCATCTTCTGATGTCTATAGTCTTTAATCCAACATTTTTCTCTTAGGTATTCGATCTTAGACTTGTGGTAAGCACAATGTTTTGTTTTTACTGATTAGTTACTTGTATTAGGGGTGTTCAGACATGTTTGGTTAACTAATTAACTAGTTTATAATTTTAATATATATATATAAATTATTTAAATTCAACTGAATCTAGAATTTTAATCTAATTAATTCGACTACAAACTAATATTTATCAAATTAAATAAATTTAGATACTTTGATCGACTTAATTAATCAGTTTAAATTCATTAAAAACTTAGTGCAGTGAACTCGATCGAATTGATATATTTTAAATTAAAATTAATTTGATTTGATTCGATATATTCAAACCAGAACCATTTATGATCTTCAAGATTGAATCATTAATAAATCGATTTGAATCCGATTCGAGTTTTTGATTTAATTTCAGTACTCCAGACTTCTGTATACCCTGTGACTTAAGAAGCATTTCCTTTTGGATCATTCCTTAATTATTTTTAATTAAAATTTTAACATCTAGCAACACTTTTACTTTCTCAAATCCTAACACAGTAAATTTTTAGTTTTCCTTTCCCAAATCCTATCACGAGTTCTTGCTCACGTTCAAAGATCATGGCCTCGGCGAACCACACCTCCATTTGACCGGATAATGAACTCTGTTTGACTGCGTCGCTATACACAGCCGAGATCAAGAGCATCCACATCGGGAGTCCTTTGGTGTATCCTAAAGAGACGCTGCTGTGGTCTCACCCATGGTCCGTGGGTTTCGCCCAAGAGAGAAATAACCCGGAAAGAGAGGGCCGGAAGAGAGCACAGGACGAGGATACGGCTCCGGCGATCACTTGCCCGCAAATGAGCGACGACGACTCAAAGCAACGTGGAGAACATGCTGATGCTGACGCGCTCGAGAATTGGAAGGGGCTCGCATCCACACGACGCCCTGTGGAGTTTTGTGACGCACAACTTGTCATATCAGTCAAACAGTGGCCAAAAAACTGGTCTCCACCATTGAAGTTTCTGCTGCGGGATGTAATCTACCATAACCCGAGAGAGACGCAAGCAACATAGTGCGAATGTGACAACATAACGCACGTCCACCGGCAGCTGAAACGCCGCAGCTGTTTGAGGAAATAGCCGGGGAGAGCTCTCGCACCAAAAGCTTTTTCGATGCACGTCTGTCGGCCACTGCCGCCGGCGTCGCTGCATGCGGCCGCAATGGTGGTGTTAGAGGAAAATCCTTGGTGCTTGCTCAGTAGGCGCAGCCTGCCTCCGTGTCTGCTGAGCGGGCACTATTGGTTCAGGCCCGTGTGTGCTAGCTTGCCCGTGGTCGACTCGGCACAGAAGTGGAACTCGGTTGGATGCGAGGAACCCTTGAGTCCGGCTCGGGAGGTCGGCTGTTGGCGTGGTGGAGCTCGGGTCGGGAATAAGTGTTTCAGCTTGGGTCAGCCATTGAATCCTGCAAGAAGGTCGGGTCGGGTGGGGTTCCCGACATGACTTCTTCGATGGTCAAGTTAGTTTAGTTATCGATTTTGCGATCCCCCCGCTCCGTAGAGGCGCAGGGGCTTTTATAGTAACGATTACGAGGCGTTCGTACCTGAGGCCCTTATCCTCCTCATTGCTTACCATGCCGCTGCACCTCACCATGCCATCCGTGGTCCTTGCAATAAGGCGTGTGTCGTCCTCCCTGCAACTGGGGAATGTCGACCCTGCCCACTTTACCCTTGTCAGGTCGGTCGTACGGTGACCCTTCCATGTTTGTGTCAGGCCGACTCCAACACGTCGGGTCGGCCACGCCCAGCCTCTTGTCTTAGGGCACGGGACGTGGCGGTGTCAACATCCGTCATATCATTTCCTCCCTCCCCCCCGAGGAGACCTTCTCGAGGTTACTGATTAAGGTGCCGAAGATGAGGTCTTATAATGAGCCATTGGATGGTAGTGAGGTCAGGGTAGTCTCTGGCCCGAACGAACATAAGTTGATCCGATCGAGCAAGGGCTCGGGAAGTGATCCGACCGAGCAAGAGCTCGGGAACTAAGCCAACTGAGCAGAAGTTGATCTGACCAAGCGGGAGCACGGGAACTAAGCCAACTGAGCAGGAGTTGATCTGACCGAGCAGGAGCCAACTGAGCAGGAGTTGATCTGACCGAGCAGGAACCCAGGAGGCTGGGTCTTGAACTCGGGAGTTGATTTGAGCGAGCAAGGGCTCAAGTGGTGATTCGACTGAGCAAGAGCTCAGGAGCTAATCTGACTGAGCATGAGTTGATTTGATCGAGTAGCGGCTCGGGAGGTGATCCGATCGAGCAGGAACTCAGGAATGGATCCAATTGAGCATGAGTTAACCCGATCGAGTAGGGGCTCGGGAGGTGATCCGACTGGGCAGGAACTCAGGAATTGATCCGACCAAGCATGAGTTGATCTGACCGAGTAGGGGCTGGGGAAGCGAACTGGCCGAGAGGGCGAACTCGGGCACAAATCTTGAAGATTTGGCTGAGAGGGTGACCTCGGGCACAAATCCTGGGGATTTGGCCGAGAGGGTGAACTCGAGCACAAATCCTGGGGATTTAGCCGAGAGAGTAACCTCAGTCACAAATCCTATGGATTTGGCCGAGAGGGTGAACTCGGGCACGAATCCTAGGGATTTGGCCGAGAGGGTGACCTTGGGCACAAACCTGGGGATTTGGCTGAAAGGGTGAACTCGAGCACAAATCTTGGAGGTTTGGCCGAGAGAGTAAACTCGGGCTCAAATCCTAGGGATTTAGCCGAGAGGATGAACTTGGGCACAAATCTTGGGGATTTAGCCGAGAGGGTGACCTTGGGCACAAATCCTGGGGATTTGGCCAAGAAGGTGAACTCGGGTACAAATATTAGAGGTTTGGCCGAGAGGGTGAACTCGGGCATAAATCTTAGAGATTTGTCCGAGAGGGTGAACTCGGGCACAAATCCTGGGGATTTGGCCGAGAGGATGAACTTGGGCACAAATCCTAGGGATTTAGCCGAGATGGGACTTGTATCGTGCTACTACTATCATTATTTTTATTCATTACTACTGTATATGTATTTTATTATTATTTTTCCTGCATCTCAGTGCTCTAAGTGCAGGTTTACATTCAATGTGGTGATGCATTTAATGCACTGGGTGGTTTTGGGGTAGTGCTTTGCTTTGCCTCGGGAAGCCGAAATGACACTTGGATCCTATAAATTTCCTACGACTAGGTTGAGACCTCACTTGTTCATTTTGCCCTTCTTTGCTTCTCCCTCGGATCTCCCCTTAGCCACCTAGCTTCCCTTCAGTTAGTATTTTTTGAATAGGTCGGAATAATCTCCTCAGACTCTTCATGTAGCGTTAGGGTTATTTCTTCCCTGGGATCGGGAGGAGTGAGTCTGGGTGATCCTGAGGCTAATCCCTCGGGAGCGTCTTCGGGCCCCCCATTATCAGTCGACGCAAGGGCCCTGAGAGATCTGGAGGTCATGAAAGCGGATCATGACCTAGACACAACAGTGACCAAGGGGTCGCTTGCTGTGATTAGGGAGCGGTACAACATCCTGGCTGAATATGGGTTGCATGTCAGAACGGCGTCCCTGATTCGACCGACATGTGCATCTCGGTGGATGCTTTGGAGGCTGATCTCCGGTTACCGCTGCATCCCCTTATAGAAGAGTGTCTCATGTGGTGGAGGCTCTCCCCCAGCCAAGTAGCGCCCAACTCGTGGCGCTACCTCGTGGTGTTTCTGGGCGAGTGCCGAGGGGCCAGGATTATCTCGACTCGAGACTTGTTTATGGCGTGTTTTCGCCTTTGTAAGAGTCGGGGCATCTACTATCTCACCGCCCGAGTCGGTTTTAGGGTCAGCGGGGCGCCTTCCAACAATAAAGGTTGGAAATCCCATTACCTTTATGTGAGTGGTCTGGTCTGAGGGTTTAGGCTTGACTGGTCGGCATACCCGATCGATAACGCCCCCCCCCCCCCCGTACTTATCCGAGGAGGAATTCATCCTGGTCGACAGACTGAAGGGAATCCTTTCCTCTTTATGCACGATCAAGGAGATGACCGAGCTTTGGCTGGTCAAGGCGGGTCTCAGCCCGACCTCTAGGGTATTGTTATGCTTGCCCTATTTCAACTTTCTGGGTTATTTTCTAACCTATAAGTCAGGATGCAGATCAGATGGATCTCGGCGACCTACGCGGGATGCCCAAATTGTCCAGAGGTAAAGCCTCCTCGGTTCGTACTGTAGCGCCAGCCCGGGAGGTTGACGTTTCTCCAACGAGGGAAGCCCCAAAGGCCTCTTCCAGGAGGCCGATCGATGCGCCGACCTAGCAGGTCGATGATCTAGCCTGGTGGCCGAAAAAGGTGGAAGTCCTGACAAGGAGACACAAGTCTCGACATGGCGAAGGGGGATCTCACTCCCATTCCAAGGGTAAGGAGCCGATAGCACTAGCCGAGGAGCCCGAGTCACTTGTAGAATCCGATGAGGGGGTCGCGTCACCAGTCCACCACTGCCCGAGGTCCATGAAGGACCTTTTCAAGACCAAGGTCCACAAGGACGATGTGGGGTACTATGCCCTGCATATATCTGATTTGGGCCATCAAGACCCCAACAAGGAGATGAAGGCCAGATGGGGGTGGCGTTGAAAAACTCGACAACAGTTTGGAATGACTCATCAGCCACCGAGGAGTTCGAGAGGGGACTTCTCCACCCTCAGCTGGCGCGGGAGCTACATATGCTCCCCTTGGAGATCTTGCTAGCTTGAGCTGCCAAGGAGATGGTTTTGGTAAGTTCTTGACCCTCGTCTCGGCGTCGCAAGTTTTTCCTTGACCGAGTTCTTATCATTGTTGTTCTATGTAGAGCCAACATTTCCAGATGACGCTCTTCAACTGAGTCCAGGAACTCGACGCCCTAAAGTCCGGGGGCGGTCCGGAGGCGGTCGACAAGGCCTAGGAGCATGCTTCTAAGCTAGAGCAGGAGCTCGAGAAAACCAAGCGCGAGCGAGAGGAGGCACTCCAGTGGTTCAAGGCCTTCGAGAAAGAGCTGAATGAGGTCCGGAGCAACCTAACTGAGATCTAGAGGTTGCTGAAGGAGGCACGGGTCGGAGCTCGAAAGATGGACGACGAGCTACTATAATCTATAAAGGCTATGGAGAACGCCCGAGCCAAGCTGCCCAGGCAAGCAATCGATCGTTATAAGGAGTCGGCTAGCTTCAAGGAGGGGCTGAAGAGGATGCGCCGAGTCACCTACAAGTATGGGTATCGGGTGGCGTTGGTCTGTTTCCATGCCCTACACTCGGACTTGGAGGTTGAGGAGGACCCTTTCACCATCCATCCCGAGGATGATCTGGTGCCAATGGAGAGGCAGCAAGCATTCGACGACTTAGACCCGCCCGAGTCCTGACTTTGTAATTCAGCCATTTAGTCATTTTGTAATTCAAGTCGGGGAAAGCCTTATTTTGTTCCCGACGTCTTTTGTCATCACATTTTCATCAATACAACTCGGAGTTCGTAGGTTTGAAATGTGCCAAGTTCTAGGTAGCACTCACCCCTCCGCTGTTGCCAGTGTATAAGTCCCTTCTCGGACAACATCCATGACTCAGTAAGGACCTTCCCAATTCGGCGCCAGCTTTCCGCGAGACCGAATCAGGCCATTGACCTCATCTTTCCGTAGCACTAGGTTGCCCGCCTTGATAAGCCAAGGGTACACTCGACGATTGTAAAGCTTGGCAATAGCCCTTTTATAAGCTAGTGTCCGCAGATGAGCGTTGGCACGCTTCTCCTCCAACAGATCGAGGTTTTCGCGCAACTGTTGGTTGGATGGCTCTTTATCGTGGGTTTAAATTCGAAGGGTCGAGAAAACCACCTCGGGAGGTAACACAACCTCGGTTCCGAAAGCCAGGCTATATGGGGATTCCCCGGTTGGGGTTTATGGAGTTGTCCGAGATGCCCAGAGTATGCTCGGAAGTTCCTCCACCCAAATTGTCGAGGCTCCGGAAATCCTTTTATTCAATCCTTTGAGAATGGCTCGGTTCGTCACCTCGGTAAGTCCGTTGGCTTGGGGGTGGGTGACCGAGCTAAATTTTAGTTGGATGCAATAGCTTTAGCAAAATGCCTTGAACTTTGCATTGTTAAATTGCATTCCATTGTCTGTGATTATGACTTTAGGAAGGCTGAACCTGGTTATGATATTTTTCCACATGAATCCTTCAACTTATCTTTCGGTAATATAGGCCAATGGCTCAGCCTCGAGCCATTTAGTGAAGTAATCAACTCCCACTATTAGGAACCTCCATTGTCTTGAAGCTGGGGGGAAGGGACCGAGGAGGTCCATTCCCCATTGGGCGAAAGGCTACGCACAGTCGGCGGTTGCGAGTGGTACCATCTGTTGATGTTGGATCTGAGCATGCTTCTAACATGGCTCACAACTTTGCACATAGGTCTGAGCGTCTTTATGTAGGGTGGGCCAATAATAACCTTGCCTAAGAATCTTGTGCGCCAAGGTCCAAGCACCGATGTGGTCTCCACATATGCCCTCGTGGGTCTCGGCTATGGTGGTGTGCGCTTTGATCGGATGCAAACACCGAAGCAAGGCTCGGCTAAAGCCTCGCTGATAGAGCCAACCATCGATAATGCAGTACCACGACTCCGTCCTCCTGATCCGTCGGGCAACCACCTTGCCCTCGGGGAGGGCTCCTATTTGCTTGAAATGGATGATCTCAGTGATCCAGCTTCCTTCTTCTTCATCAATGGATAGCATCCCTAAGTTGACGAAAGGTCCAAGGATTCTCACTATTCCCCCCGGCGGTGTGTTGGTTGCGCAAGAGGATGCAAGTCTAGCCAGGGCATCCGCTTGTGAATTCTCGGCTCGGGGCAATTTGGTAATGATACATCTCCGAAATTGATCTGTCATGCATCGCACCTCAGCCAGGTATTTGACCATCGCTACTTCCCAGGTCTCGAACTCTCCATTGACCTGGCCTGCAACGAGCTGGGAGTCAGTAAATATCTCGATGTTTTCCGCACCCAGTTTGGCAGTGACTTTTAAACCGAACAATAGTGCCTCATATTCTACTTCATTGTTTGTGGCCTTGAATTCTAGCCAAAGCGCATGCTCGTAGATGTGGCCAGAGGGGGCCTTGAGCACCAAGCCGACGCCTCCTCTTTCCGAGTTGGCAGAACCATCAATATGCAGTGTCCATCCAGGGTCCAAGCTCGACGGGGTCTCCGGGGGTGTGAGTTCTGAGAAAAAGTCTGCCATCACTTGACCTTTGATTGCCTTTCTTGCCACGTACTCAATGTCGAATTCCCCCAACTTGACCGACTATTTAAGCATCCGACCTGCAACATCAAACTTTGAGAGGATCTGGCGTAAGGGTTAGTCGGTTATCACCCTAATGGGATATGTCTAGAAGTATGGCTTTAGCTTTCTTGACGCCAGGATCAGTGCTAAGGCCAATCTCTCTATAGGAGGGTAGTAGAGCTCGAGACTTGCCAGGACATGGCTAGTGTAGTAGATCGGCTTTTGCCCGGCTTTGTCGAGCATCACCAAGACCGAGATGATCGCCAGGTCGGATGCTAGAAGGTACAAGCCGAGAGGCTCTCCATCCTTCACCGATGCTAGCTGGGGCAGGTGTTTGATGTGGCTCTTTAGCTGGCAGAATGCTTCCTCGCATTTGGGGGTCCACTTGAAATCCTTTGTCGACTTCAATGCTCGAAAGAAGGTTGACCTTTTATCTCTGGCTCGGAGATGAAGTGGCTCAATGCCGCTAGTTTGCCTGTAAGTCGTTGGACCTCCTTTACTGACCTTGGGGATTGCATTTCCTGTATCGCCTTTATCTTGTCGGGATTGGTGTCTATTCCTCATTGATGCACAATAAAGCCGAGAAATTTTTCGGATGTGATGCCGAAGGTACATTTCGCCGGGTTGAGCCACATCTTGTATCTCCTTAGCATGCAGAACATTTCTGCTAAATCCGAGAGATGAGGCTTGGTCTTTCGACTTTTGACTATCATGTCATCCACATAGATCTCCATGTTCCTCCCGACTTGGTCCTTGAACATGTAATTTACCAGCTGTTGGTATATCGCTCCGACATTCTTCAGCCCAAATGGTATCACTTTGTAGCAGTAGGTGCCGTTGTGAGTAATGAAGGTCGTATTCTCTTTATCTCTCGGGGCCATTCGGATTTGATTGTGCCCTGAGAAGACATCCATAAAGGAGAGAAGCTGATGTCTCGACGTGACATCTACCAGCTGGTCGATACGAGGAAGGGGGTAATAGTCTTTCGGGCAAGCCCGATTGAGGTTGGTATAATCAATGCACATTCGCCAATTTCCATTAGCTTTCTTGATAAGTACAACATTGGGTAACCAGGTCAGGCATTTTACTTCCTCGATGAGCTCCGCATCCAATAGGTGAGTGACTTCATCTTCCATGGCCTTCTGTCGATCGGGAGCAAACTTGTGCAGACGTCGCTTGACGGGTCGGGTGCTGGAAGTGATGTTCAAGTGATGTTGAGCGATCTCCGGGTCGACCCCTGGCATATCCTTTGGAGACCACGCGAAGATATCCCCGTTCTTTCGTAGGAATTCAATCAGTTGCACTCGTTGGTCCTCCGTGAGTCCCGACCCGATCTTCACTAGCGTGTCCGAGCGACTTGGATCAAGGGGCACCTCCAAAACTTGCTCCGTCGGGAGGGGATCCCGAGCACTATCCTTAGGGCTTCGGGGGTCCACCACGGCCACTTGGACCTTCAGTTTCTTGGATAATGTTGTTACTGTTAAATAATATTGTTTGGATTCTCTTGGGTCACTCCTGACCTCTCCGACCCCTGCTCGGTTCAGAAACTTCATGAGCCAGTGATAGGTCGAGAAGACCGTCTTGAGCCAGCTAAGGGTCGATCGTCCGATGATGGTGTTGTATGCTGATGGGAGCTTTACCACCATGAATGGCACCATGAGAATTTTTGACCTCGGTTCTCCTCCAAACGTGACAGGAATCATGGCCGCCCCCATAGGAGAGACGAAGTCCCCGGTGAACCCTATCAAAGTAGATGTTAGGGTGATGAGGTCTTTGTCGGTTAGGCCCAGTTTATGAAAGGCATCAAAATACAAAATATCGGCCGAACTTCCCGTGACGATCATGACTCTTTTGACGCAGGCGTTGGCTATTCGGATTGAGATTACCAATGCATCATCATGGCAGGGGTACTCCTCACTCCCCGACCTGAATGTGATGTCGAGGTCTTCGTCATGCGTCGGCCTCTTTCCAACCTAAGTGCGCGCATAAGCCTTGCGCACTGAGGAGCTGTTACCGCCCAAGGCTGGCCCCTCAAAGATGACGTCGATTTGTTTTTCGACTGGACCTTTGGGTCAGGGCGATGAATCTCGACGAGGTTGGCTAGGGGGAAGTGAGGATTGGTCGCGGACAAACCGACGCAGGTGCCCGTGTCGAATGAGGTCTTCGATTTGATACTGTAGATCACGTTATTCTACCGTGTCATGGCCATATTCCCTGTGGAAGCGACAATACCTCCTTTTGTCATGCCTTTCGGAGTGTGATTTCATTGGGTTTGGAGCCTTCAAGAGGCCCTTCTCCCGAATCTCGAAAAAAATTTCTGTTCGAGTCGAGTTGAGGGGGATCGGGGGGGGCCTCGATGGCAACATGCCCGACCTGTCCTCCCTCCTTTTGGGTGACCTCGGGGGGTGTCCTCGGGGCTGTTCCATTCAGGGGTGTTTCAACTCGTCTCGCTTGCCTGCCACCAACGTCTCGGTGGCCATGTCTTTGCATCTCAGAGCATCTCGCACGTCAGCGGTCCCTCGATCAGCGATCAGAAGAACCTCGACGGTTTAAGTCCCATTAAAAATGCCTGAATGGCTAAGGATGGATGGAGATCTAGGATCCCTTGGACCTGTGAGGTGAATCGTCCCACAAACTGGGAGAGGGACTCGTCTCTTCCTTGGACCAACCCCACGAGGGAAGGGTGGTCGGTTTTGGGCATGCACTCGCTAAGAAGTTTAATTCATACTCTTTCGCCAATAAATCAAATGAAGATATAGAAGCAGGTTTAAGAGGAGAATACCAAGTCCTAGCCGGTCCTCTTAGGGTGGTCGGGAAAGCCCGACACATCAGCTCATTGGACATGTCATACGGGGCCATCTGAACGCAGAATGCTGTAGTGTGCTCTATCGAATTGCTACTACCATCATAAAGTTTGAGAGTCGGGAGTCTGAAGCTAGCCGAGAGATGTGCCTTGTATCTCGGGAGTGAACAGGGAACCGCCTTTTGAGCCTTTTTCGATCTCCCCCTTTGATTTGAGGACCTCCTTCTGGACCTCGTCCAACCACTTATGGATTTGGCGGACTTGTTCCCTCAACGACTCAGCAGATTCAGATGATAAGGTGTTAAAGTCGGGACTGTTTTACATCGGATCGCGAGAGCGACTTTGCGACTGAGTTGATGCAGCAGTCAGGGAGGCTGCGTGGGCTTCTGTGGCCTGGGCTGTGGTGGCTCTGCCTCAAGTTGGGTCTCCTGGTTCGGGGCCACAAGTGACTCCGTTTACGGAAATATCCTCGGGGGAGCCGATTATTGAGTTGCCAACTGTATGAGCTGGGGCAGGTATGGTACTATGGTTTGCACCATACCGGCCAGTGCTTGGACCTGGTTCATGAGGCTGAGAAAAGCCTCAGCCGTGACGATGAACGGAGTAGGGTTGGATGCAGGTGAGGGAAACCCTGGGTTGGTCATCATTCTCCAAAAACGGTTCGGAGTCGACCCTACTGTGGTGGCCTCCTTCATCGGTTGAGGGTGGTTGGGCTTTGAGCGATGCTCCACACTCGAGTTCCCAAACGGGCGTTCTTGCGACATGGGCCCTCCTTGTAACGCCAAAATGTTAGAGGAAAATCTTTGGTGCCTGCTTAGTAGGCGCGGCCTGCCTTCGTGTCTGCTGAGCGGGCACTGCTGGTTCAGGCCTGTATGCACTAGTTCGCCCGCGGTTGACTTGGCATAGAGGTGGAACTCGGTTGGATGGGAGGAACCCTCGGGTCCGGCTCGGGAGGTCGGCTACTGGCGCGGTGGAGCTCGGGTCGGGAATAAGTGTTTCAGCTCGGGTCGACTGCCAAATCCTGCAAGAAGGTCGGGTCGGGTGGGATTCCCAACGTGACCTCTCCAACAGTCAAGTTAGTTTGGTTGTCGATTTTACGATCTCCTCGCTTCATAGAGGCGCAGGGGCTTTTATAGTAATGATTATGGGGCGTTCGTACCGACCCTTATCCACCTCATTGGTTACCATGCCGCCGCACCTCACCATGTCGTCCGTGATCCTTGCGGCAAGGCGCGTGCCATCCTCCCTGCAACTGTGGGATGTAGACCCTATCCACCTTACCCTTATCAAGTCGGTCGTATGATGGCTGACCCTTCCACGCTTGTGTCAGGCTGGCTCCAACACGTCGGGTCGACCACGTTGGTGGGCCTACTGTCTGAGGGCGCGGGGACATGACAGCCCGGTCAATATCCGTCGTATCAGGCGCACATCAATAACACGTTGCGGTGCATAAAGATGCAACCATGGAACCGCAAGTCGATGCATGCTGCGGATTTAAAATGAATGTAAAGGAGCGAAGCTTTGACCGTGCTCTCTTCGGGTGTTCCATATGCACTGAATCTGCCATGGAAGGCGCTATCCATGAGGTTGGTCTTTCAACGTCACCATCATGGAGCGGCGGTGCATGTGGCCCGGACTCCACGTAGAGAAGCAGAAGTAGAGGATAAGAAAATGGAAATTGCCATCGAATGACGTTACTTGTCGATAAAGATCCAATAATTTTTGTTGATCCGTCGTCTTCAACCTCCGCACACAGAATAGAATGCCTTTTCTACGGTGAGAAATGATGCATCATATGGACCGTATCTAAATGAAACGACAACAAAAATGAAACACCATAATTCGAAGTAGGAAAATAAGAGACATGAGTAATGGAATTGGACCTATGAATGCTATGAATAGTGGAAATGCTGCACGTCCAAATGAACTCCTGATAAATCTGACGAGCCATCGTTGTCTAGCTAAAGTATGGATTTAAGTCACAAACCAAAGATGGACTGACCATAATTGATTTGACATGGAGAAGATAACCAGAGGGTGCAAATGCTTTCGTTCCACGTTAGAGGCTACGAGAAAAACTTGAACGGGAAATAAAGAATAATCTCACATAGTGATCCGATGATTGATTAAGTTTGAAAATACTCAATGAATTCACTGATCTATCGTCAATTTATAGATAAAAAGATTTCTCTCAACTAACCTAATCTAAATTCTAATTTAATCTTATTTAAATCATATCTAAATCCTAATGTAATCCTATCTTATATCATATCTATAATTTAACAAGAATAAATTTCTGCGGTGAATTGATGATTAATCTCATAACTGATTGATTTAGACTCAAAACTTATTATATGATTTAAAATATCCCAGTTATGTTAACCCAAGTTAGAAAAAAAGTTATTTCATAAAAATATTCCAACGATAAGTAACGAAAGCAGGTCTACGTGATTGCGATAAAACTAACACCTTTATAATAAAAATATACTGAATGAGGATTGTAAAAAATTACTATAGATAATATTTCGAATCTTCAACATCTGATAAATGAGACTTAATGTCATTATATTAGCTTTTAGAATATTGACTCAATCCCTGTAAATTAACCTTGACTAATTTTAGCTTAGACTCATTCTATTATTTGTAAAGTCTCATAAGCTTAAGTAACCTTAGCTTCGAAGCTGACCACCACTTATATTTTTTTTTTATTATTTAATCATGGTCGGCTTGTGATGGGAAGATTTGATGATGTCTATGTCAACTTGATTTGATCTTGTGCTACGTGCATAGAAGTCTAAATAAATATAACTTAGAGGGTGACTCGAGTGCTCGCTTGCCCACCTGATCTACCTATAAGAATATTAGAACAAAGTTGGATGCTCGACCTAATCTGTCTGATGTTTAAGCTAAGATTGAAATAAAAATTGAAGTCATAAGTAAATAATAACTATCTCACTAATAATAAGCTGATGTACCTTTATAATAAGTCGTGGGTCTTAAGAAAATATTCTACAACTTGTGTTTGCTATTGTTGTTGGGTATAAACGATTGCCACATCATCCGGATCCCACTCTCTCGAGCTCAGTTGACATCCACGTGGTGAGTTATGATTGGGGTGAGCTTCCCTCGTTAAGTTATCTTTTATTAAAACTAAAAAAGTAATTATTGTTTAAGAAATGAAACCTTCTAGAGTACAATTAATCATTTTTTATCCTTCATATAAATCCTCAACGAATAGTTAGTCGACACCTTCATTGTCGACGGCTTCGTTGTAGGCTATTATAAAGACAAAAAAAAAAAAAAAGAAGCAACAAAATTGACCAAATCTCATTTCTTTAATGTTCCACAGATAAATACCCGCTCTGCGGTTCACATTCTTACTGCCCATCTGAAACACGTGCAATTTTAATCCTCTCGTGCTAACTTGACGCCTTTACTGCGCCGATCCAATAAACTAATACGGTGGACTGCGCTGACGGTAGAATTTTGTATATAAATACGTATATCACAAGTCAACCAATCAAAGGACGGCAGAAGACGACTTTTTTATGCTTTTAGACCATCAACCGTTGCAGTCCGCATCATGATTTGCGAATTTGTTGATGCATCCGACACCACAGTTTGACCCGCTTCCGCGTTGATCACCAATCACAATGACGGCATGTGTGTGTACTCTTTTTGTCGTTCATCCTTCTTTTGGTTGAGGAAGTTAATGGAGGGGAATCATTCCTCCATTGCACTCAAGTCGGCCAATCACGACTTGCATCACTTCTCTTCTTTAATTTATCCAAATAACAAGTCCACTCGCCATCATTTTTATCACGTTAGCATCACAATCCAAACCTTACACCACCACCACCACCACCACCACCGTCACCTTCCCCCGCGTCTCCTTTTCTAACTTGTCCATCTTGCTCTATAAAGACGCTCGTCCTACGGACGCTAACAGCCGTAACTCAACAAACGAGCCTTGTTGCTGCGGTTGTCGTCCCCTAGCTTGCTTCGACGCTTTGGAGTTGTAGTCTCATGGATTGCCTGCAAGGATGGCCCCAACCGGTAGTTCGTGTCCAGGCCTTGTCCGACAGCGGTCTGATGACGATTCCAGACCTGTACGTCAAGCCCCCGGCCGAGCGCCCGTCGATTGGCAACGGTGGCGCCGTTACGTCCGACATCCCGGTAATCGAACTGGGCGGGCTGGCGGAGGGCGCGGCGGAGTGCCGGGCCACCATCCGCGCCGTGGCGGACGCGTGCAGCGAGTGGGGATTCTTCCAGGTGGTGAACCATGGGGTGAGCCCGGACCTCGTCGCCAGGGTCCGGGAGGTGTGGCGGGCCTTCTTCCATCTCCCCATGGAGGAGAAGCAAGCCTACGCCAATGACCCCAAGACTTACGAGGGCTACGGCAGCCGTCTCGGCGTCGAAAAGGGTGCCATATTGGACTGGGGTGACTACTTCTTCCTCCACCTCCTCCCCGAATCCATCAAGAACCAGAACAAGTGGCCTGCACTGCCATCGTCTTGCAGGTACAGTACTCCATTGTCATATAACAGTACTACTAACGACGGAAAACCATAGTGTTCATGGACATGCATGCGCGTGATCGAGCAGGGAGATGGTGCAAGAGTATGCGGATGAGTTAGCGAAGCTGTGTGGGACGCTGATGAAGGTGCTGTCCATAAGCTTAGGCCTGGACGTGGAGCAGCTGCAGACTGCCTTCGGAGGGGACGCCGTCGGCGCCTGCCTCCGCGTGAACTACTACCCAAGGTGCCCGCAGCCGGAGCTCACCCTCGGCCTCTCCGCCCACTCCGATCCCGGTGGCCTCACCATCCTCCTCGCCGACGACTACGTCAAGGGTCTCCAAGTCCGCAGAGGCGACGACTGGGTCACCGTCCAGCCCATCCCCGGCGCTTTCATCGTCAACATCGGCGACCAGATTGAGGTATAGCCCCTCTCCACCATGTGGTGGGTGCTACGTGTGTCGTGCATCTCTTAGAGCCTACTTTGTCCGGTGATGGTTATGACAGTTTCTTAACCATCTGTCAGTATCTTATTTACATATGGCCTTTTGGAAAGACGGTGCCGATTGCACGAGTCCGACATCAAGGCATTCACATCACCATCCCTCGCTGGATGACGCCAGGCTTTGTCTTCATTATACCATGTTCTTTGTCCTACGTAGTTTTGGACACTTGCCATCGCTCTTCGTCCTCTCGGGGTGGTGATCGATAGCTATCTTAAATCTTTGGTCAACATCCGAAACACATGGGCCGGGTTGACCGCAGCACAGTGAGGTATAAACAAGTCTACCTAAGCCGCCCACGGCCGATGCGATGCACACTGTCGTCCCCAGAAGTAGATGCCCAAGTGAACATGCAGTGCATATGATGGATGTGAAACAGCAGTAGCAGGTTTAACCTATATTCCATTTGGTTGCAGGTTCTGAGCAATGCAGTATACAGGAGCGTGGAACACCGGGTGGTGGTGAACGCAGCACAGGAGCGGCTCTCGCTGGCCTTCTTCTACAACCCACGGAGCGACGTAGCGATCGCGCCGGTGAGCAAGCTGGTGACGCCGGAGCGGCCGCAGCTGTACCGGCCGATGACCTTCGACGAGTATCGTCTGTACATCAGGAAGAAGGGGCCGAAGGGGAAGACGCAGATGGAGTCGTTGAAGGCTCAGAGTGTTAATTAATCAGGTGTACATCATCTGCATGCAAGCCATGGTTGCACATCTTGCTTGGGTTATAATATATGTACATGTGGTGGTCTTGCTTCCTTTTGCTTCACGTAAATGGGGGGAGAATGTACCTCTACCTCGAAACTTAACTTGTTGGGAGGTAAAGAAAGAATTCCGAAATAAATAAATAATATATCAGCAAATCAATATAAGATTTAATATGATTCGGTAAATCTCACTTGTATCCATGAAAAAAATCAAAGATTTCACCGATCAACTGCAATATTCTGAAGTTATCATCCCTCAGTCACAAACCTCTTTCTAAAGTCAAAAGCACAATCTCCGCACTCAAAGGATTCACATTTTTTTCCTTTGTCGTCTCTGGAAACCTTAAAAAGTACTCTTTCTATATATTCGACGAAAACTCAAAAACACCCGAGTATTCCTCATATCTTCTTCTTCCTCATCAAAACATACTCTTAGGACAGTGATATTTACAACTTCACAATATTAATTTTTTTGGCTAGTGGACATACATGATTCAAAGCAAACAAGCAAAAGTATCAATCGATCAGCTCGATATCTTCTTCAAGGGAAAGACCTGATGTAGATATCATCTATGCGAACCCTCGTTCGCTTGGAATGGATGGGTGAGGGTGATAGAAGATTCCATGGCAAATGACAATGAGTTGGAACTTCTTTGCATAGTATTGTAACATGACTAAGAGCACCGTAACGTTACGTATGTCATGAGATATTGCTCTTCCATAACGAAAGTACATCTTAAGGTAGAACTGGCTGACATATGAATGCCTACTCTCTTTGATCATCCACTAAGTAGAATGCCGAACCCTAATCCATCCAATAAATGGAGATGCTCTTTTGTTTGTTCTTGTGATAACCGCGGTTTAAGGATAGAGCAAAGAAGAAGCTCAGAACCAAAGAATGATTGAGCAGCACGACTTTTTACTCGTAGCCAATCAACCTTTGTTCAAGCATGAATGTATGCCGACATCTTCTTCTTTAAACCCACGAGTAATCTGCTATGTTTCTTAATCAGCTTCCGATCATGCCAGTACGAAGTATATGTGAATCTTTAATCATTCATGGTCGGCATGATGAAGCATATTAACTAAGCTTTTGATGAGGGCAACGACCTTTGGGCAATCTCCAAACGACTCGAGCAGTAGACAATGGATGGAGCCAACATTCTTAAAACTCCATCCACTGAATCAAGACGTCAGTCACAAGTTTCAACAACGCTGCTTTGATTAATCCTGAAACGGGGCATGTGGAAACACAGAGAGAGAGAGAGAGAGACAGAGAAGGAGGCAGGAGTTGAAGGAACCATGTGCCGATTCCAGGCTCTGCCGACACAGTAAATGAAGAGGTTTCTGTGGACTCCAATGGATTTCGCCACTGGCCATGTGGAGGGAACCCCTCATCATCTGGAAGCTGATCATGAGGCCCAACTCCTCTCTGCATCCAATGATTCAGACAGAGTTCTATAAGCTTCACCACCTGTCCATTCTACAAATAAAATAGGAAGGTATTGAGATGCCGACCTCCTCCGATTGCTATCATTGAAGCATGGAGTGCTCCTTCTCCGTTGTGATAGATGCCGACATTGTCGACCTCAGATTCTACTCAAAGCTGGCAGTTGTCAACAAACACCCTTCCGCCTTCTTTGTCGAGGCTTCCCGCGTTGTGTGGTATTCAATGATGGTATATGTGCGGGTTTAAAGTGTTCCCAATATTTCACATTGCAGTTTCTACTCTATAAGCCTTAAGCCTTCGTGTAGCATGTGAAGTCGGAGGTGTGGGGGATGAAATGGAATGGCATTCTCTGCTCGTTGCTTGGTTGATGGTTTTAGCTTTTCCTATTAGGATGGCTTTGACGGGTTACCGAAGAGACTGGTGTGTTTGCGTTCTGTAACTTTAATGATGAGCGAACCATAACGAGATCAATGCAAGGGTCGGTTGGGGGAGAACAGATAATTACAGCAGTGGAAAGTGACAGGAGAGAGAGAGAGAGAGAGAGAGAGAGAGAGAGAGAGAGAGAGTATTAAGGTGGGGGATGGAGTTTAGTGGTGGGGTGGGGTGTGTGGGGGAGGGGCAATTTGATAAAATAGTATAGTATTTGGCTTTTATTAGATGGTATCCACATAATTGATTTTTATTAAGGAATATATTTTTTTAATAAATTTACATAATACCTTTGACATAGCTTCTTTCAATTGGTAGATGCTTGGGCTGATTTGATCTTATCTAATCATCACGGATCAGGTCAAGTCGATTTGAACCAAATTTGATGTTAAATATAAAATAAATTTAATATGAGTGTAATCAGGATATCTTCATCAAACAAATCTAATTTCTTTTAAAAAATTATTAGCGCATAATTCTAAGATATTTAGTATTATTTTTTCAATTTTTTTTATAATTTAGGATGACTAAATGTTTAAATAACATATTTTTCATTTGAATCAATGACTTGATTTTTTATTAAATCTTTTAAACTTCTTCTATTACTAAGTGAGATAATAATATGTTTAATATTATTTTTTATTTTTGTATAAATTTAGAGTGATTAATTTTTAAAATATGGTAATTTTGAGTTTAAGTTATGATTGATTGTGATCCGAATGTTACTCTTTAAATTGTATATTTAAACTATCCAAAATTTTCTAGAACTTCAACGATGAGATGTAATATGTTTAATATAGTTTTTTTATTTTATATGAATTAAGATGATTATTTTTTGAAATAATCTTTTTTTATGTTGAATTATCAAATGTAACTTGAGTGTAAGAAACTAGAGTGTAACTCTATTTAGGTAAATTGTGAGGAGGGAGAGAGTAATAGGAGAAGACAATGTTAGAGTTAAGAGTGAGATGATGAGGAGTTGAAGGTACAATATGAGCTGTTAATGAGATTACAAAGTTCAATCAAATAATGTGGAATGAGATAAAAAATTTCAGTGAAAATGTATGAGATACAATTCCTATTTATACATGGTAAATGTGAGGATTTTCCTTAATCGATCATGAAATTGCCCTCGTATAGTTGGGTAAACTTAGCTGCTATTATGCCCTCGTAAGATTAAGTTTTTTTTTTTATGATGTCGATCTTGGATCGATGCAAGGAAAAGAGTTTGTGGGTGAGAGGATTCGTGAGTGAGTATGCTAGTTGATCAGTCGTATATATATAAGAAACACGTAGTTGATGTCTGACAACTTGATCTTGCATGAAATGAAAGTTGATGACAATATGTTTCATCCAGGAGTAGAATACTGGATTAACATAGAGGTAGGTGGCTATGACATTATCACAATATATTGTACGAGTAAAAATGGAGGTGATGTCAAATTCCTTGAGCAGATTCATGATCCAATTGAGTTCCACAGTATCAATGGCGATGACACAATATTCAGCTTCAGTTGTCGATTATGCACTTATCTTTTTCTTCTTAGAACTCCAACTGATTGGATTAGCACCAAGGAAACTAAGATACCTCGACGTGGATGTTCTATCATCAAAGTTCCTGGCCTAATCGACATTGACAAAGGCATTAACAAGAATCAAGGATTTTTTGCAAGAAAGATACCATGATTGAGGGTCCCCTAAAGATCTCACAAGATTCGTTTGACTGAAAATCGAGTAATAGATTTAATTATGATAATTTATTAACTACAAATGCGATGTCTGGACGGGTGAAAGTTAAATGATGTAAGGAGCCACCTACTTATTGATATTGAGTTCAGTCTATAATAGGACTTCCATCACATACTTTGAGTAATTCACTAGTAGAGAGGTGTTGTACCTATTAGGACCCTAGCTAAGTCGGGTCCATCCATTCATGATTAAATCAAGTTGAGTCATATTAGTCTATTCAGTTGAAGTTAGTTAAAAGTTGGGTAAGCCCAATCGAGTCAGTTATGAGTTGGTTTTTATCTTCGGATAGGATAAAGTCAGTTATTATTTTCAGTTAAAAGTTTATCAAGTTAGTTAAGAGTCGAAGATTAGCAAGATTTTTGGTAGAGCCCTATAAATAAGGCAGTAAACTCTTTTATAAAATCAATGAAGAAGTCTTAGTTTTAGTCAAAAGGTAAAATCCTAGGAGGTAGATCCCCTCGAAGTGATCTAAGAGGTCTGATCTCCTCGAAGTGATTATTTATCCTCCTTTTCCACCCTCTTTCTCTATGATAGAACCCTAGGGTCCTATCATCTGGTATCATAGCAGCGATCCTCGGCGTTCTTATTGTGATTTCACGGTCGCTCCTCTCGTCATCGTCTTCGCCATCGCCATCATTGTCAACATCATCGTCGTCGCCATCATTATCGTATCTACTATCTTGCTGTAGAAAAAAAAAGAGAGAGAGAGATAAGAAAAAGAAGCCGCAACCACCCCTCCTTTCTCCTCATTTGGCAAAAAAAAAAGGAAAGAGAGAGAGAGAGAGAGAGAAGAACTTTCCCCCTTATTCCCCACCTACTTGTTGCCAGCCACCACGTCGCTATTGCCCATTTTGCTGATCGTTGCCTTGCTCCCCTCAATCACTGCCACCAGCCACCTCATTCGCCGATTGTTGCCTTGCTCCCTCCTCAATCATCGCTGCCAGCCACTCTTCTCCACTAGCAGCGACATCAGCCGAGCCCATCGCCGACGCCCCTATTGCTCGTAGTCATCATCGAGCCCCAGTCGCTGTCCTCATCTTCTTCCTCTCCTCATCAACCGTCAGCCATACCCCTCTTCGACCACTTCTCCAGTCGCACTCTCCTCACCTTCCTCTCTCGCTTCCTTGCCGGACCTCGTTGCTCTCTCGTTGCCGCAACCCTCGCCAAAACCCCGCTGCCTCCTCTTCTCAACTGCTTCTGTCATAGCCAAGCCCTTCTTCACCACAACCAAGCCCTCCTCTGCCTTTTCTTCCCTTAGCCACCTCTTCCTCTACCAGCCATCTTTGTTCCTCTCCTCTCTACCACTATCGCCACCGGTCGGACCCCGCTGCTCTCTTGCTGCCACATCCCTTGTAGGACCCCGTTGCTTCATTCTCTTCCTGGCCACCATCTCCCTTCCTTCTCTCGCTGCCCACACCAAGTTGCGTTGCCGCTCCCCTGCTACACCTGCCTTCTGCTCCCAGCTTCTGCCACCCACCACGGCGACCGCTGCCCTTGTTTCCTTCTCCAAAAAACTATAGTCGTAGCCGCATCCCTTGCCGGCCACGACCACTGCCTTCTCCTGTCGGTTGTCGTTGTCCTTACCATGACTACCCGCTACTACCTTCTTCTTACCACCGACCAGCCTTCTGTCACTATCCCCTACCACATTTAAAGCCCGTTGTTGCCTCCTCCTCCCGTTGGCCATCGCTGTCCTCACCATGGCCACCCACTGCTGCCTCCTCCTCCCATCGACTGTCACTGTCCTCACCATAGCCACCCGCTGTTGCTTCCTCCTCACCACCGGCCAGCCTTAATCTTCTTTCCTCTACCACAACTGCATCTACCGTAGCCACCTTCATCCTGTTGTTGCCACCTAGCCAAGTTCTAGCAATCACATCTATCTTTCTCTCCTCCCATAGCTTGTCTACACCGACAATCTTGTTGCGACCAAGTTTGACCACATCTACGACATAAACTCATGCCCCTGACTCGAGAACAAAAAAAAAAAAAAGAAAACTTAACATCACTGATCTATAATCCTACGCGATGACTACAGATGATATATTTGATACAAGGTTTAAAGCCTACAAGGCTCGCATGGATGACAAATTTCAAGAGCTCCTCCATGAAATTAGAAGAAGCCGATTATACAGCCCTAACAAAACTCAACATGGTGAAAGTTTCAAAAGGAGTCGATCTGAAAAGTATGATCATGGGTAGGACACAAGATACACACGCATAAGGATGAAATTTCCTAGATGGGAAGTTAGAGACTAATCGGTTGGATCTCATATGCTGAAAAAAAATTTTATTTTCAAAGGACTCCAGAGGAATCAATGGTGGAGATAGCTTCTACACAACTCGAAGGTGATACGATCTAGTGGTATGATTTGTACAAGACTTATCACGAAGTCCCTTCATAGGGACAATTCAAGAAAGAGCTCCTGATTCACTTTGGACCATCGAAATACAAGAACATTAATGAACAACTTGTCAAAATTTGCCAAACTTCTACAATACATGAGTACGAGAGCATATTTGAATGCATGTCGAACCAAACCCGAGATTGGTCCGAGATATAATTGATAAGAAAATTTATTGAGGGGCTTAATCCCAAGATTCAGTGTGAAGTTAAAGCTTGCCATCCTCGCACCATGATAACATCCATATCAATCGCCAGCGTACATAAAAAAAATTAATATGGACACTCACCAGAACAAAAGCTTTAATAAACAGGAAAAATCAACAAATGAGAACTTCAAAGTGGTCAACATAGAAGAGCCACTTTTGACGGTCGAGCCAACTAAAGAGGAATCAAAAACTGACTATGTAAAGTTCGAATATAAAGGCTGTGACAAACTTCTAATGATTAAACTAGCTACGAGGAATCAAAAATTGATAATGTAGAGTCCGATTACGAAGGCTGTGCCAAATCTGAAGATAAGATTACTAATGGGCAAATCTTAATTTGTGATAAAAGGTGCTCAAAGGTAAAATAACTACTTATCAATTTTTTTTTAATGCCTCAGGAAGACTTCAAAGTAGCGATCCTCAAAAGAAGATATGGTATGACCATTAGCTATTAGATGAAAATGGTTTTCCAAAAGACTACAATAGCAATTGCATGAGAAGACCAAACCATTGCTTACACCAAGTGGAGATCCTACTTAATTGATCAAAGAGTCATGATGCGTGATAAATATTGAAGTGCTCCCGAAATATGATATTGCTCAGCCTTGAGGGCAAGGCTGATTTGAAGTGAGCAGGTCTGTTAGGACCCTAGCTAAGTCGGGTCTATCCATTCATGATTAAATCGAGTTGAGTCATGTTAGTCTATCCAGTTGAAGTTAGTTATGGGTCGGGTGAGCCCAATCAAATCAGTTATGAGTTGGTTAGAGTTGGTTTTTATCTTTGGATAGGATAAAGTTAGTCATTATTTTCAGTTAGAAGTTTATCAAGTTAGTTAAGAGTCAAAGATTAGCGGAATTCTTGGCAGAACCCTATAAATAAGGCTGTAAACTCTTTCATGAAATCAATTAATGAAGAAGTCTTAGTTTTAGCCAAAAGACAAAACCCTATGAGGCAGATCCTCTCAAAGTGATCTAGGAGGTCTGATCCCCTCGAAGTGATAGTTTATCCCTCTTTTCTACCTTCTTCCTCTATGATAGAACCTTAGGATCCTACCCTCTTTCGCATCATGCATATTTGTTTTTGATAATAAATCTTGAATATAATTTCTCTGTGAGAGAAAGAGTCCTGAAGATATATATATATTGCTTCAACTCATAGAAAGTAGCTCAAGACTCCTAGATCCTTGAGAGAGAATCAATTTGCCAATTGCTTGATGAATGTCTGAACCTCCATAAGATTATTACCTGCGATGATAATATCATCCACATACACCAAAAGATATATTGTGCCTCTATGTTATTTTCATAGAAATAACGATATATCAGATAGAGTAGATGAAGCCAATAGAAGTAAAAAATAAGCCAAGTTCAATATACTAGGCTCTTGGAGCTTGACGAAGTCTATAAATAGCTTTTGTAGTTTACAAACATACCATAATACTAAGGATGGATGAAGCCAGGAGGTTGTTACATAAAGATATTTTCAGTTAGAATTCTCCATAAAACGGCATTGTTAACATCTAGTTGTTGTAAGAGTCAGTCTTTCGATATGGCCAAACTCGGGATAAGTCGGATTGTGATGGGTTTAACAATGAGACTAAGTGTCTATGTGAAGTCAATACCATATCGTTGATTAAATCCTTTTCCCACTAGACGTGCTTTATATCTGGTAACAATTCATCAGGATTCTGCTTAATTCGAACGACCCATTTATGCTCGATAATATTTTATGTGTGATGAAAGGGAATAAGGGTCAGTGTAGAGTTACATAGGAGAGCATCATATTCCTCATACATATCTTTACGCCAGTGTGAAGATTTTTGGGCTTGAGTAAATGAAATGGGTTCAACGGTCTCAGGTGAAAATTTTGTGCTAGTATGTAGGCCAAGGACATGATACGATTTAAAGGTATCACTTTTGGAGCGGGTTGTCATAGGATGCCTAGGGCCTATGATATTGTTAGTTGTATAGGCAGTAGAGAGTCATTGACATGGTTCGAGTCAGGCTGAGGGACTTTAGTGGCACTGGGTCTAGAAGAAGGTAAAGACATTGGTTATGTCTCCAAGGGTAATACTTCAGTAATACGAGGAACTTGTAGAGAAGTAGGAGAGTTAGTGAGAAGTTACAAACTGGAGTAACAAGAGAGTATGGATCTGGAGAGGAATGACTAGACAATGTGGTTGGAGGTTCGATTGATGGGATCAGAGGTGTATTCCAGTGATGCATATTTGTTGAAGTGGGACACAAGGTAGGAGACACATGAATGTGTAAAGGAAAAGTAGACTCCGTAAAAGTTACATGATACGAAATAAAGAATTTATGAGTATGTGAGTTATAGCATCAAAATGTATTATATTCAAGATAGTACCCGATGAAAATATAAGGTCGAGATCTAGGTGTTATCTTATGTAAGACATAGGTACGTAACCATAGATAACATAGGTAGCTAAATACTTTGATTTCTGAAGATTTGGACATTTGTGAAATAGTTTTTCAAATGATGATTAATAATGTAGGATTTTATTAAATATATGATTGATGAGATAGATTGCAATTTGAAAGACTACTGACCAAAATGTTGATGGCATGAAGGCTTAATGTAGAAGTGTTAGACCAGTTCAACTATATGTCGATGTTTGCATTTAGTAGAGCCAACTAGTTGAGGAGTATGTGGGGCGACTTGAGGTGTTGAATACTGCATGGTGACAAGCAAGATGCGAGGGCTTGATATTCACATATGTCATCAAAGTAGACTATTTTAATTGTAGACTAAAAGAAGTTCTTGACCAACTTTTTAAAGTTAGTAAAGATTATTGAAACTTTAGCTTTATGATGAAGATGATATAACCATATATACTTAGTAAAATAGTATACATAAATGATATAAAATCAAAACTTGTCAAAATAAATTATTGGGGTAGGGCCCAAAATATCGACATAAATAATTTCAATGGGTTTAGAACAAGATATGAAGGATGTTTCAAAGGGTAGTCTATAACTCTTATTGCTAAGATAAGAATCACAATAAGTTGTAATGCTACTTGATTTAAAAGAAGGAAGAAAATAGCAAGAAGTAGTTTCTACTAGATAGAGGATGAGTGATGTCCAAGATGACGATGCCACACATCAAGTAGAGCAACAATTGAAGAGTGTGCAATGGGCTGGGTTATATGTGAAGCTGATGGCCACTCGTAAATGTTATCTTTATTCTAGCATCGGACCAAGAATACCCCGGTGCTCAAATCCTTAATAAGAAAAGAGTCAGAAAAGAATTCAATTGAAGTGTTATTTTGTATGTAGAATTGAGAAATGAAAATGAGGTTTCTTTTGATGTGTGGTGCGTAGAACATTATTAAGTGTAAAAGTTATAGTATATAAATTAAGCATTATGATACCAGTATGAGTAATGAGTATTCTTTTACCATCACTGATGACAATATCTTCATTTCTACCATAGTTATTGCATATAGACAGGCACTAAAGATCAAAAGTGATATAATGAGAGGCACTAGAGTCCATGATCTAATTTTACTGACTGGTAGTTAGAGTAGTCATGAGATTCACCCGAGACCAATTTAATGGAGCAGAAAGTCTGGGTCGAGACTGACAGACTTTTACAGATTATTCATCTTTATCACACAACTAGCAGACAACTCATTGTTGGTTCGTGTATGCAAGAGGCCATGATTGGAAGGTGCCATAGTGATGGTTGTTGATGTTAGGATTGAAATATTGAGCAAGTGGAGGGAATGATCGATTGGTAGTTTGGCCAAACCTTTGGGGCGTTCTTGTTATACTTGTTACTTTTCCTCTCATTTGTGACTAACTTGACTTGTGATGATTGGTCCTAGCAACCTGTTTTCTCACTTCAAATATATCTCATAGTCAGTCAACTTGTCATAGAGTTCTTCGAACAATATTGGGGAGTCGTGGGCTCGAATTGCTACTGTCAATTCCTTAAACTTGCCTCCTAGGCCATTGACGAGGACTTTCACATCATTGAGGGAATGATCCATCAAAGTCAAGTCATCGATGATAATTTTTATATTTTATAGATAATCAACTATAATATTTTTCCCTTATTTTATTTTTATTAGACTAGAGAGGAGCACGAGCATACGAGTAGACGAGCGAATTGCTAAGGTAGTTTAAAACTTGCACCATGCGTCTTCAATAGTAGTACAAGAAGATATGATTGGGGCGATGGATCTAGCAACATAGACTTGAATTGCTTGAAGAATGAGATGATCTTAGCATAACCGTAGTTTATGGGCTGAATTTGGTATTGGACTATGTTCTCTTGAGATGTTGATCATTGTTGGTAGGCAACTAAGACAACTATCAATATAGCCTAATAAATCATAGCCAAACAAAAGATTAGAATGTTGGGAAACCTACAGCGGGTGCATCACATGCGCAGTGAAAATCAAAACAAAAACTAGTTTCTCACGCAGATCAAATCATCATGCAAAAGATTGGGATCGCAAGAAAAACACAAAAATCGATAAAACCGTGATACGTGAGAGATTGATTTTACCTAGGGAGATCATATATCCCTGTATTCCATATCCTGAAGGAAAATATGAAGGAGGTTAAGCGTCTTCCTCTCTAGCAGTATCCACACGATGGATCTCTACAACGAAACTCTTCTAATCTGATCTTGCAACTCTTGCTCAGAGGGAGGGAGGAGAATAGGAGGTGATGGCTAAAGTTGCAGCCTATCAACTAAGAGTCTCCCCTCCTATTTATAGAGAGCCACCAAAAAACCCAAGGTCTCCTGCCTTAGTGGGTATTGGATCTCTATCCAATTATCCACTAACCTTGCATTATTGGATCTCTAACCAATAATCTCCTTAGGCCTCTAATTGGGTCTCAATCAAGGAGTCCATCAACATAGGGTCTCATCTAATGAGAATAGGGGCTAATTGGATCTCCATCCAATCCTCTATTCACTGAAGCATCCACCATATGTGTGTGACTCTCTAGGCCTGATACCGAGCTGGTCGTGAGTTAGTCTCATCAGAACTCTTTCTGATATAGTGAATTATTATCTCCATAATAATTCACTCGACTCATCGACTATGGACGTACTAGGCCACTATGCCATAGTTCTCAGACGGTACAGGGGGATCGAATCCATCAGACTGTCCACAATTATAATGTATCTATAATCCCTCATCCAACTAATATCCCAGAGACCGTATATTGGACATGGTACTTTCAGGTCACATACAGAATCCGTTTGTCTTGGTCTAATCGGATTCTACCGGAGAACTCTTTCTCTCTCAATCTGAATGACCCTGGCCAGGGATTTGTCTAAGCAAGCACATATTGGATATTCCTCTCTTGATACCGAGAGTAGATGATCCTCTATTGATACTCAATTGCCTTCATAAGGTTGGCTACTAATCCCGATAACCAGTTGTACCATATCTGAAACTTTCTAAACTTGTAAGTTTGGCATCAAAGAAAGGCGTACTCATATAAGGCATCCTTGGTGTCTCAAGTCTAAGGACCAGATACACAATTAGGACTATGGAATTACTGTTTGACATTAGATATCATTAACCATACATCATTCCATAAGCAGATCAATCAAGAACTCATTCTCCAATGAGTACCTATACTATATCCTTAGTGTCTTCACACAAGTGGCTATGAGACCAGCCACCTCCATCATATAGATGAGTATATAGTACACCAATCTATCCGGTTATCTCAATGTCCCTCTTAAGTAACCTATGATCAGAATTATTTAGGATCTATGTTTAAAGGTGAATCGATCTCATTATCGTGATCTCATCACGATCCGGTTTCCATTATATAGAACCAAGGACATCACAATATATATATATGTAACAAATAATATAATGTGAGAATATGTCAATATTAATCATAAACAAAAAGATCACACAACGTGTCACATGTGTCATCACTCATGTGATTGGCTTACAATACACCTGTAACCAACAAAGAACTATTGTGTTAGAGGTAGACGAGAAAGACATTTTGAGGAGCAGTACCAAGTTAAGAGATCAAGAAGGGAGGCTATAAGCAAAGGGAATAGAAGTGACGCTTGGGATGGTGAAGGAGAGGATGTAGGTATGTCTGGCAAAGGAAGAAGTGGAAGGAAGAGTTGAAGTTGGTTGTTAGTACTGCATTATACGATTAGAAAACAACATTGTCATTTGCAGGGAAGTCAGCTACTAGAAGCGCTCTAACATCAGAATGAAGGTGCATCTTGAAAGGCAGCTGCTACTGCGAGTTGATGGCAAGTTTTGGGAAACTATCGAAGAGCATCACATGCGCAATAGAAAAATAAAACAAAACTGGTTTCCCACGTTTATCACATTATCATGCAAAAATTAATACATGAAAAATTATAAAAATAAAAAACTATGACTAGTATGAGATTGATTACATAGGGAGATGGTATATCCTTGAAATTTTAGATCTAATTGGAGAGGATGAAGGAGGTCAGACATCCTTGTCTTTAGCGGTATCCACACGATAGATCGTTGAAGCGATGCTCCTCTAATTACAGCCAAAAGCCCGTAACTCTTGCGCACCTCCTTCGCAGCTTTTGCATACCATCTCGCAACGAATGTGGAAAAAGATCTCTTATCTTCTTTGTTGCCCTCTCGTAGTGGGGAGAAGGGTGGTTAGTTGAGAAGAGATTGGAGGGAAGAGAATAAAAGGGGGCGACCAAAGATGTAGCCTATCACCCTATTGGCCGCCCTACCTCTTATTTATAAAGAGCCACCAAAACCTTAATTGATCTTACCTTAGTGGGTATTTGTTTCAATTACCCTCACTTCTTGGATTATTATATCCCTATCCAGTAATCTCAATTGGCATCTACTTAGGCATAATACAAGGTATTCATCAATTTCAAGTCTCAACCAATGAGAATAAGAACTAATTAGAAAACTTATAACAAATCCTTTACTCGCTAAAACATCCATCATATGTGTGTGACCCTCTAGGCACAATACCGAGCTGGCTATGAGTTCCACGTGTCAGAACTCTTTCTAACTTAGTAAATTGGTATCCCATAACAATTCACTCAACTCATCGACTATGAACGTACTAAGCCACTGCGCCATAGTCCCTAGACGGTACAATGGATTACCGTGTATCTATAGTCCCTCATCTATCTAATATCTTAGAAATTATATATTAGGCATGATACTGTCAAGCCACATATAAAATCCGAGTCTCGCTCAAGTCGGATTCTCCCGGAAAATTCTTTCTCTCTCAATCCGAACGACGATTTGCTTGAGCAAGAGCACACATAATATTCCTCTCATGATACTAAGAATAGATAATCATCACTTAATTACCTTTGTAAGGTTGACTACCAATCCCGATAACCAGTTGTACTAGATATAAAATCTCTAGACCTATAAGTCCAACATAAAAAAAAAGTACTAAAATAAGACATCCTTAATGTCCCAAATCTAAGGACTAAACACACAATTCGGACTACTGAATCGATATTTAGTTATTATTAACTATATAATATTTAATAAGTAGATTAGTCAATGAACTCATTCTCAAGTGAACACTTATAATATATCCTTAGTGTCTCTATACGAGTAGCTATGAGATTAATCACCTCTATCATATGTACGATAATATAGTACATCAATCTATACTATTATCTCGATATTCCCCTCAAATAACCTATGATCTAAATTATTTAAGATCTATATTTAAGGATAAATCAATCTTATTATCAATATTTTATTACGATACTTTTCAAATTACATATAATCATATCACAATAATATATATAATAAATAATATTTATATATAATATAGATAATAATAATAATAATTAAAAAATGATAAAACATGTAATAAGTGCAATGACTTGATTTCCTCGATCAGCATTCGGTGGGAGAGTTCGACGTAATCTCACTCCGTACCTATTGTTGGTGCTGCGGCTTTGATCTGCAGCAATCGGTGGGAGAGGGAAAGCTGTAGATTAATAACTGCAGCAGTTCTTTTACCGAGGATGACCGCTTGTTGAGGATGGCCGCATCCGGTGGATCGCAGTCACCGGAGGAGACGGTGCAAATCTGATGAGGAAGAGTCGCACGTCGATGAGAATAAGGGGCAGCCGCTTCGCTCGGCCCCTTTGCTTGTTCGGAGAACGACACCAATGACCGGCGTGCTGGTTTGAGGAGGAATAGCGTTGTAACAGGAAGACAGATGGAGAAGGATTAGCGCCGGAATGTAGCCGGCCGAGCAGGGGAGAAAATTTGCTATCAAGGCAGGGAGGAGGATGGGAGTGCGAGAAGGGGCGATGGGTCATGCTTCTTTCAGAGACGCTATTGCTGTAGCGACTGCAGCAGGTAAGCGAGGAAGAAGGCGATGGCTCAGATCAGTGTCGCCGGAGGTGGTCTGAGGCAGAGGAAGTCCGGGGGGTGAAGCAGAGGCTCGCTGCTGCTAGCGAAGAGGATGCTGAGAGCCACCGCGACATAGACAACGGCGAGTCACAGCCGGGAAGAAAGCGACAGCGGCAAGACACCCATCGCTGTCGCAGATCGGGATGGTGTTGCTGAAGCTGGTTACAGGCCGAGTGATCTCGGACGTGAATCTCTGTCACTGCAACGCAGGGCTTGCGGAGGAGACGAACAAGTTTCTAAGGATGGCCGACGCGGCGATTATAGGGGAGGTGGAAGGCAGGGAGGAGGTTCTGCTATGACACCTCAGAGGCGGCCCTCTATAGTGGAGGTGATGAACTTGAACAGGGTGCAGAGGCGACCCTCCATGAACTGATGGATGAACAGTTTGAACAGCTTCAGATGCTATGGGATGAAGAGTAGTCCAGGCTTCATTGCCGAATTGATCACCTTGCTTGCTGTGCAACCGTCGAGAGGAGAGGAGGTGGCAGACGCTGAGGCAGAAAAGGGGACTGTGGCGAACGACAGGCGCTCAATCTGCCATCGCTGCCGTAGAGCAACGGTGGCCGAACAAAGGAGGCCGAGTAGAGAGGGTTCCGCGAATGCCGAACAGAGGAGGTTGTTATCGTCGGAAGGGGATAGAGAAATCCTGTCGCAGGCAGCAGCACGTGCGACGAGGATAGCAGTGATCACTGCGGTGGACTGCAGTGAACGGCGCGGGCCCACCTGAGAGCGCTGCGAGTAACGGTGGGAAGTCGGGCGAGCAACCCACGGGAGCGGATGGCGGCGCGAGGGCAAGCTCCCTGGGAACTGCGGCGTCTTCAAGCGAGAAATCGGCCGTAGTGATGAGGATACTGCAGGGTGGAAAGGTACAGGGGAGAGTCTTGCAGCGAGGACGAGCATGCAGAAGGTGCTGACGGCGGCGAAGAAGATAGGAAGAGCAACGCATGTGGCAGGACTTCGTGTTGCAGCGAGGAAGACCGCTGCTGCTGCTGCTTGTGGAAGCGGCAGCAGCCGGGGAGGTGGAAGAAGGCGAAGCGGCAGAGGAGGTCTTCTGCTCCTGGAGCTGCGGGTCCGGATGCGAGAGGAGGGTAGAAGCGGGGTTCTCACGGGCCGCGGGGGTGCCGAAGCAGGGGATTCGCAGAGGAGGATGGAGGAGGAAGGAAGGCGTCTGGTGGAAGGCCGTAAACAATAGTGTCGGTGGACAAGTAGGCAGGGGATCCTGCGGCGAAAGCGGGGGAGGGTAGAAAGCAGAGAGAGGTGGGGCAACGACGCCAGTCGCTGCCATAATGGCCGTATTCTCATCGCACTGCCTCGTGCGGATGGGGAAACTTAGCTGCTATGAGGAGGAGCATGATGAGGCAGAGTGGGGAGGAGGTGGCGTTGGAGTCGGTGGCAGGATGAGATGAAGGTGGAGTGGGAGGAGAACGAGAGAGAGGAGGGAGGATCATGTTTAGATAATTAAATCCCTAAAATTTTTCCCAAATTAGATCCCTAAGGATCTTATTCAGATCTCTTAAAATATGTATAAATAGGTGTTAATTGTAATTTCATAAAATATCAATCTCTTCGATTCAACATGGTATCATAGCATATTGCCCTAGAGCAATCTTCCTCTTCTGCTGCAACAAATAGCAGTCACCGCTGTTGATAGTCTTGCTTCGTTGCGTCACACCAACCTCCCCTTTGTGGTCTTTTGCAGCAACCTCCTCCTTCGCTATGGCACTCCCTCTATTCTCTCACGGTGTCGCTCTGCCCTAGCGTCACTATGTCATTGTTGTTGATCGCATCCCTTGCCGTTGCTCTGCTCTCCTCCCCAATTGTTGCTGCGAGCCACTCTTCTCCACCAGCAACCCTCGGTAGCCACAACCGCTACCCTCTCTTTCGGCCTCCTCTACCTTCCCTGCTCCAACCATTACAACAGCAATTGCACGCCCCTTACCGCAACAGTCGTCTTCCAGCCGGCCTTCTTTCGCAAACGTGCACTTTCTTCGTCATCTGCTTCTCGGTGAAGAGAAGCAGTCTCTTCTGCCTCCTTGGTTGCCTCTCCTCTATGGGTGGCTGCCCTGACTCTGCCCTTTCTGCTTCTCAGTGAAGAGAAGCAATCTCTTCAATCCTCCCGGCTACTTTCTCTGGTAACTTCCTACCTCTCCCCCTTCGGCGACACTATAGCCACCTCCCCGAGATCCATCTTCGTGGCCACTTGCGTCAATAAAGGGGAAGTCTACATCTATTGAGAGTTCCAACAGCAGCCACCACCGTCGGGTTGCTACCTCAGCCCCTCTATCCGGCCAGATCATTCCCCTCCGCTACCTCGGGTCCTACAGTCGCGCCTCCTCTTCCTTCTACATCCTCGATGTCTTCCTCATCAACATCTACTTCACCAACTCTCCTCCCTGTAGGGAATGGTAGTGCCTCCTTTCATGAGGGCCTTATCTCCATCAACGTTGCTTCCCTTATTCCCTTCAAATTATCGAAAGGTGGTAACTATGCACCTTGGCGTGCACAATTTTCTAACCTCTTATTTGGCTATGGATTATCAAGTTATAGTAATGGCTCTTTCACTTGCCCACCAACAATGATTCATATTACAAGTGATCCGACTCATGTGTACAACTCGACTCACACACTTTGGTTACGCCAAGATCATCTTATTCTTCAAGCCATTCAAGTCTCTATTGCTAGATCTATGACTCCGCTCATCTCTTATCATGCCACTGCTGCAGAATCTTGGAACAAATTACAGACTACCTTAGCAAATTGCTCACGCACTCGCATGCTCGGGCTCCTCTCCAGACTTATGAAATTAAAATAAGAGGGAAGTACTATTGTTGACTATCTACAAAACATAAAAATTATTATCAATGGTCTGGCTTTGATAGGTCATTTTCTCAGTGGTAAGGAAGGCCTCATTCATACGCTTAATGGATCGAGCGATGAGTTTAAGGAATTGGCAACCACACTTTGAGCTTGTGACTCCCCAACCTCATTTGAAGAACTCTACGATAAGTTGACTGACTATGAGGCATACCTTAAGTATGATAATAAATTGGCAGGACCTACCATCACACCTCAATTCCATCACAAATCTAAGAAAAGCAATAAATATAGCAAAAATGCTCAAGAAGGTATGGTCACATTTCCTCCTAATCTAGTAAGCAATAGTCAATCCTTGCCTTCGCCTCCATACTTCAACAAACATCAAGATGGCCCCTTCCAATGTCGCCACCCTGTTCATGTGTCTCAACAAGTCGTTTGTCAAATGTGTGACAAAATTAGTCACACCGCAAAAGTTTGTCGGTCTCGACATTGACTACCTACTCCATCAAGGTGGCCTCAAGCACATGTTATGACTACTCTAACTAAGAGTTAATCAAAGTGGATTATGGACTCTAGTGCCTCTCACCATATCACTTCTGATCTGCAGAACTTGTCAATCCATAATAATTATGAAGGACCTGAAGACGTTGGCATCGGTGATGGTAAAGGCATTTATATTACTCACACTGGTACTACTATGCTTAACACGTATACCACTACTTTTACACTTGATGGTGTTTTATGTGCACCCCACATCAAACACAATCTTATTTATGTTTCTCAATTTTGCAAACACAATTACACGTCTATTGAATTCTTTCTTGACTATTTTCTTATTAACGACCTGAGCACGGGAGCATCCTTAGTCCAAGGCCAGAATAAAGATAATATTTATAAATGGTCGTTAGTCTTACATCTCTCTAAGCCTACTACTAACTCTACAATTGTTGCTTCGGCTGATGTATGACATTAATATCTTAGTCATCCTTCACCTTCCATTCAACAAAAGCTACTTTCCTATTATTCTCTTTTTACCTCTAAATCACGTGACTATGATGCATGTCTTAGCAATAAAAGTAACCAACTACCTTTTGGTCCATTTACTATATCATGTTCTAAACCATTTGAAGTTATTTATAATGATGTTTGGGGCCCTACATCAATAGTTTTATTTGATAAGTTTTGATTTTATGTCATCTTTATAGATTATTTTACCAAGTACACATAGTTATATCCTCTCTGTCATAAGTCTGAAGTTTCTGCAGTCTTCACTAACTTTTAGAAATTAGTTAAAAACTACTTTCAAACTATAATCAAAACTGTCTACTCTGATGGCAGAGGTGAATATCAAGCTCTTGCACCCCATGTCTGCTTGTGGCATTCAACATCTCAAGTCATCTCCATATACCCCTCAACTGGTTGGTTTTGCTAAACGCAAACATAGACATATTGTTGAAACTGGTTTAACACTCCTCCATCAAGCCTCCATGCTACCCACCTTCTGGTCAGTAGCTTTTCAAACTATAGTTTACCTTATTAACCATATGCTAACTCCTATCTTACAGTATCAATCACCATTTGAAAAGTTATTTCATAAAAGTCCCAACCTACAAACACTTAAAATATTTGGTTATCTATGTTACCCATGGTTATTTCCTTATGCCTCGAATAAGATGCAACATAGATCTCGACCTTGTGTTTTTATTGGGTACTCACTTTAGCACAATACCTTTCGTTGCTATGATCCTCATACTAATAAAGTTTTTGTTTCCCAACATATCAACTTTTTGGAGTCTACATTTCCCTTTCATAATCACAAGCTTCCTATCGTAACCATAGATTCCTGTAAAGCAGTTTCGTCTCTTGAACCCCCTGAGTTATCTTATCCAAATCCACAACCTTCTGTTCAACTTTTACTTCTCTCTTCTTTACAAGTTTCCTCCATTCCTAAACCATTGCCCCTACCACTATAATCTTCACTTCCACAAGGAACTTTTGATGTCCCTCAACCTGACTCAACCTGTGATGTTCAACCATTGTCTAATCCTATTACTGCCTCCAAGCATCCTTTACACACCCTCTCCAAGAGTGGTATTTATAAACCACGACATGTCCTTATTGCATACTAGTACTAAATCTCTGCCTGAGTCTATTGAACCAACCTCATTCAGTCAAGCCCAAAAATCCCCACATTGGCGTAAGGCTATGTGTGAGGAATATGATGCTCTTCTTTAAAATTCTACATGGACACTTACTTCTCCCCATTCCACACAAAATATCATTAGGTGTAAGTGAGTGTTTCGAATTAAGCGGAATCCTGATGGTTCAATTGCTCGGTATAAAGCACGTTTCGTGGCTAAGGGATTTCATCAAAGACCCGGTGTTGACTTCACCGAGACATTCAGTCCTATGGTTAAGCCTACCACAATCCGGCTTATTATGAATTAACAATGTTAACAATATCTTTTTACAGGGGACTCTTAGTGAAGATGTCTTTATGGAACAACCACTTAGCTTTATACACCCTCAGTATCCACGACATGTCTGCAAACTTTAAAAAGTCATTTATGGCCTTCGTCAAGCCCTATGAGCATGATATACTGAATTTGGTCTATTCTTGTCCTCCATGGGTTTCATCAACTCTAAATCTGATGTCTTACTTTTTCTACGTCAACAACATGGAGGCAACATCTATGTTTTAGTCTATGTGGATGATATTATTGTCACAGGGGACAATCTCATGATGGTCCAAATGTTTATTAAGCAGTTGGTAGATAGATTCTTTTTAAAAATCTTGGCAACTTAAGTTATTCTTAGTATCGAAGCTACATTTACATCTTCTGAACTTTTTCTCTCACAGAGAAAGTATATTCAAGATCTGTTATCCAAAACAAACATGCAAGATGCTAAAATAGTTACAACTTCCTTATCTATAAACGACTCACTAAAGTTATTTGATGGTAGTCCTGCTACAGATCATACTCAGTACCGCCAAGTAGTTGGCTCCTTATAATATCTATCTCTTACCCGGCCAGATGTCTCTTTTGCAGTCAACAAGTTATCACAGTTCCTGCATCAGCCATCTACCTCACATTGGACTGCAGCCAAGTGCATTTTGCGATATCTCAAAGGGACCATCGATCATGGAATCTTTCTTCGTAAAAATACTCTCATTCATTTTTATGTCTTTGCTGATGTTGATTGGGCAAACAATATTGATGATCGAACTTCAACGGCGGGGTATCTTATTTTCCTTGGCGCTAATCCTATTAATTGGAGTTTCAAGAAGCAAAAGACAGTTGCTCGGTCTACAACTGAAGCTGAATACTGTGTTGTTGCCACTGTTGTTGCCGAACTAAATTGGATTATGAATCTTCTCAAAGAGCTTCACATAACCTCTGCTCTTACGCGTATCATTTATTATGATAATATTGGTGCTACTTACCTCTGTGTCAATCCAGTCTTTCACTCACGCATGAAGCATGTTGCTATAGACTTTCATTTTGTGCGAGATCAAGTTGTCCGCCAGTAACTCCGGGTTTCCCATGTGCATACGGCTGATCAACTAGCAGATTCGCTTACGAAGCCTCTTGGTCGTAAAAACTTTTTTTTGCACCGGTCCAAAATCGAAATCTTCGACAAGAGCTAGATCTTGCGGGGGCATATTAGCAGATCAAATCATAACCCCCAAGATCTCTCTCCAATCCCTAAAATCTCTCCCAGATCACTAAGCTCCAATCCCTAAAATCTCTCCCAGATCACTAAGGATCCTGTTCAGATCTCTCAAAAATATATATAAATAGATATCAATTGTAACTTAAGAAAATATCAATGTCTTCGTTAGAGTAGGGAGTGGAGGACGAAGAGGCGGAGGCAGAGTGGGAGGAGAGGAGGAAGTCAAGAGGTAACACTGGGACTCTTTCAGTGGTATAGAATGAACACAACGCTTGCATTCCACAAAAAAGAAAAGCTTGCATGAAGGCATATGCAAGTCCAAATCGTGCCCGATGCCTTGAGTGGTACAGAAAAAACTCGCTTGTATTCTTCCACGAAAGAAAAAGCCCGTATTAAAAGGCAGATGCAAGTGTATGTCATGCCCCTGGCAGTGTCTGATGCCCTATTTCACGACCCACCCCCCCTGAAGCTAAGAGGGCTGTGTCATGCATGCCACACTAGTTAGTAAAAAAAGCTGAGATGTTCGTTCTCTCTCTCTCTCTCTCTCTCTCTCTCACTCTCACACACACACACACATATATATATATATATAATTATATATATAAACCCTCGTTTCATGTAGAACTTCTGAAAAGCATATTTAACACTTCACTACGGGAAAAAGAAAGAAAGAAAGTTTGGGAAAAAAAATTTTTATAGTTTTATACAAAGCTGTATGAAGTATGTCGTCCCACAAATAAAGTCTATTTACAAATTAACAGGATAATAATCATCCAAGACAAGAAGACTTATTGCTCCAGCAAAGAACCGTTCAGAGCTGAGGCCTTGCAGATTGGGCATGCATTCTTGATCAGTAACCATTTCTTAATACAAGCAGCGTGGAAATCATGTCCACAGTTCACTCTCCCAAGACAGTCTTTTCCCTTGTATGTTTCCTGTTCATGATATGGAATATAACAATCAGGTTAAACAGCAAAAGACGGGGTCAGGTCAGCCCATAAATACATTTTCTACTTGAGCTTGCACAAGCTGGAAAATGTCTGATGAAATGACTTATTAAACCTCACCAGGCATATCGTGCAGCGTCCTTTCTCATGGTCACCAGGCGTTTGATCAGAACAGTAAATTGTCTCCATCAAGCATCTGGAGATTGCACCTTCTGATAGACCTGTGTTCACGTTACCAATCCGTTCTTCTAAAGCAAGAAGATCCTACAAAAGAAAAGATTTTATAGGGATTGGATAGATTTAGTCAAAAATCACTATATTCGAAGTACTGGATTATGCAAAACTCTCTACCTCATAGCTCATGTTATCTATGTCCAGTCTCATGTCATGATGCTCATCAAACATATTTCTAGAATCATAGAAGGTTGACCGATCCATCACACCTAGAGCCTGCAACGTCAATGCATGACGAATTATTCTCCTCTGATACTAGGGAGTAAAGAAGAAGAAATTATTTCTGCAATACGAGTATCATAGTTTATTCTCCGGTGATCAGAACTTCACCTCTGATACCCATCTACTGTGGCCGATACCCTCATCTGCATCATCCCGAATCCTTAAGCTCCCATTCCTCTCATTCATATGCCCTTGCAAAGAGGGATGCCCTGGATACCGTGGAGGGACAACTCTTCCCCCTGCTGGTAGTCCAATATCCACCAAATTGGTTTCCGAACCCACAGATTGGTAGCTTGAGTTGGCCCTGTACGATGTTCTTTGGTTATAGGAACTGTGATCTACCATTAAGTCAGGCGAAGGCCATCTTGGAATGAGAAAAAAGTTGCGACGACCATCAATATCCACAGCAATGTTGGTGGCATGACGTCCATGCAACTGGTTCATCTCATGATTGAAGGAGCCAATCCCTGCAATATGACGGTCACATTAGAAAACAATTTACTATCACCATAGACTACAAAGTGACAAAAGTGATATACAAAGTCCAAAGGTGGTACTTGGACAAACCTGAAGATATAAGCCTTATATGGGGATCCAGAGGCACAGGAGCAAGGTTCCGCTGCCCAGGCAAATTCACACCAGAAGTATTTGCTAGTGGATGAAAATGGTCAGAGAAGTTGCTGGTTGAGTGGTTTGTCAACGAGATGTTACCAGGAGGAAGCACACTGGCAGGTCTACTTCTAACATTCCAGTGATCTTCCTCAGAAGAAAGCAGATTGTTGCTTCTGTAACTAGAGACCATGTTGACAGGATCCCGAAGGAAACAATGAGGACCTAATGTATGTGTTGATTCTAAAAGCCCAGTCAAAACAGGACGATTGGAAGAACTTGCATCACTACGATGTCCATTTGTGCTTCCACTGTCAGGAAAAGTTTGGATTGTCGGCATTTTCCTTTTATATGTTGCTGCATCATAGTCTGTGGGAAGATTAATTGTGCCATTAATATCTCCAACAGTAACTTGGTTGAAGCAAGGTTCATGCAGGACATAATATGGTGGAAATTGACTAGAGCTGCGAACAGATGGATAAGGCGTGTAAGATTCCTGAGCCATTCGTGAATTAGCTCTCACATAGCAGGGAGCCTCTATGTTAAAATTTGGCACGACAGGATAATTTGCTGCAGATGCAGGATTAGCAAATGCCACAGAATTTGGTCCACAAACTGCAATATTTTCAGGAGATAAGAAAGTACAAGGTCCTGCAAACAGATTTAAAGAAATAAACTGAATTACTTGTTAAAAATTGACTATCATGATTAAATATTGATTCATAAAACTGATCAATCACCCAAGTTTGACCGAGGATCAGGGTACGGATGATTCCATATTTGCTCTTGATCCCTCACAGACATCTGAGGTTGACCAACCAAGTGTCTATGTTCCATAGCCTCTGTGTCAAACTAAAAGCAGCATCAACTCTGTAAAAATTAAAAGAAATTAGTCTAACAATTATATTTTTTATGTAAAAAGAAATTTTGATAACAGGTCTTTTGCTTGACTAGTTTGTAATCAAAATTCGAAATCCCTGCTGAACCAAGATTTTATTCCCACTCCTTAAGTTTTGGGTTCTCTGATTTTTGCCCCTTTGTTTTACTGGCCATCCTAAGTGGGTATATGTAAAGTTTATTCACCCATAATATGTCATACACATATATATGTATATGTGTGTGTCTCTGTCTGTGTACACCATATTTATATATCTATCTTTTGGTTTAAAATACACCATCTACTCAGGGGCAAAAATCAAAGTCAAATAGAGAGCAGAAGTTCTCCAATAGGACATTAATCATGGGTATTCAACCAGCACCATACTCTAAAGACTGTTGCCAATCCGTAGAATAAAGCATGAATCTATACATCAAGAATTGCTTCAATACCCTGGGAATCGCCACAGCCAGCATCAGTTCCCATATTCCTAGTACTTGAACCGGCCAAGGGTAGATTTGTGACTGTGAATTCTAAAGGCATAGAAAATACAAAAGATATTCGACTAGAAATTTTCACTATGATAACAAGTAATACAATTTGTAAATTAAAAAAAAACTAAAATTCCATATTGCATTAATCAAACTTAGCTTGCATGCTGTTATTAAAGCAAAAATAACCGTTATCAACAATCATAACCAAGAGGTTGCGTTGCATATCCTCCAAAACATACAGGTATAACAATAGATTACCAGTCAATCTCATCTCATGACACCCATGCCAAAGGATTGGTAGACAGAAATCCAATCTTAATATAAGCTGCATAATAGTCACTGGTTGTTCCAGTCGCACTTTGAGGAGCTAACAAAGACCATAAATGTGCTGCTCCGCTACCTCCCAATATCAAATGCTATGTGCAGTCTGAAAAGATCCTTCTAGTCATTCACAAAGTACCAATAAGAGATCCATATCATCAGACTATGTCTGACTGCAACTCGTACACCCCAAGTAATTAACTGCTATTATCAATCAACAAAGCAATTCGAGTAATGTTTCCTTCTACAGAGGCATTCTGGCTCAACCTTATAACCACCAGCAACCCAGAACCTCTAAGTTTTAATCCTAGTACAATGCAAAAGAATCTGGCTGCTTAGACCTTACTTAGCTAATAGTTGAACTGCTATTCTTCAGTCTAGGCACTCAAAGATCATATTTCTCTACTTACAGACTGGGACTTTAAAAATTCCAGTTGCACAAAGTCCACCAGACATAAATCAGCACCAAACACTTTTCTAGTTGTGCCTTCTTCAGTTTTCTTTTTAACAACATTTTGTATTTCAGGTCTGTGCTGTATAAGATAGAAAACCAGATCACGAACTTTTTAACTTCATGAAGCTAAAGTGGAGACGCAATAAAAAAATGGATAGATAATCATCACAAAATGTTAAGGACTTCCAAATAGACTCTGGCACACTGAAAAGATCAAAATGGTAGAGCTACACAGGCTTCCAATAATAAAAATGACAACATCTTGACTCTAAACAGTATCCACAGAAGTTTGGGAGGACCATTTTGCATCAAAAATACTTCCAAGTTCCAACATCCATAACCAAAGAAGCTGACTCATGTGTATAAGCAATATTATCAGATGAACAATAACTTTGTTCTGTTCAATTGTTCACACTACTCCAAAATCCAATGAGTGTGAATTCTAAATCTATCTCTAAAATTAGTAGCAAATTATTACATGGTCCAGAACCTCGTGAACACTGAATAATGCCTCATCTATATAATAGGAAGGAAATACTGAAGTGGAATAAAAACATTCAGAAGAGACAACATGACCATTGTAAAAAGCAAAAAAAATAGAGATTGCAAATCAATATGCATCATTAAAATGCTGAAACATAACATACAAATTCTGGCAAGTTAAATGGAGCTCTGACCAATGTCATCACAGCATATACAATGAAGAGATGTCACCCAAAATTAACTTTCACTGCCACCATCAGTTCTTTTAGTGATACACAGGCACCAATAGGGATGATTGCATGCACATGTTTTATTTCCATGTTTCCCATCATTACACCATCCAGAGGGTAATCATTGAGAAAAAAAATCAGAAGTGATTGATGGGCTATTCCATTTGCAGGATGTATATAAACTGACTAAAACTCAAATACAGATCACCAAAGATTGCAACCAGTTCATACACAATAACAACCAAAGCCTGTAAGGTGTGGGAGCTACCACCAACCAAAAATATTTCTTTTGTTAAATATAATATATCACCACTGATCTTAAATACTATGCTACTCAGAGACGAATAAATGTGCGAAGGCATTGATCGTTGAACCTTCATGGGAAAAATCTTAAAGATTGGAAAAGTAACTGTCATCCTATCTTCAGATTTATCAGCAGGCACTACAACAGTAATTATAGTGTATGGTTGTACCAACATCATCTTCATTAAGGGCATCACAAGATTGCCAAGGTATCATGGGGTCATCACACTGTTGATGCTCCTTTGCATAAACACTTCAATTTTCCAACTCAGAGAAGCTAATCCACAAATACTATCATCCCAGAATGATGTTGAATTGAACCTTGCTTCTGACATAATAATTGAAGAACCCAAGGAGACAAAAATTCAAGGAGCATTATGCTGCTGTTGTTGAATTAAAGCTCCGATAGGCAACATTGGTATGTCATCAAGATATGAGGCCAGCACTAAAGGGCCTCGAAGCTGAAGGTGTTAACACTTGATAGTTTGGTTAAAAACTAAAAACTCAAGATTCCAAACTCTTTTCTTCATGGGCCAAATGGTCAAAAATGTTCCTGCAACACCAGTTATGATTCAGTTGAAAACTGACGAAAAATGCTGTCAACATAACCTACCTTATAAAAAACCACCTAAGAATGACTGTCAAATTTGCGACCCTTGTGAAACTAATTGCCTGAACAAAGACTGGAAATAATTCAGAGACTGAAGGAAAACAAAAGGATACAAAATGACTCCACCCCACTCCCCCTCCTCCTCTTTTCCCCCTTTCCCCAGGGAAACCCAACCTCGACATCCTAAGAACAGTCAGTCCATGACATAATAAATATTGACTTTATGGTGATGCTCTAACTGCTGAATAGGACTGACTTAACCTGCAACTCACCTGTGTGGAATTGAGTTCCAAGACAAATGACAAAATTAATGGTCCCTGGTATTCCAAATTATGGTTACTTGACAAATTCTACCATGGCAGTTTCCAAGAGAAGTTATTAATACTGAAGCAACATACATATGCAACTATGGACCTGTGAATTAGACAAGACGAACTAATCATCAGATGTTACATATAAAAATCTACAAGAATAAGAGCATCTGAGGTAAGCACTATGATTCGCCATTGATATCTATAATAATCTGGAACGTAAGGATTTGGCTAATATTAGGATTCTTGTCTATTCCCAACAGGTAGATTAAGTAAATTTTTATACCACTAATAAGCTTTGGTACCAATGACAGGACAATAACAGTGTGATGACAACAATGGAGGTCAATCCATCCATCTTCAGTTATATCTCGCTCAAATTATTGTGCAAACTTGTATATTGTCTAGATCTGTTAATCACAACATGAAACAACAGCATAAAGATAAAATAAGTGGACTTCAAATCATAAAAATCTGAATGTGATGATAGTTTTCTATACTCACCCAGTAATCATAAGTTTATGCTTTGTGCGTGATGAAAAGCTCAAGGTATAAATTGGAAAGTCTTTGTCATAACGGCTAATCAGAAGAATAATCAAAACAAATTTCACCTACTAAACTGCTTCCTTAAAAGTAATATCGATACCTTCGCTTCTCTGATCTTTCTGTACAATTTAGCCTACGGTTGATGGTTGACCCAGAATTGCACAAATTTGATATATGAGTTTGCTTAGTTACTTGACTATGCATAAAAAAGGATGTGAGTTCCCATTGGCAATATAGTAATGAAGTCAAGATTTTTCCAAATGATTGTGGAATAATTCAAATTCGAAATTGAGAGAATTCCATGATTATGAATTTTGTAAACTTAAGTTGCAGAAAACAAAACAATATATTGCAAGGTGATGATGGTGATTTTTATAGATGTCACTAAAGGATTTATAACCATGGATTCCTAAAGCAAGATACGCCGATCAGGGAAAACAACTGATAACAAAATTCTATATCATAAAATATTGTACAGTACTTATTTGCAACCTTAGAAGAAAAACAAGGCTTCCCATGTGACAGATACCATGGCTTTCTTGATATAACATGCCAAAAGATCTAACAAAAAAGAAGAATAAGGAGTGTTGAATTGGACAAACAACAATCTAAACTGTAGAAAATTGTAGCATGCCCATGAAACAGAAGGGAAGTTTTAGATAAACATTAGTATATCAAATAGCTCAGCAAAAGTAATCTAAAGGTATAAAAAACAATGCTCAAGAAAAGAGTGCATAACGTTTGCACGGAGAGGAAGATGAATTAAATCAATAATCTAAGAGAATAATCTTCACAGGCTTTTTCATTATTCTATGCCATAATCAAGCCAAAATTTGGTTTATGGCATTACCTTCAGAAAATGCCAAAGTCAGTTTTATATCATTCCTGGGAAGAAAATCAAGTTTTAAATAAGGCTACTTAGAAATGTAGATGAGATTAGTGACAGACATATCTATTACATAAAAGGCCGAATACCCCCAAAAGATAGATGATGGGTCTTTATCATGCTCTGAAGCACAAGACCGTTCTTAGTTTTTTGCCCATGCCATGATTAAATTGAAACAAACTCTGTACTCAAAAACAGATGGAAAATTAATCTATTTCTGCAGAAGAAAACAGAATCTCAGGTCCACTGAATGGGATGAATTAACTGTTCTCTTCTCCTCCTTATCTGAAGGACAAATGGCCAAACTGCCTTCACGGTCAGTCAAAATGTAAAACTTGTCCTCCCTGAAGAAGGAAGAGCCATGCTTGGCTCAGGCACCAAAAGAGGGTTGTCAAAGATTACATGATAAGCTTTGCTCAGCAGAAAAAACACTTGCAAATGCCAAAAAGGTTGAGCTCCACCGAACATCAAAAGATGGCCACAAAATGTCTTGACACTTCATTAGTCCCTTAAGAGCACCTAATAAGGAAAATAACTCAGGATAACTTCCATCATCAAAACTCAAATTTTTTGTCTTTGTCGAGACATTTGGGTTGGTTAGGAAATTGTTGCACAAGTAAAAAGTCTGAAGTTCGAGTCTATTTGATGTAATGCATAATTCTTCCCTTTTTTTTAACTCAACTTTAAATTCAAACTAGGAACTATCTTCTTATAAAATTACAGAGAGAAACCCTATCCACGTAGCTTGATGAGCACCAGAGGGAGAAGACATAGTTATGGGGAAAACTGACTAATCCAGAAGGCTTAAAAAAAAAAAAAAAAATCCAAACTCAAAACTTAACAATAGAAGACCGAATCAAGGGGGAAAAATCTTATAAGATCCGAAAACTTTATCCTTGTATCTGCAACCCAAATTCTATGAAGCAAAAGACTGACAAAATGATCGGTGTGATCACAAAGGTTTCCTGCAAGAACTGTGAGCTATTAAATCAATATCATCTTTTCTCGTGCAGAGACACAGGACATCGTCAGAGAAGGCAAATTCCCTGCTGGCAGCAATCTCGGACATATCAATTCCAACATACTCGTCAGTCAAATTTTCCAGGGAAAAGTGCGCCCGAGCCGATGGAATTGCCATAGACAAGCACAACTCCAACACATTTACCAAATTTATGCCAAGACAAACATGAACCACACATGAGAAAAAATATTGGCAGGTAAAATAAACATCGATCGGACGCCATGTCGGCAATTGAGAGGTAACAACGGGGTCGATCTACAAGATAACAGCATACCTTCCAGTCCGTAGAAGATTTCTTGTATCGCGCCTCGATCTCGGTAGATTTGCGACAAGATCTAAAGATCTGCCTTCGATCGGAAATTTAGGTTAGGGTTCGAAAGGGCAAAAAAAAAAAAAAAAGGGGGAGAAACCAACTCGGCGACACGAGCTCATCATCGTCGTCGAGGAAGAAAGAATCAACGACAACGACCAAACGAAGAGGGAAGGATTACTCACCGACGGAAGCAACCACCGCTTCCCTCCTGCTTCCAATCTGTGTCTCAATTCAGCCCGTGCGCTGTTTATGGGCATATATATAACGCGCTGTCAGTGCTTATCGTTTAATAAACGATAAATAAAAAATAATAAGAATTTAGTTTTCCGTTAATGTCTATCGCAAGCGTAGGGGATGTTATTACGTTTGATTGGGCTGAAGGACTCAATTGGGTCGCATTAAATGGGCCTATTGGGCCGAGTCAAGCCTTTCAATTTAACAAGTAGCCGAACGGGTTGCTCTTGTTCGGATTTGAAACCGTTCGATTCAGCTAGTATTACTGTTCGAGTCCGTCTGATCTTTTCTTGATTTAATTCCACCCTTTCGATTCCTCGATCGATGCACGATGAAATAATTCGACTGCAGCTTTTGTTCGATGGCCCACAGGACTGCCACGAACCCCCACCCCCCTAAAGGTGCATGAAGACTACTGCCACGTCCCTACTATTTAGCCTGACCGATGGCCACCAACGAAAGCCTCATCTGAGTTGACCACCCATGTGGGCCACCACCGCCTGATAATTCACCACATTCACCCGCCACTGGATTACAATTCTCATTAAAAATATATAAAATATTTACAAAAAGAAAAAACCCAAATCCTAATTATCAGGATTTTTTTTCCTTTATAAACATGTTTTTTTACTATGACAACGGGTGGTTTTTCATTTTAGGAATTGCTTCATCAATGGTATTCTCCTTTAAGTAAGAATTCTTGAGAATAGTTTATATAAAAAATATATATATATATAAATACAAAGAAGCCATTTTTTTGTGGAAGTCAGAGAAGGTCGTTCACCAACGCTTATGCCTAAATATTGTGGAGTTGGGGGAAACTGAGGAGGAGGAGAATGTGTGGCTGATGAGAAAGCTAATGAAACATCCACCAGCATGAGGTCCTTTTTCTTTGGGATGAGCACACAGTGGGTGATAAGGGGGACATGTAGGATGAGAGCAACCGAGTAGAAGATAAGGAGTAGGACCGACAGGAAGACATGCTTGACGATGGTGATGCATGTAATGAACAGCGAGGCCAATTGTTGTGCTTCTCTGTGCTGATACAAAGTGACGGTGACGGTGACGTGAAGTCGCAAATGCAAACCGTATGAGAGCGGCATTGACATGCAAAGGTTGAGAAGCCACACGTATCTGTGCGCTGCAGAGGGAGAGCTTTTGCATGCCACATTCCAAATAGTCATCATATATGATCAGAAGATATCAAAAAGCCTTTGATCGCCATCACCACAGTATCTATCCAATAAGCTCGACTGGGTTTTATGACGACTAACAGCTGCAATCTAATCTCCGGGAGAATTAGAAGGTAACGAATGAATGGGCAATCATATCGCACAACAAGAGGTGCTGTAGGTATGCAGAAGAAAAAGGAATAGGAATAAGGAAAGAATAGAATTACATAGTATTTGATCCACAATTTTCTATCATCTTAAATGTTTCTTTGATAGAAAAAAGAGAGATGAAGTCGAATACAAAATAAAAGATTAGCATCTCAAAGATCGTAGATTATGGCGTTCCTGTGAGCAAGAAAACGCGAAGTATCTCAGAATGCACTACTGCTAACATCGCTCCCATGTTCATGCTCTCTCCTATGACGCGTTTCAACCAAGATCTCTATGGTTGTTCACGAAGCCACCTCCACGATTCCAGAGTCCCAAACTTAGATAAGGTGTGTGTTCTTATGTTTCTTTGTATAGATTTGCTACCTTTCTTCTCCGTAGACAAACCAAAGACGATTTCGGTGAGTAGCAATCATGACGAGAATTTTTGGGGAACACCACCACCACCCACTCCTTTCCAGAATCGTTCATGATTCATCCACAACCATTCCCTTGCCCTGGAAAGAACCACTGCTCCTTTTTGCATACAAAAGATGATGCTCCTGCGGCCAACAATGCAATGCGAAGAGAGTGACTGCAAACCGATCTCCATATAATTTTGAGGTCACCACTCCCATAAAATAATATCAAGAGAAACGAGAGAGGAGATGCGAAAATACATGAGAGAGTCGAACAGCTTTCAGAACTAAAATATAATAGCTATCCGTAAATATTGCACCTTACAGCAAGGAGCTATTGAGTAGTCCCTGCCAAGAAGGACCGACGCCGTTCCAGCAGCAATCTCTTTCTGAATCCATGGCTCCATCCTGCCATAGAAGACTCATCTCTACGTGGCCGTCCCCTCCATCCATAGCTTTGCATGACCCTTGGCAAGTTGTCGTGCCTGCCGTTGCAACACTCAGCCCTACACCGGTTGGCATCCCCCAGTTGCCATTGGCTCCAAGGCCGTAGTCATGGTCGATGTTGCTAAAGCTGCTGGGGCTTGAGATGTCGACCAAGCCATTTCTTAGGATGTCGAGGAAGTCTTTTGTTGGGGTTGGAGCAGATGGGATTGGGTCAGAATCGTTTACGAGAAAAGGAAACGGGTCAGTGTTTGTGTTCCCTACGAGAAAGTTATGGTCATTCTCATGATCCAAACGAAACTGCTTCATTGGCACTAGCTTTTGAAGACTAATGAGGTCGTCACTCGGATCATGTGAAAGGGGTGGAGGAATGAGGACCGTGGTTGCCTTCTTGGATGAAGAAGAAGAAGAGGAGGAGGAGGAGGAGGATCTCTTGGTCTTCCTGCAGCCACCTCCCACTGGAACATTCCTGAGGGAGCCTCCCTGAGTCCAATACCTCCTGCATCCCTTGCAGAAGTATCTGGGCTGGGAGAGGCTGTAGTTGTTGTAGTAGCAGAACTTGGTGTTGGTGGAGGAGCACCTGGGGCACTGCAGGGCGTGCTCCGGATGAGGCCTCGCCTTCCTATCCTGCTGCTGCTGCTGCTGGGTCTTGGGACATGCCACGACTTCCTCCAGTCCACGGCTGCCGCCCATTGGCTGTGGGTACACAGAAAAAGTCATTACCATACTCCAATCGCCTACAAAATCCAAGAGATACTTTGACGCTGCGTTCAGAAACCAGAAAGCTCTTAACTACTGCTCTTAGAGGGCGCACACACTTCGCTACCAAGTTGTAAGACCATGTGAATATATTATTTCCTTCTCTGTAGTTGTAGTTTTCAGCATCATGCATTTAGAAAACCGAGTCATGAATGATTCCGTCCTTGGAAACAAGCCCACATGCTGCACTGCAACTTTATCTACAAGAGCTATAGTGGGATGTCAGAAATTAAAGATGCAAGTCCGAAACACCTTCAAGTAGATGAATACAAGAAGGAAGAAGTCTTATTGGTCAGAACAAAGGACTTGGGAAGGATAATGGAAGAAGAAGAACATGCGGATGAGATCCAAATTGGAAGATCTTGAACACAACCCAAAATGGATCTCCCTGGTTGTATCTGTTCACGCGAAAGAGAAGGAACAGCGCGTAGTCGCCTCCAGAAAAGAAAAAGAAATCCTCTTAAAATCTCTAGTTCTTGTTGGAAGTCTATGGAGGATGCATGAGCAAACCCTAGGAAACAAGCAGAAGTGCCTTCTCACACAAACAGTCACCCAAATGGAAGAAGAGGGAAACGCCGAGAATAGGCTTCTTTAGTGTCTCGGACTTCACACAATGCAGAAACAGAAGAAGCATAAGAATGAGAAATGGAAAATCCTTTTTCTTCAGGTGCCGGAATCTCCACCGGAATGTGTTCGCTTTGAAACATGCCGAGGCCGCAGCCCTATCAGGAAACCACACAGTCAAAAGAATTTACGATACACAAAAGAACCCAATCAAACACACCGGCAGATCAAAATCCCTGATCTCTTTCTTAATACATTAGAAAAGGGAGCACGACGCGATGATCAACACAAACTTTAGATTTTAAGCCGAGAAAGATGAGAAGAATGGCGCATGGATCAACCGGAAATGAAGGAGGCTATATAATGAAGAGGAAAGAGGCGAGAGAAACTAGTTCTTGGCTACTGAATTCCCACTGTCGATCATACCTGATGGCGAGCATTAAAGATCTCCATGCACGCAGAAGGAAGAGAGGCAAGTCTCTCTCCAGGAGATGATGCCAAGGTGACACAGAGGGAGGAAAGCAGAATTGAGCTCTCTCCTCAGCCCATAAAAAATAAGATGGAGAGAGAAAGAGGAGAGCGAGGAATGATTTGACTATGTACGAAATGACGGAATGCGCTTGTCTTTGGTCCAGGAAAAATACTATTATTATTATTATCATTAAAGGGAGAAGGAAAAGAATGGTGGAGTCGCGTCTTCAACCACAAACTCCTGGAGAGAAGGGGGACCCACCCACCTTGGCGTGAAGCACAAAACATCACTCCTCGGTGGACCGGGCCCCACCGGCCTTCCGCTAGCTTTCATGGCGTGCGAATGTGATGTATGTATGACTTGCTTCATGCGCTTCCCATTAAGATTCCAAGTGAGGCTCGGTTTCATGCCTTCACTGACTTAGGCTAAAGCCAGCGTACGTCACGCGATCGGGCAAACGGCGATTGGCCGACGTGGAGGTCACGGCGATGAGCCACATCGGCCGGCCGCCGGGTATTATTTCAGGTCGAACCGGGGGCGGTTGCTTTCTATTTTATGACCCGAGACGAGACGGATTGATACAGACGTTGATTGGTGAACGGTTGACCAAATCGATCATTCTTCGATCGGACTGAGGACGACGCAATCTGGTACGACTGGGTCGGGAGACGTGGGCGTTCTTGGACCGTTGGATTGGAAGACAGGCGCATCACATCGTATGGGACCATGGCAAGCTTGGTGGATTCCTTCACCTTGTGCGCACACCACACCGCACTCCTGGAAGTCTGAGCGCCGCTGAGATGGCCGGGATGCTACCGAAACCATTTTTGTCCCCTCTCTCTCTCTCTCTCTCTCTCTCAACATTAGCTACGGAGGAGGAAGGCCGGACGGAAGGAAGGAATAAGGCGGACGGAGGGAGGGGAAGGTGGGTGGGGCCCCCGGAGTGGCAGCCACACGTTTTGGTCGGTGGAGCGGGACCCAACGGCAGGGAGAACCGATGCCCGACCGAAGACCGGGCTACGTGACAGCCGTCAAAAGTTGGTTCCGAGTCACGGCAAAAAATTAGAGATGGGGTGTGGGTGCGGCCTACAGTCTACATGACCACTTATTTATTTATTTTTGTCGACCATCATCTGGTTTTGATTTGATCAAATCAATTCTTTACGTTAATTTTTCATTAAAAAGGACATGAGCGATTGAACATTAAAAATGAAACTGCATCCGCCAAACCCTCGAAATTTTCAATCTTTCCGCTTCCGATCGTGGTCTTGATTGAAGGAATATAATGCCATTTTTTACTCATATAAGTACCTGATTTGTCAAATATATTTAATATTTGGAATGAACTATAAAAATACAAATATATAATTAATATATCAAACCCCTTATAATTTTACTTCTTAAATATTAGTTGAGAGTAATTTATTTTACTAGACTCATTTAAGGTTTACCGCTTTAAACCTCATACTCACACATCAAAGGTGGTTTAAAATATTATTCAGTATATTTTTAAATTTATTTATTAAAAATTAAGAGTTCAAATTTTTTTTAAAACTTCAACCACCGATCAATAAAATTAGATTGTGAACTTGGTATCTCTCGTTATATCACTTTTGATCTCCAATACTTGTCAATCCAGAACAACTATGATGACCACAACCCTTAATTCACATATCACAACTTTTACACTAGATAATATTCTGTGTACACCACATATTAAAAAAATCTTATTTTTATTTTTTAATTGTATAAATAAAATAACACTTCAATCGAATTCTTTTCTAACTATTTTCTTATTAAGGATTTGAACAAAAGGACATTCTTGGTTCGAGGCCAGAAGAAAGACAACATTTACGAGTGATCGTCAACTCCACATATAACTCAGTCCACTGCTCACTTAAGTTATAGTCCCGTTGTTGAACCCACCATAATTCAGTATATTTATTTAAAATTTAAATAAATCATACTCTAGTATGATTTTATTTTAGTTTTCCTTTTTGGCTACAGTATCTGAAAAATCATTCCTTTCGCATGTTAAATTGATTTCTCTTTAAACACAAGAAAACCATAAAAGTAAAGATAAAACTTTCCTAACTAATATGCAAATAGAGATATAACGTTGGCAAGTTATATCGCCATCCGTTTCACTCGTCAATATGAGAATTTGAAACCAATTTCTCAAAGTGTCAGTTTCCTTTCATTACTTACCCTTTAAAAATTCCATATAAGTTGATAAACCTTTTCTGAATCTTCAAATCGACCAAACTCAAGGTTTTTGCACCTTTGCCAATATCCACGTTATCGTACGGCATTTAAAAGAGGTTGAGCAATGTAGTCACGTAATGATGTGTTTCAATTAGATCACCTCTCAGATAACACACAAGCTGGATGCTGCAGCTTATTGATTCAAAGCGTTGGCCCTAATCAGGAGAAATAGACAATAGTTTTTCATCACATCAGCTCGGCATGGAGCAAATAGTAATGTCGAATGAGGTCAAATACTGATAATATTGTAATCACGTTTTGTAAAAATTATCAATAAAAATCTATGCTGAAATTGAAGCACACTGCGGTAGCATGTTCTCTGGGATGATATCTATGCTGAAATTAAGATTAGTTTTGGCATGATATTGCATACCTGGTTCTGCAACACGAGTAACATCAGATATATTACCCCTCGGTGTAACGATCAATCCATTAGGTTAGATGTCAGTGAGCAAAACAGTAATGTCGCTTGATGTGTCCGGGACAACTCCGTTTGCAAGAATTTTGCAATCTTCTTAGTGATGCCACCGTCTGTATATTATCGTCGGACCAACCATACAAATTGGACTCAGCAATGAAACCAAAATTTTGGAATCAGGAACGTTGACGTATCTTGTATCCATCTGCTCCCATCCTTCTGCTTAATTCACTCTGTGAGACAGCAGCTTAATGAAAGGTCACACTATTTTTGCTAAGAACATGAAAGACATAGCAACATAAAGCGGAGGCACATGATATGCTTTACTTCAAGAGTAAGAAATCTCAGGAAAGAACACAAGGATAACGAGAACCAATCAATCACTAATGGGTTTTTGAGCCTAAATTTGGCATGTCGATAGCCAAGGGCAAATTGTAAGTCACTTGCAGTATTCTTACCATTATATCATACCAGAAGAATGAGAAGGTATAATTCCCAACGAGTGAGGCCGACTACATGAACACTTCTCCACCATTGAGCTCCATAACAAACTATTGTTTGTTAACTAATTAATTAAAAGATTAACAAGTCATTTCTTATTGTTTCCAACAAAATCTTCGTTGATTTTCCTTTCTTTTCAGACAAATATGGATCAACTCACCCCATCTTTTTGGTGCATTTGGCAATTTGAGAAGTCAAAACCTTGAACAGCTATCTTTCAATTTATTTTCATTCGGTACATCCCCTAATTATTCATGATAACTAACATTTCTTGTTCTACCTTCTACGGCTGTATCATTCATCCATCTCAAAATCTACTTCACAGTACAAATTTTGTAAGTTATTAAGCTTTTTAGTAACCCAGCCCACAAAGCATAGAAATTCTTACAACTAGTTAATGGTGTTTTCAACCTAAGAGGCACTCAGTAGTCGCACAATTGCCTTAATGGTGTTTTCAACCTAAGTTATTAAGCTTTTTAATAACCCATCCCACAAAGCATAGAAATTCTTACAACTATTTAATGGTGTTCTCAACCTAAGAAGTACAGAAATCTTTCTCCATTGTAATTAGCCTGTTTCAATTTCTTGTCATGTAGTTTGCTAGGGTAGAATAGGATTTTGAATAAAATAAGTTCCAAAAAATGATATTGGACTTAGAAAAACCTAATATAACCATCACGTATCTAATAAATACCAACTCAAATTCTCCGAAGATTCTTCTATATACAAGTAGAAAATACGTTTGCTGCTCATACCAATGCACAAGTAGCATCAGAAAGGACATGAAAGGTAAACATTTTGTTCATATGATGCAAATCAAGAGACTCAGTATATACAAAACAAGATAAGTGATTACCAGGAAAAGGTGCATACCTGAATTTTCCTAGTGATACACCCTATACCCTGATTTCCATTGAACAATAGCAGTCAGAAGAAGAATAATCATAATTGCTTCTCAAAATTCTGGAAATAGAAAGTACACACACCTGAAACCGCTTCACTACCCATGACAACTCCTTCAAAGTTTTCAGGTGAAACTCTTTAAATGAAGTTGGAGCTTGAATTGTCTCAACATGCTGCACAAGCCTCAGGCTACCTTTAAAACGATATCAGACCAAGCCAGGAAGCAAACAGATATGTTTCGCTCAACAAACATATGAACAAAATCTATTAGGGATGTGTTTACCATCATTCATACATTTGTAATTCTAGAAAGATAAAAAACATAAACATTCATGCTATTTCATTTTTGGGAAGTCTGCTTAATGTCACCATATTATAATTGTTCTTAGGATCTAGAAGAGATGTTTGGTAAACAGAAAATAAGCATAGGAAGCTGATGGAGAAGTAGAAGGTGAAGTGGAGAGTGAGGGAAGAGCAGAGAAATGAGAAGGGGAGGCGGAGACAAAGAAGAAGAGAGGATGGGAAGCAGCAGCAGATTAACATGAATTAAAGGAAGAAAAAGAGAATCAAATAAAAATGAAGAGCCAAATGAAAGAAGCGAAAAGAAGAGGGTAAAAAGAAAGGGGAAAAAAAAAGTAAGGTATCAGAAAAGGGAAAGATGAAAAGAAAAGAAATACACAAAATTGAAGAAAAAATTATTTATATACACTCATATTTTTATATATTTCTTATTAAACCTACAGTTGCAACTGATTGATCCATCAGCCAACCAATCACCCATTTACCGATGGTTGGCTGGGTAGATGACCAGTTGAGTCCTGATAAGTATGATTAAAGTGTCTCAACCCTTAGGTGGATTTGCAGAAGAAGAAACTATCTTCTGCGGAAAATAAAAACATAAAAGCACCACTAAAGGATGGAATTAGGATATGACAAAATAGTCTATAGATTCAATCCCAGTTAGGTAGAAATGTGCTTCTAACCAATGTTGTCGTTTTGCAATTTTTTGGACCTACAGAATGCAAAGAAGAACAAGATCATTAAAAACATAGATTAAAGAAACTACAGAATGGGGGAAAAAGTTACTAGTGCCGAGATATGTTGGCTGCACAGGATCAACTTAAAAGATGCAAATAAAGTTCTTCTAGTCCCTCGATTCTCGCTTTTTCAAAATGCTATGTTCTGTATAACTCTTAACAATAAACTACCTAGATACTCGTTTGAAATTCGATAACAATGATAACCGAAGCTACACAATTACTAATGATGAAAGAGGTGGTACAGGAATTAAACTGCTGAAAATATTGAAAACTGTATTAACTTGTAATGAAGGCCTCCTGCCAAAGCTCATGGTCTGACCATGATGGTGCAGATTCCTCCACAACAATGCCCACACTAGAGCAAATCCTGCATATAAACACACACACACACACAAATAAATCATCAGAAAATAGCATTACAGTAACTTAATTAGTTTATTATCTTGATAGCCATTGTAAGGTTCAAATGTCTAAAGTAATTTAGTAAACCACTGGATCATGGTGTAATGAAATAGCTTCCAATTTCTGAAAAGGAAAAATATTAGGATGCACCTGAATACAACTTCAATAAAGTAGGAAAAAACCTACACTTTCTTCATAAATTCAAGATAAAACCATGAGAAAAAATTACAGCAAAGACCAAAAAGTACAAATCAGTTGAAATTCACTTTCTAGGACTGATGACAGACATCTGTTCACAGTATATGCTACTTAAAATTGCAATGTTAGATAATATTTAAGTAGCCTGATTAATTATTCTAATAATCATCATGCTCCTCAGAACATAATACCAGATTTATGTACTTAAAGACTAAAACTAATATGAGAGTATATGTCCACTTAAAATGTCAGATACACTTTCATGTAAAACTAATTATTACTCATAACCAGTTCACGGACTGAAGGGAATCAATAACATAAGCTGCCAGATATAGCAGGCATATAAATGACTTACTTGATGCAAGAGCGAGAGAACCATGCATATTGCATCAAGCGCACCATGCCACATTATACTTTATGATTAATGACCTCAGAGCAACATGATGAGTTATAGAAATTCTAGCTCCAGCTCAGATATTGTTGGATGTTAAAGCATGCTTTTTTCATGCAAGCCTTGGGTACAACTACCCAACATTTCCTTGAATTAAAGTACACATCATGGTGGGAAGATGCACATGGGTAGGATAAGAGTGCTAGCTATCAGGTGAGAAATCTGCAATTGTGATTGACAGCAATGTCCAATAACACAGCCTGATGGTTTTCAATTTTTGTTCATCTTGATACACCAAGAGTGCAAATTATCAATCAGCTAACTTCCAAGACCTTACTGCCTTTTCACATCCTAGCTCCCGAATAGCTACTAACCTCATTATATATAACTACTACCATTAAACCACTCTGAAATCAACTAGATACACCATCACCATTTCATGATGGTGTATCTGACTTTTTTCTTTTGACATCTCTTACATCAGAAAGTCATTTGTTCCATCGGTTACCTTTCTGGGTTTTTGATGTAATGACAATCAATGTTTCAAAGCATTAAAGATTGTCTCTTAATTTTCAAATTTTTAATTATAGATCCAGAAACCATAAATGTATTTGTCGTACTTGTGTATTTTCATTATACAAATATAAAGAATATATAACAAAATAGCTGTTCAAGGGACTATAATTTACTCGATCACTAGTTGGCGTATAACTCCTGGAAGAACACCATCGCTTATATGTGCTGTTTGCACTATGAACGTAGATGGTGATTCTGAATCTGATGGCGGCAGATCGGTGAGACCATTTACCACCTGGCAGGGAGGCAAAGAAAGGCAGAGTATAAAATCATGATCATGTTCTAGTTTAAGATATAAGTGACTGTAATAAATCATATAAGTTTTGAGTATCAAAAAAGCCAAAGAAAGTTTATTCACGATTAGATTTGAAGTCAATGCAAATCGCTTGGTTCAAGAAAACTCGCAACCTTCTTGCAGTAAATAAAACAGTATTGGCAGTTGTCTAACTTATACGTAGCGACTAGATATTGGAACAATTCATTTGTGTATTTAAGTTTTCAATATCAAGTTTTATGAACATTCTCCACGGGAAGATGAATGAACTGTACAACAGAGTTGCGGTAGATTACATCAGCAAACTTTGGTCATAAAATGTCAATCAGGAATCAGAAAAAATGATGGTTTTCTAGGGCTTGTAAAATTGCTAAAATAATGAGATAGAATTTGAAATTAACAAGCCAACCAATCGAATCCGCCAGCTTGAAGGCTAACTCTTCATTACACAATGTTTAACTCGTAAGAACAATGCCGCGACTTATAGAAAAGCACAAAAGGTGAAAAAGCTTTTAAAACCCTTCTAACATCTATCAGTAGTGTGTTAACACTGATTTATCCCAACAAAATTCTCTCAGAAAGGTAAAGAGCCTTGCAAGTCACCAGAAAAATTCTCACGAGCAAAAGGACAATTCTAATCAAAGTGATCAAGCATGACCAGCAAATAAGCAATTAAGAGCAAGAAAGCTTAGCATTCACCTTTCTACGGACAACAAAAAAGTTGGTCACGCTGCCTTCCAGAATCCTATCACCGTCGTTCGTCAATAACAGCTCCGTTGCCGAAGGAGGCCTCATCTTCTCCATATCCTGCCTAACCCTAGCATCGAAGAGAATAACAAACCACTATTAATAAAGGGAGGGAAGAAAAGGGAAATCTAAAACCCTAGTGGGTGGAGAAAACATCCACGGGCTCACCGCACCCAATCGGAGTACTTGGCCTCCGCCGGTTCCCTCCCGCGGCCAGCGACCGCTAAATGGGCTCCGACGGCGCCGAACGGCGGCGGGACGAAAAACCCAAGATGGAGGAGCACATCGAGGTAGTCAGTCTCGCGGCGGCCCCGGACCAAGGCCGTGATGGCCAGCTCATCATAGGACCCGACGCGGTCGCGCTCCCGAAGAGCTAACCGGAGCCCGACCAGGAGCGATTCGTGGACCAGATTCTCGACGGAGTCGATGAGCGCTTTAGAGTCGCCGACGGCCGCGGTCGATCCGAAGGGGAGGAGGAAGAGACTTGGGTGGGACCGGGCAAGGATGCGGGCCGAGTGGGCGAGGCGGCGAAGGTGACGATCCCAGAAGAGGACAAGCGAGGCGCCGCCGTGGGTGCGCGTCGTGGTGTAAGCGCCTGAGAGAGGGTGAGCGGAAGCGAAAACGTCGGCGTCAGCTGTTATCGTAGAGAATAAAGGGAAGGAACGGGTGAGGTTACCGGGGCTGGATTGGAGGAACGTCGCGACAGGGGGAACGTCGCCGGTGAAGATGACGCCGTTCACCACCAAGAAGGTGGCACCGCTAGCACTCGACGCCATTTCTCTATTTTGTGAAGCGACAAATAGAATTAAAAAGAAAAGCAAAAGTGAGAGAATTATAGAATTCGAAAAAAAAATTCAAATTACTATTTATAATCTTATTCTAAAATTTTTAAATATTTTTTAAAAAAATTATAAAAAAATATAAATATATTAAAATTCCTATTCTTCTCTCTCCTATTTTTCTCCTATTCAATATTTTCATCTTTCTCCAGAGAGTACACTAGCCACCAGCTAATAATGTGGGTTAATAATCGAGTGACATCTCGAAGCATAAGCTAATAATGTGGGTTAACCATAATAAGATTGAGCTAGGAGAACATCAACAATAATTTACGTGAGTTGAATGATAATGATTGATGATAGGAAATATAAATTAAGAGAGCGTTGAAGACGATAAGATATGAAACGATCACATGAGTTACGAAGAAAGAAAAAGAAAGAGATAAATAAAAAATAATAAAGCTGTAAATAGTAAAATATTTTATTTATATTAATTTTAAAAAAATTTAAGGATGATAAAAGAATATTAATAGTAAAAAACTTAAATATTAATCTCTAAATCTAATCTTTACCCTCATCGATAATTGATTGCAAATGGGTTTTTGGTCAAAATCAAAGTCGATGGGATATATTTTTAAATCAAATTAATTCTATTGAATCGATTATAATATTTTTAGTTTTCTGATCAAATTATTACTATTATTATTCTATCCATAACTACTGTAGCTGAACTTTAATTAGTTCAAGTCTTCACCAACCTTAATTATCAAGTTTGAAGTTTTATAAATGATTCGTACAAAAGTCTAATTGGCATTGGATGGCAAATTTTAAAATAAAAAAATGATAAAATATTTTTTATTTACTTTTAAGTTTTATAATTGATTTGATTGAAGAAGCGTGCAGTTCAGTCGGGTTCTTAATGTCATTTTGAGAAATAGGAGTTCAAAAAGTATTGTTTTTGGATCTCATGTTTGTATATTTTTGTTGGATGTGGTGTTATATACGAGTAAAGAACAGTAACAATAGGTCTGATGATAACAGTGATAATATATTAATTTTGTTGAGTCCAAATCATGGATCAAGTTAAAATTTTTAAGAATATATTTATTAGATTTTTATAAGTTAATTTTAATTTTATTCATTTTCAACTAATAACCGAAATAAGACAGTGGCCAATAGGGGTTAGCTGTGAGGCAGGAGATGGTGTCGGTGAGGAGGAGGAGGAGGAAGAACAAGGAAAGATTGATTACTTGGTAGTTGGCTACACCTTTCATCATTAACTTTTTTCTTCGCTGTCGAGGGGGTATACATGAATATAAAATATTATCTGATAGAAATAAAGAACCTTATAAAAATTGTGCATAGTACCATCATCTACCTAAATGGTTGAAGATTAAAAGTGCAGTGCAGTGCACCGCACTTGTTTTAGATCTCAAAGGCTTTCTTTGTACGATATGTTGTTGCGAGACAGCATGTGCTTGTGGGCTCTGTCTTCCGTTGGTTAGTCGCTATGAACCCATCTTTGGGGGTGACGAGGAAAAGCTCTGTCGTCCAAATGTCGACATCTCATTTTTTATTATCTTATCACGAGAGAGAAATATTGGTGTCAGAATTATTCATCCAAATCCAATCGATCAAATATATTTCATAAAAATTATCGTATCTGAAAAATTAAACATGCTAGTCTCGATTATAAGTAATATCTCTAAAATTAGCGTCAAGAGTTTGTTTGATATCATTGTTTTCAAATTAATGGAGATCCGATGCAGCTCACTTCAAAAGTATTTTAAAAATTATATCTCAAACAAATGTTTGAGATCCTCATTCTACTCTACGCATATCGGCTCTAAAATTAGCACAATAACAAAATCTCTTAGGATAATAAAAAATATATATAATATATAAAAATAAAAAAAATTGTATCTCTGGTCATTCGTGTGAGAATAAAAAAAATAAATAAATCTAACATGACACATTTGGTTGATTGGGCCCTCGAGTTTTGATTGATATAAAATATTAGTTATACACTCTTTAAAATTATGAAATTAGATCACTGGTGTGAATTATGATTAACTCATGAAAAGAATTATCAAGAATCAACATAAATGGTGTGTTCAATGCGTTCACTCTTAAGTTAGTGAGAGGGTCAAGATCTGAAAAAGAAAAAAAGAAAAAGTAAAAGCAGGTTTTGGATCTCACATTATGCATATACTTAGAAAATAAAATACCAGCAAGCGTATTTTGGGAGAAGAAATTATACTGCTGTTCCTCTGTGGGTGAATAAACAAAGGCAGCAAAAGTGACATTTGATGCTCAGAGATCGCCTGTGCACTTTTTGCAAGATCTAAACATATTTAATGTGCTTACAAACTCCTGTTCACTGGAAAGCCTTCCATAACCTACTGAATAGAAGAAAAAAAAAAGGAGAATGGGCAGTAGGCTTCTCTGGATTTAGATAGAACAACGCCCCACAATACTCGTAAGAAGTCCACTATTGTTTAGTGACTTGAGAATGAAACACTGTTTTTTTTTTTAATATAGTAACTCATAATGGAATGAGAGAATATTTAATTTATATAGCAGTAGATGTTTTTGCCAGCTTCAGAAGCTGGCATGATATGTTAAATGGGTATCGATTGAGACCAATTGACAAAAGTAATGATATCAATTATTGAATTCAACTGTATAAGGCAACTGCTGATGGTGAAACAACTCAACTACCAGTGTCTAATGTGTATGATTAAATTGAGTGTGTAGTGTTAATATCTAAGGAGCAGATTTGTTCGAGGTTCACATCTGGTGGCTGTTTAGTGACTGTATTCTTGGAGTATCTATTGCTTATTTTATGATCGTTTTGTGGTAGCTATTGTTCTAATATGGACTTGATAAAAATATTTAACCTCATATTGAATGAGGGGTAAGAGAAGTAATGATTTATAAATATTTCAGATCATTCTTATCCTCAAAGACAAATTTTTTTGAGACTTCGTATAGTATATAATTCCTCACAAGTTTATAAAGTCACACTAAGATTGATATTAGAAGTAGAGTCATAAGCCATTAGAGCATCGATTAAAAAAAAAAAAAAACTTCAATCTAACATTAATTAAAAATGATAAATTCGAAAACTCATAAACATTCCGGATCTACATTTCTACGTACTCATACTTTTATCATTCTAATTGAGTAAGTCTTGTCTCATCCAAACTCCACAATCGGCTCAGAAGGGCCCCTCTGAGCTTTCACTTTCCCTCTTTATTTATGTGAAATGAAACATCATTCTTGCTGTTGCAACCTTTCAGCCGAGGCAGATCTCTTGAATATGGAATGGTGTTACGTACCAAAGCTTTTATTCTTTTTATTTCTTTCTCTCCTCTAACTTACTTCATTCAGTCTGATCAACAAATATTTCATTAAAAAAATTCGAAGATAGCTTACGATAATATGTCTACGCCACATGATTGATTGACACCTCTGTACGTTATGTTAAGCTATGCATACAATTTTATATTTATATTCTATATTAAGGCGTAATGGTCATAATTACGTTGTTCATCTCTATTTAAGAATTTTAAATAACTAAAAAAATGATAGGGTAAATTTCTCTAAAAAGCTCATCTTTTTAGATTTTTTTTTCAAAAGCGTCTCACGTTTTCCAAGTTCTCAAATATTCCCTAATATCTATAGCATATTTGTTCCTTCTTTTTCTTCTGAATCGGTCCGATTACAATGTAACACTATGTCATAGTATTATTTTCAGTAATACAAACAAACTATTATAATATAGAATTTTTTTATATAAATTTTATAAAATTATTATGTTTAAAACATCTTGCACTACATTACAGTGTTTTCCGAGTTAGAGGCCAACTTTAATCCAACCTAATTTCTTATCTTTTGAAAACTATTAAGTTAGACATTTGATGCTCGTAAAATTAAGTCGTGAGCAATCTAGATAATATCCTTTTGATGTACTTATATTAGATAAGTAAAACTATGTTTTTTTTTAAAATGTTTTGATCATATCTATACGATCTCTTTTATGGTTATATCTAAGAGGAGGTGAGAAGAGATTTATGACAACCCGACGAACTAGGGTTGTTATACTAATCGATCAAAATGTCATTTGTTAGAGCTACCATTATGTGGTTCCATAAGTTTAACTTGGCCATTGACCAATAGTTAATCACCACCTAAGGTAACCATAGTTAATCTTTCTCTCTAACGTAGTATTTCCATAACTTAATACTAGAAAAATATCATAATTTAATACAAAAACACTATAACATAATATTTTTCTTTTTAATAATGTTAACAACTAAAAAAAATCATTATCATATTATAATACTTAAAAAAAACTATAATAGTGTGATCGATAGAAAAAATGAGTGAAAGAAAGGGGAAAACAATAGGTGATTGAGGGTAATTTAAGTATTAAATAAGATATTATTTAGAAAAACAAAATTGAAAAAGAAGAATATTTTTCGAAAAAAAATCGCCCAAAAATATACGGTCGCTCGCAGCTCGCACGGGGGGCGCTGCGGCCGTCGGCACGAGGCTCGGCGCGGCCAAAAGGCCAAAAAGACGAACAGAGAGAAACCGGGAGACCGGCCATCGCCTGTCGGCCGTACGTTCGACGCGACCCCACCTCCCTAATAATACTATTTTTGGCCCGTCCTCTCCTCAAGTGTGATAATTGTTTTATATGGATGGGCATCATAAAGACACTGAGAATGGTAATAACATATGTGCCACTTTGGTTATTTCTAACGTCCTCCGCCTCGCCACCTCTCCCTCTCCCTCTCCCTCTCCCTCTTCTTCTGTTGGCTTCGCCCGAATGGATCGAATCGCCTCCGGCGGCGATCTCTTCCGCCTTCCCGCCGCCTTCTGATTCCGCTTGGTTTTCTGCATCAACTTAGTCGGCGAGAATCGGGTTCCGTGGACGACTAGATCGATTCCGCAGAAAGAGATCATGGAGTTCGATCTCAATGCGGTCTCTCCCGGCGAGTCCTCCGCCGACGCGTCGAACTCCTCTGGAGCATCGCGCAACGCTGCTGCCGCCGCCGTCGCCACCGCCGCCTTCCGTGTCGACATCGTCCGGCGCCGCCCCGCTGATGACGATGATGAAGACGAGAAGCAGGGTGGTGTCTCGCCGGAGCCGGGCATCTCCACACTGCAGCTGTTTCCTCGGGCCGCGGATGTAACGGCGGTGCAGCATCGTGTAGCCACGGCCTCTTCCTCCTCCTTGCGCTCGACCAATATCGGCTTCGGGAAGGGGACGGTGGACGACGGCACGGCTGAGGCTGAGGCGGAGGCCAAGTTGTTGCTTTACCGGCAGCAGCAGCCGCCGGCGAGGAAGAGCAGGAGAGGACCGAGGTCTCGGAGTTCACAGTATCGCGGAGTCACCTTCTACAGGAGAACCGGGAGATGGGAGTCCCACATTTGGTTAGCAGATTCTTCTCCTCCTCGTTCTTTTTAATGTGTTCTGTTTTGAGAGGATGACCTTTTTCTCCCTCTAATTTTGAGCAGGGATTGCGGAAAGCAAATCTACTTGGGTAAGATTTCAACTTCATTTGCTTACTATGACCAAAGATCACTAATTATATTCGTCTTGGGGTTTAACTGTTGTATTTTTGTTTGGCTGGAATATTTAGGAGGCTTTGATACTGCTCATGCTGCTGCAAGGTTTGATTTCCCCCTCCTCTTAATCTGATTGGATCGTCAAGTATAATGTTGCAGCTATTCATTGCTTGGGAAGCACAAAGCTGTATCTGATAGATAAATTGCATTGCAGAGCATATGATCGTGCTGCAGTCAAGTTCAGGGGACTTGATGCCGACATCAATTTCAATCTTAGTGATTATGAGGAGGATTTCAAACAGGTAATCATGGAATTAGATATATGTAGGTGCTGAAGCTATACGATATGATTGATATGCAGGGCTAAAGGTATGTGCGGTTATGTGATTGAATCACAGATGAAGAATCTAAGCAAGGAAGAATTTGTGCATATACTTCGTCGTCATAGCACCGGATTCGCAAGGGGAAGCTCCAAGTTCAGAGGGGTGACCCTGCACAAGTGTGGTCGTTGGGAGGCTCGCATGGGGCAGTTCCTTGGCAAAAAGTATGATGTATAATGTTTCCTCATGTTTTTAATCATTCTCGAGTTTGTGTGATGTTTCTTATTAATTGGTACCATCGAGGTGGCTCAACAAATCCTTAAATTTAACCTCATTGTTTTCTCTGGTTTAACGAATTTCCCAAGTTATATGGCTGTGGAATTACAATAGAAAATCACATGGATGGTTCTTAGTCTGGAAAAGTAATGAGAAAACATGAGACATACTAGAGTTTTTCCCAAAGGAAATTCTTAGAGATGACTAAAATATTTGAATAATTGATCAAGGTTAGTAGTTGCAAAAAGACAAACCAGACCTTCATGTTCCTCGAAGAACTCCATATTTTTATTTTAAACTTAATTTTCCGTGCAGGTACATATATCTTGGTTTATTTGATAGCGAAGTAGAGGCTGCAAGGTCTGATTTTATTCACTACACATAATGGGTGTCTCATATGAATCTTTAACTTAAAAATTTATAAACTAAAACAATATGTTCTTCATTCTTCTTCCTTCCCCCTTTGCTTTTGGACTTCAGGGCATATGACAAGGCTGCTATCAAGTGTAATGGAAGGGAAGCTATAACCAATTTTGAGCCAAGCCTTTATGAAGGCGAGATACTCATTGAACCGGAAGGTATCGTTAGGATATGTTCATTGTGCATACTGATCTACCTTAAATAATGTTCTCCCATAATGTGTTCTTTCTTGGTAAACTTTACTTGAAACTAACTAATCTTCCATTTGTGATAGTTGCCCCTGAGGATGTTGATTTAAACTTGAGGATTTCTCAACCTGACCTCCATAATCTAAAGAGGGATGGTAATTCAAGTGGCACCAATTTCTGTGGTGGCTCATTTGAGGCCAAGCAAATGGGAAACGCTCAGGTAGTTGATGATCCTCTGTCTATGTTTCTTTATAATGTTTGGTTTTGTTGGGAAATTTAAGCATATGAAGCTGTTCTTTGTGGAGCCAATTCCTAAAATATTTTCTCCCAATTTGAATCCCCTTCTAACTGGTTTTAATTATTCTTCACTTCTATAGAACTACCAGTATAGCTGCAGTGATTATTTCATTATGATTGTCCTTAAGAAGTCACACCTTAAATAAAAATCATAACGTAAACTGTTAAATCAAAGTATTTATGACCACCGACAAATGAATAATATGTTAGAAGATAATGGTGATGGAGATAAATGGTAAAGTACTTATTCATGAAAGCCTTTAACATTGCCAACCACATGTTTTTTTTTGGGGAATTTTCCAAGTGCATTACCTAGAAAGCAATAATACATTTACATAATCACTTCTTTTGTAAAACATATGCCAAGTAATGAAGTTACTGTTGTTTTGCATTTCATTTTATGGTTTCAGGAATCACATTATGAAGTCCTAGATCTATTATTGTCCATTTTATTTTTTGTGCTTGGGTTTGGTGACAATGGTAGGCCCGATGCTCCTGTCAATGCAGTATATATACTAAATAATTTTTCATGCTGGAATGACGATATGATAGATCCCGCAATGCATAATTCTTTATATGTTTAAATGTGTACAAACCATTGTTAACTGGCAATATTGGTATATCTTTCTCTTTCGGTTGTTGTTACAGGCTGACAGCCATTATCATCTGGGCTATGATCCTCGCTTGGCTACACCCCATCATCCTCAGTGGTGGGCTTCTTCCTATCCAGGCTTCTTTCTCAGCATTGCGGTAAAATCCTACTGTTTATTATACTTCCAATTTTTGAAGTTCTTCGTAGTAGCAACTGGTGTCCATTTATTTGGTTATGTTTATTTCTTTTTTTCTTATGATAATTTAGTTTTAGTTTAAAATCTATCATCTTCCTGTCCATCAGTGATTCTGTTCCAGAATTGGTGCTCAACACTTTCATTGGTCCTTGATCCTAAACAAGTTTTTATGGTTAAGTCTTTCCGTCAGCTACTTCTCTTTGTATAATGGCAGTCTTGACCATTACTTAAAACAATAAACATAATGAGAACAAATAGGGCCTTGACATTTAAGATGCATATTAGTTTTACATTGGCTGTACGGTGCGATTTAGCATTGTAGAGTATTTGTATTATTAGTTTGTTGGTCTGTCCTACTGCCAAGGCACTCCCGTGCAGTGCAGTCTTTGGAGTATTAGTTGGTCGGTCTATCTGACCGCCATCTTTTCTATATAAACACTTCACACAATTCAACTCTTCGTGGTAAAGGAATTGTCGTTGATTATTCTAACTGGTACTTTCTGATAGTCGGCGTGTTGAGGTTAACAAACACAGGTGGAAGTGCTAATACTCTGCTTTTTGCTCACTTATCAAATTATTTACAGGAATTATTTCTACCTGTTTCCTGATTTACTTACCCATGGGTTGATAAGGTGATTGGAGTGTTGAGGACCCGACAGATGGTCCGCAGCCACCTAACCAATCATCGGTCTCTACCCATGGGTATTTGAGGTCAGCAGTAGGTGAAAGTAATAAAGTAGTAGGACTCTCTTATCTTTACCAAATCATCTGTGTCGTCGCTAAATGGATGTCATCAAATTAATGCAGAGGCCTGAGATGGGTTCCCAAGTCCTCCCCAACTGGGCATGGCAAATGCATGGTCCGACACCACTGCCATCAGCCTCTTCTGCAGCATCATCAGGATTCTCTACTGCCACCATGATGGCCACAGTTCCACCACCACGACGGGCAGCTCCACCGCCGCCTTCAAACACCCATCACTACCATTTCCCTCCATCAGCAAGCACTAACTATGACTTTGCAAAAAACTGATTAGCCGGCGCACGTCTGAAGCAGTGATCACTGCTACATATTCTTCTTCTAAAAGATTGCCGATACTCAAAACTGGTGCAAGCCAGCACCAACCAAATGCATGGCACTTGCGTTTTTGTGGTATTGTAATCTTAAGAAGCCTCCTCCCTCCTTCCCGTCTTGCGTTTTTAAGTCTCTGGCTTTTGCGAAGAAAGTGTAGGCTCTCCTTTTGTCTTCTGATGTGAACCTGCCATCGGATATCTACGAGGAAATCCTATTCCCTTCCTCCATCAACTAAAAAGCTGTACTCTCTGATGGTTGGGTCCACTTCTTTTGTTGTAATATGCCGATCTCTAGCCCACTGTCGTACCTACTTTTCCTTGCTTTGGGTAAATACCTGCTGGTGGATTCCTTTTTACCTGCTGCTATCTGCATTAGCATTTGTACTCGCTTTTGAGGGTTATTTATGGATTCCTCCTTTACCTTTTAAGCATCTCAGTTCATATATTTTTTTTTTAAAAAATTATATTAATATGTTTATAATTTATGAAAATAAAATATTTAATTTTATCTATCCTAGATTTTATCGATGAAAAATACAGCACTTGGTAGCATATGTATAATTGTCGATTTTATCAAAGATAAAATAATTATTTAAGATATTGACTAAATGATGGAAGAAAGGAGTCTTGTGATTGATTTTCCAAATTGATCTCTTAAGGTTTCTTCTCCCAAATCGATCTCTTAGGATTTAAGATTGATTTAACATTTAAGATTGATTTAACATTATCGTATGATAGAGGAGGTTTGCTCTAAACTCTTAAGAGATCGATTTGGAGAAGAAACGAGCTTTGCTCTAAACTCTAAGAGATCGATTTGAAAAAAAAATCCTAATAGATCGATTTGGAGAAGAAATGAATCGTGCGCTTAAGCCAATGAACTCTTTGTTTTTTTTTCAACTTTTAATTAATATCTGAAATAATAATTTTCCTATTAATAAAATCGAAATGAACTCTTTTTTTTTCAACTTTTAATTAATAACTGAAATAATAATTTTACTATTAATAAAATCGACAATTTTGCACATACCTTTATATATTATATCTTCAATCGGTAAAATTGATGATGTTAGGATAAACAAGTTTAAATATTTTTACTTTGGTAACTATAATAATATTCATATAAATTTTATAAATCTAAAGATCAAAATATTAATAAAAATCTAATAATATGTAACTAGCCCCGCTTTTGGACGGTGTTTTGGACGGTTGTGAGTGGCCGTGTGGAATTCCCGTAGCTCTTCTATCCAGGAGAACAACAATTCTTCCGGTGGCCGCCATAGTGAGGCATGCATGACTTCTTGTTCTCTTCTCGTGTGTGGAACAGAGAGTTCGGAGTTCTTTGTCCACCGTACAGATGGGGGGAAGGCCGAGGGCTCACCGGCTTCCCCGATGATGAAATGTGGCCTTGTGATCGGTTTTCCACCGTTTTAAGTGTCGCTATGAACATCTAAAATCCGAAACTTATTTTTTTTCTTCTTTGATTTTATTTCAATCTTCTCTTCCCCAAGAATGTTAATTTCAGGTTCAAAAAAATAATATTTTGTGTGTAAATCACGTTCTACTCTCACTCTGCCGTTGTCGCTTACACTGCAAAAAAACTGCCTCTTTAAATGTAATAAAAAATACAGCATAAGTCTGCGGACTTTTTAAGTACATATAACACAAAAAAACAAAAAGAGTATTTATGAACAAAATAAGAGTATTTGTTTTGCCAATTTTATAGGACTAGTACCCATTCAATTCAATCTCATTCTTGGGATTTCATAAGATTGCAAATCAAGATACTACGTTTCACTTTGTCATGTCATACATCATCTAAGATATGCATGATGCCTATGTTTGTGTAGTGAAGAGCTAATTATATATTATTCCATGCCGCTAGACATTTTGCCATTCTAATATTTAGACTTTAAAATTTATATTATAATATATATAGTTATGAAAGTGAAACATCTAACATAATTTATCCTAATACTGTTAGTTTTATCGACAGAAGTAAAAAAATGATAAGCAAAAAAATAATTTTAACATCTCAATTATATTTTCTACGATGATAAAGATGGTGCCATTGCGGACCGTGGGTGTTTGTTATAGATGAGGAGGGTGAGAGATGATTAGAACTGAAGCCAAGAGAGAGGAGAAAGAGAACGATGCAAATGTCGACACTCTACATCTACATCAACGCTAACAACGAAGCGAGAAAGGATGACGTTGCTCTGCATCTGCATCGACGTTAGTGTAGATGTCGAGCGATGCTTTTATCGCTCTGCATCTGCATCAATATCGCTCGACAACTGTGTTGGCATCGATATAGATACAGAACGACATCAACACAGATACAGAATGCCAATATCAGCATCATCTTCTTCCTCCTCTCCCTTAAACTCCACTCTCATTGTCGCTCTTCCTCCTCACCCACAACAGTTAACAATATCATCATCTACTACCACCGAAAATATAACTGGAATGTTGAAATTATCTTTATGTTTACCAATTTCGTGCTTCAATCGATAAAATCGATGACATTCCGATAAAGAGAGCTAGATGTTTCACTTTCACAACTATAAGGATCTTAATGTAAATTTTTTAATTATAAGGACTGAGATATTAAAAAGATCTAACTAGAGGGATAATATATAATTAGCCCTGCAGGAAAGGTAAAATAGCTTTGTGCATCAGTTGATTTTTGCAAGGAAACAGGACAATACAATATAGTAGAGATGATGGAGTGTGTTCAATTAAATCTTCGAATGTGAACAGAATTAAATTTATTAGAGAAAAGATAGAGATCTACATAACGTAAATTGAGAAGTTGTAGATAGGCTTTAGGCAAGAAAGCTCAGTTTTCCATTAAACTAACTTCAATTCAAACCTCAAGTGTTCCATCATATCAGTGAGTATCATGACACAATAATTGAATCCCTTCAATGAATTCTACTATCATTGTAACACTATAAAAGAACTAATCAGACAATTTTTTTTTTACATTCTAAGAAGCCAGCCCTTACTCTTGTTAACTAAGTTCACTTTAATACCTTAAAAGTTGGAAACCGAACCTTGCAGATTGGAGGCGCAAAATAACTGTCTATAAAAAGCAGCCGACTGAGCTCCTCCAGTTGGTTCTCTCTGTTTTAAGTAATCCTACCTATTCTGGAATCAAGCATATAAAACTCCTTTAAGTTGAGTCCAATATAGCTACTCAGAAAGTAAAATTAAACAGAGCTGCTAACTTAATTGACCTGATCTAATTAACACAACCACAGCCCAAATATAACTTGAATGAAATGACTCAAATTGTCTAACTGGGTACTCTTCTTCAGGGGTCAAAGATGAAACTTGATTCCATCATGGATTGTGTCACTATGAGAGAACAAGTGTTACAACTTCTGCCAAGAACCGTATCACCAGAAAAGCAGTTGATGCTACAATCGTTGGAGATTGTATGCTCTTGGCAACCCAATAAATGGAAATTCACAGATCATATCATGCTAGTCATAGTATGTTGTAAGCTTACCTGTACAGGATAAGGGAAGCACATTATGCTGGATGTCAAATGGCAGAAAGTCCCCCACCCCATGTCGTGCAAGTCATAATTTTAGGTCCGCTTGATCTGAACACAATGAAGGGTTTTCATCATACTGGGTTGTCAAATGACCGAGTCCCCAGCTCATATTTCAGTCATAATTTAAGATCAGCTGTACTCACACAGCATGAAGGAAGCACATTATGCTGTATGTCAATTGCCAAAAGTCACCAAATGCATATCAATCATAATTTAATGCCAGCTGTACCTACACAGAATGAGAAGAGCTCATTAGAGGGATCTCAAATGTCAGAATCCTGTTAAACCAGATTCGCCTATTTTTTGGCATTTAAAAAGTTGGAATTTAAAGATAAAACGTTGTTTTATATTCAACTAGCTTGAAAAATAAATAAATAAACTTTTTTCAATCCCACGAGCAAAGATCTTACAATATCCAATTTCTGAACAATTAACTTAATTAATGTACCTCTACTACTAGTAAGCAAATCGAAAGATCTAGTCGACTCCTATCAGTTAATCATCTTTAGGCCAATTATGTAAACACCACGAAATTACTCAAAAGGCTTCATATTAGCATCACCTAGAGTTAACAAATTGACGAGTAATCTACATAGAAGTTGGGACTGTTACTATATCATGCCCACATAAAAGCATTGCCATGCAAAATTATAACCAAATTCATATCTTCAATCAAATAAAAAGGAGCTACTTCCAGACCTGCAGTTTTCCATACACTAAAGTTGTCAGTTATACATTGTTTTGCATACACATAAGCATGCAGATAAGGTGTCGGGGAGCTTGGATCATGCTAAGTTTGTCAATTTGGATGCACACAAGCATTTATACAGTATACACGCATATATATGTCAAGAAAAAGAAAGAGAGAGCAGCAGCTATTTCAATATTATCATCTACACCATTCATCATTCAAGTTCTCTCTGTATCACACTCTTAAATAACATTGCTTCGGTAACAACCAAAGTTATACCGGAAATTAGCATCATAAGGAAAACCAAATAGGACTTTGCTAGAAAATGAAATCACATTACGTTCGCTCAGCTTTTTCCTCAGACAACATGTTTGTAAAACTTTTGCCACAAATCTAGCAGTGAAGTAAAAAACATAGGAATTGAGACAGTAAATTTTCTCACATGTTTACTGTCAGATGAAACTTTTACTAGAAATCTAATAGTGCAGAAGTAAAAACCTAGAAATTGAGACAGATCATCTTTTGAATGAAGACAAAAAAAAAAAGGCATTAAATTTCTACTGCTCGAAGAAAATTCATGTTCAATAGATGTGTTGAATCCTCAAAAGTGATGGAAAACCATAACATAAGTTTGAAAATACCAGTACACGTACTCATACTGGAATATCATTTTATTGGTATGTATCAACTGGTATGATTTGGAACACCTTGGTAAACTAATTAGAAGCATACTGAAAATTGTTTGACATGTTAATATAACTAGTTCGGTGCACTGTTACAGTAGAATCAGTATAAAATGGTACTTGAAAGTTGAAACCATGTTGTAGAAGTCAAAGGCACCTAAGTCCTGATACACATGGCTGCCAGTAGTGCCAGTAGTACTTATAATTTGTTGGCCAGAGCATCTCCAAGGTCATGCCAACTACAGCCCCTTCCATAATTAAATTTTCAGGATTGACAGCACAAGTAGTTGGCAAACATCACAATATAGAAACCACTAATATAATCAAAAGATTACTTATAGAATCCTAGCTTGCTAGAAAAATTCCAGCTAAAGGGGCAACTTAATCTAGCAATTCTTGATCTTTTTTATGTATGCAACTTAACCAACAGTGCTCAATCTTAACTGCCTGTTGACTTGGTGACAACCATATAATAAGTTCTAAACCTGGAACTTTTCCTCAGAAAAGGGCCATGGAAGCCCAGAACATAGATAACATGTAGGTGGTGAACCATATTACATTATTACCAAACTAGTATCAAGCAAGCTCCTCAAGACCTAAGAAAAGGCCAATATTCCACTAGAATCTGGTCTCCTATCAAATCCTATCTATGCAGTAAATTAGTTAAATCATCAAGTTCATTGACAGTATTTGACTCTTTTAAGTGCTACTAGCTGCAGAATATGACTATTTATCTATCTGTGAAGCATCACCCGCTAACCCACAAGCAGATACTTTTCATCTTAATATAATCAGAGGAAACAATGATTTATGTCTCATGAAACATACCTTTGAACATTATTACAATATAAGCACCTTTTTCCCAGCACATGAATGAAAAAGTATTGTTCTGGATATTGCCAATATGGTTCTTGTTATATCACACAGCTGGGAATCTTTCTTCAGGTACACAACTTTCTAGGGACATCATAGATGAACGGTATGCTGCTATGGAATCATATATGCCTCCTACATCAAACTTGTGGTGAATCCTAAATGAAGTTCTGTTGGTCTGAAAACAAGAGCCTTAAACAATACATACGATATAAGAGGCATAAATGTCCTACCCACAAAAATATTGCAGCCAAGGATAGCATTTTGGTAACACAAGCTTGCAAATTGTATTATGCTGAAGTGCTGTCATGGAGGGATCTCTTCATATTGAAGATCAATGTTTGCAACAGTTGTATAATCGAAGAGTTCCATATGACATGCTAAAGAATCCAAAATTTTGAGTATCTCATTCAGTTTATTGTTTGATCTATCTTCTGCTTTAAAATTATACACCTTGTTACCAATTTCAATCCAGCTGTACCCTGGACTTGTACGTAGCCCTCTCTCCTTCATCAGCTTCCGAACTTTTGCTGCATGATTCCAGTAACCTGCACTTGCATAAAGATTTGCTAACTGAACATAAGTTGCAGCACAGCCTGGTTCTAACAACAACCTGTTCTCAGCAGCATGAATGCCTATCCATACATTTCTATGAACCCTGCACGATGAAAGCAACGAGCCCCAAATAACAGCATTTGGGTGGATTGGCATTTTCTTAATGACATCTAATGCCTCTTCCAACAACCCTGCACGGCCAAGAAGATCAACGATGCACGAGTAATGATCTAATTCTGGATTTAGCCCACGTTTAAGCATTAAATCAAAACAACGTCGGCCTTGCTCCACAAGTCCCACATGCCGACATGAGGAGAGAACACAAAGGTAGGATATAGCATCAGGTGTTACATTCTGGGTATCCATTTGATTCAGCAAGTCCACGGCATTCTTCGCAAGTCCATGTTGGGAGAATCCAGAAATCATTGAATTCCATGAGATTAGATCCCTGCATGGTATGTTCTCAAAGACATAGCTGGCTTCCTCAATGTTTCCAGATTTAGCATACATCGAGATCAATGCATTAGAAACATGTGTATACAGATCAAAACCCATTTTAAATTCTAAAGAGTGGATGCTCCTACCAAACCCAAGATAAGCACTGCTGGTGCAAGCACTCAAAACACTTGCAAATGTGATGTCATTTGGTTCTATCAGAGCCTGTCTCATCAAATAGAACAGTCGTGAACATGTGTCGACCTCCCAGTACTGTGCAAAACCTGCAATTATAGCAGTCCATGGTACAACATTCCTCATGGGCATCATATGAAAAACATGATAAGCATTCCCTAACTGCCCAAGTTTGGAGTACAAGCTGATCAACGAGCTTCCACCAGGAATAGATACATCACAACCATTTTTAACCGAAAGAGCATGAAGCTGCAGCCCTGTTCCAAAAGTGCCTGTGGACACACAAGAACTAATTACAACAGAAAAATTAGATGCATCCAAGCTGTTCCCTCTCTTATGCAATTCAAGAAATAACAAAAGAGCATCTTCCTTCACCGAGTTACTGATTCGAGAGCATAAAAGAGCTTCAAGGTGATGACTCTTTTCAGACATAACGTTGGCATGCTTACCCAATTTACTACTGGTACTCTTCTTGACAAACTTTAAGCAATTCCGTTGATCAACTTCAAGAAGATCATGCATGCACCCCTGTATTAGGTGATGATGGCATGACTTGCTTTCAACCTTATTGGTCCCAGGGATGACCAAGTCCAAAACTTTCAATGCCTTGTCAATCCCCTTATCTTGTAACTTGCTATATCTATTAGAAGCTGTAAATGTGCTAAACTGCGATCGAATATGATGTGCTATGGAAAAGGGTCTGAAGATAGCAAAAGAATGCTTGGAAGAACCATGAAGAAAGTGATTGTACATTACAGCACTTATCCATGTGTAAGTTCCATTTTCCAAAAGTTACCGTTTTGTAACTGTAACCATGAAGCAAATCTACGACCTGTAGCTTTCCAATTAATTTGTGTAAACATAAGGACATACTTTAGCTTGAAAGATAGTGCAGAACTAGTGTAAATGCACCTGCAAGACAAAAAGATTATTTATTCTAACCAAAAAAGGATAATTCCATTCCAGCTAAGAAGTTATTTAAAGAAAATCCTCTTTAAATTGATGCAAAAGATTCCAAAAAACACTTGGTAGTGGCTTACACAGTTAAAACAGTGTTCATACTGAATACAGAGTTTGGACACAAACAAAACAAGATAATTGATATCAGCTGATGGAGCAGATACATTCTTAAGATGTTTGTAAATCAAATGTGGTATTTCTCCAGCCATTTCTATGATATTTATACTCTCTTGTACACTGTTGTTCAAGGTTGTACATCATTATGATGACTTCTATAGTTGACAATAGTACAGAGACACGACGGGCATCTAGATGAAACAAAAAAACAGAAACTTCACTCTGAAAGTTTTGCAAAATCTAATTTTTAACTAAAAGAGTCGCCTACAAAGATGCGGAAAGAATAGATTTAACTTTATTTTTCCTTTGCAAATCCCAAAACCAAGAAGTTGACAAATTTTGGGGAATCCTCATCCACTACTTGAGAAAGAGCACGTTGATAATATGTACACGGCTTATCAAAGAATTGCAAATATCACAACCCGGGCGTGATAAGCTAACTAGCTCATCAACTTTGTTTGACCTAAGTTACTGATCAAAATGCTTAAACTGAGATTGATAATAGTACACTTATCAGACCCTTATAAGCCAATCTTAATCTTACCCACTTCCGTTGTAAGACTAATCAGGATGTTTCAATCTCTCCCATTTAAGGACCTGATGTCCTCGTCGAGGCCCATAGCCCAAATCAAATCCTATCATAATGCATATGGGGCGTAGCCCAATAATGGCTCTATATTGTGACGAGTCTTCTCTATCCACGGATAAATCTTTCATATTCGTGCATCTCACTATGCCCAAATACTAAGTAGATTTTGTACCAAAATATCTCGACCCGAGCCAAATGGACTAACTGCCTATCAGCTCAAAAATACTTCAGTTAAAATTGATAATTGTAAACTCATTAGATCCTTATAAGCCAATCTTAATCTTGCCCACTAGTACTAATCAGGGTGTTTCAGCCTACGATGAAGTGACGGCCAATTCCAAAGCCTGACATGAACAACCGAACCGGAAATGAACAAAACCATTGCACATAGCTTTTCCTATCTTTTCTTTTCTCACGAATCAAATTATAGACCAAATATAAAAATAAAATAACAAAAGAAAAAGTAAAGGTATATAGAAACGAGGTGGAACGAGGCGGGGAATCATCGAAACTTAAAACTAGAGCTCGGACGGTACATTATTGAAGAGTCGAGACAATGTCGCGCACCATTACGAGTGGCCACAATTCTGCTTCAGCTACTGCTGCTTCGATGAGGAGGCGCGACAGGGATGACGATTGCTTGCCGACAGTGCAGAGACGGCGATCGACGGACTTGCGCTGGCGGCGACGGGCTTGGGATGGGATTCGCTCTTCTGTCGGCTTCAGTAAAGGGTTTGGGAACTCACTTGATGACCAAACCCAAAACCTAGGGATGAGTAATCCGGTAATATCCGATCCGTTTACATCGGGTTGCTTTAAAATGGATTCGGGTTTCAGTGCGAACAGCATGCTTCACTGACAGCCACACATCGCGCGGATGCTGTTCCTCCTCCGCCCTCCGCCCTCCTCCCTCCCTCCCTCCCTCTCTCATGATTCGCCTCGTCTCGATCCATGTGAGATAGCTAAGATTTCACCGTCAAATCGATCCAAAGTAATGGTATAAGGGAAGCATCGTTGCCAATCCGAGCTCGCCCTCTGGATTTCTTCCTCGACCGCGAACCCTTCTTGTAGGGTTCGTGGTCTCATGGGGTCTATTTGCGTACGTTTCCCCTTCTCCCTGTCTCCTTTCTCTTTAATCCTGTTTGGTGATGCTAAATATCTTCGATCATAGACAGAAAATGCAGCAGATGATATGTCCAGCTTGTTATGAAAAATTGGTCAGTTTCTTCCAATGATCAGTTATATTCCGCGCATTGAGCACTATTTATTGGCTAAAACATCAATACTGTTGTTGATTACATTAGAAGTTATCCAACTTCACATGACTCTTTCATTTTAGTATATGACTCATTAATGTGATTTCACTACAAGTCATTTGTTTCCCTTAGACTATTATCGACTTATAACACATCACTTGCAGTAACACACAGTTTTTGTATACTTCAATCGAACTTCATATATGAAAACTGTCAAGCTTCAAGCTGCAGTCAGAATCATCCTTGGGTGTGCCATTGATGGAGTCTCACTTATATTGCCAAACATAAATGGATGTCTTGTATGGAAGAAATAAACCATTAAGAATGAGGACGATGATGCCAATGAGAACGGAAGATCTAGCATGGCAGATGAAGGTTTTCAAGAAAGTAGAAAGGGATCACAAAGTCGTGTCTCGGATGTCAGCATTAACTTTATGTTGTCTATTATTAAATCCTAGTCATACCTAAGATGCCAATATGAAAAGGAAACAGTGTTGCGAACAATTTTGATCATCAACTCGACATGCTAAGATTGACTACACTTGACCCATTTTTCAGATGCCATTGCACTTCGAAGAGGAGAAGAAGATCTTCTTGAGAGAATGTGATATGGGAGTCATGACTAATCGAGAGAGAAATTCCCCTAGGAACAGAAAATTTGTGTATCTCATATCTCATTTTGGATTGTTCCCATGAAATATTATGTCAAGATGTGTCCGGTAAGAACCCCTGGTCAAGTCAGTTTTGTTTATTATGGATAAAAAAGACCCATAAGAAATATGAGAGTTCAGATTTATTTGAGTTAGTTTAGAAAATAAAAAGTCTCATAAGAAATATGAGTTTATATAGAGTTGGTTTTGTTTTCACCATCAATTATAAAATATTAAGTTGTTTAGTGAGAAAATATTTGTTTTAGGTATCATTGCTGATTAAGGTAATGATGTTTTGTCAAATGTTGTTGATTCACAAAAAGTAAAGAGTACAACAAAAACAACAAAGTCTTTAATTCATAACTATTTCAAATCGGTTATATGGATCTTTTACTAGATGACTACAACCAAGTGAAAAGAGAAAAATAAATTGAAACACACTTTGGCCTACCCTACAAATAAGGGAGGAGACGATTGAGACACAATTAAATATGGGATGATTGGGAGAATATTAATGTGTGTGAAAGAACTGAGAGAGGACCAAGGAATACTCCTAATTTGCTAAGTTTTAACAAGAGTGGGGTGACATATATTGAGTTCGGCCGCATTCACTAGATTGAATTGGTGTCCAGTCTTGTATATGTCAACCTTGACTAGTTTGACTTAAACTTATCATCAATTTGAAGTGTCAATAAAATCATGAATTTTGAAACCCAAGAGGAAGATAATGATTAAGCACACTATGGAGCTGACAACTCCAGATTAGTTTATACCAAAGCCACTCTGGGAAAAGAATTACCTCGTATGTTGGAACAAATAATTGGTGACATAAAGCACCTTTCTTGGTCACATAAATCTCAATCACAGGTCCCAAGGCCCTCGTGCTGCAAGAAATTAAGGAATTCACACTATGGAACTAGATCAGGGAACATAATCATGTTCCTAACTATTCACTGTCCAAATTTGTTCTTTCTCTGCAAGGGAAAAAAGACAATCTATGACATACTGGTAGAAATATAGACTCTTTTTTTACTCTGGAACTTCATATTGTTTTTCTATAATTAAAAACCTAAAATCATGATCATTTTGGAGAGGAGCAGACACTGTATTTGCAATTGAGATGTTACTTAATGATACCACCTCTTTTTTTCTGAGAGCAGTTCGTTAGCAGGAGAAGGATATTCTGCTCCTGCTCTGGTAATGCTGCTTTCTGGACTAAATAGCATTCATCAAGGCAATTCTTTCTTGAATTTTAACCCATAACATAAGAAAGGTTGGTGGTGTGTAAATATTTCGTTTGTTTCAACTTTCAACGCATATTTTTCAGTTTTGAGCTTATCATGCAAGATAATGAAATTGAACACATTTTGTTATTGAGATATAGTAATCCAGTTATTTTAGAAGTTTATGGCATATCGATCATATTTGTCTGCCTGTTGAGCCATTATTGATGCTCAGACTTGAGTAAGTTATATTAAAAACATGGATCCTTGATGCATACAAATCAAGCACACAAAAAGAGTGCCAAACAATTAAGCCTAGGATGCTCAGACTTGGTTTACACTGAAACATTACAAAAGGCATTTCTTGCAGAAACTCTCACCTTTTAGGCCTTGATTTTACATGTAGAAGATGAACCAAAAATGTCAGAATCCTTCATGTTTATTTTTTTCTTTCAAATCTGTATGTGGTAGAGTATGGGCATTTATATAACATGTGAGAAATGGGCATAAATTTAGGAGTCATAGAAAGTAGGGTCTGGCCATTTCTGACATTTGAGAAATGGGCATAAATTTACCCAGCATAAGCTTTCAGAACAGACCTTGTTTGTTGATAATATCTGGAAATTGGCCTGGCTTTGTATACATGGTTACTCTGTATATACTTAAATTTGATTACAATACCCATTGGTCTATATTGGATACTTCCACTCAACTACAATTACTAGATAATAATGCATAGCAGCCAGATTAAATGTTTTTTTTCAAAGCACTACCTGCCAAAGGTGGTCATGATTTTGAAAAGTATGTTGTTGGGGCAAGAGTTATCCCATGGTCTCATGTATTAGGTGTAATCGGTCAGATTACAGCTAACTTAACAAGTTTATAAATCTAAGTAAGCAAAATCAATCGGGACATCTCGCTGATGTAGAGCCTCCCCTTAGTGCCAAATCTATACAAAAGTATGATCTTGCTATTGCCAAGTTTTAACAACAGCAATACCGCATAATCTAATTAATGCTGCATGCCCTACATTTACGAAGCCCTTAAATAAATGGATTGACTTTGAGAGAGATGGCAGGGCATATTGTATACAGGATACATGACCTAGAAGTGCAGTGCAGAATTGGTCCTTTGAGGGCAAAATTAAAAGGATAAGAAACCAAATAAAAAATGTGTTGTTTCTACTTAGGCATGGCTATTTAAACAAATATCACTTACATTTTTCTATTCATTTTGTCTCTCAGGAAATGATGGCATGCTTGTGCATGTCTCTCGGAATTCTATTTCCACTGATCATGGTATTCATTATTGCCTTCTTTTTTTTTTTTAATCTTTGTCAGTATCTAAATGATTTTTGTATATTATTACCGTTAGGTGGCAGACAATAGCCTTCGGGACTAGATCACGTACAGTAAGGTGCAGTTTGGCAAGGCTTGGTCTTGTCCACTTGCTCTTAGCTGCTACTCCCAACCTCTAATAGAATATGTTGGAGGAGAGCATTTCTTAATCCTCAAAGTCTTCCTACTTGATTAAAGAAGAGCAAGAGGACATTAACGAATCATGACATGCTTCAAGAGGAATGTCATATGATGGTGCAGACCATGTGCTACGAGAAAGAGGATCCATATGTTTGGTCATGATGCAGTCTGCTCCAGGGTTGGTTTCAAGTCCAGAACAAATAAGAGGAGTTGAAGTGGGGCGTTGATGCTGGAACAGCAACGTGCTTCCCAACACTAATTCTTCTGCCCGGAAGACTTGCTTGCGTATCTGCTGCATCGAGTAAAGACTCTCTCTCTCTCTCTCTCTCTCGTCTCTGCCGACCTGTTGGTGATGAGCAGAAGCGCATGTTCTATTTCTTTTTTGTTTATTGCTGGAAGCTAAATCTTGTTGCAGAAGCAATAGTTTTTACTCGGCTTGGCGTCTGACCTCCGATATGCTTTCCCTGCAGCAACAACCATGTTAAAAAAACCACTGGCAATGTGGACCAAAAGGAAAGAGTACGCATGTTGCCATCTCATCTAATTGTGTCATTCGTTGATTGAACATTTTCCCACACTTGTTGGCTAATTTTCTCCCTTTTTTTTTGTTAGATTTGGAGTGCCATACCAATCATCCCAAGACCGCTGAAGTGGTTCGCAGAAGGATCCTCTATTAACCTTCTAAGATTCGCCATGTTCCGGATATCATATCATTTGCAACGAGGTGGGTGAAGCGTCCCGACATCAATTTTTATATATTAAAGAATAATTATAATGCATGTACTCTTCACAGTTGAATTATTGATGTCAAGCAGCCCTACATAATTCTTTTTCTTTGTTTTCTCTTCACACACACACACACACAAAATAAAAAATAAAAAAATGAAACACTGCATTCAACCTACTGAAATGCCACAAAATTTTAATCTATTATTAAATATATTTTAATATTTTCTGAACACCTCTAAGTTTTTTCTTTTGATTCGTTTTCTCTTGTCAAAAAAAGTAATAAACACTATAAAGCGATAAAATCCAGATGGTACAGACCAATTGGATTAAAAATTTTCGAGAATTGGTTCCGTTCATTAAATATATCATTTTTATTTTTGCAAGAACATCTAAACTTTTTCATTATTTGAAATAAATAAAAATAATATGCTTGTATCATTTTTATAATATTTTTAACTATATATTTTATTCGATCCGTCGATTTAGTTAATGATTCGCTGACGTAAGACTTCACCGACTCGATATCCCGTGTGATTCGAACAGCAAAAGCTCACTGGGATCGCATCCAGCGGCGATTGGGACACACCGGCTTGCAATTGCTTCTTAGCCGGAGGAAAGTACGACTACAGCGTGGACAGTCCTCGCTGGACCCCAATCTACTTTGGACGCATTGGCCATGTGAGAACGGGTGGGCCGTCGCCCTCGCGGGGTCCACCTCCAAATCAGGTGTGTGTCAAACCGGGTGCACCGCTTGGTGTCCTACAGCCAACCATGACGTCGACTCCATGGGAGGGTCACCACAAGCACAACTGGTGTCCAAGCGCTCGGTAATGCTCACCCACACCTTGGCCGTACGCCGGGAAGTCCACGCTTTGACGATACGTGTATGAACCCGTCGGGTCAACTCTTAACATTTACCAACTCATGACCGTGGTGGTATGTAAGTACGAATACAAACACCACTCACTCGTCTCCAACATATATCCCAAACGAATTATCTACTCGTGTGATGCGGACTTAACTGATTTATCTAATTCATGTGATAATCTCTAACGGCATCCTCTTCATTCCTTGTAATCTTATGAGATTAAGAAAACAAAATGAAGTAAAGATGTATACAGGGATACAGAGTATTTTTCCCTTTTTACATATTATTTTTTTAAAAGGATAAAAGATTAAAATTAGAATTCGGGCTCTCATCCTTTCTACCCATTTGTAACTTAAGGCTCTCTTTTGCACCCTCATAGGTAGAAGTATAATAATACTATTATAACTAAATTAGAATTGAATCAGGTTAATAATTCGATGATTCCAAACCAAATTAAAATCAAAGGTTTTGCTGGTGGTTTTTGTTCTGATTCCCGGAAACGAAAGCTATATAAAGCTAGCTAGCTAAGAAAAAAATAGTTTAAAACATAAATGAATGGAAAGCCCTTAGAATTTGAAGTCTAATGATTTGGATTTAAAATATTAAAAATTATTTTTATTTTTCTTATCAATCAGAGTCAACGATTTGACTGAAATCGATTTTATTCTGATATATTGATCGATTCTAAAAATTATGATCAGATCTATCGATTAAAAAAAAAAACTGATCACGAGAAATTTGGAATCACTCTCCACTTACTTTTTTTTTTTTTAACGAGAAAACACGTGAATGTGGGTAGAATTTGTCTCTACTAATTATAAGATTGTTTTTTTAAAAAAATGTGATAATTTGCCATAATATAAAGAGATTTATGTTTGAATTTATATATTTATATAAGAATTTGATTTACTTCATAAATATATAACCGAATCTCGTCTCTTATTACTCTATATATCCAAATATAAATTTGAAATACCACAAATATAACAATAAGAATAATAATTTACTTGTTAGGGGGGAACGAGTGGACCGCAACATCGCCGTTGTCGGTGAACCGATCTCAAATTTCCCACATTCGATGTAATGTGGCCGAGAAGCCGGTCACAGTTGTGTCATTTCAAATTTCCACTGGTAGAATTCTCCTCCTCCCTATTAATTTCCCAAACACCCCTCACCCTCTCCCCCCACGCCTCTCTCTGTCTCTCTCTCTCGACCGCCATGGAAGCTGCAACTCCGCGTAGAGGGAGATAGACACAGGAAGCGGGCGACGGGAAGAGATCTACCGCCAGTTACCGGACACCATAGAGAGAATGGGACCAGCGCAGGGCTACATGGATGTCCCCCTCGGTTACCACACGGCGCATGAGCTGGAGAGCATCATGGTTCATGGCGACCAAATCCAGCCGGCTGCGGACCCGCCGGCGCCGACCAATACGACGCCGAGGAGCTCCGCCCGGGGCCTCCTGCCTCAGCCGTCCAAGATCAAGTTGGCCTTCCGGGATTCGATCAGGAGCACCGGCGGTGGGGAGAGGAAGAACCCCGGGAAGATGACCCGGATGGTGTCCAGCGCGCAGATGGGGATCAAGGGCCTCCGCTTCCTCGACAAGACGTCCGGTGGCAAGGAGGGGTGGAACGCCGTCGAGAAGCGGTTCGGCCAATTCGCCGTTGGCGGACGGCTTCCCAAGGAGCACTTCGCCCGCTGCATTGGTGAGTGCCTCCATCTTTTGCTTTGAGGATGTAGAATAACCGAGAGCTTATTTCTTGCAAGTAAAGTCTCCATTCAATCAAGTACTCCTGAGGCGGCAAATCAGGGAAGAATCGAGTTCTGATGCAAGCAGTTCGTAGTGAAGTTACAGAATAGGTTGTGCGCATTGTGAAGAGCATCACTGAATGCCATGTAAACGTCTTATTTCCTAATTGGTTTGAGATCGATCTGCCGTAGTCATCAGACATTGTTATCACATCAATAGAGCGATTAACCCACAAAAAGCATATATCAGAATCTACAGGATCACACTGACGATTTGGAAGTGCTGTTGAGGAAAAAACACTTCAAACAAAAGAAATGAAAAAGACAGGACGTGATATTTCTTAGTGAAAGACAGATCTTGGTTCCTTTCTTTTCCTGAGAAGTGAATTAGATCTGGGAATGAATTTGTTGGTTCTTATAATATTGATTTGTTCTGGGTTCCCATTTGTAAGGCATGGCTGAGTCGGAGTTTGCTGGGGAGCTATTTGTGGCTTTAGCAAGGAGGAGGAACTTGGAGCCAGAAAATGGTGTGACCAAAGCCGAACTGAAGGAGTTTTGGGAGGAAATGACAGACCAAAACTTTGATTCTCGGCTACAAATATTCTTTGACATGTAACCATTTTTTCTCAACTTTATCTGCTTTCTGCACTGAGACCCACTAATTTTTACATGACATGATCTGCTATGTTGCCAAAATAGGTGTGACAAAAACGGTGATGGAAAGCTCTCAGAAGAGGAGGTGAAAGAGGTAGATAATCTTGATATCTCAGTTAAATCTCACTTCCCATTTGTTGGAAAGGCTCTTATTCCTTTACGGTGTGGACAAATTAATGACACACTGATTGTCTTCCTCACAGATTATCATACTCAGTGCCTCCGCGAACAAGCTGGCCAAGCTGAAAGCAAATGCAGCAACCTATGCTGCTCTTATAATGGAGGAGCTTGACCCAGATGGTCTGGGCTACATTGAGGTACCGAGGCATTTGTTCAATTTTCAAAGAAATATCAGAAGTTGCACAAATATCTTGTATCAGGAAGATTTAGTAGACTAAACGTACTGACACTTGTGTCTTATGATATCTATTCCAGCTTTGGCAGCTTGAGACATTACTTCGAGGGATGGTTAGCTCACAAGGATCTGAGAAAACACTCAAGCGTTCACACAGCCTTGCAAGGACAATGATACCGATGAGATACAGAAACCCAGTCAACAAGTTTGTCAGCAGGACTGTTGATTCTGTTCATGAGAACTGGAAGAGGATATGGGTTATTTCCTTTTGGTTGACACTCAATATAGTCCTAGCAGCATGGAAATTTGCCCAGTACAAAAGGAGGGCAGCATTTGAAGTGATGGGTTACTGTGTCTGCATAGCCAAGGCTGCAGCTGAGACCCTGAAATTCAACATGGCTCTAATTCTGATCCCTGTTTGTCGGAACACCCTTACAAGGCTCAGATCAACCCGTCTTAGTTCAGTATTCCCATTTGATGACAACATCAACTTCCACAAGGTAAGCAAGCTTTTGGATCGTTAAGCTTACTGAAAAAGAAATACTTTGTAAATGTCCATACGTGTTCCTCTTACATACAAATATTTGCAGGTCATTGCATTGGGAATAACAATTGGAACTTTAGTGCACACCCTTGCTCATGTAACCTGTGATTTTCCAAGGCTAATAACATGCCCAAAGTCAAAGTTCATGAGAACACTGGGGCCCAATTTCCACTACAAGCAACCAACTTATCCATCTCTGTTAGCAAGTGCTCCTGGGGTCACTGGTATCCTCATGATCATCATCATGGCATTTTCTTTCACGCTGGCAACACATTCTTTTAGGAGGAGTGTCGTGAAGTTGCCATCACCCCTCCACCATTTAGCTGGTTTCAATGCATTTTGGTATGCGCACCATCTACTGGCTGTCGTATATGTCCTTCTGATAGTGCATTCATACTTCATTTTTCTCACCAAGGAATGGTACAAAAAGACAGTAAGTCATGCTTTATATTCATCATAGAGCAATATCAAAGTAGTTATTGTTAATCTGGCAGATAATAACTTCTTTCTTTGGACAGACATGGATGTATCTAATGATTCCAGTCCTATTTTATGTCTGCGAGAGATCAATTCGGAAAGTTCGTGAGAAAAGCTTTCGTGTCAGCATTGTTAAGGTAAGCTACTCATACACACACACACACACACACACACACACACACACACACACATATGATGTGAATATATAGAGTTATATCCATGGACTAGTCAATCAACAAAAGAAGTGCAAAAATGAAATGCTTCACCTTTGGTATGTGTCATACAGGCAGCAATATATCCAGGTAATGTCCTTTCAATACATATGAAAAAGCCACCAGGTTTCAAATACAAAAGCGGAATGTACCTATTCGTCAAATGTCCAGATGTCTCACCTTTTGAATGGTATGTGCTTAGCTTCAGATTGCATTTGATTTAATGGCAATTCCTGTATTCACCTTTGTATTTATCTCCATAGGCATCCATTCTCAATCACTTCGGCACCAGGAGATGAGCACCTTAGTGTTCATATCCGTACCCTGGGGGACTGGACATCTGAGCTAAGGAATCTATTTGGAAAGGTTAGTTAAAGCAGAAAGTTATAGCCAAAGAGGACTATCTAAAATTTTTTCAGAATTTTCTAACAGAAGTCTCTTTATACAGGTTTGCCAGGCTCAGGTGACTTCAAAGAAGGCTAACCTAGTTAGACTTGAAACCACAGTTTTTGCGGATGTTCAATTTGAAGATACAAGGTGATCAGAACTCTGTAGAAGCAAGTGATGTTAGCCTATAAACACTACGCAAAGTTATAAATGCATTAACTGCTTTTCAGATTTCCTAAGCTCTACATTGATGGGCCATATGGTGCACCAGCTCAAAATTACAAGAAATATGACATTCTTTTGCTCGTCGGACTAGGAATTGGTGCAACTCCATTTATAAGTATACTGAAGGATCTCCTGAACAATATAAAGACGAACGAAGTATTCTATACTCATATTTATTTTCACTAGTAGCAAGGTAGCATTTTAAAGGCATTATTTACAGGCTCAAAACTCATGCAGGAAATGCAAAGAATACACAATGCAGATGCAACTGCCATCAAAGAAAATGGTCCAGGAAGGGCTTACTTCTACTGGGTGACAAGGGAACAAGGATCATTTGAATGGTTCAAAGGTGTCATGAATGATGTTGCCGAAAGTGACTATAATGTACTTCCCTAAAGTTGTTTCTTTATAACTGACTGGTAATTTCCATTTTTTATAGAACCATGACTGACGAAGAGTGAATGTGTATGCAGAATGTCATAGAGATGCACAACTACTTGACAAGTGTGTATGAAGAAGGTGATGCAAGGTCCGCGCTTATTGCAATGGTTCAATCACTTCAACATGCCAAAAGTGGTGTTGACATAGTCTCTGGAAGTCGGGTAATTGACTTTCTTAATTCAGATAAATGAACATTTGCTCCTTTCGAGTTTCTAACCCATACTTGACAGATACGCACACACTTTGCGAGGCCAAATTGGAGGAAAGTGTTCTCTGACTTGGCCAGTGCCCACAAAGCTGCTCGAATAGGTGAACTCTTGTCGAACTTTTAGCATGTCAACCTTCTCACTCCCTAGATCCCTAACATGTGGTATTGCAGGTGTTTTTTACTGTGGATCCCCCACACTCACAAAACAACTGAGGGATCTCTCACAAGAATTCAGCTATAATACCACTACTCGTTTCCATTTCCACAAGGAGAACTTCTAGAGAAGATAGAAGTTGACACTAATAGTTGAAACATCACTGTATATGAAAAGAGAGTGAATTTAGTAAAAGAGTCCTGTATAGAAATCCAGTGTTGATTGGTGAAATGTCACATTACACATACAAAGAAAAGATTTAGAACAGGGGTGAAGTAGTGAGGAATAATTTCCAATCTCAATAATTACTGCCTGAAAGTGATTTAAGGATTTTATTCAATCATGAGTATTTTGAAGAAAATTTCTTTCTTTTCTCTCTTGCTTTTATGATCTAGCAGTTGTGATATTTCACTTCCCTACTTTCATCTTATAATCTATCTGTGCAGCGGCTTCCTAAATTAGATCATTTGGTAAATGATATTTCAACTTTAATTTCTCTGCAATGGATATAACACCTTCAACTGCTTTCAGCGTTTGAGAGACGACTAAGATCCATCATTTTGCAGATCAGATGCAGAGCTATAATTATTGTTGTAGATAGAAAAAACAAGCTTCCCCATTTTCTCTAGTCTTCCTTTTGCATATCCAAAATCTCTTCTCTGTTCCTATTGATTCCAAAAAGCCATTTCTTCCACATTACTATTGTTTGAGATGCTTCAAACAGCCACTATTTTATAGTGGAATCGAAATGTGGAGAGCAATCTTACTTCCAGATTTGTTCCACCCACTTAATAAAACATGGATGCTATAGTTTCTAGGTTAATGGATGCTGCAGAACAAGCAGATGAAGGTGGCAGATTTCCTGATGATTGCTATTCTTCTACATCATGACTTGCTTTAAGAGTCATCGATCTTGACTGAAAACTTTTGTCAGTGTTGGCTTAACTCATGCTTGGCTCGTTTGCTCATTTGCAACCTCCAAATCTGATGCCATATTAAGGATTCGAAAGGAAGTCGAGTCTGAGTCAAACTCTTGTGTTTTTTTTTTCTCATGTAAAAAGCCAGTTTGCTGTTCTTGTCAATCTTCAATGTTGTCTCAAGTACGATGATCTTGGAATGCCATCAAATAGCTACCCACAAATCAATCTGGATTATTAGAATGTACTAAAAACTCAATCTGTATGTGCTGAACAGCACTAGAAGATCATCATACACAACAGCACTAGAAGATCAATTTGCCTGACCGATCAACATTCTACTTAAATATAGACTTAAAAAGAAACAAGACTACAGAACTAGTAAAGTCAACGCGTTGAATCATTTCCACTTGTTGAACTTGCCGCTACCAAATTTCCCACGCCTTAGCCATGGTGGTGCGTCCCATGCGACAACAACTCGTGAGGTCCCATGGCCACCGCAGCTGTTGCTCCCCTAGCAACGCCCCCACGCAGGAACCGTGCCTTGGATACACGATAAGCACGCATTATGATGCAACTAGTTTCCAGTGCTGGTGAATTACTACCATGATGCGGCGGCGCCGACGGCCCGGGGGCCAGTGGATATCCTGATGGCGGCTGCGCGTATCCGTAAGGGGGCTGTCCCTGAGGAGGATATCGCGCCGGAGCCGGAGCCGGAGCCGGAACCGGAACCGGGGGATATGCTTGAGGAGTATATCCATACAGTGGTGGTGGTGGTGGTGTTGGGGTGCATGTCCGGCAAGTCCATATGCTATGTTTGAAAGCAGTCCTTTGAAACTAGAATGCGATGCTTCGTGCTTATCTTTTACACCTCCCATGTTATCTTAACTGCAACGAATGAAGGCGAAAGCCTCATTATTAGTGCCTGATAAATCTAAAGAAACCCTCACAAGCTAAAAAATGAACGAATAGGGACGCACCAATGCGATCCGATGGCGCTCTCTTCCTTCCTCTCAGATGAGCGATGCAACCGAGTCAGTCGATCGATCTATGGCATTATACAGGAGGGAGACCGTCTCGCTCGAGAAGCAAGAGGCGCTGCCGATCACATCTTCCGCGAACGCGGCCTCAACGCCGTCCAATGACGCGGCGTGACTCAACCGGGGCCTACTTATCACCCTCCGGATCTACCTGGGTTGTCATTGGAGAAAACTTTTGGCTTTTACTCAATTACCCCGTAAAATGATATAAAAATAATAATCAAAAATATAATTTTTGCTGGGAAACCTTAGTGGGACCATCACATACGCCATAGAAAATAAAAACAAAATCGATTTTTTACGTAGATCAAAATCGTTGTGCAAAAGATTGGTACGTAGAAAGTCGTAAAATCGAAAAAATATATCATGTAAAAGATTATTTACCTAAGGAGATCGTATATCCCTATTTTTTTCTATTTGGATTGAGATGATGAAAGAGGTCAAGTGTCCTCTTCTCTAGCAGTATCTGCACAATGGATCACTATAGCAATACTCCTCTAATCACAGTCACAAATCTTACAACTCTTGCACAGAGAAATAAAGGAGAATATAAGAGGGTGGCCAAATGTGTAACATATCACATAAGAGCCACCCTTACCTTCTATTTATAGAGAGTCACCAAAAAACCCAGGGATCCTACCTCATTAGGTATTAAAACTTCATCTACTTACCAACTAATTTTGGATTATTGAATCTTTATCGAATAATCTCCTTTGGCCTCATACATGGAGCTCATCAATGTCGAGTCTCATATAATGAGAATAAAGGCTAATTTGAATAACTCACATAAAATCTTCTATTTATTGAAGCGTCCACCATATGTGTATGACCTTCTAGGTCTAATACCGAGCTGACCGTGAGTTCTCCCTATCAGCACTCCTTCTGACTTAATAATTCACTCGACTAATCAATTATAGACATGTCTGTCCTCAATTATCATGTATATATAGTCCCTCATCCATCTAATATCTCAAAGACCGTAATGTCGGGCATGGTGATGTCAGGCTACATACAAAATTTGTCTAAGTCTTGCTCTAATTGGATTCTCCCGGAGAACTCCTCTCTCAATCCAACTAACTTGATTAAAGATTTACCTTAGCAAGAGCATGCGAGATATTCCTCTCATGATACATGGAGTTGATGATCCCCTATTAACACTCAATAGCATTCGTAAGATTGGTTATCAATCCTGATATCCGATTGCACTAAATATGAAACTTTCTAAATCTGTAAGTCTAACATCAAAGAAATGAGTACTCAAATAATGCATCATTGGTGTCTCAAGTTCAAGGATCAAATATACAATTGAAACTACATAATCAATGTTTAACGTCATGTATCATTAATCATATAATATTTTCATAAGTAGATCAATCAGTGAACTCATTCTCCAATGAGCACCTATATTGTATCCTTAGTGTCTCCACACAAGTGGTTAAGAGACCAACCGCCTCTATCATATAGATAAGTATACAGTACATCGATCTATCCAGTTATCTCGATATCTCTCTCAAGCAACCTATGACTGAGATTATTTAATATATATATTTAAAGGTGAATCGGTCACATTATCATGATCTCATCATGATTTGATTCCCGTTGTACAGAACCAAAGATATCACAATATATATATATATTTATTAAAAAAATAATATAATGTGAGAATATGTCAATAATAATAATGCAAAGAGACTATGTAGCATGTCACACGTGTCATCACTCAGGTGATTGTCTTGTAGGGCACTTGTAATTAACAATTACAATGTCTCAATTAGTGGATGATGACACTGCTAGGAACCACAGGTGGTTATAATCGGTCTAGAGACTTCTACAGCTGAGGAAGAGAACGACACATATGTTGATGCTCTATATTTACGTTACCACCGCTCGATAATTATGTCGATGTTAATACATATATATAGTAGTGTAAGGGTCGCTCGACATTTGTATCAGCATTGATACATATGTAGATACAAAGTACCACTCAACATCTATATCGACATTAATGTAGATGTAGAGCAATGATGTTCTACACCTACATCGACATCGAGGATGACACGAGACAACGATGCTCATTCTTCTTCCTCCCCTTTCCCGATCCCTCATCCTTCTTCCCCCTTTCCCTGAGCATGCATAAGAGGGGAAGAAGGATGAGTGATACTTGACATCCCCACATCACTCATCCTTTTTCCTCTTTTTGCATGCTTTGCGGTGCCTGCAAAGGGGACGAAGGATGAGGGATGAAGGAAGCGGGGAAGAAGGATGAGCATTGTCCTTCCTCACATCATTGTTGACATCGACACAAATGGAGAGCGGTGTCATCCTTTCTCATATCGTCGTCGTCATCATCAATGCAAATGAAAATATAGAGCGTCACTCAAAATCTATATCGATGTTGATGCAAATGTAGAGCGTCGATATCCACGTCGTCCTCTTCCTTAAAAAGTCACAAAAGTCCCTAGTATTCTCGTCGACCACTATTGTCGTTGTCACTAACCACAATCACTCACAGCCCCTAATGGCACCGTCGTTCATCGCTACCGAGAACGTAACTGAGATGTAGAAATTATTTTTTGCTTATCATCTTTATGTCATTTTTGTACATGGTGTATCTTTTATCGATAAAACTAACAAAATTAAGGTAAATTAACTTAAATATTTTACTTTTATAACCAGAGAGATTTCAATATAAATTTTTTAAATATAAGATACCAGACAAAGGGCAATACGTAATTGGTATATATCATCTCACCTGACCTGCTAAGTCAGCCCACTTGTAGGGGCTAAGTCAGCCCACTTATTTCGTCAATCAGAAGTCAAATAAGTAAGATGATTAGCTAGTATTCCGATCTCAAGTCCCACTACTAGTAAGTTCGTTGGACTTAAAGTGATGATTACAACAAAATAAATGAGTAGATATACCATAATTAGTAGGAGATTTATAATTACTAGGGATCTAATATATAGTGATATTATAAATATTATCAGCATTTTACACAAAATTAGCGAGTTTTTAGTTAGTAAGAAGTACATTTATAGAAGATGTTTTCTTTACTTGATTAGTAGACATTTTATATTAAACCATGAATTTATGAATAATAAGTTCACATTTTACAAAGTATTATGCATGAGAATGGGAAAATGATTAAAGCAACGGCGCGATTCAATTGAACAAACAAGGGAACAAGTGTCTTATCAGCTGATTAAAAGGTCCGATGGTCAAATTTCATCTATCTTATTTACCCTCAAAAAATAATTTATACGTGATTGGTGAATATTTTATGCATACATAGATGTATTGGGCATAATTAGCTAAAATGTTTAATCATTTCTCCCTTAATTATCATAAATAATATATTACTATTTAAATTATTAACTTTTTTTTTGTTTGTGTAGTATGCTTGAGGAAATTATTCGAATTAATTTCTAAATTTTGTTAATCAATTAAATTATTAATTAATTTTTTTCTAATGAGTAATATAATTTTTAGAAAGTAAATTATTTAAATTTTATTCTTGGTTGCAAACTATAAGAAATGAATATTATAATTTTATATTTTTGTGTGAAAACAAAACCAAAATTAAAATTAAATTATTACTTATTTTTGGGGATTATTATCTTATATAGAAGGAGCTCTCTTCTCACATTCTTCAATAAACTTGAGAAAGGGTTGAATAAAGGATTTTTGACAAAAGATATAATCCTTTATTTGTTATCATCTTTTATTCATATTTTAAGATATTTGATATTAAAATTATTATAATTTATATGATGCATAATAATATTTTAATTTCGAATTTTATGACTAATAAATAATTATCATTGAATTGTGATGTTAAAATAATGAATTAATTTAATAACGGTTTTAATTTATTTAATTATGTAAATTTATGTTTTAAAAAATTATATGTAAATTTTTATGTTTTAATCAGTTTTAAATTTAGAATCATAAATTTAAAATAGTTAATTTATGAAAAATGATATGAGATTAATTAATATTTTATATTATTTATAGTACTAATGAAAATATAAAAATATATAATTTAATAAGAGGGGTCAAATTGAAGAGTCATCTGAGTTAAATTGATTAGCCAAACATGGTTAGGTATGACTTAACCTATGTGACGAAATACGATACAACCCATGTGGTCATGCGTGACCCAACTCATATGGCCATGAATTAATTACCCACTCCATGTGATTAGGTATAACTCAACCTATAGTTAGGTATAGTCAATTCATGTTGTTAAACATGACTAAGCTCATAAGATTAGGTATAACTCAGCCCATGTGATCATGCAAAACTCAACCCATAAAGCCAATTATGGTGCAACAATTATGGCCAAACATGACTTAGCTCATGTGGTCAAACACAACCTAGCCCATATAATCCAGTATGACCAAACCCACAAGTAGCCGTGACTCAGTTCAGTGATAAAACTTAGCCTAACTCATGAGTGAGGCTCAACCCATCCCATGAAACTAGACTTGCTCATCTATACAACTAGCATTAGACACATTATCACTCTACTATTAAACCCATTGTATCTCAACCCAATTTATTACCTAGGACATGTATATGCGATCCACGTAACTTGTTCAAAGCTCAAGCAGGTCATTTTAATAGACTAGCACTATACGAAATAGTCCAATTTTCTCTTCTTTTATTGGTAGGAGCTTTTTAGTTGATTATATTAGACATGTTTGATCAGTTCAAGCTGGTTTATGATGATTTTAGACCAACTTGATCCATTTAAGCTTATTTGACTTAATTAAAATTAATCAAATATAAATTAAACTAGTGTAGGATGATTCTATATCGATTATATAATAATTTGATGTTGGTTCCATTATGTTATTGAATTAAATATGATTTAAGTTAATTGAACTACTCAAATTAAAATTCTAATAGATTAAAAACTATTGAGAGATTAATATGTTATGTGTATGATTTGATAAGTTTAAAAGTTTTATATTAAAATGTTATTTTAAAACTATTTTTTAAAATTAAATTTAAGATATTGATGTGATTGTTATGATTATATTTAGTGATCCACATTGTAAGTGTAATATGTAAAAGGAGCTATGAGTTCATCATAATGCGGTGTCATCGATAAACATAGTTTAGTAGATCATATATCAAATATGATATCTCATAGTATTTTATCATATTATTTCTTGGATACATGCATCAATGAATGAATGAATATAAATGAATGATAATGGTTGACTATGTATTCCTACCAAGGGCAGATAGGACGATTGCATTTGAAAATTAGTAGATTGTTAGACGTGATGGTTAGACAATTCCTTCATCTAATATTAGAGTGAAGGTGTCCCACTTGAATGGATGAGAAATACTATTTCATCCATTGTTGGAGCGCAATATGGATTCTCTCAATTCGTTATTGGGAGGAATTCACCCTGTAGAGTATGTCTCTCCATTTATATGTAAGATAGTGTATTATTGTATGTGATGTATATTTTTATTATCTTATTGTTATGTATGTTATCAAGATATATTGCAGGTGAGATTGATGCATGATTTTATTTATCGTATAAGAATTATTATTATTATATATATATAAATTTTATAATAAATTAACATGTTATCATTTTGTATTAAGTTATTAACACTTCGTATATATTTATGAATATTAGCACTTCTTATGTTTTATTAACTAGTTTGTGTGATTGTTGATGTATTTTATCTTATATTTATTTTCAAACTATTATATTACTTTATAATATACCTAATGTTTAGGTGGAGGAGACTCTTTGTCACTTATAACCCTATTAAGAAGATATATTTTTTAATTAAAAATATTTAGGAGTGTAAACATAAAGATATAAATTATTTTCTATAAATTTTGAATAGTAAAATGATTATTTATTTTTTATAAATATGGGATGTGATAATTTAAATTTAAAACTTATTAAATCATAAAAATCACATATAATTTCTTAAAATATAAATAGTAATTAAAAAAATGAAATTAACTAATCATTCTAACATCTAATTCAATTATTATTATTTATTATTAATAAAATTTTAAAAGTAGAATATTATTATGCATCATACAAATTATAATATATTTTAATATTAAAAATTATAAAATATGAAAAAGTTGATAACCAAAAAAAAGAAGAAGAAAATTCTACCTCTTCTCAGTGATTCTCTCTCTCAGATAATCCTTTCTTCAAACCTTTCAATATGCACAGTAAAAAATAAGGGAGAAACTTGAGCTTTGCTAAGTAATAATTTATTTTTTATTTTATCTTACTTTAAGTAGTAAAATTATAATATTTACCTTTTATGATTCACACATGAAAATAAAATTTGAATTATTTACTTTCTATAAATTTATTACTTATTAGAAAATAAATAAATTAATAATTTAATTGATTGATAATTTTTTTAATATATATTAATTTTAATTATTTCTCTTAATCATGTTATATAAATAAGAAAGTTAATAATTTAAATAAAAGAGTATATTATTTATGATAATTAATTTATATTAAAAGAGAAAAATATCGATGATTACATTTATATGTATACATAGGGGTAGCAAGAAGTTGGTGAATATATATTATATGTGTTGCTTGATTTTGTATCATGGACGGGAGTCAACATAGCACAACTCAACTCACGTGCATAAGATCTTGACTCGATCATGTTAAGAGCGACGTCGACCGATGTGGCCTTGGTCGAGAGATCTGCTGATGGAGTGCTTGGCCCCCTTAGTCGATTCCTGCAATGAAGCTTCGATCAAGGTGGTGTGTGCTCGATGTGGTCCCTTCGATGACTAAATCAGCTCTTTGGTGTAAAAATATGGGACCGAGATAGAGTGGGTTGAAGGTCAATAAGAAGTCCCCCCATTGTTGGCTATAATGAGAGTATTTATGCTTGAATGATGGAGGGAGGTCATACCAAAATTATTAAGGAGAGAGACACCTTCAGTCGATTTGCAAATACAGTTCTACATCGACCATTGTCGTAGTCGAACCTTGCAGTTGTAGGGTTGAGTAACAACATTCTGATAGCGAGGGTTCGCAGATGCGCCTCGACCCTTCATTCTTCAATGAGGTCGAGGTTCTCCCGCAAGCCTTATTCTAAAATGTTTTCTTCGAAGTTCTTGACCTGAAGGGTTGGGAAGACCACTTTGGGTGGTAGGACGGCCTCGGTGCCGATGGCTAGGCTGAAGGAAGATTCTCCTATCGATGTCTTTGGGATCATTTGAGACACCCATAATATGCTCGGGAGCTCGTTTGCCCAAGTGCTTTGTGTTCCTATGACCCGCCTTTTCAATCTTTTAAGGATTGCTCGGTTGGTGACCTCAGCGAGGCCGTTGACCTAGGGGTGTGCCACCGAGCTAAACGTTAACTGTATCTAATAGCTCTAGCAAAAAGACTTGAGCCTCGAGTTACTAAATTATGTTATATTATCGGTAACTATAATCCTCGGGATGTCGAACTTTATAATGATGTTTCCAAACAAACCCTTTGACTTGGTTCTCGGTGATTGATGTCAAGGGCTGAGCCTTGACCCACTTTCTGAAGTAATTAACTCCAACAATTTGGAATCTTTGTTTCTCGAGGCTGGTAGGTCGAGGAGGTATATTCCTCACTGTGCGAAAGGCCACACGCAATCGGTCGGGGTGAGGGATAGTGTCAGCTGATGTTAGATCCTGGCGTGCTTCTGGCATTGTCCGCACTTCTAGACCTAGGCGACGGTATCTCAATGCATAGTTGGCCAGTAATATCTTTGTTAAAGAATTTTAAAGGCTAAGGTCCAGGCCCCGATTGATGCTAGGCAACATAGCAATGGTTGACTGAAAGCTCTTCAGTAGAGCCACTCATTAATCTCATAATACTAAGTCTCGGTCCTTCTGACTCGATGAGTGATCGCTCGGTCGATCAGGAGCATTGTATCGTTTTTATAGCGGACTATCTCATCTATCCAATTATATCTGATTTCGATCATGGCCACCTCAGTCGTGGCGATGGTTGGCTTGTGGAGCCTGGCAACCCCTAGTGGGCATCCTCTGGGTGCTTGCAGTAAGGTGAGCTTGGCAAATGCATATGCTTACAAGTTTTTGATTTGAGGTATTCTCGATATGGCAAAGTATTTAAAGGTGATACACCTTGGCCATATACTTAATCATTATAGGTCCTCAGGCTTTGTAGTCTATGTTGACTTGGCCAACAGCTAATTAAGAATCTGTGAAGACCTCAATATGCTCGACCTGTAGCTCCATCACTAAGCGCAACCCAAACAGGAGCACCTCATATTCTGTCTCATTGTTGGTGGCTCTAAAATTTGAGTCGGAGAGCATGCTCGTATGTGTAGTTTGAGGGACCCCTTAGGTCGAGTTCGACTCCTCTCTCGATATTTGCTGATCAGTCAACATGAAGCGTCCAAGTCGGCCTTTGCTAGGGCGAGAGCTCGAGGATGGTTAGCTCCCAAATAAAGTCAGTAATTGCTTGGAATTTGATTACAGTTCTTGGGGTGTATTGTAGGTTGAATTACCTGAGCTTGACCAACCACTTGAGTATCCGACCTACCACGTCAAACTTAGAAAGAACTTGATGTAGGGGCTGGTCAGTTATTACTTTGATTATATGTGCCTAAAAGTATGGCCATAGCTTTATTACCATGAGGATTAGGGCGAATGTTAGCCTTTTGATTAGGGGTACTGCTCCTCGGGGCCACTCAGAATATGGTTAGAGTAGTACACAGGTTGTTGCTTTTCCCTATTGGACTTGACTAGGATTGAGCTAACAGAGTGTTTGGACGGGCAAGATATAGCTCAAGAGGTTCTCCTGGGGTGACTGAGGTGAGCTATGGTAGTCGGGCGATATGGGCCTTAAGTTTCTAAAAATCTTCCTTGCATTTAGGGGTCCAACTGAAAAGCTTTCTCGTGGTGCCTCTCGCCCAAAGGGTCAACTATTCTTCTCAATGCCAATCATGGATGCCCACTCCTCTAAGCGACTCGTTTCCCTACATCTCAATATTCGTTTCTTCTAAACAATCATGCGTGCTGGCTGTCTTTCACGCAACCCAGCTATGTCCCCCACGTTTGCATGTGCTTGTCCCATTCTGATATCATCTATCATGAACTTAGTTGTAAATTTTATAAATATAGATTCCAAAATCTAAGAAAAAAATCAAGAGCTACCCATGCAACCTAATTTGTCTTATGCAAATTTCAAGGTATCAAATCAAGCAAATCATTTCTCATGTAGATTTTGATAATAATTATCATGAATTCTAAAAGAAAATATAATAATAGATTAAGCTCAAATTGTAAATATAATATTTTACATTTAGAAAGTTCTAATTTTCTTCTAAGCACTTGTTCCTCGTATAAAGTTATTATATCCAATTTTATTCTAATAATATTAGTAGTTTTATTTTTCTTTTTTGGTCATTGTTATTAGATATAAGGTTTTTATATCCAACTTTCTTCTAATCATATTAATAATTTTATTTTTTCTTTTAGTCGTTGTCACGAAATTTTATCTTTTTATTTTTCTTTTTATCCATGCTCAAATTTACACCAAAAAGTCTAAGAAGATCATGCCATTAAAGATAAAATCAAAATTTTGAATATCAAAAGATATAATTTTGTTTAATAAGTTTTTTTTGTAAATAATAAAAATGAGTCTTAGGGGATAATCTCAATCCAAGATAAATCTTTTTAATAAAAAAGAAGAATGATCTTGATAAAAAAATAATTATAATTATTAAGATCATAAATATCCTTTTTATTAAAAAGAGAAAATCATAGAGATCAATAACATGATTCTCATAATGTAAAAGTCAAGTTAAGAAATCAATAGAATATTCATAGTAATACAAATCTATTTCAATTTTTAATTTATCATAAATTTAAGAAATACTAATTTTGGTGATAAGTTATGTCATTCATGAGTTTTAAAATAAATCATGTTAAGAAAAATATTAACATCAAAAGATATTTATGAATATTAAAGACATGATTTAATTTAATAAATCTCCTCTTAGATAATAACAATTTTAGGAGATCAATTTTATAAGCAAAATCTTAATACATGAAAATTGTTAAGTTATAAGCATGATTTTAGAAAATAAGATATGAAAATATTGGATCTCAATTTATATATATGATTTCAAATCATCAAGATTATTATTTAGATTCATGTTATTGTTTTAAAAATATAAACTTATGATTCATTTATAAACTTCTCCAAACGAACTTGATTTATGTAAAGATTTCAAGTTGTAATTTTTTAATTTGTCAAGATTATAATAAAATCATCAAAAATATCAATAACATTAGCTAGATTCATAAATCTCTTTTTGAAATAAAATTCTTTAAAAACTTATCCAAAATCATCGACAAAAATTGATTTTCGAAAAAATTCAATGAATGCATCATTGTTTTTCAATAGCTAAAGTTCTCTAATCCATTTTTGTAGTTTAAGAGATTCAATAATAATAATATTATTTTATCTCTTATTGAAAATTAATAGAATAAAAATTCTTTCAAGAATAATTGTCCTTCATTTAAAATTTATTTCAAGAATACAATCTCATCTTAAAATCAAAAACAAAATTTTATCAAGATCATTGCAATTAAATATTTTAAAATAAAAACTTTAATTTATTTTAATTTTAATAATTTTTAGACTTAGTATAATGAGTTATCATGCTCATTTTATTCTCATTAAATATATTTTATAAAAATACTAGACAATGAACCATGATTTTTCTCTCTCTTTATTATATTATTATATGCTAAAATTTTATCATTCAATACAATCATTCAATCATAGCATTTCAATCAATATAATATTTAAATTAATCATTCTATAGAGTTTGTCAATATTATAACCATTTAACAATATTATTTACATTTAAACCAACATCCAAGCTAATGATTTTGAACCTATTATTCAATCATCATCAAAATCTTATTCATGTAAATTTTAACATATTTTTTAATAAATAAGGTTCTTTGGTTCTAGTTCATTTTTATACTTGTATGCTCTAGCTATGTATCATCAATATTAATTATACAATGATAAACCATCAAAAGATTTATTATCAATAATTTTAATTTTAATAATTTTCTTATTATTACTTAAGCTAGTGAGCTTTGAAAGAATATTAGATCTTAAGTAATATGTCTTAAGCATATACTTTCAAAACATAACTTAGTGCTCCTATCCTTATTGGGAGGCAACTTTATTATGGGAGGTTTTGATTTAGGTACCAATTTGAGTTTGGGTCTTTCATGATGTATTCTTCTCTTTTTTTTTAATGGCTTAAGGTTGTTTATGGTTCCTTTAGGAACTCAAATTAATTTATGTGGATTATAATTTTTAAATAGATATTTGTAGGCTTTATGTCCTAATCTACCACAAAAAATATATTTATTTTTCAATGACAAATTTAATGTAGGTCCTTTCACAAACATGGATAGCTTTTGTTGAATTTTAACAACAAAGCCTATATCATTTATTCTATTAATATGAGCCTTATTGGTAAGGATCATATTCAATGATTTATTTCTAATTTTAAAATTTTCTAACATTATCTTAAGCATAATATTTTATTCTTTAATGTTGTCTAGCATTTTATATTTAGAACTATGATTATGTGAAGCTAATAACTCATATATTTCATCATCTTTACTAACTAATAAATTATGTTCATGTTTAAGCAAATTAAAGGATTTACTAAGTTTTTTAAATTCATCAAACAAATCATGAAGCATATTTAATAATTTAAAAAAAGAATTATTTAATGAATTACTAACCTCATTGTCGATGGCCATAAGAGCAAGGTTCTCCACTTTTTGGTTGAACATTTGATTTTTGGAGCTTTTCGACTTCTTACGTTTATAGCAAGAGGTTTTGTCCATCTTTAGATTATTTTTAAGGTTCAAGTTCATTAATTTTTTCGATTCATTTGTTAAAAGTTCATGTCTAAGGTACTCATCACTCGAGATTTTACTTGAGGAGTTATATATCATTCTTAGTTCATAATCCTTCCTGTACTTTAGAAGATATTCTATAAGCTCATTTTTATAGATTATTTTATTTAATAATTTACTTGATTTAGTTGTGCTTTCATGTATCATTTCTAATACATGCCATATATTAGAAGTCGAATCATAATGAGAAACCCGATCAAATTCATTTTTATCTAAGACACAAAACAAGACATTCATAGCATTGACATTTAAAGAGAAAGTCTTATTCTCCAAATCATTCCAATCATTTATTAGAAGAGAAGACTTTTCGAATCTGTTTTTAATAATAATCCATAAATCAAGGTCTAAAGAAAGTAAGAAAACTTTGATCCAAGTTTTCTAATAAGTGTAGTCCATCCCATTGAATATGGGAGGACGAACTATAGTAAAACTCTCTTGAAAGCCAAAAAAATTCATTCTCTTGAGTGTTAAATCAAATGAGAAAAACATAGCTTTGATACTAATTATTAGGATTAATTGGCACTAAGAAGGGGGGGGGGGTTTAATTAGTCCAGGTGTAAGTTTTTCATTTTAAACAAAATCTTTTGCCTAAAGCAAGATAATAAATCCAAAGTTTTTTGTTAAAGTAAAACAAGTGAGAAAATTGCTAATTTAATAAGCAAACTTGAAATATTAGCAACATTGAAGGGAATTGTTTGATGTGAAAACTTTACTTTCAAAGAGTGAATACAAAATTCGTAACTAATGAAAGCAAGGAAAGAACTCACATGTTTTATAGTGGTTCGACACCAACGGTCTACATCCACTCCTGATTCCTTCTTCTTGAGGCACATCAGTGTCCACTACCAATCTTTTTTAGGTGAAGACTAAACTCTTACACTTGAGCTTATAAGGGAGATAATATTTATAACTCTTTGATCATTCCCTTACTAATTTTCTTTTTCTTATAATCCACACAAGTTTTTCACAGAATTTTACTCTCAAATTATTGTATAGAATGTAAAAAAACTTGAGATATCTATAGATCCCAAGTGGCTTCGGATTTTTGGAGCCAAAAATAAAACTCATTTGGAAAATCCAAGTACGGATGGTTTACCCATCGACCTGGGTGGCTCAACTACTTGAATACTAGGGTACGGATGATTTACACACCATCAGCCGCCCGGAAACCTGGGTGGCGATGGTTTACCCACCGCTTACCGACGGGTTACCCATCAGAAACTCTGAAAAAGTGGTTCCCTTCACTTTTTAAAATTTTGCTTGAACCTGATGTTGACCAACTCTTTGGTTAACCAAGCTCAACCTGAGCTTAATTAAACCCCATAGTGGACCCGGTTGCATCTTTGAGTTAATTTGGATTCCATCTAAATCACACTCATTTAAGACTCAATCTTAACCTATGATTTAAAATTATAATCAAAACATGACCACCAAGCTTAATGACCTTACCCCTATAAATCGACAACCTCTAGCTTCTCCAGCGACGAGTCTCACGGTCTTCCTCCGATGATCTCTTAGTGTGTTCTTAGTGATCTTCCTGATACTTTCGGTAAAGTCCTAGCAAACACCCGACGAGCTCCCATCGCATAATCCAATCCTTGGCTCGATGCCTAAGCTTGATTACATCACATCACCTTCGCCTACCAATTCTCGAGTCACACCCGGACGAAGCATCGCTCTAGGAAGTCCATCTCTTAGTAGCTCTCAAAGTCCTAAGATTTTGCTAAAATTGGTGCATCATTATCTGGATCTTGGGCCTCTATCCCCCACCAGTATAATATCTACTGCACACCACTTTCTTCATGACAATTTGAATGACAACACTATGGTATATTCTTCAAGAGTATCAGCATATGTATTCTTTGTATGCTATGCATTATTTCTAGCTTGCTTATCTTTATAGTGCTTCTTGCATAAAGGGTTAGTCATTTCTCTAAATGTCAATCATGGATGTCCGCTCTTGTAAGCGACTCTTTTCTCTACATCTCTATGTCCGTTTTTCCCAAACGATTATGCATGCTAGCTACTCTCCACGCAGGGTCCCCCATGGTTGTATGACAAGTATTTCTACATGTGCTTGTCCCGCTCTAATACCATCTATCATGAACTTAGCTAGTTTTATCTAAGTCGTGCGTCAACTTTGCGTGTCCATCCATAAAGGTTAGCATCCCCAAAACCTCCTATAGTCCCTTAAGACATACAAAAGAGAGAATGAGTTAGAGAAAATATTTTGCATGACATCCATAAGCAATCATATCTGCAAACACTTTATAGCCAATACAAATTACAATCATGGACTTTATAAGCTCTGAACGGTTGCACACAAAGAATTAAGATTCATTATAGACCGAAGTCCCCACAAGTATCCACATGACACAACTCTTATTCATAAGCTAAAATTGGCCATGAAAGCTAACCAAACGAGGGCTGCCAAGCTTACTGTATGCCCGTTACTTACTATGTAAAGCATATATAAAAATCGAAAGACACGGACAAACATGACTATTACATTGAACATCTTACTTATATTTTTGTCTATGATAATGCGTCGGTAGGCTTCCTTTCCCGGAAAGATGAAAAGCGAGCTGCCCTTTGGTTTCGAGGCCTTGTTGGGCGGCAGAGGCTTCTTCCCCGATATTGTTTAACATCAAACGTTCTTATGACATCGGGCTCTCCTTCCAGTGCCAAAATATTGTTGGATTTTATATCATGAACGAGAGTTAACAAGACATGGTTCAGCCTCCGTGCGCTCCCTTCCTGTCGATTCCTGTAATTAGGCCTTGATCAACATGGTGTGTGCCCGATGTGGCCCCCTTCGATGGCTAAGTTAGCTCTTGGGTGTGAAAATAGGAGACTAAGGTAGAGTGGGTTGAGGGTCGGAAAGAAGTCCCCCACTTTTGGCTGCAGCGAGAGTATTTATACTTGAAGGATGGAGAGAGATCGTATCGAGATTATTAATGAGAGCGGTGCCTTCAATCGACCTACATGTATGGTTCTACGTCGATCGTTGCCTTCGTAAGTTCCTAGGACCTCGCTCAACGAGACTGTTAACTAATAGTATGGTCCCGTATTGGGTCGGCGATGCTGCGCCAGGCGCCATAGGGGATTACCGAGGTGGCTGCTGGCATGGCCCAATGATCTCGGGACGCCGACGTGGCCCTTAAGCTGATGTGACTGAGTTGACCAACATGATCCTTGAACTGATACGATCGGACTGATTGGATGAGCCTAATATTTACCTTATCTAAACGTCAATATTAGACATATGTCATTTTTAGCACAGATTTTACTAGTAGAATAAACTTTTGGTGGGAATCTTATTCATAATTAACAGACGTTTGACTAATGTTTACAATCACAAACAACGACCCGATTAAATCCAACACGATAACAGTGTTGTGCTGCTGCTGCGCCACAGCAGTCAGTGTACCGGCCCACACGTCGCTGTAACGTTTCCTTCCTGTGACAGACTCAGACAGCATCTCTCGGTTAGGACGCCACAGTTGATCCAAGGTGAATCCATCTTAACCGTCCATTCATCAAGGCATTTATTTCTATTTATATACACCGATCGCCGACACGATGGAGCGACCTCGCTTGCAAGCCTCAGGCGGCTGGCTAGGGTTTCCTCTTCTCTCTCCCCTAGATCTGTCAGGTGACTGATTCTTTCTTATCTTCCTAATTCAAGGTTTTAGCTTACCTTCATGTAAAGTTTTCTGGGAACCGACTTTCACCGTCGTTTGATTATTACATTCGATGTGTCGTCTTCTTACGGTGATGGGTTTAGGATTTGGAATCTTGTAAAAATTGGTTCTTGATTCTTTTGATCTAGAAGCATAGGGTCGAGGGACGGTCAGATCCATAAAAAAGATTTTTTTTCTTCTGTTATTTGCATATTAAGAATTTGGTGGATTATTTGAAGTTCATAAATTTGCTGCTACGGCGCTAAAAACCCTAACTTCCATCTCCTGATTTTTTTTCCTTTTCCTGAATTAGTGCGTGCTATTTTGATCTTCACATCATTGAATCTGTGTCTGCATCTGCAGACAGAAGGATGTACCTATGGCAAATAGTTAAACAAATATGGGTGTTGTGTGAGAGAATGTACCAGGCCGGATACGAACGACGTTAAAGTTAGGTTGTATATTATTTTGGAAATTCAATGATTTACTAGTAATGATAAACACAATGCAGTTTTTTGAACGTCGTATGTTGTTAGGTTTCTCTCACAGGTGGAGCAATATGGCATATAAAGTTTGACTCTTTCACTTAAGATGCTTTGTGATTTATTAAATTCATTCATATTATGAAGAAGTAACAAAAATAAAATTTCATATTTATATTGGTTCATTTCAAATTATGACCCGCTTAATAGTTGCTTGTTCTTTCTCTGCATGCAAGTTTATGCCCTTGCTCTTGATCATATGACATCTATAGATGTTCAAGTGAGAAGAGGATTAAGAAGGTTTTCTGTTGATATTTTTTTCCCTTCTTGAATTAAATCAAAGTGTGTGAAAAGCTTCTGATGCTTCAAAACTAAAAATAAAATGTTTTGTGTAGTTTCTGAGGTATAATTACTGGTCGATGTTGGAAATAAAATTTAGTAATGTATTCTCGTTTAGAGAGAGTAATTGAGCTTGTTGTACCAGTGGCATCCCTAAAAATAGTTGAATGTGATTTAGCACTCTTTAAGTTTTGTTAGTCAGCCAAACCCATCATTTTTACTTCTTGTTATTCTCACTGTCCATGGTAGTCTTTTTGTATTTGCAATGCATTTTTGTCAGAGAAGATAGAACAATGCCTTCTAGTTTTTAGTTTGAGCTTTAAAATGAGACCACTTATAAGTTGAATCTACTTCCTCAAACTTTTTTGTGCATCGTTAGACTCTCGTTCATCTATCTACAGTTTTAAATAAGCCAATTAAAACGAATAATGTGTTGACATTAACAGTTAGCTTAACTCTTCATTTTTATAGTTAGTGCCTATAAAATACCAGCTTGTGGAAATGGTTGCATAACTTTTATGGTATTTGTTGAAGACTTGCAGCACCTAAAATGCCTCGCTATGATGATCGTTATGGTGGCACACGTCTATATGTTGGCCACCTGTCATCACGTACTCGTTCGCGTGATCTTGAAGACCTCTTCAGCAGATATGGCAGGTATTAAAGCTGCTGGTGCATACTAATGCTGCATTGTTTTCATCAGGATCTGATTCTAGTAATAACTTATGTCATTTTGTAGGATGAAGCTTTTTTTCTCCATTTATACATTATAAATAATAATATTTACTCACAAATTGATTAGTTTCACATATAAGGTAGGGCAGTTTTGCTGGCTTTATATTCACATAATTCTTTGGGTTCTTTATGGTCATCTTTTTATGTACCATACATCTATGCGTCTGGCATCACTTCCAAAATGTAATTTATTTTCAGGATTTTACTGTATATAGTAAGCTGACCATCTGGCTTTTTGTGATGGTAGCTATATTGTTTTCTTTTTCTTTTACATTTGGTTTCCGCAAGATGTCTCCTAGTTGAGATATCTTGCTGAGGTGATTGGAGATGTCATTGTTTCCCGAGCCAGTATGTTGTGCTTGGATGTTTGCCATTTATCTTTATATGTTATATTGCGAGAAGGTTAAAGCAAAGCGAGTGTGTTTTAACTTGAATGATGTTGTTGAAGGTTGTTGGGTTTTTGCCCAGCCGGGAGGTCTCTGGTGAGAGGGTGCCCTCGGTGGAATTGGTGGCTAGTCTTGCAAACTTAAATGAGAGTTTGGCGATTCTTTTGTAGTCTTATTGCGTGTCACAAAGTGGTGTTTTGTTCTTCTGAGGTGCGAATTATCATATGGTGTGCTACTTAACTTCTGATGGCCTTATTCTTTCTGGCAACCATTTCCGCAGAGTACGAGATGTGGATATGAAGCATGACTATGCTTTCATTGTATGTCAACTTCTACTATTTATTCAATCTCTACAGTTTCCTTTCTTTCTTATTATTGGCTTTTGTGATGCCAATAAACATTACCATTCACATGTTTTGTTAATACCTTTCTGATTTAATTTTTCTGTTTTCTATATGTTGGGTTTGTCTAAACATTTTCAGGAATTTAGCGATCCTCGGGATGCAGATGATGCTAGATACAGCTTAAATGGGAGAGAATTTGATGGGAGTCGTATTATTGTGGAATTTGCGAAGGGGGTATGTAGTTTAACTATGAAATCAATATATTAATATACCACTTTTTGTTTCCTCCTGATGAAAGTTGGTATTCCCTCAGATTCCACGTGGTTCTGGAGGATCACGTGAGTATCTTGGAAGAGGCCCTCCACCTGGTTCTGGCAGGTGCTTCAACTGCGGCATAGATGGCCATTGGGCTCGAGACTGCAAGGCAGGTGACTGGAAGAACAAGTGTTACCGCTGTGGAGAAAGAGGCCATATAGAAAGAAACTGCCATAACAGTCCAAAAACTCTCAAGTATGATTTGTTTTGGCCTTTCCTATTGGTAATTAGTTTTTTGGCAATGGTTTTTCTGGCACTGGGTATAGCTCATTTGGAGATTGTCTTGGTTCCCTATGCAGACGTGGGAGAAGCTATTCACGATCTCCATCCCCTCGCCGTGGTAGGAGCCGAAGCTATAGTAGAAGCCGCAGTTATAGGTAAAGCCAAAATATTCAGATCCTTTATGGTTCCTTTTGCAAGCTTGGCATTTAGTTTAAATTTTGGTCTGTTGCTTCTAAATGCTGCGTGTCTGTAATTGTTAGAGGGCTGCATTGTTATTTAATAGGGTGATGTGACTTTGTGGTTGTTCGATAATTATGATGGATATGCAGTTATAGTTTTGTGTTCGTTTAAAAGTACTGGTCTTTCTAACTTTTATGATTTCCACCATCAGCCGTTCTAGGTCTCCTGCTCCTAGAAGAGATGGGCGGAACACAGAACGTGAGGACACAAGGTCAAGAAGTCCTGGTTATGACAGGAGCCCAAGGTCAAGAAGTCCAAGGTCAAGGAGCCCAAGGTCAAGGAAGAGATCATCTTCACCTAAGGGGAGGAAGCAGAGCCTTTCACCTGACGATAGCAAGAGCCCACGAGCGAGCCGAAGCCCCTCACCTACGGAACGGAGGGAGGTTGAGCGCAATGGATCAAACTACAATGAGAGTCCTGTGAGGGAGAACAGCAGGAGCCCAACGAGTCAGGATCGCGAGAACTCTCCAGTGGGTGGAGGGTATCAGAGCCCTGAGACGAACCGGCAGGCCCCTAGTCCCAAGGATGATAGGGATGATGATAGACATGGTTCTCCCAGACCTAGCGAGTCACAGGACTGATCTGGATTCGGTAGTTAAACAGCACTCTGTTAGTAGTAAATTCCATAAACAAGATATGTCTTCAAGGACAATTGTCGGTGTCGGAACTTCTAATTGTTTGTGTGATTGTCTTAACTAATTTGCTATAATTTTTATATTTTTGTATTCATGTGATGTGTGGATGCTCAGTTTGACTGATGCAGAGAAGTTGCATGTTAAACTAGATGGTGCTGAAAGAGCAGGTGAATCTGGGTGATAAATTTGAGTTGCGAGGAAAAAGTGTTCCAGGAACCTTGAAAAGGTTATCCAGGGATGTGTTTTAACTTTGCCAATTCATTCCTACTCTTATTTTTTGGGCAAGTTTTCTGTGTCCTTTCGAAGCTTGATCAAAATTTAGAGCATGTCTTGGTTACATTAGTTTGAATTGATGGATCCGTGGCGTTCTTTAGATGTTTTCACCTGTCAACCATAACAAGGTTAATCTCTCTATGCAGTTTTCTGTGAAATGTGCTCGAATCCATATTTATCCACATTATGGTATTGTCAAAAGAACAAGAAACAAACAAGAACACACTTACCACGGAAGGATAAATTGCAAGGCAGTGTTTCACCTGACGCACACACACTGAAGACTCCAGCTCAACCAATGCTGAGAACTATACTGTCTCCAGGTAACTCACTTGCACCTTCATATATTACTGGACTCTTGGCACTCTTTTACGTGGTCTTTCTTTGTTCTGACATGGGTTGCACAAACCTAAAGCTTGGATCCTATGAATTATTTGCGACTACTACCTGGCCATCAGCACAGCCTTGTCACAGAGTTGAATGCACCTCATCTTAAATTATTTGCGACTACTTGTGTCTGAAATTTCGATGACCTCCCGGTGCCATAGGATCAAAGCTCTCGAATTATCATGTTTGTGATTGCTGATCTCCGAGAAGAGACTCTAGCACCTGCCTGTGGTTCAAACTTGAATTCTTATGATATGTCCATGACCAGCAAAATCTTGTGGCAGCTGACACCCCTGCCTTCAACAGATGATTTATGTGGCTATATATATATATCCACCACCAAAACCAGATCTTTTAACCAGAGGAACCTATCCTGCCATGAAGTCTGCAACAAGTTCTTCCAATAGTTCCTCCTTCAGCGTCCTCTCGATCTCCACACCAACCTCATCGATGTCATCTCCTAACTCTAGCCACTTAATGTCCAGAGCCTTGTCCTCTGCGTTACCCACACCAAGTTCCATACGTTTCTCCACCAACATTTGCCATGTCTTCTCAACAAGCCCTTCAGAACCCCACATGGGTGCAATCCTTCCTGTGGAATTAACCCATGGATGCCGGTCCATACAAGGAGCAAGGATCTCTGCGAGCGTTGAGTTTGTCAGATCAAACATCAGCTTTCTCTCTGAGTGTGACCATGCAACCAGTTTGCTGTACTTCCTTTCCAGCTTTTCAAATAACATTGGTTTCACTGGATGTTCCGGTGAGTAACATGCACTGTAAAGCTTCCCTTGCTTGGCACTGTGAACACCAGAAACAATTAGTATGTCAAGAAGGTAGGTGTAGTCCCTCTCCTCTTCATCCATGAACTCCTCTTCTAAGTAGCTATTCTGCTGAATGGATTGGCAATCCTCTCTATCATCCTCATTACTCAAAGTGATAACTTCTGATGCCTCGGCACATGGATCAACTGACTCTGAGGGTAAAGTTTTTGTATAGAGCTCTGCAAGTAAGAAAACCATTATGCACATCTGAAAGAGAATGCGCTAAGCTAAGAGAGCTGAAGATCCCATTACCATTTACACTTACCAAGAAGACCTCCATTCAGAATATTAGGACATCCCAAATCATCTTCTCTCGCTGGAAGCTCAACTACAGAAACAGGGCATGGTTGCAGAACCTCTTTTGTTCTTACAGGAGTGAGTAATTCGATATATAATTGGGAGCCGTCAGTTGGTGCTTCCTGAGGGAAAGATTAACCTTTTAGGAAGATGCATGATACAAATTCATCTTGAGATTCAAGATGCAACTGACTATTACTTGAATTTTAAAATAAAAGAAGGAAAGATGTATTCACCTACATACCAAGAAAAGGGTGATCGAGGGATATGTATTGACAAGGTGCCACACTAAATCTTGGAGAACATAAGGCTAGTTGTCAATCATGAAAGAAAAGCAGAAAAAAAGAAACAGTGATGAAAATAATCTGAAAAGCTTTAGAATTAACAATAACATGGACAAGCCTCCAGGTAAACAAGAAATTTTGAAAGAAAATTCCCCCATTTGTCCTAAATCCTGTATCTCCTGCGCTAAAAAAAGGGTCTATATTTTGGAAAGATAGTGAGTCTGGGAACATTTTTGGTGAGTCTCGACCATGCCACGTCATGCTGACAGTATCAGCATAAGGGGTCCACTCCATGTCAATGATTTGCTGACAAGTCTCTACATGAATGTTGGGTTGTGCTGCTCCACTCGGACCTGTGGCGCAGCTTCCTGTTGGTAATGTCTTCAAATTAGAGTTACTAGAAAGGGTCATACTCGCAGATATTAGAACCAAAATTTAAATATTTACAATTAATTCGACTGAGCTTTTGCCTAGTGGTTCCCCTCATCTTGATCAGGTTCTAGTTCTGGTGTCATAATGTAGGAGGTTGCGCCAGTGGGGTATCACTCGTTTGTTATTCTCTAGAAAAACCATACACAATTATTTTCTAACATGTTAAAAGGTAAAATAATTGTAACTTATAGTCCACAAAACCCCTTTAAGATTATGCTTGGAGACAACAATTTATTATTCAAGTATACTGCTCCCTTAAGAAAACACTCTCAAAAGAAAAATCTATAAAACTCAAGTGCTAGTAGCAAAGCAGGCTTCGATCTTGGTTAATGTCTAACCTGATACATCAATTGTCAGACAATGTCACAGCAAATGCTTTATGGCACTGTGTCAAAATTAAAGGTTCAGTCATATGATACAAGAAAACTTAATTTAAGTGATAAATTAAATACTACAAAATGCATTCTAAGAATTGCAAAGACTGCAGCACACCATAAAGAATGTAAGCATAAACTTAAAAAAATGAATAAGATGTAATACAAACTAAGGAAAGAAAAAGAAAGGGAAAATGAGAAGTGAGTTGTTACTTTTTGTCAGTTATATACTGCTAAACATACATGTATATTTTAAAAGTAAGCTCAATACACACCTTCAAGTTAGGACTGGAAAATTTAGGATTCATTAAGATCATATGAGTCATTGTTGGCTGAGCTAGCTCCTGATCTGTTATCGACATATGCACATCTGCAGAACGGGGGGGAACGGAAGGAAGTTCAAAATTCAGTTCAGCAGGTGTTTCAGAAAGTGCACCTTTCGGCATCTTTTCTTGATTCATGTGAATTTCTTTTGAAGGTAGGTTATTTTCCACCCCTCCGAAATTAGAGTAAAGCTTGAGATTGGCACTTTTAATGCTTTTGGGTGAAGAACTTTCTCTTGGAATGCATTTTTTTTGTCTCAGCCTCAACACATCATGAAATGTACCAAAGTGTTCAACACCAAATCTGTGCATGCTGCTAAAATTTTGACTCCCATAATTAGTTGATGAAGCTGGAAAAGCATTTGATTTTGGTAGATTTATAAAGAACCCATCTACCCAGCTATCCCTACTGCTGATACTTGAAGGAGAACCCCATGGTGCTCGCATGTCAAGTTTAGATAGTTTCTCATCTGAAACAGTATGAACCATTGGTGAAACTGGTGCTGGATTTTGAGTTTCCAAATCGGATAAAGCAAACATTTCAGCCAAAGTACTTGAGCCTTTACCACAATCTCCTGCCTCCTTAATGTGGTCACTCACCTTCCACTTTCTAGACAAGGTATTACTGGACTCTCTTCTAAATTCAGTTGAAGTTGCTGAGGAACCGTATGTGCTATTCCAGTCATTACATCTGTTGGAAGGTCTATGGGATGCCTCAGAATTGCACAGATTGTTCACGCCAGGCATAATACAAGAGCTCTCCTCCCTGGAGAATCTGTTAAGCCCCACAATTGGCACATGCTTATTACTGCTGCTTTTGGAGTCTTTCAGTTGTTCTGTAATCTCTCTAGAAATTTCTCTTAAACCTTTTGTCTTGCAGCCAAAAGCTTCCATATTAGGGGAAAAGTTAGACCATTCCCTTCCTCCATTGCCAGGCTCTTGAAACACTGTTTGAGTAGTCAGTCTTCTATCAGCAAACTGAACAACCTTAGGAGTTTCAAGAACACTTCTTCCCTTGCTATGGGCTTTATTAGTGCTTGGCTTCAAAAGAACAATATGATTGGGATGGACACATGGGTTACCGTTGCCTGCAGATTTTTGCGGAAGAGAATCCTTGTGTTCCTTAAGAGAGTGTCCAACCTTACCAGTTACTGGTTTTCTATAAGAGATCATAACATCATTCAGCAGATTAGAGAACCCATCTGTCTTCCTCTCTGATGGACAACATACTTCATCACTTTCAATCTTCGCACCACTTGAGGATTTGAAAATGGCAATCTTGCTTGTTAAATGAGAGGGTGCAAGCCACTTCAAATCATGAAAATATTTCTTAAATAAGAAATTGGGTTCCTGAAAGACTTTTAAAAAATGACGCTTTCTGCAATCTTGGTCTGCCAACCTATTATTAGATTCTACAAAAGTTGTTTGTGATTTGTCACTAGGAAATTGCTTCACACCCATGAAACTTTGGTCAACGGAGCTTACATCTGGATTGAACTGTCTATTCGCATCAAACTTGCATTGTTTTAAACTTGGGAATGCCTTGTTATCTGGTTGTTTATTTTCTCTCTCAACTTCTCGTGCTTCTGTGACATCAAAAACATCTTTGAATCCTTGGCGCTCAGTGGTGCTCATCCAGGGTGAATGCTCCTCTTTCCTCAGGTACTTGTCTTGCAAGCCAACAGCTGATATTTCCTGAAAACAATCATTTATTGCCTTCTTTTGTTTATTGACTTCCTCTGCAGAAGGCTGTTCATCAAGACCCATTAATTTTGCAATTATACTATGTGAGGACCATCTAATTTCTGCCTCTTTTGTTATTTCTTGATCCATATGTTTCTTCGATGGTTTCACACTGGTCTTGTCATATGGGCTTCGGCAAGACTAGAGCAAATCACAAATATCAGAATGTTTGAACAAAACAATGTACAGAAGTCAAGCAGGCATCCAAATGCATGATAAAAAGCCATTTTTTTTCCATAAAAAGTATTTTTTTTCTAAAATAATTTTTTGTTGTTAATGCAATTTTATCAGAGGTCTCCAGTACAAGTAATGAGAGACTCTACTAGCACACTATCTAGGAAATTCAAGATAACACGACATCAGTATTGCTGAACAAGCAATTATTTTACTTCTGGGAAATCTACTATGACATCCATTGTGGATATCTGACAGATAATACTAAAAGTAACAAATACCTCCATGCAAGTTAAATGCATGAAACAGAGTGCACATCGGCCTTCAAAACACATCAAAAGATAATGGTGCTCTTTGTATTTTGCATTTTCACTGCATACGGCTTATTCAAAGCAATAGTATACCAGTTAGGAAGAATGGTACTTACATAATCTTCTTCTTTCCGAAAGCTACTACTGCAAGTGGATTCAGAGTCTATTTCAAGTCCATTCCTTTGTTCCTTCAGATAATCACATCCTGAAAGAAACCTGAAATTTGTTAGACAACTACCAGCCAAATACGACTTTCGACAGAGACTAAATTAGCTTCAGAAGGTCATTCAAGATATAAAGCATATACTGGATTATGAACGATCTCGTAATCTGGCACATGATGTAAAATTTAGATGAAGGCAGAGAAAGGATCACTTTTGCTTGAGGCATTTAAGCAAAAGTATATGCTAGCCTAGACAGAGAAATCCAGTTGTTGCTTGAACTAAAGCAACGGAACTATAAACCTCAGCATCTTAAATGCAAGCCGAATTATATGGTCACACAAAGCTTTTGATGAGTAGATAAACAAAGTTAGCCATCAGTAACATGACAATAATGTTTTGCTGGGAGGAATATGGCTTCTTACCAGTGTCATCCAAGACCAATTCATATATCGATGACAAAAAAAAATCTCAATAATAACTAAGACCAATTCAGCTAATTAACAACAGAAATGAGTCGAACTGTGCTGTTATGCATAGATAATGTGACAATCATGGTGAAGACTGTGCCTAGAAAAACCTGTATGAATAGAATGGGAAAAAGAAATTAAGAAACACTGTATGATGGTGAAGATGATGCAGGAAAAACAAATTCCAGATGGATGATACAACAGAAAACGTCAGGCAACTGCAAAGAGAAGCATACGAAGTTGTTATCTATCACTACTATTTTCTGATGTAAGGGAAAGAAATCCTCAAAGATTTTTGTGAGCCGATGCAGACGAACTCTCCTGATCGAGAAAAAGTGAGAACTTTTTGACAAACGGAGACCTTCGTTTTTATTTATTAGCTAACAGAGCAAAGCACGGCCACAATTCTAAGAAGTCTGTGATTAGATCACGTCAATTCCTTCCCTTGCTGCTCGTCACTACTTAAATCCACATATACTCATGCATCCAAGAAGAAGAAGAAGAAGAAAAGGCGGTACTTCAAACACACCACAAAAGAACCAAAAGCCACCGGAATGTGGAGAGAGAGAGAGAGAGAGAGAGACGATCCAGGACGCACCGGAGACCCGCAACACACCACCACCGACCCGATAGGCTCGTTCTCTCCGCCGCCCCCGCCGGCGACTCCGGAAACCCTGCTGCGTCCCAAACCAATCCGCCTCCATTTCTCTTCCTCTTCTCTTACCCAGGAAAAAAGGAAGGATCTTTCACATCAAATCTTCCATAATTCTCTTCTCCGATACAATTGGGACACATTCATCGACGCCACGAAGCATTGTACACCAGGACACCAAATTGTGTGTGTGTGAGAGAGAGAGAGAGAGAGAGAGAGAGAGAGAGAGAGGGAGGCGTTTCGTAGGTGGGGACTGGAGGGCAGACCAGAGAGCGAAGCAGAGGAGAGCTGATGAGAGAGAGCAAACAAATGGCGGCGGTAAGCATACAGGATTCTCAGTGTACATAAGAGTAACGATGACGGCTATTGGCTAAAGCTGCATCAAATGTCTGCCCGTTTCGTAGCAATAACCGAGTAATGCCATTAATTTAATCTGCTCAATATACAAAATCCTATCCCAATAGTTACTTCCCGTCATCAATTCACAAACTTGTCGTTGTTTTGATGTCTTGTCTGTTTGTGTCAGTCCAAGTAACAATGGCCATGGCCCATGGCTGATGCGATCAAGCGTGCTCTTTGGACTGTTCATCCTTTCCCTTCCTCTCCCCGCTGGTCTGGTACTGCATCATGAAGAAAATAGAGAGTCGTACATCGACTGATGGAAGATGAGAATGGATGTCCAGGTAGAACTTTTGGAGTCATCTCTTTGGATCTGCTTATAAACCATGACTGCATCAACGGGTCAAAAACAGGTGCTTCTGTGAGAGGCTGCGAAAACTTTTGCCGTATCATTCATCTTCCTCGTAATAATTCTTGAGATGACTGAATCTGAATCATGCCAATAACGGGCAGGTTTGTGCAGGTGAATCAGTGGTGTTCGGCGTCTGCTCAAGTTGTGTTTTTTGAGAGGACCACCACAACTTGTTCATGGTTGGCAGAAGGCTACAAGCAGAGGGAAACAAAGTCTTCTCGCACATCGAACAGTGCCCCATTTGGGATGCTGCCCATCTTGTACTATTCTCTGCGTCTCTCATTTGGTTGGAAGTTCTCACGCCCGACCTCCTTTGAGCAAAAAGACTTGAGCATTCTTCCAAACAAGGAATAAACTAACATTTCATTGTGTAAAATATAATTCAGAGTCTCTGCAGGGTTTTCTTTCTTCTTCTTCTTCTTCTTCTTCTTATCAGGGATTGCAGCAGTTTAGGTAACAAAACATAAAACATTGCCCCATCACAGAAGGCATAGAGTTCCTCCCCAACTTCTTCAATTGTGCAGTAGCACCACTTGTCAGTGATGGTGTTAATTAATGTTGGACAGCTCACTGCTTCAGAAGCATTAAGTAAACATGTGTTCCCACATGCAACCACAAATGATTGGACCCAACATGCATTAGAAGAATATATATATATAGATAGATATATTTGATAGTTGTCATGATAAAAGAGTAGCAACAGAAGTGAGAATATTCTGATGGTTAGTATAGTACAGCCGTGAGAAAAAATGTGGTATCTATTTAATTGAGCTAATTATAAATTTTTCTTTGATAGAAGGTCAGAACTCTACACAAGATATTTTATTGACCTCACCTCCATATATTTTTCTCTTTGTAATCTCTTGCTTTCCGGACTCACATGGTTTGTTTGTCTTCCTACATCCATGAGCTACATAAAGATATCTTTCTTTGTATACCACTCCTAAATGTTCATCATGTCCTCAGGAACAGATACTGAGAAGCCCAACATTTTTAGGTGGAAGAAGGATATTAGGCACCAAGATCAACTTTTTTGGGTGCAAACTTGTCACTTAGGAAGTGTTTGAATAAAGCCAAACAGTAGAAACAGAGACATGAGTTGATCCCTAACCAGTGAGCTGCAAAACCAGAGACCTTAATTGCACAGCTCTGATGTTTATGTTTACTGGGTATGCATGCATACTACTTCTGACCTAATCCCTAACATTATGCATACTACTCTTCCACAGCTCTGATGTTTATGTTTACTGGGTATGCATGCATACTACTTCTGACCTAATCCCTAACATTATGCATACTACTCTTCCACACCTCTGATGTTTACTGGGTATGTATGCATACTAGTTCTGACCTAATCCCTACCATTATGCACACTAGTCTGTTTCAAATCAAACAAGTTATGTTATTAGATTCTGGTTCCTACAAACAGATTAATGTCGGATTGGATTTAGAACAATTTAGAAAAAGAGAAAAAAAAATAAAACACAAAATGGATTCAATAGTGTAGTGGTTAAGATTTTAAATTTTAAATTTGATGATTTGATTTCAATATTGATGGACTGATTTTCTTTTTCAACATATCGAAATCGATGGTTCTAACGGTAATCGAAACCGATAGTTCTGAAATTAAATCCGATAATTTCAGAACTGAAACCAAAACTATGTGGAACTAGTTCGATTTTGATTGTAAACTTGATAGAGTAAGAACCTATTTAATTCGCATGGATGGTCAAAACCACACAGGATAAATACTGTTAATAAAATAAAATGAAGAAGATGATGATATGATGAATTGGCCACATCAATCATGATCACCACTTCTAGCAGGGACTCAACACAAAGATTTGGCACTTTGCCTCGGGCATCTCTAGTTTGTCCTGCCCATCGAATGACCATCTCTAATGCTTCTCACAGCGTGGCTCTTATGGTAGGTAATACCAGTCCATCACAGCCTGTTCAAGGCATCATGCGGTGTCACTGTCCCCTTCGGAATGCAGCTTGTTGAAGCAGAAGATATTGGACAGAGAAATCTTTTGCACTGCTCGTTCCATTCACAGAGGAGGATAGGTAGAATCTGCGGCTATCGAACATGAACAAGAAGAAGGCAAAACAACAATGACTTGAATTCACAGATAAATGACGTCGATAGCAGAAGAGATATGAGTGGGAAACTTTATCATCCTGGAATTGCGCAAGCATCGACAAACCAAATAAAATAAGCAAGTCGATCGTAATTGCTGTGTGTATGTGACTGCAAAGCTCTCCAAACCGAACTCCACAGATAGATTTGTAGAAGAGTTCATCTTAGAGACCATACATAGTTATAAAACCATGATTATTTAGTGACTCTAATTATAATAGATAACTTGGATTCATTTCGCTGTTACTTCGTGACCAGAGTTAACGAAGACTCGAGCATGTTCTTCCACCATTCTATGAAGAAGAGCTTGAAGGACCAACTTGCGCAAGATAAAATATTGTGAAGATTCAAAACTATAGATATAGTTTGTATATGAAAATTTTTATGTATAGCTTTTTTCTTTCATAAAATCATATCTGTTAATAGGGCGGGAAGTATAAAAGGTCCATATAATGGGCCACTGTTTCCATATCATTGGCCTGATTGGGCCCAACAGACTGAGCGACCACTAATTTAGAAATTTTTGTTTTTAATGACATTATACATATATATATATATATATATATATATATATATATATATATATATATATATATATATATATATATATATATACTTGTAAGTGAAATTTATAGGGTCACTTAAGCCCATGGTTTGCTCATGTATAAAATAACTCATATACTTTTAATAACCTAGCATATACACCCCTCTCGTAAAGTTTGAGTTAACAAACGTTGGAATCTCCTTACATGATATATTGACTCATAATACAATATTAATATAATGATATATATAATTTATTTTTTAAAAAAGTTAATGTTAGCCCTTATGATTTTGATTATGAATCACTTAAACCTTTATAATTTTTCTCGTATCTAAAATAACCATTATATTTTAAAAAATATAACATATAAGTCTCCCCTATCAAGTTTGAGTTAATAGATGTTAGAGTTTATTTATGTGACATGTTACCTTATAATAAATAATTTATATAATTTAAAATAAAAAATTTAGAACCATCATCAATGGTGGGAGGATGCATTGTCGTGAAAGCGACTACTAGCAGTAACATCGAGCCACTGCTACCTAGTAGGGCATCATACTCACGCAACCTCTCCTATGCTAGTGATAAGCTTAGGTGCTTTTGGTCCTGCTTAAGGTGGATGTGCGTCAATCAGTTCGACGCTAGGCACACAATGGTCTTATGGTCCCTCTTCCTCCTATACGTTTTCGTCCCCACCGACTATCCACTTTGTCCTCCCCTATGCTCTACCTATCATGCTTATGACGTAGTGGTATGACTCTCTCTCACCTCTTCCTCATATGTGTTTTCGTCGCTTCCTCCTCCTCGATAAGATAGATATATTTTTTTAAACTTAAATTAAATATATCATTATATTAATAATTTATTATGAGTTAACATATCAAATAAGCAGACTCTAATGTTTGTCAACTCATACTTGATGGGAGGGGCTTATATGCTATGTTTTTAAAGATATAAGAGCTATTTTAGATATAAGCAAAACAAAAAAGGCTTAAATGGTCTATGATGAAAATCACAAGGGCTATAATAAATCTTTTGTAAACTTAAATTATACATATAATTATATTAATAGTTAATTATGAATCAACAGTCTACACAAGTAGATTCTAACGTCTGTTAACTCACACTTGATGGGAGGGGCCTATATGTTACATTTTTAAAAGTATAAATATTATTTTGGACAAGAATAAATCATAAGAGTTTAAAGTATTCTATGACTAAAACCATATGAGCTAAAATGAACCTTAACCCAAATTTTAGATAAGAGAAATATTTCTCACAGTGCCACTAGATCTCTAGCCACGACAAACCCTCCTCGATCGTTGCCTTTTCTCTAACCCTCCACTACACACAGTCGGCAAACTCACCTCCTTCCTCTCTGACTGTGGTCGCTTCCTCACTGTCATCGACCAGCGGAACTCAACTAGTGAAACTTTATGGTGACCACAGTGGGACCTCATGGCTTCCCCTCAACAACGAAGTGATCCATGCCAATTGACCTTCGCTCAGAATTGTTACAGTCTATTGCTACTTTTATGGATGCGATTTTGCCAATCGATAATGCTCCTTGCCAATCGACCACCACCCTAGGAGGGTTCCCTTATTCTATTGAGGGCTTATCTTGCTGAGAGCAGAAGACATTTCTTCCCTATGCTGCAGCCCAGCCGACATAGTGATTGGTACTTCTCCCCTCAATGTCTTCATCATCTACCTCTCACATTCTCATCATTGTTCTTGCAAGGAGCAATATTACTTCTCAGAATACTATCCTTGTCTCTATCAATGCTGTAGCTCTGATCCCCTTCAAATTATCCAAAGGAGGCAACTATGTGTTCTAGCGTGCTCAATTTTCTAATATCATTTTGGATATTATCTACTAGGTTATGTCGATGGATATTTAAGTTGTCCACCAGCAATGATCAACATCTAGGGTACAGAAAGTCCGATGCCAAATTTGGAGCACAAACTATGGTTATGCCAAGACCGTCTAATTCTTCAAGTAATTCAAATCTCCGTTACTGGATCCGTTATCCCACTCATATCTTCCTATGCAACTATTGTAGAGGCATGGTACAAGTTGCAAAGTATATTGACAACTCGTTCATGTACTCGCATGCTAGATCTCCTTTTCAGTATAATGGACACAAAATAAGAGGAAATTACTATCGCCAATTATTTACATAATATTAAAATTATCATTGATGATCCGCTTTGATAAGTCATTCTCTCAATGATGAGGAAGTCCTCCTCCACACTCTTAATGGCCTAAGAGGCAAGTTTAAGTAATTGGGAGCCACAATTCGAGCACATGAGTCATCAATGTCATTTGAATAACTTCATGATAAGTTGACTGACTAGGAGACATATTTGAAGTGAGAAGAGAAGGTGCCGGGACTGATCTTCACCACTTAGGTCAGTTAGAAATTAAAACAAAAAGGTATCATATAATAAGAAAGCAAACAAACATTTGGATATACGACCTCTTACCTCTATGAACAACAATCCACGCTTCTTTCCTTCACATCTCAACCCCAACATCAATAACTATCTTAGGGGCAACTTTCAGTCATGGCGTCCTACCCACACAATCCAATAACGAGTAGTCATAAGCTATGATAAAGTCGGACATTGAATAAAGTAACATTTACGACCTTCGCTCCACAAATAACAAAGCCTACTGTTAACTCACCCATTGCTCCAATTAATGTATGGCATTTTCGTTTGGGTCATCCCTCATCCTCTATTATGTAGAAATTATTCTCTTGTTATTCTCTTCCTAGTTTTAATTTCTATAGTAGCATGACTTGTTGTGATGCTTGTCTTAGTTCTAAAAGTCATTGTCTTCCTTTTGAAAATTTATCCATATCCTGTTCTTAATATTTTGAAATTATTTATACCTATGTTTGGGTCCTACTCCACTATATTCTTTTGATAATTTTTTATTTTTAATTTTATGTTATTTTTATGAATTATTTTACTAAGTACACATGGTTTTATGTTATCCATGGCTGTCCTTATGCATCACATAAGTTAACACATAGATCCCAACCTTATGTTTGTATCAGATACTCTCTTGATCATAATGCCTTCAGATATTATGATCCTAATTCTCATAAAGTTTTTATTTCACATCATGTTACCTTTGTTGAGTCTATCTTTCCTTTTTACAATACCAAATCTTCTGTTATATATCCAGCTCTACCAAATATGCACCAATGGATTAAGCCTGTCAATTCGTCCAACGACCCTCCATCCACACCATCTAGTCCTTCCCCCCAGATCCGTGTTGAATCTCAGATTTTGATGATGAAATTAATTAATGAGTTATTGATCTAACATATGTTGTTAGAGTTGATTGATGCAAGATTAATTACGACAGAAAAATTATTACAATTAGGATTGGCCAAGTTTAAGTTGGTGCATTGGGCTGGGGTTTAGATGATGCGATGGGAACTCGCCAGGAGTGCGTTAGGAGCTCGTCGAGGGTATCGGGAGCTTTCCAGGATGGCACAAGAGAATTCACTAGAAGAAGACCGAGACTCGTCAGAAGATTATCGGGGATAGCCGAAAAGCTTGTTGAGAGTTGGGATGGTCTTGTAATGGATGTATTAGCCATTATGATTATATTTAATTATGTCATATTTAGCATCGTACAAGTTAAACCATGATGGGATGAGTTACAAATCAGACATAAACACAAGATCAAGCTTAGGCATTGGGCTAAGGATTGGACGATGCAGTGGGAGCTCACCGAGCGTTCGCTAGGACTTCGTCGAAGATATCGGGAAGATCGCTAGAAACACAACGGGAGATCACCAGAGGAAGACCGTGAGACTCATCGCTAGAGAAGCCGAAGGTTACCGGTTGGTGGGAGTAAGGTCATTAAGCTTAGTGGTCATGTTTTGATTATAATTTGAAGTCATAGGTTAAGATTGAGTCTTAAATGAGTGTGATTTGGATGTAATCCAAATCAACTCAAAGATACAACCGGATCCACTATGAGGTTTGATTGAGCTCAATTGATTGATCAAAGAGTTAGTCAACATCAAATTTAATCTGAAATTTGAAAAGTAGAGGGAACCACTTTTGTAGAGTTTTTGGTGGGTAAACCGCCAGTAAGCGACAAATAAACTATCGCCCCCTAGGTTTTTGGGCGAGACAGTGGGTAAACCACCCAGGATCGATGGGTAAACCACTCGTACCCTAGCATTCAAGTGGTTGAGCCACCCAGGTCGGTAGGTAAACTGCTCATACCCATATTTTTTCGGGTGAATTTGATTTTTGGCTTAAAAAATTTGAAGCCACTTGGGGTCTATAAATACCCCACGTTTTCTTCCATTCTAAACAATAATTTGGGAAAAAAATTATGTGAAAAACTTATGTGGATTGTAAGAAAAAGGAAATAGGTAAGGGATAAATCTTGTCTCCCTTGCAAGCTCAAGTGTAAGGGTTTGGTCTTCACCCAAAGAAGATTGGTAGTGGACGTCGGGTGCCTCAAGAAGGAGGACTCGGGAGTGGACGTAAGCTGTTGGTGTCGAACCACGATAAAACTTGTGAGTTATTTCCTTGCTTTCATTGCTTATGAATTTTGTATTAATGCTTCTGATTGAATTGACTCTTTGAAAGTAAAGTTTTCACATCAAATACTTCCCTTCAATGTTGCTAATCTTTCGAGTTTGCTTATTAACTTAGCAATTTTTTCACTTATTTTACTTGAATGAAGAAAAACTTTGGATTTCCTATCTTGCTTTAAGCAAAAAGCTTTTGTTTAAAACAGAAAACTTACACTTGCACTAAGTCACCCCTCCTCTTAGTGTCAATTGATCCTAACAATTAGTATTAGAAGTACGTTTTTCCTATTTGATTTAACACCCAAAAGAATGACTCTTTTTGACTTTCAAGAGGGTTTTTGTATCGTCCGTCCTCCCATATTCAATGGGACGAACTATACTTATCGAAAAACTCGGATAAGAGTTCTCTTGCTTTCTTTAGACCTTGATTTATGGACTACTATTGAAAAGAGATTCGAAAAATTTTCTCCTTTAATGAATGATTGGAATGATTTGGATAAAAGGACTTTCTCTTTAAATGCAAAGGCTATGAATGCCTTATTTTATGCTTTAGATAAAAATAAATTTGATCGGGTTTCTCAATGACTTAGCTTTTGATATATGACATGCATTAGAAATGATACATAAAAACACAACTAAATCAAATAAATCATTAAATGAAATAATCTATAAAAATGAACTTGAAGAACACCTTCCAAAGAATAAGAAGGATTGTGAACTAAGAATGACATATGACTCATCGAGTAAAATTTCGAGTGATTAGAACCTTAGATATGAACTTTTGACAAATAAATCAAAAAAATTAATAAAATTAAACCTTAAAAATAATCTAAAGATGAACAAAATCTCTTGCTATGAACGAAAGAAGTCAAGGAGCTCTAAAGATCAAATGCTCAACTAAGAAGTGGAGAAGCTTGCTCTTATTGCCATCGACGATAAGGTTAGTGTTGGTTACAAGTGCCCTGTAAGCCAATCACGTGAGTGATGGCACATGTGACACATTGTGTGATCTTTTTGCTTATGATTAATATTGACATATTCTTACATTATATTCCTTATTGCATATATATTGTCATGTTCTTGGTCCTGTGCAATGGGAATCGGATCGTGATGAGATCACAATAATGAGATCGATTCATCTTTAAACACAGATCCTAAATAATCTCAGTCATAGGTTACTTGAGAGGGACATCAAGATAACCAGACAGACTGGTATACTATATACCCGTCCATATGATGGAGGTGGTTGGTCTCATAGCTACTCATGTGGAGACACTAAGGATATAGTACAGGTGCTCATTGGAGAATGAGTTCACTGATTGATCAGCTTATGAAATATTGTATGGTTAATGATATCTAATGTCAGACAGCGATTTCATAGTTCTAGTTATGTATCTGGCCCTTAGACTTGAGACACCAAGGATACCTTATATGAGTACTCCTTTCTTTGATGCCAGACTTACATGTTTAGAAAGTTTTAGATTTGATATAGCTGACTATCGAGATTAGTAGCCAACCTTACGAAGGTAATTGAATGTCAATAGAGGATCATTCACTCTCAGTATCACGAAAGGAATATCTTATATATGCTTGCTTAGACAAATCCCTGGCCAGGGTCATTTGGATTGAGAGAGAAAGAGTTCTCCGGGAGAATTCAATTAGAGCGAGACTATGATGGATTCCGTATGTGACCTGATAGTACTATGTCCAATATACGATCTTTAGGATATTAGTTGAATGAGGGATTATAGATATACGGTAACTATGGACAAACAGGTCCGATGGATTCGATCCCCCTTTACCGTTTGGGGACTATAGCGTAGTAGCCTAGTACGTCCATAGTCGATGAGTCGAGTGAATTATTATGGGAATAATAATTCACTATATCAGAAGGAGTTCTGATGGGAGTGACTCATGTCAGCTTGGTATCGGGCCTAGAGAGTCACATACATATGGTAGATGCTTCAGTGAATAGAGGATTAGATGAAGATCTAAATAGTCAATATTCTCAATAGATAAGACCCTATGCTGATGGACTCCTTGATTAAGGCTCAATTAGAGGTCTAAGGAGATTATTGGATAGAGATTCAAAAATACAAGATTAGTGGGTAATTGGATGAAGATCCAATACCTACTAAGGAAAGAGCCATAAGGTTTTTTGATGGCTCTTTATAAATAAGAGGGGAGACTCATGGTTGATAGGCTGTAGCTTTAGCTACCACCTCCTATTCTCGTCCCTCTCTCTGTGCAAGAGTTGCGAGATCTGATTGGAGGAGTTTCACTGTAGAGATCCATCGTGTGGATACCGTTAAATAGAAGGATGCTTGACCTCCTTCATCTTCTCCATCCGGATCTGGAATGCAGGGATATACGATCTTCCTAGGTAAAATCAATCTATCACATATCATGGTTTTATCAGTTTTTATGTTTTTCTTGCGATCCCAATGTTTTGTATGATGATTTGATCTACATGAAAAACCAGTTTTTTGTTTTGATTTCCACTGCACATGTGATGCACCCGCTGAGATTTCCCAACAGTGGTATCAAAGCCAAGGTTTTCATGCGAAAGATTGGTTTTAAACCGTGTATGATAAGATTGAATTACGTAGAATCATTCTATGCATTCTTATTGCATTTTTGCAGCGAATGCAGCAAGGAGGAGGGGCGACCAGCCATGGCCAGCCCCCATGTAGGGCCGCCCACCCACGGCCAAACCACAGCCAAGCCACGGCCAAGGCCCCTTGCAAGGGGGCGGCCGATTGCGGCCAGGGCCAGTCCGTAAGGGAGGTCGACGCCACTCGTAGGGGTAGCAGCCCGCAAAGGCGGCACCTATGGGCACGGCTCTGGTCTCAGGGCGAGGCGCCCATGGGCCCACCCGCTTGTAGTGCGGTTCTGCAAAGGGGCCGTAGGGCACCAAGGCCGCCTCTGCCAGCCCTACCGCCAGGCGGCGGCCGGCAGGGTGGCTACCCCTTGGTAGGGTGGTCGCGATAGGCAGGGTAGCCGCCCGCAGGGCAATGCGATGATGGCAACACAGATGGGGCAAGAGGGGTTAGGGCATTCTTTTAAAAAAGGATGATCTTACCCCTTTAAATTTTAAAAATTCTGAGGACTGTCCTCGTGTACAGAATTTTAAAAATACCCTCAATAATTCTGAAAATTTTGAGGACTGTCCTCTCATGCAGAATTATGAAAATACCCTTGATAATTTTAAAAATTTAGAGCATATTCTGATTTTCAGAAAAATAATTAATTAAATAGTTTAATTAATCATTATATATATCTAGTAATCCTACATATGATGTGATGTACATGTGATGTATGATGTAGATGGATGATCATGAGCCAAGTGTTGTGATGTGTGTAATTGTGATTATTATTATTATTGGGGCCTGTGAGCTTGCGTTTTTCTTATTTATTGTTGGGCCTATGTGTCTGTGATTATTTATAATTATATCAGAGAGGCACAGCGAGAGCGTTGAGGTTACTACGGGACCTACGATATCATGGTGGGAGATCATGACACATGGTGATACGATGATCTGACGGAACTGATGATGATGAGATTAACAATCACAGGGCATGGAGATGCGTCAATGCACACATAGATCCTATTGTGAGTGATTAGGCCCATTGGCTCGAGGTTAATCATATTAAGTGACGGCTTATGATCATCCGATGTGACTTGCATATGTGATGTGTTATATACCTACTAGATATATGTATATATATTTACATACGATATAGATATATATTAAATATATATGTGTGTGACATGACATATTAGGAGATCGATACAAAAACCCCTCCTAAGATAATATTAAATTGGTAAGCATAAAGCAATAAGATTGACCCAAGTGGTCTTCGATCGTTATAGGAAGAAATTGAATCACGACATAGGTTAAGTTGGTCGAGTTCCTCAAGGCTCACCTATCTACGTGATCAGAATCTTGCCTATGATATAGAGATGTCATCGGTGACCTGAGGACATAGTATACTTGATCGAGTCCCTCGAGATTATAATGATTCAGAGGCCGAACATGACGGGAATCACAAAGAGTTGTGATTAATAAGAGTTGCCTACCTTTTAGGTTTAGTGTAATTGATCGAGTCTCTTGAGATTGCACTAAGACACCAATTAGATCTCAATCCCCACTAGGAGTCTACCAGAGACTTCCATCTCACGTGTCGAGAGTGTCACGTGATTCGCTAAGAAAATAGTGAGAGTATATTAAGATAGAAGTCTATATCTTAATTCATATTTTCTGCAAAATCTGCATATTATTTATTTTTGTCATATCTTGTTTTGTTAGAAACATGTCGCTCACAAACCCCCTACGTGGCTTACTTGATGCCAATCACCTCACTAGTCTAAACTATATAGATTGGCTCCATAATTTGAGAATTGTTCTCACAGTGGAAAAAATTACATATGTCCTTGATATAATTATGCCACGCCAGAAGAAGGGGCAAGTGAGGATGAGATTGCTCGTTATGTAAAGTACATAGATGATTCCACGTTTGTAAAATATTATATGTTGGCCTCCATGACTCTTGAGTTATAGAGGTAACATGAGAGCTTGGATGCATATTCTATCCTTCTTCATCTTTGTTAGCTGTTTGACAAACAGGAAAAAACTCAAAGATATGAAATATCTAAGGGACTCTTCCAAGCCAAGATGACAGAAGAGACATCAGTTGAGAACTATGTCCTAAAGATGATAGAGTTGATCGAGAAACTTACACGTCTAAGAATAGTCCTAGAGGATGACATGTGCATTGATCTTATAATTCAGTCCCTACCAGATTCCTTTTCTCACTTCATCATGAATTTTAACATGAGTAAGTTTGAGGTGACTCTCTTTGAGCTCTTTAATATGTTGAGGGAAGTTGAGAGTGTCATAAAAAAGAAGAAGTTAGTTCTCTATATTGGTGAGACCAAAAAGAAAATGAAAGCTAATAAGACCCTTAAGAATGACAAGGGCAAAGGAAGACTGGGTAAGGCAAATGTTGCCAAGAAAGACCCGGTAAAGGACAAAAGGATAATGCTTCTGCTGCAGCCAAAATGGGCATTGGAAGAGGAATTGTAAGGATTACCTTGCAGAGAAGACAAGATAGAAACTTAGAGAAGCTTCAGGTATATTCATGATCAGTCGCCACTTGTCAAATTTTTATGATAACATATGGGTATTGGATACCAGGAGTGTTTATCATATCTGCAATTCGTTGTAGGTTCTGACAAGACCTAGGATATTAGCTAGAGGTGAGATGGATCTCAAGATGAGCAATGGAGCAAGAGTTGTTGTAGTTGTTATTAGAGAGGTCATCCTACATCTGTTTGGTGGTGCTATTATTGCATTAGATGCATGCTATTTTGTTCCCTCTATTATTAAAAATATTATTTCTATCTCTTATTTGACAATTAGTATATATAAATTAGTTTTTGAGAATACTAGTTATTTAATAATTATGGATGATGAGATCATCACTAGAGGGGCCCTTATAAATGGCTTATATATGTTAGACACTTATCCACATATCATGAATATAAATATGTCTAAGAGGAAAAGAGATGAGGTGAATAATGCATACTTATGGTAATATAGGCTAGGTCATATATATGGATCCATTTGACTATGAGTCATATGCAACTTGTGAACCTTGCCTTCGTGGGAAGATGACCAACTCTTCTTTTAGTAGAAATGGAGAGAAAGTCACCGAGTTATTGAAACTCATACACAGTGATGTATGTGGTCTCATGTCGACTCAGGCTATAGGTGGTTACTCATACTTTATTACATTTACTAATGATTTCTCTAGGTATGGACACATGCACTTAATGAAGTACCAATCTGAGGCCTTTAAGAAATTTAGGAAATATAAGAATGAGGTAGAAAACTAAATTGAAAAGAGTATTAAGACTCTTCGATCAGATCGATGAGGGGAGTACTTGAGTACGAAGTTCACCCATTTCCTCAAAGACAATAAGATTCTATCCTAGTGGACACCTCCTTATATACCTCAACTCAATGATATATCAGAAAAGAGGAATTACATGTTGTTAGACATGATGCGATCTATGATGGGTTTCGCTGACCTACCCATCTCATTCTGGGGTACGCCCTAGAGACTACAGCTTACCTTTTGAATAAAGTTCCATCAAAGTTGGTAGTGTCTACACTATATGAGATATAGAAAGGAAAGAAGCTCGATCTTAAAATTATTAGGATTTGGGGCTGTCCTGCCCACATGAGAAGACACAACCCCGATAAATTAGAATTAAGGATAAAATGGTGCACATTCATGGGATACCCAAAGAAAACTTATAGGTATTATTTCTATCATCTCGAGGATTGAAAGATCTTTGTTACCGATAGAGCTATGTTCTTTGACAAGGAACACATTCTTGATGGAAACAGTGGGAGTGAGATAGAATTGAGCGAGGTTGGAGAACCTAGCTCAAGTACTATTCTAGAGCCCGAGTCTGTTCAGGTATCTAACACACAAGTTCTAACTTTGCGTAAGTCTAGTAGAGTATCTCACCCTCCTGAAAGATATGTAGGACATATCAGTGGAGATGACTCTCAGAATATTGATCCTCAAACCTACGAGGAGGCTATTATGAGTATAGGCTCTGGGAAGTGAAATAAGTCATGAATTTTGAGATAGATTCAATATACTCTAATATGGTTTGGAACTTTGTGAATGCACCTAAGGGTATTGTACCCATCGACTGCAAATGGATCTTCAAGAAGAAGATCAGAGTGGATAGAAAGGTAGAGACTATTAAGCTAAAAAATATCATAAAAAATAAGGAGTTGACTATGACGAAACCTTTTCACCTGTAGTCATGCTTAAGTCTATTAGAATTATTTTGATCATTGCAGTACACTATACTATGAGACCTAGCAGATGGCTGTCAAAATGGCATTCTTCAATGGCAACCTCAAGAAGGAGGTGTATATAATACAGTCAGAGGGATTCATATCCAAGAGAGTCTAGATAAAGTGTGTAGGTTGCTTAGATCTATTTATGGATTGAAGTAAGCTTTCCGAAGTTAGAACATAAGATTTGATGAGGTAATCAGATCTTATGACTTCGTTAAGAACGAAGATGAGTCTTATGTATACAGGAAGGTAAGCGGAAGCGCTATCACCTTCTTGGCGCTATATGTGGATGACATCCTAATTATTGGGAATGATGTAGGAATGTTCTCCACAGTAATGATTGACTATCCAGAAACTTCTCCATAAAAGATTTAAGGGAAGCATCATATATTTTAGGGATTCGTATATATAGAGATAGATCCAAAAGGATACTTGGCTTATCCCAGTCTAGGTACATAGACTCCATTATCAAAAGGTTTGGCATGTAAAATTCTAATAGAGGTCTCATACCGATGAGACATGGAATATCAATTTCTAAGAGTATATCCCCAAAGTCTCCTGAAGAAAGGATAGACATGGATAAGATACATTATGCCTCAGCGATAGGGTCTATCATGTATACGATGCTAGGTATCAGGCCTGATATAGCATATACTCTGAGTGTCATGAGCAGATATCAGGCAGATCCAGGTTTAGAATACTAGAAGATAGTAAAATATACCCTTAAGTACTTGAGAAGGACTAAGAATCTTTTATTGGTATATAGAGGAGGTAGCCTCTAGGTTGAGAGCTACACAGACTTGAGTTTTCAGTCCAACATTGATGATAGCAAGTCAAACTTAGGTATGTTTTCATCCTAAATGGAGGAGCAATAAGCTGAAAGAGTTCTAAGCAAGATACTACTGTTGACTCGACTATAGAGGCGGAATACATTGCTACAGCAAAAACAGCAAAGGAAGGGGTGTGGATGAAGAAGTTCATCAAGGATTTGTGAGTCATACTAAGTAGCGTGGAGCTGACTCCCATATATTATGACAATGACAGGGTGATAACTCTAACAAGGGAACCCATGTCTCATCAGAATTATTTTAAGGAGGTTCTATCTGATTAAAGCGATCATGACCCAAAAAGATATAGCAATGAAAATAGTTTCATCTGAAGATAACATTGTAAATCTACTAACGAAGCCGTTGACTCAGATTGTATTTGAGTGTCACAGAGGTTTGATGGGGAGTAGACACATAGGTGATTAACTTTTGGTCAAATAGGAGATTACTGATTACAGGTACCCTGTAAGCCAATTACGTGAGTGATGACACGTGTGACATGCTGTGTGATCTTTTTGCTTATAATTAATATTAACATATTCTTACATTATATTATCTGTTGCATATATACTATGATGTCCTTAGTTTTGTGCAATGGGAATTGGATCATGATGAGATCACAATAATAAGATCGATTCACCTTTAAACACAAATCCTAAACAATCTCGGTCATAGGTTACTCGAGATGGATATCAAGATAACTAGACAGATCGGTGTACTATATACCCATCCATATGATGGAGGTGACTCGTCTCATAGCTACTTGTGTGGAGACACTAAGGATAAAGTACAGGTGCTCATTAGAGAATGGGTTCACTAATTGATCCGCTTATGGAATATTGTATGGTTAATGATATCTAATGTCAAATAGTGATTCTATAGTCTCAGTTATGTCTCTGGTCCTTAGACTTGAGATACCAATGATACCTTGTATGAGTACTCCTTTCTTTGATGCTAGACTTACAGGTTTTGAAAGTTTCAGATCTGGTACAATTGGTTATCAGGATTGGTAGCCAACCTTATGAAAGCAATTGAGTATCAATAAAGTATCATTCACTCTCGATATCACGAGAGGAATATCCCATATGCGCTTGTTCAGACAAATCCCTAGCTAGGGTCATTCGGATTGAGAGAGAAAGAGTTCTCCGGGAGAATCCGATTAGAGCGAGACTATGACGGATTCCGTATATGACTTGACAGTGCCATGTCCAATATACATTCTCTGGAATATTAGTTGGATGAGCAATTATAGATACACGATAACTGTGGACAGACAGGTCCGATGGATTCAATTCTCCTGTACCGTTTGGAGACTATGGCGTAGTGGCATAGTATGTCTATAGTCAATAAGTCGAGTAAATTATTATGAGGATAATAATTCACTATATCAGAAGGAGTTCTGATGGGAGTGACTCACAGCCAACTCGGTATCGGGCCTAGAGGGTCACACATATATGATGGATGCTTCAGTAAATAGAGGATTAGATGGAGATCTAATTAGCCCATATTCTTATTAGATGAGACCCTATGCTGATGGGCTCCTTGATTAAGGTCTAATTAAAGACCTAAGGAGATTATTGGATAAAGATCAAATAATGCAAGGTTAGTGGGTAATTGGATGGAGATTCAATACCTACTAAAGAAGGAGCCCTAGGGTTTTTAGGTGGCTCTCTATAAATAGGAGGAAAGACTCATGGTTGATAGGCTGCAGCTTTAGCCACCACCTCATATTCTCCTCCCTCCCTCTGTGCAAGAGTTGTGAGATCAGATTGGAGAAATTTCGCTATAGAGATCCATCGTGTGGATACCGCTAGAGAGGAGGATGCTTGACCTCCTTCATCTTCTCCATCCAGATTTGGAATACAGGGATATACGATTTCCCTAGGTAAAATTAATCTCTCACACATCGTGATTTTATTGATTTTTATATTTTTCTCGCGACCCCAATATTTTGCACGATAATTTGATCTGTGTGGAAAACCAGTTTTTTGTTTTGATTTCCACTGCGCATGTGATGCACCCGCTGAGATTTCCCAACAGTTAGTAATTGATTAAGCAATTTTTTTGAATTATTAAATATGTTTCTTGATTTTTTGATAAATTTAGAAAACTTAGTAAATCCTTTAATTTGCTTAAATATGAACATGATTTGTTAGTTGGTAAAGTTGATGAAATGCATGAGTTATTAGCGTCAGATAATCCTAGTTATAAATGTGAAATTCTATGCAACATTAAAGAAGAAAATATCAAAATTTGAAATTAAAAATAAATCCTTAAATATGATCATTGCCAATAAGGATAATATTAATAGAAGAAATGATATAGGCTTTGTTGGTAACATTCAACAAAAGACAATCATGTTTGTGAAAGGACCTACACTAAATTTGTCACCAAAAAATAAATATAGTTTTTGTAGTAGATTAGGACATAAAGTCTACAAATATTTATTTAAAAATTATAGCCCACATAAATTAATTTGGGTTCCTAAAGGAACTATAAACAACCTTAAGCCATTGATTAAAATGGGAAGAACATATCATGAAGGACCCAAACTCAAATAAGTACCTAAATCAAAACATCCCATAATATAAAGTTGCCTCCTAACAAGGCTAGGAGTGCTAAGTTATATTTTGAAAGTAGATGCTTAAGGCACATGACTTGAGATCTAATATTCTTTCAAAGCTTACTAGCCTAAATAATAATAATAATATTAAAATTATTAATAATAAATCTTTTGATGGTTCATCATTATACAATTAATATTGATGATGCATAACTAGAGCATACAATTATTAAAATGAACTAGAACCAAAGAACCTTATTTATCAAAAAATGTGTTGAAATTTACATGAATGAGATTTTGATGATGATTGAATAATAGGTTCAAAATCATTAGCTTGGATGTTGGTCTAAATGTAAAGACAATTGTTAAATGATTCAAATATTGACAAAGTCTATGAAATGATTAATTTAAAATCATACTTATAATTGACAATTTTCATGTATTAAGATTTTGCTTACAAAATTGATATTCTAAAGTTTTTATTATCTAAGAGGAGATTTATTAAATTAATATATTTAATATTCATGAATGTCTTTTGATATTAATATTTTTATTGATATGATTTATTTTAAAACTTATGACATAACTTATCACTAAAATTAATATTTATTAAATTTATGATAAGTTTAAAATTAAAAGAATTTTGTATTATCATGAATATTCTCTTAATTTTTTGACTTGACTTTTACGTTATGAGAATCATGTTATTGATCTCTCTGATTTTTTATTTTTAATAAAAAGGAGATTTATAATCTTAATAATTATAATTATTTTTTTTCTTCAAGATCATTCTTTTTTATTATTAAAAGAATTTATCTCAAATTGAGATTATCCCTTAAGACTCATTTTATTATTTCTAAAAAGAAAAAAGAAACTTATTAAACGAAATCATGTCTTTTGATATTCAAAAATTTGATTTTATCTTTAATGATATGATCTTCTTGTAAGTTTTGGCATAAATTTGAACATGGATGAAAAGAAATTACGCCATCATATTTCATGACAATGACCAAAAAGAAAAAATAAAATTACCAATATAATTATAAGAAAATTAGATACAATAACTTTAAATGAGGAACAAGTGCTTAAAAGAAAATTATAACTTTCTAAATATATGCAAAATATTAGATTTATAATTTGAGCTTAATCTACTATCATGTTTTCTTTTAGAATTCATGATGATTATCATCAAAATCTACATGACATATGGTTTGCTTGATTTGTTATCTTGCTTAAAATTTACATAGAATAAATTGAATTGCATTGGTAGCTCTTGATTTTTTTCTTGGATTTTCGAATCTACATCTATAAAATTTACATTTATAAAATTTAGTATTATTTGATTTTTTTATTCCATATCTTGATTCAACCTTCTTATTCACAAAAAGTAGAAAAATGAAATCACTAGCATTTCAAGAGATTAATAAGACTATCAATATCATTTTGAGTCTCTTGAAAGTGATTTTGATGATTTTAAAATTTAATGAGTTCTTTACCTATATCGTGATTTTGATTTCTTGGAATTATAATTTGAAATCTTTTATGAATCAAAATCTTTTGTTATATATTCTCATATTATTTAGAAGGAGATTTTTATATAAATCATGAACTTGACAATTTGATATTTCTTATGAATGAATCAAGAGATTTTATTTGTTTCTCTTATGATTTGTCTCTTGATAGTCATAATTTGTCTTTATTAATTATACATCTCATCACTATGTTAATTTTTCTTGATATATTTTATGTAATAAAAAATAATATAATAGAAAAAGTTTTACACTATTGTAACAATCCTTTTTTTTTTTACAATGACAAAGGGGGAGCAAAACTTGTTATGTCTCAAAAGAGAAGAAAGAACTCACTAACTTGTATATTCTAGAGTAATGAAAAATTTACTAAATTATCAAGCTTTCATATATTAAAAACTTGCTAATTGTAATTCTATTTTTTGTTGATGACAAAGAGGTAGAAGGTACAATGATATGAAATCATGTATGATGATCATGCATATAACGATGATTTTAAAAATCTACATAAAGATAATGATTTATTATTGTTTAGATTTATTTGCTATATTTTCTTGAAATTTACATGAGAAGGATTTGTTGAGCGTATATTTGAAATTTTATATAAACAAGATTGAGGTTAAGATATAGAAACGTTAAATCATAAAAATATATAAATTACTAATATAGATTTCATAAAATGAAAGCTTTTTGTGATAACGTTTTTGAAAACTCTCTCTATGATTTTATCTTATTATTTTCAAAAAAAAGAGAAAATTTGATTGAAGATGTGCCACATGTGAAATTTACAAGAGATAATTTTTGATATCAAGAGATGACTTTTGCTATATTTGAAATACATAAGTAGTCTTTAAATCTCTTAAACTTTTGAGTTCATCTTAATATTGCTTTTAAAATTTATTAAGAGCTCTTCTCTATGATTACATGATTCAACAACACCTCATTTATTTCTCTCCTTATTAATTATAAAGGAGAAAAAAAATTATAATGCATATACTAAGGGGAGTAATGTCATCATCTGCTTTGAAATTATTAGCTATACATTTCACTTTTTTGTTGATGACAAAGGGGAAAAATATATATTAATGACATATGATATTAATCGATGAATACATTAATGATACATGATATTGTTGAAATATATGGATATTTTGATATGGATATGGATTGATATATCTTGGGTATGAATATGAGTGTATAATTCTTTTTACTTATGATTTGATGTTGATTGTTTGAATTTAAGAGTGTATGTTTCTCTAAAATTTAAGTGGCATGGATTTAGGAGGAGTTAGGATTAGCTCCTATCATTAATTTATTATCATCATAAAAAAGAGGGAGATCATTGAATCTTAGATTTTGATAATGAAATCAATTGATGGGTTATTGATCTAACATATGTTATTAGAGTTGATTAATGTAAGATTAATATAAGATTAATTACGATAAAAAGATTATTACAATCAGGATTGGCCAAGGTCAAGTCCATGCATCGGGCCAAGGTTCGGACGATGCGGTTGGGAACTAGCTAGGAGTGCATCAAGAGCTCACCGAGTGTCTCGGGAGCTTGCTAGGATGGCACAAAAGAGTTTGTCAGAAGAAGACTAAGACTTGTCGAAAGATTAGCGAGGGTAGCCGAAAAGCTTGTCGGGAGTTGGGATGGTCTTGTAATTAATGTATTGGCCATTATGATTGTATTTTTAATTAAGTCATATTTAGCATTGTGTAGGTTTAACCATGAAGGGATGAGTTACAGATCAAACATGAACCTAGGATCAAGCTTAGGTATCGGACCAAGGATTATACGATGCAATGGGAGCTCGTCGGGCATTCACTAGGACTTCGCTGAAGGTATCAGAAAGATCACTAGGAACATGCTGGGAGATCACTAGAGGAAGACCGTAAGACTCATTGCTGGAGAAGTCGAAGGTTGTTAGTTGGTGGGAGTAAGGTCATTAAGCTTGGTGGTTATGTTTTAATTATAATTTTAAATCATATGTTAAGATTGAATCTTAAATGCAACCGGGTCCACTATGGGGTTTGATTGAGCTTAATTGGTTGACCAAAGAGTTGGTCAATATCAGGTTCAAGCCAAAATTTGAAAAGTGGAGGAAACCACTTTTGTGGAGTTTTCGTCAAGTAAATCATCGCCGTCCAAGTTTATGGGCGGCTACCGACGGGTAAACCGCCTGTACCCTAGTATTCGGGTGGCTGAGCCACCCAAGTCGACGAGTAAATCGCCCGTACCTAGATTTTTCATATGAGTTTGATTTTTGACTCTAAAAATCTGAAGCCACTTGGGGTCTATAAATACCCTAAGTTTTTTTGCATTCCAAACAACAATTTAGGGAAAATATTCTATAAAAAACTTGTGTGGATTATAAAAAAAAGAAAGGGGTAAGTGAGTGATCAAAGAGTTACAAATCTTGTCTTCCTTGCAAGTTTAAGTGTAACAGTTTGGTCTTCACCCAAAGAAGATCGGTAGTGGATGCTGGTGTGCCTCAAGAAGGAGGACTCGGGAGTGGATGTAGGTCATTGGTGTCGAACCACTATTAAACTTATAAGTTTTTTTCCTTATTTTCATTGCTTACGAATTTTGTACTGACGCTTCTAATTGAATTCACTCTTTTAAAGTAAAGTTTTTATATCAAGCACTTCCCTTTAACATTGCTAATCTTTTGAGTTTACTTATTAACTTAGCAATTTTCTCACTTCTTTTACTTGAACAAAAAGCTTTGGGTTTCCTATCTTGCTTTAAATGAAAAGCTTTTGTTTAAAAGGAAAAACTTACACTTGCACAGAGCTGACCTGCTACTTATTAGAATGAAAACACTACCAACAATGCTATTACTAATATATAGCATAATCGAACCACTACTACCTAGGTTGAAACCAATGCCAATAAGACCAATACTGCAACTAAAAAGAATGGAACTGCTCCCCCCCCCCCCCTCTCAGTGTCAATTGATCCTACCAATTAGTACTTTTTTGTTACTCTAGTTCCACAGGTCCTCACTCCCTCCTCCACCTTACCATAAGTTTCTCTTATTGCTTAATTGTTACCCTTAGAGGTGGCACCACTTTCACCTAGTCTCACTACGGCTCCTCAGTCTGCCTCAAACAATGTTTGTGAATCTTCTAGTAATATTAAAGTCCCTAGGCATCCTATGATGACTTGTTCCAAAAGTGGTATTTTCAAACCACATAGTATTCTTGATCTATATGCTAGCACTGACTCTTTTTCTGAGGCTATTGAACCAAATTCATTTGCTTAAGCCCAAAAATCTCCTTCTTGGCATCAAGCCATGTGTGAGAATATGATGCTCTCCTCTGTATCTCTACATGAACTCTTATTCTCTCTCATCATATACAAAATATCATCGGATGTAAATGAGTTTTTACATTGAGACATCATCAAATCTCAGATAGCTCAATTACCCGATATAAAACATATATAGTGGCCAAAGGATTTCATCAACGACCTGAGGTTGACTTCAAGGAGATATTCAATCCCGCTATGAAACCTACTACAATTCAACTTATCTTAAGTGTGGTTATCTCCAAAGTCTAGTGCGTAAGACAATTGGATGTCAATAATGTCATTTTACAAAGAACTCTTACGGAAGATGTCTTTATGTAGTAGCCTCCTAACTTCATCCATCCTTAGTATCCAAGATATGTTTGTAAGTTGCATAAGGCTATTTATGGGCTTCGTCAAGCTCCAAGAGTCTAGTATACTAAATTTGGCCTATTTTTTATTTCTGTTAGCTTTGTTAACTCTAAGTCTGATACTTTATTACTTCTACAACAATAACATAGAGGCACAATATATCTCTTAGTATATGTAGATGATATTATTGTCACAAGTAGTAATTTTTTATAGGTTCAAACATTTATCACATAATTGGCAAATCGATTCTCTCTTAAAGATCTCCGATAGCCTTTAGTTACTTTTTGGGAGTAGAAGCCACATATTCATCTTCAGGACTCTTCAAGATCTATTATCAAATACAAAAATACAAGACGCAAAAGAGGTTATCACTCCTCTTTCTACTAATGCATCTCTCAAATTATGTGATGGAAGTTCTGCTACAAACCCTACTAAATACCGTCAAGTAGTTGGCTCCTTGCAGTATTTGGGTCTCACTTGTCCAGACATTTCCTTTACAGTCAATAAACTATTATAATTCATGTATCAACCATCATCTCTATATTGGACTAGAGTCAAACGCATTCTACGGTATCTTAAAGGGACTCTTAATCATAGTATCTTTATTAGAAAATACTCCACGTTTCATCTGCATGCATTTGCTAACGCTGATTTGGCTGGGAACTCTGATGATAGAATATCCACATCAAGATATCTTATTTTTCTTGGAACTAATCCAATTAGTTAGAGTTTTAAAAAGCAGAAGTTACTCGCATGATCTACAACCGAAGCTGAATACCATGCCATCACTACTGGTACTATCAAACTTAATTGGATTATTAATTTGCTCAAAGAACTTAACCTCTTATCTGCTTTTACTCCCACAATTTATTGTGATAATATTGGAGCCATTTATCTCTGCGCTAATTCGGTATTTCATTCCTGTATGAAGCACATTGTCATTGACTTCCACTTCGTGTGAGACCAAGTTGTTCGATGTAACTATGTGTCTCTCATACCCATACAGCTGATTAACTAGTGGATTCTCTTACGAAGTCTCTCCCATATAACGTAACTACGTGTCTCTCATATCCATATAGCATGATAGAAGATAAGATTTTTCTCAACTGCATCACATCCTATCCTCAACTGCACAAGGAACTCTCACTGTTTAGTTGACGAAAATCCTCTTCCTCAACAATTTTCCCAGCCTATAAATAGAGCTGATGTACAATTGAGCAAATCAATGAAATCAACTCATTCTTATTTTTAACAGATACGACATATTATGGTACCACTTGTGTGACGATAGCTGGCAACCACCATGGAGTCGATGTGGCATACATGTGCAGTACAAGCTTGGAGTGACAAAATAGCCTCAATGGCAACGCGTGATCGAACCCGCATTGCCCGATATCATATAGAGTGGCATTACACGTCTTGGAACCGGAGAGGTCGACTCGCACCATTAGGAGCATACGAGTTAGCCTCCCATAGCATCGATAACTATTAACGACCTGCGTATAGCCGACCCATCGCAACAAGTATAAATACTGATCCCCAGATCATCGCTAAGGGATTAGACGTCGGACACTCCAAAAACACCCCGAAAACTAACTTAAGCTTTGGAGGCATCGAGTTATGAATCCTTCTCTCGACATCGACCTATTGTTGATATTGGGAGGAAGAGGAAGAGTTAAGGTCCATCTTATTGATGAAGAGGAAGCGACGAAGGTCATAGCGACAAACAAAGTTGGAGAAGCAAAAGTAGGAGAGGCCGAAGGCGGAAGTGAGAGAGAGCTAGATCACTACGTCATAGGCGTGACATGTGGGAGCATAGGAGAGGTCGAAATGGGAGGCAATGAGAATGAAGATACCTAGGAGGAGGAAGAGGGACTAAGAGACCACTGTATACTTAGTGTCGGACTACTCGATGCACATCCACCGATACAAGATTGGAAGCTCCTAAGCTCGTCGTTAACGTAGGAGAAACTACGTATGTATGATGCCTTACTAGGCAACAACGGCTAGGTGTTGTTGCTTGTGGTCGACTTCACGATGATGTCTCATCCCATCATTGATGGTGATTTCAATTTTTTAAAATATTTAAATTATATATATTATTATATTAATAATTTATTATGAATCAGCATATCATATAAGCAGTCACTAACATCTATTAACTCAGACATGACAAAAATAAATTATGTGTTATATTTTTTCTAAAAGATAAGAATTATTTTAGGTACAAGTAAATCATAAAGACTTCTTGGTGGCCAAAATCATAAAGGGATAAAATATATTTTAATATTTTTTAAATTTAAATTATATATTATTATATTAATAATTTATTATCAATAAATATATCACGTAGGTAGATTTTTACGTTTATTAATTTATATTTGATAAAAAATATATGTTATATTTTAAAATATATAGATTATTATAAATATGAGAAAATCAGCTTAAATGAAACCGTTAAAATGAACCTTCACACTACTTAAAAAAAATTCCGGCGATAAAAGGAACGCCTTTCTCCTCTTTTGTAGCCATTTCTTCTGTTTGTTGCTGTCTCCTCTTCCTCTTCTCCGATCCCCTCAGCGATTTCTTCGACAAAGGGTAGATCCCGTTGCCCCCTACCTCGAAGATCTGTTTCTCCTCGATGGATTGTTTGGTGACACGTTTCTTTCGTCGTCTCGTCTTTTTTGTTGCCGAAATATGAGGATTTACGGGTTGGTTGTCTGGATCTAGTGATTTCGACCCCCGATCGCTGTCTTCGAGGCGATCGAGCTTGTCTTTCCATAAAGATACTGTCTTCCTTTGTAAAAGACGGATCTTTGGTTAGATTTGAGCTGGATCGCGAGAGTCATCAGTATTTCTTTCAGTTGATCTTTGGCTTGCTCTTATCTGTTTGTGGGTTTTCGCTGATATGTTTATGCAAAGATCTGCTTCTCCTATGACCTTCTATTAACTTATTGTTGGATCTGACCTCTTTATTGCATCTTTTGACGCGGGAGGTTGAACTTTATTTTTGGTTTAGTCGGAAAAGAAAACAGGCCTTCTGTTTTCATCTTGTATATTTTGTTGCTTATTTTTCCTTTTCATGCATGTTTTAATGTTCTTCGTAACTTGTATAAAGCAGAGCAAAGCAATTTTTGATAGAGTTATGTTTCTTGCCATTATTGAATCAAAATACAATTTTGGAGGCCAAGAAAAGATTTGTCCATTAAAGAGAACATAGGACTGATTTCCGATTGTTACTGTGACCTTTTAATCTTTCCCACCATTAAGAATCGACAATTTCCAGATTTATCAGCAAGCTTTTGGTCATTTCTTTTCTCTATTGTTGTGTGGTTAAGTGCTAATTTATCCAGTTTTCATTCAGTAATTGTTGATTCTTTAATTGGGGAACCAAGCACAAACTAGATATTCATTCACAAGATACTTGATCTTTTGTCCGGGAGCTAAATGAATCTTCGTTTCTAGAAGATCTTTTAAGGTTAAGGACAAATTATCTGCTCTTCCTGAGAATGATATTTTTTTCAGGAGAGAACTAACAGATTCTAAGTCTCTTTACAGGTTACTTAAACCTATATATGGGCTTATTGTAGGAAATATGGCCATTGCAATTTTTTTTCTCAATTGATAATGACATAAGTAGAATTAAGTGCTGTTGAGTATATTCGAGGTAATAAATCCACAATGCGTTTTGATTGTCCATAATTCTTTGATAGAGCTTTTTCAGTATTCAACTTGTATTGATCATGTGCATTGCTTCAGATTTATAGACAATGGCTGATTCCGAGGATATCCAGCCACTTGTTTGTGACAATGGTACTGGAATGGTCAAGGTCAGTTGGCATTATCAATTCATCTTCTTTGAAGCATACTATTTTATTCAATTCTGGGCATACCAAATCATCCATGCTTCTCTTCCCTTTGTCAAACAGGCTGGATTTGCCGGTGATGATGCACCTAGGGCAGTGTTTCCCAGTATTGTTGGCAGACCTCGTCACACTGGTGTTATGGTTGGGATGGGCCAAAAAGATGCTTATGTTGGTGATGAAGCTCAGTCCAAGAGAGGTATCCTCACCTTGAAGTATCCAATTGAGCACGGAATTGTCAGCAATTGGGATGACATGGAAAAGATTTGGCATCACACCTTTTACAATGAGCTCCGTGTAGCTCCTGAGGAGCACCCGATACTTCTGACTGAGGCTCCTCTTAACCCCAAGGCTAACAGAGAGAAGATGACTCAGATCATGTTTGAAAGTTTTAATGTGCCTGCAATGTATGTCGCAATTCAGGCAGTTCTTTCCCTCTATGCTAGTGGCCGAACAACTGGTTTGTATCAATCTGGCCGCTCGAGTAGGGTAGTTTAGAATTTTTCATCTCTGATTGGACTATTTTTTGACAGGTATTGTGCTGGACTCTGGTGATGGTGTCAGCCATACTGTTCCCATTTATGAAGGATATGCACTACCTCATGCCATTCTCCGTTTGGATCTTGCCGGCCGTGATCTCACGGATGCGCTCATGAAGATCCTTACAGAGAGAGGTTATTCGTTCACTACCACTGCAGAACGGGAAATTGTAAGGGACATAAAAGAGAAGCTTGCATATGTAGCCCTTGATTATGAACAGGAGCTGGAGACTGCCAAGACTAGCTCAACTGTGGAGAAGAGCTATGAACTCCCAGATGGGCAGGTCATTACTATTGGTGCTGAGAGATTTAGGTGTCCGGAGGTCCTCTTCCAGCCATCATTGATTGGCATGGAAGCTGCTGGAATCCATGAGACCACATATAATTCCATTATGAAATGTGATGTTGATATCAGGAAAGATTTGTATGGTAACATCGTGCTCAGTGGTGGATCAACCATGTTCCCTGGTATCGCTGATCGTATGAGCAAGGAGATCACTGCTCTTGCCCCAAGCAGCATGAAGATTAAGGTGGTTGCCCCACCTGAACGCAAGTACAGTGTCTGGATTGGAGGGTCCATCCTTGCTTCTCTTAGCACTTTCCAACAGGTATATCCTACTTCTGATCTTATATCATTAGCTTTCACTAGATATTTGTGTTGCATGATCTTGTCACACTTTACATATGCAGATGTGGATTTCAAAGGGTGAGTACGAGGAGTCTGGCCCAGCAATTGTCCATCGGAAATGCTTCTGAGCTTCCATATGTCCTACTATTATGTGTTTTAAGCAGCTTTTTTAGGTCGTAGTTATGGCTTGGCTGAATTGGTAGGTTTGCTGAAGATTGTAAGATTTGCATTTGGGATGCCTATCTGCTTTGTGTTTGGGCTAATAAGAGCCCTCTCGTTACATGTCGTTTTGAGCCAAAGGCACCACAAGTAGTTGGTGTTGGTTCTGTAGACTCCGTCTTCTTCTATTCTTTGCTTGTTTTGTTTTGGCTATGACTTGTAACACGGTTGGCACGTCCATGGCTTGGCTTTTGGTGTCTTTTGTGAAGAACTATTGTAATGATGATTTTGTAAGTCTCAGATTGTCGAAATGGTCTTTGTAGTTTGGTTTCTTTGTGACATTAGTTTTTCTTTGTCATTGGTTTATGACTTTTGGTATTTGCACCAACTTTTGTTTTATTGAAAATATCGAATCCGTGAACAAAATTTCGGGCACTTTGGGTTTCACACACATTCTGAGCTTGACTTATGCTAATACAAGAATGAAATCTAGGCCAATACCAGTGGTTTTCACAGTGATGAAGCCAATTATTTCATTTTGATGACACATTTTATTGAGGTGCTCAGTATAAACAAGTTGCAGCCAGGATCGAGGTGGTAGAATAGTCTAAGCTTAATAGTCTCATCCTGTCATTTGTTGCCTGCTCTATCAGGCTCATCCTCATCATTGTTTTGCCTGCTCTAAGCTTAATAGTCTCATCCTGTCATTTGTTCATGCAAACTGTGGCAACAGGTTGTTTTCCTTTGTATGTAAGCTTGTGCTGATAGATCATACAGTCGACTTGTGGATGTGGATGTGTGCTCTCTCTCTCTCTCTCTCTCTCTCTCTCTCTCATCTTCCACTTGTCAGGATGGCTGTTCTGCTTGTAAACGGATTTTTTTTTATTACTTTAGAAATAAAAAAAAGGCATACCTATATTAAATTGCATCCATGACTCAAACCCTGTTTCTATGACTCAGAATCTTGTTTCTGTGATGTTTCTAGGAATCTGATCTCGGTCATCTTCAAATAACTTTGTAGTCCGTCCTCTGAAACGAGGCATATTTCAAATAGATTTCGTATTTAAGTCGACGAAGGGTTACGTGCGTGCATTGTTCCTCAAAACATGTTTATCCACGAGACTGTGTGATTGCATGAAGCAAAATACGACCATGGAATTCATAAACACAACTACAAATGATACTTACAGACACACAGCTCTGTTGTTTATTGTGTTGATGGGCTATCACCACCTTTCGCCAAGTGATGATGTGGGTCGTCAGAGTGTTTGGCCTGCATGCATCATGGCATCGCTTTCTTTTCTGCAAACCACACGGTGGTCATCCCACAGAGGCATATCTCATGATAAGAGAAAAAAAAAAGAAAAAAAGGACACAGTATTGATCCGTATGATAAGAGAATAGATAGATGCAGGTGAAAGACACGAGTAACACTTCAATCCACACTTTGCCGAGTGCAGTATTGTTGACACGACGCTTCTCAGAGAGAGCGGAAAAAGCAAGAAAACAAGTTCGACATACTTTAGAGACGCATCAATTCTCAGTGAAGAGAAAGGGCAAAACAACTACAGAGACTTATAAGACGATAACAATGGCTTGTTTGTGTCTCGGCCAAGTAAAGCTCACGGGAAAACTGATCAGCTCGTAGACACTTTTTATTGCATGTCCTTCTCCAATCTTGAAGGAGATAAATCTTCATGGATTGGTGGAGCCACCTGATTTATCATCATTTGCAAAGCGCGTGATTAAGTTTCAGCAATAAGGAGAGAGAGAGAGAGAGAGAGAGAGAGACAAGTGTGTGTATGGGACATGAACAACGTTCATTAAGACTTACGTGCTTCGTTGCCCCGCTTGAACAAGCATTTGACGCTGCAAAATGGCCTCCACTTGCACTGTTCATGGCACGTCCCGGAGGAGGGTTTTTCCGTCGGCGAGGTGCCATCGGATGTGACCGCCGATGAGTGGGTATGGGTTGTGGCCGGTGCTGTAAGGAGAAGCAAGCACAGGACGAGCACCAAGCAGCTCATCTTCGCGCTGACCATCGGGATCGTCTCGGTCGATTCTGTGTTTGAGTACTGGATATGATTTGGAGGTGCGATGAGGTTGTGTGGCTGTCGGAATGAGGAGGAAGATGGAGGAGGAGGTATTTATGCACTTGCAGTGGCTATTTTTGGACAGTCTTGGATGATTGGTGTGGCATTGTATTCTCCACTGGGAGGGCACAAGCGGAGAAGAAGCAGTCATGGAGGTGAACTCTTCTTCTTCGACCATTTCTTTTCTCCGAGATATGTGCCCTAAGAATATTGACCAGCCACGTACCCAAAACAAAACCTCATGCAATAATCTTATAAGGTTGATTACATTTTCATAAATATTTTGAAATTTCTGGATGTAGCGTCACAAGAATACAAGAAATTTTAGTAACGAGAAAGAGTCTTCGAATAATTTTAAAAATTAAGATTTAATTTGATTTAATTTCTATAAATATCTTATGCATCCATCGATTTTAATGATGTACTAAAGATGCAAGAAATATGTTGGATGTTCTTGAATTTTTTTTTTTTTTAGGGTGTAGGATATTCCTTAAGCTTTTTAAAGAGAATGAACGAAACTTTGAGACTTATGTGAGAGAATGTATAAAAAAAAAAAATAGACTTACAAAAATTTTATAATTCATTTCGTATCATTAAAATTTTAATTTTATAAATCATTTTGTATAGTTAAAATTTTTTAATTATTTTAATGGTAGAAATTATCGAATCATGTTAATCTTTTAGAGTCGATAAGAAGCGAGAGAAGATTAGTTGACAGAGAAACCAATGGAGTTTATTGCAATCAAATGGTGTCTACGCGTGTGGAATTCCTAAGGTCTAATCACATCGGAGTTCCTAGACGAACAACTGAAGCAGCTGAGAGTGGGAGCGACCCCTCACGGCCACATCAAATAGGTTGATCTGTAGAGGAGCCATGGGCAACTCCAGCTTCTCCCGATCACTCCGTATCAGTTCCCCATCCATGGCCTTGTGCCGCCGCATGTGGCCGCCCAAAGCCTGCCCCAGCGCGAACCCCGCGCCGCAGATGCAGCAACGGTGCATGCTGGGCTTCGACGTCGAACGGTCGCGCTTGTGGCTGGTCCGGTGGCCGCCGAGGGCTTGGAACGTCGGGAAGCGGCGACTGCAGGTCTTGCACTCGAACTCGCCGTCCGCCGTCTTCGTCCTCCTGTGGATCTTCGCAGGCCTGACGCCGAAGGACAGTGACAGCTGCAAGAGCTCAGCATCTTCTGCGTCCCTCGGGCGCTTCATCGCGATGTTCGATGCCTTCGAACAAAGAACCGTCTGCAGTGTTCCGGTAATGTAGATTTGGTTGAGTGGCGCTGCTATTTATACATCCACTGGAGTCGAGCGTTCGTGGAATCGGAGAAGGTCCGTTTCGATGAGAGAGGACTATATAGGGTGTTGCTTGTTGGCTTGACAGGAAGTTTGGGTTCAGAATGGCGTTACTTGGAAGGTGCTCACGACTTAGTGCTCGAAGATTCTACTGGCCTAAGCAATTCCATGCGATTGCTTCGTACTGAAGCAAGAAAAGTAGTGGCAGCGCGCGAGTCCAAAACACTTATTTTGCCCTCATCAGTGGGCTACGCGGCGCCGGCTTGACTTGGAGCTCCTTGGGGATGAACGGTCACCGAGGCGGTTGTGGCAGATGGACGAGAGTAGATACCGGTCGAGATCATAAAACAATATCCTGTGGACTCACGCAGAACCTGTTGACCAGATGGCATCCACGGAAAGCGATGACAACTGGTCAAAAATCCCCCGAGGACTTCTCACACTTAAGTGTTCATGCGACGCAGATGAAGTCAATATCTACAAATCACCGTGTAAGAAAACAGCGGAGGCTGTACCACACCATCACCACCCTTTAATCGGACACATGAAGTCAATAATAGTCATTATCTACAAAGGACATGGTGATTGACGTAGGTGGGTCAACCTGTTTGGGTCTACTGGAACAGGGAATCCAAACGTTGTCCAATTTGGGGTGAGGGTAAAGAAGAAAGACCTTGCTGTTCTTACAACCCATTTCGCTGCTCTGTCCCCTCCGCTGTGAGACATGAAAAAGATGAATAAATCACCACGTTGCACGTATGCAGCAACAGAACAATTAACAGTAGCAAACACAAGGATAACAACACCACCATGCTTCTGGAATGGCGCCTACGTAGGGATATAAATCAAGTCTTTAAAAAGGATTGGACAAGTCTATAATACACACCTCGCTACCAATAAAATATCAAGTCTTTTATGGGTACCGCTGGCTTAAGTGAGCACAAACCTACCTGGTCACGCACACCATGCTTCCTTTGTAAAGGAAGACAAATAGAACAGGAAATGTAGGTTTGCCACACCAAGCAAGAGTAACGTCAGTTCAGTTCTAACCAAGTCTAAAACCCAATGTGGCTAAGAATAGATGCATTAAAATTGCAAGCACCAACCACATCTCCATTATACGCATAGCATCAGCTGCCTACAAACAAAAGCATTTTCCCAGCTTAATCCAGTCCATCACAACCACCCCAAATCATTCTCTCAAGACCCACAACATGCCGACCTTGGGGCTGCGGTACCCTCAGCAGTTGCCTGGTCTGGTTTGTTAATCTTGATTGTCTTATCCTGCATGCAAACAACCGATTAAGATCCATTTGATTTGTACTTATCTGCTCCCACACACACATGGAGTAGTATTACCTCAGATTTTGAATCAGTTTCGGCAAGCCTTTGCTTGATATCTCTAGCTATTGAAAAGAAGACCTGTTCCACATTCAAATTTGTCTTTGCACTCTGCCACATACAAGATACCACTTACAACTTTACTATGAACTGCCATAAAACCGTGAAAGCAAAAGGGTGCATGTGATATTGCAGCTTACTGTTTCAAAAAACTTGATTCCATATTCATCAGCAAGTGCTTGTCCCTTTGCAGTAGGCACAGCCTGTGAATCACAGTTTAGATATCCTCATTGGCAGGGGGCCTGAGTGACCATCAGAAATGGGGAAAATAAATATAATCCGACAGGCTAAAATGAACAACGGGAACATACCCGCTTGCTCTCATCCATGTCGGCCTTATTACCCACAAGAATCTTGTTGACATTATCAGAAGCATGCTGTTCAATGTTGCGGATCCAATTCCTTATGTCTGCAAGTAACAGAAACCACGCACTAAAGGTATCAAAAGGGAAAATTATTTGAGCACTAAGCTGTAGAACTAAAACGTGCAAAGGTGATTACTGTTAAAAGATGACTCATCAGTGACATCATAAACAAGCAAAATACCCATGGCACCACGATAGTAAGCTGTACAGTAGAAGACAATACAAGTTAATCCAGCAAAGCCTTTGGATACCATGTCAAAAACCAACTTCAGAAAAACAATAAACCTACCAGTTGTTATAGTTCGAAAGCGCTCTTGACCAGCAGTATCCCAGATTTGCAGTTTAATACGTTTTCCATCTAGCTCAATAGTCCTTATCTTAAAATCAATACTGTGTAAAGACCAATCAAACTAGAAAATTAGTGATATTTGGCAACATCAAATCAATCAAAAGTCAAAGAAAGGGGAAAAAAGAATTTATCAGTTATAGAAACACAGCCCCCACCCTATGGTAGTAATGAAACTTGTTGTGAAAGAGCCATCAGAGAAACGCAAAAGGAGGCAACTCTTCCCAACTCCTGCAGAAGAAGGCTTGATTATAGTAATGAAAACCTCATAAGCATCTAAAAAGATGCACCCCCGGAAACCCCCCTCCACACACACACACACACACACCCTATCATTTCAAAATAAAACAACGACAATTGATCAAATTACACTCTCAATTCAAATTTCTGATGTAAATACTAAGACCTTTTCATGTAAAAATAGAAATAAAAATAACATGAATGGAACTAGATACTGTCATGTACAATTAATTTGGGTACTCAACAGCATCACTCAGAAAAGAAGTTCCAGGCACTGAAACCACAGAATTTTATCCCAGAAATTACTTCACAAGCGAAGTTTGGGAAGTGCACACAAGTCGGTGCTCAACTCAATACAAACGCTATCCAGGATCTTGCCTCCTAAACAAACAATTTTAAATCAAGCAGCTTATTGAAAACCAAGGTAAAGGAAATAACACCGAATCGCTGCAGAATGGCAGAAATTTTAATGGAATTTTACTTAAGTGATTTTGGCCAACAATAAAACACTGTATCATGCTTACACGGATTGTTTCTTACCAAACTAAATGAGTTACATTCAAACAGGTTTTTTTCTTAGAAATCAGGATAAAAGATGGATCACCCTTAAGATGAACACAAGGTAAACATAAATAGTCCAAGCATAACCCAAACAAAAGATGTCTGCTTTTGTCTATATAGAATTCTAAATTATGGCTAAAATTATGAAAAAGAAAAGTGGAATACCGAGAACAAAGGGTCTGGTGGTAAAAGGTTTCTTAAAACTAATCAAACATGTCCTACAGTTTACTAGGGCTTAGAATATCACTTAGGAACCACCTAACCAGGGCCTAACTCATGTAGCCATCTTTTGTTATCTTCTGATACAGAACAAAGTTTACTAAAACTGTATGGGGAGATTTTAAAATAATTTTGTGTATGACAAATCCATGGACCACCTGAAGTGATTCACATAAGCAAGGACCACAATTTCGTACCATACTGATGTACCGAGCAAATACGGTATAGGCATACCGAGCGATACACCAGGAGGTGACTTCTTTGGACGAGGAGAAGATATATATATATATACATATATATATAATATAAAAAATATAACAAAATAAAAAGAGGTGATGGCACCGAGGACGTTGCCTCAATGACATCATCCCCTTCTTCTCCTCGTCGCCTTAGACGAGGAGAAGACTGCAAGGAGATGACTTCTTTTCTTTGTCTGAGGCGACAAGGAGAAGAGGAGAAGGCACATCTGCGACGTCCGACGAGGGAGGGCAACAACAGATCGAGATCGTCAAGGGAGATCGACGTCGTATCTTTAGGTTCTTCCTTTTCTTCTCCCTCTTCTTCTCTCGATTCTTCCTTCTCCCTCGCTGCAGCCAAGCTGATACCACCCTTCAACGAGCAGTAACGAGATGGAAACAGGCCTAATTAACGGTACCGCCGGTAGCGGATAGTTCGCGTTGTCACAAACTTAGTTGGTTTTGCCTAAGTCGTGCGACACCCTTACATGTTCGTCCACAAAGGTCAGCCCCCCCGAAACTTCCTATGGTCCCTTAGGACATACAAAATAGAAAATGTGTAAGAGGAAGTGTTTCACATAGGATCCACAAGCAACCATTTCAGCAAACACTTTATAACTAATGCAAATTATAACCATGAACTTCACGAGCTCCACACAGTCACACACAAAGGATCATGTTCCATTACAGACCGAAATCCCCACAAGTGTCCACATGACACAACTCTCATTTATAAGCCAACAATGGCCATAAAAGCTAACCAAACTAGTACTGCCAAGCCTACTATTAGCCCACTACTTGCTATACAAAGCATGAACAAAATCCGAAAGACAGACATACATGAGCATTACATTGAACACCATGTTTATATTTTTGTCCGTGACATTCTCCCCCACATATTCCTTTGATTTCCTCATTAAAGTTGTTGCAGACACCGCATCTCCTAGCCTTTTACTGAAACTTCAATCTTCTGCTCTAGCTACAATACGCCTATTGGCTCCCAACTGCTCTTCGCAGCTGTTGCCGAGTAGTCAAATTTTGATCCTCTATGTTGTTTCAACTCACCAATGACTGACTTCGATGTGGGGTCGGCTGAGTTATAATGATCCTTGTTAATTCCTACGAATCTTTCAAATGAAGAAAAAGACCTTCCTTGTTATGCGCTAGTATCTCAATCCTCTCATGCCACTCAAATTGAGTGGATGCTTGTTGGAGTTTTAACGAGCATCGTTTCGCAGACTTTGAAGTTTTTTAGGTCCTTCCTTCACAAAATTTGCCCATTGACTCTTCTTCAACTTAGTTGTCCAAGTAGGTTCGCATCACTTCCACTTTTGATTAGCATTTTGTTGGGAAATGAAGCGAACAATCTATTCTCAGTAGCACCGATCACCATTGGTGAGGATTTAACAACTCGTCTTCCATTATATTTCTTCGAAGGGTCTTTAAACCTGCACAGAGCTCCTCTGCTTGATATATAAGAGAACTGGGGTACTCGATTTCGTCCATTCTCTTAAGAGTTGAGAAGATAAATGTTACTTGACTTCGCTCACCTCCTCGTGGTTGTGCTTCATGCATCGAGCTGGTTACTAGTCTTCGCCCAGTCTTTGCTCAGACTTCTGAAGTACTCGAAATATTTGCACTCCTTACATTGAGTTAGTTACTGCAATTCACTATATCACCACTATCAAACCTCCAGAATACATGAAGTTTTGCTAAAAAAAGCAAAATTTCATCCTAACTTAGAGCAAATCTCTAATAATTTTGGTCACCTTTGGGATTGCACTGTCTTCTTCATCAACTTTGCTGCCTACACCTATGTGTAGAAAAGATACAAAAACCATATACTGCCTACTTCATTCCTTGATCGAGCACACTTGCATCAACTCGAAGTCCTCCACCTTCAGCTATCTCAATGAGAAGCCCATTGACACCGGTCTTACGAAGTTCACTGGCCTCTGCCCTTCAGCCTTGTCTTGGTACTTGGAGTTTGCCTCCGCATTCTCCATCTCCTCGGCCCCTTTCACAACCAACGCTCTCCCTCCATGAGAGCAAGGGATTGATGACTCCACGGAAGTCCCACCTCTGCGATACTATTGTGCTGCGAAGCCCATGGCACTATTATCCGTTGCCTCGCATCTACATCCCTTTCTTCGCAATTGATAGATCTGCCTTTGCGGCACTGTGGCACTCCTCCGAGTCCATCTCCATTCTGACCAACGCTTAGCTTTTGGATAGCTGAGTCCCTCTAGACTCATCATCGTTTCCTTGACCTTTTCGCCCCTCTGATTCAACGCCTCTGTGTTCTCCGAGCAGTTCCTCTTGGTCGATGAAAAGATAAACTATGACTCTCATGCATGGCCTCTGCTATCCTATTGAGGGCTTATGCCGATTTTATTCTTCTTAGCTTCCTTGGTAGCAACATTTGTTTACTCGATCTTGTCCTCTGACTTGCCGAGCTCCCTTAAGCAAATATAAGCACTAGAGCAGTCCAACTCTCCAACGACTCTGATTATAGCTCTGTATGATCAAGTCCCCCCCCCTCCCATAGGACTCACTAGTACTTGCACTCGGAATTCCCCCTCGATGCAACACAGCCCCCATATGTTGATGACCAAGGCTTTCATCCGATGAAAAATTCGATGCACGCACGGAAGACCCGCCTTTTTGGTACCATGACATTCATTCATTTAGTTCATAGCTCTTCTTGTCGTTGTGTTGTTCATTGAAGTGGAGCTCCCAACAGCTCCTGATCATACCTCCGCATGATCAAGTCCACGGGACTTGTCCCGCGTGTATTGTATTGTCTCGAACTGTTCCACCACGATCCGCTACACCATGTCACCTCCTGGTGACATCTCCATTACATTCAGCTTCTCGTGGGATGAACTTAGACTACAATCTCTCTATGTGTGGCCTCTGCCAACACATCATAGGGCCTCTGCCACCTCCGATTGTGTTCGCTCCTTTGACAATTAACCTTCGTCCACCCATTCTCGGGTCACACCCGAACGAAACATCTCTAAGATAATATGTTGCCTAGTAGCTCTCAACGTCCACGTACTTCACTGAAATTGGTGCACCATTATTAGGATCCTATGCCTCTATCCCCACCAACACAATCTCCATTGCACACCGCTTTCTTCATGACAACTCAAATGGCAACATTGTGGTATGTTCTTCAAGTGTACCTGCCTCTACATCCTCTTGTCCCGTGCTAAGGCCTTTTAATCCCTACTTCACTACCACAAATAGAGTCGTCTTAGTTCCTCCATCAAATATTTCTCTGAGATAAGGTGCACGTGCCTTGAAGCTCCTTTCGGCTTTAGCACCATGCAGAATGAGTTTGCTCCATCAGAATGAAGAACCTATAGAACGACATGATCTCACTCTTGCCTCTGCAAGAGTTCATGTCCTTAACCTCTGTCTAAGGAAAGCTTTGTGCCTCCGCTCCATGCTCTATCTTTTATGTCGACTCCCTTCATACAGCTTGGATACTTTACTAAGTTCCACCTAAGATGCTCCACCCCTCGATTTGCATTGAGTTGATGGTGGCCCTCGCGCCCACCGTTCCACGGGCCAACCCTGTGTTGAGTCCGATTTCCGCATCAACCCTAAGGGTGCCTTCCTTTGGTGTTGTCATGGGTTGCACCCCCACTTGATCTCGCAATGCATCCACCACTGCATTGCCTTATGCGAGAACATGCGATGACTCCTTGCCACTTGCTCAGTCCATTGAGCTTTGTGGAGTTCTTGTCTTGAGGTACTCTTGAACATATGCGGTCCGTTGTATATAATTCTCCCTCTAGAGAACCATGACTTATCCCTCCTGGATATCTATCCTGTTGGAGCAACTTTCTTTTTTGCATTCTTCCATTTGAAAGTTTCGAAGACCACCATCCCCTTGGACTACTTCATCATTTGCTGAACAAACTGTGCATCGTTCTACTCCCGCAAATGCACTTGCTAGATTGAGACTCTTCGACAATACAACCCTCGCTGCACCCTTCAAGACCTAGCAACATGTTAAACTTGTTGCATACTTCAACCTCCTACGAACGTATCCTTCCAATGCCGAAGAGAAAGTTACAATGCTCCATGGTGCCAAGTTTCGATCGCCTTGGGATGACCACGGACACTCCATCATTCGCATACAAGCCCTTGCGTAAGTACCAAATTCTTCAAGTTAGCAATTTCCCTCACCTTTGTGAGCTTTGCATAACTCTTTCAGTAGTTGTGTAACTCATGCCACTTTGCACAGTTTCATCTTTTACCAAGCGCCCCACTTGCCATGAGTACCGTCAAGTTTGATTGCCAACGTCGAGCCGTAGCTCAAACTCAGCCATCCCAAACTTTGTGCACTAAACATTCTTCCTAGCTTGCTTGTCCTCACGATGCTTTTCGCGTAAAGGGTTGGTCATTCCTCTGAATGCCAATCTTGGATGTCTACTCCTCTGAGCGACTCTCTTCCCTACATTTCAATGTCCGTTTCCCCCCCCAAATGGCCGCACGTGCTGGCTGCCCTCCATGCAGCCTAGCTAGGTCTCCACATTTGTATGCCAAGTATTTCTATATGTGTTTGTCCCGCTCTGATAACAAATGTTACGAACTTAGCTGGTTTTGTCTAAGTTGTGCGACACCCTTGTGTTCGTCCGTAAAGGTCAACCTCCCCGAAACCTCCTATGGTCCCTTAGGACCTACAAAAGAGAAAACGGGTTAAAGAAAGCGTTTCACACGAGATCTACAAGCAACATTTCAACAAACACTTTATAGCCTATACAAATTACAACCATGAATTGCACAAGCTCTGAACGATCGCATACAAAGGATCATTATCTATTACAGATCAAAATCCCAATAAGTTTTCACATGACACAACTCTCATTTACAAACCGAAAACGAGCACAAAAGCTAACCAAACTAAGGTTGTCAAGCCTACTGCTAGCCCGCTATTTGCTTTACAAAGTATGAACAAAACCCGAAAGACACGGACATACATGAGCATTACATCGAACATCCTATTTATATTTTTGTCCGTGACAGCGTATCGGTCTACTGGTGGACAGGTACGTACCACCTGGTACGAGCGATACCATTTGATATTGTAGACCTTGCACATAAGTACAATAATATCAATCTCAATCTTTTTTACTAAAGTACGTTTCTCCAATCTTGATATGAGTATAAATACCCAATAAAATACCACAGTCTTCACACCCATAACAACAGCTAACAGTTACTTTAAGTTAAAAAAATCTTACAAACATCTTAACACACAACAAGAGAAAAATAATGTAATTTTACATATAAAAATTCCATTACCAACATCATCATATCTAGTCATATCTAATGCGCCAACTCCAAGGAAGACAAATTTAGATAAAAATATAAAATCCAAACAAATGAGAAGAAGCATTGGACCAGTGAATTGGTATTTTAGAATTAAATGGACTAGGTCTTAATTAATCTCCAACCTAAAGCAAAATATAGGTTAGTCAGACAAAAAAATTCATCTCGACTAATATTTATTCATCTAAAATTAAAATAAATATCAAGATATACTAAAAGGTAGGAAAAAACTAATTTTTTTGAAGGTGAGCTATATGGGAACCTTTCACACCATAAAGCATTATTGAAAACAGTGTAACTTGCTAAATCAAGAATCATCGAATTCTTTACCTCTCTTAGCAACATTAATGTGTTAATGACACTTACAAGTCTCCTTTGGTCATATCCAAACCAACTTAAATGGTTTTCCTCGTTTCACCCTTGATCAGTTTCACACTTAATTGTTAACTCGAACACACAATTCTTATTCCCTCTTTTTTCTCGCAACTTCACACTAAGCGTACTTTGCTCCATGTGTCCATTGAACTTTACATGTTCCTCCTAATTTCATCTCTCTGATACAAGCATATACGACATTGCATGACTAAAGACACACTTGATCTTCCAACAAAAATATCATAACAATACATTCACCAAGGATGAAAGATACCTAAACAACTTTAACATGGTTTTACTAAATTCATCATTTTGGATACAATCTTTTGCCGTCTTCAAGGAATAAATAGAAAGAAAAGCAGCAGCAAGAAGACATAGAACCATCAAGTATCATCAATCACATAAGAAGTTTCATGGTATAATCACACCCCTAAAGCATCTCCCCTGGGAATCCAAATTTCCAACTCCCAAGCTCCCAACTTTCATATGGTAAAAATCCTGACTATCCAAGAAATGGCCCCATAAACTGTTGATCAAAAGATATATAGTCGAGAGGGTATGAGATTTTCTGAGTACCAAAGCAAGAAGCAGAAGTAGAAAATAATATCCATAGCTAGAAAATACCAGAGAAAGGACAAAAATGTTGCATGTGTTAACTCGGCCAAATTATGCAAGAGCAATAACAAATTCCCGACATGAAATTATGAACAGATCAAATTATCTGCCATTCCTATCTAATTAACCTTGTAGAATGGGGAATTGACGAAAAAAATGTACCGGATAGACAACAAACTTTATGACATAGCAAACTACCAGAGAATGAAAGTAAAAATCGTTTACATTTTTCTTAGGATAAGTTAGCGAAAACCCTGAAAGCAGGATAGACCAGCAAAAGGTTAACGCTGGATGCCATGCCACAAGAAACCCAGTGCCGAAATCGAAAATATAAGATCCAACAAGATCTAGCTCCCAGATTGTGGTTGACACAGAGCCACATGAAGTCGCTAACGAGAACATATTGCCCTCAAACAACTATCAGACTATGAGTTTCCGGCAGATAGATCCCCACATTGACAGCGTTTATGCCGATCCTTCCCAACCATACCGAAACATCAAATAGACAAACCTCGACAATATATTGACAGCAACATCGCTTAAGCAGGAAAAGGGAAAGAAAGATCCGACCCTACAGACAATAAAACGAAAAAAAACAGCGAAATGGTCACCGAATCCATGGGAACGAGAGGGAGACCAAAATCCTTACCGCTGTCGCCTATCAGGAGAAGCTTGATGAGGTAATCGTAGTCGGCCCGAGCCCTAGCAGGTGGAGCAGCCATTCAAACCCCCAAAAGAGAAAGAAAATACGATCAAGAATCACCCTCAAGTCAAGAATCCCAATCCTACGCCACAGCCAGAGATTCCCTCCCCACCTCCCGCCCTTCCTGAGGAAACAGATCTAGCATCCAACCGATCAAGACGATGATCGCCCTCGGAGACGAAATGGGGAAGAAAGAGAAGGAAAAAAAAAAAGAGGAGAAGCGAAAGGAGAGCAAAACTGACGAGATCCCTCGATTTGAAGCGTAGGAGGAAGAAAACGGCTTTGAGATATCTAGGCGAAGAGGGGTCTCTCCCTATGGCCGTGGGTATCGACCGCCGACCGGAGCTTTGGAGAGGAGGAAAGGGAGAAACCGCTTCACGGTTGTTTACTTATATGTTGATATATCTATTTATTTTATATACACTGCTTTCTCTTAGACCCTCTCTTACCTGGATCATGATTCGATGCCATGCAGGGCCTGCAAAACCCAAATAAAGAGGCAGAGAGACATACCAACTGGTAAGAAAGTTTGGTATCACAAGCCGTGCCGAAAGAAAATTGTTTATCAGAACCTTCTTTTAATCTGTCTCCTGCTACCCGTTTAATTACCAGTCTTATGATTGCACATATCGACGGAATCAACTCTGGGTCCCGCAAGACAACACCATTGGCCACGCGTGTTTAATTAGTTTTAGATACTGCAGGTAAAACTATGCGTGTTTTAATATTTATTTGTAAAGTTATTATTTTTAAAAAAAGATAAATGACGAAAATAAGATTTATGATAAATTATTAATATATTTAATAGTTATGTTAGCTGATATAGAGATATTAAGAGGAGCTAATTATATATTATGTTATGAAATTAATGACCTTCGATTTTCATATTTTTATTTTTTTTTAAGATTTACGAGAGCAAACTATCTAATTCTATTACTTCAATAATTTGTTTATTTTTTTATATTTTAATTCTGTAAAATTATTTTTTTAATTCGATGATACAGATGCTAATATAATCAAGATATTAAAAAAATTAATTAAAAAATAATTAATAATTAATCCTAATAATAATAATACTATATCAGTTAAAAAGGAATAAATGAAGGTAGCTGGAAGCAAGAGTTTTGACAGAAAAAGAAGTCCAAAACCAAATCAAAAGGAACTTAGAAGTGTTGGATCCTACAGCTTGGATGTGTTGGATTCAGCATGTATGCAGATGAGCTGTAATGTTGGATCAAGCAATTCCCAACCAAGCTATATTACCTCTTGATTTGGTGGTTCCTATATATTATTAGGAGGAACAGCTCAGCTACTCGAGTACGAATGAATACTGGAAGATTAAGGGAGGGGAGAAGGATGCATGCGTTGATGTTGGAGAAAAAGACTCGGTTGCATACAATCATGCGAAGAAATAATTCACCATTCAATACTTATTGGATAAAACATCAATTTATCCTGTCTATATATCACAAACACAGCATCAAGATTTACTTGTTCTTGGGCGCGGTGGCCACGACGGCCGGCGCGGCAGTGGTATTGGAGTTGCCGGCTATGATGAGGCGAGCAGAACCGATGTTGGTGCCGGTGGCCCAGAGCGCGCCGCCGTAGACGACGACGTTGCGATCTCTCTGAAGGATGCAGACGTAGTTCCCCCGTCCCCTGTCGGTGTTGCTGGCCCACACAGCGGTACTGCCGGTGTACACTACCAGGTTGCCGTCGGTCTGCATCCTGCAGACGCAGTTCGAGCCGCGGCCGTTGGTGCCGGACGCCCATACGGCACGGTTGTTGTCGTACAGCACCAGGTTGCAGTCGCTCTGCATGACGAAGTTGTAGGAGCCGTACCGCAGCGACTGGCCGCTGTTAAGGCTCTCGCCCGAGTAGAGAATGTTGTCGGCCGCGCATGGCGGTGGCAAGAGGAGGAGGCCGAGGAGGATGAGGGAGGCGGCGGAGACGCTGGCCGGTGCGCTTGCCATCGCTGACTTGCCGTTGTTGGAGTCACGGTCTCAACCCTTCCTGTAATTATAGCTGCACGAGGAAGAGTGGCGTGGATTGCGGGCGTTTGCAGCGAGATCTTTCTTTTATGTGGGGTTAAACAGACAACCCAAACACCATTAGTATCGGCTGGTGGAAGATGACTGGTAGATGTAAACGCCATAGACCATCGGCTGCTGCTCATGTCCGAGATCTGAAGCACGCAGAATTCTAACCAAGGATTCATCGGACATGTCTCTCCATTCTCCATATGTTCCGATTGGTTCTGTCTCACTCTTCTTCCACATAATTTTTCCACTGCCACTAACCATTGCCGCTTGTAAAAAGAAAAGAATGCGTGGTTATCAAACCTCAAGTGATCCATAGGATTTCGTAGAAGGAATGCATTGCCAGGAGCCTTGTGGACATCTTGTTGTAAGAAAGAGTACACGCACAAGGAAGATATTTATGTGACCTGATTGAAATGGATAGTTGACCTAATCGGCCGCTGAGGAAGGATCACATGATAAATACCCCAAATCTTAACTGGTTCATAAACCCTCGTATCTCCAAATTTTATTTTGATATTTTATAAATAAAAATAATCTATTTTTTTTATTTTTTTAATATATAAAATCATTCTTTCGGATCAACTAATGGACGTATTTGTTGGGAAGTCAACCGAGTCAATTGCATCGATCCCAAGGCAAAAATAAAAGCTGCTTGGAATCCGGTGGTGCTTCTTTAATAGATTTGCTGACAACGCGGAGCTCAAAGCATTACTTCCCTGTTGATAAAAGACATCACCCGCACTCTTCTCCAAGGAGCTTTAATCAACACATCAATTCTTCCTTGATCGCCTTTGTCATCCTTGCAACATCGAGTCATCCAATCCAGCTGCAACCCTACATCCCTCACATGCTACCTGCTATCTGCATTAACTTTAAGCCTTCAATGCTTTGATCCTAAACGTCAGATGAAACCTACATCGGATGGCACCTACATGATGCAGATGTACTAAGTTCATGCGGCCTCTCATCGGACATTAAAATTTGGAAACTTATCCCAGAAGATGTGAAACTTATTGGTGTAAATAAATTTTTAAAATTAAAAGAAATTCGAAAAGTAACGTGGAGAGGTATAAAGTACGTGACAAAGGGCTATACTAAAAAAGAATGGATTGACTTTAAAGAGAACTTATCTTTGGTTTTAAGGAAAGACTCTTTTAGGATAATTATGAATCTAATTAAGTTTAAAGAGACCTTATCTCCGGTTGCACTTGGTATTTTGAGATTTGTTATATCATTATTTGAATTTACTTAAGTTTATGATAATAAATATGAGCATAATTTCTGGTTGTCTATTGTTCTCTTATTTATGTTCTCTTGTAACAATATCTGCTAATCTCAGTTCTGTACCAGTTCTAAATGGAACTAACTTTAAGGATTGGAAATGGATCTGGACCTTGCACTAAGAGAAGACCAACCTGCTTCTCTTACATAAAATAGTACTCATGATGAAAGGAGACTATATGAGAAGTGGGACAGGTCTAATCGCATAAGTCTTATGATCATTAAGCGTGGCATTCCAGAAGCCTTTAGGGGTGCAGTATCCGAAGGGATTACCAAGGCCAAAGATTTTCTTACCGAAATAGAAAAACATTTTTTTTAAAACGATAAGGCGGAGACAAGCACTCTACTTCAAAGCTTGTTTACCATGAGATACAACGGTAAAGGAAATATAAGGGAATATATTATGGAAATGTCTAATCTTGCTTCTAACCTTAAAGCATTAAAGCTTAGCCTATCAGAGGACTTACTTGTCCATTTGGTTCTGATATCTCTTTCTGCACAATTCACTCAGTTTAAGGTCAGTTATAACTGCCAAAGGAACAAATGGTCTCTTAATAAACTCATTCATATTGTGTGAAAGAAGAAAAAAGATTAAAACAAGAAAAGATTGAAAGTGCAAACTTGACCAACATCTCTAAGGATAAGGGCAAGAAAAGAAAATATAAATATGAAAAGAATGAGAATGATAAGGGTCCAGTACAGAAGAAACAAAATAAGGATGATAATTGTTTCTTTTATAAAAAATTTGAGCATTTGAAGAATGACTGTGCCAAATATCACGCTTGGTGTGCTAAAAAATATACGTTCCTTACTTTGGTTTGTTCTGAAGCCAATTTAACTTCAGTATCTAGAAACACTTGGTGGTCAGACTCCGGTGCAACTACTTGATATTTCAAAACAGGATTACCTGAGCTACCAAAGGCCCAGTAAAACTGAGAGATGCATTTATTTAAGGGATGAAAAATCGATAGATGTGAAGACTATAGACATATTTAGATTGTTATCGTGTAATGAATACTATTTAGATTTAAAAAACACTTTTATTATAATGAAACTTAATTTTTATTTTTGTTCATTTGGAAACAATAAATTTACTTTGTACTTAAATTCAAACATTTTGTCTTGGAAGGACCGGTTGTCTAAATTATGTTTAGACAAAAGTGGTCAAACCCAGAGTGTGTCCTCCAAAATCATGAAAAAACAGGCCAAAACTTTGACAGACACTTAACAGGAACCATCGGCAATGACATTATTGGATCCTTTTTTACGACCAATTTGGATAATTGACACCATCTGTCAAGGTCTAGCATCAAATATGCCAAACTGCTGTTGCCTCCCACATCATCATCATAAATAGTTCAACGAAAAAACAAGCACGACCGCCACGTGATCCTTTCTCACAACATTTCCTGAGATCGTCTGACAACCCGGCGGACCTTCTTCTTGAACACGTCTCTCTCGTCTCTCCATTCCTTCTGCAGGAATAGAACCACCATTTTGTTATCAGATCCAAGTTCCTTGGCCAAAAAACTAGGGAATGGCTACAGCATGGAGGATCCCAGAACTTAACTACTTGCATGCCACAAAAAGACTAATCAAACATATCCAGATGACAATGTCCTCTTTCTTCATCTGGCGGGACTACGGATTTAACTAGTCTCACCAGATGAAGTGCCACTTCGGCATAGTAGCTTTGCACCTTGCCGCTTCAGCAATTTCATATTGGCAGGGTATAGATAGGGCGGGGTGGGGGCAGCATGAGTAGCACAAAGACATGGCATGTTCAGGATACATGATATTGGTCAACCCCGGCACCTTCTAAAAGTGAAAAGATTTCATGTTTTAACTTACAGCAGCTTCAACGTTTGCTGGGGATTCATCATTTGGGCTTGAAAGCATGGAAATAATACTCAAAACAATGCTCTCAACCTGCACGTAGAACGACAACACTTTTAGCTTGTCAACACGGTTACAAGAATAAACATCAAAGAAAGTGCTGATGCAGCGTGCCACGGATAAAATGACATCATTACAGGTGCAACAATGGTTAGCTTGTAGCAGTCCTAATCAGTGGTTCTCCTGGAAGGTTTCTAACCCTCCTTGTAGATTAGGCTACCAGTACTTTGTAGGAGAAATGTAGTATTTTAATAGCTACATTAGATTCCTTCTATGTTTGAAATAAGGTCCTTCTACGAACCCAAATCTAGCAAAATTGAAACACAAGAAATTTGCAAAACTGCTTCTTTCAAGATCCAATTGGTAATTAAACAGTTTGATTGGGGATTGCAAGGCATCTAAAAGTCCTCTTAAGATGGGAAAAATACACGGTAGATAATTTATTTATTGAACAAAAACAATGAGTGGCCTATAACAATAAAAAAAAATCCACTATTGTACTATACAAAACCAAATTATTAATGTACTTGAAATGTTGATAGTTGTTGTTCCCAATAGATCTGCGAATTCCAGAGTTTGAATAAGGAGAACGTCAATAAAGAATGTTGCGATCTAAATTAACAGCCAGAATACACGACAACATTCAGAAGACAACCATAATCACCATAAATCAGTGTTGAATATATCTATGGTTAAGATTGTGGTGATAGGGTTAAAAAGTCAATTTTCCCCTTATTTTTTTCTTTTTTAAGGTGCAAATATTAACCAATGGACATAATGAAAAGCATGCATATACTCAACAAATTCAGAATTATCTAGCAATTTGTATGTATGGCCATTTGTTAAGCACAATAATGTCAAGTGCAATGATACATAAAAAAAAACTTCCTAGAAAACATCCAGCAAATGTTGGTCAACGACATTTAAAAGGCCATAACAAAATATTTTGAGTGACAATACAAACATCAAAAGCAACCCTCGAGAAAGATCACATACTGTGTGTACAGGCATCCAGCGCTCACTAGCAAGTTCATAGCCATTTGGGTCATCACCAGGTGGATGAAGAATTGATATGCAAACACGGCCATCAGGATAAACTGGGATTCACATAATGATTAGGACACATATAGCATGGAGACAATACACAACTTCAATCAACATGAATTAATTCCGAACCATTTGGATGCCACATTTCTGATGTAAAGCGAACGGATGGAGGACTGTTGGGATAGTTGGAAGGAAAGCTCATGAGTGCATTGAAATAACCACCATCGCTGCAATGGGATGACATTAGTGATACTGTGATAGTAAAATAATAAAGATAGATAAGTCTTATATTTACCCACCAAAAGTAGTGCCCAATAAGTGGAATGTCTTGAGGACTGATTAATGAACTAGATAAGCTAGTACGGAAGTTGCTTAAAGCTATCCAATAGGTTTCATCATGGTTCACAAAAAAAAAAAAAAAAAGACAGAAAAAAAAAACAAAATGAGTGAGGAATTAGTTTTCCTCACTCATTTTCTGGTTCTGAAACTTACATAACACATTATCAAATCAATCAAGAATAATCTCTGGTGTCAAAGAAAATAGATTAGTTATTGCTAGCCACCATAGCATCAAATCAAGCAAATACTGTCTTTGTGGGTTTTCTAGATCACAACACCAAAACAACTTCATAGGATTCTTGCATGCTTACAAAGAAGTACATAATTTTGTGTAGCATCCTACAGAAACCATCCAACAGAATAAAGCAAGATAATCCTCGTCCATCTAATTGGGACCTTCGATTCACTGTTTCATGGATTTTTCTCGCTATTCTTTGGCTGCAAAATTGATAAACAAGAATTAATTAAGCAGATTCCTAAAAGGTAATTCCCAATTCCTATCAACCGAATTAATCATCACTGAGTAAATATTTTTCTCCTATAAAAACTGTTAAGTTCTTGCTTAAGAACATGTACCAATTTCTTCTGAGAACACTAAAATTTGAGGACATGTTCCTCGCATCATTTATTGGTTCATCAAAGATGCTCCTTCCCTGTTGAGTTTTCTGAAGGAATTTATGTACCTGTGAGGTTGTTTTGGCATTGATATCTAAAGAAATTCCATGGAGATTAGGAACCTCTTGAATTCAGCGTCTAATCAAACAAGAGGTTCTAAAGGAGTCGACCTCGGATGCTATAGTTAGTAGTTATTTGAGATGAAGAAAACCCATGAAGACAGTCTTTGCTTGATTTGATGCCGTGGTGGCTACCCCAATCCTTAGCTCGACGGATTCAAGCCAACCCATGGACCAAAATTACAGGCAATCGGAACCTATAACTGGCCACAATGACAGCTAACTCAACCGGTCATTGACAGAGTCTCCAAACCAATCACAACAAGAACAAGAAACGGAAAAGCACCAGAATCTTCGACTCAGGCGGGCATACTCACTAGAGCGTCTCGGGCGGCCCCATGATGGTAACGCTCCATTCGAAAACATTCTTATCGTCCACCAAACCGGCCGAGAAGCCGTCCACCGGATTCTTCATGAGATCTGATCCAAGAACCACCAATCACGAACAAATCCCTCGATCGAAACCCTAGGCAAGACAAATATATACAAGAATCGACCGACCCGTACCTTTGAGCTGCTTTTGGAGCAGAAGGCTCGCTTGGCTTGACGCCGCCATCGATCGTCCGGTCCGCAAGCGAGAGAAGCGATGGACAGAAGAGGAGAGGTTATATTTATATTGGATAGGGATGGAGGCGAGGTGAAGCGCTGCGGAGACAGCGGAGGAAAGGAGGAAGAAGGGGGAATTGGAAAGGTGATTAAAACAAGCACAAAATTGTCAATACAAGATAAAAAGGATAATTGCCATTTTACCTTAAAAAGCCCTCCCTACTTTTATCAAACGATACTTTCTTAAATAGTTTATGCATGGGTATTTTATTTTATTAATTTAATAAAAATATCCTTCATCCAATTTTCAATCATAATTCATGGCCAAGTAAAAATTATTTAGTAGACTACCATTTAGTAAAATCTCAATGTCGAGTGTCTTTTAGATAAAAAGCCGAAGGATAATTTTTCTAAAAAGTATTTATATTTTGGGTATATATATATATATATATATATATTGTTTTAAAGATTACTTGTTATAACCCTCTCTTTACTATTTATAATTTAAAATTTTAAAAATAATACTCTATAATTATTCTTTTCTAAATGAATATAATTCATTTTTTCTTCTTCTCCTCCTCATCCTGATGCTCCTCATTTTCCTCATCTTCTTTTTCTTCCTCTTTTTCCTCCTCTTCAGATGCGATATGTAGGTTTGTATGACATCAAGCAACAGTGGAGCACAGGTTGGAGGGCAGTATAGAGTATACACTCGAGAAATATCAATGACAAAAAACATGGGTTGAGAGGTAGCGAAATATGGAGCGGGGGATGACAATTAATAGCAAGAGCATGCGCTGGGAGGCAGCAATCAACGATAGGAACACAAAATAGAGAGTGGTGATTAATTATAGGGAGCTCGAGCTAAGAGAGCATTAGTGACAATAAGGTTTGCAACAACGATCACAGAGGTTGTAAAGAAAGAAAAAAGGAAGGGATAAAAGTCAAACAATCTTATTCTCCTCATCTTCTTCTTCTTCCTCCTCCTTAGAGGTGATGAGCAAAGTCGAACAATATTGGGTAGTATTGGAGCACAAACTGGAGTGTGGCAAAGAGTATGGGCTAGGGAAGCATCATAGATAGTAAGCGCGAGTTGGGAGATCGTAATTGATAGTAGAGAACATGTGGTGAGGGGCGACGATCAATAGTAGACAGTATCACAAAAGTTTTGAGGAATGAAAAAGGGATTAAATCAAAACAAATATAGTAATATATTATATTATTAATTTTTAATGGGGCATGAACAATAAGGTGTTATCAATAGTGAAAAGGTTTCTAAACAGTAAAATGCATTGTTTTTGATAAATAATGCCTCTAATTTTAAAAAATATCAAAATTACTCCTAAAAAAATTTCTCACAAGTTATATTACTTTAGCCACCATAACAAAAACATTGTAAAATCTAATTGAAACATTGTAAATGAGTCAAATAGAATCAAAATACACTAGAAGTCATTTAATATATCATAATATGATCCAAATAGGTATTTATAATAATTTATGAATAACATAACCTAAATAAAAATAAAAAAAGATTGTAAAACCCACATGAAAATATAATAAATGATCTAAATAGACTCCTATCCTTAACCAAACCAATTATAAGTTTAAAAATATTATTTTATAATGGATTATGAGGAACGATATGTAACGAGACATAATATAACATTATTTATAGCATTTTTCAACAACGTATATGGTATTTTTAGTTGCTCATAAAAAATACCATAAATGCTATTGGAAAACACTATAATTGAGCCAAATAAGAACATTGTAATAGTTTAAAAATAGTAAAAATCAAATGAAATTTTTTTTGAGAGAGATATTTTGTATATTTTCTAAGGAAATAGTTTGTAATGTCATCTTGGCCCATGAAGATTTCAATTCACCTCAATGCTAATATCCTGCCACTAAATTTTAATGAGCCTAATCCTTTGATAATAATTTGTGGCAATTAAAAACTAAGGACTATTGTCTTTCAAACTTTTATAAAGTTTGTGAATATTTTTGTCATATTAATACAAGATATCGGTAACAAAACTTATTTTCATCCTTTCCTAATAGTAAAAAATTATTACCTAAATAAATTTATTTATTTTTTTATATGCCTAAAATTAATTTTATAAAAATAAGGTCACCACTTCCTATCAACTCCCTGTTCTTGAACCCATAGATTTGGTTATTCGTGCAATAAAAGAATGTTAAAATCGTCAAGTATTTTTGGAGTCTATCATATTCAGATTAGATTGGTTAGAGAAGAAGGATGCTTAAAGAAATAGGGATCCAAGTTTAAAAATCCTTCCTAAATTAGGATTTTGACTGTCCTATAAATATCCTATATATTTCTATCTCCTGACAAGGGGAGAAATGTAGGAAAAAATAGTTTGAGTGCTCCTCAAGTTTTTCTAACAGATTTAGAAAAGATGTGAAAGGCATGAAGAGAAAAGGTTTATTTAAAAGGAGTCTACAATAAATTTGAACAATTGATTGAATTGATTCAAGATAGAGACCTATTGTGGTCTTTAAATATTCTTACAGCAAAGAATTTGGTACTAACTCATGATTGTAAATCAAAAATTTTCTTTTCATATGAAAATTCTCTCAAATAAAAATACACTCATTGGGTTTATCCTATCGATAAATTTTCGAATCTAATCGAGGATTGTATGAGGTTTCAACCTAAGTCTTTTCCAGAGTAGTCACAAGGGTCTTGGCCAGAGGGTATAAATGCTTCTACTTATATTGTGCATAGATCTATAATTGGCATTACCTTTTGACTTTTAGAAAAATAAAATAGGCTCTATTTATTATATTCATTTTCCCTATACCAAAAGGATAATAGGCTTTCGAGTCCTTCCTACCACCTTTTGAGATAGTGTGAAAAAAAAGTATTTACGAGGTCCTTCCACTTATGAATTGATGCTATTAAAAAAAAATCTATAAAGCACTGAATTTTTTTTTTGTTAAAAATAATCTTTATAAATCCAAAACAATGGTTTTAAGAATGTTTACATAAAACTTATTAAATCCATTATAATATATATGAAATCTTATAACAATTAAGAAACATATTAATACGGAAGCGTACCTGAAGAATTCATTAGAGTATTTTCTGAATTGATCGGTGATTTGGTCTTCCAATTGCAGAGTATTCTTAAGAATTTTAGATTTCTCCTTAACGGATGAAGAGAAACTTCATTCGATACTACAACTGGGGACCATAACCTTATTTACTGATGAATCTATAATTATGATTATATTCATAATTGATAAATCTGTAATTATGCGTCAAGAGTTTCATATTTCTAACTTATCTCGTCATTAAGTTAGAAATATAGATAAGTTAGAAATATGATTGATGGTATCCACACAATTAATTTTCATAATAATAATTATATCCCTTAGCCAAATAACTTTATTTTAATTGGATCACTATAATTTTGGCTAATAAAAAATAATGGTTTAACATATTTAATTATACATGTGTGACCCTTAAAATTCTAACAATTTCCCACTGAGTCACATATGTATCCTTATAAATATGTTATACTTTATGAGCTCAAAACTGTTGTCATTATTAAATATGACATACAAAACAATCTCGTCCATTGACTATATTAATATAGGACCAAAGCGGTCTTCGCTATATCAATCATAGCTAAACCCACCAATGATCACTAATATTAACATAACCAAATGACATAGATCAATTATGAAATGTGTAATATGAAAATTACATGAATGTGATCTGTACATGTCAATTTTCAACTGGTCCAACTTTATCTTTATGAGATCATTAATAACTTTAATAGCCATAATGTACAAAGTATAATAAACTGAAGCTTTATTTTTTATCAGAAAATACACAATCTGGCATAGAACATATAACAAACATATGACAAACTCTCATTAAACCAAAGTTTCATCAAATTCTGATATACCCATATAAGCAGTATGCTCATGAAAGACTTTGGGTGGTACACCTTTTGTGAGAGGATCTGCCAACATAAAGTTTGTTCCCAAGTGTTCTATAGAAATTTGTTTACTTTGTACCCTTTCTTTCACAACTAGGAACTTGATGTCAATGTGCTTTGACTTAGTCGAGCTCTTATTGTTATTGGAGTATAAAACAACTGATTTATTATCATAGTATATCTTTAGTAGTCTTTCGATCCCTTGTACTATTTGTAGCCCTGTGATAAAATTCCTCAACCAAATTCCATGATTGGACGCCTCAAAATATGCTACAAATTTTGCTGCCATAGTGGAAGAAGCAATAAGAGATTGCTTGGCACTACGCCAAGAAATTGCCCCACCAGTCAACATATAAATGTAGCCCAAAGTGGATTTCCTACTATCTTAGCATCCATCAAAATCGAAGTCAGAATACCCAATAATCTCCAAATGGTCTGATCTCCTATATGTGAGCATATGATCTTTTGTCATCTTTAAATATCTCATGACTCTTTTAGCTGACTTCCAGTGATCCATTCCAGGATTGCTTAAGTATCTGCCTAACACACCAACAATGTACGCTATATCCGGACGCATACAAACTTGTGCATACATTAGACTCCCTACAGCCGATGCATAGGGAATCTTCTGCATTTCTTGAGTTTCCAAATTTCCTTTAGGGCACTGATTGAGACTGAACTTGTCTCCCTTTACGACAGGGGTGTCTCTTGATTTGCAATTATGCATGCCAAACCTTTTGAGTACTTTATCGATATAGCTCCTTTGTGATAATCCTAGAATATCATATGATCTATCTCGGTGTCTCTGGTTTCCTAATACAAAAGAGACGTCACTAAGATCTTTCATCTCAAAATTTTTAGATAGAAATCTCTTGGTTTCGTGCAATAAGCTTATATCATTTGTAACAAGCAGAATATCATCCACATACAATATCAGGAAAATGAATTTGCTCCCACTGAATTTGTGATACATGCAATCATCAACAGCGTTCATCTCAAAACCAAATGAGATAATTACTTGATGAAATTTGTGATACCACCGACGGGATGCCTGTTTTAGTCCATAAATGGATTTTATCAATTTACAAACCATTTTCTTTGGGTCTCTTGACACAAAGTATTCTGGTTGCACCATATAAATTATTTTATCAATGTTTCCATTGAGAAATGTTGTTTTAACATCCATCTGATGAAGCTCTAAATCAAAATGTACGGCTAGAACCATAATTGTCCTAAAAGAGTCCTTCGTTGAAACCGGAGAGAAGGTCTCTTTAAAGTCAATCCCTTCCTTTTGAGTATAGCCCTTTACCACAAGACATGCTTTATACCTCTCCACATTACCTTTAGAATCCCTTTTGGTTTTAAAAATCCATTTATAACCAATGGGTTTCACACCTTCTGGTAATGGGATAAGTTCCCAAACTTTATTGTCTTACATAGACTTACACTCTTGATTCATTGCTTCAATCCACTTATCTGAATTAGAATCCTCCATGGCTTGACGGAAGTTGATTGGATCATCTTCCATTATACCACTACTTTCTTCATGTTCCTGGAGAAATACCATATAATCATCCAAAATGGCACTCCTCATTTCCCTAGTGGATCGTCGCAAAGGTGCTGGCTCTTGCGGCACAGATTCTTGAGGATGTTGAGTTTGTTCCTCATGAATAATTTCTTTATACTGTATGGGAGTTGAAATGACTATATCCTTTTGAGGTACAGATTTTGCCATATTAGTGGCAACTATATGAATCAGATCAGACTGAACTAATTCTTCCTCAAAGATAAAGTATTTAATCTTATTTCTCCCCCCAAACTCAATATCCTCAAAGAATGTAGCAATACCTATCTCAAAAATATTTCTTGATTTGAGATCATAAAATTTATACCCCTTAGATCGCTCAGAATAACCAATAAAGTAACTGCTCATTGTTCGGGGTTCCAATTTATTTTCATTGGGCCTGTAAGACCTTGCCTCAGCTGGACAATCCCATACACGAAAGTGTCTTAAACTAGGCTTTCTCTTAGTCCAAAGTTCATAAGAAGTTTTTGTAATTACTTTAGTTGGTACTCTATTAAGAATGTAAGCTGTAGTTTTTATTGCTTCTCCCTAGAGTGACTCTGGCAAAGTAGATTAAGAAATCATACTTCTTACCATGTCCTTAAGTGTGCAGTTTCGTCTTTCAGCTACACCATTCATGCTAGGTGACCCAGGCATTGTATACTGAGGGACAATTCCACACTCCTCTAGGTATAAAGCAAATGGTCCTGGACGTTGTTCACCTGAACCGTCATTTCTATCGTAATATTCCCCTCCATGGTCAGATCTGACGCTTTTTATCCTTTTGTTGAGTTGATTTTCAACTTCAGCTTGAAATGCTTTAAACACATCCAAAGACTGAGATTTTTCATGTATTAGATACAGGTATCCATATCTAGAGTAATCGTCTATGAATGATATGAAGTATTGTTGACCATTCCATGAAGGTGTAGGAAATGGTCCACAAATATCTGTATGTATCAATTCTAAGACGTCTGTAGCTTTATATTCACCTGATCTCTTAGGTTTGGTTTATTTATCTTTAATGCATTCAACACAAATATCTAGACCTAATAAGTCAATGGGATCAAGAATCACATCTGACACAAGTCTTTTCAACTCTATTTCTAGAGATATGACCCAAATGTTTATGCCATAATATATCAGAATTTTTAATTTTACATTTAGTACCTCGCAATTCTGCATTCAAGTTTTTATGATAGGATGCTATAGTATCAAGTAAATATAGATTGTCATAAGTCATAAGTGAACCAGTTTCAATCATATTTGAATTTAAAGACAAAGTAAACTTATTGTTTCCAAATGAACAAGAATAACCAGATTTGTCCACATAAGAAACAGAAATTAAGTTCCGTCTAAATGACGGTACAATCAAAGTGTCTTTTAAATCCAAATAGTATCCAGTACACAATAACAATCTAAATATGCCTATAGCTTCCACATCTATCGATTTTTCGTCCCCCATATAAATGCATCTCTCAATATTATTGGGCCTTGGGTAGCTCAGGCAACCCTGCTTTTAAACACTGATTCTCATTTGGCTCATTTATAGTGTTTTTCCATAGCGTTCATAGTATTTTTTTTTTAGCTACTGAAAATACTTAAATGTGTTATTGAAAAAAATGCTATAAATGACATAATATTGTGCCTCTTTAGGTATTGTTCCTCTTTAACCATTACGAAATAATAGTCTTGAGCTTATAGTTGGTTTGGCTAAGTTTAGGAGTCTATTTGGATCATTTACCGTGTCTTTGAGTGGGTTTAATAATGTTTTTATTATGGTGACCAAAACATTATAATATATTATTTTATTATCATAATTTCTAAGAATTTAAATTAGTCAAGATTTTAGTTTGTCTGTTTATTTCTTAGATATAGATTTTTTTTTGAGATGTCATATATAGCAAAACTATTTGTTATAAAATAAGAAAATACATATAATTTATACAGAGACATATTCCAAATTGATGGCGCATGTCCTTAGAAAATAAAGTAATCATTCATAAGATTTTTTTTTTTAATGTGACTTGGAACACAATGTATATTTTGGATGTCTTCTTTGATTACAGAGTTATTTATGTCTTGCAAGAGGCAAATAAAATTTTTAATTAATATAATATGCATGCGAGAAGTAATAAAATTCATTCAGCTGGGCTCTAACGTTGCTGTATCTTCATTCAGTTACTCATCCACATTTATTCTTTTTTTTATTTGTTTAGTAGAACTGTGCCCTCACCTCACCTAATTTAATATTTGACTCATTTTGATTTAATTTTATCTATTTCAATTCAACTAGAATTATTATATTTTGTAATATTGATTTAATTTAAAATTTTATACTTCTAAATTATGAGTTGACTCAACTCTTAGAATTATTAGAAATGTATAAGTGGTTTTTTTTAATTTAATGAATATTTTCAATAGAACCATCCTTCTCTATTGTGTTGTCTACCTTTCTTAAATTTTCCTAAACCTTTTTATTTTCTATCGGCATACCTATCCATAAGGTTAATTATATATTTTCCCTTGTACTTAGGCTCGTTCAGTATTACGGTGCTAACGATAAAGAGTGTAGGCTGGGGAAGCGTCTAAGATAGGAAGCACAGGTTGAGAGGCAATGATCAACGATAGGGAATACAGGTGGAGGGCGATATTTAGCGACATGGAGTGTATGTTTGGAGGTAGCGATCGACTATAAGGAGCACAAAATAGGGAGTAGTGATTAACGACAGAACACAGGGTAGGGGAGTGTCGACGAAGATGGGGTACGCAACAACGATCACACAGTCATGAGGAAGGGGTAAAATCAAAATCAATTGGGTGATAAATAGTATAATATTATTATATTTATTTTTAAGGGGTTGTGAACAATAAGGGGTTGTCGATAGAAAAATGGGCTCTAAATAATAAGCTCATTTATTTTTTGAAAACAATGCCCCTAATTTAAAATATCAAAATTGCTCCTAAAAAATTTTCTCATATGTTATAGTATTTTGGCCACCATAACAAAAGCATTATAAAGCCTATTTGAAAACATTATGAATGAAAAAAATGGAATCAAAGCATATTAAAAACCTTTGATATATAATCATCCAAATAAGTATTTATAATAGTTTAAGAATAACATCACCCAAATAAAAATAAAAACTTGTTATAGTAATTTAGTCACCATAACAAAAACATTGTAAGGCCACTAAAAAACAAGCTAAATGAGCGAAATAGACTTCTAACCTCAGCCAAACTAACTACAAACTTAAAAAATATTATTTCATCATGGTCTAAAAGCAATGACACCTAAAGGACACAATATGATATCATTTATAGTTGTTTAATAACGCTTATAGTGTTTTTAGTTGGTCATAAAAACTATCATAAACAAGCCAAATAAAAATATTACAATAGCTTATAAGTAGTCAAAAAAGAATAAAAATATTTTAAGATGTATTTTGGATATTTTTTAAGAAAATCCTCCTATATTAGTTGTACAGTTTGACACAAACGAACATAAACCCATTGCACTATCATCCTAGCCTATGAAGATTTCAATTTGCCTCAACGCTAATATCTTATCACTAAATTTTAACGAACCTGGTCCTTTAATAATAACTTGTAGCAATTAAAACTAAGAACTTTAGTTATTCAAACTTTTATGAAGTTTGTGAATATTTTGTCATATCATTATAAGATGCCAGCATCAAAATTCATTTTCATCCTTTCCTATTAGTAAAAATAATTACCTAAATACCATTGTCTATCAACATACTATTCCTAAACCCTCGATCAAAATCCTAGACAACACAAATTTATACAAGAATCGATTGACATGTACCTTTGAGTTGCTTTTGGAGCAGATGGCTTGATGCAGCCATCGATCGTTCGGTCGATGCGTGAGAGAAGTGAGGGATAGAGATAAGAGGAGACGGGAGATGTTATATTTATATTATATAGAGATGGAGGCAACACGAAGTGTTGCGAAGCGAGAGGAGGAAAAAGGGGAACTAGATGATAATTCTTAAATAGTTTATACATTGGGGGCTTCCTTAATTCATTAATTTAAGAAAAATATCCTTTACCTCCACCAATAACTTACGATTGTCATTCATCGCCACCTTCACTGTCCTCTCCTCCTCCCTTGTTGATGGTGATGATAGTTGAAGGTTGTCGGTGGAGATGAGGGATATTTTTATCAGATATATGATAGAGAGGCATTGTAGGTAAAAATCAATTGGGGGACTACCATTTGGTTAAAGTCAAACATTGAGATTTTTTTTAGATAAAATACTGAAGGATTGTTATTAAAAAATATACTTACATTTTAGGTATTTTTCAATCAATTTTTTTATTTTAAAGAGTACTTTTTATAACCCCCACTTTAGAATTTAGAATTTAATTTTTAATATTTCCAAATTATCCTTTTATAGATGAATATAAATTCACTTTTCTTCTATTCTCCTTATTTTCTTTTTATTATTATTCTTCTTTTTTTTTTCTCAGAGGCAATGAGTAAGGTCAAACGACATCAAGCCACATTGGAGCATGGGTTGGCGAGTAACATAGAGCCTGCACTACCGAAGCAACAAAGATAAGAAGCCTGAGGTGGGAGGCAGCTATCAGTGGTAGGAAATGCAAAGTGAGGCATGACAATTAGCAACGAGGAGCATGGGTTGGGAGGTAGCGTTTGGTGATAGGGAGTGTAAAGTAGCGGGTGATGATCAATGACAAGGAGTGCAAGTTAGAAAAACTTTGATGACAGGAGGGTTCACAACAACAATCATGGAGGTTGTGAGGAAGGAAAAAGAGTAAAATCAAAATTAGTGAAATAATAAATAGTAAAATATTATTTTAATAATTTTTAAGGTGTTATGGATAATAAATGATTGTCAATAGTAAAAATGACTCTATATAATAAGCTCCTTTGTTTTTTTTTAATGGAGCCCCTAACTTAAAAAATATCAAATTTGGTCTTAAAAATTTTTCTCGCCCATTACAATATTTTAGCTACCACAACAAAAACATTATTTTAACAATACCTTTTTCAATAATATTTATAATAATTTTAATTTCTCATAAAAGAGACCTTAATTTCTCACCTATTACTATAAACGAGCCAACTGAAAAGGATGTAATAGTTTAAAATAATAAAAAATGTGAAATTTTTTTTAGAAGTATTTTGAATATTTTGTAAGGAAATGTTATCCTGGCCCATGAAGATTTCAATTCACCGCAACACTAATATCTTATCACTTTTTACTGAGCCTAGTCCTTTAATAATAATTTTTAACAATTAAAACAATGGACTATAGTTTTTCAAACTTTTATAAAGTTTATGGATATTTTGTCATATCATTCTAAGATGTGGTTAACAAAACTCACTTTTATTCTTTCATATTAGTTAAAAACTATTACCTAAACAAATTTATTTATTTTTATAAATCTAAAATTAATTCTATAAAAATAGGTCTCTACTTCCTATCAACATTATATTCCTGATCCCATAGAATGTTACACTTGTTGAGTATTCAAATTAGTTTCAGTACAAAATTACTTAAAAGAATTAAGGATTCAAGTAAAAGAATCCTTCCTAAATTAGGATTTGAATATTGAAAATTATTGTTGCTAATGAAGCGACGCCAACGTCATGCAACGAGGGTGCCACCAGTGGCAGCATGAGCAATAAATAGGGAGGAGGCGATGGTGGTTGAAGGTGATGATGATGGCAGATGAAGACTATTAATGGAGACAAGGAACATTTTTATCAAATAAATGAAAGAGGGGTGTCCCAAGTAAAAATCATTTATGGGAGCACCATTTGATAAAAGCCCAACACTGGATTTTTTTTTAAATAAAATGCCCAAGGATATTTTTTTAGCAAATATTCACATTTTGGGTATTTTCTAATTGATACTTCTTTTATTTTGAGGATTACAACCCACTATTTAGTATTTACAATCTATTTTTTAAAATAATATTATCAAAACTATTCTTTTGTAAATAGATACAAATTTACTTTTCCTCTTCTCCGCCCGTTCTTCTTCTTACTCCTCTTTAGAGATAACGACTAGGGTCTAACAACATTGAGCAACATTAGAGCACGGGTTGGAGGGTAACAGATAGCATAAGTAGTGGAAGCATTAAAGACAATAAACATGGGTTGAGACGTAATGATTGATGTTAAGGAAGGCGGGATTGGGGGTGACGATCAGAAAGCATAGACTGGGTAGTAATAATCGACGATAGAGAGCGCAGATTAGGGTGTGGTGATTGGCGACTAGGAGACTGGCCGAGATAACATCGATTACGATAGTGTGCACAACAACGATCATGGAGGTTTTGAGAAAGGAAAAAAAGATAAAATCAAAATTATTGGAATGATAAATAGTAATATATTATTTTATTAATTTTAAGGGGGTGCAAATAATAAGGAGTTATTAATAGTAAAAATGGCTCTATAAAGTAAGGTTCTATATTTTAAATAAAGAGTGCCCCTAATTTAAAAAATATCATAATTACTCCTAAATAATTTTCTCACATGTTATAGTATTTTGGCCACCATAACAAAAACATTATAAAGCCTGTTTGAAAACACTTTAAATGAGTGAAAAAGAATCAAAGCACACTTAAAACCATTTGATATATCATAATATGATCCAAATAGGTATTTATAATGATCTATGAACAATATCACCTAAATAAAAATAAAAATTAATTTATTACAGAGTTTTGGTCATCATAATAAAAACATTATAAAACCCAGAAGAAAACACGGTAAATAATCCAAATAGACTCTCAACCTTAACCAACCTACTATAAGTCTAAACATATTATGTCCTAATGGTCTATGAGCAATGACAACTAAAGAGACGATATGATGTCATTTATAGAATTTTTTAATAACACTTATAGTATTTTTAGTTGCTCATAATAAATATCATAAATGCTATAAAAAAACACTATAATGAGCCAAATGAAACATTGTATTAGTTTGAAAGTGGTAAAAAAATGGACAAAATTATTTTTGAGAGGAATCTCTATAGGGTTTCTAATTTAGTTTTTTTTTTTTAATGGAATCTCCTGCAAACCCATTATGCATAAGATTGTGACTCAATTTTCTATTATTGATCATCCTTTTGAGTACGAGGAGAGAGTGAGAAGATTCATAGTACAACTAGATGAGAAAAACTTGATTATTCAAGCTTAATTGTCATAATTCCTAAGAATTTAAATTAGTCAAGAGGTTCAGGTTGTCTGTCTATTTCTTATATATAGATTTTTTTAAAACTATTTGTCATAAAAAAAGAAAGTACATATAATTTATTTATGTAGAGACACATTCCAAATTGATGGTGGATGTCCTTAGAAAATAATGTAATCGTTCATAAGAATTTCTTAATGTGGCTTGGAATATAATGTATGTTTTAGATGTCTTCTTTGATTTCAGAGTTATTTATGTCTTGTAAGAGGCAAATAAGATTTTTAATTAGAATAATATGCATATGAGAAGCAATAAATCTCTTACTTTGGAATAGGGATTTGTTGTATGAGGATAGATATTTTGATTCCTGCGAATGCAATCAAAAAAATAATTTTAATATGTAATTCGATTTTTTTTTCTTTGAAAAATATTACTTCATATAAGAGCATGAATTTGCACCTCAACCTAGAGATAAATTTTTTATCTAGCAACTCTATCGAAGGAAGGCACTCAATAGATGTGAAGCGACATATCTAATTAGATCACAATAAGTGAGCCACCTAACATTTTAATCCTTTCTAGTTGATGCAAGTGCAATTCGAAATGCTATAGTAATGATGAATGTGAATCATATTTTTATATTTGATAATAATTCAATAAAAAATATTAAATTTTAAATTATAAATAAAACTCAATATATGTAACTCAGATTTTTTCAATCCTTAACAATATAAAATAACTCATTTGGTCCATCTCCTTCTCCAATTCCTTATTCTTAAGGTTTTCAGCTTGGCTCTAACGTTACAGATGATTCACTCATCCATATTTATTCATCGTGCTTTATCTTCATTGAGTCACTCATCCACATTATGAACTTGACCCATTCTTTTTTTTTTTTTTAAATTTAGTAGAACTACAGCCTCACCTCACCTACCAAGTTCATCTAGGCTCAATTATTTTTATTTAATTTTTGACTCATTGTGATTAAATTTTATTTATTTGATTCCAACTAGTATTATTATATTTTGAATTTAATATTTATTCAATTTAAAAATATATACTTCTAAATTATGAGTTGACTCAGCCATTTAAATTCTTAGAAATGGATAATTGGTTTTCTTAAAAATTTAATAGATATTTTTAATAGAACCATCCTTCTCTATTATGTTGTCACGACTAGGAGTCAATTATTGACGACAGGGAGCACAAAGTAGGGGGCAGTAATCGACGACAGTGATAAGGTGTGTAATAACGATCACATAGGTTGCGAGGAAAGGGTAAAATCAAAATCAGTGGGGTAATAAATAGTAATTTATTATTATATTAATTTTTAAAGAGTTGTGAACAATAAGGGATTGTTAATAGTAAAATCGGTTCTAAATAGTAAGCTTATTTATTTTTTATATACAGTGCCCCTAATTTAAAATATCAAAATTGTTTATAAAAAAATTTCTCACATGTTTTACTATTTTGGCCACCAAAACAAAAACATTATAAAGCCTATTTGAAAACGTTATGAATGAAACAAATGGATTGAAAGCATACTAAAAATGAGTTGATATATCATAATATGATCCGAATAAGTATGTATAATATTTTACGAATAACATCACCCAAATAAAAATAAAACATTAGTCTGTTATAGTAATTTAGTCACCATAATAAAAACATTGTAAGGCCACTCAAACACATGATAAATAATCCAAATAGACTTCTAACCTCAGTCCAAACCGACTACAAGCTTAAAAATATTATATCTTAATGGCTACAAGCAACAACACCTAAAGATATTTATAGTATTTTTCAATAACGCTTATAGTGTTTTTAGTAGCTCATGAAAACTACTAAACAAGCCAAATAAAAATATTGTAATAGTTTATAAGTGGTCAAAAAGGACAAAAAAGAGGATATTTTTTAAGGAAATCCTCCTATATTGTTCGAACAGTTTGGGACAAACAAACATATAAGCCCATTGCACTATCATCCTAACCCATGAAGATTGCAATTTGTCTCAACACTAATATCTTGTCACTAAATTTTAACGAACCTAGTCCTTTAATAATAACTTGTAGTAATTAAAATTAAGAACTATAATCATTCAAACATTTATAAAGTTTGTGAATATTTTGTCATATCGTTATAGGATGCCGACAACAAAATTCATTTTCATCCTATCTTATTAGTAAAAATAATTACGTAAATAAATTTATTTATTTATTATATATCAAAATTTATTCAATAAAAATAGGTCATCATTGTCAATCAACATCCTATTCCTAAACCCTCGATCGAAACCCTAAGCAAGATAAATCTCTATAAGAATCGACCAACTCGTATCTTTGAGCTACTTTTGGAGTAAAAGGCTCACTTGGCTTGATGCTACCATCTATCGTTCAGTCGATGTGTGAGAGAAATGATTGGATGAAGAGAAGAGGAGACAAGAGAGGTTATCTTTATATTGGATAGGGATAGACGCAAAGTGAAGCACTATGAGACAAGAGGAGGACAGGAGGAAGAAGGGGAATTCAAAAGTAGTTAAAACAAGAATAAACTTTTCCTAAACGATACTTATTCATCGTCACCTGCGCTAGCCCCCTTCTCCCACCGCAAGTGATGTAGCCCTCTCCATCTCCCTTTCCCTTCTCTCTTCCCCTTTCTTCTCCTCCTCCTCCCTTGTCGACGGCGATGATAGTTGAAGGTTGTTGGTAAAGATAGAGGAGTATTTTTATCAAATCTATAAAAGAGATATGTCATAGGTAAAATCAATTAGGGGAGTGCCATTTGGTAAAAAGCCCAACACTGAAGGATAATTTTTCTAAAAAATATTTACATTTTGGGTATTTTTCAATCTTTTTTTTGTTTTGAAGATTACTTTTTTATAATCCTCTCTTTAGTATTTATAATTTAATTTCAAAAATTAAAAAAATTTAAAATTATTCTTTTGTAAATAAATATAAATTCACTTTTCTTCTTCTCCTCAACTTGCTCGTTCTTCTTATTTTCTTCTTCTTCTTCTTCTTCTTCTTCTTCTCAAAGGCGATGAACAAAATCAGATAACATTAAGCAACATTAGAGTGTAGGTTGGCGAGTAGCATAAAGCATGCACTAGGGAAGCATCGAAGGTAGGAAGCGTGGGATGGCAAGCAGCTATCAGTGATACAGAATGTAAAGTGAGGCATAACAATGAGCAACAATGAGCATAGGTTGGGAAGTGAGTTCGGTGATAGGGAGCGTAGAGTAGAGGGCAATGATCAACGATAGAGAACATGGGGGAGCATTTGCGACAATAGGGTGCTTAACAATAATCATGGAGGTTGTTAGGAAGGAAAAAGAGTAAAATCAAAATTAGTGGGATCATAAAAGGTAAAATATCATTTTAATAATTTTTAAGGTGTTATGAATAATAAATGGTTGTCAATAGTAAAAAAGACTCTAAAAAATAAGCTTCTTTATTTTTTCTTTGATAGAGCCCCTAATTTAAAAAATATATCAAAATTGCTCTTAAAAAATTTTCTCACCAATTATAATACTTTGGCCTCCACAATGAAAAAATTATTTAAATGATACCATAAATAGTATTTTTCAATAATATTAATAATATTTTAAATTTATCATAAAAGATATCTTAAATGCTAATGAAAAATACTATAAATAGCCAAATGAAAAGTATGTAATATTTTAAAATAATAAAACATGGATGAATTTTTAAAAAAAAGTATTTTGAATATTTCGTAAGGAAATGTTATCTTGGCCCACAAAGATTTCAATTCATCTCAACGGTCCTATCTTATCACTAAATTTTAACGAGCCTAATCCTTTAATAATAATTTTTAGTGATTAAAACTAAGGACTATAGTTTTTCAAACTTTTATAAAGTTTGTGAATATTTTGTCATATCGTTCCAAGATGTGAGGTAGCAAAACTCACTTTCATCGTTTCATATTAGTAAAAAGTTATTACCTAAATAAATTTATTTATTTTTTAAATCTAAAATTAATTTATTAAAAATAGGTCACCACTTCCTATCAACGTCCTATTCCTGAACCCATAGAATGTTAAAATTCCTGAGTATTCAAATTAGATCAATAACAAAATTACATAAAGAATTAGTGTTCAAGTAAAAGAATCCTTCCTAAATTATGATTTGAATGTTCTATAAATACCCTATATATATTTCTATCTCTTGATAATGAGAGAAATGGAGAACATAATATCTTGAGTGCTTCTTGAATGTTTTCTAACAAATTTAGAAAAGATGAGACGATAGGAAGAGAAAACTCCTAAATTTTAAGATTTTATTTGACTTAACCTATTATTGTATTTAAATATTCTTATGGTAAAGAATTTGGTACTAATTTATTTTTCTTTTCATTTAAAGATCCCTCCTAATAAAGCACGCTCCTTTTGGATCATCTGATCAATTTGAGGCTTAGGGAAATGAAGCAGACTCCTTTTTTTTTTTAATATCTATTTTCCTTCAATAATAAGATAATAATAGGCTTCGGAGTTGATATGGTAAATATTTACCTGGCTGCCACATCCATGCTCGTTCGGATAACTAGATCTCTAGCGTGGCTGACCCGCCACATCCATCCTTTCTTGGCCTCACCAACCAAGTTCAAGCACTGGCTGGCATGGTGTAGACCATCATACCCTACTTGCCCCAGCTTTTATAGTCAGTAACCTCATAATCGGCTCCTCCGACAACATTCCCCCAGTTAGAGTCACCTGTGGCCCTGAATCGAGAAATTTAACTTGAAACGAAAGTGCTACAACGCTGGGCAGCGGAAGTTCACGCGGGCTCCCTGACTGCTGCACCTACTCGGTCACGAAGCTGCTCTTGTGATCTGGTCCAAGCCAGTCCTAACCTTGACACTCTCTCGTCTGATTCCGTTGATTCATTAAGAGAACAGGTCCCCAAGTCCATCAGCGACTGGACGAGGTCCAGAATAAGGTCCTCAAATCGAAGGGTGAGGTCGGAGAGAGCTCGAAAGGTGGCTCCCCATTTACCCCTGAGATACAAGATAAACCCTTACCGGCTAACTTTAGACTCCCAGTCCTCGAACTCTATGACGGCAGCTGCGACCCAACAAAACACGTCGTAACATTCCACGCTCAAATGGCTCTGTACAACACGTTCGATGCATTGATGTGTCGAGCTTTCCTAACCACTCTAAGAGGACCAGCCAGGACATGGTATTATCGTCTAAAACCCACCTCTATATCTGCATTTGATTTATTGACAAAAGAGTTTGAACTAAACTTTTTGGCGAGTGCACGCCCAAAACCGACTGCCACCTCCCTTCTGGGGTCGGCCTAAGGAAATTATGAGTCTCTTTCCCAGTTTGTGGGATGATTCACCTTACAAGTTCGAGGAGTCCCCGACGTCCATCCTTCCCTAGCCATCCAGGCATTTTTAATGGGACTTAAGCCATCAAAGTTTTTCTGGTCGCTGATCGAGCGATCGCCCATAATGGTACCCGAAATGCTATAGCGAGCGCACCAATACATAGCCATCGAGACACTGGTGGCAGGCAAGCAAGACGAGTCAAAGCGCCCCTAAGCAGAATAGCCCCGAGGACACCCCTCAGGACCACTAAAGAGGAGGGATGATAGGTCAGACATGTTGCCATCTAGACCTCCCCCAATACCCCTCAACTCGACTCGAACAGAGATCTTCTTTCAAATTCAGGAGAAGAGGCTCCTAAAAGCTCCTAATCCAATGAAGACACACTCTGAAAGACGTGACAAAAGAAGGTATTATCGTTTTCACAGAGAATATGGCCACGACACAAAGGAATGTCGTGACTTGCAAAATCAAATTGAAGACCTCATTTGTTACGGGCACTTGCGTCGCTATGTTCGCGACCAATCTTCACTCCCCGATAATCGGCCCCCTCAAGATTTGTCACCCCGACCAAAGGGGTCGGTTGAGAAACAAATCAACATCATCATCGAGGGGCCGACCTCGGGCAGCAATAGCTCCTCGGCGCGTAAGGCTTATGCACGCACTGAGGTTGGAAAGAGGCCTACACATGAAGAAGACCTCGACATCACCTTCAGGTCAGGGAACGAAGAGTACCCCTGCCATGATGACGCTCTGGTGATCTCAATTCGAATGGCAAACACCCGCGTCAAAAGGGTTATGAACGACACGAGAAGTTCAGCTGACATTGTATATTTTGATGCCTTTCAGAAACTGAGATTGATTGACAAAGACCTTGTTTCCCTGACATCTGCTTTGACAGGGTTCACCGGAGCCTCCGTCTCCCCTATGGGGGTGGCCACGATTCTCGTCACACTTGGAGAAGAACCGAGATCGAAAACTCTCATGGTGTCATTCATGGTGGTGAAACTTTCGTCAGCATACACTGCCATCATTGGATGACCAACCCTCAACTGACTCAAGGTGGTCGTTTCAACTTACCACAGACTTATGAAGTTCCCGACTCGGGCGGGGTTGGGCAAAGTCAGAAGTGACCCAAGAGAATCCACGCAATGCTATCTGATGGCAACAACGCTGCCTAAAAGGGCGAAAGTCCAAACGGTCGCTACGGGCCCCCAAAGCCCCGAAGATAATGCTCGAGATCCTAGCCTGACAGAGCAAGTTTTGGAGGTGCCTCTGAATCCAAGTCGCCTAGACGAGTTGGTGAAGATCGGCTCAGGACTCTCAGAAGACCAGCGAATACAACTAGTTGAGTTCCTAGAAAAGAATGTGGATGTCTTCGCGTTGTCCCCAAAAGACATGTCGGGGGTCGACCCAGAGGTCGCCCAACACCATTTGAACATCACACCCGGCACCCGACCCGTCAAGCAGCACCCACAGAAGTTTGCTCCCGAGCGACAGAAAGCCATAGAAGATGAGGTTGCTCGCTTGTTAGATGCAGAGCTCATCGAGGAAGTGAAGTGCATAACCTAGTTATCCAATGTTGTACTTGTCAAAAAAGCTAATAGAAATTGGCGAATGTGTGTTGATTATACCGATCTTAATCTGGCTTGCCCAAAGGATTGTTACCTCCTTCCCCGCATTGATCAGTTGGTGGATGCCACATCGGGACATGAGTTGCTCTCCTTTATGGATGCCTTCTTGGGATATAATCAAATTCGAATGGCTCTGAAAGACAGAGAGAGTATGACCTTCATTACTCGTAACGTCACCTACTGCTACAAAGTGATGCCATTTGGGCTGAAAATGCCAGAGCAACATACAATGGCTGGTGAATCATATGTTCAAAGATCAAGTCAGGAGAAACATGGAGATTATGTGGATGACATGATAGTCAAAAGTCGAATGACCGAGGCTCACCTCTTGGATCTAGCAGAGACATTCCGCACACTAAGGAGACACAGAATGCAGCTCAACCCAACCAAATGTACCTTCGGCATCATGTCTAGGAAATTCCTCGATTTTATCGTTCATCAACGAGGAATAGATGCAAACCCCGATAAGATAAAGGTGATACAAGAGATGCAATCCTCAAGGTCAGTGAAGGAAGTCCAACGACTCACTAGCAGGTTATCGGCGTTGAGTTGCTTCATCCACCATGCCAGAGACAAAAGCTCGACCTTCTTCTGAGCACTAAGGTTGGCAAAAGACTTCAAGTGGACCCCAGAGTGCGAGGAATCATTTTGCCAGCTAAAGAGCCACATCGAACACCTACCTCAGTTGACATCAGTAAAAGATGGAGAACCTCTCGGCTTGTATCTTACGGCATCCGACTTGGCGGTTAGCTCGGTTTTGGTGAAGCTCAACAAAGCTGGACAAAAGCCAGTCTACTACACTAATCACATCTTGGCAGGTCCCAAACTTCACTACCCCCTATCGAAAGGTTGGCTTTAGCATTGATCCTAACATCAAGAAAGCTAAGGCCATACTTCTAGACACATCCCATCAAGGTGATAACTGACCAACCGTTACGTCAGATTCTTTCAAAATTTAATATTACAAGTCGGATGCTCAAATGGTCGATTGAGCTCGGGGAATTCAATATCGAGTACGTGGTAAGAACGATGATTAAAGGTCAAGTGATAGCAGACTTCCTCTCAGAACTCGCACCTTCGGAGATCCCAGCGAGCTCAGACCTTGTGTGGACACTGTACATTGATGGTTCTGCCAACTCGGAGAGAGGAGGTGTCAGCATGGTGCTCAAAGATCCCTCTGGGCACATTTATGAGCATTCTCTTCGGTTGGAATTCAAGGCCATGAACAATGAAGTGGAATATAAAGCACTATTGTTCGGTTTAAAAGTCGCTGCCGAACTGGGCATGGAAAATATAAAAATATTTAATGACTCTCAGCTCGTCGCAGGTCAGGTTAATGGAGATTTTGAGACCCAAGAAGAGGCGATGGTCAAGTACCTAGCCGAGGCGCGCTGGATGTTGGATCAATTTCGGAGATGCATCATCACCAAAGTGCCCCGATCCGAGAATTCATAAGCTGACGTCCTAGCCAGGCTTGCATCTTCCTGTTTGGCCAGCTCACAACCGGGGGGAATAGCAAGGATCCCCAGACCTTTCATCAATCCAAGCGTGATATCTATGGCCGAAGAAGAAGGAAGTTGGATCAACAAAATCATCCGTTTCAAGGAAATGGGAGCCCTCCCCGAGGACAAAGTGGCTGCCCGACGAATTAGGAAAGCGGGATCATGGTATTGCATCATTAATAGTCGGCTCTATTGGCAGGGCTTTAGCCGACCCCTTCTTCGGTGTTTGCACTCGACCGAAGTGCGTACTACTATAGTTGAGACCCACGAGGGCATATGCAGAGACCATATTGGCACGTGAACCTTGTCACACAAGATTCTTAGGCAAGGTTACTATTGACCCACCATGCGTAAAGATGCTCAGACTTATGTGAAAATCTGTGAGCAATGCTAGAAGCATGCCCAGATCCAGTATCAACCGATGGTACCACTCGCAACTGCCGATTGTACTTGGTCTTTCGCTCAATAAGGAATGGACCTCCTCGGTCCCTTCCTCCCGGCTTCAGGGCAACGGAAGTTCCTAATAGTAGGAGTTGATTATTTCATAAAGTGGGTCAAGGTCGAGCCATTGGCCTCCATTACCGAAAGGCAAGTTGAAGGATTTGTGTGGAAAAATATTATAACCAGGTTCAGTCTTCCTAAAGTCATAATCACAGACAACGAGACGCAATTCAACAATATAAAATTAAAAGCATTTTGCTAAAGCTATCGTGTTCAATTAAAATTTAGCTTGGTCGCCCACCCACAAGCCAACGGACTTGCTGAGGTGACGAACCGGGCCATCCTCGAAGGATTGAAGAAGAGGATTTCCGGGGCCTCGACAACTTGGGTGGAGGAGCTTCCGAGCATACTTTGGGTGTCTCGGACAACTCCAAAAACCCCAATAGGGGAATCTTCCTATAGCCTGACTTTCGGAACCGAGGCTGTACTACCTCCCGAGGTGGTTTTCTCGACACTTTGAATTCAAACGCATGATGAGGAGGCATCTAGCCAACAGCTGTGCGAAAATCTCGATCTGCTGGAGGAGAAGAGAGCCGACGCCCATCTGCGGACGTTAGCTTACAAAAAGGCCGTCGCCAGACTCTACGACCGCCGAGTGCGACCTCGGTTCATCAAGGTAGGCGACCTGGTGCTACAGAATGCCGAGGTCAGCAACCTGACCCGATCCTGTGGAAAGTTGGCGTCGAATTAGGAAGGACCCTACAAAGTTGTGGATGTTGTCTAAGAAGGGACTTCCACACTAGCAACTACGGAAGGGCGAGTGTTACCGAGAACATGGCACATCTCAAACCTTCGAAAATTTTATACATAATATGGAAAAAAGTGCTTGATGAAATGTGCCTACAAAACATGTCGGGAGCAAAATGGGGCTCTCCCCGACCCCAGTTACAAAATGTTTTGTATACAAGAAGAGGTTGGGCAAAAACAACGCGTTACCCAACCTCGACAAAAAAATTGAAATTACAAGTTATGACTCGGTTGGGTCCGAGTCATCGAAGGCCTGTTGCCTCTCCATGGGCACTGAGTCATCCTCGGGCCTGACGGTGAAGGTATCCTCCTCGACCTCCATGTCCGGGTGCAAGGAGTGGAAGCGGGCTAGTGCAATCGGATAGCTGTACTCGTAGGTGACTCAACCCATCCTTTTCAAGCCCTCTTTGAAGCTGGCCAACTCCTTGTAGTCATCGACTGCTCACTTTGGCAACTCGGCCCGGGTGCTCTCGAGGTCCTTCACAGACTTTAGCAGGTCGTCGTTCGCTTTTCGAGCCCTGACTCACACCTCCTTCAATTGCTTTTGGGCATCATATAAGTCACCTCGGACTTCGTTCAATGCCTTGTTGGAGGTTTCGAGTCGTTGAAGAGCCTCAGTGCGCTCTTGTTGCGTTTTCTCTAACTCTTTCTCCAGCTGGGCAACCCGCTCCTCGGTAGTGGCCACTGCTTCTGGACCACCACCAGCCTTCAAAGTCTCAATCTCCTAAAGGAGATTATTGGTCCGGTAGTCCATGAAGGTGATTAACCGACCCACATCATGGACTCGGTCGAACAGTGCCATCTGGACATGTTGATTCTGCACAAGTGATGGTCATTAGAGTGCAATCAATAAATAATCAGAAATATGTCATTCTAAGTCAGAGGATTACCAGGACCATCTCTTTAGTGGCTCGGGCGAGTAGCACCTCAGACGGGAGCGTGTACAGCTCCCTCGCCAGTTGTAGGTGAAGGAGTCCCCTCTCGAACTCCTCCGCGGTTGCATGATCTCTCCAAACCTTGGAGGAGTTCCTGAGGTTTTCCCACCTCGCCCGCATCTCCTTGTCTTGATCTTGCTGAGCTAGATCGAACATGTAGAGGGCATAATATGCCATGTCATCTTTGCGGACCTTCGTTCCGCACAAGTCCTTCATCAATCTCGGACGGACGAAGATCGGTGTCCTAGCCTCGTCGGGAGACTCCTGCCCCTTGGGCTCTTCAATAGATGCTGTCGGTTCCTTGCCTTTCGAGTGCAACCGGGACCCCCCTTCGCCGTGATGGGATTTGTGCCTTCGAAATAAGATCTTCACCTTCTTATGTCTCCGGGAAGGGTTGTCGGATGGGACCGGTGGGTCGGACGACCTCTTTGATGAAGACCTTGGAGCTTCAATCGGTGGAACCTCGTCGACCCCTTGAGTTGATGCAGCTGGGCATACAGTCATAGTTTTTCCCCTTGATATCTTCGGCATCCCATAAAGATCGCCGAGATCGACCCGATCTACACCCCGATTCACAGGTTAGAAAAATATCCCTGAGATTTGGAATGACATAAATAAAATAATACCCCTAGAGGCCGGGCTGAGACCCACCTCGACTAACAAAAGCTCGATCATTTCCTTAATTGCATGGGAAGAGGAAAGAATTTCCTTCAGTCTGTTGACCAGGACGGACTCCTCCTCGGATAAATACGGGGGGATGTTACCGATCGAGTGTGCTGACCAGTCGAGCCTGAACCCTCAGTTCGGACCACTCACAAAAAGTTAACAGGATTTGCAGCCATTGTTGTTGGAAGGAGCTTTGCTAACTCTAAAATCGATATGGGTGGTGAGATAGTAGCCGCCTCGACTCTTGCAAAGGCGAAAGCATGCCACAAACAAGTTCCGAGTCGAGATACTCCTAGCCCCTCGGCATTAACCCAAAAACACAACAAGGTAGCGCCACGAATTGGGTGCTACCTGACTCGAGGAAATCCTCCACCATCTGATACACTCCTCGATGACAGGATGAAAGGAAAATTGAAGACAGGCTTCCAAAGCATCCATGGAAATACACACCCCGGGCATGTCCGAACTGTAGGGACGTTGCCCGGGCTATGGGACGAACAGTCTGTACTCAGTCGGGATGCTATAGCGCTCCCTGATGACAGCAAGTGACCCGTCGGTCACCGCCGTGTCGAGGTCATGACCCGCCTTCATGACCTCCAAATCTCTCAGAACCCTCACGTCGACTGGCAATAGAGGTCCCGACGACGATCCCGAGGAACTCACCTCGGGCTCACCTAGACTCGTTCCCCCCGACCCCGGGAAAGGAACAATCCTAATGCTACTTGAAGAATCCGAGGAGGTTATTCTGACCTGTTTAGAAAACTCTGACCGAAGGGGGCTAGGTGAGAACCCGAGGAAGAAGCGAAAAGGGGCAAACGGGAGAAGTGAGGTCTCAGCCTAACCGTAGAGAACTTATAGAGTTTAAGGACATCGTTTCAGCTTCCCGAGGCAGAGAATTGGACCATCCAGAAACAACCCGCCGCATTAAATGTGTAACTGCATTGAATGCGCAACTGTTCTTGGTAAATAATAATAATAATAATAATAATAATAATAATAATAATAATAATAATAATAATAATAATAATAATAATAATAATAATAATAATAATAATAATAATAATAATAATAATAATAATAAATGATAATAATAAATATAAATAAAGAAAATAAAAATAGTAAGTTTACCTTCTCGACCGAATCTCCAAGATTTGTGCCCGAGTTCACCCTCTCGGTCAAATCTCCAAGATTTGTGCCCGAGTTCGCCCTCTCGGCCAAATCTCCAAGATTTGTGTCGGAGTTCACCATATCGGCCAAATCTCCAAGATTTGTGCCCGAGTTCGCCTTCTCGACCAAATCTCCAAGATTTGTGCCCGAGTTCGCCCCCTCGGCCAAATCTCCAAGATTTGTGCTCGAGTTCACCCTCCTGATCGAATCTCTAAGATTTATGCTTGAGTTCACCCTCTCGACCAAATCACCAAGTTCGCGCCCGAGTTCGCCCACGTGGCCAGATCACCAAGATTTGGGTCAGAGTTTATATCCCGAGCCTCGGCTCGGTCGGATCAGCTTTCAGGTACTTAAACCCGATCAGCTCATATCCCGAGCCCTAGCTCGGTCGGATCAGCTTCCGGGTACTTAGATTGGACTAGTTCATTTCCCGAGCCCCAGCTCGGTCGGATTAGCTTCCAGGCACTTAAACCCGACCAGTTCATATCCCTAGCCCCGACTCAATCGGATCAACTTCTGGATACTTAAACCCGACCAGTTCATTTCTCGAGCCCCAGCTTGGTCGGATCAGCTTCCGGGTACTTAAACCTGACCAGTTCATATCCCGAGCCCCGACTCGGTCAGATCAGCTTCCGAGTACTTAAACCCGACCAGTTCATTTCTCGAGCCCCAGCTCGGTTGGATCAGCTTCCGGGTACTTAAACCCGACCAGTTCATATCCCGAGCCCCGGCTCGGTCGAATTAGCTTTCAGGTACTTAAAGCCGACCAATTTATTTCCCGAGCCTTTGCTCGATCGGATTAGCTTCTGGGTACTTAAACCTGACCAGTTCATATCCCGAGCCCTAGCTCGGTCAGATAAGCTTCCGAGTACTTAAACCGCAGGTTCATTTTCGAGCCCGGCTCGGATCACGGTACTTAAACCCACGTTCATATCTTGAGCCACGACTCGGATCGGTCGGTACTTAAACCCGACCGGTTCATATCTTGAGCCACGACTCGGTCGGATCACGGGTACTTAAACCGACGTTCATTTATTGAGCCCCACTCGATCGGATCGACTGTACTTAAACCCGACAGTTCATATCTTGAGCCAGACTCTCGGACTTCCGTACTTAAACCCGACCAGTTCATTTCTCGAGCCCCAGCTCGGTTGGATTAGCTTCCAGGTACTTAAACCCGACCAGTTCATATCCCGAACCCCGGCTCGATCGGATTAGCTTTCGGGTACTTAAACCCGATTAGTTCATTTCCCAAGCCCTAACTCGGTCGGATCAGCTTCCGAGCATTTAAACCCAACCAGTTCATATCCCGAGCCCCGACTCGGTTGGATCAGTTTTCGGGTACTTAAATCCGACCAGTTTATTTCTCGAGCCCTAGCTCAGGGTGATTAGCTTCCGGGTACTTAAACCCGACCAGTTCATATCCCGAGCCCCGGCTCCGTCGGATCAACTTCTGGGTACTTAAACCTAACCAGTTCATTTCCCGAGCCCCAGCTCGGTTGAATCAACTTTCGGGTACTTAAACCCAACTAGTTCATTTCCCAAGCCCTAGCTCAGTCGGACCAGCTTCCGGATACTTAAACCCGACCAGCTCATGTCCCGAGCCCTAGCTCGGTCGGATCAGCTTCCAGGTACTTAAATCCGACCAGCTCATATTCCGAGACCCAGCTCGGTCGGATTAGCTTCTGGGTACTTAAACTCAACCAATTCATTTCCCGAGCCTCAGCTCGGTCGAATCGATTTTCGGGACTAATTCAACTTTACTGCAAAACCCATGGCTCGACATGATACCTTACGGATGATTAGATCTCCAGCGAGGCCGACCCGCCACGACGAAGCCGACTTGACACAAGCATGGAAGAGCCAGTGGTCATACGGTCGACCTGACATGGGCAGGGTCAACATGCCACAATGGCAGCGGGTAAAGCACGTGCCTCACTGCAAGGACCACGAACGGTGTGGAAGGAATACAACAGCATGGTAAGCCATAGGGGTAATAAAGATCTCCGGTACGAATGACCTGTAGCACCCATTATAAAATCTCTTGTGCCTATACGGAGCAGGAGGATCGCAAATTGATAACTAAACTAATTTAACCATCAGAGGGGTCACGTCGGGAACCTCATCCGACCTGACCTTCTTGTAGGAATCCGCAGCCAACCCGAACTGAGGCATCTCTTCCTGACCCGAGTTCCAACATCTCCGTAGCCGACTTATCCAGTTGAACCAGAGGGCTCCTTCCACCCATCCATTCTCCATCTTCACTCCGTTCGAAACGATAGCAGGCGTGATAACACACACGGGCCAGGATCAACAGTGCCTACTCAATAGACACGAAGGCACAGACCGTGTCTACTGGGCAGGCACAACGATTTTCCGCTATTAGGAGTCCTTATAAGATAGTATACATTTACAAGGCCTTTGCACTTAAGATTTGATGCTATTTCAAAAAAGGGTGGGTGAAGCATCATTATCTCATCCATCCTCTCTTTAGCCTACCCTATCCTATCCTCGTCCTAAACCTAGAAAAGAGTGACCAAGTGACCTTCTAAAATGAGAAAACATCTCCTACACTACCCGTTCCTGATCTAGTTTTCTTGATGGAATCTCCTATAAACTAAGTGACCTTCCAAGAGGAGAAAACTTCTTTTCGCTAATCTAGGCCTTTTTTTTTTTTTTGATGAAATCTCCTACAAACCCATTGTGCATCAGATTGTGACTCAACTTTCTATTATTGATCATTCTTTCGTGTTCGAGGAAAGTGTGAGAAGATTCATACTACTATTAGATGAGAAAGACTTGATAGTTTAAGCCTAATTGTGATGATTCCGAAGAATTTAAATTAGTCGATAGGTTTAAGTTGTCTATTTGTTTCTTAAATATTGCAAAACTGTTGTTATAAAAAAGAAAATACATATAATTTATTTATATAGAGACACACTCTAAATTAGAAAATAATGTAATCATTCGTAAAAAAAAATTAATATGGTTTGAAACATAATGTATATTATCGATGTCTTCTCTTATTATAGAATTATTGATGTCCTGTAAGAGGCAAATGAGATTTTTAATAGATATAGTATACATGCGATAAGTAATAGCATCTCTTATTTTGAAATAAGAATTGGTCATACGAGGATAGATATTTTGATTCCCTTGAATGAAATGGAAAAAAATAATTTTTCTATATAATTATAATTTTTTAGCAAAGAAATAATCATATCAGGACATGAATTTATAACTCTACCTAAAGATAATCTCTTATCTGACAACTCCATCCACCTAACATTTTAATACTTCCTAGTTGATTCAAGTGCATTTGGAAATGCTCTAGTAATGATGAATGTGAATCATATTTTAGAATTTGATAAATTTTATCCATCTAGCTCGAATAATGATGAGTTTAAATTAAATTGAAAATTTGAATTTAATATTAATTTAATCTAAAATTTTATACTTTTAAATTATGAGTTGACTCAACTCTTTGAATTCCTAGCAACGGACAAGTAAGCTTTTTTTTTTTTTTTGTAATTTGATGAATATTTTCAATAGGATCTCACTTCTCCTTGTGTTGCCTATCTTTCTAGAATGTTTCTAATCCTTTCTCTTTTCAATTGTCACACCCATCGTTAAGGCTAATTACATATTTTCTCTTATGCTTTAGCTCGTTCAAAATTGCAATCTCTATGCCTTAAAAGAGTTGAGTCAACTCATAATTTAAAAGTATAAATTTTTAGATTAAATTAATATTAAATTCAAAGTTTAATATATATATTTTTAGAATGTTTCTATGCCTTAAGAGAGTTGAGTCAACTCATTTTTTTTTTTTATTGAGTTACAGATTTGGTTGATTTCGATCACTAGAAACATATTGTGGTTTTCAACTCAGTATAACTGATCAAGTTGGTCATACAGCTGCATGCTTTGATCTGTGAAAGCTGCTGCTCGTTGTTGCTGGAAATTACTGTTAGTTGATTTCATCAAATAAATAGGCGATGTTGTTTAAAAAATAAAGTCAAATATAATAATTCACTAATTGTGAGCTTTGGATCACGATGCTAAATGGATCCAAGTATGAGATAAAAATATGTAATCAATCACTCCCATCCTTAGCATTCTTTATCAAGTCGCATCCAATCCGTTTAATTAAATTTATCCTTTTCTGAATATTTATATCTGTCTGATCCATCTAAATTGCATTCTGAGATTATCTTAAATATAAAAAATAAAATATTGAAATGGATTCTAATCGGATTCAAGAGTGAAATTTTGTGATGGTCAATACTAACCGTTGCAATAATTGTACATGCAGCGAATGGTCAATGGACACGTCAACAAGACTGGTCAGTGGTCAACTTCAAATTTGAAGTGGTGGAGATCAACCGTTCACGCGTCTTACGATTCGTGCATATTCCCTGAGGCGTGTTAGGGAGGGCGATGCTCGACGTGTTCCTCTGATGAGTACACCGTGTGGCCCATGAAAGAAAGATGTGTGCATTCCCGGAGGCTTCAGAGTTGCTGCTGTTATCGAAGTCTCATCGACAGATGATTGGAATGCCAACATTCAAGCATTTTGATTGATCGAAATGGGTACACAAGGATAATGGGAAAATATATTTCTGGGGTTGCAGGTGGAAGTGGCACCCACTCTGACTTGGAGAATGGATGGGAATGGTGAATCAGCAGAAAAATCCAAATTTGATGGTAAAGTTGCAATCTTTTTGTGGCTTTGATGGTCCTCGATTCGGGTTTATAAGGAACCTGGAATGGAATTTGATCCGAGTAGATGATAGAGTTCCTTCTTCTTTTTCACTGCAATTTTTCTTTTTGTTATTTTTGCCACCCATGATTAGCTGTCCTCTACTGATGTTTTCTTTGCTTCCTGCTTTAAGCGCTGAATTGTGCTTCCTCCTCTTGGATTCTTAGATTCTTCCCGAGGGAGATGTCGAGTTCCGGTGACAGAGTGGTGACTGTTAGCAAGCTCATGTTATCTTGAGGAGAAAGATGAGATCTTTAAGCAGTATGGGGATCGGCTTAAGCGCCGTCTCGGGTTGCCTGTTCTTGGCTCTTGTTGCAGAGCTGTGCTACTTGTTATGGTGGAGGAAGATGAGCAATGGAGACATGGAGGACCGCTACAGGGCTTGTTGCCCTGCCAAAGAACTTCTTCACCTCTTCTGCTGGAAGAAGCCACATTCCTTGAGCTTCGCAGCACCCAACCGAGTGGATGCAACTTCTTGTTCCGACGAGGGACAACTGGAAGGCAAAGACCTCCTTCTGAATCCACTCCGAGGGGAGGAAAACGTGGAGGTGGAGCTGATGAGGTTTCATGGCCTCCCAGGGCCTCCCAGGCTTCTCTTCACCATTAAGGAGGAATCGAAGGAGGATTTGGAGTCAGAGGATAGCAGGTCCAGAGGTGGGGGGAGCAGGAAAGGTTCCCGGGGGAAGAGCTTGAATGATCTGTTCCTGTCTTCGGACACCACCCCGTTCATGACACCGCTCCCTTCTCCTCCTCTCCTGTCTCCAGCACCGACTTCCTACGATTGCTACAGACAAAGTGGATTCAACCCCCTCTTCGAGTCCTCCAAGGAAGAGGATTTCATCAGGATGTGGGCGTCGCCACCTCCCAAGTTCAAGTTTCTGAAGGACGCGGAGGAGAAATTACACAGGAAGAAGCTGATGGAAGAAGGGACTGGTCCTCCTTCTCCTGCTCCTGCTCCTGCTATTTCACGTCCCACAGTCCCAGAAGAGGAAGATGAATCTTTCATCACTATAGTCATAGGAAAGAACAGAGACAGAGGTCAGCAAAACCATCCAAGCTCCTCACAGGTGACTCCATTACCTTCCTCTCCTTCGAGCATCAAACTGCTACATGGGAATCACAGTCACTAATTCCTCATCAACAAAATTCGCATTATGGCAGTGAATTTAGTAGCCGCATCAATTCTTTTGTGATGTTCTCTCTCTCTCTCTCTCTCACGCTTTCCACTGCCACTCAAAACCATTGTCTTTTGCTTGACGAGTGGAAGTCATCCGACACCTCTTTTTCCGGCGTCCATGTGATGGTGATGTGTAGGGTTGGCGTGCAGGTAAGGCATCAAAATGTTGCATCATTCACGCCACCTTTTGCTTTTGGTGGGCTGAGGTTGTAATCATTCCTGTGGATGGTTTTGTGGCGCTTTTGCCTTTCCTATCCTTTCATCTGCTTCGAGGGAAACAGAGTCGGATGGCTTCGATGCTTTCCCCTCCATTAAATCATTCACTGTGATGGATGATGATGTTCTTCCTTTGTTTTGCTCGTCATCTCTGATCTGACTACCCACCCATTGGGCTTCCGCAACACCACATCGGTGGTGGGAGAGTGGTGGGAGACGGCAAAGGCCACAGGGAGTCAGAAGATGTTTATCTTCGTATCTTCTTCTTCCTAAGTTTCTGTAGCATTCAACAGCGTGGTGTTATCATCCACTGTCGTCTTGCAAAGGGTGAGGATAAAAGCGTTCACGAAACATGTTGTCGTGCAACTTTGAAGTTTCCAGCTCGCATATATGGATGGATGGATGTCAGGTTTGGGACACGTAGGGAAGTAAGTAGTGCACACGAGACACATTCTTTGTACCGTCAAAGAAGGAAACAACAGAGAGGATGATTTTTTAGAAAAAAAAAAATCTTATTTTAGGAAATTTTTAGTTAATGTTTCCTTTTTCAAAAGTTTTTATAAATTTTTTTTTTCTAAAAGATGATACTATCCTCCTGACTTCCACCTCGTCGGTCATCGCTCGTCGCTCTCGCCTCCCCTCCTCATTTTCTCTACCACCGTCATCGTCTTAGCTCGTGGCTCATTTCGTCAAAATCGATGACATGGATGATTGAGATGATGGACTAGGGGTCACTCATCGCAACACCCCTCCCCTAAGGTGATGATAAGGATGACGAGGATGGTGGGGCGGGGACGATAGGCTCGTGCACCTTAATCGTCACCTTTGTCCCATGGAGAGGTCGATGAGGGTTGTTTGACATCCTAGTCGTCGCCTTGGTGTTTGCTATGGGAGTCATCAACCTTGGTGGAGGGGGTCGCAGGCAAAAGGTTTTACGGGCGAGGATGATAATAACGTTAGAGGAAGAGGAGAGAAGTGGTGAGGGCAAAAGGCCATAATACTAGACGGAGGTGAGAGCAAATGGGGTGGAGGCTAAGTGGGCAATATCATCTTCTTTTTTTCTTTTTTTCTTTTTTTTTAAAAGAGGTGGTGTATAAATTTTTTTTAAAAAGTGAATGTTAACTAAGAATTTCTCAAAATAAAGAGCTTTTTTAGTATAGAGGGAAATGAACAGAAAGTGCATACTTTGTATCATGACACTCCCCAAATCTTGTATTATTATTCTCGATACTAAATTATACATAATAGAAAATTTTATCAACTATTCCCTTATAAACTTATAGGTTCCCTATCAAAACTCATGATCTCTCGATACCAAACTTTCGTTATGCTCTAAAAAGAAACAAAGTTGGCCTCATGTTCTCTTACGTATCAAATAACCAAAATATATGAATGAGATAACAAATTGATGCTAGAAAAATGACTAAAAATATCACAAACAGAATCATATTGGGATTTTATGGGATCATCTTCTGCACCTTCGACACAAACCTCGACATCAAGAATGGGGGGATTGGGAAACCATTCCTCTCGATGTTTTAAAACATCTAGCATCGATTTGACATATAGGCATCTCTTCAATGTTCATGGGTTCATATCACCGATGATGAACCCACCTTCCATGCATCATAGATCTACTATTGTCTCGTTCCTCGCTCAACAAAGAGGAGTAGGCTCTCATGTCACTCCCCAAGCTAATACTTAGTGTGATCGTAGACTCTTGATCTATCTTGCAGGAAGTCGGATGATTGACGCACTCTCCTCACAACTTTTCGAAAAGAGAAGCTCCCAATCCATTCTGACTTGATATACTCGATCAATCCTTTTATCCCACATAATCACTCAGAAGACGATGTAGCAAGAGGACTATATGTCCTCGTCATCCTAGATTCATAAAAGATATCAAGAAAATTTTCACCAATCACCATAAAATTTACTAAACTTCAATATATTCTGTATATCAACATATCAAATCTCGGTAATCTTAAAATCATGTTCTGATACCACCTCTGTCACTTCCCCCGAAACTACAATTGTACGTATGACTCTGAGGTATAAGGTTGACACCTACGTAAAGTCCCTTATTACTCAAAATATCTAGGAGGAGCTTGATCCTCAAGATTTCCACCTCTAAAATCTAAAAACTCATGATGATAACCCGAATAATAACCTCATCACATTCATAGCACAAATGATTATGTTTGACAATCGGTATGTGTCAACTCTTCTAATAACTCTTCGAGAAAATGGAAAGGAGTAGAACTCTATCTCTTGCCTCAAGCTCCATTAGCTCCTTTGGTTAGTTAGTGAAAGAGTTCGAACTCAACTTCATCAATTGTAAATTATAAGAAAATATAACAACCTCCCTATTGGAAATTTATAGAGGAGAAAACAAATCCTCTAACAAATTGCCTCACCAAGTTCAATGATAAAGCTATGATGGTATATGAGCCCTATCCTTTGATTATTATCCGAGCTTCTTATTAGCTATCTACGTACATCCCTACTATTTCATTTGATCGATTATCGAGAAGTTGATCACTACTTTTCTAGAACTACTATGAAACACAAATCAATATTGTGATAGGCTTTGACAAGAACCAAAGGTTTTGTATTCCAATATCATAGACGATCTAAATATACAATAATATTTGAATAGTTGTTAGGCATTGTCTATGTGAATAATCATAATTATAAATGAGTCAAAAGAGATCTAGATATATATCTTCTCAAAAATTTTATTGAAAACCTTCTTTTTACTCACATTATATAAAGATTTATTTTTCTTTTTTGCTTAAAAAGAAAAGATGAAAAAAATCTCCACAGCTATTCACTACATGCATACTAGGCATTGTCAATGGCCTCTTTCTGAGAAAAATCTTTGACCACAAGTCTGGTTTTATATCATTCGATATTACCCACTGAGTCACGTTTAGTCTTAAAGACCCATTTACAACCGACCCTTTTACAATTATTGGGCAATTTAATGAGTTCCCAGATACCATTCTGGTCCATTGATTTTAACTCTTCTTTCATTGCATCATACTATTTTTCAGAATCATTACTTTATATAACTTGTGAAAATGATAAGGGGTCTCTTTTCATTCCTATATCAAAATCTGATTCTTGTAGATATACCACATAATCATCAAAAATTGCACGTTTCCTTTTTCTTTGAGATCTTCTCAAAACTGTCAATTTTGATTGTTCTATAAGACTATCAGCGGCGACATCAATATCATGTGAGAATTCATCAATGTTATTTTGTTGTTCACCCTCATCAATTCTATCAGTGATTTGAGGAACAACAATTTCTCGATTAGGGGATAATATAGGAGAAGAAGCCAGAATCTCCTCAATATCAAAATTAATCCTTTGAGATTTTTGACTCCCACTAATTTCATCATTTTCTAGGAATTTTGCATTACCAGATTCTACTATCCTCATATTATGATTAGGGCAATAAAATCTATATCCCTTGGATCTTTCTGAGTGACCAATAAAATATCGAGAAATTGTTCTTGGATCCAATTTCTTTTCATGTGGATTGGATACTCTTATCTCTGCAGGACACCCCCAAATATGTAAATGTCTCAAATTGGGTTTCCTACTAATCCATAACTCAAATGGAGTTGATGGAACTGATTTACTAGGAACCCTGTTCAGGATATACATAGTTGTCCTAAGAGCATCACCCCACATTGACTCAGGTACAAAAGAATAACTCATCATACTCCTAACCATATCAATAAGAGTACGATTTCGCCTTTTAGCAACACCGTTCTACTGTGGCACACCCGGTAATGCATACTGAGTACAAATACCCCGTTGTTCTAGGAATCTAGCAAAAGAACCAATATTCTGACCGGATTCATCATATCTGCCATAAAATTCACCACCCCTGTCAGATCTGACAATTTTAACTTTTCTATCTAATTGTCTCTCGACTTCATTTATGTACACTTCAAGAATGTCAACGGCCTGAGACTTTTTATGTATTAGATAAACATAGCCATATCTGGACATGTCATCTATAAATGTGATGAAATACCTTTCTCCACTAAAACAAGGAATATGGAGTGGTCCGCAGATATCAGTATGAATAATTTCAAGAAGTTCTTTACTTCTTGTGGCATTTTTCTTTGTATGCTTAGTTTGATTTCCTTTAATGCAATCTATGCAAACATCAAAATCAGTGAAGTCTAAAATTTCCAAAATATTATCCTTCACTAATCTTTCAATTCTTTCCTTGGAGATATGCCCCAAACGTCTATGCCACAATATAGAAGATCTTTCATTATTGGAATTACGTTTCATTCAAATACTTGATTGCAGGGTCAATAATGTATTCGTAAAATTAAGATTCAAATTAATTTTGTACAAACCATCACACAGAATTCTAGAACCAATTTTTATTGAATCATAAAATATGCTGAGTTTACCATTACCAAAAGAAACACAATATCCTAACTCATCAATTCTAGACAGAGAAATTAAATTTCTAGAAATAATAGGAACAAAACATGTGTCTTCCAGATCCATCAGATGACCCGTCTCTAGGCGATAAGTCCCTACTGATATCACTTTTGCTTTGAGACGATTTCTCATAATTATGAATCTTTCATGTTTTTTTGGTTTCCAGATTAAAAGAAATCCCTGCATATTATTAGTAACATTAGTTGAAGCGCCAGAATCAATCCACAATGTATTAGAAGGAACTTCTGTAATGTTTGATTCAAAATATACAAAGGTTGAGTTTATACCTTTCTTTTCGAACCAAGTTCTACGTTTAATGCAATACTTCGTTACATGTCTTTTTTTGCCACAAAAGAAGCACTTTACTGTAATAGCTTTCTTTTTAATAGTTTGTCTAACACTTCAAGACCCGGCAAATTTCTTCAATGGATGACGCTTCGATTTTCTTTTCTTGTTACCAACTCCTTGAGTAGTTGTCAGTACATTATATGAACTTTCCTACTTTAATCTTAATTCTTCCTGAACACACATACTAGTTAACTCATTCAAGTCTCACTTATCCTTATTTGTATTATAGTGAATCTTGAATGGGCCTAACTGAGAAGGAAGAGAATTAATAATGAACTTCACAAGGAAAGATTCATTAATATTCATTCCCAACGTCTTCAATAACATTTAAATATTCACGTGCGCTAGATGCAACCGGTAATAAAGTCTTTATGTTATTTGCAATTGTCATCCTTAAACTGAGCCTATCAGATCTCTCCCAAGCTTTTATTTCATTGACTTGTTCCACAGTACTTTTATCAGTTAATTCTGTGGGCTTTTCAACAGGAAATGCCAAATCAAGATCTAGTACGCCCAATGTAAATTGCACATACTCTAACCATTCTGAATAATTTGATTTAGAGAGTACAGGGACACTAGAAGCATGAGAATGTATGGACGGGAATACCACTACAAAATATAAAATAACATTAATGCTTTGAGTTTTACCAAAATATGATGAACTATTGATATCATCAATATTTGACCTTTTGGTAAAAATATTGACATATCTAGTGTTCATACAAGATCATTTATGGAGGACTGATACCATCCTTGTGGAATAGTTTTGCTACTTTTGGGTATGTAATTCTAAATTACAAGGATATCCAAAACAATATCATCCTACCCCATCACATAATTATTTGAAATAGATTACCTTTGGGATTATCTAAATCTCCTAATTATGCATGTAATTTTGAATATTATTTCTTTAATGTCATTGAAGACTTGTTCCTTAATGTAATTTTATAAATCATTGATCTAGGCCACTTTGGTAACTACAAGACCAATATAGTAATATAAAATATAAATTAAATTGTCCTATGAATGACAAGACTTTAATTGTATTTCATATTCTATAAGCCTACCATCCCAGGCTACTTTGGCAGCTACCGATCATATATAACTTAAGGAGATGAACTATAAATAATATTCATCAAGTTCATTTAAACTAATTCATGCTAAGACAATTCAATAATAGGATAACAACTACAATAATTATTGAACATTTAATCAGCAGTAAGAAAAAACTCATATGATAACTGTAATTATGATAATATATAAATCATGCATTTATGTGAAAAATAATATTATTTCATAATTACTAATATTTGTATATAAATAACTGAATTAATATCCAAAAACCAATAATTGGATTTAACACATGCAATTAATAATTCATATGAGAAAACTATAAAGAAATAATAATTTATAATTTTTTTACTGATTAATTTTATTTAATTAGAGAATCCCATAAGTCCAATTAAATAAATTGATCAAAAATAAAATATAATCATTGAATAATCAAAAATATAATCATAATTAAATTTTATTAGATTATGTATTGATTAATTTTATAATTGAGAAAATAACCAAAATTTCTCAATTTTATAATGATAAAATTATATATATATATATATATATATATATATATATATATATATATAAGAATTACAGATTTTTTAATTATAGTATTAATAAATAACAAGGGTAAAAATATAAATAACCCTATTCAGCTAAAGGATAAAACCGTAATTTCGGTGAATGGCAAAACTATAATTTAAGCATAATTGGTAAAACTGTAATTTTTATTCAATGGCAAAACTGTAATTTTCTCAAGGAGAAAAACCCTAGTCTCCTTCGTCAGCATGGGCCGCAGCCATGGCCGCCACGTACATACCGCGGCCGCATGTGGCTATCGCCGCACCTTTGCTACGCGATCGCCGCCCGCTCAGCGGCGGGGCGATTCGCCGCGCCATTGCCGCAGGCAGATCTAACTAAGAACGTGGCAAGATTACTGCGTTTATTTCACGATGCACAACCATCAAGAATCGTTCGCAAACAAACGATAAAAACTTGACAGAAAGGAAAACAGATCAATAAGATATTAAGATCAATGCATCGTAAACAAAAATAATAGATCTAATATTTTTGATCTCAAACCTAGGTTCTGATACCAATTGTTGGCATAAAAACTATAATTATACAATCTATTATGTAGAAAAACTTTTATGCCAGGATTGAAATTAAATAATACTATATCTGTTTACGATACGTACCTTTAGATGTCATCTGCGTGAAATCTAATTAGATCTTCAAGAGCACCGCCCGACAGATCTGAATGATGTCGAATATCGATTTGCAAGAGGAACTAGAATAGATCTAAACCCCTTCTCCTCTTTTCCTATCTTTTCACAGGACCACCTTAATTGATGGTTTTGGGAGATCAAGAGGATAACCATAATCTCTTGATCTAGATAAAGAGGATAACCATAATCTCTTGATCTAGATAAAGAGGATAACTGTAATCTCTTGATCTTTTAAACCCTTTGCATATCCGTACTACTCGTGTTGTGCCTAGGGTTTAGAGTATGTACTGTCTATTTATAGGCGAGAGCAGAGGGTCTAGGGTAAGTTACTAGGAGAGTTTATTCCATCAAGGGCATCCCCTAAAATATCCCAATATAATATAGACTTTATTTAATATTGGCTAATATCTTTTATCAGAATCCAAATAATCCATAATATATCTTATTCAATTAATAAAGGGCCACATAATCTTACACCATCAGCTCCTTTAGTTATTTAGGGAAGGAGTTCAAACTCAACTTCATCAATCATAAATTATAAGAAAAGACAATAACCTCCCTATTGGAAATTCATAGATGAGAAAATGAATCATCTAACAAATTACCTCACCAAGTTAAGTGATAAAGCCATGATGGTATATGAGCCCTATCCTTTGATTATTATCCGAGCTTCTTATTAACTATCTACTTACATCCCTACTATTTCATTTGATCGATCATTGAGAAGTCGATCACTACTTTTCTAGAAGTACTATGAAACACAAATCAATATTGCGATAGGCTTTGACAAGAATGAAATGTTTTGTATTCAGATACCATAGATAATTGAAATATACATTAATATTTAAATAGTTGTTAGGCATTGTCTATATGAATAGTCAGGCTAATTAATTGATCGTGATGCATAAATGTATGTTCCCAATTTTTTGTTAAGCTAAAATTCTTATTGACCCCGTACTATGATTTCATATCAAAATGATTCTCCATACTTTAAAACTCATCTAAGTGACCCCTCGTATTTAAAACTCATCTAAATGACCCATCGTACTATATCTCAAAATCAAAGTCACCCCTTGTACTTTAAAACTCATCTAAGTGACTTCCCGTACTATGTCTCAAAATAAAAGTCACCCTTTGTACTTTAAAACTCATCTAAGTGACCTCCCATACTATGCTACAAAATCAAAGTGAACCCTGTACTATGATTTCGTATCAAAGTAACCCCTCGTACTACGATTTCGTATCAAAGTGACCCATTGTATTATGATTTTACATCAAAGTGACCCCCCGTACTATTCTATAATATCAAAACAATAATAAGAAAATATAGGAGCACCTCAAGAACCATTTTGGTTAGTGGTGAAAGATCAAGATAAAATCTTCTTAGAAATACTGGGTTTTTTTTGCTAGAACTAGTGCATCATCTATGAATTGCTTCAGGCAATCAAACCTTCAGATCTTTTCGGATGATGTTTTTGATATAGTTCTAGGCTTTATCAGCTTCATAGAAGCTACAGAGACATGATGTTCTTTTGTTACTCGTGCTTTGATTTCCTCAACAATCTCTTCCTTCACTGATTCTCCCTCCTTAACCTCGATAATCACAACTAGTCCAACTTAATCATAAGTCTCTGAAACTAAAATCCCTTTTTCTGACAAGGTTTTCTCTGGAACACCAAATAACAACACATCAATCTAGGCATAAGGCTTTGGATGAACTTTCTACTATCTTCTATACATCAGCAAAGAAGATGTTTCTTCCAGCCAAGGTTTGACTTATCAGTCCGTACCAGTGTACCGAGATTATCTCGATACTGGGTATTATCCATAGTGCATGCCATCCGGTATACTAAAATATAATATATTTTTTATAATATAATATTAAAAATATTAAAAAAAGAAAAGGGGCGACGTCGCCTCGATCTTTCTCCTCGCGCATGAGAAAAAGTGCCCGCGGGAGAGGGTGGCAACGGCGCGCGGGTGACCCGTGAGCAACGACAACGTACGGGCGAGGATGGTGCGTAGAAAGTAGGTTCTTCTTCTCCTCTTCTTTTTTCTTCTTTTCCTCCTCCTCCTCCTCCTCTTCTTCTTCTTCTTCTTCTTCTTCTTCTTCTTCTTCCTTCTCCTCAATCGACCATCGACGATCAAAATTGACTATCGACGATCGACATCGATCGTCGACAGTCGATTTCTCCCTCAATCGGTTGTCAATAGTCGATTTCTTCCTCAATCGATCGTCGACAATCGAAATTGATCGTCGACGGTCAATTTTTATGGTACCGTGATACCCAGAAACTGACGAACGATATATCTGCATTATGTGATACAGATCGAAATTGCAAATCTTGCTTCCAGCAATAATAATTAAATCCTTTATTCTTCCAGTAATAAAAAACTTCCCATCAATTATTCTCCCTAGGTCTCCTGTTTTTATGTATCTCTTGCCTTTGTGGTTATTAAACTTATTAAAGAATATCTTTTGACTCATATCTTTATTACCCTATACATATGACTACTAATCCATATCTCACCCTCTTTCTCATATTCTTCATGCTCTTTAAGAGTTTATGGATCTATGACCTTGATATCAATATCTGAATCATGTCAATTGTTGTAGCTATAACAAACTCTATCCTACCAATCTATGAGGCCTGACTTACCCTCTCCAAAAGCACAACTTACAAACACAGTTCTTAGCTGGACCATAGTCAGGAGCCAAAACCTCTTGACAAAGGCCCAATGGTCGAGAAATCATATTTTCTTCTTATTGTGCTCCTATAGCTAAAACCATAACCAAGTGATTCTATATTTTCTTCTCATTGTTTGACATTATGAATAATATGGGGGGCCACTTTGATGCGAAATCATAGTATGAGGGGTCACTTTGATGTAAAATCATAGTACGGAGGGTCACTTTGATTTTGTGGCATAGTACGGAGGGTCACTTAGACGAGTTTTAAAGTATGAGGAGTGACTTTGATTTTGAGGCATAGTACAGGGGGTCACTTAGATGAGTTTTAAAGTATGAGGGATCACTTTGATATGACATCATAGTACGGGGGATCACTTAGATGAGTTTTAAAGTAAAAAGGGTCATTTTGATGTAAAATCATAGTAGGAGGGTCAATAAAAATTTTGACCTTATTGTTATAATCTTTCCATAAGTTTGATTTAAAACATTCCTTTGTTCACATTGGGCAAAAAAAAAAAAAAAGAAGATAAATGAATATCTATCCCCTACATATATGCTTGAAGTAATAATTATTCTTTTATTATTTATCGAAGGTAAGAGATAATATGATGAAAATGACTTGGGTTAAATGGTTGGTTTTGATGCTTGAACGCATATGACATGACTATTATTTTTTATCAATCGGGACTCTGTCTATGACAACATGACGAAGCATCGATAAAACCTAGAATATTAGCATAAAATATAAAGGGATATCGGACACAAATATTATATTCTCTTGAGTAAAATTATCCTCCCACAATTCAAATTTCTTCTTTCTTCCTCATGCAACAACGCTCAAAATTTATCATATTGTATTAACAATCAATAATATGCCGTAGGAAGGCTGAACCCAAGAAATCTCACAATAATATTGTCGACCCACAATGATTCCTTAATGACCCATGGATTACCTTTCCTAATAAGAAGTTTGACTCAAATTACTGTACATACTCTTTCATGGTTTCATCCATCAGGTCCATTCTCTCACTAAGATGATGCTCTGCACCATCCCCTCCTCCTATGGCTGACATAAAAACATGATGGCTCATTTGCGAAGATTATAGAATTTTTTTATTAGGAATCCCCAACTTAGGAATTTTTTATCCAAGAATTCGACGAGTATGTGTTCCTCATAACTTACATTCGAAGAAGTCTGCATCAATATTTATGATCATTCGAAGAGACGAGGATGAGTAAGTTATTCCTCTAATCGCATTAGGCAAAGGGTCTTTTTGTTACTCTAAAAGAATAAAGTGAGAAGATATCCACACAAATCTCTGCCCCGTATGTTATAATTAATACTATGTTCTTCGGAGGAGGATGGGGGCTAATTGTATATTTTTCCCTCGTAAGTATCTCCTTACCACCTCATGTGTATCCGTGACCTCTTGTATCAGTTTCTTTTGCTACGTTACTAATTTTATTAATAGATCGGTAAAATATTATTCTGATAGATAACTCATCTAGAGAGTCTATTAATATCCAAACTCATTAGTTTATCATTATCTATATAAATGATTGGTCTTAACTCGACTCGGGATATAGAGTTAGAAGTAATATCCCCATCATCACCATCCTATTGCTCGAGCTTGTCAACACTTGCAAGAGAGATAATTACAAATTAATCATTATATTTAGCTACTTTTAGCATCCCGAACGTTATACTTTAAAAAGTTATATTGACATCCCTATGATTACAAAACTGAAACATCAAGGTCCATTTATTTTAACGTCGTTGGTTTTACCAATGGAAACATGAAAATAAAAGGTAAAAAAATAATTTTAATATTTTAGTTAGTGATAACATATAACATCGGTGGTGGCAGATGACAACACCACTGAGGGCTGCAAACGATTGTTGTAGATGAGAAGAGCAACAGTAAGAGGTGAGGACCACTCAGTAACTGCGTTGACGTCAACGCAAATGCAAAGCAATGCACTCGGCAACTATATTGGTGGTGCTTTCACAACTCAACTACTATATCAACACTGATACAGGTACCAAGCGACACTTCTCTGTATTTGTGTTGGCATCAACGTAGTTGCTAAGTGGCTCTCACCTCTCGTTGTCACTCTCCTTACCCACAAAAGCCACCCATAGCCTCCAGATGCTTCGTCATTCATCGCCACCAATGTCATTGCTACTAATGTCATCTGCCATTATTTATTTTTATATTTTCATTGGTAAAACTAACATTAGGGTAAACGAACTAGATGTTTTATTTTTATAACTTTAGAAATATCAATATAAATTTTTTAAAGTATAATGGTCGAGATGCTAAAGATATCTAACTAGAAGGATAATATATAATTAGCTCCTTGCAAGACCATACTAGTGGATCTCATGTACTACATTCTGAGGGATTTCTACCTTTGGTTCAAAGTATCAGTATTGCTGGTAATTGTTTCCTCTTGTAGAAAGACCTCAAAGATATGATCTTTCTACTTCATACATCTTGTGATGGTGGAGGAGATTACTTCATCACGGTCAATGGAAATGGTGGTGACAATGAATGTTCAAACGAGGGAGGACCATACTTGAGTCATGATTGTTGTGAGAAGCATACCCATGGTGGTGGAGCTTGCCATGGCACTTTTGCGACAATGATGGGTAAGCAGGCACGGTGTTGGCAATGACAATGGTGACTTGAGAGGTGGTGGCGATAGCAACACTGTAGGTGATGACGACAATGGTGGTGAAGTATGACAGGGAGGATTAGCATATGTCAAAGGCCAAATGGGGGGGGGGGGGGGGGGGTATGAGGAGAAGGGGTTTGGTGGTGATGCGTTAGAGGAGGTGAGACCAATATGGGTGGCAATGGATTATGGGGAGGTTTTGCTAGTTTGTATCCGGGCATAGAAGGAGTAGATGATGGTGAAGATGTAAGTATAAAAATTTATTATTTTACAAAAAAAATTAATACCAAAATCTGAAATCAGATAACAATAATTCTTTATTTACAATACGTATCTTTTGATGTTGCTCATAAGATCTTTATCTGATCTGTAAACACACCGTCGTTGAATTCGAGATTTGTAATGATATAGATCTACAACGATGATTGCTTCAACGAGTATGACAGTGGCAATGGGTGAGATCTCGTATAAAATGAAGATTCTTAGAATAATGCTTGTTAGCATTTAGAAGAAATAAAGATAAGACATTCTATCGTAGAAGACGATGATTTATCAGATCTTCTACCCATTTTGTGGATTAAAAGATCGTATTCTTTGATTAAAGATTAGATTTTTTGCATTGATGAATCACAATCGTGATGAACACTGTAACTATTTCCGTGTTACCTTTGCTTCGTACATCTCCGTTGTATCTGTTTTCCTTAGAGAATCACATGCACATAAGATATCACATAACCATTAGATTTTTGGATGACTTCCTCGCCAATACAATATCATCACTTGCACGCTTGTAAGGCATATTTGTCTGCTCCTTAATTATATGGAGTTTCTGGCATAAAACAAATACGGAAGCAGTATATATATATATATATAAAGGAGGAGAACATGCGCAGCTTAAACAGGGTTGGTCTCGGTCTCAACAGCAATGTCAGCATTCGTTTCTAAGGCCGCTGCATCACTTCTCACTTGTGTTGGCATCATGATTCATGCATCTACAGCTGTTCAAATCTAATAATCGAATTGATTTAGAACCTATCCAATGGCAATCGATTCTTTAATAGTTTGATCTTAAAAAGTTATAATTCCCTTAATTAAACTGATCCAAAGGTCCCAAAAACTAAAATCAAAGGACAGTAGCGATGTTGATCCAATGTCAATGTCACACTTGAACTCAATTTCATAAATTTTGTAGTGTTCAGTTCAAAGAACCGAACCAATTTACCATATCAAATCAGTTCATATATATATATATATATATATATATATATATATATATATATATATATATATAGTCTTTAAATCATTAACCGATTGGAATTAATTAGTTTGGAACCGATTTAGGTAAGGTAAATTCAAATCGATTGCGATTCAAATCCATTGTGACCGATTTTGAACACCCCTGCATATGCATCAGTTACATAATATGAGGCACAGTGGATGCATGTTTGGTGTTCGTGCAAAGCCGTGACATGAACCGAAGCATGGTCGGCTATGTGCTGGGATTAGTCTGCAAACCTGAGCTGTCCATTTGGGGGATCTCGGCGCAGATCCCAACTACTACGGCGGCATGTTTGGTCTGCAGATTTGTTTCTGGATCCCAACTACTACGGCGGCATGTTTGGTCTGCAGATTTGTTTGTGGATCCCAACTGCTACGGCAGCATGTTTGGTCTGCAGATTTGTTTCTGGGTAAGTAAGCATCAGAATGGTAGATGTCGAGGAGGCTATCAGCAGCAGCGCACGTACAACGGAAGATTCCAATCATTTGTTTAGATGGAGCGTTGAGGTTGAGACAAGAGGCAGAAGAGAGCGTGCGGCCACGACTCGAAGAGGCAATACTTGCATTCTTATACCAATGCCCGCAGCATCGTGTTTGGAGAGAAAACGAGAGAGCCAAGGCACCGATAGCTGCTGCTTCCATGAGGAAGCTGTGCCCGAACCTGGACCGAGAAGATGGACTGGACACCGTCCTCGAAGTTCCCGTCCCGGAGGAGATGTTCCTCTCCGGCGACACCTCGGAGAGCAGCAAGACGGTCTGCACCAACGTGAAGGCGTGGATGCGGCCGCACGCCGACCCGTCCCCGCCGTGGCCCGTTGGCCGGGAGGCCGAGCTCCAGCTCCTCCTTGGTATCCTCGGCGCCCCGCTCGTCCCGTTCCCGGTTCGGTCACATAAATCCACCCTCATCCGCGGCATGAAGGAGGACCCGATTGTGAGACTCCGATCTCGGTGCTTCTCGACATGGACAAATACAGTGCTTGTCTTGATGCGGTGTCTCACGCCGTTCTCCTTTTACGTGCATGGCAGGAAGTCTCCATGGCTAAATATATCGTGCAGCAATACATCGCGGCGTCGGGAGGGGAGCGAGCGTTGAACGCGATAAACAGCATGTACGCCATGGGGAAGGTCCGGTTGATGGCGTCGGAGTTCCCCAAGGGGAACGGGGGCGGAAAGAGGGTGAGGAAGTGTGGCGGCGCAGTGGAGACGGGCGGGTTCGTTCTGTGGCAGAAGAAACCAGACCTGTGGTGCCTGGAGTTGATGGTGTCCGGGTGCAAGATCAGCGCCGGGAGCGACGGCAAGGTGGCGTGGAGGCAAACCCCATGGCACCAGTCTCACGCCTCCCGAGGCCTACCTCGACCTCTTCGCCGATCTCTTCAGGTTCGCCACCGCACGATCTCTCTTCCTCGTCTTCTGTCCTGATCTGCCATGGCGTAGCTAAGATTCACACAAAACCGGGGGGGAAAAAAAAAAAGTCTAATTTCTTCATCGTCTGTCACAGGGTCTTGATCCGAGATGCGCGGCCAACTTGTTCGCCAACTCGGTGTGCCTCGGGGAGAAGACGATCAACAGGGAGGACTGCTTCGTGCTAAGGCTGGACGTGGAGGCGGCCACCTTGCGAGCCCGAAGCAGCAGCGGCGTGCAAATCATACGGCACAGCTTGTGGGGTTACTTCAGCCAGCGGACGGGTCTCCTCGTCCAGCTCGAGGACTCCCACCTCCTCCGGATCAAGTCCGCCCGGGAGAACGTGTACTGGGAGACCACCATGGAGTCGCTCATGGAGGACTACCGCCCCATCGACGGCGTCAACATCGCCCACGCCGGGCGCACCACCGTGTCCTCGTTCCAGTTCGGCGAGGCCAGCGAGGGGCACACGCGGATGCGGATGGAGGAGACGTGGACCGTGGAGGAGGTGGACTTCAACATACGGGGGCTCTCCAAGGACTGCTTCTTACCACCGGCGGACCTCTAGGCGGATGAAGTGTGATCGCACACCCTTCAGGGACCAACCTGTCGTAGGTGGCCGTAGTTGACTGTAAAAGTAAATACTGCACCAGCGTAAACATTTAGCCTGCTAATTAATTTCTGATGCAAATGAATCATATTAATTTAGCCAATGTCAAAAGGCCATACCGGGAGATGTCAAGACATTACACACGTCGAGATAGCTAAGAACATACAAACGACACTAATCCCCTACATTCACGTATTAATGCAGCAAAAATACGGCAGATTAATCAATACAAAGTATCAATAAACCACACAGCTTGCTGTGGGATCAGTGGATGGATAGATTACAACTTTGAAACATCAACCACTAAAGGAACATGTCTTCACAGTATCGAGCACCTATTAAGTCCAAGAGCCGCGAGGATTCTTGTACCAGAAGGCCATAAGCGACCAAGAAATCCTATCCGTTCAGGTTCATGTTCACTATCTGTAACACCCCCATCAAGATTGGTCTTACTGATATCCTTTTCTGAGCGTGAATCCTCAATTTCATGCTCTGCATTATCTGGAATCTTGTCGTCTTCAACATCACCTCCAACTTCAGCAATTTCTCCAGGCTTCCTGTCAAACAGCCCTTTGAATTGCCTCCTTGCCTTCTTATCTGCTTCCTGATTCAACCAAATGCACTTATCAGTTATCAATGTTTATATAAATATGAACACATGTACCCCCAATCAAATACCTGTTCCTTTTGCTTCAGCTTTAGAAGGGCTGCAGTGGCATCAGGTTCTGAAGATTTGTCGATGCTGATCATCTGGAAGGTTCATTACATGAGCAGATATTGGTTTTTGTTCTTAAGATATCAAATGAAGGGAAGACACAGAGCATGAAGGGGCATGACTGCACCGTTTCAAAATCTTTCTTCGCTTCATCAAAATCTCCAACTAACATGTAAGCCATGCCACGCCGATACAACGCTTTGACATGTAGAGGACTAGCATCTAATACCTGCCATCGGAATGGACAAACAGCAGCTCAAATTCTGTGAACGACAATCAAAACACATAAAAGTTGCACAAGAAGCAATATACAACAGAGAGTCGATGCACAACCTGATATTAGTGCTCCAACTAGGACCAGACAGCAAAAAAATCTATTGACTAAAAACAATACACTGACTGGCACAAGATCCAAGTATGATTCAAAATAAGCACAGTTAACCTACCTAGTTTCTCAATTGAGTTGTGCCTAAGCTACCCCCTTAAGAATTTGCCGTATAAGGTTGAAATTTGTATAATCCAACTAAATATGTGACTAATCATACACCAGCATAAATGTTAGATTTCATTCCACATATTCCACTTGGGCTTGACTAAATTTTGCTGTCATCATTCCCATGGAAGTGGGCTTGCCTTTGGCCAGACTTGAAACTAGGATTGATTAAGCTTAATTTAGTGAACAGTAAATCAAGTTTAATACATCTAGACTCAAAAGTTAATATTCAGCATTTAGGTTAAATGGAAGTTATCAAGTAAATCAAACAGTCTCATGTTTGGTTAACATTGAAATTAAAAATATTAAGCTAAGTTTCACTAATATTGATTTCTGGACTGGTTTCAACCGATTGTAACTCAAAAATTGAAACAATACATTACATGAGTCCTTGAGTCTACCACTCAGCTTTACACCAGTTAAAGACTCGTCATATTGTTAAAAATGATAAATATTTCATTTTTTAATCATAGCAAGTCTAAGATGATCATGAATTTCTTGTAACTTCTTCAACAGACTCTGAATATCAAACTCCACTAATCTGAAAAATCCTGTGGGTATTTGTATGCATGAATTTTGTTGCCACAACCAAAAAATATAATATTTTACCTTATTGCATGTCTCAATTGATTTTCTAAATTCACCCATTTTCTGGTAACAGGCTGCAACATTCAAATGCAATGAATTCTGCAAGCATCATCAAAAGGAGAACTATAAAATTATATCACAGATTTCCAAGACAGTAACATTTGGATGAAAGATATTGCCTGACTAGAGTACAGAATTGTCTCACTCTTGAATTCAGAAAGATTTTTCCTTCATCATCGTCTTGTGGATTTACATGATTATATTCCCGAAGCACCTGAAAATAATAAAAAGAAATAAGTTTTCCCATGACAAAGCTAATAAAGACTAGGTCACTAGACCACATCTAAACTAGAATAGATATGTTTTTCTTTTACCAGGTATTTTCACTACTTCCTAGGATGAGATAGTTGACATTAAGCATATTTATCATGTTATCAGCACATGACACATACCAGTGCCAAATTTTCTTGGTGAACAAAAGGATCTCTAGAAGCAGCATTTTGTAATTTTAACAAAATTAAAGATCAAACAATATACTAAAGGAAAAATATCCATCAAAGATCACAGTATCATGTAAAGTAAAAATAAACAATCCAGAAATAAGAAAAGCACAACTTTTGTTTGTTAGCTTGAGAATGCACAGAGCCAGAGTACAGATGATTTCAGTAAACAAACCAAAAACACAGTATTACAAAAGCATGTGAATAGAGTGATCTAAATAGAACATCCAGGAAAGAAGATACAACATGACCTTTTGAGGGCTACACTTTATATACAAATGACACAAGTCATTCAAAGTTCACCAATAACCAAGACATCATAGTTTATCAAAAATATGCAGTAACACAATCAAATAAATTTCAATTATAAGATGGTTAACTTTAAGCACATTAAATACAGAACAATCAAATAAATTTCAATTATAAGATGGTTAACTTTAAGTACATTAAATACAGAACAATACCAAGGGGATCATACCTTCTCATACTTTGCTTTAGCAAGTTCAAACTTCCCTTCTTTAAATAGCCTGTTTCCCTGAAAGCAAAAAAGCAAATAAGCAGCAATCACCATTTTTCAGCCATAGTAGTAACCATCATTCTTGTGTAAAGATTGAGGAACTCTATGCAGTCAAAAGTTGGCATATAACGCACTTCCTTTGTAAAAGGTAACAGAGCACGAATATAAACAAATGAAGAGCCTAAATGTGGCATTTTTTGCCTATTATTACAAAAAGCAAAAAGGGTCTGGCATCTATTTGGCTGCCAGAATAACATATTAATGAGATATAGAATCCCAACTTACTTCAAATGAAGGATGCATATATTATACTTTGAACATTTTAAAACCAGTTAATGTTATATAAGTGCTAGAATGGAATTCTTCTAGGGTTGTATGGATTTCAATATAAGGATCCATAAAATACTTGACAAAAGCATGTAAACTACAACTTCAAGGGAGGAAGATTGAATAGTCAAATTACATACCGTGTTTTTAATGTTCTCCGCATCATCCATAATCTCTTGAAAAGACAATCCAGTCCAATCCTGATGCCATATATGATTCAAGGTCAGTGATGTGATTCAAAAAAAAAAAAAAACAATAGACTGAAAGAGAGCTATCCGCAAAATGAAAGAGTACCACAGAGCTTTCTTGAGACCAATATCACTGGTGAAACTAAGAGCCCTCAAAACCTTTATTATCATTACTAAAAATATTTTAGGTCTTCCTCCACCTCTTTTTGCACCACTAGTTTGAACCAACTTATGGTTGACTATTAAAAATTAGGCTTAATCATATATCCTAGCATGTTAAGACCTACTACCAAGGTTCACAATCTCGTACCATACCGGCGTATATATCAAATGTCAGTATAATACGTACTGAGCTGTTCCGAGCTATCACGGACAAAAATATAAAGAAGATGCTCAATGTAATGCTCATGTATATTCGTGTCTTCCGAGTTTTGTTTATACTTTGTATAACAAGTAACGGGCTAGCAGTAAGCTTGGCATCCCTAGTTTGGTTAGCTTTCGTGGCCAGTTTCGGCTTGTAAATGAGAGTTGTGTCATATGGACACTTGTGGGTACTTTGGTTTGTAATGGACCTTGATCCTTTGTTGCGACCGTTCAGAGTTCGTAAAGTCCATTGTTGTAATTTGCACTGGCTATATAAAGTGTTTGCTTGTGGATCCCATGGGCAATACTTTCTCCAACCCGTTTTCTCTTTTGTAGGTCCTAAGGGACCACAGAAAGTTTCGGGGAGACTGACCTTTGCGGATGGACACGCGACGGTGCCGTAGACTTAGGCAAAACCAGCTAAGTTCATGACATTTGGTATCAGAGAGGGACAGGCACACGCAGAAACACTTGTCATGCAAACGTGGGGGACCTAGCTGGGCTACGTGGAGAGCAGCCAGCACGTGCGACCGTTTGGAGAAAATAGACATTGAGATGTAGGGAAAGGAGTCGCTCAAAAGAACGGGCATCCATGATTAACATTCAGAGGAATGGCCAATCCTTTGCACGAGAGGCACCACGAGAACAAGCAAGCTAGGAAGTGCGTAACGTACAGTGTAAGCAGGGCGCTTAGTAAAAGGTTGGGATAGCTAAGTTCGAGCTATGACTTGACGTTGGCAACCAAACTTGATGATGCTCAAGGCAAGCGGGGCGCTTAGTAAAAGATGACCGAAAGAGTTATGCAAAGCTCACAGAGGTGAGGGGAATTGCTAACTCGAAAAATTCAATACTCACGCAAGGGCTTGTATGTGAACGATGGAGTGTCCGTGACCATCCCAAGGCAATCAAAACTCGTTGCATGGAGCATTAAAACCTTCTCTTCAGCATGGGAAGGATATGTCCGTCCGAGGCTGAAGCATGCAACAAGTTCAGCATGTTGATATGTCTTGAAGGGTGCAGCGGGGGTCGTATTGGCGAAGAGCCGCAATCTAGCAAGTGCATTTGCGAGGGTAGAACAATGCACAGTCTGTTCAGCAAGACGGAGTAATCTAAGGGGGTAATAGTCACCGAAACTTCCAGAGGGAAGGATGCGAAGAGGAAAGTTGCTCCAACAGGACAGATATCCTAGAGGGATAAGTCACAGTTCTCGGAGGAGAATCGTATGCGATGAACCACACATGTTGAGGAGGAGTACCTCAAGACAACAATTCCACAAAGCTTGGCGGACCGAGCGAGCGAGCGATGATGAGTCGTCGCATGATCTCACATAAGGTAATGCAACGGTAGATGCATTGCGAGATCAAGTGGGGGAGTAATTCATGGCAACATCATATGAAGGCACACTTAGAGTCGATGTAAAAATCGGACTCAACGGAGGGCTGACCCGTGGAATGGTGGGCATGAGGGCCACCATCAACTCAATGCAAATCGAGGAGCGGAACAACTTGGGTGGAACTTAGTGAAGTATCCAAGCCGCATGCAGGGAGTTAATATAGAAGATGGAACATGGAGCGGAGGCACAGAGATTTCCTTAGACAAAGGTCAAGGACAAGAACTCTTGTAAAGACAAGAGTGGGATCATGTCGTTCCATGATTTCTTCATTCTGATAGGACGGACTCATCTTGCATGGCGCCAAAGACAACGAAGTTTCGAGGCACATGCACCTTGTCTCAGAGATGCATTTGATGGAGGAACTAAGGTGATTCAACTTGTGGAGGTGAAGTTGGGATCAGAAGGCCTTAGCACGGGACAAGAGGACGCAGAGGCGTGTACTCTTAAAGAATATGCCACAGTATTGTCATTAGAGTTGTCACGAAGAAAGTGGTGCGCAGGCGGAGATTGTTCTGGTGGGGGATAGAGGCCCAAGATCCAGACAATGGTGCACCAATTTTAGTGAAGTCTAGGGACTTCGAGAGCTACTAGGCGATGAACTATCCTAGAGCAATGCTTCGTCTGGGTGTGACCCGAGAATGGGTGGGCGAAGGTGAATTGTCAAAGGAGCAAACACAATCGAAGGTGGCGAAGGCCTTAAGAAGTGCTGGCGAGATTATAATCCGAGTTCATCCCACAAGAATCAAAATGCAATGGAGATGTCGCCAGGAGGCGATATGGTGCAGCGAATCGTGGTGGAATAATTCGAGGCAATACAACACGCGAGAGAAGTCGCATGAAGGACGTGATCATACGAAGGTATGATCAGGAGCTACTAGGAGCTCCACTTTGGTGAACAACACGATGACAAGAAAGCGCTATGGATTCGAGTGAATTTCATGGTATGACAGAGGCGGGTCTTCCGTGCGTGCATCAAATTTTACATCGGATGAAAGACTTAGTCATCAGCATATGGGGGTTGTGTACCATCGAGGGAGTATTCCGAGTGCAAGTACTAGTGAGTTCCATGGGGGGACTTGATCATACAGAGGTATGATCAGAGTGACTGAAGAGTTGGACTGCTCTAGTGCTCACATTCGCTTAAGGAAGACCGGTAAGTCAGAGGACAAGGTTAAGTAAGCGAACATTGCTACCAAGAAAGCCAAGGAGAACAAAATCGACACGAGCCCTGCAATAGAATGGGAAGGCCATGCATGGGAGTTGCAGTCTATCTTTCCATCGACCAAGGCCACCAACAGAGGTGTTGAAGTAGATAGTCGAAAGGGGCGAGGAAGCGACGATGAGTCCAGAGGGCTCGACTACCCCAAAAAACAAAGCGTTGGTCAAAATGGAGGTGGATTTGGAGGAGTGCCACAATGCCGCAAAGGCGGATCTACCGATTGTAAAAAAAGGGACGTAGATGCTATGAAATAGATAGTAGTGTCATGGGCTTGGCAACGCTATGGTATCACAGAGGCGGGACTTCCATTGAGTCATCGATCCCTTGCTCTAATGGAGAGAGAGCGTTGGTCGTGAAAAAGACAGAAGAGGTGGAGAATGCAAAGGCAAACTCCAAGTAACAGGACAAGGCTGAAGGGCAGACGCCAAGGAACTTCATAAGACTGGTGTCAAGGGGTTTCTCATCAAGATAGCTGAAAGCGGGGGACTTCGGGTTGATGCAGGAGTGCTCGACTAAGGAACGAAGTAGGCAGTATGTGGTGTTATACCTTTTCTACTCAGAGGAGTAGGCGGCAAAGATAATGGAGAAGATGGTACAATCCCAAAAGCGACCAAAACTATCAAAGACTTGCTCCAAGTTGGGGTGAAATTTTGCTCTTCGGGCAAAACTTCTTGTATTCCAAAAGTTCGATGGCAAAGAGAAGGCGAATCGTAGTAGCTAACTCAACGCAAGGAGTGCAAACACTTCGGGTACTTCAGAAGTGTGAGCAAAGAGTGGGCAAAGACTAATAACCAGCTCGATGCATGAAGTACAACCTTGAGGAGACGAGTGAAGTCAAGTAACTTTGACTTCTCAACTCTCTAAGAGAATGGGCGAAATCGAGTATCTCAGTTCTCTTATTTATCTTGAAGAGGAGATCTGCACAAGTTTAAAGACCCTTCGAATAAACCTAATGGAAGACAATAGTTGTTAAATCTCACCATTGGTGATTGGTGCTACTGAGAGTAGATTGTCCGCTTCATTTCCCAACAGAATGTCAATCGAAAGTGGAAGTGATGCCAACCTACTTGGAAGCGATAACTAAGTTGAATAAGAATCGATTAACAAATTTTATGGACCTAAAAAAAATTCAAAGTCGGTGAGGCAATTCTTGTTAAAGCTCCAACAAGCATCCACCCAGTTTAAGCAGCATGAGACGTTTGAGATACTAGCGCAAAATAAGGAAGGTCTTTTCCTTTATCAAAAGGATCCGCAAGAATCAACAAGGATCAGCATAACTCAGCTAACCCCAGACTAGATTCAGTCATTGGCAAGTTGAAGCAGTATGACAGATCAAAGTTCGACTACTTAACAATAACAACGAAGAACAACTGGGAGCCAAAAGACGTGTTGCAACCAAAGCAGAAGATTAAAGATTCAGCAACCGGCGCGGATATGCATCGTCTGCAGTGGCTTCGACGAGGACGTCAAAGGAATAAGTGGGGGAAAATGTCACGGACAAAAATATAAAGAGGGAGCTCAATGTAATGCTCATGTATGTTCGTGCCTTCCAGGTTTTGTTCATACTTTATACAGCAAGTAGCGGGCTAGCAGTAAGCTTGGCAACCCTAGTTTGGTTAGCTTTCGTGGTCGGTTTCGACTTGTAAATGAGAGTTGTATCATATGGACACTTATGGGGAATTCGATCTATAATAGACCTTGATCCTTTATGTGCGACTGTTCAGAATTTGTAAAGTCCATGGTTATAATTTGCACTGGCTATATAAAGTGTTTGCTGAAGTGGTTACTTGTGAATCTCGTGGGAAATACTTTCTCTAACCCGTTTTCTCTTTTGCAGGTCCTAAGGGACTATAGGAGGTTTCGGGGAGGCTGACCTTTGCGGATGGACACGCGATGGTGTCGCACGACTTAATCAAAACTAGCTAAGTTCGTAACAGAGCGCACCAGCACATGGTACACTAAGGTACCAAGCTGTACCAAGCGTACTGGTCCTCTATCGAACTGATACGTATCGAACGGTATGATACAGTATTGCAAACCCTGCTTACTACATATAATTGTGAATTTTAACAAAAAATAAGATAGATGCCAAGGCCTCCTCATACAACTTTCCTGGAATTACGCTCTCATAAAAACCCAAAGATTTTTTTATATCAGTGGCAATATCTTCATAAAGATTTCAAAATCTTGGGCAAGAGGCTACAATACTCCAATAGTATTGTATCAAAAACTAATGAGAAGATAACTGTACACAAATGGATCATGAACTGAAATGCAATATTATTGGTAAGTTAAATTTGAGATGTCATTCAGATTGTACAATCCGTCAACATTGTCATGAAAGATGTTCTATATCCACCTTCACTGAAGGATAAAGCAGAACGAGTTGCATGCTGAAGAAGAGGTCTTTGTGAGTACTCTAGTGCATCTATAAAATCATCAGAAAAATTCAAGATTTTTGGAACTTTCAAGAGGTACCTTGGGCATTTCAAAGTCAAGCAACTCGATTTCCCACTGAACATGAGCTCCTTCAGGAACAATGGCAGGTCTGGTCATGAAATGATCATATAAATTTCAGAAACTAAGTTTCTAAAAACATAGTGACTCAATTTAGAAAAGTTCACCTTGTAAATTTGTCATATGCATAATCTGGAGGGCAGGTAACAAGAGAAATCTCTCCAGGAAGCATTAACCGAACACACATTTCAAGTCCCTCAGGCACCTGAAGCATGTTGGAAAATTTTAGAAAAAACAATATTAAATCAATATAGCAATTTAAACACACAAAAGTAGCACAAACATCAATATCCAAATAAGGAGTTGGGCACAGCACCACTGTTGGAGCTTATCAAAAGCAAAGAGATCTCACAGTGGCACTATAACGAATTTTTATTTACATCATTACCAACATATAAAGATTTAGCAAGTTATGATGGAATCTGAAGGAGCTCATTTAGCTAAGAGTAATCCACAGGTCACCTTTTCTATGGAATCATGGGGGTATTATTAAGTAATGACCACACAGATACAAGCACATGAAGAAATATGTATGAAAGGCTTGAACTGAAGATCTTCCCTATGTACCTGCACTCACTAAGTGCCTGGTTTATCTGGACTTTTTAAAAAAACTTAACCATTTTCAATTAAGGTAAAACCAATTTCAGTGTTCTTTGCATGCTCAGAAATCTTACCAGAGAATTACCTACATTTAAGTGTGGCATTTAATAGTTCAATAGTTTAATAGTTTATTCAGATAAAAAACTCAAAAGGGAAAAGGATACCACTATCTAGTTAATCTCCAATGTCCATGTCTTGAAGTGATGCCCCAGCAATTCATACCAGAGGTTAAAAGGTAAAGTGCTTACAAGCCCTTCTCCAGATCTGAACTCCAAAGGCTGGCCATAATTATCAACTCTAGTATCATAAAACACTGTCTTTTCTTCATTAAGAAGCATTCCCTTGTAGTGCACCCTCAACAAGCTGTCATGAAGAGGACAGTCCATTGGAAATTCACCTATTCATTTTCAAAGATTCATAACAGTCATATATTACACAAGAATTTGACAAAGAGATCTGTCAGTAATGGCATCTGAAGCTAAGATTTATACAAGAAGATTTTCAAATTAACCAAGGAATAAGAATCAAATTATAGTTTATGTCAAACAATAACTAATTCATATGTCGTAACTCAGTAACAGATTACTTGTTCAAAAATGACTGATAACATCCGAATGACATAAAAAAATAGTACATAAGTAACATATATGAATACCTTGCCACCTATATAACCGGTAGCATTCATATAAATCACATGTATATGATGCTACAGTTTAATTGCAGCACATCAAACTTGCCATAAGCAGTCTGCTTCACGCATAAAAACATTAAGCAGGCTGTTGGGAAAAACTGTTTAAAGGACAAATACCTGTAACCTGATTGGCTAGCCTAGTTCCATAAAGGACAATCAACCAACACACCCTGGGTCACAACATCCTATCCCGGAGTTCTAGAACTAACAAGACTGGCAAAAAATCTAAACCAATCAGGAGTAGTTGAATTGATGGGATACAATTCACCTAGGCATGACCAAGCCAGATAGGTCCACCAGTCCAACAACTTGAATTTAACAGGTGGGTCTTTAGCCATGTGCTCTCTAGTAGAAAACCAATCTGGTCTTATGATAATCAAACTAACAAAGGCATCTGACAATTATTCTTATGAATGAAGAAAACAAAACAATTAGTTTATCTGGATTTTTGCTCCAAGACAAACAGTTGTCCGCATCAAATTTGAGCCAAGAAGAGATGATGACATTAATTAAATTTTCTTTAATGCAAATATATATATATATATATATATATAGTTTATGCAAAATATTTTTCAAGAAAGCCAACACTTTTTCCAGTAGAAGAAAAAAGATTATACAGCAAAGAAATCAAAAAATTAGTATAAGCAGGATTTTGGAAGCAATAACTTTTAGCGGGTACAGAGGACCAACAGGATAGAATAGAAATAGCCGTGATGTTTGGTTTCAGCAAAAGAAGTGAGAAGCTAGTTCCTTTCAAGTGATCAAAGATTTAGGAAACTTTTTAACTTATTACATCAGGCCCTCAACTCACTTCAGAATTCATTGCAACCGTCCAAAACCTAAATGTGATTGAACTCAGATATAGGAAGTCACACCAATAACTAAACATGGTTACATAGCATATGAATATTATTTCAAGTGTTGTAGATCCGACTACCTTTGCATTCTATGGTAACCGAGTTATAAAAGAAGTGATATGTCGAATATTTACAATTAATCATGAAACAAAAGGTGAAACAAATTTGACCATAGCTTAGAAAATAAAAATTTCTCTTTAGATGGTTACACAACTAGCAGAGGCAAACGAGAAGCAGAGACAAACTCTTTGGAAAAGTATGAGCTTTTAAACTCTAAACACCATATTATTATTTGATGAACAGTAATATAAGAATGAATTGAAAAAGTGTATATCCATATTTACAAGGATTTAGGATAATTAATTTCATAATTATGAAATATTGCAATGTAGTTCAGCTACATTTACATTAGTAAAATAATTTTACTACGTGTTGATGCAAGAGGCTCTTATGCTGATAGCATGTCATCCAGAAAAAAATCTGACATTTTGAAACATGCCACCAGTGTTATTCCATTTTGACTAACAATTGTCCAAGGTGTCCATCATTTGCAGAATCTATGCGAAAAAAGTCACTATGATTTTTGTTTGAGCTATAAGAGATTTGGTAACATACAATAACATCAACTAGAGTTGGTTCATGTTTATTGCTTCCTTAATTTGGTGCCATATCCATTTAATATAATTTGCTGGCAGATACAGATTCCATCTAAAGACCATGGTTTTTGTAAAGTTACAATGCAGTCAACAGACAAATTCAATTGGTTTGATGTGTCTTGAGCAATGATGGGAAAGGGAAACAAAGTGATTCATTAAAACAAAAACAAGCACTAATATTGACATGAACAAGTTTTCTCCATGCAACATATATCATGGAACCAAGCATAATATCAATAAGATCACTAAAATGATGAACTTGAGAAATAAGATCTACAACATAAAGAAGAGACTCCTCTAATTTCCATACATTATTTAGATTAGTATCATTAATATTGCAACATAAAACATCTCAAAGCTCAGTAAAACAAGTTTCCATAATTGTGATTTATTATATACTATCAATATGCACATGCTTCTACCAGGTCCACTGGGTGTCCCACTGATAACCAGTGTCCTGCATGCAGATACTTCTTCAATAACCAGATCAATAGAAGAATGACCCACTAGGAATTTACAGAATCATATAATTTCTTACTGCCTAATATGTGAAAAGACGAAAATACAAAAAAGATTATTTGAAAATCTGATATTTTGATAGAAATGTAATAATTATCTTGACAAGTTATAACCTCGTCCATCAACAATCCGGCGCTTTATAAGACGGCCATCACCAAGCATGTCCCTTACCTGTTAGTTGATGACCAAATATTAGACCCAAAAGAAAAATGGTAACAAGAAAACAGAAAAGATCAGTCATCAGAGATATTGTCAAAGCTGTAAAGATTAGTAAAAGACATGTAGGCTTACAATTTCACATGCCTAACAGTAAAAGGAAGTTAACGAATAAAAGAATCAGTCTGTATGAGAAGCTTGGTAGTCATATAATTGGCGTCTTGACTCTTGTCTTGTAGAACATACTGTATGCTATTTCAATAATCTAGCCTATCCAGGAAAATGAATTATTGTACAACCACTATAAGATGACTGACCATAAAAATGATGCAACATTTTGAGGGAAAAAAAGAGTGTTCTCAGTGTAAAAGGTACAAAATAAACCTGTATAAAATGGACTAGTTCAACTTCAAACTGGATCTCTTCATGATCTTCAATCATTGGCATGAGAGAAGATTTTGTCATGTAGGTTTTGCTCACAAAAATTGCTGCCTTTTCTCCACGTGCCATCGTCCCAATACCCATCTCAAGCCCTTTTGGTAACTACAAGCAAAAAAAGTTCAACATAATGTCATCCAAATGAAAGACAAATCAAGATGTTGCACAACAAAGCACAACCTAGCATCAACTCATTAATTAGAAAATTTATCCGATTATTTAAATCTAAAAGTTGAGAAGTGTAAACCAGTTGAAAAGGCCAGTTAATAGCAAACTATGCAAATTAGCTTAAGAAAAATTCTCCAAAATTATAATAATTGCAAATTCTAGTGAGCATCACATTCAACATGGCCATGTCCAAGGTTTACAATTTCGGTCTGTACCGATGTAACTATCAATAATTTGTGTGGAGAGCTCGCATAAAGAAAAAGGGGAAGGACACTGCTCTTATATCACTTATTGCTCTTATATCACTTACTACTCTTTAAAATGATGAATTCTTTGTGGAAAGGGTAATAAAGAGTCTTGCCCCCCACCCCAGCAGGAAAGTACTAGTGCTCTCAATTCCTACAGCTCGGGCTCAATTGTGTATCGAACCTGCATACAGATGTTCATTAGAACAGCGTCAAGGGGAGATGAAGAAAGGGCTTATTATCTATCTCCTCTACTTTTCCAATAAAGGAAGGGACCCCCTTTCAAAGCCATTTCTCATGAATGGTGGGTATGATTCTATAACTGTTTTTCTCTTTAATCAAGGCTCGACAATGATTTGAATGTACTGATCAATGTCGATATGGAACGTACCGAGGCATACCAATGGTACACTAGGGTGCACCGATAGTATGCCTAAAAAACATTGTAAATACCTCTAAAACAATCTGAAAATAGAAAAAAAAATTAGATTAGGGTTTTTAAGTTGGAAATAAATATAAATTTAGTATAATTTTAGCAAAAATAATTTAAATTAGGAAAGAATAGTGACATATATCTTTTCGAGCTTTAAGCAATGGCTTTGTGGTACGTTCCGGACCGTACTTCCGTTAATATTAAATTATCTATAGAGAAATAATTTGAATTGTTAGAATTTTTTTAACAACTTAAATCTTAAGATTCAAATGAATCAAGTAACCGATCGATGAATATACCTGGTTCTACCACCAAGGAGAACGACAGGACTCCACAAGTGGTGGATTGGAATCCTCGATCCTATCTATTTGTATATCAATTTCATATGTTTGTTGGACCCAACCTGAAATTGATCCCACAATATACTATACTGATACACTGTATACTATTGGTGCATCAATGTAGTGATGATCGTAGTTTAATCATTGTGAATCACACGTGTCCGAGGCGACTCCTGAGACAAATATGATTGTGGCACTACTGTCCACGTCGTTGTCATGCCTTTAGAATGAGCGGGTAGTTGAATGCGATTGAGAATGTGTTTCGTCACGCAACTCGATTCTTTCCAATGGTGCGACTGATGCTACTACCTTCCCCTTTGCCTTTCCCTATGCACTTGCACGTTGGGCCAACGACTGTGACAGTTGGGTGTCTCTAGTTTCTTGAGTAATCTGACTCGATGTTGTCCGGCTCCTTTCGCCACATTATGATCGAGGATCTTCCTCTTAATCCTCCCAAATTTGATCCACTCCATAAATCGTAGCTTTGTTAAGTTTAGAAGAGTGAAAATGTGAGAATGAGAGAGAAATGTGAGTGAGAATGAATTTGAGAGAGTTGAAAAGATTGAGAGTGTGATATGAGTTGAAAGGCGGGGGAGGAAAGGGTTTTAAACTCTTTCCTACGATTCAAACGGTCAATCTGACCGCTTTAAATAAGGTGATCTCAGCCCTTGATTGGTAACGATCGAAATCCGACCGTTACCCATCGATACAGGTCGGTAACGATCAAATTTTGACCATTATCGCCTAGTACAAACCTCATATCACTCGATATAGGGTTAGGTTATGGTACCATCCGGTAGAGAACAATCCGCATACCAGTTCCCTGTCAGACTAGTATGTACTGCTCGTACTGGGGGATACAGGTCGGTACAAGGAACCATGGCCATGTCTAATATGATTCCAGCAACTGTCAATCAGCTATATAAATGTTTCAAATAACAGATCATAGTAACACTACACAAATGAAGGTAACAGATATTCCAAAAACTAGAAAGAGATTTCACCAACCTCAGATCTGCCAAAGGTAAAGGAATATGGATCCTCTGAATGTGAGAGAACCAATTCTCCATCGGTTGTCTTAGCATTAATCCTGAAATTACCAAAGCAGGCATCAATTGATAATATGTGACAAAGGTGTGAAACTACGAGTGTGAGACTACGAGTATCTAGAGTCAGATAAGTCAAAGCTGGAAAAAACAAACTAAAGCAAACAGAAAGCTATTATACAAACACATTATACATGAAAATGAATCTGCAGCAATAAATATAGACATTCACTAAAAATTTACTATAAAGAAATGATAAGTTTCGTACTTGTACAAGCATGTCATTCTACAAAATGAAGAGTATATGAAGATCATAAAATGATTTATCATAAATAATGAGCTACAATAATGAAAATATGTTCAAAAAGTAGTTGTCAAGTTTTAGCAGCCCAGCCATAACAAAAAGATTAAAATATAGTTTTAAAAGAACTCTATGATAATTCCTAACATTACTGAAACCAAGGTTTTTTGTTTCGTTTTGTACCGCCCAGTACAGGCAGTACCATCGAAATCGGCCATTGACAGTCGATTTCGACCATCGATGGTTGATTGAGGGGGAAAAAAGAAGAGGGAGAAGAAGAAAAGGGAGAAAAGAGGGACATACATGCTCTTCCCCGGTTCCCTGCACGATCCATCGCCCGTGGGTGATTCTTCACTAGCGGGCTTCCCTCTCCCCGTACGGGGGGACTACCCATTTTTATTTTTTTAATATATATTATATTATATTATAGAATATAATATAATATTATAATATACCGAGCAATATGCACTGTGTGTACTGCTCAGTATTGGGTATCATACCATACCGAGATAAACTTGGTATGCCGATACGAACCGGTAAGGCGAACCTTGACTAAAACTACGTTACCATGCATCACATGACACACCAGAAATACAGTTTCTAGCCTTACCTAAGATTGCTTCTTAAGGACGCCAATCCATTACAAAATAGATAGTAAGGTTTTCCTTACCGAGTGGTAAGACCAGTACCGGGCGGTACATATTGGTCCGGCAGCTGATCGGTACGCGGACCGGCCGCTACCGGGCGGTACCGCTAAGATCGGCCGTCGACGATCGATTTCCACCATCAATGGTCGATTTCCATCATCTGCGATCGATTTAAGGAGAAATCGACCCTCGGCGGTCGATTGAGGAAGAAAAAGGAAAGAAGAAGAAGAGGAAAAGAAGAAGAAGAAGAAGAAGAAGAGGAAAAGAAGAAGAAGAAGAAGAGAAGTACCTCGTCGCCAGGCGACTCCCGCGGCCGCCATGGGTGATTTTTCTCCCACGCGGGAGAGAGTTCGAGGCGACGTCGCCCCTTTTTATTTTTAATATAATTTAATATTATATTATAAAAATATTATAATATATTTAATATAGCAGGCGATACTCACTGTGCCTACCGCCCGATACCGGTACCGACAATTTCGACACACTGGTACGAACCGGTATATCAATCCTTGGCAGACACTATAAATTAATGTGACAATCATGAACTTCTCATAATGCTGAAACCTCATTATGTGGTACAGCATGTAATACAATATTTACATAAAGATGACATTTAACCATGCGGCATTACAACATTGGCCAGTCTAACCCTATGTTAAAAGATCTGCTTCTTCCAAATGGCATCGCCGCTAAACCAAAATTTAGCACCTCATCAACAAAGAAGCTCCTTAACTTCCGGCTGAATGGCTCAGCTGTTTTCATGGCTGCTCAAATAAGTAATGCACTTCCCATCAATGACCTAAAGCAACCTTCGTGGGTTCAAGCTTAGGACCAATTCTAGATGTCACAATATGTACACACAGGAGAAGCTTTTTCAATTCAGTTGGAAGTTCTATATCATATCATCCAATTGCCTTGTGCTCTTGTGATTAGACTGGAAACATAATAAAAAAGGAAGGGATCAAAGTATATTAAAAAAATCCAGCCTGTAAATGTAAACAAACACATTGTTGAATTAGTGGTAGCACCAAAAGAGGATATATGTATATATATATATATACCGAGCTTCCACTTCATAAGGTTCTCTTGGACATTCCCATCCTTGTCCTTCACTAATTATCTGAAAATATAAGGAGATGAAACGTGAAGTGAGATTAATACACAAACACATTGCTGTGATGATTATAGGGCTTCAGCTATAAGGATAATGATTTTTAACCAAAACCACAAAAAAATAACTATTTTCCTTATATATACTTTTGAAACATGATGAAAGAATTGACTTTATTTGCAAAAATTTTGTTAATCATCCAAAGGCAGCTCGTGATTGCAGAAAACAATTTAAATGTACATACATATGTATATGAAACATTAACATTACATATTAATGTTGTTAACCTAAGATGCTAGAGATGGAATGCTATGGATTTTGATACCCAAACCTCATGAAGCCTAGATAATGTTCTCAGAAGCTAGACTTACTTCAAAAGTGTTTTATCTGTGAGAAGAAAGACTTCCTCCGAGATAACTATGGACCAGGGAACATCAGAAATAAGCATTCCATGAATACATGTTCATCCTTTTTAATCATATATTTTAGTTCACGTTTGTTTCTCTGCATGCACTAAAACAAATATGATTTACCATTTTACACTTGATTTCTTCACTACACTAGAGTTTGCAATGTCTGCAGTATCTTATAGGTTATTATCTGCAGCATGATCTTCAGATATATGACAAATTATTATAGAACTAATGCAATGTTGCGAAATGGTAAAAATCAATTGCTAAATTTAATGGGAAAACAGCCCACTCAAATGGGCTATGGCCAATTATTTCATATGAAAGCACAACAATGTTTTACAAATGCTAAGAGTTAAACCCCTCTATCCCACTGTTCTCTGCGTATGGCTTTTAGTTATATCACATATTAGTTTTAAGAAAACAAAGCCACAAAATGTCTTTAGACTGACAAAATAGAACATGAATGGATTGTATTAAACTATTAATGTCTCCATGCAATGAAAGAACACTTTATATTTAACTACATATATCTACTTAAAAAGTGAAAGATCCATTCATGGGTCAAAGACATACCCATGAATGGAAGCTGATCTTCTCAGTAACATGGTTCAAGGTTAGATACCCTGATTTCTTGTTATCTTTCAGTGAAAATTTCTTTCTAGTATCCTTGTATAAAGATTTCAAGAAAGAAGACACTAATAGTCCTATTAAGTGCAAAATTTGTCTTACAAGAATTTAAAAAAATTAAACAGAAGAAATGATGTCATTCACAAAAGAGTTGGCAACATTTCCGAACATGTCAGGTTCCACGCAATTTCAAGAAAATACAAGAGCAAAACAGCCTCAAAAAGCGGCCTAGTATTCACTGTGAATCACAAAAAGCAAACATCTATTCTTGAGCATTCAGAACAGATACTAATTTCTTCCAACAAGATATTCGATGAGATATATCATCTAAATGACTACTTCTGCAAGTTCTGAAAACTTGGCATATAAGATTACTAAACAAAAGTTTGTTTACCTTCTTCACGACTCCCAAATCTTCACTGACAACCTGGAATAGAGAGCAAGATGACATTAGAAAGGGATCTTCACTTAACTTCCTACTGGATGTCATTGAACTGCAAACAAAACTGTTGTGCCACTTCACAATAACACTTTGTATGTGGAACAGATAGGTTGAATTTTGTGCTAATCAAGATTGTAGCACTGCAAGAAATGTTTCACAAAGATATCATAAAGTAAATATGCTAATATATCCGACACGTAATTCCATTTCATACTTTAACTTTATGAAAATCCAGCATCTCAATCTCAAAGTGGAGTTCATCACTCTTTGGGAAGTCATCTGAAACTGTAACTGGACACTCCTCCTCAGCATAGTGTATCTCAGGTTTCATTTTGAACTGCAAACAAAGGCCATTAAAGTAAATAAAAAATAAAAAGACAACCATGATGAAGCAATAGCATAGGTAACTCTAAAAAAACAAAAGGTGTGCTTCCCTCTAAAAGGCATGGCCATCTAATGCAACATCACTTATGGTAATGTTAAAATGTGTTTGCAGATATACCAAGGATCCCTATGTCATGCAAAATTATTGTTGAAGTTCATTCACACCCAAAAAATATGAAAATATCCAATTTCAAAGTACATATCCTAACTACATAGAACATGTGGTTCCAAAAAATAAAGTAACTCAATTGCAAATTGACAAATTGTCAAAAAATTATCGCACCAACTTTTTTAAAAATCTGCGTAAAAATACAGAGATCTTCTAGATCCAAGTTGGCAAGAAGTAAATATCCAGGTCAGAACTTGACAGTAGGCAAGCTCTCTAGAAAAGAAAAAAGAAACAAATTAAGCATAGAAGCCAAAAGAAATAATCAATTAATAGGCTATATAACCTGTATGTGAAATGCTTGTCACAAAAAGGAACATTAAACATGGAACACACCAAGGTTTCATTTTCCAACAGAACTGAGAGTGAGAAACATATGCAGATCACTTGGACAGCACCTTCAAAAAGGAAGGTAGGGATACCAAGCAGAAACGCAGACAACAATGCAGGGCACATTGAAGAACTCCATATAAGATGTTTATAATAACTTGGACCAAGACTAAGATGAAATATAGAAAGTGCAACTTAAGCAACACAGGGAGAAACTGAACTTTAAATTAGATAGACAACAAGAAAATTCAAAAGCAAAGTTTTAAATCTTAATTGTATTATTAAACTGGAAATATAACCATTACAAGTTTAATGTCTATCATACTTGATAGATAAAAATATTAGGCATAGGAGACCATAATAAAAAAATGTCAACAAAACAAGTTGGAAAGTATGTACAGGGTCATAAAAAAAAATGGATTAAAAAATGTCAACACATGCAAAACATTAGCACTACTGACGTTCAAATGAGAAAATTATTTAAGGTGGTTCATCTCCAAAGAAGAACCAGGAACGCACTTGTTATGCAAGGTGTTCTAATTCTGATTTGTAGTGAATGAATCAAAATAGTTATGCCCAAAAGGACTATAGAAATAATACAAGATTTGATGAATCTTAATTTGACTAGTGATATTTGCCTTAACAGAGTCTAATATGGCAGCAAACTTCAAGCAAAGAAGTAGTAAGTATAATTGCTTTAGATAATTGGTTAAACTTTAAAGACAATATAATACAAAAAACATCTTTTGGTAAATAACTCTGTACAAAGAACCTTTTGCCCAAATAACAGATGTCACAGTCATCTGCTTAAAATTCGAACTAGAAAACCAGCAAGATGAAATGTATTACCAAGAATTACCAAAATGAACAACAAAACAAGGTAATTACCAGAACAATATGTGATAATAATTACTTTAGAAATATGACTTCATTAGGGATTGACAAAAAGATCAAATAGCCTCAACTTGATAAAAAGTATCATAGACAACTTAAAGAAGATACCATGGCTACTTCACCCTTTGTCATGGTAGGAATGCCTTCAAGAAACCCCAGTATCATCTTGCTCTTCCCCAAAACATTTCTTATAGGACTGCCCTTGCCTTTCATATCAAACAATCAATCATAAATTATAGAAAAAAGCTTTTACATAGGCACAATGAAAATCTGTAAATGTAGTCAAATGTAATTAGCAACTTTTCACGTAAAGAGAAAAATATTCAGTAAAGTCACACCTAAAAACAAGTGTCACGTTTAGATTTACCAACAGCTGCTGGTGGCACAATGAAGCACAGAGGACATTCACATTTTTCATATATTGGTCTCTTCTGGATGGGCGCCTATAAACTCCAGAATTATATATAGATGACACCCCCTTTGGATCAAACTATTTAATTCCTTTCATTTGAGATTTTTGGATAAAACACATTTGTTAGATTAAATTGCCTTGAGTCACGGACCGACAATAATGGCTGAATCTCAAACCAAATATGTACACAAACAAAGGCCTGCAATGAGATAATCAGGTGGTCCATAGCATGGTAGTTTGACACATAAACTAACCCACAGGATAAATATAATGCTAAAAAAGCCAAAAGGCTTTCTAAGCAAGAACTAAAAACAACCTCGTCTAGATTCTAGCAAGGCACGTCCTTAAAAACTTCTTTATGCATGTAAAATAGCTTTGCTGTATACATTTATGTAAATTGCTTCTAATAATATATTTAAAATTAACAATTAAAACAGAAGATCATCAACATCCGACTTTCCTATCAAGAACTCACACTGGAGTAACTAGTCCAAACCCAAAGATAATGACCAGAAAAGTAGCAGATATTTCCAGGCCCTCAACTTCCCTGGAAGATCTAGCATACCAATCTCATCTCGCATGGGCTTCAACTGATGAAAGCTGCAATGCAGCCAAGTACTCTTATGCTTGATGATTCACATGCAGACAGGTCAAAATGTATCATGCAAAAAGGTATCAACACATGCTATGTCAAATCATGCTAGAGGTGCCAACATATGACAAGCCAATGTTTGGCATATGCCAATTGGCAGAGGGCTCCAGCATGGCAGCAAATTACACTACGCAAAAAAGAAATAGGCATGCACTCCCATGCCACAAATCATGAATCTTTAAGTGCAGCAACCAAAACAACAAATAAACACTCCTACATTCAAGGAGGTGAACATGCAACCTAACAGCACCCCCAAGTGTAAGAGTTGCACATACTTATATATAATCCAAATAGTTCATTTGGATTATATATATTTTGATAAGTAACAAAATCATAGAAACAGTCAAGAAGAGAAAATGTAAAGAGGCTGGAAGTAATATAGATGATGAAGCACGAGACTTCTTAGGAAAACATCTGCAAGTAGATCCACAATTAAATATTCACCTCCATGTTCTAATCTTGTTGAATCAACGACAATACCATCTAGGGTCCGAGTGGTGCAATGGAATATAACCTGCAACGCAATTACAATTCTTTAAAGCCTAAGAAGGGTGTATTGCAATTGTCAAAAGTGGCATGTTGAACAATTGAGACAGCAATAAAGCTATAGATAATGTAACACTGATGCGGAATGTGGAACGGGTTCCAAGCAATGACAAAGAATAATCAAGATGGACAAGAGAGATTTAATGCATTATGCACAGAAAAAAAAAAGTCTCCACTGGACATCCTATAAATATGTATAAAATAAATTCAAGCAAACAGCAAAATGTAAATTCTGACTCAACCTGCAAAGCTTCTTTTTGAAATATGTAATAGGTCCATGATTATCCATAATCATGAATCAAATTCCGAGGTCGACTAGGAGAGCTATAATTCAGCAAGCATAGTCATAAAGCACCAAAAAAATATATCAGCTGATGCATGCACTTCAGTTCAGATCTGGTAGATGGATGTGTCATACTAGATGATATGATTTATTACCTTAAACTGATGAAGAAAATTTCATAATGAAAATAGTTTTGAAAGGTTAAACTGCATTTTTTTTTTTCTTAAGCTGTATTCTGGTTCAGTTGATCTATCAGGCCAGATCCAGATCTTGGACAATGGTAACTGGATAGTACAATTTATTCAAAAATCTTTCCTTACAAACTCGACAAATTCGCCTTCCTTGGAAAGCCTAAGAGACTCAGAAGTTAAAACAAAACCAACCCGACGATTGAGACCAACTGGTCAAATGAAACCCGTTAAACATCAGATAATCATTTAAACATGTAATTGTCAATTATAACGATTGAGACATGTGTTAATCTAGATCCAAGCAAATATGTAATTGTCAATTATAACTTCTTCCTTGCTATAGATTCATTGATAATCATTTAAACATCAGATAATCCAATGAGTGGGTAGACCATATTACATTAGATCATACCTAAACTTAATATAAACAGAAAATATAGGTTCAATTTAACTTTAAGTGGATTTTCCATGAGATAAAGCATTTTAAGAATGGCCAACCAAAGAATTTTACATGCAAAATTCATCCAATTCTGAGATCCCATACTATTTAGCAACAACCATCCAATACAATAGAAGAACTCTTAGGAGAAAATGAGTACAACGGTGTTTAAAGCTCACACCCAGAAAAATTAAGTATAAATCCACCTTTTATAAGATATGAAGTATTAACCTATAAGAAGTGGTGGACAATGAATTATACTACCTGATCTCCCTCAACAGGCTTCTCTTGGCCCTCTCCTGATCTGATAATTGCTTTCATCAAACTTCCAGGAGTAATTTTTTTTCTCCTAGTAAGTAGAAAGTAGCAGATTAGTCAATCCAAGAGCTAAATGAACAGACATCAAATGACCAAATTATGCTTCTTAACACGAGAGCCCTAATAATTTTAAATGAACATGAAATTATTATATCTTAGAAAAATGAAATAACAAATGGAAAAGATTGTCCTTCCTACAGGTGGACAATCTGGTGGCATAAGAGTAATATGATTAAGAGGAGGTGCATGCACAATTTCGCAAAGAACAAATGTATGACATATCACAAACAGCATGACTCAAATGTTAAGATAAAAATTCACCAAAACCTGGCATCAAAACTTTATCAAAAAATATTCCTTTCTTTCCTACAGGCTAACGTGTGAACTCACAGACAAAAAACTCTCTTGCAATCAGTCTAGCTGGAAAAGCCCAGCATGTGAAAAGGTATGACCTGAGCGGAAAAAAATCATTCTTCCACTAAAATTTAATCACCTGATTCACAGTTTGATTCAACAGTCAGATTGAATTTAACACGATACATAAAGAAGCACAAAGAGCATGCCATTATATGAATCAGACGCTCAACACATTTGAGCTCAGTAAACAAGCAAGAAAAGCCAGGTTTGCCAATATGTAAGATCCAAAATTCGTACTTGTAAATGTTACATATTGCCACTTTCCTGATGGCAAATTCATTTCGAGTGCAAATATAAGCTCCAACAATCGAAAGATGTTAAGCATCATCCTTCCAGAGGATCGATAAGAGGACAAACATACACCAGAGATTAACATACCAAACTTCTAACTTCCACAGTAAATAATCAGCAAATAGTGGTCTTTTTTCTTTTTTCTAGAGCTACTCAAGAAACACTTTGTACTTGCGAGAATCCAACGAATACACAACTGTGGAACTTGTCTGCTGCCAGAGATCAAGTTGGTTATGTTATCTTAGACCAATTCTCATTAATTTTAACTTCCACAAGAACAAAACCATGAAGCACACAGGAAAAGTTGTAGAGGGCTTCAAAGGTAGTACAAGGAAGAGATTTCCTAGTACGATTAATTGCGAAATTGGAAATGAAGCCAGAAGACCAAAAATAAAAAAATAAAAAACAACAAAGAGGAGCAGGAATTAGAGGGGCAACCTCTTCTCGGATTCATCGTCGGCCTTTTTCTTCTTCGTGGGTGCGAAATCTTGATCTGGTGTATCGCTCTCGGCCATCTCCTCGCTTTCCTCAGAACGGATCTTTCTCCTCCTCGAATCGAACGCCCAAAAGAATCAAGATCGCAAGGGGCTTTCAGGAGCCAAGAGAGTTGTGGGGACGGCGGAGATCGCAACGCTTGCTTCCGCGTTCTTCAAACTTGAACCGAGACTTGACCACATGCGGGCGGACGCACCCTCCGGGTCCTGGTCCAGAGTCAAACCGAAGTCGGCCTTTACAGGTTCCGACCTCCCTCTGCCCAAGGAACACGCACGAGCACGACACACCAAGCGAGCGGGTGGAGCGACAGTGGCAAACGAACCGAAGCCGCCCAGTGCCGGTTAAATAGAGACCGGTTGGATCGCACGGTGAACCGACACCGAACCCCCACCGTGCCTCGCTGGATATCGCCGCTGCTGCTGCGGGCGCCGAGAAGACGGTGCAGGCCACAGGTTGTTTCTTATTCCTCTTACCTATAAACCCTAACCGTAAGAGAGATTCCAGAGCAAATGGGCTGAGAAGGTGAGAGTGACGACAACGGACAGTCGGGTCGAGAGACGTTTCCTTCTGGTGGTGATGTCGAGGCGGTTCATCTGAACCGTGAATCAGATGAACCGCATGAGTTGATTGTTTTGATGTCGACCCGGTTCGTTAGTTTCAATCGCTGTTATGCAAGGAAAATTATATCAACTTTCAGTGATCATAATATATTGTCTCCTCTATTAGACTTTTATGTCAATGTGATAGTTATGATAAATTATATATCGTTTATATGGGTTATTATATATTATTTTTATAATTAGTTAATTTTAGAATACTGATTTTTATATTTTTAAAAACTATATTATCATTATACTATACTTATAAAGTGAAATATTTAATTTTATTTATCTATTAATGAAAATATCATATGTACTCAGTGACAAATTAAAATAAGACAGAGTCATTGTGATAAATCTTATGGTATTGTCATCAATATTTTTGACGATAAAATAAACAAAATTAAATGTTTCACTTATATAAGTATAAAAGAAATCCTAACTGAGATGGGTAATGTAATTAGTACCAATTCAATGTGTCATAAATCTTTGATGACACAAATGAATGCGTCACCTTTGATAAGATACTATTACAATAATAACAGTGAATATTTGTATGTTTGATAAGCATCTAGTAGATAAAATCCTACATAAATCTCATTTTTCATATCGGATTTCTAGAGAGATATATATATATATATATATATATATATATATATATATATATATATAATACTTAAATTAATCATATATGGTCGTCTAATTCTTATAAATTCTTTCAGTACTTTAACTTATAATCGGATGGTACATTTACTTGTGTATTTGGTCCAAGCAACCCAAACCATTTTGCTTGAAGAAAGAAAGATTACACTTCCCCTGTTCAATATAGATTCACAAATCCCCATTCTAAGCAATTTAACTCTACTCTTCCTTATGCAAAACATTTATGAACCCCATTAATTTAATAGTGGATATAGAGAGAGAAAGATGACACACTTGGAGCAGCTTATAACTCTCCATCAACACGCCTTGGCCACACAATTGCACCAAGAAAGCCAAGAAGGTGTGCTTTAAGCAACTCGGCGAGAGGCGGATCGCAAGATAAGGGATTGCTGCGATGCAGCTGAAGCTGGTGCAGATGCGGCATAAGGAGAAGAAGAGGAAGAAAAGAACTCGATCTCCGAGCGCCCAAATCTCCCAGAGTTACTGGTAATCTCATATAAGCAGATGAGGGTGGCTCGTCATCAAGCCATCAGCAGCTCTTCACAGGGCTTTGCTCGCCACCATTTGCATAACCCTGGCGACAAACGGAACGAGTTATTTCTATGATATTAGTTAATATTAAATAAAATTTATATTATATTGAGATATTTTAGGAGATGTGCTTGATGTAATAAACTCTCCTAATAATTTATCCTAGATCATATGCTCTCGCTTATAAATAGACAGGACCTACTCTAAACCCTAGACACAACACGAGTTGCACGGATATGCACGACATAACAATGATATGCAAAGGGGTAAATAGATACTCCCAAATGATTGTCTATATCAAATAATTATGTGATGGGGTAGGATGATACTATTTTGGATATCCTTGCAGTTTAGAATTATATACCCAAAGGTAGCAAAATTATTCCACAAGGATGGTATCAGTCCTCCATAAATGATCTTGTATGAACACTAGATATGTCAATATTTTTACCCAAAGGTTAAATATTGATGATATCAATAGTTCATCATATTTTGGTAAAACTCAAAGCATTAATTTTATTTTATATTTTGCAGTGGTATTCCCGTCCATACATTCTCATGCTTTTAGTGTCCCTATATTCTCTGGATCAAATTATTCAGAATGGTTAGAGTATGTGCAATTTACATTAGGCGTACTAGATCTTGATTTGGCATTGCTTGTTGAAAAGCCCGCAGAATTAACTAATAAAGTACTATGGAACAAGTCAATGAAATGAAGGCTTGAGAAAGATATGATAAACTCAGTTTAATATTCATAAGGATGACAATTGCAAATAATATAAAGACTTCATTACCGATTGCTTCTAGCGCACGTGAATATTTAAAAGTTATTGAAGACAGATTTAAATCTGTTGATAAGTCATTGGCTGGCACATTAATGAATGAACTGACTACAGCTCAGTATGATGGTACTCGAGGAATTCAGGATCACATCCTCAATATGGCTGACAAAGCTGCCAAACTTAAGACGTTGGGAATAAATGTTGATGAATCTTTCCTTGTGTAGTTCATTCTTAATTCTCTTCCTTCTCAATTTGGCTCATTTAAGATTCACTATAATACAAATAAGGATAAGTGAGACTTGAATGAGTTAACTAGTATGTGTGTGTAGGAAGAATTAAGATTAAAGTAGGAAAGTTCATATAATGTACCGACAACAACTCAAGGAGCTGGTAACAAGAAAGAAAATTGAAGCGTCATCCATCGAAAAAATTTGTCAGGTCTTGAAGTGTTAGACAAACTATTGAAAAGAAAGCTATTACAATAAAGTGCTTCTTTTGTAGCAAGAAATGACATGTAAAGAAGGATTGCATTAAATGTAGGACTTAGTTCGAAAAGAAAGGTATAAACTCAATCTTTGTATGTTTTGAATCAAACATTACAGAAGTTCCTTTTAATACATGGTGGATTGATTCTGGCTCTTCAACTCATGTTACTAATAATATGCAGGGATTTCTTTCAATCGGAAAACCAAAAGAACATTAAAAATTCATAATTATGGGAAATCGTCTCAAAGCAAAAGTGGTATCAGTAGAGATTTATCGCTTACGCCTAGAGATGGGTCATCTGATGGATCTGGAAGACACATGTTTTGTTCCTACAATTTCTAAGAATTTAATTTCTTTGTCTAGAATTGATGAGTTAGGATATTGTGTTTCTTTTAGTAATGGTGAACTTAGCATATTTTATGATTCAATAAAAGTTGGTTCTGAAATTCTGTGTGATGGTTTGTACATAATTAATTTGAATCTTGAGTTTGCGAATACATTATTGACCCTGCAATCAAGTATTGAAATGAAACGTAATTCCAATAATGAAAGATCTTCTATATTATGGTATAGACGGTTGGGGCATATCTCCAGGAAAAGAATTGAAAGATTAGTGAAGAATAATATTTTAAAAAAATTAGACTTCACTGATTTTAATGTTTGCATAGATTGTATTAAAGGAAAGCAAACTAAGCATACAAAGAAAAATGTCATAAGAATTTAAGAACTTTTTAAAATTATTCATACTGATATCTGTGGACCACTCCATATTTCTTGTTTTAGTGGAGAAAGGTATTTTATAACATTTATAGATGACCTGTCCAGATATGACTATGTTTATCTAATACATGAAAAATCTCATGCCGTTGACACTCTTAAAGTGTACATAAATGAGGTCGAGAGACAATTAGATAGAAAAGTTAAAATTGTCAGATCTGACAGGGGTGGTGAATTTTATGGCAGATATGATGAATCCGATCATAATATTGGTCCTCTTGCTAGATTCCTAGAATGGTGAGGTATTTGTGCTCAGTATACATTATCATGTGTGCCACAGCAGAACGGTGTTGCTGAAAGGCGAAATCGTACTCTTATGGATATAGTTAGGAGCATGATGAGTTATTCCTCTGTACTTGAGTCAATGTGGGGTGATGCGACAGCTATGTATATCCTGAACATGATTCCTAGTAAATCAGTTACATCAACTCCATTTGAGTTATGGACTAGTAGTAAACCCAATTTAAGACATTTACATATTTGGGGGTATCGTGCAGAGATAAGAGTATTCAATCCACATAAAAAGAAATTGGATCCAAGAATAATTTCTGGATATTTTATTGGTTACCTAGAAAGATCCAAGGGATACAGATTTTATTGCCCTAATCATAATATGAGGATAGTAGAATCTGGTAATGCAAAATTCCTAGAAAATGATGAAATCAATGGGAGTCAAAGAAGGATTAGTTTTGATATTGAGGAGATTCATGCTTCTTCTCCTATATTATCCCTTATTCGAGAAATTATTGTTCCTCAAATCAATGATAGAATTGATGAGGGTGAATAACAAAATAACATTAATGAATTCTCACATGATGTTGATGTCGTCGCTGATAGTCTTGTAGAACAATCACAATTGACAGATTTGAGAAGATCTCAAAGAAGAAGGAAACATGTCATTTCTGATGATTATGTGGTATATCTACAAGAATCAGATTTTGATATAGGAATGAAAAAAGACCCCTTATCGTTTTCACAAGCCATAAAAAGTAATAATTCTGAAAAATGGTATGATGCAATGAAAGATGAGTTAAAATCAATGGACCAGAATGGTGTCTAGGAACTCGTTGAATTGCCCAATAATTGTAAAAGAGTCGGTTGTAAATGGATCTTTAAGACTAAACGTGACTCGGTGGGTAATATCGAACGATATAAAGCCAGACTTATGGCCAAAGGTTTTTCTCAGAAAGAGGGCATTGACTATCATGAGACATTCTCTCCAATTTCTCGAAATGACTCATTGAGAATCATCATGGTATTAGTAGCTCATTATGATCTTGAGTTACATCAGATGGATGTGAAAATAACGTTTCTGAATGGGGATCTAGATGAGGAAATTTATATGGAACAACCTGAAGGATTCATAGAAAAGGGAAAGGAAAGTTGGGCTTGCAAACTTAAGAAATGCATTTATGGCTTTAAACAAGCTTCCTGACAATAGTATATAAAGTTTCATGATACCATTACTTCCTTCGGATTTAAGGAAAATATTGTTGATCAGTATATATATTTGAAGGTTAGTGGGAGTAAGTTTATTATATTGGTCTTATATGTGGATGATATATTACTTGCCAGTAGTGATCTTGGTTTGTTACATGAAACTAAGATATTTATTAATAAGAACTTTAAGATGGTTGATATGAATGAGGCATCCTATGTTATTGGCATTGAATATTCAGGGACAGATCTCAAGGTTTGTTAGGATTGTCTCAAAAAGGTTATATTAATCGTATCTTGAAAATATTTAATATGCGGTTTTGTAAAGCCAATGATACACCTATTACTATAGGTGAAAAATTCAGCCAAAATCAGTGCCCGAAAAATGACTTAGAAATGGATCAAATGAAGAATATTCCTTATGGGTGCACAATTAGAAGTCTATTATATACTCAAACCTGTACAAGGCCATATATCAGTTTTGATCAGTGTATATATCTGAAGGTTAGTGAGAGTAAGTTTATTATATTGGTCTTATATGTGGATGATATATTACTTGTCAATAGTGATCTTGGTTTGTTACATGAAACTAAGATATTTCTTAATAAGAACTTTAAGATGGTTGATATGAATTAGACATCCTATGTTATTGGCATTGAGATATTCAGGGACATATCTCAAGGTTTATTAGGATTGTCTCAAAAAGGTTATATTAATCGTATCTTGGAAATGTTTAATATGCGATTTTGTAAAGCCAATGATACACCTATTACTATAGGTGAAAAATTCAGCCAAAATCAGTGCCCGAAAAATGACTTAGAAATGGATCAAATGAAGAATATTCCTTATGGGTGCACAATTAGAAGTTTATTATATACTCAAACCTATACAAGGTCATATATCAGTTTTGCAGTGGCAATGCTGGGTAGATACCAGATTAACCCAAGAATGGAACATTGGAAAGCTGCAAAGAAAGTAATGAGATATCTGCAAGGGACAAAAAATTATATGCTCACATATAGGAAGTCAGATCAGCTTGAAGTAACTGGATATTCAGATGCTGATTTTGCAAATTACCTCGATAACAGGAAATCCACTTCAGGATTTGTGTTTATGTTGGTTGATGGGGTAATTTCTTGGAAAAGTGTAAAATAATCACTTATTGCATCATCTATGATGGAAGCTGAATTTGTGACATGCTTTAAGGCCACAAATCAAGCTTTATGGCTGCGAAATTTTATCTCAGGACTTGGTATGATCGACTCAATTGTCAAGCCGCTGAAGATATTTTATGATAATACTGCAGCAGTTTTCTTCTCTAAGAATGGCAAGTACTCTAATGGTTCCAAGTACATTAAGATAAAGTACTTGGTGGTTAGAGAAAGAGTCCAGAAACAACAAGTGTCAATTGAAAATTTAAGCACCACTATGATGATTGTTGATCCATTTACTAAAGCTTTGCAGTATAAAACATTTAAAGAACATGTTCTTAGAATGGGGCTTGTGAGCAAGCCATAAAGGATATGGTGATGCATTTTAAATGGATGCTATTATTGATATTTCTCTTTTACATAATTAAAGTTATTTGTTTCTGATATCCTGTTTGTGTTTATGTTTATGAATATTATGGTTGAATGCAAGAAACAGGATTGTCTTGACAAGACAAATTACAAGGGTCATTATAGACTATATAAGGAAAGACTAACAGTGTTGTAGTACATAGAAGGAAGTGTGACATTGATGACATACAACCGCTATGACTCACATTGATAGTTGGACTGAATATAGTAGTATTATGCTTATTGGACTTATTGGCTTATTTTTAAAATCATGGTCATGTATAAAATATTTTTTAAAATTTTCAGAATCTAATTATATAAAATTATTTTCAAATAACTTTTGTTTTGTTTATTTGATTTTGGATATCTTTTATATCTTATCAATTAATGGGCCAAGTGGGAGAATGTAAGATTATGTGGTCCTTATTAATTGAATAAGATATATTATGAATTATTTGGATTCTGATAAAAGATATTAGCTAATATTAAATAAAGTACATATTATATTAGGATATTTTAGGGGATGCCCTTGATGGAAGGAACTCTCTTAATAACTTACCATAGACCCTCTACTCTCGCCTATAAATAGACAGGACCTACTCTAAACCCTAGACATAGCACGAGTGGCACGGATATGCACGACATAACAAGGATATGCAAAGGGGTTAATAGATCAAGAGATTACAATTATTCTCTTGATCTAGATCAAGAGATTACGGTTATCCTCTTGATCTCTCAAAAATCATCAATTAAGGTGGTCTTGTGAAAGGATAGGAAGAGAGGAGAAGGGATCTATATCTATTCTAGTTCCTCTTGCAGATCGATATTCGATGTAATTCAGATCTGACGAGCGGTGCTCTTGAAGATCTAATTAGATCTCATGCAGATGACATCTAAAGGTACGCATCGTAAACATATCTAGTATTATTTGATTTAATTATAGTTTTTATGCCAATAGCCTTCCTTTGAGAGAGAAGAAAAGTGAAGAGGGAGACTTTGTAATCATGAAATGTGTGTGAGGGAGATTGATTTAAATTGTGTGAGGGAGATTGGTTTAAATTGTGTTAGAAAAATTATTGTAGAGAAATAATTGTTTTCCTACTAACTTATTATAAAAAAATTAAATATTAATCAAAGTAACATAGAATAATTAATCAACAAAAAGTGAGACATCGAATTTTTACATGAAAAATTCAATACGAAAAAATCACGGAATCATAGCATAATAACATCATAAACATTGATCTTGGCTTAACAATAATATATCATCATAACCATAGATGGATTTTATCAAAAAAAAAACAAAGGGTCTCACCAATAAGTATATTAGAAAAGTATCTCGGAGAGGACAAATTGAAGATTGGCAGGCTAGAATCGTAGAGCTTATTGCAATGATTCTCTACATAAAAGTTGGGTCTATACTAAGTCCACTCTTCACCTACATGCTTTAATTTCTCCTTAGGAAAATATTTTATCAATATGACTAACTTATTCTTATTGGTATGTACCTTTTCTAAATGTAATTCTTTTATCTCAAGCACATCATGAATCCATTAATATCGTATGTCAATATACTTGGATCTAGAATTGTAAGTTGAATTCTTGGAGAGGTGAATGACACTTTAACTATCACAATAAATCATATATCTTTCCTATTTTAAGCTCAATTCCTATAAAAATTCTTTCATCCATAAAGCTTCCTTTCAACCTTCAGTAGTTGTTATATATTATACTTATGTGGTTAATAGAGCAACACAATTCTATAACATAGAACCAAGAGACTGCTCCCCCTATAAATGTCATCAAAAACCCCAAAGCGAACTTCCTTGAATCGATATCACCTACCGTGTCTACATCTATGTACCCCTCTAGCATAGGTTCACCATTACTAAAACATAAACACAACCTGAATGATCTCTTAGATATCTTAATATTCATTTCACTACTATCCAATGTTTATTACCAGGATTAGAGATAAATCGACTAACAACTCCAACTATATGAGCTATATATGGCCTAGTATAAATCATAGTTATATGATATATCCTGACCCTCCATTCCATAGGGCCCATAGGGCGCTACGGAAGAGCCAACTTGACATCATGAGCCAACTCATCCCTTTTATACTGGGATAAGAAAACTACCTATCCTCCACACCGATAGCCCCCTGATAAGTACGAGGCAACATAGCCTCAAGAAGCGAGGAGCAACATCGGACTGCCCAAGCGACGTCGACATCCACATATGGGTCAGTCGACTGAGACACTAGCGGGCATTAAACACCTATGTATGGTGATGTTGGCAATCATTAAATATAACATACGTTAGTGCAAAGAAATAAGTATTGGGGGGTCGAATCTCTTGCACTAGTACATGACATTTCTCCCTATTTCAGCTCTTACTAACTAAACCATCAAAGGGGTTGAGTCAAAAAACCTCTTCTACCTAACTCCGACCTTTATGCAGGCTTCCAACAATCAAAAGAAAGGGACAACTTTGGGCCACACCTCGAGAAGTCATTCAAGCAGCCTACTGATCATATCTTCCGTAGGCTCCCCTCAACTCGGTTATAGTGATGATAGTCTTACGTATTCGAATCGGATTGAGTCATACTGACACCTCGGCCATGATATAAGGAAGGATAACATATAGCATACATCAAACTGCTTACCACATATGAGTAAGGCACTCTGAATATTTCTTTTTTTGATTTCTTATTTGTAATATATTATTTTAAACTAAAGTTAAAATGACTTATAAGTGGAGAATAAACTGATTTGACTTTACTCATATTGAATCTTTAAAGATTCTTATTAATGTAGGTCTCTTAAGATAATCAAATCTTCTCTTCTATCACAAAAAAATTTCATGTCAAGTATTTATTTTATTGAAGACTTAACTCTCTTTTAAGCTTCTTAATTTTACTAGTATCATAGTTAATAATTAGCATATCATCAATATATAGCACGTGAATAATGAAATTATCATCTGAAAACTTCTTTATAAACACATAATGATTAGATATGGTTTTATTATACTTTTGGCTTATCATAAAGTAATCAAACTTCTTGTACCATTATCTAGGTGCTTGTTTGAGTTCGTATAATTTTTTCCTAAACTTGCATACTAGATTTTCTTTTCCCTTGATTTTGAAAGTTTCTGGATGCTCTATATAAATTTTATTCTTCTAAGTCACCATAAGAAATGTAGTTTTTATATCATGTTGCTCAACTTCTAAGTTCAAGCGGGCAGCCAAACCAAGAACAACTCGGATATAGAATATTTTCACCATTTGAGAAAATATTTCTTTAAAGTCAATACTATGATTGAATCCTTTCACAACTAGTCGATCTTTGTTATGAACTATTATTTTCAGTCTTCAATTTATAAACTCATTTATTAGTGAGAGCTTTCTTCTTTTTAGTCAACTTTACTAAGTCATACGTGTGATTCTTAAGCAATGATCTCATCTCTTCTTGCATGGCTTTAGCCCACTCATTCATGTTGTATAGTTTCTTGGTATATTTTTGGCTCTTCCCCTTAGTAAGTATAACATACTTATGTAGAGAATATCTTTTAGATTGTCTTCTCTCTCTTGTCGATCTTCTCAATAGAGTCTCAACTAGTGGTGGGGTACTTGCTCAAATTGTTTAGTTCGTTCAACATCATCAATTGTAAGAGCATCATCACTGACATTCTTATCATAATCTTCTTATTTATCTCCCTCATGATCATCTTGAACTACAGGTGGAGGAACTCGACCCAAACTCCAAGGAATATAAATAGAGATTTTTGGCTTGTCAATATTGTTACCACTATCAAACAATTGGTCTTCAAGCAACACAACATCTCTGCTCGTAATAATCTTCTTATTCATTAGATCCCTAATCTATACCCAAATTCTTCAAACTATACCGCAAGAAAATTACATGCTTTTATCTTATTATTAAGATTCGACCTCTCATCTTTAGGAATATGAACAAATGTTTTGCACCCAAAGACTCTCAATTGATCATAAGATATATTTTTCTCTTTTCATACTCTCTTTGAAACATCATCTTTTAGAGGAACTGATGGAGAAAGGTATATCAAGTCAACTATAGTTCTCGTACCTCCCCCCAAAATGATTTAGGTAATTTAGCATGGGAAAGTATACACACAATCCTTTCTTTAATTGTTTTATACATCCTTTCTTTAATATTTTTATTCATCCTTTCTATCGCACTATTTTACTGAGTAGTTTTTGAAATTATTTTCTCAAATTTGATACTATAGAACCTATAATAATTCTCAAAAGGACCCTTGTACTCGCCACCATTATTTGCTAAAACACATTTTAGCTTTTTTTCAAGTTTCTCTTTCAGTACTCGCATAAAACTCTTTAAAAATATCGATTACCTGGTCTTTAGATTTAAATGTAAAAGCCCAAACTTTTCTAAGATGATCATCAATAAAAGTGACAAAATAAATAGCACCTCCAAGAGTTTTAGTTTGCATAGTACAAACATCAACGTAGACCAAATCAATAACATTTAATCTTCTAGATGCATTTAAAGGTAACTTTATGTGTTTTTTCAACTAAGTAATGATTACAAGATTTAAGAGATGTACCTTGCAACTTCGATAAAAACTATTTTCTAGTAAGGGTTTGAAATCTCTTCTCACCGATATGACCAAGCCTCTTATACTAAAGATTTATATTTTCATCCTTCTGAATTGCATTAATCTCTCCTTTGTGTAGCTTAGCTTCTATGATATAGAAAGAGTTTAGCTTCTTTTCTCTTGCCACAATTAAAGAATATTTAGTGATCTTTCATTTACTTTCACCAATATAGTGTATAAATCTCTCATCATCAAGTCTACTTTTAGATATCAAGTTAACATGAATATCTTTCATTTACTTTCACCAATATAGTGTATAAATCTTTCATTTACTTTCACCAATATAGTGTATTAATTTGCTCCCATTACTAGTCTCCAAGCAAATATCTTCAATACCCACAATCTTAGATGTATCACTATTTTTTATTTTGACATTACATAGTATAAGATCTAAAGAAATCATCATGATAAGTAATATAAAACAAAGTACCAGAGTCGATTACCTAATTACTATACTAAGCTGCAAGACTGATACATCAGTCATCATAAACAATAATGATACCACCTTCAACAACAACTGCATTGGTCTCTTTCTCTTTTTTTTTTTCATTCTATTCTCGCTTACAAAACTTACACTATTTGTGCATGTGATCTGCCTGTTATAATGGAAACACTTGATATCTCTTCTAGACTTGGATGTTTCTCTATAATCATATATATTTCTACTATGACTTCTTTCACGTCTTCTTTTTTTTTTTAATAGCAAGTGCACATAATAAGATTCTTCTTGTTCTTTCCTTCTAACATCTTTGTTTAGTAAATTATTTTTTATCATGTTTATGGTTAGAGTCCCCTCTATCATGTAGTTATAAATTATCACCACAAATATTTTCGAACTTTCCAATAAAGAGCTAAGAAGTAATATTCCTTGCATCTCATCATCTATATTCATTTTCATAGCAATCATTTTCTTTGCATGACTCTAAAACATGCTTATATCCTCAACAATATTATCACCATCTTTATACTTTAAATTGATAAGCCTTTTAAGGAAAGAAATTATATTTTTAACTATCCTTTTCATAAAGAGATTTTCTAATATAGGCAATAGATTTTCTATGTTAAAACTCTCATTTCTCATCTTTTATAGTAAAAGGTTTTTCATCAACTATGATGGGATTTCATCATATACCTTTAAGTGGAATAATTTGATAAGTTCAATTTAATATATCAGTTGACTCTTTCATTTCAATCACAAAAAAACAAAATCTATACTAAACAACTTGATGCTCTGTTATCAATTGTTGGGAAAAACTATTATAACAGAATTTTTTTTCTTTATGTATCAAAATGAGTTCTTCATTAAAATACCAATTTATTACTAAAAAAATAAATATTTATCATAGCAGCATAAACTGTGAAACAATGAATCAATCAAAAAATGAGATATCAAATTTGTACTAAAAGACTACGAGACCATAGTCTACTTCAAACATCCACTATCACTAATAATAATAATAATAATAATAATAGATTTATAATAAATCTTCTCCGGAACAATTAGAAGATGACATTAACATCAGAGATCTTGGAATTATAGAGCTTATTATAAATATTTTTAACATAAAATTTAGATCAAAATGGATGAAATTTAACCGCTCGATGTTATCGCAAAATTCTTGATAACCAAACTTTCAATCTCCTTTCGCTCTATTTTCTGCGCCGCCACTGTTCAGCGTGCGTTTGCTTCTCACGCAGCGCACGTCTTAGGTTTTCTTTCTTTTTTCTTATTTTTTTAATAGATCAGCTTTGATCCAAATATGGGCTGGACCAACAAATAGCGAGGGCCGAAGACAAGATGAGGTTTATCCTGTGCAGTCGCTTGCATGAGCATCTTGCCATATACAAATCAAGAGTTGGGCAAACCTTGATGATGTCACCCGAGTAGGTTGGACTGTGATTATAGTGTTTGCCACTTTGTTCTTCAGCACTTTATTTCCTATGTAATACTGGAACTTTCAAGTTCCGTCACATTGACCAATTCTATAATATATGACAACAATTTATAGTGTATCCAGGTAACCAACGATCCAAATGTTAGATGTTTCTTCTCTATCATTTACTCGATGCCTACGTACAATTATACAAGACAAGAAGTGGCATTTCTTGGAGGACCCGTGCGAGATTATTTTGCTGCACACTTTGGATACTTGGATAGTGTCGATCAAAATAAATAGATTAGATAAAACAAATGCTTTAGATATTACTGAATCAAACAGGGTTTTCTTTTGATCTTTTTGTTACATGTGACCTATAATGAATGCATAGTAGACGGCCTTAGAACACGAGAGGATTGCATGTATCCAAGTCTCAATTATTGATGTATGATAAACCTGTGTGCTTCGGTGTTTACTAAAATCAATGGACCATATGCCAGCTGCAACACAAGGTTTGGTGCAACTGGGAACATAGACTAACTGTGGATGTATTATGTGATCAGGAGGATAACCAACGAGGTTTGGTGGAAGCACTTGTGGTGCAAGCAACAAGAGTTCTTGGTCAACAAGGAAAAAGAAACCAGACATGTCGAAAGCATTTTGACATGCTTACGCTGGGTTAATTACGTCAAAAAGATTTCTTCCACGTCAGAAATAACTGTTGCCATATCTAAGTTGTATAACAACAAACAGCTCTCAAGGATGAGCATCCAAGTGCAGGAAGAAATTGTCATGCTGGAAACACAGATATCAAATCCACAGTGAAACCAAAACCAAGTGTCGATCCGACCCATGGAAATCAAGAGGAAGGGGAGAAGAGAAACCTCGAATTCTGTGGGCTATTAACACCACCTCACCTGAGTCCTGAGGAATGCAGCAGATAGTGTCGAGGACATCGATCATTTACGTGATCTTGTTCCCCAGTAGCTGTAAAATATATAGTGTTTGACTTGAACTAATCTTGGCAGCCAAAGAGATGACAACTAAACAAATATTTTGCAGTTTCTACTGAAGTGACGATTCACATAATATCCGGTCCCCACATAAAACACTAAAAGGGGAACAAACAATTCACAGAAGCAATACTTGTAGCCAGGTTTTTCCTCTGTGGAATCCTGGAGACAATTGGCTTTCTTAATTTCACTTATATCTAATATAATCCAGAGGAAAAAAAAAAATGGCACCCACATCATGATGAAAATTATGCTCACAGGTTCAGCAAAAAAGAAACAAAGCTATAGTTCTTGTATTAAGACTAAAGCTTCCCTATGAACTCAGCATCAGTGGCTGTTATATCAGAAAGAACAGTTGTTACTTGCAATCTTGATCACACCCTATTTAGAAGATATAAAAACTGAAAAATGGCAGAGTTGAACCAACAGTTTCCCCTACACTACAGGTAGATACTCACCTGGTCACTTTGACCGTGGGGAGTCGGAGGGAGAACACATCGCAGGTCAAAGAAAGTACACTGGTTTTCCCGTTTATATCCATTACACTGGTGTTATGTATTGTAGCATAAATACTGAGCTGTGCCACTAAGCTGCCACAAACATGAAAAGAATGGCTACATGCATGCGCATGCCTATTGATTGATCGATATGTACATATGCATATAGATCAATAACTACTGATTCTAACAAAATTGCAAAACAGATCCTTTTCTATAAGTGAGTGATCCTCATGTCGGCGATTCCGCAAGAACCAAAGTGTGCCACCAACCACATGACACGTTTTTGGGCTGGAGGTTCTCGATAGGAACCACAGCAGGAATGTTTCTGTCAATCGAGTCCCCTAAACCAAGCTGTGAATGGAAAGAGAAAAAATTGTAAATCAATATTGGAAAGTCGAAGCAGGACTTGAATGGCATGAAAACGGTACCTGGCCATATTTGTTCCATCCCCAGCAAAATACTTGTCCATCTTCTGTAACACCACAAGTGGTCATACCAGATACAGTTTGTCAGTTCATGCTCACATAAAGGTGTTATAGGAACATGTAGTAAACTTGGTTAACAAAATTGAGTTAAGACTTTTGGAAGAACAGTTGGAGCAGCTTCCAGATACTACATTTAAACAAAGAGGTAAAAAAAAAAAAAAAACAGAGATCTTTAGATTCTATCAAAGTAACTGTTTTTGACAAGAAAAAAATAATCGGTTGAGGCTTTGAACCCTCAGCCTTTGATAAGTAGGTCTGGTACAGTATCACCAGACCAATGTTTAAGGTTAAAGCAACTATATTGCTAATGCATAAGCAGCACATGCCAGTTGGAACCAGGTTGCCTGATAACTTTGCCTTCAAGCATGTAAAACTAATAACAGTAGGTGCTTTTGCAACAGGAGCCTGGGAAAATGCTGCTTCATTCAAATTCCTCTTTTGTGTGTGTGTGTGTGTGTGTGTGTGTGTGTTAGTATGCCTTCTTGCTCACCTCAATTGAAAGGGGAAGGCTGAGGGGTGGGAAGTAGAACAGTATATCCTGATTTACAATTGACATAAGTTTCTGTTTCAAAATTTTAAAATGTATACACCACTAAAACACCCAATGGAAAAGTGCACGTACAAGCTGGACCAGAGTCTAAAGCACTAAAACAAACTGACATGATCAGACAAGCTTAAAATGATACCAGTCAGCATGGCGCTATGACGTGCTCCACAAGAGATCAATTTAGCATTCTTATTTTCCAGACACGGTGCATCCAGTAGCTTGGGAAGAGTCTGTAACCACATACATGTTAAGCACACCAATATCTAGTTATTGAATCTTGAAGGCATGCATAAATGTTTTAAAATACTCCAAATTAGTGCCTGTCATGTGCCAAATATATTCTAATTACACCTTTGGCTCATTAAAGAATATACTGGAAAAAAGTCTATCGACTTTGCTATGTGAAAAGTAACCGTTGCCAGTATGAAGGACATACACCATATTTCTTCTGTATTTAACTTGGAAGTAGAGTAGTTGTGAATAACCTCTTGAAGTGTTGCATAAGGCACACATGAGATATTGAGAACTCTATGCCTCAATAAGCAAAGAATGAAAGAGTAGCTTGTGATAGCATTGTGATGAGAACTATGTATGTACCTCAGCTTGATCAGAAGATTCAGAACCAGTTCCTAGCTGGCCAAACTGATTCCCACCAAAGGAATACACACCACCACCAACAGACGTACACACGGTATGCCATAGGCCAGCAGCAACTCCTTGTATCTCAACACCCAAAAGTGATGAGACACATGTTGGACTCAGCTCGTCGTCTGTACTTCCTTGTCCACACTGAACAAAAATCACATATAAGAAGGCAAAGGGAAAAAGAAAAGAACACAAAAGGGTCAATTAGTTCTTTCCTTAGATGTTTCCAAGTAAATCCACATTCGAGAGATAAGAAGGCAATTTCACACGTTAAAGCAGACCATTCCATTTTTTCTAAAGTTCCTAATCCTGGACAGTTATTAAGACTTGATAAGGAACAAGGACAAATTTAAAATTCATTATGGACTGAAGCGCAAAACACCCAAGTTGCAAGGAAACCATATTCCAAACCATCAAATCCTTCCTTGTCTCTGAATATCTTTATAGACTCAATAAGAAAATAAAATGTAGAATTATCCATTCTACCATATCCAGAATGAATGATAACAATGGATTCTTCAACTCGATATGAGACCAGGTATATAAAAACAGCAAGTAGTCTAATGGTATTATATCATGTTTATGCCCTTGGATTATAATTAACTTAAATGGTCAGGGAAAATTTTGTATACTCAAGGTTTATGAACCTGGAGAGAGCATTACATTATTTTAAAGAGCATCTTTTATTGTCAGGAAAAATGTGAGAATTTATTTGCAACAATTTACATACTATAGACTTTATAGAGCATCTTATCTTGTCAGGAAAACTGTGAGAATATATTTGCAATAATACATCCAACGGAAGCCTTGTTTTCAAATACTATGCAAGAAAAACAGTTCATAAATAGTTCCCTCTGCATACAGAATTCAAGCCACAATAACGTGAAATATGTACCTTAATTCTCAGGTAGAAAATAAAGCAAGCTAACCTATGTTGATGTAAGCTTACTAATATCCATCAGGTAGAATAAAATTCTCAGTTACTATGCAGAATACACAAGATTTCCATGTGTGCTGGTTCATTGGCATGACTACTAAGTACTAACAAACTTGCGACAATTTGTAAAATTCATGATTGTGAGGCTGACAAGAAAAGTATGGTTAACGGTTGCACATGAGTACCCCAAGTGCTAATGACCTATTGAATGAGGAGATAGGATAAATGAAGCATTGACCAAATCATGATTTGCTAAACATTGCTGATTCGCTGGAATACTAACGTAAATAAAGGATCCAATAATAACTATTGATCATGCATCAAAGTTGTGGAGAACCTCAATTATAAAAGAAAATAAAATGACAAAATAGATATGTGTCATCCGTTGATGCCAACATAGATAGGCATTTGTAACCCAAGATGACAGTTTCTTTTTTGACTGTTGAAGATGTCCTGGCCATCAAGTTATCACCTGCTCATGAAAATCGAGTTGTTTTCTGATCGTGTATCTGTTGTGTGTGCATGCATTGGTAAGTGGATGGGTGAATTTTGTGCTTTTACTCTCCTTTTTCATCTTTTTTACTATTAAAATGATAGGAAAGTATCTGAATTTTAATGATTGCCCTCTTTAGTATACAAAAAGGTAGCATTGATAAGTAATGTCTGATGACACGAACTTGCACAACAAATCACAACCATAAATACCTTATTGTTGAACTTCATAATGCATACACAAAAAATATCAAGAAAAATCAAGGGCACTTAATTCACCAAGTGAACTGACATGAAATTTAGGTGGAGTAAAATCATTCATGCTAGTAACATAACTAATGAAAATCACATGATGTTGATGACAACGACGGTGATATCTGGGTATATGATAATCCCTTCAAATATAGCATAAAAATTTAGCCAAGCACAATTTAGACTAAAGGATGATTCAAGGCCTAGTATAATATCATCCCATGACAGAGTCACATGGATAAAGATTCACAGGTGAGACTTAAGTTCAGCCCAATCTAAGAAAGCAAAAAGGAAATTTAGAAAAATAGGCCAGATAATTTTTGCAAACTGAATAGTTGTGGTTCAAATAATGTTGAATGTGAAATGAAAGAAGAAATGCTTGTAAAAATGAAAATTAAAAAATTATCACTTTTGATCTTGTTATATTACATGAACTTTTAAATTCCATTATAAAAAAGACTTCAATAAGCATCCAAGTCAAAACTGCATATTGCACATGGTTAATCGGGGTCGAGACAAGAATCCGGTAACCAGTTAATCAATTTCCACCGTCATGGACTACACATTGGAAACTAGGTAGATAGAAGGAAAAAAAAAATTCAAACCTCAATGTTCAGCATTCAATTACCAAGAACTAGTTGCTCTGACAAACAGCACTGCAAATGAGTAACTAACATATATGTGACCATAGTCCATACAACATAAATACATATCAAACTTAGGCTACAGCATATTGTTGAAGTAATAGTGTCAATAGTCCAAAAGTAATTGCACCATCTGGGCCTACTTAAGAATATAATGCTTGTGTTCATAATAATCTCTCAATGATACAGTCCCTGAGAAATCTGGAAAAAATAGGTAATAATGAAGAAAAATGACACACCAACAATTGAACTATCAATCTATTTGCAATGAAATAAAGTGAAGTCTAACCTGGCCATAGAGTCCCCAGCCAAAAGTAAGTAGGGCTCCTGTATCTGAAAGTGCACAATATATCAATCAACATGTGTGACAATGAAGAGATGGAAGATCTATTAGGTATTATCCACTCATCATGTGACATCTTGCTAGTCAAGGATTAGAGCTTCGAAGGGAGAGCATATGTAAGTTGTAGATAGAAAAGGAATCTTTCTTTAAGGAAAAAGGATATGCATACAATAAAGTGGAGAATTATGCATGAACACAAAACAAAACTTCTTGTCAATAAAAGAAAATTTACATTAAAAGATCCTCATGTTATGATCTCCTGTTGATAATGCTAAATATTATATTTCCATCCTTTGACCATTTACAAAATCAAACCCCTACTTTCCTCTATTCAAACTTCCTCGAGGTACTCAAACATTTAACTATATTAAATATATCAAAGTCAACGATTCAAGTTTCAAATTCACAATTGTTCACCTTGTTAGTATTCTCAATGTGCATCTTGATTTGTATTCCAACACATTCAATCTGCTTTATTTCATTAGAAAATTTAGTAGCTATTTACACAATGCAATGTAGTAGCCTATTCCCCTTGTTGTTAGTATGTTGAAAGATGGTAAAAAATCGTTATGTCATATACGGCTTGAAGCCCTCCACCCCTCATCTTAGCTTATGATTGACACGGCACCAGTATACGCATGTACTGGTGCTCACATGACACACAAATAGATGCATGTATCTACATAGGAAGAATTCAGGGTTAGCATTATTATATTTTCTAACAAAAAAAATGAGTTCCAATAATATGTGAACAGCACTAATTCAAAAATCACTGAAAATGTGTGTCACTGATAGTAAGTATTGTGGCAGAAGTAACAAATGAATACTGGCCTGTAACAGCAGCACTGTGACGACCCCCACAAGCAATGGCCTTTATACAGGTTCCTATGAGTTTAAAAGCCTGCCCATCTGAACCTTGTTTCCCTTTAGTTGCTGGTGATGATTGGTCTTTAGTAAAAGAAGCTGATTCTATACAAGGTACAGGATGAGGAGAAGACACATTCCGGATACGAGTACCCAAACCAAGTTGCCCTTCCCCTCCATAGCCCCAACCCCACACCTGACCTACATCTGAAACTTCGTGAAAAAATGCAATGTCTTAGCATTTGTTTGTCCTACAATTTACATATCTACAGGAGGCCAGAGAATAAGAATTGAAGAAAAGGAAACTACCAAATGATGCGGAAAGGTTTTCTTTAGATCAAGGAAATGGACTTACCCGACAATGCTAGTGTATGACGTCCACCTGCAGCAACACATGTGATACGGACACCTACATTAAGATTTACAAGACATGGAGGTGCTGAAAGAGCTTCTTCACCAGGCAAAGAGCTTTCAGGTCCCAGTTTAGCTGAAGATAACCTTCTTCGCTTTGTATTCTCATCACCACCTCTACTATCAAAGCCTGACGTAGTTCCAGTAGTTCTTGAGCCCTGTGACCTAGGCATCACTGCCATAGGAAAACCATGAGAACAGACCCAAAAGAATGTTAAACTAAAGAAGCTTTTCTTTTTCCTATTTGAATCATCATAGACAAGAAATTACTGGTACAACCTTGGTCACTCATAAATCCACTATGTCTTTCCTCTTTTTCTGAGGCTCCTCCAGAGGAAGACTGGTCTCTGACATTCCTCCCAAAAGGCACGCACTCTTTCCATCCCCATGTGCAAACTTCTCCTTGAGCTGGCCTAGGAAGGTAAATTTTGAGTTTCCAAAAAGCTCGATGATGGCTTCATTTGTCAGATTATGCAACATAAAATATGTAGCATTCAACGCAAGACAGTCACTTCTTTTTTTTATTTTTTCATACTCTCCATTATAAAGAAAGAATATGAATTATACTAAGCAAGATGTTCAACATTGTTTCTTGTATGACAAGAAAAATAGTCTACCAAATATAAACAAAAAATTCAAGTAGGCATATCACCTGTGACTGCCACACAGTGAGCCCACCCCGCAGCTGCCTTGACTATGGGTACCTTAGTTGGGAGGTCAAATACCTCAGGAGTCTCCTGATTAATGTAAAATGTGAGGCTCATCCATCCAAAACATTTAGATTGCAAAAGAAAAACAAGCATAAAATATTAGACACGATGCTAGTTGAAGGGATTCAAAAGATGGCATAACTACCTCATGCTTCCCCGAAGTAACGTAGCTTTGACCCATGTCATCTGTAGAACCCCATGTAAATAGCTTGCCTGACTCTAATACAAGAAAGAAGGCAGCAGGATAAGCTATTACTCAGTCAACATTTAGATCTAATAGAAGCAATCTGGGCACCAATACTACCAATGACCACAAGGTCTTTGGACTGTCGAGTAAACCAGCATCAGATTTCAAAAGGATTGATAACTTCATCGAAACGGAAAATAATTCCTGACTCATTATCATGTGAAAATTCAGACGACGTTCTTCATCAGCAATTTAATTGTGCGTAAATATTTAAGATGTTAAAAGGTTGTACTTCAAGTCACCAGAAATAGAAACCACTCGGAGCCACACGAAAAATGTCCTGCTTGTGAGGATATAAACAAAGCACAAAATAAAGAGATCATCATTATCATCAAAGACAAAATTAAGACATAAAAAATGATCAAAAGGACAAAAATGGATGGGAAATCAAATACTAAAAAATCAGTTCAGTAACCAAGGGAAGAATGCAGCCCAAAAACGGAGGCTACCAAGATGAGCAAGCCCAAGTTCGTCGCAACATCTCAAACAACAAAGAAGGAAGAAAATTTACCCCTTGAAGATGAGGGTTGCAGAATAAATTTAGAAAGCAAAAAAGCTCAAAACCCGACCAACAGGAACAAGCATCTAAAGATCAAGGACGTTGTCTCTCTGATAGGAGAAGACCAAAACCGAATCGAAAGGGACAGAAAGCACAAGCAGAAGGGAAACAGTAGAAGTAACGGCCGATACCGGAGATGGCTATGGCGAATCCGCATCCACCGCCACTGACATCCTTCCACCCGTCTCCTGCGGGCGAATCCGGCATTCGGACAGCCACCGGATGAAGTAGAGGCGACCTCTGCGGCGAAACTCCGGGAAGGTAACCCCACATCAACACCGTCTTATCTCTCCCCCTCGCCTCCACCACCATCATCTCCTCCTTCCCGTCCTCCTCCATTTCCTCCCCTCCTCCTCCTCCCCCCTCCTCCCCACCATTCATCTCCCTCCCCCAATCTATCTATCGCTCTATCAATCAATCTCCTCAACCCTTTCTCGGCTTTCTTTTCCCCCTTGGTCTCCTGATGTCGACTTCGAGCTTGCTGCTATTTGCTCAAAGAAGCAGGACTCAACAACCACAAGCAAGAAAGACCAGACACGAGAGAGAGCAGAGGACAGCCCTAATTCACCCGCATCAATTTGTGCTTCACGGGGCTGTCCACGTAGGGCGGACATAAGGGAGGCCGAGACACGTGGGTCGACGTAGGCCGCTGGATGACCCGGGGCGTTCTTGGCCAGGAGTTCCCAGGAAGCTGAAGGGCCCATCCGTAGGAAAGCGGCTCGCGCCTCTCGCCACGCTGACGCTGATACGGGAGGAGTGGCCAACAACACCCCACGTGGCGATCCCCAACCGAGAGGAGGGCTGGGTGGCGCCCGTTCCTTCCTCTTTTGATGTGATTATTTTATGTTGCTGTTAGGTTTGGAAGCTTCGAGACAAAACGGGGGCTAATACTAATATTCTTATTGTGGGAGACTTGCTGAGACTAAGCGTTTGATTGGGACGCGAGAGGCGAGCGGGATGGCGACCACCCGCGATTGCGAGGTTTCCTTTTCATTCCTTTCAAAAGACGAGCAACCCAATTATACCTTGTGGAGGTGTCGAACGACGAAGGGCATATGGGAGTGGACCGTGGTGGATGGTTTGGAAAGATGGACGGAAAGCGACGGGAGCGGAGGGGAGAAGACGATGGACAGAGTTTGGATCGAGAAGTGTCAAGGTCTACCGTAGAAGGTTACATCCGAGGGGGAGAGAGGAAAATCTCGAGGGCCGATGGGTGGCGACCTCAACGTGGGGGCGCACCACTCGGACGTGGTGGATGTTTTGGACGAGGGGAGACGGGAACAACGGGAGCGAAGGGGAGGAGGAGACGATGGACAGCGTTTGGATCAAGAAGCTTAAACTGTGCCCTAATCGGTTGCATTCTAGGAAGAGAGGAGAGAATCTCAAGTGACATTGTTCTGAGGGGAAGGGGCTGAATCGCTTGATTTCCGCCGTTCAAGGATGACAAGACACAGACCCCTGGCCTAGAAGCAGAAATGAGGTTATCCTTCTTCTTACTTGCTTTATTTGGTTCTCCCATTCTGCCTGTAAATCTTGATCGTTCTCTTTCTGTCTCCTTTGATGGCTAATTGTTGCTTACTATGACTCTAAGCGATGCTAATCATGGTGGATAGTGACATTTCATTTTCTCAAATTTCCTGTGAATTCAGAGACATTCTCTAAGTGTGAAGTTTTTATTATCAGATCATGGGCATAGAATCCGAGACTTGGAGACAAACCCTATCTGAAGGTCAAACCTAAGATCATAATGGATACAGGTCCACTTAAGCCCTTTCCTAAAGCCCACAAGACCCAGGTACAAGCATATCCCCACAAGAGGGATCAGGCTTTCATATGGCATGGAATTTTATGCTTACAGGGGATATATATTGACTGCTATAGGAACATACGTTAGAGTTTTTAACTATCATTATCTGATTTCGACGTGATTGGGTTACAAGAAGCTTGGATCTCTGATTTGTTCTACTGATTTATGAATGCAAGGAACTGGCAAGCCAACGTTAATTTATGTAGACGAGCAGCTGCCTATGTTCTTTGCTGAGGATGGTAAGATCGCTAAAGCGGTGATTTATGAAATTTTGTAAAAGGGAACTAGTTGAATTGCTAATTCCACATTAGAAGGCCCAAATCTTTGTCAGTTTGTGGACGGTAGCAATTTTCTTGCCTATTGAGAAGCTTCACTGCTATGAAAACTGAACTTTGTTTCAAGTTAAGGCCAAATATCCAATTATGAGTTAGGAAAGAGCTAGTAATTCACTTAAGTTTACTAAAAGCTGCCAACAATAATGACACGGATGATTAAAACGATATATGAACATTCATAAGAAAAATATGGAATAACTTCTTTCCAAGGCTAACAAAGTTTTGAGACTCAGTTTTTTGAGTTTTTTCATATAATTTAGTATTATGGTTTCCTTTCTATAAAATTTAAAGGCCTAAAAGTGAATGGAGGTGGGTAGTTTACAGGCTTAATTTGTGACTCATGTATTCATGAATCAATGAAACAGAATCTTTGCTGAGTTTAGCATTAGATGAGATTTCTTTTGGACAACTTACTGATAGTTTTTCTTTTCCCAGTATTTTTGAAGACTCTATGATCTATGACCATGAGCTTAATTATCAAAAAGAATTATCACCATAACACATGGTATTCTTCCAGTTCTGGTGTTAATCAACTAGACAAATGTGCTCTTGACGCAAGGGGTAAGTGTTGTGATTGTTTTAATGTATGATAACATAAGGGTAAAAATAACTAGATCCAAGTAGGATTCACTACATCATACCTGATAAACTTAAGAGATGCTAAATATTGAAACAATTAGCAAAAGATGATATGATTCCCAAGAACAACCTTTTGTCATCCTTATAACTGGTTTTCATATTACATGTACTTTTTCTTTAGAAAGCAGCCGTACTTGATTGTCTTTGGTGAAAATCTTCCTTTGAAATTCAGTGTAGCTTATTTATGAAAGTACCAAGTATTTCAATGTTCTAGTCGGAATGTAACAAAAAGTTCTCACGCATGGGCGCGTACATGTTTTGTGCATGTGACCATGGTAGGATTTAATTTTTTGAAGGTATGGCTAGGCAATGTTCCTCACGCACACGCTTTTGTGGAAACAAAGGAAGCCAAACTTGGATCATAAAGATCCAAGTCAAATTAAATTTTCTTGTAGATCTAACTCAGTCAATCAGAATTTGAACCATATCTCTAAGACCTCTAGTTTTCTTCATATGTAAACCCCAAGAGCTTATCATTTTCCTTTCCAAATGTGTCTTCTTGCCCTAATTTTGCGGATGATTCCAGATATTGCACTTGGTTACCAAACAAGAGATGATTTTGATGCTCTTCATTGAGTCCCAAGTTTTGTTGCTTTCTGATACGATGCTGATGAGAACCAGATTCAATTTCCTCTCGAATAGGGCGCATCTGGAATGGTAGCACTTCTGCAACTCATTGATCATTAAATCTGAAACAGGCATTTGACTTAGTTCATTGCTCAATATACCAAATAAGTTGGATTCATGATATACATGTCATTGTCATTTGTGCTCGCTTCTTCAGTGGTGAAAAATTCCAACTTAAAAAGTGAAATGTCTTGTGAGTTCTTATATGTTATGACTGCTGTTAGGGATTTCTTTAGATTAAGGTTTATGAACTCTATGTTGAATCTTCATGTTTTTATAGAATTCTTCGTTACCATAGCAAAAATTCAAGATTCACCATTATAGAATTGTTCTTCTTATCATATAATTGCTTTTTAAATTGATTTCCTGCTTTTGACGAAGATGGAATTCTGCTTCTTGATGTCAGCATAATACTACGAGTTGGACATTACTTTGCTCGGGCAGCACTACCAGTTTACACACGAGAAGAACCAACATAAGGTGTGGGCAGGTATATCCTAGTAGAATAATCTAAGGAAACTGCATGTATTGACAATATGCAGCTTCCATGTTTATAATCAATTCCCCAAGTTTTTGTATGTTGTTCATGTTGGTGTTCTTTTTGCAGAGGCTAAGGTGTCGTCTAGGCTTGGTTCGGCCTGCGTGCGCAGGAGCATCTACGTGGTCTCGACGTTCTGACCTGGGCTGGACGTCAGTTCTGGGGGGAGCCTTCCTACTTGTCCAAGGTTCGTCGATTCGCCTGTTCCCCGGCCCGACTCTCGCATCTTGTACCAAGGTCTTAGTCGGGCGGTTGGGGGTGCCTCGACTCGGCCCCTCCGACGATCAAGTTAGTCAAGTGTAGAGTTTTTAGTGTATGTTCTGTGTATGGGAGAGGGAGGCCCCTACTACAGTTCACCTGAGGATATTTTATACTACTTGCTGAAAGAGGAGTCTATACAAAGTTGTTTAATGCGTGCGGGCATTGGTGTTGAGTCGTACGTTATCGTGCTCCTCGGGTAAAGGGCGGACCAGCGATCTGTTTGCTGATGCCAATCGGTGCATCCCTTGTCTCACCATGCTCATTGAACGACGAGCCAAGCGGTGTCCCTTCCCGAGACTGAGCTGAGTTGAACTTATCGATTTGACTTTGTGGGGGTAATGTGACATTCTTTGTTGGATAGACCAAAATATGTCTTATCAGTTCATAGTCTCCGTTTGCTTTATTTTTTTATTGTCTGTTTTCCCTATGATCAAAGCTGTTTAAAACTACCTAAAGTTGGTGAAAGTTTGATATCTTCTTCTATAATTTATTGTTATTATTATTTTTTGCCGCTGTGGTTTGCAAATGATTGGGCGTGTCTATGGTTAGTGGAATATCTATATATATACTTAAAAACATGATGTTGGCCATTCGTTCATCAATTCCATTCGTTCTCATTTATTAAAAATATTTCATTGTGCGACTTTGTCTAGTATCTACAATAACTGATTTAGAAGAAGCACAATCTTATTCAATTGGCCATAACGAATCCAAACGTCTGTTTATGATCCATCAGGTCGTTCGTCACTGACAGGTAATCGAAAGCCCTGGAGGAAAAGAAGGGAATGCTGTAAAAGGTGAAACTCTAATGTCACCACACGAATTTGCAACCTTCATTGTAATCGACAACAGAAAAGAAATGAAAAAGGCCAGAGAGATTCTTAAATGATTTCTCATCTCCATCCTCCCAGGTTAGCAACGCCGGCGTTTTTGCTCTTTGACCGCCAGGCAAAGGCAATCTGGTGCTGCCACGGGGAAGCTCAAGATAGAAATAAGAAAATAATAGTAAGTCTTTTTGAGTACTACGAATTCGTCATCGTCGGCGTCGTCGGCGCCCTTTTACATTTCTTTCTTAGATCGACGACGACCACGCTGATGTTATCTGCGCTCTGCCTCGCTAAAGCCAGCTTTGTCAACAGTACGGCCGCGTCCGAGCACGATGCATCGCCGAGACCATCCCCCTCGCCAGCGGCTTCCTCTTCTTCGTCGTCGCCGCCGCCGCCGCCCTGCAGGCACATCCTTGCGATGTCGCAGGCCGTCTCGTTGCTCACCACGTCCCACAGCCCGTCGCTCGCCAGGATCAGGCACTCGTCGCCCTCCTCCCTGTCCAACACCGTCACCTCCGGCTCCGATATCACGTACGGCTTCAAATAACTGTCCCCTGTTTTTATGGTTCATGTTTTAAAGATCGACTGAGAGTAGCCCCGCAGACTTCCATATACTCGGATGGAGGAGGGAGAACAAACAGCGGACTTGGAGCTTACCTATGGCTCGAGACATGGCGAGCACACCAAGAACCCTCGCCCCATCCCAATAGATCACTCGACCCCCAGCGGCTTCAATCCGCTGCAGCTCGTCTTCTCGGTCCGGCTGCAAAATTTGCACATCATCAGAACCATTACATCTGTCGCTCCCGGCGGGCTGATTTAATGGTGGAAGGAGAAAAAAGAGATTCTTTTCCGTTCGATACCTTGTGGTCGGAAGAGAGGGGGATGGGGGCGCCGTTGCGGCAGAGGACGGCGCGGGAGTCGCCGCAGTTGGCGACGACGATCCGGGTGGGGCTGACCACGGCGACCACGGCGGTGGAGCCCACGTGGTCACACCTCGGCGGCTGGAGCTCGCATCGGCAGTCCTGGCTCGGGCGCTCACCGCTCCCGTCCACCGCCTCCGCGTCCACCCGAGCGAAGCTCCTCTCCATCGCCACCCTCCATGCCTGCGGCGATGTAGCGGCACCCGACGCGAGCGTCTCTACCTCCTCCGCCACCACCTCGTGCATCCGATCGCTACACAGCGACGCCACCTGCAAAGCACGGAAGAACAGATCAGCTACTGCAGAAGAACAGGAAGAGAGTTGGAAAGGGACAAGGGGGCTATCTTACATGAGAGCAGCCATGACCATCAAAGACGCCGAAGAAATGGTGCCTCGCCGAAACCCGATCGTTTCGCCGAACAAAGTCGGGACGGATGGAGAGGGCGTCCTCCATGTCCCTCCTCCGCCCGCACACAGCAGCCATCCCAAACCTCGGGCGCCGACCGGAGGTCCCCAATTCCGGGGACGCCATCATGGGAGGCTCCAGACTCGAGCTCCCACCCGGTGTCGTTCCAGACTGTTCCGCGCTCCCGGAGGAGCTGCCGCCGTCCATCCTCTGCCGCTTTTCACTGGGTTCGTCCTCCACCGCCCCGGCGACGAAGCTGAGCCGCCGGATCTCCATCCTGCGCCGCGTCGCCGCGCGTGAACCCGGCTCGCAGGACTTCAAAGCCGCCGTCTCCACGCCACAACAGATCTCCGCCATTACTACCGAGGTACGCACAAGAAAATTGAAACAAACCTTGGTACCTCTCGCTCTCGAATTCGAACAGGTGGAAGGTAAAAAGAGAAGTAGGCGAGGGTCAGCTGTGGCTCCACAGAAACAAGTCTTACTCAGCACTCTGTGCCGACGAGTCTACCCGCCACCTCATTGGTCAAGAAGGTTGCTCGATCAGTAGGTCCTGCACGAACCCCGTCGTTTTCTCCAACCGAAACGCGGGAAGATGAGACGGTGCTCAAAGACGTATAAGAAAAACGTGGCCCGTGGTTGGCTTCCACGTGCCACCTATTCCCCCAACAGAACCGACGAATCCGAAGCGTCCATCTTGGCGGGTCTCACCTCTTCTCGACGCGTGGGCAGGCGTGCGGTGGGAGGTGAAAGCGTCGTGGCTTATCTGACACGCATGTGGACCCCTCGACAACAAAAAGGTGATGCCGCTGTATCACAATTAAACCGGATCGATCGGTCGGGACTCGCCTGGCCTTTCGATCGAACGGTGTGAGAAGCCGTCACGTGGATGCTTCGGCACCGTACACGATCGCTTCGGTTGGATTTCTCCAGTTTTATATATAGGGTGGCAACAGCGCATATAGACATGGGATGGGGAGGAGGGGGAAGCGAAATAATAATATTAGTAACGACAACAGAAGCAACAAGAATAACGCCTACTCGAGGGAGTAAAATACGATGGTCGGCGGACTCTGTGATCGACACGCGTCCTCGATGGCGTGTCTTCGAGTCAGACCATCGCTTCCCCACGTCCCCTCCTCCCATCTTCCTCTGACTCGGATTAATAAACCTCATACTCTTTTCTAATGGAAAGAGACGTAGCTAATTATATTATAATAACTTGATCCGGTTGGATATGGGTTGTGTTCGACCACGCGAACCACCCGATTGATGGGTCTGGATTTTGGACCCTGTGCTAACGGGTCGGATTAGGCCCAAATCAGTTCATAGATTCCTAAAACGCATGTACTGAATGTTTATTATATATGTATGCATTATTTTAAATTGAGTAATACATGTATCTTAAAAAGTTAAAACTCAAAAGTATTTGTATATTATAACCTATATATCAGAACTCCAATTTTCACTAATATATTTTTGGAAAAACTCAATATGATGCTAAAAAATTTTAAGGATATATCAAATATTCTGTTTTTATTGTGATATATCAATAATATAACTGTGAATAGAATTGATAAACTTGAGTGCTTCGGAGGTATCATTAAAGATATATCAAAATTTTTATAATGATTATTATATTATGTTTTAAATATAACAAGTGTTAAGCGATAAGATTATTGTAACAATATGTGGTTAAGCTGTTGAGGGAAATGCTCAAGAGCCTTATCCTTTCAATATTTTATACTCCTATATAAATAGGTACAACTAAAGAATAGACGATGTACTTCTTTTCTTTGTTTTCAATACAGCTTTCCTTAATTTCTATCATGGTATCAGAGCACATTACCTACAGCAACCTCTCTTCTCGCTATCAAACTACAGCAAGTTTCCACCATTTCCAGCTTCGCGTCGACTCCTACCCATCTACCGTCACGGCATATCTGCCTCCTCTATCGACAGAATCAACGAGATCAACACTGATCTCTTGGCATCATCTCCCTTTCGAAAAGATTCGTGGAAGTTGGACGTATTCCTCCAAAGAAATCTTCTAGCGATCAATAGTAATCCTTCTAGTCGGCACCCACGCCGTCGGCCACGTAGCCGCAACCCTCTTCCTCCGATGGACGGTGCCTCGTCGATCTCCTAACGCTGGCAGTCATCGACTGCTCATTCCCTTCTTCGACGACTGATTAACTCTTCCCTTCACTGTCTGTCTTTGCTCCCACTCGAGGTTAAAGAGTTAAAGAGAAGAGTATGAAGCTGTTACATTTGCTCCTAGCCGCCTACCCGGTAACAACAGTCTTCTCTCATATCTCTATTGCCTCCTGTAGTGGCCTATTTGCATAGCATGCAGCCTTCTTTCTGGCACACATCGGATCTACAAGTCATTCACCACCGCATATCTTTCGGACCCAAAAACGATAGTGCTTGGTATCCTTTCCCCTAATGTCTTCGTCTTCTACCTCTCAAGTTCTAGTTATTGTTCCTGTAGGAAGCAATAGTGCTTCTCAACATACAAGGCTTGTATCTATTAATGCTGCAACCCTCATTCCCATCAAATTATCCAGAGGAGGAAACTACGCATCCTGGCGTGCTCAGTTTTCTAATCTCCTCTTTTGGCTATGATTTACTAGGCTATGTTGATGGATCTTTCGGTTGTCCACCAGAAATGATCACCATCCCGGGGGCACCAAGTCCAGTATCAAATCCGGAGCACAAGTTATGGTTACGTCAAGATCGTCTCATTCTCTAGGCAATTTAAGCCTCTGTTGCTGGTTTTGTCGCACCACTTATATCTTCATGTGCTACTGCTGCTGAAGTCTGGTGCAAGTTGCAAACTACATTGGCTAATCGTTCGCGCACTCGTATGCTCGGCCTTCTCTCACGACTCATGAACACCAAACAAGAGGGAAGTACCATTGATGATTATCTCTAATATATAAAACTTATCATCGATGATTTAGCATTAATAGGGCACCACCTTAGTGATGATGAAATTGTTGTTCACACTCTTAATGGTCTTGGAGTTGAGTACAAAGAATTAGCAGCAGCAATACGGGCACGTGACTTATCGCTATCATTTGATGAGCTGTCTGACAAGCTAAATGACTACGAGTCATATCTAAAGCGTGAAGAAAAGGTTCCAAGCCCACCTATTACTGTTCAAGAGAGTAACTAATAAAGGTGCAAGGTTTTGAGCGTGGGGCTAGTTTATGTGATGCATAAGGACGTAACCAAGGATAGCATACACAACCAAAGACTCTAAGTTTCTGAAGGTTTGCGGGTTTATGAAACAGTTTTTCAAAAGATGATTGATCCAGGAGGACTGGAGTAGGCATGCGATTAATCAGATAGACTATGGTCTGGAAGGCTGCAGACAAAAAAATAGTTGACATGAAAGTATGATGGAGAAGTGTAAGACCAGTTTCAACTATATGCCGATGTTTACGTTCGGTTGAGCCAACTAGTTGAGGAGTGTACGGAGGAGACTTGAGGTGTTGAATACCATAGGTATTTAAGTATGGTGTTAGAGATTGGTATTCACCTCCACCATCAGAGTAAAATGTTTTAATGGTAGACCGAAAGATATTTTTCATCATTTTTTTAAGGTAATAAAGGTTTTAGAGACCTTAGACTTATGTTGAAGATGATATAACCAAGTATATTTGGTAAAATAATCAACAAAGATAACACAAAATTTGAATTTATCAAATGAAATACTTGGTACCCCAAACATCAGTATATAAAATTTCAAACGGTTGCGAACAAGAGATAGAAGAATGTTCAAAAGGTCATCTATAACTTTTATTACTAAAACATGCATCACAATGAGTAACACTAGAACTTGTTCTAACAGACGGAAGAGAATAACGTAAAATTTTTTTTTGGAGAGTTGAGGAAGAAGGGTGACCCAGACGATGATGCCACACATCCATTGGAATAGCAAATCTCTTACTGTGCCAACTACTCCACTGACTATATGTCATTGGCACATGCCATTATCCAATGAGCCTCCACAAGAATCACCCACTCCAACTCACATACATGAATGGAGTGCTTTTCCAATACAATATCTTGCTCCCTCTTTTTCCTCTCCTTCTTCTGCATACATACCTCCTACCTTCGATATCCAGTCTTCGGACACTCAATCACCAATATTTTCCTCACCCTTGCCTACTTCTACTAGTGTTCCTCAGTCCGACTCACCCTGTTCTATTACTTCTCCAGCACCTATTCCGCCATTATCTCCTAAACCACTTAGACATCCCATGACAACATGTTCTAAAAGTGATATTTTCAAACCACGTCAGGTTCTTAACCTCAATATAGTTGTGACTCCCTCTATTGAGATCTGTGAACCTACCACGGTTATTCAAGCTCAAAAATCTCCTCACTGGCGTCAAGCTATGTCTGATGAGTATGACGCTCTCCTTCATAACTCTACCTGGACACTTATTTCGTTTCATCCTGCACAAAATGTCATCGGGTGTAAGTGGGTTTTTCGAGTTAAGCGGAACCTTGATGGGTCCATTGCTAGGTATAAGGCCCGTTTAGTGGCCAAAGGCTTTCATCAGCGTCCTGGGGTTGATTTTACACAGACATTCAGTCCGGTTGTTAAATCCACAATAATCCGACTGATTTTATGTTCAGCCGTATCAAAAGGTTGGCAACTGCGATAACTTGATGCCAACAATGCCTTCTTACAAGGAACATTAACTGACGATGTCTTTATGGAATAACCTTCTTGTTTTCTTAATCCTCAGTATCTGAAATATATCTGTAAACTCCACAAGGCCATCTATGGTCTTCGGCAAGCTCCACGAGCCTGGTACAAAGAACTTGGCTCGTTTTTTATGTCAGTCGGCTTCTCTAACTCTAAGTCTGATACCTCCTTATTTCTCCGTCAACAACCGGACAGTACAATATATCTCTTAGTCTACGTGGATGATATCATTGTGACCGATAATAATTCTATGGAGGTTACAATGTTCATTAATAAGTTGGCCGCCAGATTCTCCCTCAAAGATCTCAGTCCCTTGAATTATTTTTTGGGAGTGGAAGCAATGTCTACATCTTCCAGACTTTTCCTCTCTCAACGGAAGGATACTCAAGACTTATTAGTCAAGACAAACATGAAGGATGCAAATGCTATTTCTACTCCCCTTTCCACTGGTGAATCGCTTCGATTAAATAATGGAAGTCCTGCTACGGATCCTACACAATATCGACAAGTAATTGGCTCTTTACAATATTTGGCTATCACCCGCCCATATATTTCATTTGCAGTCAATAAGCTGTCCCAATTCATGCATAGACTGTCTACTACAAATTGGTCAGCAGTTAAATGAGTATTACATTATCTTAATGGCACTCTTGACTATGGCATACTTCTTCACAAAAACTCTCCATTCCAACTTCATGCTTATGTGGACACTGATTGGGCTGGAAACGTTGATGATAGAACATCGACATCTGGGTATATTATTTTCCTAGGTGCTAATCCAATCAATTGGAGTTCCAAGAAACAAAAGATTGTTGCTCGGTCAACTACTGAAGTTTAGTATCGCTCTATTGCAACTACAGCTGCAGAACTTAATTGGGTGATGAATCTGCTCACAGAACTTGACATCCGCTCTTCTGTCACTCCTACCATATATTGTGATAATATCGGAGCTAACTACGTATGTGCAAATCCAATATTTAACTCTCGTATGAAACATATAGCACTTGACTTTCATTTTGTACGAGATCAAGTGATCAACCGACAACTACGTGTTTCTCATGTTCATACGGCAGATCAACTGGCAGACTCTCTCATGAAGCCACTTGACCGCAAGCTATTTTCACTTCATAGGTCCAAGATCGACGTCCTTGACAGGAGTACAATCTTGCGGGGGCATGTTAAGTGATAAGATTATTGTAACAACTTATAGTTAAGCTGTTGAGGATTTTAATATTTTATTATCCTATATAAATAGGTACCACTAAATAATAGACGATATATTTTATTTTTATTTTTAATACAGCTTTCCTTAATTTTTATCAACAAGAATATATATATATATATATATATATATATATATATATATATATATATATATATATATATATATATATATATATAAGAATTTAGATAGATATTGACCGGACCGTATAAAAGAAAACACGACTAACAAGCTGAAAACTTTTTCCACACACCACACAGTTTCGTCTTTTAAGTCAAATCAAGAAAAAGAAAAAAAAAAAAAAGGTAAAAGAGAAAGATGGATGGATGGCTGCTCACGAGAAAAAGATGAAATTTATCGGTGATGGGCTTATTGTGTCATCAAGATCAACCACGAAGACTCGTTTGCAATCATCTCTCTGGAGCGGTGTTGTTCCTAAGAAGATGTGCCGCTTGCGATTCAAGGTTTGTCAAACTTGAGCTCCTCCAATAACTTATTATAACACTATAAATCCAACCGATACACGACCACACAGAGGCAGACAAAACGCAAGTAACCTATTTAGGTATCACATAGCCATGGTAAACGCATCTCGGCAGCCAAACATTAAAAAAAAAAAAAAACGGTTTTATTTGGAGGAGATCTCTGTGGCCTCCGGTTGGGTTCAGAGGTTGCCGTTCACAGATTTACCACCGTCGATGCAGATGACTTGGCCATTGATGTAGCAAGCAGCAGGGAGGCACAAGAAAGCCACCACAGCTGACACCTCCTCCGACTCGCCCACACGCCCAAGAGGGATGCGGTACGTCTCCTTCGTCACGAACTCCTCGATCGCAAGCAACTGCGTTGGGGGACACACACAGAACGATGAAGTTTGAAATCCAGGCATTTGATCAAGTACAGGTGGTGGCTGAGGCGGTCATTACCGGTTCCAAGAGAGGGGTCCTAATGGAGCCGGGCGCGACGCAGTTGGTGCGGATGTTGTCCTTCGCCCACTCGCAGGCCAGGCTCCTGGTGAGCTGGTTCAGTGCCGCTGGAGAGGAGCAAAGCAAGGGGTCAAGTTGCTGAGAGATGTCGAAGAGCTCGCAGAGGAATCGAGTACGCACCTTTGGTTGCTCCGTAGATGGTTATGTTGTCAATGCCGACGATGCCGGCGAGCGAGGAGATGTTGACGATGGAGCCTGCTCCTGATGCCTTGAGCAGAGGGTGGGCGAGCTGGGTCAGGTGGAACGCAGACTCCACGTTGGTGCTCATCATAAACCTGTACTCCTCAGGGGTTATGGCCACCATCGGCTTCACGAACCCCGTCCCTGCGTTGTTGACCTACACCACGAGCACAACAAGTTCACAAGCAGCTCGATCACGAGCGTGGAGATCTTTTTTGTTGCTCACCAGGATGCTCAGCTTTCCACCGAAGGTGGACTTGACATCCTCCATTAGCTTCTCTCGATCAGCTTGGGACGACACATCGCAGACGGAGCCGGTGACCTTGAAGTTCTTCGCGCCCCATTCTTTCAAGCACTTGTTGAGCTCCGCTTCGTTTCGGGAGCAGGTGTGGATGGCTGCTCCGAATCTGGCTAGTTCCTCGACTATGGCGTGCCTGGAAGGAAGGCGGACATCAGAGCTCAGTTCATGGCGGTGGCCGATCACAGAACGAGAAACCCCTGCAGCTGCTAGAGATTTAGTACTACGTACCCGATTCCCTTGGTGCCGCCGGTGACCACGGCTGTCGCGCCGGCAAGAGACCACCTCTCGTCGTTGGAGATGAAGCTGCTTCCGTGACCGTTCTCCATGGCTGTCTTCTGCTCTTTGCTCGAGACCCTAGTCCCCTGGTATCGATTGAGCTGGTGGAGGCGATGGAGATGGAGTGGATGGAGGGAGCAGCAAGCTTGGGTTCTTATAGAGAGCTGCTCGTGAACCAGGACAAGGATGCGGTCAACCAAGAAGAGCGCAGCGCCTCATGGACAGCGGTGGATCGACCGAGGGTGGCCGCTGCAGATTGAAGAAGACACCAACTCGTCCGACGCCAGAATTGTCCCTAACAACTCCCACCTACCCCTGCGTCGACCGCCGGCACGGCATGGACGTGAATCCGGCCGTCCATCGGCCCAGGAGACGACTCTCAAAGCCGACGATGGAGTCTCAGTACGAATCTCAAAGCAAGATGAGCTCACCCAACACAAAAGAAGAGTGCACCCACCAACTGCATGCGGAAAAGTCAAAAGCGTCGAAGGGGGTTTATGTAATATGAGGTTTTCGAGTCTGTCGTGCTTTACACTAATTATTATGTGAAATGAAGTTGATGGATTGTGGAATGCTTCAAACTGGGAAATATTTTAGGTTCCATAATACATCATCAAAATTTATCCTCAATCCTTTCCAACAAATTATTTATAAGACTAGCGCTATAGTTATGTCCCACAACTTACTCCGATGCATAAGTTGATAAAAAAAAAAAAATTGGTGTATGTGTCTGATTGATTGAACATCATATATTAAATATTAATTTATCGAATATATTAATCATGGCCCAAAAAACTTCTCTCTTACCCTAAACAACTCGTGTGGAAGGAGAATAGTTGCTACTAAACAAGTTGAGTCGTTGACTTGATCACCCACAAAAGACCATTGAAACCCAACAACTACATTAAACATGTACGCCTAATGGGACTTCTTCTCTCACCAAACTGTGCCTTTGAGACCGGCAATTGATCCGAAAGAAATGGATGGATGGCGGTCAAAATGATTCGTTGACATACGACATGGCAACTCATCAATTCACTAGTCTACGGTAGGCAACTACCACACGTCACGGGATAGAGACTTAAATGCAATCGCCATTGGTGAGGAGGCACATCAACCTACACTCGACATGCGTGCATGGACTTCACTTGATAGCTCAACATTTTTTTCTAAAACCAATCCACACAACATTGTTCATTCATATTCGGCTTTTCTGATGCCACATATTATTTTATTATCTTTAACATAAAAAAATTATAACGCATTTTTGTTAGAAAAAATTTATTGAGTACCTCAGCACGCATGGGGAGTGGAGTCTATTTACATGGAGAAGACCTTAATCGTCAATGATTTAAAAGTTACTAAACTTTGATTCTATCTGAATTCGAAAAAAAAAAAAAAAAGATACTTGAGTTGAGAGTATCTTATTTAATTACATTAATTTATATTTTGAGTACCATTATCAATCAATAAAAGAAATCTAAATATGATAAATTTATTAAGAGATAATTTTGATAAAAAATTTAATTACTTATCTTATAGAATCTACTCTAATTTCTTGCACGTAAAAGAGATAAAACATCGTTATAAAATACTACCTTTTTGAATCACATGCGTTGTAAATTTGATATATTATTATTAGATTTCAGATTTTAACATTAATTTTTTCTGTTTAATAATAGAAACGAGAAAGTTCAAAATGTTTTATTGTAGTATTTATCTATCTGCCATGATTAAATTAATTTAAAATGTTCTTTAATTAGGCACGATTAAATAAGAAAATATTTATATAGTAGAATTAAATTCATAGGTATCTTTTACTTGTTGGAATTCCCAACTTAAGCCATCTTATACTCCAAAGTAATAAACTACAAATTGTGTATCTCGTCGGTTCAACACGTAATCAATCTATCTATGGGCGGAATGATCATTCTATGCCACAAAAATCGTACTTAATTTCAAGAAAATAAAGTCTTATTATTTTCTTGAATATTATTTGGTTGAGATAACTCCAAACTCAATGATTAGAGGAGATGTATGTGTTTTATAGTGGATTCTTATACAATATTTGATCTCGGATTTAGTGGATTATGCCATCTAATTGCGATTTCTTTTGGCTGCTTGTTGTTGTTGTTATTATTATTATTATTATTATTAGTATTATTATTATTATTATTATTATTATTATTATTATTAGTATTATTATTATTATTATTATTATTCAAGAGTGGGAACCAATCAAATGGTTCCCTTATCTGACAAATCAACAAACAGGCCGCCGAGCTCATTCCATAGTGGACAAACTAAAAGTCAACTCATGAACATAATGCAGCTATATAGCTAAAAGTTAAATCCAGGTTAATAGCCCTTACAAGTTTATTTAAGGAGACACTTCAAATGTTTCAATTTAGAGTAACGACAGTAGACCTATGTGGTTCTTATTCAAATCATGACGTATCATTTAGTCATAATACAAGATTAGAAGCTTATTGAATTTGAATCACTGATTTAGAAATTAACGATATTAGACTTATTTAACTTTTTATAATTTTTTATAAAAGTTTTTTCACATTCGATTAAATCAAATGTGAAAAGAATTCTACTACTACTACTACTACTACTACTACTTTTTTAAAAAAAATTAGAGGAGAAAAAGTTTATAGTCGGAATTGAAATATTAATTTGGTATTTGGTCACCTTGGACGTGCGCCTACGCCCATAAAAAGAGATTTCATTCAATAAAGATGGGTGGAAAATTTTGCTGCTGCTGCTGCCGCCGTTGACCGTCCTCCGTTGCTTTCTTTCCATCTCTGATGGTTACTCGTTGTTTGGCAGTCACCGTTGAACAGTCTATGACTTGTCTTCTTCCTGCACGGCTTTGTCAGCAAGTCGAGCACAGTTTGGTTGACTCGATGCTCTCAAGATTTATTCTCGCTGTGATAATGGAAGTCGCACCTCTCTTCTTCCACTTAATTAGTGTCATTCTCTCGCAATTAATTAATTGGTTAGTGGATATCATGAAGACTGCTTACTGCCTTGTCACACAACATTTGGCAGCAACCGAGAATGATTAAAGAGAGTTGGAAATCTCGGTCCAAAATTTTCAGCTAAGTACTACGATCCAAGTTTTCATCTCATTTTCTTGAGTCCTATAACTTTAATATCGTCCATAATTTTTCTCCCTCCATATAAATTAATTACTATGAATGATACATTATTTTATTTAAATTATTAACTTTCTTATTTGTATCGTATGATTAAAATTGATTTTATATAATTATGTAGATAAGTTTAAAAAATTTGTTATAATTAATTATATTCCTGATAAGTGATATAAAGTTTAACTTTCAAAGTGAGTATATTTTTTCTTATATAAAAGAGGTTACTACTCCTTCGTTTCTTACCTGACCTAGCAGTAGCAGGAGTTAAAGTTTTTATGATATATAATAGTATTTTAATCTTAAAGCTTTATGATTAGAATGATTATTAATTTAATTATTAAAAATTTTATTTTTAGATCAATATAATAGTTCTAATTCATTATATTTATGTTTCAAAAATTATTTTTAAATTTTTATGATGTAATTAGCTTTAAATTTAACTTGAATCAAGATTTTTTAATTGATGGATTTGAATTATTTTTTTAATAATTAAAATATTAAAATCTAATTTAATAAGAGGGGTCAAATTGATGGTTTGACCTGAATTAATTTTATTGACTAGACCAACTCATCTAGCTAAGAATAACCTAACACATGTGTGGTCATGTATAACTTAACCCAAGTATTAAGTATTTCAACTTATGTGATTAGGTATTACCAAAATTACATGACCAAATATGATTCAACCCTTGTGATTACGCATGACCAAGTGTATATGATCACGTACAACTTAGCTCATATGGCTAAGCATAACCTAATTTATGTTTTCAAGTATAACTCAATTCATGTGACTATACATGATCCAATCCATATAGTTAAGTATCACCCAACCCATGTAACATAATATGGTCCAACCTATGTGACCACTTATGACACAACCCATGCAACCAAGTATAACCCAATTCATATGGCTAAGCATGATTCAAGTAATGTGACCAAGCACGACCAAACCTATGTGGCAAGCATCGCCCAACCCGTGAACCAAGGATGACTCAATTCAATGATAAGACTAGACCCATCATATGAGTAAGGTTCAACCTAACCTATGAAGCTAGACCAGCTCAACTATATGATTAGCGTTGGACATATTTTGCCACTCTATCTAACTTGTTACTTGAGACAAACATGTGATCCAAGACTTAAGTGAGTTGGTTTGATTAGAGTTAATACTATACGACATAGTCCAATTTCCTTCCACTTTATTGGTTTTAAATCATTAGTTGACTGAATTATATGGGTTTGATCGGTTTAAGCCGATTTAGGATGATTCCAACCTAATTAGTTTAAATTTTGATCTAATTAAGATTAATCAAATCTAAATTACATCACTTCTATAGAGATTTAAGGTTTGGCCCCATTATGTCCTAATTTAATTAAGTTTGGTTAAGTCAATTGGGTTATTATGATTAGGGTTCTAGTAATTGTGGACTATCGAGATATTGACGCCTTATATTTTTATGATTTAATGAAATTAAAAATTTTATTTGAATGTATCATTTAAAAATAATTATTAATTTTTTATTATTTTTTAGATTAAGTTTATGATATAAATATGATTGTTATCATGTAAAAAGCTTTTTCTATTCTTTTAGTTAATGATTTATGGATCAGATTTCACTCGACCCATGGTTGGGAACTAATGATTGGTTCGGTCTACAACGATTTTGGATTGGATCATAACGATCAAATTATATCTGGTCTTGTTTCCACTTTTCCAGTTATTCTAGATACAATTGTGAAATATTGGATCTTCCTTTTTTTAAATTGTGCATCTCCTTCGCTTGTAGTAATTTATCATTCAATGAATGAATAAAGAACTCATTTTATCTTATTATATCAATCAAATCAGAATCTTTCTTCGTGTATAAAGAAAGCATTTTCAATTTGACTTAATTCTTTATACTTTTATGTGTTCAAGGTATTCGTCCTATATACAATTATTCCAGTAATATATGTGACTATAATAGTAGTTTATTATTAGAAGTGCACATATTAAATAAGCTATCCTAGTAGTTCATTATTAGAAGTGTAACATATTAAACGAGCTGGAACCCCATCACAATATGAAGCCAATAATAAACATAGTCTAACAAATAATATATCAAATATAATTTCTCGTAGGACTTTTTAAATTAACACGAATGAATGTAAATAAATAATCATAATTGTTTATATATCCCTATCAATGACAAGCAAGATAATTTCATTCGAGGATTAGCATATTATTAGACATGACGGTTAAACGGTTTCTCCATCTACGGAAGAAACGTGATCCCACATGGGCAGGCGAGATATATCTCTTCATTCATCATTAGGAGTATGATATGGGTTATTTTTATTTGTTGTTGAGAGGAATCCATCTGATAGCGTGTCTCTTTATCCATTGTTAGGGGAATATACTATCAGATATGATGCACATTGAGATGTGTTACATGTGACTGATACATTATTTTGTTTATTATATCTGAATTATTATTATTCTAATATAGTTTCATAATTCAATAAATTGATATGTTTGTAAGATTATGTGATCCTTTATTAATTGAATAAGATATATTATGGATTATTTAGATTTTGATAAAAGATATTAGTCAATATTAAATAAAGTATATATTATATTGGGATATTTTAAGGGATGCTATTGATGGAAGAAACTCTCCTAATAACTTATCATAGATCCTCTGCTCTTACCTATAAATAGACATGACCTACTATAAACCTTGAGCATGGAAAAGGTACAGAACTATCATGGGCTTACCTGATTTTGCCTAAGCCGTGCGGCACTCATGCGTATCCGTCTGCAAAGGTCAGCCTTCCCCAAGATCTCCTAGAGTCTCTTAGACTTACAAAAGAGAAAACGAGCCACAAGAAACAATTCTCACGGGATTCACAAGCAAATGCTCAAGAAAACACTTTATAAAGTCAAATACAAATTACACCCATGGACATTACAAACTTAGAGAGGTTTTACATAAAGGATAATGGTCCATTATAGAATGAAATCCCCACAAGTACTTAAAGATATACTTATATTTACAAGCCAAAATTGACCATAATACAAACTAAACTCGGGCTGCTAAGTCTATTGTAAGCCCGCTACTTGTTGTACAAGATATATACACAAATTGAAGGACATGGATAAACACGAGCATTTCATCGAACACCTTATTTACATTATTGTCCGTGACATTCTCCGTCACTTATTCTTTAGACGCTGTATCTCCTCGTATTCTGCTAAGTCTTCAATCTTCTGCTTTGGCTGTAACACGCCCCTTTGGCTCCTAGCCGCTCTCCACCGCTGTTGTTGAGTAGTCAAATTCTAATCCGCCATGTTGCTTCAACTTACCAATAACTGAATCTGGTGTAGGGTTGCCTGAGTTGTGCTGATCCTTGTTGGTTCTCACGGATCCTTTTGATGAAGAAAAAGACCTACCTTATTATGCACTAGTATCGAAGTATACTCATGTTGCTTGAACTGGGTGGATGCTTGTTGGAACTTTGACGAGTATCACCTCGCAGACTTTAAGGTTTTTGAGGTTATTCCTCCCTAATGTTTGCCCATTGATCCTTCTTCCACGTTTAATTGTCACTTCCAAGTATGCTCGCATCACTCCCGCTTTCAATTAGTCAATTGGGTAATGAAGCGGACAATCTACTCTCAGTAGTACTGATCACCAATGATGAGGATTTGATAACTATTTTCTTCCATAAGCTTTCTTTGAAGGGTCACTGAACTAATGTAGAGCTTCTCTTCTAGATAAGTAAGAGAACTGGAATACTTGACTTCACCCATTTTCTTAGTAGTTGAGAAGGCAAGTTTACCTGGCTTTGCTTACCTCATCGAGTTAAGAGAATTGAGGTACTCAGTTTCGCCTATTCTCTTGAGTTAAGAAGGTAAAACTTACTTGATTTCGCCTACCTCCTCAAGTTTCTACTTCATGCATTAAGCTGGTTACTAACATTTGCTCGCTCTTTGCTCACACTTCTGAAGCACTTGAAGTGTTTCCACTCATTGTGTTGAGTTAGCTACTGTGATTCGCCTTCTCACTGCCATTGAACTTCTGGAATGCAAGAAGTTTCGTTCGAAAAGAGTAAAAAGTTTACCTCAACTTGGAGTAAGTCTTTGATAGATCTAGTCACCTATGGGATTGTACCATCTTCTCAATCACCTTTGCTGCCGACTCCTTTGAGTAGAAAGGTACAGTACTGCGTACTGTCTACTTTGTTCCTTGGTCGAGCACTCCTGCATCAACCTGAAGTCCCCCGCTTTCGGCTATCTTGATGAGAAGTCCATTGACACCGGTCTCATGAAGTTTCTTGGCCTCTGCTCTTCTGCCCTGTCTTAGTACTTGGAGTTTGCCTTTGCATTCTCTACCTCCTCGGCCCCTTTTACTACCAATGCTCTCCCTCCATAAGAGCAAGTGATCGATGACTCTACGAAAGTCCTGCCTCTGTGGTACCATGGTGTTGCCAATCCCATAGCACTACTATTCGTTACCTTACATCTTCATCCCTTTCTTCGTGATCGGTAGATCTGCCTCTGTGGCACTGTAGTGCTCCTCCGAGTCCACCTCCTTTCTAACTGACACTTTGATTTTGGGTAGTCGAGCCCCACTGGACTCGTTGTCACTTCCTCGCCTCTTTTGACCACTTGCTTCAATACCACTATGTCCTCCTAGCATTTCTCCTTGGTCGATGGAGAGACAGACTGTAACTCTCATGCATGGCCTCTGCCATCTTGTTGCAGGGCTTGTGCCGATTCTGTTCTCCTTAGCTTCCTTGGTAGCAACGTTCGCTTACTCAGCTTTGTCCTCTGACTTTTCGGGCTCCATTAAGCGAATGTGAGCACTGAAGCAGTCCAACTCTCCAGCCGCTCTGATCATACCTTTGTATAATCAAGTCCCCTCCATGGGATTCACTAGTACTTGTAATCTGACTTCTCCCTCGGTGGTACATAGCCCCCATATGACCAAGGCTTTCATCTGATGCAAGCTTCGATGCACACACACGGAAGACCCGCCTCTGCGGTACCATGGCATTCACCCCTTGAATCCACAGCCCTTCTTGTCGTTGCATTGTTCACCGAAGTGGAGCTCCCAGTAGCTCCTGATCATTCACATGATCATGTCCCCCTCCATAGGACTTACTGGTACTTGCACTTGGACTTCTTCCTCGGTGGTACACAGCCCCCATATGCTGATGACTAAGGCTTTCATCTAATGTAAGTTTCGATGCACACTCGAAGACTCGCCTCTGCGGTACTATGGTATTCACTCCTTGAAACCATAGCTCTTCTTCTTGTTGTGTCATACACCAAAGTGGAGCTCCTAGTAACTCCTGATCATACCTCCATATGATCTTGTCTCTCATGGGACAGGACCGCATGTGTTGCATTGTCACGAATTGCATTATTCTAGTGAAGTCAATGGTGCACCAATTCTAGTGAAGTCAGGGGGACTTCATGAGCTACTAGGCGACGGACTGTCCTAGAGCTATGCTTCATCTAGGTGTGACCCAAGAGTGGGTGGACGAAGGTGAATTGCCAAGGGAGCAAACTAAAAATCGAAGATGGCGGAGGCCCTACGATGTGTTGGCAGAGGCCACACGTGGAGAAGTCGTAGTCTGAGTTCATCAGATGAAAGCCTTGGTCATCTGAATATGGGGGCTATGTACCACCGAGCGAGAAGTCAGATTGCAAGTACCAGTGAGTCTCATGGAGGGGACTTAATTATACAAAGGTATGATCGGAACGGCTGGAGAGTTGGACCGCTTCAGTGCTCACATTCACTTAAGGGAGCTCTGCAAGTCAGAGGACAAAGCCAAGTAAGCGAACGTTGCTACCAAGGAAGCTAAGGAGAATAGAATCGACGCGAGCTCTACAACAAGATGGTGGAGGCCATATATGAGAGTTACAATTTGTCTTTTCATCGACCAAGGAGAACTGCTAGGAGGGTACAGTGGTGTCGAAGCAGGTGGTCGAAAGGGGCGAGGAAGCGACGACGAGTGCAGTTAGACTCAGCTACCCAAAAGCAAAGCGTCGGTTATAAAGGAGGTGGACTCGGAGGAGCGCCACAGTGTCACAAAGGTAGATCTACCGATCACGAAGGAAGGGATGAAGATGCAAGGTAACAGATAGTAGTTTTCTGGGCTTGGCAACACCATGATACCACAAAGACGAGACTTCCGTGGAGTCATCGATCCCTTGCTCTCATGGAGGGAGAGTATTAGTCATAAAAGGGGTCGAGGAGGTGGAGAATGTAAAGGCAAACTCCAAGTACTAAGACAGAGCAGAAGGGCAGAGGCCAAGGAACTTTATGAGATCAGTGTCAATGGACTTCTCATCAAGATAGCCAAAAACGGGGGACTTCGGGTTTATACAAGAGTGCTCGACCAAGGAACGAAGTAGGCAGTACGCGGTACTATACTTTTTTCCTCAGAGAAGTAGGCGACAAAGGTGATGGAGAAGACGATATAATCCCAGAGGCGACCAGATCTATCAAAGACTTACTCCAAGTTAGGGGACTCTAAGTTAGGGTAAACTTTTTACTCTTTTCGAGCGAAATCTCTTGCATTCTAAAAGTTAAATGACAGTGAAAAGGCGAATCACAGTAGCTAACTCAACGCAAGGAGTGTAAATACTTCAAGTGCTTCAGAAGTGTGAGCAAAGAGCAGGCGAATTTTAGTAACCAACTTAATGCATGAAGTACAAACTTGAGGAGGTAGGCGAAATCGAGTAACATTTGCCTTCTCAACTCAAGAGAATGGGCGAAACTGAATACCCCAATTTCGTTAACTCGATGAGGTGAGTGAAGCCAAGTAACATTGTCTTCTAAACTATTAAGAGAATGAGTGAAGTCAAGTATCTCAATTCTCTTACTTATCTAGTAGAGGAGCTCTGCATTAGTTCAGTGACCCTTCAAAGAAAGCTTGTGGAACATAATAGTTGTCAAATCCTCACCATTGATGATTAGTACTACTGAGAGTAGAATATCCGCTTCATTTTCCAATTGACTAATCGAAAGCGGGAGTGATGCGAGCATACTTGGAATTGACAACTAAACGTAGAAGAAGGATCAATGGAATTGACAACTAAATATTATGGAGGAAGGACCTCAAAAACCTTAAGGTCTGCGAGGTGATACTCATTAAAGTTTCAACAAGCATCCACTTAGTTTCAACAATAATGTAAATAAGGTGTTCGATGAAATGCTCGTGTTTGTCCGTGTCCTTCGGTTTGTGTGCATACATTATACAGCAAGTAGCGAGTTTGTAGTAGGCTTAGCAGCCCAAGTTTGGTTTGCTTTATGGCCAATTTTGGATAATTAAATATAAGTTTGTCTTGTAAGCACTTATGGGGACTTCGATCTGTAATGAACCATTATCCTTTATATGTAACTTTTCTGAGTTATAACGTCCATGGGTGTAATTTATATCTGGCTTTATAAAGTGTTTGCTTGAACAGTTGCTTGTGGATCCCGTGAGAATTGCTTCTTCTGGCCCGTTTTCTCTTTTATAAGTCTAAGGGACTCTAGGAGATCTCGGTGAGGGCTGACCTTTGCGGACGGACACGCATGGGTGTCGCACGGCTTAAGAAAAATCAATTAATCCTATGAAAGTGTGGTATCAGAGTGAGACAAGCATACACAGAAACACTCGCCATACAAATGTGGGGGACCTAGCTGGGCTGTGTGGAGGATAGCTAGCACGTGCAACCATTTTTGAGAAAATGTACATTGAAATGTATGGAAAGGATTGCTCAGAGGAGCGTGCATCTAAGTTTTGCTTTCAAAGGAATGACCAACCCCTTTACACGAGAGGCACCATGAGGACAAGCAAGCAAAGAAGAATTCGTAGCGCATAAAGATTGGGATGGCTAAATTCGAGCTACGACTCAACATTGGCAACCAAACTTGATAGTGCTCAAGACAAGCGGGGTGCTTGGTGAGAGATGAGACCGTGTAAAGTGGGACGTATTGCGTAACGACCAAAAGAGTTATGCAAAACTTACAGAGCTGAGGGGAATTACTAACTCAAAGGATTCGGTACTCATATAAGGGCTTGTACATGGACGATGGAGTGTTCGTGGCCATCCCAAGGCGCGATCGGAAGTCGGCGCCATGGAGCATCAAAACTTTCTCTTCGACATGGAAAGGATACATCCATAAGCAGCTGAAATGTGTAATAAGTTCAGCATATTGCTAGATCTTGAAGGGTTCAGTGAAGACTATATTGGCGAAGGGTCATAATCTAACAAGTGCATTTGCGGGGGCAGAATAAGGCACAAGTTGTTCAGCAAGACGGAGTAGTCCAAAGGGGATGGTGGTCTCCAAAACTTCTAGTGGGAAGTATATAAAGAGGAAAGTTACTCCAACATGACAGATATCCAGAAAAGATAAGTCATAGTTCTTTAGTTCTCTAGAGGGAGAATCGTATGGAACGAACCGCACATATCGAAGAAAAGTTTCTCAAGGTAATATCTCCATAAAGCTCAATGGACCGAGCGAGTGATGTGGAATCATCGCATGATCTCGAATGAGGTAATGCATTAGTGAATGCATTTCGAGATCAAGTGGGGGAGCAATCCAAGGTAACATCATATGAAGGCACACTTCGAGTCGATGTGGAAATTGAACTCAATGAAGGGTTGACGTGTGGAATGGTGGATGTGAGGGCCACTATCAACTCAATGCAAATCGAGGAGCATAGCAACCTGGGTGAAACTGGGTAAAGTATACTAAGCCGCATAAAGGGAGTCGATATAGAAGATGGAACATGAAGCGGAGGCACGAAGCTTTCCTTGGACAGATGTCAATGGTATGAACTCTTGTAGAGGCAAGAGTGAGATCATGTTATTTCATGGGTTCTTCATTCTGATGGGGCAGACTTATTTTGCATAGTGCCAAAGAAAAAAGGAGCTTCGAGGCACATGCGAGCTATCTCAGAGATATATTTGACAAAGTAACTAAGGTGATTCAAATTGTGAAGGCAAAGTTGGGATCAGGAGACCTTAGCACGGGGCAAGAGGATGCAGAGGTGGGTACTCTTGAAGAATATGTCATAGTGTTATCATTCGAGTTGTCAAAAACAAGTGGTGCATAGTAGAGATTGTGCTGGTAGGGGATAGAGGCCCAGGATCTAGTCAATGGTGCACCAATTCTAGTGAAGTCAGGGGGACTTCATGAGCTACTTAGCGACGGACTGTCCTAGAGCTATGCTTCATCCAAGTGTGACCCAAGAGTGGGTGGACGAAGGTGAATTGCCAAATGAACGAACTAAAAATCGGAGATGGTGGAGGCCCTACGATGTGTTGGTAGAGACCACACGTGGAGAAGCCGTAGTCTGAGTTCATCACACAAGAATCTGTATGTAATGGAGATGTCACCAGGAGGCGACATGGTGCAGCGGATCGTGGTAGAATAGTTGTGGCAATGCAACGCAGGGGATCATGTCCCCTGAGAGATAAGATCATGCGAATGTATGATCAGGAGTTACTCGGAGCTCCACTTTTATGTACGACACAACAAGAAGAAAGGCTATGGATTCAAGGAGTGAATGTCATAGTACCACAGAGGTGGATAGTAGTACTATGGGCTTGGCAGCACCATTGTACCACAGAGGCGGGACTTCCGTGGAGTCATCGATCCCTTGCTCTCATGGAGGGAGAGCATTAGTCGTAAAAGGGACCGAGAAGGTGGTGAATGCAAAAGCAAACTCCAAATACCAAGACAAGGCAGAAGGGCTGAGGCCAAGGAAGTTCATGAAACTGGTGTCAATTGACTTCTCATCAAGATAGCCAAAAGCGGGGGACTTCGGGTTGATACTAGAGTGCTCGACCAAGGAACGAAATAAGTAGTACGTGGTACTATACCTTTCTACTCAGAGGAGTAGGCGGCAAAGGTGATAGAGAAGATGATACAATCCCAGAGGTGACCAGATCTATCAATGTTTACCCCAACTTGGAGTCCCTCAATGCATTACCTTATTCGAGATCATGCAATAACTTCATGCCACTCGTTCGATCCATTGAACTTTATAAAGATATAGCCTTGAAGAACTCTTTCTCAATATGTGTACTTCATTACACATGATTCTCCCTCTAGAGAACTAGGACTTCTTATCCCTCCTGGATATTTGTCCTGTTGGAGCAACTTTCCTTTTTACATACTTCCCACTGGAAGTTTCGGAGACCACCATCCCCTTTGGACTACTCCGTCTTACTGAACAACTTATGCCTTGTTCTGCCCTCGTAAATGCACTTGCTAGATTGTGACCCTTTGCTAATACAGTCTCCACTGCACCCTTCAGGGTCTAGCAATATGCTGAACTTGTTGTATATTTCAGCCGCCTATGAATGTATCCTTTCATGTCGAAGAGAAAGTTATGATGCTCCATGGCGCCGAGTTCTAATTACGCCTTAGGATAGCCATGAACACTCCGTCGTCCATGTACAAGCCCTTGTATGAGTACCAAATCCTTCGAGTTAGCAACTCCCCTCACTTTTGTGAGCTTCACACAACTCTTTTGATCATTACACAACACCTCCCACTTTGTACGATCTCATCTTTCACAAAGTGCCCTGCTTTGTCTTGAGCACCATCAAGTTTGGTTGCCAATGTCGAGTTATAGCTCGAACTCAACCATCACAATCTTTGTGTGCTACACATTCTTCTTCGCTTGCTTGTCCTCGTGGTGCCTCTCACGCAAAGGGGTTGGATATTCCTCTGAATGCCAAACCTGGATGCCCGCTCCTTTGAGCGACTCCTTTCCCTACATCTCAATGTCCATTTTCCCCAAACAGTTACATGTGCTAGCTGTCCTCCACACAGCCCAACTAGGTCCCCCACGTTTGTATGGCAAGTGTTTCTGCATGTGCTTGTCCCACTCTGATACCACATTATTATGGGCTTAGCTGATTTTGCCTAAGCCGTGCGGCACCCGTGCGTGTCCGTCCGTAAAGGTCAGTCTTCCTCGAGATCTCCTAAAGTCCCTTAGACTTACAAAAGAGAAAACGGGCCAGAAGAAGCAATTCCTATAGGATCCACAAGCATCTGCTCAAGCAAACACTTTATAAAGTCAAATACAAATTACACCCATGGACATTACAAACTCAGAGATGTTGCACACAAAGTATAATAGTATATTATAGATCGAAGTCCCCACAAGTGCTTACAAGACATACTTATATTTATAAGTCAAAATTAACTATAAAGTAAACCAAACTAGGGCTACTAAGCCTACTGCAAGCCTGTTACTTACTGTATAATGTACGTACACAAATCGAAGGATATGGACAAACACGAGCATTTCATCAAACACCTTCTTTACATTGTTGTTTGTGACAGAACGACAATAGGAAATAAAGTTAAAGAGATTACAGTTATTCTCTCGATCTCCCCAAAAACATCAACTGCAGTAGTCCTATGAAAGGATAGGAAGAGAGGAAAAGGGGTCTAGATCTATTCTAGTTCTCCTTACAGATTGATATTCGGCATTATTCAGATCCAGAAAGCGGTGCTCTTGAAAATTTAATTGGATCTTAATCATATGGCATCTAAAGGTACGCATCGTAAACAGATCTAGTATTGTTTGATTTCAATCCCGACATAATAGTTTTCCATATAATAGTTTGCATAATTATAGTTTTTATGCTTATAATTGGTATTAGAGCCTAGGTTTTGAGATCAAAAATATTAGATATATTATTTTTGTTTACGATGAATTGATATGAATATCTTATTGATCTGTTTTTCGATCTATTAATTTGAATCGTTTGATTCCGAACGATTCTTGATGGTTGTTGTGCATCATGAAAAAGACGTAGCAATCTTGCTGCATTTTTGGTTAAATCTGCTTGTGGCAATGCAACACTCAACAGCGTGTGCACATAGGGTCAATCATGGTCATTGAGCGGGTCAGCAGAGGGCCGCATCAAGCGCCATCAGAACACCTTAGTCTCACATTGGAAATGTGGGAACATATAAATGCCTTATAAGGGTTGATGAGTGTACTAATGTTAACTCCCGGCTCTAGCATTTTGGTCAGTGGTTGGGCCAAACATGAAGCTATCATGATAGTTAGCTCATTAACCCGGGTCATGACATTAGTTACACCCCTTGGTCTCACATTAGAAATGTGGGAACATATGAATGCTTTATAAGGGTTGATAAGTGTACTACTGTTAACTCTCAGCTCGAGCATTTTAGTCAATAGTCGGGCCAAACATGAAGCTATCAGGATAGTTAGCTTAATGGTCTCACATTGGAAATATGGGAACATATGAATACCTTATAAGGGTTGATGAGTGTATTACTGTTAACTCTCATCTTGAGCATTTTGGCCAGTGGTTGGGCCAAACATAAAGCTATCAGGATAGTTAGCTCATCAACCCAAGTCGTGACAATCGCTTACAACAGAGGTCGCGTAAACGGTGGCCTCGCACGCCAGCGGCAGTAGCTGCATGCCAACGGCCGCGTGGGAATCAAAATAGTAAAGGAAAATGAAAGTTATACTTACAAAGTAGTAGCTCATTATGATCTTGAGTTACATCAGATAAATGTGAAAATAGTATTTCTAAATGGGGATCTAGATAAGGAAATCTATATGAAACAACCTGAAGGATTCGTAGAAAAGAAAAATGAAAGTTGTACTTACAAACTTAAGAAATCTATTTATGGCCTTAAATAAGCTTCCAGACAATGGTATATAAAGTTTCATGATACCATTACTTCCTTTGGATTTAAGAAAAATACTGTTGATCAGTGTATATATCTGAAAGTTAGTGAGAGTAAGTTTATTATATTGGTCTTATATGTGGATGATATATTATTTGCCAGTAGTGATCTTAGTTTGTGATACGAAACCAAAATATTTCTCAATAAGAACTTTAAGATGGTTAATATAAATGAGGCATCCTATATTATTGGCATTGAGATATTCAGGGACAGATCTAAAGGTTTGTTAGGACTATCTCAAAAAGGTTATATTAATTATATCTTGAAAATATTTAATATGTAGCTTTGTAAAGCCAATGATACACCTATTACTAGAGGTGAAAAATTCAGCCAAAACCAATGCCCGAAAAATGACTTAGAAAGGGATCAAATGAAGAATATTCCTTATGGTGCGCAATTGGAAGTCTATTTTATACTCAAACCTGTACAAGACCAGATATTAGTTTTGTAGTGACAATGTTAGGTAGATACCAGAGTAACCCAGGAATGAAATATTGGAAAGCTGCAAAGAAAGCAATGAGATATCTGTAAGGGACAAAAGATTATATGCTCTTATATAGGAAATCAGATCAGCTTGAATTAACGAGATATTCAGATGCTAATTTTGTAAATTGCCTCGATAGTAGGAAATCCACTTCAGGATTTGTGTTCATGTTGGCTGATGGGGCAACTTCTTGGAAAAGTGTAAAACAATCACTTATTGCATCATCTACGATAGAAGCTAAATTTGTGACATGCTTTGAGGCTACAAATCAAGCATTATGGCTGCGGAATTTTATCTCATGACTTAGTGTGGTCGACTCAATTGTCAAGCTGCTGAAGATATTTTGTGATAATCTGTAGTAATTTTCTTCTCTAAGAATGACAAATATTCTGGTGGTTCCAAGAATATTAAGATAAAGTAATTGGTGGTTAGAGAAATAGTCCAGAAACAACAAGTGTCAATTGAAAATTTGAGCACCACTATGATGATTGCTGATCCATTTACTAAAGCTTTGCAATATAAAACATTTAAAGAACATATTCTTAGAATAGGCTTGTGAGCAAGCCATAAAGGATATAGTGATGCATGTTTAAGTGAATGCTATTATTAATATTTATTTTACATAATTAAAATTATTTATTTTTGTTAACCTGTTTGTGTTTATGATTATGTATATTATGGTTGAATGCAATAAACATGATTGTCTTGACAAGATAAATTATATAGGTCATTATAGATTATATAAGGAAAGACTAGCATTGTTGTAGTACATAGAAGGAAGTGTGACATTGATAACATACAATCCTATGACTCACATTAATAGTTTGACTATATATATTATTATTGTGTTTAATGGACTTATTGGCTTATTTTTAAAATCATAACCATGTATAAAATAGTTTTCATAATTTTTAAAATTTAATTATATAAATTATTTTTAAATAAATTTTATTTTATTTATTTTGATTTTGGATATCTTTTATATCTTATCAATTAATGGGCCAAATGGGAGACTGTAACATTATTTGGCCCTTTATTAATTGAATAAGATATATTATGAATTATTTAGATTCTGATAAAAGATATTAACTAATATTAAATAAAGTTCATATTATATTGAGATATTTTAGGGGATGCCCTTGATGGAAATAACTCTCCTAATACCTTACTCTAGACCCTCTGCTCTCGCCTATAGATAGACAAGACCTACTATAAACGTTGAGCACGGAAAAGGCACGGAACGACAATAGAAAATAGAGTTAGAGAGATTACGGTTATTATCTCGATCTCCTCAAAACCATTAATTACAGTGGTATTATAAAAGGATAGGAAGAGAGGAGAATGAGTCTAGATCTATTCTAGTTATCTTTGCAGATCGATATTCGGTGTTGTTCAGATCCGGTGCTTTTGAAGATCTAATTGGATCTTAATCAGATGGTATCTAAAGGTATGTATCATAAACAGATCTAGTATTATTTGATTTCAATCCTAGCATAATAGTTTTTCGCATAATAGTTTGCATAATTATAATTTTTATATTTACAATATTATCATTTTATATTAAATTATTATATATGTTTCATTGATCTTAAAATTATTTTTATATTTTTTTAAAGATTCCTACTAATATATATGATTACTAATATATTATTATCTTATATTTATTTTGAAAGTAACATATATTTTCAAATATGGTTACTAATATATATGGTTACTAATATTTTCAAATTATTTTTATAATTTTTTAGTTTGTAGCAAATTAGAGACTTGGGTGGGTGAAAGAGATTTTTCTTAACCCTATCAAGAAATTTTAATTTTTTTAATTAAAAATATTATTATCATAAAGATAAGAATTTGAATTCAAAAATAAAAATAAAAATATTTTATAAATTATAAATATTAGAATAATAATTTGTTCTTTATAAATCTTGGATGTGACGATAACAGGCGCTAAACACATCTAAGATTAAACTTTAATATATTCGAATATTCAATCAAACTTTAAGAGCTTTAATTAAGATAATATTTTTTTCATGGTCTTCTGTAAATAAAGGGTTGATGTAATCTTTTAAATATAAGAGAGAGAGAGATGAGGTAGAGAGAAAAAAAAAACTTAGAAATCAAGAGATTAGATCATTTTGCTTAACAAATTTTTTTTAGTTATTAACTATCTCTATTTTCCCTTATAGGTATTTTTTATGATCTATAATATCTTGATGCCATTCAGTTTCTGGAGAGATTTTTTAGTCAATTTAATTGAGAGATGACTTAAAGCATCCTTTTCCTTCTATCTAAAACCAGAGAAACTGAGAAGAGAATTGAAGAGTAACAATCCACCTAAGTTTTTTTTTTTTCTTGATTAAAATTGTAATCTTCATTTCTTGATTTGCCAAACCGGTGTATCTTTCTATCTCTCTCCTTTTTTGTTTCTCGATCTGTTCATGGAGTATGGCAATGCGAGGACATCTTTTTCTCATTAAACATTTAGAGCTGCAATCCTTTCAAGTTTTGAGAACATCTTTTTCTCATAAGACATATTTTTCTCTCTCTCCTTGTTTGTTTCAAATTTTGAGATTTGATCTGTTCAAATCTCAAAACTTGCATCATGTAATCCTTGAAAAGGAAGGAAGATGCTGCATGTATGTTATTAGTTAAGGGTAGAAATGGGGTTTGATGTGTATGTAGTAAGTAAGTAATGCAGCAAAAAAAAAAAAAAAAAAATCGAGAAGAACTTATTGAGAAAGATCTAAATATTCATAAAGAGCTTATGTCATCTTAATAATGGTAAAATTCACACCGTTCTTTCTTCCAACAACAAAGAAATCACACCAACATTTCTTTTCCTTTGATCTTATTCTACAAAAAGAAAGACATATTTATTATTCAAAGCATCCATTTTCTCGTACTTTGAGGCAAAAAGCCACCTCTAAGACGACTCACCAAAGCATCCATAGATGGTGATGGATGGATCGGGTCGCAACATAACGGCATCCGTAAGAGGATTTTTTTTTTTATGTCAAGTTAGGATCTTTTTATATCATGAGATAACTTCGTTAAACTTAATTCACTAATCAAAATACGTAGACTAAAATTAATAATAATACAATAATTGGATTTAAGTCTATCTTACTTTTAATCCCTTTTTTTATATATATGTTGAACTAATAAATAATAACAGATGTTGAACTAATAATAATAGAAGCTTACTATTTTTTTGATATTTATAATCATCTTTTTATTATAATTCTTTAAAATTAATAAAAATGATATTTTATTTTTCACAGTCTCTTGAATTTTGGTTTTACCTTTTTTTTTTAAAAAATTTTCCCACAATCTCTACCTAAGCACATTACTGTCACTATCTCTCTCCACCAGCCATGCACCCTACTAAGCCATTTGCAAAGGTCCTGATATCTTTTGGATTAATATAACTGACATAATCCCAAAAATGTTAGATTATTGTAATAAATATCAAAAATTATTTATTACCTTCTTTTTTTTTTTCATCGTTTGTCTCTTTTTCGTTATTTTATGTTGCCTCCATGATTAAGAAGAGGAGAATGAAAAAAATAATAAGAGAAAAAAAAAAGAAGATTATAGGTTAAGATTGAAAATATTACATTCCAATCAAGTTATAAATCAAGGACATATACATTTGTTTATTAAAAATAATTTAATTTTTAAAATATAAAATTATAAATAATAAAGAGAGGTATCAAAAAGCAATATCCAATCATATCATTCGTAACAGTAAGGTTGGAGAGGAAAACCCAACTACTAATAAATTTGCAAAGATCTAAAATATGATATCTTTTGGGCCAATGTAGTATGTTCTAAAATATTAGAGGATGCACATAATCCCAAAGATGTTAGATTATTGTAACAAATATCCACACTTCATCAAGAAGAGGATTCTAGGTAAAGATTAAAAAGATTTTATACGAATTAAATTATAAATTATAAATTATAAAAGAAAAGAGAAACATTTATTTATAAGAAATAATTTAAAAAAAATTAAAGTTGTTAATATAATATTTATAAAATAATAAAGAGACGTTTCAAAAAGCAATCTCCAATCATATCGTTAAGGTTGGAGAGGAAAACCCAATAGCAAGCAAAGCATATGTCCTCCCCTCGAACGGAGGAGATTAGGCAAAAGTAGCAACGAAGAAAAAGAAAGGAACAGAGTACGTACGCTGCGGGGATTATTATGTGGATTTGGAAGCACTGCCTCTTCCCCTTATAAATCGCTTGGAGTTGCCGCTTTGCTTCACCGCAACGAGATCCCCCTCAACAGGAAGAACAATGCCAGCTCCCCGGCAACACCTCTTCCTCCTCTGCCTCCTCCTCCCCATCTCCTTATCCTGTGAGCGTCGAAGCACAAGCAAGCAGCCTCTGCGGCAGGGCTTCGTGACGACGTCCTGACCTTCTTCTTTGTTGTTTCAGATGAAATCCAGCTGATACTGGTGAACAACTGCAACTACAGCGTGTGGCCTGGAGTGCTCGGCAGCGCCGGCCATGCAACCCCGGAGGACGGCGGCTTCCACCTCGGCCTCGGCGAGGAGGCGGTCTTCGACGTGCCGAGCTGGTGGTCGGGGCGAGTCTGGGGCAGGCACGGCTGCGGCTTCGACGGCCAAGGGAAAGGGAGCTGCGACAGCGGCGACTGCGGCGGGATGCTGCAGTGCAAGGGCGGCGGAGGAGCGCCACCGGCGACGGTGGTGGAGATGACGTTCGGTACCGACCGGTCACCTCTCCACTACTACGACGTGAGCCTGGTCGACGGCTTCAACCTCCCCGTCACCATGGCCCCGGTCGGGGGAGGGGTTGGCTGCGGCGTGGCAGGCTGCGAGGTGGACCTGAACGCCTGCTGCCCTTCCAAGCTCGAGGTGAAGCAGAACGGGAAGGTGGTGGGGTGCAAGAGCGCGTGCTTGGCGCTGAAGGACGACAAGTACTGCTGCACCGGGGACTACGGCTCGCCCAAGATCTGCAAACCCACCCTCTTCTCCCATCTCTTCAAGTCCATTTGCCCTCGTGCTTACAGCTTCGCCTTCGACGACTCTTCCAGCCTCAACATATGCAGGGCATCGAGATACCTCATCACCTTCTGCCCTCCTGCAAGATAGATAGATAGATAGAGAGATAGAGAGATATAGAGAGAGAGAGAGAGATGCATGTGTTCTGTGAAATGTAAGCAGGACCTTCGTATGTTATTTAGCTGTTACTGCTCTACTCATCATCATCATCTCTCTCTCTCTCTCTCTACCATCTGAGACACCTGAGGTTGCCAAATACTACGATTTCATGCAAGCAAAAGCCTGGCAATTGCAAGTCTCGGAATTATATACATGACAAGTAAGCACATGAGACAATTGCTGTAGCACTTCACATAAACAGCCATAAAGTCGAATTTTGCATAGGCATTGGAATAAATAGGTAGAATTAGCTACAACCTAAATTGCATATCAAGAACATTCCATGATCAAATAAAACAGGAACGCAGAACAGGCCTTTGGGAGGAACGGCTCTCGGTAACCGACATTGTTTACAGTCTTCTCGTTAACGCTTCTTCATCACCATCTTTTAATTTACACCCATATAAACCTTGTACAAACAACTATCTCCCCTGTGAAAGACATCAGATATGTGCTAACCATCCGACCCTCATCCACGGTGTGACAAACTATTAGTTCACCTAGAGAATGTACAAACTTCAGTACAAGCAGCATTATAATTGCCAACTAAGCCTGTACCAGTCTAGACGCAAAGCCGGGAAGCTCACACTAGCCTCAGCTGTACAATGTCATCATCATGCCATTGAAGATGCATGCTGGGTCTGAAATCCAATCCGCCTTTCTGCAAAACAACAAAGAAATATAAGAGTTCGGATAGAGCCGACGGGCCACCGAAGATCTAGCAAACCGAAAAGCAGCAGTGGTTACTAGTAGAATTCAAGAAAATGATTAAGAAACAGAAATGCTGGCATCTACTGTACCAATAATCCTTTTAACTTCAGAACAAATTTTTATTTTGTCAATTGACTCATGAACTTCAAATAACACTATTAATCAAATCTTACAGTCGGCTTCCGTCTATACACCCAATAAAGCCTAATATGGCTGAACAATTAAGACTTGCACAATGTGCAACCATAACAGTTTTCCATCGATGCTTGTGTACAGAAGCTGGCGTAAAGGCTTGATTGAGATATTAGTTAAGCTTTAGTGAATCAAGCATAATTGAAGTTTAATCCAAACTTCAAGGTTCAGTGGTTTTAATTACCATTTGGCCTATACTCCACTACAATAGGACATATAAACAAATCAAGTAAAAAGGAATTAAAAGAGGCTAATATGCCTTACCCCCAGCTGCAACGAGTTTCTCTACACGAGCAACTATATGCTTTCCGTATGTATATTTCTTCAAAGCATTCAAGTGGACTTTTATTCGTGACAGAATCAGTTCACGTTGCTGATTATCACAAGTCTCCAACACTTTCTGTACAACATAGTTACCAAACTGATCTTTCATCATGGCCTGACATGAACATAGAGAAAACATAAGCACAATTGTCAAATAGTTATATTTTTCTGTCGAGCATCTAATTCTTTGGCTCAGACTACAGTAACCAAGCACCTCGAAATAGTTAGAATATAACAAAGCATTGCCTTCTGTTGACAGGAAGAAACCCTGTTGTAAACTAAATATTGGGTTAGATATTAAATAGTGTAGAGAGTTGATCGTCAATCTTAAAAGTATAGCAATAATTTCTCAAGTCATACCATTACCTTATGACAAATTTCTTAATATTGGAGATATTTATTCCAGGTCTTGTTTAAGAGCTTAGCTTATAAGTAATGCCTAAAATTAAGAAATTGTTTGTACATTTTCATTTCTAGTCAAGGCTATAGCTTTTTGCATGACTTTTATTTGTATGGTTAAAAAGCTCATGTTTTTGTGTGGTAAGTTACTATTATGCATTCGCTTACTGTATCTAACAATATATTCCCTGTCGTGGATGACTAGTTTAAGAAAGCAGATCTGGATAAAGAAAATTTTTCACCAAGATAATGTGGAAGCTCATAATCATGTCCTAGAATGACCATGGAATAAGTGATGCATTTTGTGAAGGCTAATGTTCTGGATACTTCAATAAATGTAACACACCGAGTCTCACGGAATAAGTGATCCATTTTGTGAAGGCTAATGTTCTGGATACTTCAATAAATGTAACACACTGAGTCTCACGGTCACAAGAGGAAGCAGAGAGCCCCAGTCCCACCCATGAATTGGGACAAAGACCTTATGTGGTTATTTCTTCTGCCTACATCAAACTGCCCTTCTAAACCTGACCAAACCACTACACGGTTAATTACAATTGTCTGGTATGTATAGAAGAAAATTACTGTGACAAATGCTTTCATTTGTTGGCACTCCTAAATTATTAAGCATCCAATGACTGTTGCAACAATTGTCTCGGTAAAATCACATTCTGGGTAACCACAAATAAAATTTCAGCACAGTAATAGATAGCTTAACATAAAACACCTTATTAGGTTAACAGCAACTAGTTTGCTCATATTTACAGATCAAGTGCGACTCCATGATCTCTGACAACGGCTGAGTCATGAGACTTGGTCTATCAGTAACTGAAGAATTATAATTGTTTACAATCCATTTGGTCCATTAAACCCTAACTACTATGCTTATGATTGATCTCTGCAATTCATTTCTTTCTCTTCTACAATAATAAAATGGCTGGAATGATTCAAGGATTTCAAAAATATACAGTGTAGGAAATAAATAAACTTCCAAACACATGAATCCTCCTAGAAGTTAAAGTCGAGTGAAGCCACGATACGAATAATTTACTAAGTCCACGAAAATTACAAAATAGAGTAATTCAGAAAACATTTTGAACAAGGGGAGGAAAGAAACCTGAAGAGGCTCATTCTCATCAGTTGAACCAAGCATCTCATTCACCAATATTTGACGTTCCTCAAGACTACCAAAAGTCAAACATTTTTCAACAACATTCGAAGCAAACTTCTGTAGACTCATCTGAACTATCTGCCCAGCTAACTTCTTAATGATGGCAGACCTCTCACTAGGTTTCCCATGCTCCAAAACATGCTGTCAAAAGATAAATCTCGAATAGGAAAAACTCAAGCATACAGAATAAAGATTGCAAATGTCACGTTGGAAGAAACATTAAAAAAGAACCAGTCAAGCACAAGACTTGCAGGTTTCATGACTTTAACATATTCTAGGCGCAGCACAAACCGTAAAGAGAGACTGCAGCAAAATCTTTCAAGAGTACTAATGAAGTGTCAGTCTTGCCACTTGATGCCATAAGGAAATAATGTGTCTGAACAAAAATGGTAAGGGGGATATCATTGAAGTAAAAAATACAAAAGTTGTTCTTTTTATTCATAAATGGCACAAACAAAGGACATGTCTCTGTGGAGACATAAAAGTTCCAGTCCATGTGTGAACACAATTTACGTAATTGAAATTTCTTTTTTAGTCAAAAAAAAATCAAAGCACACCTTGCTATTTCTACAAAATCTATTTGAATTTCTCTTTAACAAAGTATCAAAGAATTTAAGTTATATTAATCAAGTTTTCTCATATAACCAGGAGAAGCAAAAAAACTCATGTTTGAAACCAAGAGAATGAAATTATGTTGGTTAAAAATTCAATAGTCTTCAAATTACAAGTTATCTCTAATGCCCCTTAAGCTTGTTCAATGAATGTTACCCATACTTTTAGGTAAATATTCCAAGGCAAGAGGAAATCTTGGAAGGTCTCAATGGCATCATTGGTAGGCTTAACTTCTGCAGATGCCTAGTCTAAAAGTATATCCAGGATATGCTCTGTTATTTTATTAACAATAAAGCCAATCAATTAGGAGCACAGTTCGACACATCAAGATAATCTTAAAATATTTGTTAAAAGGTTGTTTTATTATAAGAAAAAATTGCCCATATGTTAGGATAATATGGTCATCAGATTAGTTCAGTAACATACGGAATACAGGATATTTCAGCCTAAAAAATCATAAAGCCACATACACATAGTATAAAGAAAAACCACACAAGACTAACAAATATAAAGTTATTTTAGTTTAAAATCATGGGAGTTAATAAGTCCCAGTAGTCAATAAACATGAATCATGCATTTTTGAACCAAAAAACTACAGATAGATAACGAACCTGGACAACATAATTTCCATACTGGTCTTGAGCCAACAAGATAACAGATTGTAGAATTTCTCCCATCACAATATGTTGAGTGCTAGGGTCATCACAAAACTCCAGTACTCTCTGAACCAGGAAAAATAAAGCTCAGCAGGGAGTACACCCAAAATGAATATAACATCTACACTTTCAAGAATAGTAAAGCTCAAGGACAATAAACCTGTATGACACGACAGCCATATGGATGAGTAGATAATGTTACAACTTGATCATAGAAAGTTGATATGATAAAGTGAATTGCATCCTGAGGAACACACTCGATACATTTCTGGATGACATGGTTCCCATTCTGGTCACGTACACAACGCATGACATGCCCATCAAGCTCCAAAACCATTTTTTTCTTCTGGTCCAAATCAACAACTTCTATGGCCTGTGCAATAGGTCAAAGATTTGATTTTCCAATAGCTTCAATAAGCCATTAACATGCTACTAAAGGACTAGAAAATCAATTAGGAACATATACGAGATGAGGTTATCTCCGATAAGAAAGAATTACCCAATTTACCTTGCTGTTCACTAGGTAAAAAGACTTACTTCCTTCAGTTAAATGGGTCTTTATTCAATACTCAAATTTTGTTGTACAGTGTCCATATGGGATGGTGCACCATACTCATACTAACCACTCCTTAAGAAAAAAGGATGAAAGCTAAAAGGGAGAAACCTATCAAAATTTATCTATTACATACTTTATAAGTGATTTTTCATATAGAAGTCCTAAAGGCCAACAAACATAAAAAAGAGTAACTGTTAAGTTGAAAAAAGGCAAACACTACAAGAATTTCCTCCTATAGCAAATGCTTCAGTTTATTGTTTTCAGCAGAGAGAGGACACAGGGCAGAGAAATGACAGAGACACAGACTGTGACAAGGCCTCCAGATAACTGATAATAGAAAAACAGGAAGGGGAGAGAAACGACAGAGACAGACTGTGGTAGAGCCTCCAGACAACTGAAAATAAACTACTGTTTGACTATATGGATGTCCAAAATATTAGATAAATGAAGTTCAAGAACAAAGCACAGGTTTGTATCTCATTACAAACAAAAATTCAGATCCAACTTTAATCATATGGAACAACAGACATTAGTCACAGTGATACAAAGATATTAGAAATAATCATGTGTACAGACATGTAGTTAATTATAATACCTTTTGAATTACCCGACAACCATACATTTGAAGGCTGAGAACCAACACATGCCTACTGAGTTGGTCAGCCAGTTTCCTTCTCTGAGCTGTAGATCCATGCTCAAAAAACTAGAACAATACCAAATGTAAGCTGTTGCAGGACATGTCTATAACACAAATAATGTAGACTTGACAGTGAGAGCATCTAATTGCAATACCTTTTGCACCACATAATTGCCAAAAACATCGGTCATCAAAGACACAGCACGAGGCATGATTTCCTCAAAAACCATGTTTTTCTCTTCAATTGTAGCCATTTCAAGTTTCTGCTGTATAAATCGACTCCCATACTGGTCAGTACTGCACACAAATAAGAATTAAAAATTTAGATATTCACAATAGCCACAAGAAACTCTAAGGATATCAAGTTACAGAATAACATTTCAGGCCACGAGTTAATGATCACAAGATTATTATAATTGGACCCAAGAAGCAAACATATATAAACATTTAGTGGATAACCCAGCAATTTGTTCCTTGTGAAGTCAACTTTGCTTATGAAATTTGAAAATCTTTGTGTTTAAATTTTTTTGATATTTGCTTACTCCATGGTAAAAAAATTAGAATTAGGTGCAACTTTTTTTCAGGAATCTATTTTATGATTCTGACATGAACTTTAGCAAATGTAAAGGTAATAATCCAATAAATGTACATCTGTGGTGCAAGAAACTAGTTGTTCTGTCAAAAGCCATAAGAAAAAGATGCGAGCTTAAGAGTTAAGACCAGCATGTGAGTTACGCATACCTAAACTCAACCACATGACCAGCAATCTCAGCAAGTTCAAAGCATCTGGTCTTATTGTTCTTGAACTCCTCTAAAAGTGAGGACCGAAAATGTTTATCCAAGTTATGAGATTGATCAAAATACCATGATTCTGTAGTACCACCATTTAAATTTCTCAAGCCATAAGGAAATTGTGTGTAGTGCTCACCAAGCTTAAGAGGCCTTCCAGGTCCAATTGGAGAATCAATTTGACCTGCTAAAGGGCTTCCTGGATATGATAAGCCCAGGTCAAAAGCAGGACTGCCATAGTAACCATGATTTGAAAACCCAAATTTGCCAAGAAGCGAGGGATCATACTGTTTCTGTGATTGAAGCAATGATTCAATGTAAGCATTCTGGACCCCAAGTAATTCTGCATGAGAATTGCCCATGTAACCCCTCTCCATGGAAGGATCACGATAACTAGCTGCAACTTGTGCAGTATATTCAGCAGCCTTCAAGTACTGAAGGTAAGCTGGGTCACTAGGTGGTGTTTGGAAAGCTGCTATTGCTGATTGATTACCAATTTGACTGAGATTTTGTATGTCAGTTAATCCAGCTAAACTTGAAGGTGCAAAAATACCTCCTCCAGAAGCCATAGAGTCCATAGTAAGAGATGCAATTGCTGAAGCAGCAGCACCACTTTCAAATGGAGGCAAAGCCCCTGTGCCAATATGATTCTGCAGCATTAAAGGAAATGCAGGATTAACAGAATATGCACTCAACCCGCTGCTCCCTGCAAAAGCTGCAGCTACACTCTCATGGTTCTGATAATGACCAGGTGAACCACAAGGATTAGCAACCAGAGGTGAAGAAGATGATTTCACATATGATTTGACAGATGAGCTAGTGGATTTACGTGGTTCAACTGGATCACCTACTTTCGAGCTCAAATTTCTTACCTCCACCTGACCTCCAGCAGCGGAATCAGGAAATGAAGACTTCAATGAACGTGGATGAGAGGGACTTATTAAAGAATGACGATCAGAATCTCTCATGATAGCCCGTGTCCTAATACTTTCTTGGTTCGTTAGCGAATCAAAAAGAAACTTCTGGTGATCGTCCAACTCGCTTTGAAGCTCTGTTCGAGAAGTACTTTCAGCAGCTATTGCACAATCAGTTGACAAGCTAAAACCTGATATGGCAGCAATAAGGTCATCAGAATCAACTATAGCTGACAGATTGTCTTTATCTTTCTGGATATTGGCACCAACATTCAGACCAAAAGGTGGAAGACAAGGACTAGGAGCCCGTGCAACCAGCTGCAGATCAGGAGCAGTGCTTTCCATATGGGATGAACTTCCAATAGATGCAAAACTATGTGGAAGACCATCAACACTCAGGACATATTCACCAGGTTGTTGCCTACCTAAAGCTGAAATGTCATTGTTTAAAGAATGCTGAGAATCAGAAGAACCTACTGCCTCGAGACCATTTGCATATGCATTACGACTTTGTGGGCGTGATGGATGGTTCGAGATGGGAGTCTTGCAGCCAGAGTCACCCTAGAAAAGCACACACCCACCAAAAAAAAAAAGAAGTTAAAAAAGGGAAAAGAAAGAAACAGTTGATCTGATGCAAATCCTGGGGCAAGATAAACAATTGATCAGCATCTTTATGTTCCAGAAATTTAAAATTCAAAAGGGGAGAGTAGCATAAAATATAAAGGCAACAGACAACACAATTTAGAAGTCATTCATTTTTCAAACTTGCATACATAATCCTGAATGATAAAACCTCTAACAAGTAATGCACTGATGGCATAGGTGATATGCTGGTCAATCATACTGATCTAAAATCTTCCTGATCATATGCAATGTAAAAAATTGAGATTGCATAAATGGCCAGAAATCAACTCCTGATCACTCAGCTTTTCATTTTAAAAAAACTACCAATTCCTTACAGATCATAACATTAATGAAGACTCAGAACAGTTATATCAAAATCTTATGTTTATGACAATTTCAAATGGCAGAACAGTAGTAATTTTGGATAGTTCTGCATCTGAATTTCAATTTTATAGCTTAATAATCATTAAGTCTAAGTCATACAATCCCTTTCAAGTTTCATAGGATCGATATAGTAATTATAATTGGGTTTAAACTAAATGCCTCAAAGGGAACTTCCATACTTATTCAATTCAATCACAGAATTAACTTAGTCACATACACGTCTTTGTGCTGGTTGCAATAGTAACAATCAAGCCAGGTGACACTTGCAAATATGATTTAACTAACTGAAAATTTTAGAAAGTACTAACGACACATGTATCGGCTATTTCCATGTCTACTAAACACATCCCCAATCATTTCCAGGAGTTCCAGCAGAGTGGAATTTGATGATTGTCCTAGCACGGAGAATTATCAGATATCACGTTACTGTAAGTATTGAGCTTAGACAACCTAGTAGATAGTTTAAGGTAGATGACCAAACTAATATAAAGCATATAGGTCTCTGCAACGAATTTGAGATTCTTCATCAAAGGATCCTTTGTTTGTGACAAAGATACGAAAGAACACTTCATGTGAAAGTACATACCTTATTACTGATTACTTATATATATATATATATATATATATAAAGAGAGAGAGAGAGAGAGAGATGAAAGATGAAATTTGTGGCGCCGGAGTCACCTGAAGGACATCGGCAAAGCTCTTCTGCCGGCCGAGTGGAAGCCTGATCAGTTCGTCACCGGGTTTGTCCAGCCATTCCCCTGAACCAGGTACCTTTCTCGACTCTACAGCATGCTCCTGTGGATTAAACAGCGGCTGCTGCGAGAACAGTGATATATGACCCTGTTCCTCCCAACGGTTTTCTTTCCTCATATCTCCAATCTCCTCAAAAACCGATCTACCCACCTGAAGCCTCTGAGTTGACCTCCAGTCCTCTTTGGAGAGCACTGGAGGTGGGAGCCGGGGGTTCAGATTCACATGGGAGTAGTAATAAGAGAGGTAAGCCGGATTGGAACGGAGTTCCTCCTCGGATAATGATCCATTAGACTCCGGCAAATCTGGCACGTTGGCGCCAACCTCCAGGCCGAAGAGCCCTCCGACGGCAGTGAAGGACCCCTCCACAGTAGGTGGGGCGGAGCCGCTGCGAAAAATATGAAGCTCCCTCTCTCGATCGCTCGCCTCTTGCCTTCTCTGCTCCCGAAGCAGCATTCCCAGCCCCTCCAACTCCTCCACGCTGAATGCATCCCCTCCGCTTCCGATCATAGAACGAACGCCCATCTCCTACAGCATCGTCGCTGGTCTGACCAGTACAAAACCACACATGTACAAGACAGAACTGAACCAAAAATCTTACCAAAGCGGAACAAAGGACCAAAAAGTCGGCGAGAGAACGCAACTTTATCAGCTCCAATCTTCGAAAACCCCAAAACTAGTAGGAGTCAGAACAAAACATTCGTCCTTCACCATTAAACTAGGGTTCACACGTCTTCCCAATCAGAAAACCCCGCATCCAAACGGAAAACCGATAAGCGCAGCGATTCCGTTGTGACGTCCGGCGGCCCCAGCTCCAATATTTTCTCAAGGAATTTGAGAGATCAGAACGAAAAGCTTCGATCTTTGCATCAAAGAAATAAAGGCAATCGCCGATCGGCGATCGATTTCGCCATTACCCATCAAAAGAGCACCGCGGTCTGCGACGCGAGCCTCATCGAGTCACTAGGCAGTGGAGAAGGGAAGCAGTGAGGGTGATAAAGCAGGGGAGCGAAACATTCGTAGCCGTCTGATCCTTCTACGAACGGGGGCGATCGAAGCTCGCGAAAGAACCCTTAGGGTTTTATTGCAAATATTTAATGTGTATATTACGGAATCTATTGCGGATTTAAGCGAAAGAGATATATATATATATATATATATATATATCCTCCTTTATTGCATGCAACTGACAACATTTAATTCTTCTTAATGCTTCTGTGGATTTATTGTTAGAAAGTGATATTTATACGTATTTGGTAGTTCCCAAAAATCCATAATGGGGCTTAATGTTCTTGGGAGTTAACGGTATTTGGTAGTAACTATTCTTGCCCATGTCCTAGATTCACTAGTGTGCCTCACACGTGATACGAGTTAAAACATAAAAAATGATACTTTATATTTATATTGGTTTGTACACACTACATAGGAAAAAAAAAAAACTTCCGTCATCGATATGCTTAAATTAGTAAAAATAAAAAATCCTTTGATGATGACATGATTCTGTCAAAAAAATATTCTGATCTTGACGAGATCGAATCAATCAAGAAGCATCATTCGATGATGTAAATTTGATCATAAATTATCTCTCGGTAATATGATAAAATCGGCAATAGAAGATCATCTAATAAAACAAATAATATGTATAACTTCTCACTAAATATAGCGTAAAGTCAACCTCCTCGTAACATGATAAGAGAAGATATATGAAAAGAATGCCATGTAACCAATATAGTGATATGTCAGACAAGTTTTATCAACACATCATTTGGGCCATACTCTCATATGATTAACGATGTGACATTGATGGCATGTTAAACAAGGATTATTAGCATGTGACTACAGCTATAAGGTTATCCGACCATAAGGTTACATCCTCAATCTACTCTTTTTAAGTTTTAACAATTATTTATGTTGGGGCCATAATCCATATGAAATCGATACTATTTTGACCGATCTCTTCTCGCTAATAGAGTCTTCATCAAGTTAGGATATTTTAAATGCCTCCTCATTTCTATTTGTAAAAAAACTTTAGTTTTAATCATATTTAGAGGGGTTAGCTTGGCCGTAAATGAGGTAATTTAGGTTATTTATTTATTCTCTATTGCGACGACCACAAGGTCGGGGTTACTTGTGCCTGCTCTTGTTTCAACCTTTCATGTGGCTCATCATGCTTGTCTGAGACTATTGTCAAGATGGCAATATATTAATTGATCATTTTGAAGTGCTTTGAGTACAATCATCTATAATCTCTCTATCAACAACTAAAAGAATTGAGAGGGCTTGAGCCCCATCATGAAAGTTTGTATTATGAGTTATGGATGAGAATTATGAGTTTCTATTATGCCTCGAATCTCAATAGTGAACCGAGCAATAATGTTTGTAAGTGTTTATTCCTCCCTCTACTTGAATTCGAGGAGTGTTGTTGCTAAAGACCACGGGCATACATTCTCGAGGAAGTGAAGTTCGAGCTCCCCAGCAAGTTGGACAAAAGAATTGATATAGAAGATATGACACTTCAGGATATTTGAAGTATTATATAATAATATTTTGGTGTGAAAAGCTACAATATGTTTCATTAGATTGACACTACCACTGAATGACTCTAAGGATGAGAAACGTAAGTTTGATATGATGAGTATGTGGCTCTGGGCCACTCTTAAGGGAAGTGACCTTGATTGTTAAATAGATGCCAACATTGCTTCGACATCTATGCTGAGGTGCACACACTAATGTGTAGAAAGGGCGACTGCTACCCCTTAGGTGAAAGTATTGTGGGTCGAGAATAATGTCTCTTCACTTGAATATTCATTGAGAGGGTCGGTGGATGAGCATTCTTACGATATCGAGCCCTCGTTCTAATACTAAAAATGTTACATGATATGTCATTAATGTTGTGATATGTCCAATATAGAATAGACCCATGTGTGCAAAGTTGCTCGGGGTGCTTTTGACGTAAAAATGTCGAGCTCTGAAGGTATTGTTGTCGGTACGAAAACTAAGATTAAGAGAGATTTTCTGTCTTGGTCTCTCTAACACCCAAATTAGTAGCACAAGATAGGTAAGTATAGATGTGAGTGGTCAAAAAATGATTCCCTTTTTATTATATTGAAGATGAGCCGTCATAAAATGAGCAAAATATTTTATAAAATATTATGCAGGGAGATAGTTTATAACTACCTATAATAATCTCACATTAGTCTTATTCATATGGATGATAACGAGGAATGACCTATAACTATCTGTCTTAGATCCTTACACCCTTATTCACATGAACAAATATGTAGAGGATAACTTGCATCTTATTTTTCTAATTCGATATCGCATGAAAGCCATTTGTCGTTTGATGAATTGACTATACTTTCTCTATCACAAGATCATGATCTAAATTCTCAACTTTTTTATACCTCAACCTACGATGGATTTAGACATGGATCCTGATTAATTTAAAGCCCACTCCACATGTTGACCAATCAAAATTTCTCAATAAATTGAATTGGACCAGAATCTATAATGAGATGTATTGTGGTCCTTTATGTCAAGTCTGAGGTGTCATCTTCGGCTTGGTCCACACCGAATGTGCAAGAGTGTTCACATAGCTCGAAAGTGCTGGGGAGATGGTGCAGCCAATAGATGGCTCTACTTCTGGACCCGCGGGCCATCTTTCCAAGCATAGGCTAGCACTCCCCTCCTCCTCCTTGCGATCATGTCCTGCATAAAAGGCCTGAGCTAGGCTGAGGGTCTTTTTAGCTTAGTCCTTCTGATGAATAAGTTAGTCACGAGCCCGAGCTCTCCAAGTGGTCTCGAACTATCATTTTTTATCCTCCTTTTTTATTGTTCACCGGGGTGGTTTTTATACCTTCTACCGGGGGGATCGTCATATGAGGATGTTTAATGATCGTCGGCACTATCATATGTGAATATTAATGCTTGTGCTCTAGAATGGTTGGAGCAAACTTTGATGTTGTCTGAGCTGTGTCATTTATGTCATGTTCCTTGGTCGATGGGATAGAACGATAATTTGCCTGCTTACATCATCTTGGTGCGTCACACCTCCTTATGCTGCTTGGATGGTGGGGCAGGACAGTGTTCAATCCTAAGGTCATTGTCTGGGATGAGTTGGAAGTGCTTAGCTGGCTCCACTATGGTGATCTAGCAGTCTTTGTTGGATGGGCCAAAATACGCCCTATTGTCCCCCGCCCCTGAAGGAGTCATGCCTTCAGAGAATCAGGAGGCATAGCTCATGGCTAGGGCTTGCTTGAACATTGATCTTGCCTTGGAGTTTGTAGCTGTCGTCAGATGAGGTGTGGTAAATCGGTTGGGAAAGAGTCGACAACAAAAAGACTAGGACCAGGTCGGTAGTGACATGGTCGCGATTGGATCAGCGTGCAACTAATTGAGGAAGGATTGGCCAAGACATAGTCGACATGCTTGACCGAGACTTAGTTGGCATACGACTGGCTGAGACTTAGTCAACATAAGACTGGTCACTCTTGAGTGAGAAAATTTGAATTACGACAGTAGTTAGTGTGCCTCGCTCCTCTCTGAGGCTAGCATCCCCTTATGATGATGAGGTGCTGAGTTGTTATGTTGTGAGTAAGCGGTTCTACATATGGGGTGCTTCTCTCTAAGCATTTTCTTAGGGTGCATTAGGCTAATTTATTAGGAATCCTCTCAGGATCTGTGAGTGTCATGTTGTCCTCCATTAGGAAGGTGGAACGTTACTTTAGGCGACATGCCTGTTGCTTTGGGTGCATCCCTTTAAGTGAAAGGTTGCCTCGATCTGATCATCTTTGTTCATCTTTATAAGCCTTGCCTATCGAATAGGGAGGGTTCTATTATTTCTAGGCACTCCCTTGCTCTCGTCCTCTTCACCATTCGTCTCCCTCGGTCATCTTCAATTTAGCAATTGAGTCTTTACGCCCACTGTCTCCATTGCTCTTTCTACTTTTGTGTTTCATTTGTCATGCCTTCTTCGTTTTCGAGTGCTCATAGGAATATGAGGGGTTATTCTCCGTTTAAGTCCTCATCCTCTATGGGCCATGGAGGCTATGCTGCGGGAGCATAACAAGGATTCAATCATAATCAAATCCTTCCTCCCCCACATCAAGAGCAGGATCCATATCTCCGGCGAGTATGAGCTTCATGTGCTAGAGGTCGGTCAGCGGTCATTCGACCTATTCCTAAACGGATTCGGGTTGTCAGTTGATGCCCTCGAGGTAGGGTTGAGATTTTCGCTACACCCGCTGGTGGTGTCATGTCTCAGGCATTGGAGGGTTTCCCCCTCCCAAATAGTGCTAAACTCTTGGCATTATATAATAGTCTTCATCGGGGAGTGTCAAGTGGTTAGGATCGACTAGACACTCAACCTGTTTTTGGTGTGTTTTCACCTCGACAAAGGGCGGGGGAGCTATTACCTAATCTCCCGAAGCGGTTTTTGTGTGTTTGATGCCCCTTCTAACAATAAGGGGTGGAAGTCTCATTTTTCCTTCATTAGTGCCTTTAGGGGCTGAGGCTTTGGCTTGAAGTGGACTGGGCGGGATGTTGACAACTCCTCTCATTTCTTAACAAAGGATGAGGCGGAGCAAGTGGCACGTCTGAAGGGGATCCCTTTCTCTTCCATAGCCATCAAGTCCATGAAGGAGGCTTGGCTAATGAAGGTGGGCCTTAGTTTGGTCCCCGCATGTATGACTAGTTTTGTTTTGTCGCCCGCCTTTCTCGGTTACATAATCTGGCTTCTTTTTATGCATGACTAAAAATTTGATTTTGTAGACATGAATCTCCATGCGATGAAGCAGGCGTTTGTGGAGCAGAGCACTTGCCCATGGTCTTCTCAACCGCCGTCAGGCCCTACTGCTAAGGCAAGTGTTAATCGCGGAGCTAACCTTGCTGGGGTGGTCCCCATGGTGGGCGTTACTTGCCGAGCAGAGCCACCCGCTAAAAATACCAATGTGCTAGCGAGCAAGGAGGTGACAAAGATGCTCCCCTCGCGACTGACCCCAAGAAGGTGGCCCCCTTAAAGGCCCCTTGTGGAGGGGAGAGCAGTAGATAGTGGGACAGGATCATGTCTCGGCCTCGATCAATGAGGGACTTCTGTAGGGTCAGACGTCGCTTGAAGAACAAGCCTTTTTTAGCCCGAGAGATGGCAGATCTCCCAACAATGTCTAGGGATGGCTCACTTGAAGCCCATTGGGGCACACTAACTCCCAGAGCAAGGTGTGGGCGAATGGGGCGAACGCCCAATAGTTCTATTGGGGGGTCCCTTACCCCCCCCCCCCCCCCCCCTCTCGAGAATGAGATCTACACCACTACTTCGGAGGTATTATTGGATAACATCGTGAAGAATCTTGTCACAGTGAGTTGCATTTTTGTTTGCCTTTTCCCTTACATTTGGTTGGTTTTATTGATGACGCCCGAATCCCGCAGCACCACCATTATACCATAGGATTGATCGATCGGGTGCGTGACTTAGGGAGGGTCGTGGATGAGCTCTCTTGGCTGATCGATGAGCTTCAGGCCGAGATCCAAAAGCTCAAGGTTGAAATTAGTTTAGTATTTATTGCAACCACCGAGGCCTGGGCTAGTGAGGCCACAAAATGAGCTAAGGAGTCCCAACGTTGAGAGGCAAAGGCTCAGGACTGGATCTAGGCACCGAAGGCTTGGGTTTGAACCTTGGAGGGTGACCTAAGTGCTACTTGATCGAAGGCTCAGGGGGCCGAGCAGTCACTTGTTGCAGCTAAGGCCATGCAGAAGAAGGTCAAGGATTTGTTGGCCGCTTAGCGAGACACAACCCCCAAGAAAGCTCAGGCGACCATCGCCCAGTACAAGGAGACTCCCAGCTTCAAATTCGGTCTTGAGTAGATCAACCGGGTGAGCTAGGAGTACGAGTATAAAGTCACCCTAGTGAGATTCCGAGCAAAGTACCCGTAGTTGGAGATTGAGGAGAATCCCTATGCCATCCTCCCATAAGACAACAAGGTGCTAATGGAGGTGGAGGCCCCCTTCGATGATAGTGATCCTTTGTGTTATGAGCTTCTTCAGATGAGTTCATTTGGCGCTACTCCTTTTGCATGTATTTTTGTAACTTGGTTGGCCGGGACTACCCCCGATCGAGAATATACTTGCCCTTCTGTTAATGGAAATCCTTTCTTTAACCTTTCTGTCTTGTCACCAAAATGCACTTGTGACCTCATCTCACTTTATGATATTGGGTTGTCTTACTTTGACTGAGCGGATGACATATATGCCCTGGAGTATATAAGTTGTTCGTTGGGGTGTGCTCTATTAGATTTACTTTCGGTGTTGTGATTAATACATGTTGAGTTGTGTATCAGGGAGAGCTTCAAGCGATTTGACCCTTATTTTCAATAAGTCATTTGTTAGGACTCATCATGTTTAGATTGGTGACCGAGATATATATTGGGCTATGCAATCCCAACTCTGTGAATAATGTAATTTTTCATCCTTTAATTGAATGAGATTTCCCTCTAGTTTAATGGCTTATTTGGCTAAGTTCTTCATTGCATCTTGACCTGCTGCTTGTATCCTTTCTATGGATCCTCATGGAGGTTCACCAGAGTCATAACTTAGGCATAAAATTTTTTCAAGTTGGATATGTGCCACGTTCCTAGGCAATGAGGCTCCTTCTCAGGTGGCCAGTTAGTAGGTTCCATCTTGGATCACATCAGTGACCCGATAAGGTCCTTCCCAGGTTGGAGCTAGCTTTTCTCAAGAATCGATTGGGTCACTGACTTCAACTTTCTACAGCACTATATCTCCCATCTTGATGGGTTGGGGACGGACCCTCCGATTGTAGAGTCTCATGATAGCTTTCTTGTATGCTAGGCTTGTAGGTGCGTCATAGCCCTTTACTCTTCTATCAAGTCGAGGCTTGCTCGGAGTGTTGGTTGCAGATGCCTAGTAAGCCAATCATATAAATAATGACACGTCTTACATGTTGTATGATCTTTTTGCTTATAATTATTATTAACATATTCTTACATTATATTATTTGTTTCATATATATTATGATGTCCTTAGTTTTGTATGATGAGAATCGAATCATGATAAAATCATAAGAATAATACTGATTCACCTTTAAACACAAATCCTAAATAATATTAGTTATAGGTTACTCGAGAGGGATATCGAGATAACTAAACAGACCGGTATATTATATACACATCCATATGATGAAGGTACGTGGTCTTGTAGCCACTTTCGTGGGGACACTAGGGACATAATACATGCTTCTCATTAGAGAATGATTTCACTGATTAATATGCTTGCATAATGTTGTATGGTTAATAATACCTAATGTCAGATATCAATTCTATAGTCCTAGTTGTGTATCTGATCCTTAGACTTGAGACACCAAGAATGTCTTGTTTGAGTACTCCTTTATTTGATGTCTGACTTACAAGTTTGAAAAGTTCAATATCTAGTACAATCGATTATCGGGATTAGTAGCCAACATTACGAATACAATTGAGTGTCAATAGGGGATCACTCACTCTCGGTATCATGAGAGGAATATCCTATGTGGTCTTGCTCGGATAAATCTCTGGCTAGGGTTGTTCGGTTGAGAGAGAAAGAGTTCTCCAAGAGAATCCGATTAAAGCGAGACTCGGACGAATTATGTATATGACCTAACAGTACCATACATAATATATAGTCCCTAGAATATTTGATGTGTGAGGGACTCTAGATACACAATAACTGAGGATAGATAGGTCCAATGGATAAGATCCCCCGTACCAGTTGAGGACTATGGCATAGTGGCTTAGTACGTTCATAGTCGATGGGTAAAGTGAATTGTTATGAGATAATATCACTGAGTCAAAAGGAGTTCTGATAGAGAGGACTCATAATCAGCTCGATATTGAGACTAGAGGTGAATGTTTCAGCGAGTAGATGATTGAATATGAGTTATCAAATTAGCTCTTATTCTAATTGGATGAGACCCAATATTTGTTGGTTACAAGTGCCCTACAAGCCAATCACGTGAGTGATAACATATGTAACATGTTGTGTGATCTTTTTGCTTATAATTAATATTGACATATTCTCATATTATATTATCTGTAGCATATATATTATGATGTTCTTAGTTCTATACAATGAGAATCGGATCGTGATGAGATCACGATAATGAGATCGATTCACCTTTAAACACAAATCATAAATAATCCCGATCATATATTACTCGAGAGGGACATTGAGATAATTGGATAGATTGGTGTACTATATACCCATCCATATGATGGATACATCTGATCTCATAGTCATTTGTGTAGAGACACTAGGGATATAGTACATGTGCTTATTGGAGAATGAGTTCACTTATTGATCCACTTATGGAATGTTGTATGATTGATGATACCTAATATAAGATAATGATTATATAGTTCCAATTATGTATCTGGTCCTTTGTCTTGAGACACCAAGGATGCCTTGTATGAGTACTCATTTCTTTGATGCCAGACTTACAAGTTTGGAAAGTTTCAGATATGGTATAATTGGTTATCAGGATTGGTACCCAATCTTATGAAAACAATTGAATATCAGTAGAGGATCATCCACTCTTGGTATCATAAGAGGAATATCTCATATATGCTTGCTCAAACAAATATCTGGCCAGGGTCATTCAGATTGAGAGAGAAAAAGTTCTCCGGTAGAATATAATTAGAGTAATACAAACTAATTTCATATATGACCTGACAGTACCATGTTCAATATACAGTCTCTAGGATATTAGTTAGATGAGGGATTATAGATACACGGTAATTGTGGACAGATAGGTCCGATAGATTTGATCCCCATGTACCGTCTGAGGACTATGGTGTAGTGGCCTAGTACGTCCATAGTCAATGAGTCGAGTATGGGGCCTAGAGGGTCACATACATATGGTGGATGCTTCAGCAAATAGAGAATTGGATGAAGATCCAATTAGCCCTTATTCTCATTATATGAGACCCTATGCTAATGGGCTCCTTGCTTGAGGCCTAATTAGAGGCCTAAGGAAATTATTATACAGACATCCAATAATGCAAGGTTAGTGGGTTATTGGATATAGATCCAATACCCACTAAGGCAGAGGACTCTTAGGGTTTTGGTGGATCTTTGTAAATAGGAGGGGAGACTCATGGTTGATAGTTTGCAACCTTAGCCTCCCCCTCCTATTCTCCTCTCTCCCTCTGCACAAGAGTTGTAAAATCAGATTGGAGGAGATTCGCTACAGAGATCCATCGCGTGGATACCGCTAGAAAGGAAGACGCTTGACTTCCTTGATCCTCTCTATCTATATCTAGAATATAGGGGTATACGGTCTTCCTAGGTAAAATAATATCTCACATAATATGGTTTTTTTTTTTTGCGGCTTTCTCGCGACCTAATCTTTGCACCACGGTTTGATCTGCATGGGAAACATGTTTTGTTTTGATTTTCGCTAGTATGTGATGCTCCCGCTAAGGTTTTCCAATAATATTAATATATCACTATATGAGGCTCAATTAAAGGCTAATTGATATTATTGGATAAAGATCGATTGAAGGGTGGCGGTAGTAGTCCTATCTCCTCGAGAGCCGAACAACTAGCTCTTGCTTTCTTTGGTAGTGTGACAACGGTCAAGTAGCATCATCGAAACTCTTGAGGGTCTCTCCTAACTTTCCCGATCTCTGCTCTGGTTAGGAATTTCATGGGTCAGTGGTAGGTGAAGATGGCTGCTCTCAATCTATTGTGAGTTGGTCGGCCAAGGATGACGTTGTATGTCGATGGCAAGTTAACCACCATGAAACTTACCATCATGGTCTTGGACCGTGGCTCCTCTCCACGAATGACAGGTAGGACAATCGTCCCGATGGAGACAATAGAGTCCTCGGTGAACCTAGTATGGGTGGAGCTCATCGGCGATAGGTCGGTAATGGTCAACCTGAGCTTCTAGAAGGCGTCATGATACCTGACATTCGCTGAGCTGCTCTGTGTTGATCATGACCCTCTTCACATATGCATTGGTGATACAAACCGAGATCATCAATGCGTCATCATGGTCGGGGAGATCTGCTTCCCTTGCTTCTAAGGCAATCTACGATTTGTCAGCTTGATGAGGGCGCTTCTCCATAATGGCTCAAGCGTAAGCCTTTCGTCCCTACATGTTGTCTCCACCGCACATCAGGCCTCCGATAATGACATATATCTATTTTTCCACTAGCCCCTGGGAGCGCGGAGAGGGTTCTCAGGGCCTCTTGATGTAGCGCCCGAGATAGCCCTTACAAAGAAGCTCTTTGATCTGATTCCGAAGGTCGTGGCACTCCTCTATGTCATGGCCATAATCTTAGTGGAATCGATAATACTTCGCCCTATCCCTAAGCTCTCGAGGACTCTTCATGAGGTTAGGCATCCTCAGAAGTCCTTTTTTCTTTAATCTAGAGGCAGATCTCCATCCGAGTCAAGTTCAGAGGGGATGGGAGCGACCTCAAGTAGGATGGCTCTGATCATTTACGTCGCCTCCTTAGGACCTTCGGAGGTTGGTCCTGGGACTTCTCAATGTGGGGCCTCCTATGATCTTTACGCTTCCATGTCACCAGCACCTCGATGATCGTGTACTAGTTTGCATGCTAGAGTATCTCCGGGATGGTCATTGATGGTGGCTCGATCAGTGACCAGAAAAACCTAGATGGTCATAGCCCCATTAAAAATACTTGCATAATTAAAGATGGATGAGCGTCAGGTACTGCCCTGATTTTTGCGATGAAGCGTAAGACGAAATGGGAGTGAGACTCCTCGTCTTTTTTGGCTTAGACCAAGTATGTTGTTACGGATGGCTTTAGCTTGGCGCTGGATAGGAAATTGAATTTGAATTCCCTTGCTAACTAATCGAAGGATGATATCGAAAGGGGCTTCAAACGACTATACCACATTTTGGCGAGGCCCTGAGCATGGTCAGGAAAGCTCGACACATCAATGCATTGAATATGTTATACAATGCCATCTGGGCTCGAAATGCAACGATGTGCTCCACCGAGTCGGAGCTCCCTTTGTAGGTTTCCAGTGAGGGTAGGTGGAAGCTCAGGGGGATCAGTTTATCCTAAATTTCTTAGATGAAAGGGGATCCCCTGAGAGTACCTTCTCCTCATTCCTCTTTTGATCTATGGAACTCCTTCTATACTTCATCCAGTCTTTGGTTGACCTAGTGTAGTTGGGCCTATAACGAGTATGAAGAGTCAGACGATAAGGTGTCTGGCGAGCTTCTGAGGTCTCGTGCTCAGGTGGAGGTCAACTTGTCTCGGATGATTCTTCAGCCATGTAGTAGTCTTCTCGGGCCAACTTATCAAGTGTTGGTGAGTCCGATGGTGCTCGACAAGGAAGTGGCTGGGGCCCTAGAGGCGCTTGGAAGAGGTTCGATGATGGTGCATGTGGTGGTGTGGTTTGCAAGGCGAGCTGGGGGAGGAGGCTTATTTGAGGTACGAAGGGGATGATGGACTAGATCATCCTAGTCAGAGCTTGGACTTACTGCATGAGGCTAAAGAATGCCTTTGGCGAGATAACAAGTTGCATCACCCTATTCTTAGGGGGTGAGAGCCCCAGGTCATTAAGTAGTCTTCAGTATCTGCCTAAGGTATAGGATGAAGTATTCCCATCCTCAGAGGGGGTGGGGGGGGGTGGGGAAGGGACCGAACCTCGAGGTCGAGGATCGGCTTTGCAGCATGAGCATCTTCTCCCAGGTGCTTCGTAGGGTTGGTTGGCTATTGGCGTTCTTGCAACATTGAACCTCCTTCCAGCATAAAAAATATTGTGGTCCTTTATGTCGAGTCCGATGTGTCATCTTTGACTCGGTCCATGTCGAATGTGCAAGTGTGTACACACAGCTTAAGGGTGTGACTGGTATATGGCTCTACTTCTAGACTCGTGAGTTGTCTTCCCAAGCCTGGGGTGGCGCTCGTCTCGTCCCCCTCCTCGCGATTGCGTCCTGTAGAAAAGGTCTGAGCTAAGCGGAGGGTCCTTCCAGCTCGACCCCTCCGATGAATAAGTTACTCACGAGCCCGAGCTCTCCTGAAGTATCGTTTTATCTCCTCATTTTTTACCATTAATGGGGGTGGCTTTTATACCTCTAAGGGTCACAAATACGAGGATGTTAATGATTGTCGGTGCCACGATACATGAATATTAATGCTGATGCTATGAAATGGTTGGAACAAACTTTGATGTTGTCTGAGCTGTGTCGTTCGTATCGTGTTCCTTGGTTAATGGGACAGACCAATGATTTGTCTGCTAACGTTTTTTGGGTGTGTCACACCTTTCCATGCCGCTGGGATAAGTTGGAGGCGCCTAGCTAAGTCCGTTGTGGTGATATGACAGTCTTCCGATGAGCCTGACCCTATCAAGATGAGAGAGAAAAAAATAAAAATATTTTTTATTATTTTGAAAAAAAAGGAAACGAAGTGTTCCTCCGAAAAAAAGTCAAAATCACCGATTTTTTCCCTGGTATTCGCTAATGTATATTTCTAAAATTAGATGCTCTCGACAAGAACATACATAATCTCGGACAAACAAAAAAGCACCTGAGTGTCCATATCTTTTAGATGGATGCAAGTATGATCGAATCCGGATCGAAAGCTGGATCCGGATCCTGATCCTGATCCTGATCCTGATCCAGCTTCAAGACCTCTCTCATTCATCATTAACAAGAGCTTCGCTATTCGGACTCGGATTCGGATACGGGTCCGGATCCAAGCCAGATCCACCTTCGAGGCCCCTCTCTTCCTCGAAGGAAACGGGAACTTCGATTGCCTAAACCATAAGAATACGATACCTCTCCTTCCTCGTCGAACCCCTTCTCGTCTCTCTCTCTCTCTCTCAACATCTAGGGTTTCTCGGCCAATTCATGCACCATCGCTCCAAAACATGAGCTTCTCCAGCCTCGGGCGCTCCCTCTTGCGATCGGCGCGTTCCCGGTCCCCCAGGGTAACTGCATGCCGATCCCCCCTCCTCCCACTTCTTCCTGTAAGTTTCTGCACTAGAGATGCTGCTTTCTGTGTTACGTAATCGTTGGGTTTCATTTGATTGTTTAGGTTGCTTTATCCAACGGTAACAATGGTTCGCGGCCCATGCTGTCCCGCGAAGCGCTCCTTCATAAGCCCTGCATTGGATACGAGAACGTCGCTGGGACAAGGGGTTACCTGACTTCTCTTGGGGCGAATAAGGCGGTCGGCTTTGGGAACCGGCTCTCGGTTTGGAGGTTCCTGCTAGCGAATCCTAATTTCAGGCGGTTCTTCTCCAGTGGAAATCCGAACAAGAAAAGTAAGTGATCGATCTTTTGATGATACTCGCCTTCTTTGCTTGCAGCTCCTTGTCTTTTCGTTCATGTTTGTTCCTTCTCTTTGTATCATTCATTTCAGATTACGAGAACTACTTCCCAAAGGACAAGAAGGAAATCCCAAAAGGGAATGCAAATAACAAATCGGATCCAAAAGGTAGACACTCAAATTAGTAAATTTGGTAGTACCTCCAATTATTACTTGAATACAAACTCTATACAGTTTCGGTCTTTGATATGGATTCACATACTATTTGGATTTGTTATTGTTGTAGATCTGTAAGTTTCCAGCATTCCCTAGCTATTCTGACCTTCATAACTTTCATTTGGTGTGGTTTATCGTAGGCTGTATGTTTGAACCTGCATAATATGAGTTTAGTCAACAGTTTCCAACTGATAGCTGTTTGTGCTCTGCATTAGAGATGTTAATATATAGTGAAATACTATACTATTAGCAAGTTGTCAATATATTGGAGCCCCAAAGCTCAGCATTTGAATTTCTTGAATACGAAAATGCACACTGAACTGCTTCTCCATATGGTATTGCTGTAAAAGGACATTATGCATCAAGGACAGAGAAACAACATATTATTGCTTGAATTCATAGATATCAACCTTATACTTGACAGACTTTGTTGTAGATGCCACACACATTAAATGATAAAATGCCTTTAGTTTGTTAGGAAAAATTTAAGAAGAATATAATGCTGTAAGTATGTTTAAGAAGGAACATGAATGAATGGAGGAGTTAAGAAAATCAGTATTCTCCATGTTGATTACAGACAATACACTATAGAATGGCATTGATGTCTCAATAATGCTTTGTCCTTTTTGCTCATTTTTAAATCAGTGTTCATCAAGAGGATTCACTGGCAAGTTTCTGTAAATTGTTGACCTAACATGCATGAATTATGTAAAATTCTTCTAGTTATGGAAGGATGTGACACCTACTGAGAAATTTTGAAGAGTAACAGAATTTTAGACATGCCGGTATGGCAATATGTGTATTTTGAATTATCAATTTTTCATAGGATAATTATGTTTATCCATCATAAAAAAAGTGGGATACATTTTTTGTTTCTGTTGACAATTCAGGTTATGTTCTTGAGCAACTAATTTAGTGGAAGTTTTAGAGATTTAACTAGTCAGTTTGTTCTCGAGTAATATGCACTTATACGTTTTTTTGCAGGGGATTCAAGCACAGAAGATCATGGAAATTTCCAGGAGAATTTTATGAAGCAATGGCAAAGTCTTATCACTCCTCTTATATTTATTGGCTTGTTGTTTTCATCTTTTTCTGGAGGTTCATTTGACCAGAAAGAGGTCAGGCTTTATTTTAACCATCTAAGTATATTTCTTTTCCTCCTGTAAAATTCTTTTTTCTATAAAGAACTTGCTCCTGTGATGTTTTTTATCTGATACCACTCCAATGTCCATGCTAAGATGAAATTCCATTAGTTGAGAAGAAATGTTGTATATCATTTATGTATTTCTGGAATATATTTGTATACACCGATACATATTTCACATGGATATCTGTCCTTTGCTGAATAGACCTCTTCTAAATAAAGATTAAATTAGGATCATCTTTCAGATGGGAATTTCTTCCTGGTTTGATTTCATATACATATACCTGTTTTATCAGCTTTTATGACTTCATGTAACTCATAGATGCACAAAAAAAGATAATGACAGCAAGGATTGACTTATCGGTCTGTACTGGTGTACCAACATATTGTCAGTACCGGTATGGTACCGGGATAGGGCAGTACACACAGTGTGTACCACCCAGTATATTAAAATATAATAATAATTTTTTTAATAATATAATATAATATTAATATTAATATATTAAAAATATTAAAAAAGGGAAAGGGGCGGCATCGCCTCGGTCTTTCTCCCCGCGTGGGGAGATGTCTCCTCACACGGGAGAAAAAGCGGGCGTGGGCGGCGATGGTGCATGGGCCAGGCGATGTGGCGCGAGGACAACGCAGTATTATTTCTTCTCCTCTTCTTTTCCTCTTGTTTTTCTTCCTCAATCGACCGTCGACGGTCGATTTCTCCCTCAATCGGCCGTCGACGATCGATTTCTCCCTCTATCGGCCGCCGACGTCTGAAATTGACCGTCGATGGTCGATTTTTGGCGATATTGCTCGGTAGCGGGTGGTCCGTGTACCGATAACTGGCGAAGATTATGTCGCCCATATCGGCAGACAGTCAAACGCAAACCTTGGCACGTTGAAGTTCTAAAGAAAAAAAGGACAAATTATATTAAATAGCATTCGATTGCAGATGTCATACTGTTTAAAAGAAATGTGCAGTTATGCTTCATCAAGCATGGAAAAAATCTTTTTTTCTGTTACCAGCTGATAGAATTTTTCGATTAAGATATAAAGATTATGTGATCAAAAGATAAATAGCAAAATAGTGAGAAGAAAGAAAAGGTTAACTATGCAGTCTCTTCAGGTGGATTGTCCTAAATGCTTTGACATAAATTTAATTTGTTTGAATGGTGATCTGGGCCATTTCCATAGTGGACAGAGAATTAATAGGCTCCAGTTTACCATAATATTTCTACATTTAAGGGCCTGAAATATGTGGAGAGACACTGCCTTCAGCATATACTTCTCTACTTGTATTTTCTTCTTGTATCTGACCATCGTAGCCAATTCTTTTATGTGCAGGAGAGGAATGTAAGCCATCAATCAGGTTTTTCAATAGAATCTTCACAGATTGTTTTTTTCAGTGGGATCCACATCATATGGGGTTAAGATCAATCCATTTAATCTAAATGCAAGAACTGTTAGAAGATGAGGGATATTTAGTGAAGCCCTAGACAAATATAACTCTGTCATGCTTGTTGACTTTATATATATATATATGAGCTAGTTGATAGCCAAGTATAATTACGAATGACTTTATAACATTTGGATTCTTTTATTTGGAAGCTTGTCCTTTATGTTGTGAAATCATGGCTTGCCGAATTACAATTATCAGTCAACTTTGGTCTATCTTCAGCTTGCATGCTTGCAGTCTGTATTGTTGTATTTAGTGAAGGCTAGTAATCATCCACAGTTATACAGACTCTTTTTTCCTTATATAATTGGGTCCAACTGTAGTTGCCTTTGGGACTGGTAACTAGTGATCTCCATTATTTTCTTCAGATTGTTTTAGATCAATAATTGAAGCATTGGTGAATCATATACATGGTGCAGACATGCACTTTGTTCGGAAAACACCATCTGTAGCTGGTGGTCCTCATCAATTGCATTCATTTTAGTTGCGGATGCTATATCCGGCACATACGACATGTTTGTGCATCTTAACTTACAAGGAAGTAAATTATCATGACAGTCCAACACTCAGATCTTTTGATTTTTATCTGATGGATTGCTTACAATATTCTACATAATTATGCCTTTCAAATATGCTCAAACTTTTGCTTTCCTATTCTAGTTTTTCTTATGAATTTGATCAATAGTACTGCTTTTCTTTAGCCTAGTTTTTTCCAAGGTTTGCAATTTCGACTTGTATCACCCGGTATGGGTGATACATACCGGTCCGACAGTTCTCGGTACGCGGACCGCCCGCTACCAGCGATACTGCCAAAAATCGACCGTCGGCTGTCGATTGAGGGAGAGAAAAGGAAGAAGAAGAATGTCTCCCCTCGCGGGGAGAAAGATCGAGGTAGGCGCGCAGGCGTCGGGCGAGCACCCTCGCCCGCTTTTTCTCCAGCGCAAGGAGATAGAATGTCTCCCCTCGCAGGGAGAAAGATCGAGGCGACGTCGTCCATTTTCTTTTTTTTATATTATATAATATTATATTATAAAAATTATATTATATTTTAATATATCGGGCGTTATGCATTGTGCGTACCGCCCAGTACTGGTACTGTACTAGTATCGACAATATGTTATTACACTGGTACAGACCGGTAAGTCAAAACTTGGTTTTTTCTCAATAAAGCAAATTTTGTGCTTTCTAGTTGTCCAATTTGAAGCTACTCTTTGAACTTGGCAAATTAAGGCTTCCTTGTATACCATCTAGGTAATGATGACTTAAGCATTTTCATAACGTTTCTTATCTTGCTAGGCCAAGAAGATCATCTTTAATTAGCATTGTCAGTTGCCAAGTTTTGATTCAAGGAATTGAGGATTTTTCTAGGCGGTTGATGCAATAAGTTGGTTCATGTATGATGCAAACTCTAAGTGATCTTTATTGCCTTCATTATGTCTGAGGTTCCACCAACGCATTGTAGTTTATACCAAGGTTTGCAATTTCGACCTGTACCGCTCGGTATAGGCGGTACATACCGGTCCGTCAAGTTATCGGTACGCGGATCGCCCGGCTAAAAATCGTGGCCTAGATTGAAGAAGAAATCGACCGTCGACGGTCGATTGAGGAAGAAAAAGGGAAGAAGAAGAGGAAAAGAAGAAAAAAAGAAGAGGAGAAGAAAGAATACCTGGCCCCCGTGCTGATGCCGCCCGCTCGTGACCACTTTTTCTCCTGCACGAGGAGACAAAGCGTCTCCCCGCGAGGGGAGAAAGATTGAGGCGACGTCGCCCCTTTTCTTTAATATATTTAATATATTTAATATATTTAATATTATATTATATAATATTATATTATAAAAATATATTATATTATATTTTAATCTTGGGTGGTATACCATGCATCTGCAAATATCGACAATATGTCGACATCTGACAAGTCAAATCTTGGTTTATACTTTATACCAAGGAATGCACGATCTGCGCTCAGACGGAGGTACATACGGTCGTCGACCGCAAGACGTAGGGCCGTTGTCGGCGATCTGCTCGATTAAATTTGCCTCATTACCACCCAAAATCGATCGGTAACGGTCAGTGATTACAAGAGGCGCTCGAGCGAGACGAGGCGAGTTCCGAGTGCCTCGCTAGATTTCCAGGCGGCATGCTTCAAAGAAGCGCCACCTGGGTGCTCGCCAGAGCCCAGGCGCCGAGCGCTTCGGGCAAGCGCTCGAGTTAAAACAAGCACGATCGAACTAGGCTTTAGCCTGGTTCGGTCGTTTGCGTTAGTTGGTTCTCGCCTTGAGTCACCCGAGCGCCTCGCTAGATTTCTAGGCGGCGCGCTTCAAAAAAGCGTTGCCTGGGCGCTTGCCAGAGCCCAAGCGCCGCGCGCTTTAGGCGAGCACTCGGGTTAAAACAAACGCGACTGAACTAGGCTTTAGCCTGGTTCGGTCGTTCGCGCTAGTTGGTTCAATCGAACCAACTAACGCAGTAATATATACTGCGTCAACCTTAATCTTACTCATCTCTAATTGGGATTACATCGTCGACACGCCTCGTTTGCTGTTGCTGCCGTTGTCTTCGCCACCTCGCTGTTGTCGCTTCTCTTCGTCGCCGTCACTGCGATTCTTTGGTCTTCACCGCGTAGCGTCCCGTTCTTCGCTAGCGTTCGCTAGTCGCTCGCCGCCACTTCTTGCGTCATTGCCGGCGCTTCTCTTGCTCTCGGTCACCGACCTCGTCGCCTTGTTTCTACTGCTAATAATAGTCCATTAACAGTTACTGTTAACAATAATTAACACTTAACAATATTAACAATATACTATACTGTTAACAGTATAACAGTCTAGTGTTAACACTTAACAGTATACTGCATATTAAATATTAACAATATACTGTTACTGTTAATGGATTGTTAACAATATACTATTATTGGACTATTAATAGTATATTAACCGTATGCTTTTAACAGTATATGAACAATATATTATTTTGATTTTTAAATTTTAATAGTACTAATCCTTATTTATTTGAAATTATTGTTAGAGTTTCAAGATAAATGACAAGTGTACAGAGCAACTCAATAGATTCTCCAACGTTAACAAATAAGGATCCAGTATGGAAGTACAATTATCTAATGAATCCTAAATGTAGTTACTTGCATATTCTGTGATAAGACTATTAGAGATGAGATTTATCGTGAAAAGCAACATTTAGTAGGAAATTTAAAAACTGCAGCAGCTTATAAGAAGTGTCCACCTGAGGTAAAAGAAGAGTTGTTAGCTTACATGAATGAGAAAAAGATACAAAAGAATGAATCTTATGAAAATTTACCAAAGGATAATATTGAATATATTAGGGATAATGAAGAGGATTATTCTATTAGTGACATCCCAAGTGAAAAAAATATACACAACAGAAGAGGCAAAGAAGTTATGAGCAATACTAAGAAGAGTAAAAAGGGACCGATGGATTTATATATGTATCAAAGATCACAGAAGCAACAAGGGCAATCAGGTTAAGATAAACAAATATAAGTGATGCTTGTGATAAAGAAATAAGAGGAAGAACAATTCAATATATTGCTCGCTTTTTCTATCTGGCTGATTTTCCACTTAGTATCACTCGTTTATAGAGTTTTAAGGAGATGATTGAAGCTATTGGAAGATACAGTATAAGATTAAAACCTTCTAGTTATTATGAGATGCGAGTTCCACTATTGAAAAAGAAATGAAGTATACAAATGATTTATTGGAGGGCCATAAAGAATCATGGGCAACACATGGTTGCTCTATTATGTCAGATGCATGTATCGACAGAAGACGTAGGAGGATAATTAATTTTATGGTTAATTACTCTTTAGGGATCATGTTTGTGAAGTCAATAGATGCTTCATCTTTTGTGGAATCTGGAGATAAGATATATGATTTGCTTAACAATTTTGTAGAAGAAATTGGAGAAAAAAAATATCGTCCAAGTCATAACCGACAATGGAAGCAACTATGTATTAACTAGTAATATTCATTTTTTGAAATATTTTTAATATTTTATTTATTTTATCTTCAATTAAATCTTATAAATTTTTTATCTTTTATCTCAGGTAAATTACTTGAATAAAAAAGACCACTTATATTGGACTCCATGTGCGTGTACACTGTATCTATTTAATGTTGGAGGATATTAGAAAGATCCCGGACATTAAGAAAATATTAGAAAGGATAATCTTTGTTTATTTTCTTTATGATCATATTTGAGCTTTAAACATAATGAGAGAATTCATAGGCAACAAAGAATTGGTCAGATATGGTGTCACTCGATTTGCTACGTCAGAGTGTGCATCGTCAAAAACATAGTATGAGAAACATGTTTACTTCTGAGAAATGGGTGACAAGTAAATGGGCAAAAGAAATAAAAGGTAAGAGAGCCACTGATATCATCTTAATGCCATCCTTTTGGAATCATGTGGCTTATATATTACAGGTAATGTGCCCTCTTGTTCGTATCCTTCGATTGGTGGATAATGAAAATAAGCCTGCAATGAGATATATTTATGAAGCTATGGATAAAGCAAAAGAGACGATTAAAAGGTCTTTTAATAAAAATAAAAAAAATAAGAGAATTTTTACAATCATTGATAAAAGATGAAATTGTCAACTTCATCGTCCTTTACATGTAGCAGGATATTATTTGAATCCGAAATTTTTTTTATAAGATTACATCTACTGAGTTTGATGTAGAAGTTCTAAATGAGTTATATCAGTGCGTTGCAAGGTTAGTTCCAGACATTGAAGCGCAAGATAAGATTATTCATGAATTATCTTTATATAAAAATACTGAAGGTCTTTTTGGAATTCCAGTGACAGTTCGATCTAGGACAACTACATCCCCAGGTATTAACAATTGGATATAAATAATTTCATATGTAGTATGCTATTATGTTATTGTTAATAATAACATAAATTTGTAGCTGAATGGTGGAGTCTACTTAGAAATTCCACTCCGAACTTATAGCAATTTGCTATCAAAATACTCAGTTTGACATGTAGTGCTTCAGGTTGTGAGCGGAACTGGAGTGTCTTTGAGCATATATGTATCATTAAATATTTTTGTTTCAATATATATATGTGTATTAATATATTTTTAAATTACATGACAGATACACTCGAAAAGAAGAAATCGACTGGAACATCAACGATTACATGATCTTGTTTACGTAAAGTATAATCAAGCTTTTAAGGCTCGTCATGAATGACAAAATAGAATTGATCCAATCTCATTACAAGATATTGATGATTTAAATGAGTGGTTGGTGGGAGAAATAGGTGCCAACTTACATGATGTCGAAGACGAACTTGTATTTGAAGATGATAGATTGATATAGAGAGATGTGACAAGAGCCTCGGGTGCTGGAGAATTACAAACGTATACAAAGCAGATGATAAAAAGAAAATTGAGTGCAGCAGCATCAAGCTTAGCTCCTGTTATTATTGAAAACATAGTGAATGAGACATATTTTGATGAAGAGGAAGGTTAAGAGGAAGATGACGAACTTAATGAAGATGATTTGTATGAAAATGATGATGATAATGATTATGATGAGCGATTTTGATATAAAAGTTTATTGTTTTGAATTTTGAAATTTTTGTTATTGTGACATTGTGACTTTGTAGTTTTTACTTCATATTTGCTTAATTAAATATGATATTTTTATTTAATAATTATATTTATTAATTATATTATATATATATTTAATATTTTGGTGCCTTGCTTCCCTCGGGCGAGCCTTTGACGCCTCGGGCGTTTTGGGACCCTTGCGTCTTTTGGCACCTGGCGCTTTTTTAATCATTGGTAATGGTCGATTTCAATCGTTAATGGTCTATTTCAGGCAGTATCAGCCGAGGGAGGGAGAGAAGAAGAGGGAGAAGAAGAGAGGGAGAAGAAAAACCTGGAGTCCGACATTGCTCTTCGCCTGTGCTATCCGTCACCCACAGGCGATTTCTTCTCCCTGTATGGGGAGAAGAAACGTCTCCCCATGTGGGGAGAAGGAACGAGGCGATGTTGCTCCTTTTTTTATTTTTTAACATATTATATTATATTATATATATATATATATATATATATATATATATATATATATATACCAAGCATTACACCTATGCGTACCGCTTGGTACTCAGGTATCATACCGTACCAAGCTCGGTATGGACTAGTACGGCGAACCTTGTTTTATACTATATTAGCTCGGTACACCAGTATGGATTGGTACTGCGTACCATGCTTTATACTATATTTTTTAGCTCCAGTTGAATCTTGTGTATGAACAACATGCAAATACATCAACAATTTTTTCTCATTCCAGGATTTCTGATTATATTATGATCACATTGTTGCTGTATTGATTGAATTATCATCAGTTTATTTACCCAAAATGATTCTTGGTTTCAGCTATGCCTTTCTGGAAAGATAGTAAATGGGGAAAGTTTAGATTATGAATGTGAAACACAATAATTTTATGCCATGCTTTTTCTGTTTGTATTTTTTGTTGAGTTCAAGCCATTTTTTTTCTCTGATTTAGATTCTTCTTTTTGCAGATTAGTTTTCAAGAGTTCAAAAACAAGCTATTGGAAGCAGGTTTAGTTGATCATATTGTTGTTTCCAATAAATCAGTCGCCAAAGTTTATGTCAGGAACTCTCCTCAAATAAACAATCAAACACAAGACAATGAAATTCATGGTCCAACAACCGATGTTTCTAGCAGACATGCTACCAGCCGTTACAAGTACTATTTCAATATTGGAAGCGTGGAATCATTTGAAGAAAAATTGGAGGAAGCTCAGGAAGCATTAGGCGTGGACCCGCATGATTATATTCCTGTGACTTATGTCTCAGAAGTAGTTTGGTATCAGGAGCTGCTGAAATTTGCACCAACGGCTTTCCTTCTTGGTTTTATCTACTTTATGGGGAAAAGATTACAGAGTGGACTTAGTGTGGGAGGTGGCGCAGGAAAGGGAAATCGAGGTATTTTTAACATTGGAAAAGCTCATCTGACTAAGATGGATAAGAATTCAAAAAATAAGGTAAGCATTAAATTTTTGGTATTTCCAGTTGTCATTTTGATGGTCAAGCAAGAAACATTATATTGGTTTCCTTGCTTATGCTTGTTGCTTATTGCCAGGTAGGATGAACTGGTAGCTAGACCTTTATCCTTCATATATTTGTTGTGTATGTCTATTTCAATAACTTGTGTGCATGTAAGCCAGGTGTTCTTCAAAGATGTTGCTGGCTGTGATGAAGCTAAACAGGAAATAATGGAGTTTGTGCACTTCCTTAAAAATCCTAAGAAGTATGAGGAACTGGGAGCTAAGATTCCTAAAGGAGCACTTCTTGTAGGTCCTCCTGGTACAGGAAAGACACTTCTTGCAAAAGCAACTGCAGGTGAATCTGGTGTGCCATTCCTATCAATTTCTGGTTCAGATTTCATGGAAATGTTTGTTGGTGTTGGACCGGCCAGGGTGAGAAACTTGTTTCAAGAAGCTAGACAGTGTGCTCCTAGTATAATTTTCATTGATGAAATTGATGCTATTGGTCGAGCAAGAGGTCGTGGAGGTTTTTCAGGTTCAAATGATGAACGAGAAAGCACACTGAACCAGTTGCTTGTAGAAATGGATGGATTTGGAACCACTTCAGGAGTAGTTGTGCTTGCTGGTACGAATAGACCTGATATCTTGGATAAGGCCTTATTAAGACCTGGCCGATTTGATCGCCAAATAGCAATTGATAAGCCTGATATAAAAGGTCGAGAGCAGATCTTTCGCATTTATCTTAAAAAGATCAAGCTTGATAATGATCCATCATTTTACTCCGAGAGATTAGCTGCTCTCACTCCTGGATTTGCTGGTGCTGACATTGCCAATGTTTGTAATGAGGCTGCTTTGATTGCTGCAAGAAGTGAAGAAACACAAGTTACAATGCAGCATTTTGAGGCTGCTATTGATAGGATTATCGGTGGATTGGAGAAGAAAAATAAGGTACCTCATTTTCTACTCTATTATTTTCCTTGAAAAATGATCCTTTTGTATGCTTCTCAATGATTTGGATTCTTGTTTGTGTTAGCTCTTGTTCTCTTCTCTTATATGTTTAACCTTATACTATAATATCGTCTTCTTTTTTACCATATTGCAAATATAAGGCTCAAGAGATAAACTCATCAAACATTGTCAGAATTAAGAATCATGACATTTGGCAAGGTGTTATTCTATGAAAATTTGTAAATCACAATAAATTGTCTATGTTTTTCTTGCAAGTGACAAGATATCTCATTCAGCTATTTGGTTACTTTGAACTTTGGAAAATGATGCCATAACTATCCAGACAATTACGTGGCTAATAAGCTGCTACTCTGTTTTCCTCGTATGATATTCAAATCTTGTTGCTGGTTAGGTGTTTGTTTTAATTACTGCATGATGATGTTATGCTTTTATAAGAATGTCACTGCACTTGAAAATTGTTTGCGTTCTAGGTAGTTAGCAAGTTGGAACGTCGGACTGTTGCTTATCATGAAGCAGGTCATGCTGTTACTGGATGGTTTTTGGAGCATGCTGAGCCCCTTCTGAAAGTCACTATTGTTCCTCGTGGAACTGCTGCTCTGGGTTTTGCTCAATATGTGCCTAATGAAAATCTTCTGATGACTAAAGAGCAGCTCTTTGACATGACATGTATGACTCTAGGTGGCCGTGCATCTGAAGAGGTATGGAATGTCCCTCTTAACAAATAAGATTTTTCAAAAATTGTCAGCATTGCTTTTATATTTGTTGATTAAATAATTTTTTGCTGGTTGTTAGTTTCCAAACATGTTATCTGTAACACTTCAACTGTACACTTTAAATTTTGTTATCTTTGAATAGAGTACGTTTTTTGTGATTCAGAAAGTTTCCGTTTTGCAACTAGTTGGTTAAATAGGAGCAGAAATTTGACATGCTATATATCTGGAGATGTTTGTTGGTGTTAATTTTCTGATTAAATTGTTACACAAGTTATTTAAAGATTGATGTTCGAAACAATTGTATTCCTTTCCTGATTTTGTACCCATGATTGATTTTAAAATTGGTACAATTGAATCATTTCCTGCTTAGTGAAAATGAAGATATCATTGTGTTATTATTCAACACATAGTATCTTATCTATTTGTGTATATACCTTTATGCAGTGATACTGCATTTGCTAATTCCTGTTGAGAGTAATGTCTCATCATGTATCTGATCTTGATGCAGGAAATCATCTGTATTCCTTTTTCACTAATCAAAGTGATCAGAACACTTCTAAACATAATCCTGAGAAGATGTTTTAGTATCTCTTATCACTTGGCTTTTGTTTTAATGAAGTTGACGTTTAAAACTGGGTCCCAGGCCTCTCGCTTGAGTTTTGTAACTTATGTCCATAGTATTGATAGTTTACAACCAATGACCAATAGTACTGGGCAAATACATATCATTTATTATATCTTTTACTTAACAATGTTAGATGGCACATATTGGTGTGCTGTCCTGGTATTCTAGTAACATTACTGGTCCAATGTCTGTATTGGACCAGTATTTAAAGTCTTGGACTAAAATGTATACTCTCACAAAGTCTTCACAAGATTTGAAAACTCATTTCAAACTTAGTTGTACTATCCTTTTTGTAAATGTTAAATCTAGTACAAAGTAACACTATTGGTTGTTTCAGGTTTTGTTAGGAAAAATCTCCACTGGAGCACAGAATGACTTGGAGAAAGTGACAAAAATGACCTATGCCCAGGTTGCAGTCTATGGTTTTAGTGACAAGGTCGGTCTCCTTTCTTTTCCCCAGAGAGAGGATGGTTTTGAAATGATGAAGCCCTATAGCAACAAGACTGGAGCCATCATCGACGCTGAGGTGAGGGAATGGATCTCCAAGGCTTACGAGAGGACGGTTGAGCTAATAAAAGAGCACACAGATCATGTGGCACAGATTGCGGAGCTCCTCCTCAAGAAGGAAGTGCTGCACCAGGATGACTTGGCACAGGTCCTAGGTGAGCGGCCATTCAAATTAACTGAGCCAACAAATTACGATAGGTTTAAGCAAGGGTTCCAAGTAGCAACCGAGAAGAAAACCCAAGAGACGTTAGAGGGTCCCATAGTTGCGGATGGTGATGGGTCATCATCACTTGATGGGGAGGTCGTTCCTACGTAAGCGATATAGTTTTGTATGATGTATTTAAATACAAACTTGATAGCCTCTTGCCTCTATTTCTTTTTAAGGTTAAAAAATTGTACAAATCAGCATCCACACCCACAAAACAAGGTAAGGGCTTTTATGTTCTTACCAAGTCGTGTACCCTTTCGTCCCTGGTTGAAGCTGAATTCTTCTGGGCCAAGTTATCAAGAAAATCTCATGGATCTTTAGGTAGAATATTATCTGCAAGCATGGAATTCCTCTGCTGGTAACAACATTGGTTAAGCTGAAGAGGCATTGGTTGCAGGTGCGTCGTTCTACTCTTCAACTTGAGCTTGAATATATATATCTTCCAGCACTGCATTATAGCCGGCCACCACCTGTTGTTAATTTAACTTGGTCAGGTGTGTTGTTTGGTTAACATGCAAGCAAACGTGGAAAGGGAGTCCGTTGATGGTAGGAGATGGACACATTTTGATTGGCCCTTCGCCCGGCTAGACTGCCTGCCTCTGATCACTCCTTTGCAAAATGGGAGTCCATCCATCAATGTTTGTCTTCCTCAATTTTCGTTTGGAGTTTGCGAAATTGTTTACTAACGTTATTTGCTAGTGTTTTATTTAGTTTTGCATTTGTGATCCCGGCGTTTATGTTGCAACAGAGCAATGTGTCAGTGTATCCATGCCTCCATTAGTTACTAACCTGCCTTTTCCAACACAGGTACTTACTGTACGGAAAGTATAGGGAGGATCTTTTGCGGGCAAATATGTAAGTGAAAAAAGATGATCGTCGATTCAATTTCATGAAGTCGCGTCGAACCCTTTCCTAATGGTCATCTTTGATTGCTTCTTTCTCTCGAGACAAGTCTTTTTTTGGGTGTTTGAAAGGGTCACGTGCAAAAACTAACGTCGGGAGTATGTTCGATAGGTATTTCGATGCTCAATCAATTTGAAGTCTTACACAAGGATAAAAAAATTAAAATTTTGGTTCTTGAAGTATATTTTATAATGCATAATGGGAGAATGTTCTTAGAATAAGGAATCTTATAACAAATATTGACATGATGAGTCTAATTAAGTAGTTGTGTCGAGGCTCGATTGACCTAAAATATTAGTTATATTATTTGACCTCATTGTAGTTCGAGAGGACTTATTCGTACCAAAATGTAATGTACATACCGGAAACTAGATAATATGCTTGCATCAGGAATTAATAAAATAGTGTCTTAAGTAAACGGGCATGTAAGTGCACAAAACTCCCCTCCGATATTAATAGAAAAAGCGTTTTAAGTGCTTTTGCTCAATGCATCCAAGGTTGCAGAGGTCTCGATTGCAAGGGTCGTGTCAGGCACATTAAGCATCAAGATAATATGATTTAAAACATAAGCTCACACGGGTTAAATGGTCAAAAAGTTTTGCTCACGTGAGGAGACATTGCAGCCATTGCGAAGGCGTGGCAGACTTGACGTTGTTATGGCAAAGGACACCACCACGCGGGCAGCAGCAGCAAGAGCGTGTGGCAGCGACATTGTGCCACAGTAGCGACGTGAAGCGGCAACAGCTACACGTACGTAGGCAGTGACTTGGCGGAGGGCTGTGGCGGCCTTGGGCGGCGATGGAAAGCAACGAGGCAGCGGAAGGCCGTAGTAGCCGCGGGCGACGATGGCACAGTGGAGGTTTGCAGTGGCCTTGGCTGCTTCCCCGTCGGTGGTGTGGTGGTACCAGACCGGGAAGAACTCGAGGCTACAAGGGAAAGCCATCGGAGTTACCCGTCAAGTCGTGCGTCGCCGGCGCCCGACTTATGATGTGATCGTCCGACCGACTTGGATACGTGGGCCGACATGAACATATGGTTGACGTGACGATGCGATCGACAGGAGTCCGATCGAACTAAAGATTTGACTTTTGTTGACTTGGTTTTTAGGACTCAGCTGTGCATGGGCCCATTAATAGTCTACAAGCTTTACATGGGCTACAATGGGCTTTAGATGGCTCCTTTTAGGCCTCGGTAGGCCCTAATACATCTGATCTCTTCCCCAGCCACTGGTGCGAGCTAAGCAAATTAAAGGCTTCCCCTTCCATCAAACCCTGTAAAATCTTCCCTCCCCTTCTCACTCTGGCGACGAGGACGATGAGTGGTGGCGGGTTATTGCGCACCGCCTGTCATCCTCCTCTCTCCGGCTTTCTATCCCTCCGTTTCTTCCACCATCGCCGCCGCCGCCCTTCCGCTCTCTGGGGAAGACACCGTGACTGTGGTCGTGCTTCTTCTTTACCCTCCCTAGGGTTCCGATTGGATCGGTATGGCTTCGGCGAACGGAGCTGCTACGCTCACAGCCTCGTCGAGTCCGTCATGGAGGAATTGGCCGTCATCCGCGCCACCCGGCGGATTCGGGCGACCGCCAAGTAATGCTTTCCGTTCTTTCTTGCTGCGTTTTCGTTTCCGTAGTGTTTGTTTTCCTGCTTCTTTGCTGCCCCTGGAGCTCAAGTACAGGCTTTTCTTGTTCAAATTTGCTTATTTTTTTGGTTGGTAAATCGAGTGGGGTATCAAGAGGGCTTGACTTTCTGGTAATTGCACTTGGACTTGGTTTACTCTGGACTGTATGAACCTGATTGACCATCCGCATACCATCCTTTGATCCATCTTCTCTTCTCCCTTAACCGGACACCCTCTTCATGTCTTTGGCCAGCTACGTGACCCTCCTCTTTGGGTTATATCACAAATGCTTGCGATGAGGATCCATGATATTGGGTCTGATCATCCATGACTCATTGACTGGTTATCGAATGTATTCAGAGCAAAGATTTGTGTCTTGGTTCCTTTTTAGTTTCGGTAATCCACTGGATTAACACCGAACTATTGTTCTGGGTGGTATACTGACTCATATTCCCTAGGTTCCCTCGAAGAAAAGTTCCTGAACTGAGCTCACTACTTTCACTAAGGAAATCCAGTTGAACACAATCAGTCCTTAGGCGCTTCTTTCTTTCGGTTTTCACCAACTATTCCAATTCAATAGAATAATGGAAACCATGGATTTTGTTAGCAAACAGCCGAGCCCTCAACAGGAAGCCTTTTTTCTAATTCAAGCAGAGAATGATTTGAAGCAGAAGGCGGGAAAAAATACTAATAAAAATACCGGCTAGTCTGATATTGGTCATCATACCGACTGGTATAGATTGATGGTTGAGAGCAAATTTTGACCAACAATGTGGTGTCTGAATATGTTCTGTAGACATTTGAAGCAACATAGTATGCCAAAATGTTTTATTACTGAAGTCTGTTAAAATTTACACGATTTATCAGAAGAAAAGTGGGTTGTAGTTATTTTTTGTTTCACCCATAGAGATTTGAAATGATTATTTTGTGGATTGGTCCGACTGGAGACCAAGAAGCGTGTAGATACCTTTTCTTGGCATGGCTCAGGTAATGATACTGACTTTTCTTCGATGGAAATATCAGTTGTGGATTGTATGTCATATTTGAAGTTAAAGTTTCTGTGGTAGCTCATAGGTTTTTCTAAAAGAATTGAAACCATAGGAAGTTTGTATGTGAAGCTAACCGTTTGATTCACATACACTGTAATGTAGGTATTGTTGAAGCATCTGAACATGTTTTGGATTTTAACTACAGGTTTTGTAAACTAATTTCTGCAATTTTGGGTTTGAAATTAGGGTGTTTTTTGCACATATGACTGATCGAGGTACACAGTATCATTGTCATATGAGTAAGTTAAAGTATTTTTCATCTGTTAGAGTGCTCATAAACTGTTCTGAGTATCTTGATAAAGTGTGATTGGTCATTAAACACTAGAAGCAAAGCATTTAATTGAGTTTTATGTTTCTTTTTTCTTTGTCCTTAAATTGCCTGTTTTGCACTCCTTTGTTGGTGCATCTGACGTCTTTGGTTCATGTTCTATTTGAGATATTGGTTGTGCAACATAGGAAGGTCATATGGTTTATCATCTAGCTTTACTGGTCCAAAGAGAATGTACAATGTGTAACATTCATTGATGAAGTGAGGGTTTGACTTACCAGTCCGTACCGGTGTACTGACATACTGTTGGTACCGGTATGGTACGGTATCGAGCGGTATGCACGGTGCATACCACCCGGTATTAAAATATAATATAATATTTTATAATATAATATTATATAATATAATATTAAAAAATTTAAATATTTAAAAAGAAAAAAGGGGGTGACGCCACCGAGGCGACGTCGCCTCGATATTTCTCCCCATGTGGAGAGACGCTCCATCTCCTCGCACGGGAGAAAAAGCGGCCGTGGGCACGGGCGACCCGCGGACGGTGACGGCGCGCAGGCGAGGTATTCTTTCTTCTCCTTTTCTTTTTTTCTTCTTTTTCTCTTCTTCTTCCCTTTTTCTTCCTCAATCGATCGTCAACGGTCGATTTCTCTCTCAATCAACCACCGACGGTCAATTTCTCCCTCAATCGACCGCCGACAGTCAATTTCTTCTTCAATCGGCACGATCGATTTTTATGGAACCGAGCGGCGGTCCGTATCGTAATCTGGCGGGTAGGTACCTGCAGGTGGTACAGTCATTGCAAACCTTCAAGTGACTATACACACAGAAATACAATTTTAATATTGAAATTTGTTCCAGACTAGAGCAGTCTCAAAAGAGCTTAAGATGAAGGTTTTCACGACGGAGCACTTGTAGTGCATGGTTTTTTCTTGCATCATTCCTAGGGATTTGACATAGAAGGTTTCGATCACTCTGGGAACATATGGTATAGGATTGAAGAAGGGTGAAATTTCTGAAAATCGGTTTTTGACTATATCTTATAGTATTTGACTGGTGAAAAAGGTTTAAAAGAACAACAGCAGACAATGGAACCAACTATTTTGGGTTGGATAGAAGGATACTTCTTGCAATTGATCTCTTTTATAGCTAATATTACTAGTTAAATGAAGGCATGAAATTTCTTCCTATTGTTTCATTTATTTATAGGTATTCCTTATCCCTTCTTGCATGACTATTCAGAATTCAATCACCACACCTTTCTGGTATATTTACAGGTCTCCTCTCGATGCACTTAGACAACCTCGAATTGTATTCTTTCTTACTTTATCCATCATTAGAACTAGCTCTAGTTGTTCACACATATAAATAGGTGGATATATCTCAAACCTTGAAATGTCATTACCTCATTAACTACTTTAGAAAAGGTTCAGATGATGATCTCAAATGTGAAGCCATTGGCTTGGATCTGTCAATGCTAAAGGCTAGCGAAGATCAATTAACTTAATCGTTTGGCCCAAATAGTCATCAGTGGCATGGTATAGAAACGTTTTGAAGGTCATTTGTATTGAGGGATTAACCTTTTATAGTATTTGACTGGTGAAAAAGGTTTAAAAGAACAACAGCAGACAATGGAACCAACTATTTTGGGTTGGATAGAAGGATACTTCTTGCGATTGATCTCTTTTATAGCTAATATTAATAGTTAAATGAAGGCATTAAATTTCTTCCTATTGTTTCATTTATTTATAGGTATTCCTTATCCCTTCTTGCATGACTATTCAGAATTCAATCACCACACCTTTCTGGTATATTTACAGGTCTCCTCTCGATGCACTTAGACAACCTCGAATTGTATTCTTTCTTACTTTATCCATCATTAGAACTAGCTCTAGTTGTTCACACATATAAATAGTAGGATATATCTCAAACCTTGAAATGTCATTACCTCATTAACTACTTTAGAAAAGGTTCAGATGATGATCTCAAATGTGAAGCCATTGGCTTGGATCTGTCAATGCTAAAGGCTAGCGAAGATCAATTAACTTAATCGTTTGGCCCAAATAGTCATCAGTGGCATGGTATAGAAACGTTTTGAAGGTCATTTGTATTGAGGGATTAACCTTTTATGGTCTTTTTTACTATACAAGTCCTTGTTAGATTAGTACATACTAGTTGCATGAAATGGCACGAGCTACATGTTGCCTCGTAAAAACAGATTGGTAAAGATGCACAGACACACCTTCAAGGGAGCATTGATCCATGTGTGCACACTTGCAAAGGTCAGCATGGTGATAGTCGATTTATACATCCCAGATATGAGGTTCAGTACAAGCTTGTTCTGATGCTCAAAACTGAAGTTTTCAACTTTAATCTTATTTAGCGAGGATTGTTGAATTTTTCTCGAATTGTATTCTTTCGAATTGTATTCTTTCTTACTTTATCCATCATTAGAACTAGCTCTAGTTGTTCACACATATAAATAGTAGGATATATCTCAAACCTTGAAATGTCATTACCTCAGTGGCATGGTATAGAAACGTTTTGAAGGTCATTTGTATTGAGGGATTAACCTTTTATGGTCTTTTTTACTATACAAGTCCTTGTTAGATTAGTACATACTAGTTGCATGAAATGGCACGAGCTACATGTTGCCTCGTGCAAACAGATTGGTAAAGATGCACAGACACACCTTCAAGGGAGCATTGATCCATGTGTGCACACTTGCAAAGGTCAGCATGGTGATAGTCGATTTATACATCCCAGATATGAGGTTCAGTACAAGCTTGTTCTGATGCTCAAAACTGAAGTTTTCAACTTTAATCTTATTTAGCGAGGATTGTTGAATTTTTCTCGAATTGTATTCTTTCTTACTTTATCCATCATTAGAACTAGCTCTAGTTGTTCACACATATAAATAGTAGGATATATCTCAAACCTTGAAATGTCATTACCTCAGTGGCATGGTATAGAAACGTTTTGAAGGTCATTTGTATTGAGGGATTAACCTTTTATGGTCTTTTTTACTATACAAGTCCTTGTTAGATTAGTACATACTAGTTGCATGAAATGGCACGAGCTACATGTTGCCTCGTGCAAACAGATTGGTAAAGATGCACAGACACACCTTCAAGGGAGCATTGATCCATGTGTGCACACTTGCAAAGGTCAGCATGGTGATAGTCGATTTATACATCCCAGATATGAGGTTCAGTACAAGCTTGTTCTGATGCTCAAAACTGAAGTTTTCAACTTTAATCTTATTTAGCGAGGATTGTTGAATTTTTCTCGAATTGTATTCTTTCTTACTTTATCCATCATTAGAACTAGCTCTAGTTGTTCACACATATAAATAGTAGGATATATCTCAAACCTTGAAATGTCATTACCTCAGTGGCATGGTATAGAAACGTTTTGAAGGTCATTTGTATTGAGGGATTAACCTTTTATGGTCTTTTTTACTATACAAGTCCCTGTTAGATTAGTACATACTAGTTGCATGAAATGGCACGAGCTACATGTTGCCTCGTGCAAACAGATTGGTAAAGATGCACAGACACACCTTCAAGGGAGCATCGATCCATGTGTGCACACTTGCAAAGGTCAGCATGGTGATAGTCGATTTATACATCCCAGATATGAGGTTCAGTACAAGCTTGTTCTGATGCTCAAAACTGAAGTTTTCAACTTTAATCTTATTTAGCGAGGATTGTTGAATTTTTCTCGAATTGTATTCTTTCTTACTTTATCCATCATTAGAACTAGCTCTAGTTGTTCACACATATAAATAGTAGGATATATCTCAAACCTTGAAATGTCATTACCTCATTAACTACTTTAGAAAAGGTTCAGATGATGATCTCAAATGTGAAGCCATTGGCTTGGATCTGTCAATGCTAAAGGCTAGCGAAGATCAATTAACTTAATCGTTTGGCCCAAATAGTCATCAGTGGCATGGTATAGAAACGTTTTGAAGGTCATTTGTATTGAGGGATTAACCTTTTATGGTCTTTTTTACTATACAAGTCCTTGTTAGATTAGTACATACTAGTTGCATGAAATGGCACGAGCTACATGTTGCCTCGTGCAAACAGATTGGTAAAGATGCACAGACACACCTTCAAGGGAGCATTGATCCATGTGTGCACACTTGCAAAGGTCAGCATGGTGATAGTCGATTTATACATCCCAGATATGAGGTTCAGTACAAGCTTGTTCTGATGCTCAAAACTGAAGTTTTCAACTTTAATCTTATTTAGCGAGGATTATTGAATTTTTCTCGAAGGTTAATGGTTTATGAAAGCGGTAGGATATTCTTTTACTTTTGTTGAAGTTGACATTTCTTTATTTGTTCATTGGTTTGAATATTTGGTTTTTTTTTATGTGTGTTATATTTCCAGAGTGGGATTACCAAGCAGTAAGGAATTATTTGATGCTAAATTGGAAAAGAAAACGTTGCAGAAAGGGTTATTGCTTGAGTTCAGGAAAGATTCTCAAAAGACATTGCTAGCAGTTGTCCAAAAGCCTGATGGGAAAAAAAATTGGATGGTTTGCGATCAGGTTCCTATAAACAACTTCTGCAGCTAAATAGATCTCTAGGTCCTTGTTTATTTTTTATATCTCCCCTGACTACCCTGTTATATTTGATCTACCTGATTCTGAGATATCAAATTTAGTTTAGTATTTAATTTTCAAAGCAGAACGGAGTGATTTGCTCAATAAAGCCCCAACAAGTCACATACGTGGTACCTGGTATTGAAGACTTTGACGACACAGATATTTCTGAATTTGTTCAGAAGGCTCAGGGTCTCTTAGTAAGAAGTGTCAGAAAATTCAATATTTGGATAATAGAACTTGGAGTCATTTATTTACAAGTTGTTATTTGTTTCCCACAGGATCCATCCATTCTGGAGTGCGCTTGGATGGAGCTTTCAGAAAATAAAAGGACAGTGACAGCTGAGGAATTAGCTGAGGTACTTATTTGACGGAATCAACTTTCCATGCTTGAACACTGCTCATCTTTCATTTTCTTCAGATTATATATGGCAGCAAGGAATCTCTTGAAAGCTACTGTTCTCATCTCTTGTTGTCAAGAGATGACATATATTTTAATGTGGTTGATAACAAGGGATATTGTTCCCTATATGAACCACGACCTAGCGTTCAGGTATCTTATTGCCCTCTGCTATTTCACACCCTTTGTCACTTGAATGCAGATGGTTTTTACTTGTATTGCAGGTTTGCTGTTTCCAAAAGGGTCAGTCCTGTTTGTATTGGAAGTTTATTTTTAAATTACATTGTATCACGAGAATAAAATCAGAAACATGAATTTTATGTAGCTGCAAGAATAATCATCATTGGTTTTAGATCATTTCATTACGTATCCTACTTATCATCACTAATAGGAGAATGGAAGACATTTATTTATTAAAGATAATAAGATTAATTTTTTAAATGCTGCAATGTTTTAGAACCTTTCCTTAACTTTGACGTCTTTTTATATGTTGTATACAAATTGATTGCCATGTTAATCCAGACATGTCACATTGAGAAGAAACTTACATGCCATTAAGGTATCAGCACATGTCATGCTGAATTGTGCCAAAGGTGTCCCCTGACATAACTGCTTACCAACTGCCCTACTAGAAAGGCATTGAAATTACCTTTTCTGTCAAATGAGAATCCTTTTTCTTGGTCTGGCATAATATATTAATTTGGATTAATGATAGAATCATTAGATGCTGTCTCAACTCTCAAGAGAGGAAATGTTTGAACTAGTTTATATTCTTTGTCCTATCATCTGTTTTATGTTGTGATGATCCTTGACCTGGCATTCTAACTTATTCATCATGTGATGTTGTCGCTATGGCTGCGCAAGCGCAGTGCACTAATACCTTGTTCGCTGTTATGTTTTTTGGTTTAATCCTTATTATTTTTTTGCTTTTATTTTCAAAATGATTTCTGTGTGGTGTATTAGGTAGAGGAACTCCTGAAAAAAAAGCTTGTCAAAGAGTCTTCGGAGAAGGAACTTGAAGAGTTTGTGCACTTACTATTGTCTGCAAAAGCTATGCCTCCACGGTCTAAACCTTCCAAAAGCTCATGGATGCTAGAAGATAAAGTTAAAAGGAAAATTGAATCTCTTGAGGCTTATGCTTTAGATGCGTGCAGAAATGATGAACAACGCAAAACTGCCGGAAGTGTAATAGTTCTTTTACTCTCTGTTGACTTTGTTTTGTTTTTAGTTTTTACTATATGTTATATTGTTGGCACATACCAAAAAAATGGATGCCCTTTTATGTCTATCCTCCTTTAGAGAATTTTCGGTAGTATGTGTATCAATGTATATGATGTTGGGATTAAGGAACGGCACTGACCACTATTAATCTCTCTTTTTCTTTTGGAGGGGAAGGGGGGCGGGGTGGATTTTTTTGTTTTTTTTTCTCTTTTTGATTTTACCTTTTTTTCAGTCACATTTTGCATGAAATTATCTTTTTATCTTTATTAAACTGAAATCTAGTAGGATGTTATAATATATTGATGGATTAAGAAAGCCCAAATATTCAAGTTACTAGTTCTATTGGCTTATTTTATCAGTAGATGTGGAGATATATTTCTGTACCTTTAGGTTCTTTTTTGCTATTTTTTGTGTATCCACTCACAGTTGTAGTTAACTTGTTAATGTTGCAGCAGATACTTTTCATTGTATTTGTGTATTTACGCCACTTAATTGATCAATTTTGCAATAGATACTCAAGGCAATGGGATTAATGAAGACATCATCTGCTGCAGTTAACCTCCTCATAGATATTGGATACTTCCCTGTACATGTCAATCTTGACCTCTTGAAGTTCAACATCCACACTGAATACAGTGAAGAAGTTCTGTCAGCCGCTGAAAACCTTCTAGCTGTTTACAATGATCTTGATGAGGTAAGAGTCCAGTTGAGATGTTGTATTAACTTTATAGTTATTCTGATATATACATAACAACTCTTGCCAAGTTAATCTACTTTGGTTTTAGGGAAACAGGAAAGATCTTACATTTTTGAAAGTGTATGCCATTGACGTGGATGATGCTGATGAGGTAGAATTTGGAATTCATGCATGTGAAGTGTCAAACACATTTTGGATCAATATGTTAATCATCTTGCACCATTCCATTGTCCTTGTTATCTCTAATATGCTGTTGATGGTGCAGCTCGATGATGCATTAAGCGCTACAAGGCTACCAGATGGAAGGATAAAGCTCTGGATCCATGTTGCTGATCCCACTTGTTTGGTTGCACCTCACAGCATACTTGACCGGTTTATCCTTGTTAAATTATTTTTCTCCTTTGATTAGTAACAGAATTCATATGGTTTAGACCTAAAAGCGTTGATCATTTTTTTTTGTTCTGATGCATAGGGAGGCAATGAGGAGAGGAACCTCCATATTTTTGCCTACTGCTACCTATCCAATGTTTCCAGAGAAGCTTGCAATGGAGGGTATGAGCTTGCAGCAAGGAAAACTATGCAGGGCTGTCAGTGTATCTGTAACATTATCCCAAGATGGAAGGTAAATTTTAGTTGTTTATTTCTGTTCATCTGCAGTGAACCTTCTCCATACAAATTCAGTTAACCTTTATCAAATGCCAGCATTGCAGATTTTGCAATAGAGAACTCAATCATTAGACCTACCTATATGTTGACATATGAGAATGCGTCCGAGTTACTTCATCTTAATCTAGAAGAGGAGGCTGAGCTTAGGATTCTTTCAGAGGCTGCCTTGCTCAGGTTTCAGTGGCGTTGTGACCAGGTTTTCTTTTAGGCTATTGTTATATTCTTCCTGCTAATTATCTTATCATCTATAATTATTTTATTTGTATTCAATTTTACTTCCTCTCTTTATCACTGCCATGATGTTCCTATGATCTAATTGCAAGGCCAGAGAAGTATCAGTGTACAAAAACAATTGAACATTAGTCTCATGAAGGTCATGGGACAGTTGAAACCAAGGTTTTAAATTTTCACAGGACTGGTCCAGGCATGGATAGATGGAGCTAGGAGTCAGACATCCTGGAACCACCTAATCCCATAGGCACAGAGTCAGAAGGATAAGGGGACCTGGTATGGCATCACTCTATTGTAATTGAGTTCAGTGTGGCAGGCACACTGCTCATTAGCCATCCTCCGGTACCGAAATCTTCAATGCCTTACAGACAGTCAGGAAAGTAAGAGGCCCTTGCAGGCAACTTCCACTAACTGGTATTCAGCACCTTGGGTTTGGGTTGGTGTAGACCTCCCTTTTGGTCGGTTTGTGTTTGGCTCATTGGTTTTGAGGTTCAATCCCTTATTTTGTGCCATAAACTCCATCTATTTTATAATCTTAGGAGTGCCATGTGGGTTATAAGTTAGATTGTGGTCTATCCTGTCTTCTTTGAGCCCAAATGTTTAGACACTTACCTGCGAAACATGGGCATGACCATGATGATATGACAGCTCACTATAGGACACCATGCTTATTAAAAAGTTTATGATTTCATGTTGATTCCTTTTGTTTATGAAAAATAATATAATTGACAATTTGTAATAAGCATAATAACCATTTCCTCAAGTAAACTCTTTAAAAATAGATGTCTGACACTCATGATCAACTTAATTCACATACTATTAAGCATAAGTCCAAGATGCATATTATATACATACATATATATACACATATACATATACATATGCATAGCATATACATACATACATATATATACATATACATATACAGAAACACACATACACACACGCATATATATATATATATATATATATATATATATATATATATTATGATCTTTTTAAATGAAATATTTAACATGTGAATGGAGGTTTTCAACAATTATCAGTCCGAAATGAATACAATAGGGCATGATAAGCATTTTGCGCATCATAGATGGTCTACATGCCAGTTAAGTTTAGTTAAGAGGACATCCAACACTGTGAAACCTAAAGGTCAATTTTGAACTATGCACAGAGTTGGGGTGTTTGACACTTTGGTGGGATACTACCATGTGATATGACAACTCGTGATTGTTGATTTGTTGTTAATTTCTAATTGTGTTGATTAGTTAGTACATTATAGTAAATCTTGTTGCATCAAGTCACTTGATAATGTAGTTGGTTGATGTCAACTTTTCACTGTAAACTTATTAAGAAAATTCATAACTATGGTATTGAGAAATTGTTCGTTAATTTAGTGAAAATTTACTAGTCACTTACATGATAGACCTCCATGGTGCATGTTATTTGCATATAATATTGTCTTAGTTGATGAGAACTTAACTGGAATTAATTATAAACTTGATCTATTGAGACAAGTTGTAGGAACTAAAGGTTTCAGATTAAGTAGGACTAAAATTAAATATATAAAATGTAATTTAGTGATTCTAGAAAGAAGCAAGAGAATATAGTCAAATTGAATGGACAATAAGTCACTTTAAGTTAAAACTTTATGTATCTTGGATCAATTATTTAACAAGATGAAGAGGTCGATGAAGTTATTATTCATAGAGTAAAAACATAATGGTTAAAATGATGAGGGGCATCAGAAGTCTTGTATGATCATCAGATACCTTTGTGATTAAAAGGATTATTTTATAAAACAATTATGAGACCAAAAATACTTTATGGATCTGAGTGTTGGGCAATTAAGAAAAAACATATACAAAATGTTTGTGTTACCAAGGTGAGAATATTGAGATAGATGTATGGAGTTACTAGGAAAGATAGGAAAAAAATATTTTTATTCGTGAACAACTATGTATCGCTTCGATAGAGGATAAGATGAAAGAAAATCATTTAAGATGGTATGATTTTATGTCGAGGAGACCTTTAGATGCGGTAGTTAGAAGAGGTAAAATAATTAATGTTAGTGGTAGAGTACGAGGAGAGGTAGAGGAAGACCTAAAAAGATTTTATTAGAAACTATAAATAAAGATTTGTACTTTGAACTTAACTAAACATATGGCCTTTTTACAGATCTCAATAGCGGCAAAAGATCCATGTAGCTGACCTCAAATAGTTAGGATTTGTGACTTTGTTGTTGTTGTTGAAATTGTAGTTTCTCGTAACTCTTGGCCACTTTGTTTCTAGTTTTTATTCAGAATTAAATATCCAAGTGACCTAGTTAGCCCTTGGTGTTAATTCCTATACCAGAAACGGAGTAAACAGTTTCATTTAATGCATAATTTTTTTTCAGCTGTATAATATCTCATCTGGTCCATTCTTACAAATCCTTTCCTGTATAAGCACTCCGGCAATATTACTCGAATTATTTAGGGTTTTTTTTGTATGGACCTATTTCCCTCTGATTATATTGACCAACTAAATTTACAGGGTGCAATAGACACAGCGACAATAGACCCACGAATCAAGGTGGCAAATCCTGATGATCCTGAACCATCTATAACTCTGTATGTTGAAAATCAATCAAATCCTGCTATGCGGCTTGTATCCGAGATGATGATACTCTGTGGGGAAGTTATAGCCACATTTGGTTCCTGCAACAACATTTCGTTGCCTTACAGAGGCCAGCCCCAATCAAACATCTCGGCATCGGCATTTTCTCATCTCCCTGAAGGACCTGCCAGAAGTGCTGCTTACCTAAAAATTATGCGTGCAGCAGAAATGAACTTTAGGAAACCTATACGCCATGGAGTATTGGGACTCCCTGGTTATGTGCAGTTTACATCTCCAATCCGTAGATATATTGATCTTCTGGCTCACTATCAGGTATGTTCTTTGTTTCAAATGTATCTTGTTGGCAAATTAGTCATTTGGAAGCATCCATTGATGGTTCTGTTCAACTTTCCACACTATTGTTACTTGAAACCTGTATACTGGGTTCTTCAAGTTCTATAATCTCTTTTTTTGAGCAATTAGATGTAAGATTGATTATGAGGAAGAACCAATATTTGGTTATAAGGATGAAGTTTGAGAACTGCTACAATTAGACATATAAGGGTATCTTAGCTTGCTACTGTTGTTTGTTTTACAGATAAAGGCTTTTATTAGAGGAGAATCTCTGCCATTTTCAGCTGGTGAATTGGAGGGAATGGCATGTCTTGTTAACATGCATGTAAGAGTAGCTAAGAGACTTCAAAATAACAGCCTAAGATATTGGTTACTGGAGTATTTGAGACGACAAGAAAGAGAAAGGAAGTTTTCTGCAATGATCCTTAGGCTCATTAAAGATCAGACAGCAGCCTTGCTTTTGATGGAGGTAAGTCTGTGCTTCTATGGTGTTAGTTTGCCAGTTTCATTGACTATAGGATCAAGTGCACATATAAGGTCTTCCTTTTTGCTGCATTCGCATTCGAGTATATCAGAAAAATAGTTCCACTAATTTCATCAAGGCCAGTGTGATAAGTTCTGGAATGTCTAAAATTGAGTGCACCTCTGTCATCTTCATCTTGCATTTGCTTGTTAGATTCCTTGTCATGTTGGCAGAGTTGACTTTTGCAACCTGAGCTTTCACCATACAGCAGCAAGTTAAAGTAGACAAGTCTATGACGGAATCTGCAAATCAGTAACTAGTCACCATGGTTGTTTTAGTTCTGGCGTATCATTGGAATGTCGATACGTGTTTCCAATCTTCTCTATCAGCCTCTAACTCCCTAAGAACATATTATTGGTCTATAGAAGCAAACCTTCTGTTGGGTAAAGGGAATTACACAGAGGTATACTTCATCATATTAATTCCAGTATAAATTATCATCAATGAGCAAATAAATGAACAATCCTAAATCAAAAGCGTAATCATGGTTCCAACCCCTGGTCCAACAGGCAAATAGCAGACAGTTCTGTAAATTTTAGTATATGCTAATTGCATGATAGTTTTTCAAGTTTCTTTGCTCTGGAAATTTGGGCAGGTAATTTGCTGTTGTTATGTGGAGCGTCGGTACTTGCAAAATTTCAACTCATGGTTTGGTTCATATTTGTTAGAAGGTGGATGATTGTGTCTTGCTCACTCTCTTCCTGGCAAATGGCTTTTGCAGGTCGGGGTTCAGGCTATTGCGATTGTTTCAGTCAGGAAAACGGTTGGTGATGAGATAAAAGTTACCATAGATGAAGCCCATCCCCGGGATGATGTGCTTTCAGTAAGGGAAGTATAAAGGTAAGCCAGGTCAAATTGGAAACCGTGTCCTTCACTGCCGTTTACCCGTTGACCTACTGATATAGGTTAGTGAAACTGGTCTTATGTCGCAGTTATTGTAGAAGTGTCGGAAAGTAACTTCACATTTTAACTGGCTGTCGACAGGAGATTCAATTTACTCGTTTTGACTAACCAGCATCACCGAGCGATAAAACAGAACTGCGGCAAACCCACATCTACTCGGTGACAGACCTGCTTTTCTTACAGAATGATCCCCGCTGTAGATGGCGAGCGATATGGTCGATACAATATTAGTTTATGGATTCTATGTTGTCTCGTACGCTTCTTGTTTGACCGAAAACGTGAGAACTATGTGTATGTCGGACATGAGTGGGCACCCGAGAACAGGGGACAAGCAGAGGAGTCCCTTGTCTTGAGGGAAGTTTTGCATGTGGGTCGTGGCATCTGTACCGTGCTTGTAGAAATTTTTTTTTGTGATGTTGCGTTCATTTTGGCCAATATATACACATGTATATTTATATATGTATGATGATTAAATACAACAGTTTGCAATTGTCGTACATTTAACAAATTTGGAGCTTGTTTCCGTGATTTCTTCTGATTCGAGGTTTGACCTTTGTCCTAATTTACCTGTCCGATGGATGATTCAGGAAACCAATACTTCTCTGTAACGAGGCTGGTGACGGACGGGGCCCGGGCCCTGTCCTGCCATAAAGACGTGAACCCAAAACAAGGAGGCACATGGTTGGCTCAGCTCAGCTCAGCTAAACCATGGTGCTACTCTGACTCAGTCTCGTCCCGGGTTGACCCTGCTGCTCTCAAAAACAGGTGAGATGCTAATTTTTTCATTGTAATCTATATTTTTAACAATCAGCTGTATACTCAATTGTTTAACACATAAATTTGCCACTCAAGAATGTGTTGAGGCAAAGAACTGTTTTCAGGTCTAGTGTGAGTGATCTTTTGAGCCTTGTTTGAAGGTCGGATACTTGGAAAAGGTCAATGTGGGGTCCAACCTGCTCTGGAAGAACTGTTGCTTGCCGCTGCTAGGCTGGTGGAGGCTGGACCGGAGTGTGTGTGTTCTTCTGTCTGGTCCTCAGTCACCCACCCACACACAATAATTATTGTCTCCGCGAAGAACACGACGAAGAACGAGGAGATGGGGGGGGGCGGGGGGGGAGAGACGGGGGGTCGACGTCGAAACAGCTGCTGCAGATGATAAAGACGACCCTCGCGGGCCCCACCGTGTCGTTCCACCTCGGCCGACCTCGAGCTGGAGGCTGGAGGTCGAGATGAGTAATCCATACCACCTATTTTGCTTTTATTTTAATTCTGGCAGGGTTTAATCTCTTTATATATGTATTTAACACTAGTACTAATTTTTGTAGCTGTGTTCAACGCAATACCATCCATCCACTGCTTGCTTAAATGCGATATCGCCGAAGCGCCACGTGTTCGCCTTGTCACGATCACCACTTGCATGATGGCCAGCCCAGATCGCAATTCCCATCATAGCCCGCAACGCTAAACTCCTCGCTCCAGATCCATCCCTCCCGCGTTTCGAGCGACCATTGGCCTTCGCTTGGCGTTGCGTGTTCGAAGCCTTGTACCGAATCGTTCATCGCGTCCCACGCTACCAACACCTTGCTAGGCTCCACGCTGACGCTCTCACCTCCGGTCGACCAGCGACGCTTTCCTCCTCCTGCCTGGGGCGACGCTCATCGGACATGCAAAGTGGTGCATCGTAGGTGAACTTACCGCGAGCAGATCCGATCACGTTCTCACATTAAATCTCGTGGGGTTAAACTATTATTGTAATAAATATGATACATTAATATATCATCCTCTTCATCATCTCCCACATATTTCTCTCTCTCTCTCTCTCTCTCGCTCACACTGGGGAGGAGAGTGGGGTGGGGGGGAAGGCAGTGCAGCTAATTGGAATGGGCGCATCATCTCCACCTCCTCCGCTTCCTCCTCTCCACCCGCATTTACGTATTCCCCACTCTGCCCCTGCCCGGCTTCTCCTCCTTTTCCTGTTGCTTATATTCCCCCCCGTGTCCACGTCCGTTAACATCACCGCCGTGCTCTCCGCCTACCCTGACCTCTCCGACTTCAACCGCCTCCTCAGATCCACCTCCGTCCCCGGCGACCTCGCCGGCCGCTCCTCCCTCACCATTCTCGCCGTCCCCAACGCCTACCTCCTCCGCTCCTCCGCCGCCCGTGCCGCCGCTGCCGCTGACATCGCCGACGTCCTCCGCTACCACGTCCTCCTCGAGTACCTCTCCTGGCCCGACCTCCGCCGCATCCCCGCCGGCGGGAAACTCGTCACCACACTCTACCAGACCACCGGCCGCGCCGCCGGAAACCTCGGCGCGGTCAACCTCACCCGCGACGACGAAGGCGCCGTCACTGCGCGTTCACCCTTCCCCTTCTCCGCCTCCAACGCCACCGTCCTCGACCTCGTCGGCACCCGCCCCTATAACGTCTCCATCTTCGCCGTCGATGCGCTCCTCCTCCCTTATGGGTTCGACGTCGCCGCCTCCGAGACCCGACCTTCCGTCGGGGTCAACATCACCCGGGTCCTCGTCGACGGCCGCGACTTCAACGTGGCAGCCTCCATGCTCGAGGCGTCGGGCGTCGCGTCGGAGTTCGAGGCCGCCGAGCGCGGCGCCGGGATCACCGTCTTCGTTCCCACGGACGAGGCCTTCGCGGATCTCCCGGTCACCGAGCGGCTGCAGTCGCTGCCGGCGGATCGCAAGGCGGTGGTTCTCCGCTTCCACGTGCTCCAGTCCTACTATCCCCTCGGTTCCCTCGAGTCCATCGTGAACCCCGTCCAGCCCACGCTCGCCACCGCGGACACAGGCGCCGGCCGCTTCACCCTCAACATCACCCGCGTCAACGGCTCGGTGGCCATCGACACCGGCGTGGTCCAGGCGTCCATCACCCGCACCGTGTTCGACCAGAACCCGGTGGCCATATTCGCCGTCTCCAAAGTGCTGCTGCCAAGGGAAATCTTCGCGGGGGAGACCAGCGGCGCGATGCAGGCGGTGGCGGCCGCGCCGCAGCCACCGGAGGCTGTAGGCCTGGCGCCGCAGGGGGCGGAGGATGTGGACACGCCGCCAGCGAGTATGCCGTCGCCACCGGGCGTCAGGGAAGACTTGACGTCAGGGGCGGACGGCCGCGAAGAGTTTGCTCTGTTTTGTACAGCGTCGCTCTATCTAATGCTGCTCTTACTGGTATGAGATTTGCTTTCTCTTCATCTAAATTTTGGGTCTTTATTCTTTTGGTGTTTTTGGGTTTGGGAGGTTCTTTCGGATGTTGTATACAGAGAATGGAATTTTAGCTGCAAAGCAGCCTCTTTTTCCCTTCCTTCCTACCTACTCGGTTTTGGGTGATTCATGGCGCACTCAACTCATCTATGTCGCAATAATCCCATAGATTTCCAATCAAGAAATAATAGATCGCCATTCTTCTTCTCTGTTCGTATGCTTCTTTCTTCTCCCATTTCGATCCAAAGAAGACTTGGGCGGGCTTCAGAGGAAACGCTCGTAAGGGACGACGAGGCTCTCGTGGTGGTATCGGGATGGCTTCAGATCTTTCCGGATCAATTCCCCGGTGACTTGCGTAGGCTCACCGGGGGAGGAGGTGACGGGATCGGCGGGATGGGCAAGTGGGGAATGAGCTGGCGGCGTCGGCACACCACAGTGCTGTCCGCGTCACGCCCGTTGGATTCGGGCTGGTGACGTCACTCCTCGTGTTTTTGAAAAGAGATCAAATGGTTGATATGTAATTATACAAAGTCCATATTATATAATCTGGTCATCGAATTAATATAATTTTACTATTTTTGGAAAAAAAAGGAGAAAAATCGATATTACCCGTATTATCTACTTGCTTTCCTTTATATGTTCTACATGTTGCTTCTTCCGCTTTGTGCCCCTGTGCTCGACGAAGGCCTCGGAACCATCCACGCATCGACGCCCGCTCTCGGAGCGGCCTCCTCGATGCCTTCGTCCACCGGCCGCGCAAGGACCAGGTCTAGTCCTTTGTTTCCTTCTCGCCGACGTCCGCGTCCTCCCCAACGTCCAGAGTCGCGTCATCCTCGTCCGAGGCGTCTGTGCTCGAGGGCAGTTTGATCGTGCGATAAAGCTCCTACAGCGATCCGATGTGGCGGCATGGAAGCCCGACCGCTTCACGCGCGGCACGGTTTTGTTCGTGTTGATTGAAAGCATAGATCGGAAGCAAGCGCTCAAGGTATTCGGGAAAATGTGCGACAAAAGAAAGGGTCTGCTACGGTGAAAACATTGATGGCTATGGAGATACCAAAGAGGCTGATCGTTGGTAGGCCAGTTGGTCTTGCGACGTACAATAGTCTGAGGAGGTGGTAGGGATTTGGAGTGGTGATGAACAACTACCATCCTGACGCGTTCAACTAGTTAGTATTTGACTATTGGTATTTGTGGAGAACGTGGATGGGGCATCACAAGAGTACACGGAGATGATGAAGACACGGTTTATTCTTGAAACTGTCATCCTGCGTGACGGCTTCTGCAGCGCAGGGGTGTTGGAGGAGTCTTTGAAGTTGTGGGAATGAATGGGAAGAACAGGGAGTCATGGCATTGTCAGTTACAACATACTGTTAGAGACTTCTTATGGAATGTAAGGCTAGAATAAACTATCATCATTGGAGAACAGCAGCAAGATAAGAGATTTCATCCAGATTCAGTGATTTCCTATGTTTTGATACATGGGGTATGTTAGAAGGGTACATTAGCAAGGCATTCCAGGTATTAGAGAAGGCACAAGAAGGCATTGAGAAAACTTGGAAGTCTTTGGTGTACATGGATGATAGATGGACTCTGCAAAGATAAGAATTGATGAAGCTATTTGCACTTGTTACCTCTCACACTTACAATGCCCTGATAAGTGACTTCTGCAGAGTGTCCAAAGAAGGTATCTGATTTTTCAATTAGATAGCCAGCAGTATCTGCAGTCCTATTATTGTGACATTCGAAACCCCAGCCTGTTGTTGTTTGTAGCTTTGTGTAGGGTTCAGATCGATGTGGTGACATAAAGCTTGTTAATTGGTGACATAAAGATTGATGTTGCTCTTGATATTTGCAGAGGAGGTTTCCATGCGGGACAAGGAGCTGATGCCATTATTCACAGGATTATCATCCATGGTCTTTGTTCTGATGGATTAGTGGAAGAAGCTTTCCACATTCATTCTGAGATGAAATGGAGAAACATTATGCACAACTTGGTCACATATAATACACTCATCATTGAACTTTATGAATCTGGCGATTTTGAGAAGGCATCAATTCCATGGACTGAGTGCTACAGGCTGGATTGGAACCATATATCATTTCCTGCAACATATCTTCTAAGGGCCTTTGTTTATAAAATAGAACATCTGAAGCCGTCCAGTTTTTGTTGGAGAATCACTGAGCCATGGCATTGCCCCAACTTCTTTTACCTGGACTATAGGCCTGCTTTAACATGATCTCTGTGAGTCCTTTCCCAAGGCTAGGATTCTCTCTCCCGTTAACTATCTATTTTCCCTTATTTTGTTGTTCGGCTCTTGCATGTGATTTAATGTAGAAACTCCATAAGATGTTCGTATATGTTTAGATACAAATTCCGGTAGTTGCCTTAGACGCTTCCACTTTGACCTCGTGGATGAATATGCTGATAATGCTCAAGAGGCTTCATTTAATTATTTGATAACTTTCATGCATTACTTCAAAGCTTTTATTCTTTGGGACATCAATCTGCACTTATTTCACATGGATATCTACTGCAAATTGTATACCAGGAGCACAACACTCATTTGAGGGACAAAAAAAAATTGGTTTCCAATGTTATTTGAAATTATGTCCACCTGATTGTTGCGTATTGCAGTGTTGATTTTTTAAATTACTTTTACCTGAATTTTTAAAGTTTGTTTGACAGTGCACATTATCAATCTGCCATGTTTGAAACATATATGTTCTTTTTGGCAGGTAACATATAAACTCTATTATTTGGGTTCTCCTGTATGCCATCTATTTGTCGACATCTATCTGTCAATGTTATTAGTAGCATAAAATAGAGAGAAACTTTGATGCATTGAGTTAATTGTCATTTCAACTCGTCCACTGGCTAGAGTCTACAGCAATATTTTTCCTTAATGCTGTTATGCCACCTGATGTATGTCTTATAAGTTGAAATCTACATTATTTTTGCCTTGCATATATGAGCTGGTAGTATCATAATTATATATAGCATCAGAGTAGCCATGCTACACAACTTTGGCTATGTAAAGTTATATTGCCAGAACGAACCCTGATGCAAAAGCAACTTTAGCTTGTGTGTATCAGACTACAGTAACAAGAAATTTCTGTAGTTTATTCTACAAGCAACATTTCATGTTGAACTCTGAGCACTGGATGTGCTGCGCTACAGTAAAAAATATAAGGGATTAGGGTTGAACCATATTTGTAATTTTGTTGTGAGCTATCTCAGTCCTATAAGGGACTGAGCCTCCTACTTGTGGTTTCCTACCATAGATAGCTTAGAGATCCATAAATGTCAAATACAGAGGTAAAAAATGGATATATATTTATTACTATGGGCCTAAAGTGTGATACAAAGTCTTGCCAAAAAAGGTCAACGATTAGAATATGAAAATAAGATTCAACCGCTAGATCACCTGAGATATATGGAAAAAAAAGTGACAATTTTTTATTGTTGTGCTGTGCTATAAATTGTCCCAATTCTTTATTTGGAGCATAGAAAAGAAATTCCCTTGAGAAAGATCAACACAAGTCAAGAGTGTAGTGAAAAGATAATGTTTAAAAGCTAATACAAAGCAAGCAAATGTGTGTTATTTTTAATAAAAATGTTAATAATTTGAACGGTTTAGATTTCCAAATTTATCAGAAATTTTGAATCATGTTTTCTCTCAACCAAGAACCAATGGTAGCCACCTTCCCCCTTTTCCACCTTGCTTTAGGTGGTGGAAGGAGGAATCATCAGCATGGATATCGATTCCTTCCTCGACTCTTCTTCTGCTAATAATTGCACTCTGCTTTTTTCTCTTCCATCATTTTCTTTTCTTCCTTAGTTTCTCCAAAGGCTGCTCGTACAGTTTTTATTGATTACTAGTGTAGGATGTTACAGGTCTTCCAGCTTGCTGTAGGCGCTTCTGGTAGTTATTCCCTTGTTCAATGCACGGTGCAGAAGGTGTGAAGGCCATCAAAGAGTTTAAGCTTTTTGCCTTTTTGTTTCATTCTTTGGTTCCTACATGGTCACTTGCTTCCAGATTAAGATAGCCTTGTTGATTACAACGAGAAAATGCAACAAATGTGATTGAATTATCTTGAAGCACTCTCTTGATTGATCGGTTTGTGGTCTATTTTCTTTGGCTTCTGAGTCATCAGCATCCTTTTTCTTGTTTTTAAGAATCTTGCATTCTTCTGGATTTGTCTCGGGTTGGTCCTTCTTGTGCAGAATCCGACTCAAATTTCAATCTTGTGCAACTGTGTATGAATGATATCAATTTTGCAGTGATTACCTTTTACTTGCTGAGTCCTCTATTACCTGTTTTTCTTGGCTTTGCAGCGTAACTATGGCTGTGGCTGACTCTGCGTTCCACTACCTATTCTTTGGTTTTTTTGAGGTGCTGTTCTCCATTCTAATGTGGATCCTTTAGTGGCACTGACCAATTCGGCAAAGGGATACTTCTCTTCCACTCGGATACAACCATAGTTGTCTTTATTATTCTTTCCCTGTCATATAGAAGTCAGGAAAGTTTGAGATAATGCTGCAGTGTCCTTTTTATCTTGCACAAAGTTGATGATTCCAGCATCTGCCAAACCATTGTCCTGCACGCAACCACAAATTTATCAGCATGGCTCATCTTAGCAGTAGTTTGCCTTGTTGAAATTTATATTCTTTTTGTTGGTTAAATGGCATATAACTTTATTTATGTAGGTGAATAGTGGTACCTTGATACCAAAAGGAAAAGGTCAAAATTTCCATCATATGAGAGACAATTGTAAGTTTTCTTTTCTTTACTTAGATGACTTAGTTTCAAGCTCAAATTTTCTTGTATATCCAGTTATATAAACTTTAATTTTCTTTCACATTGCCTCAAACTCTCTATAGATTTAGTAGAATATATTTTATTTCCTTCACAAAAGTCTTTTGAATTGCTTGACCTCCAATATATTTTAGAAATTAAAAATACATGTCAAAATTAACAATATTTCTCTTTGTGACTATCTTAATTCATTTTGTGCCGCCTGTAAAAAAAATATATATTTTGTCGCATCTTTCCAGATTTCCACCAAAATATAGAGATATCTGTGGTATTTATAGTTAAATAGACTTTAGTTTTTATATATATTTTTCCTTTCATATAAAAATCTGTTAATACCTAAATTTGGAGGTTTTATGAATTCAAAATCATTTATCAATCTCAATAATTTGGAACATTAAAAACAGGAGTAATAAGTCAACAGCATTTGATAGACTGCAAATTAAGATACGATCTGTTTTCTTCGTGTAGTCATTATCGCTGTAGAACTCTAATCTTGCTCCATTAGCAATCAACAATCGATCAATTCCTGAGAGAGCTGATGAACTAAACCATGTTTTTGTGCATCGTACTACGCACGTTGGACTATTCTGCCAGTATGTATACATGATTAAGCCAACTGGATGATTTGTCTCGGTCATTGGCATCCATCATCATGATTAACCCAACTGTGATATTGCAAAACAAGTAATCATAGTAGTGTACATCTACGTATGAAGGAAATGAGAAAAATCCACAAAAAACATCATCTTGTTGTTGTTCTATCTTTGTCGACCAGGATGCAAACGCTTGGTCAGTGCCACTTTTGTGTTGGAAGAGCTGCTACCGCCACTGGTACTGCTACCCCTGGAGATCTATCGTTCTGCCAGAAGTCCCCCAAAAACGTCTTGGCCGCATCCAGGCTCGGGAAATAGGGCGGCTCCAAGAACATCTGCGACAGCGAATCCAACGCCTCCGACGGCACGTACACGGCTCGGTTGCCGCTCGCTTCTAGGCTCCCCATGACCGCCGCCACCAGCTGCCGGTAAGCAAAGAAGAACCTCTTCAACGCTGCCTCCACGGCCTGCAACGCCTGCAGCAGATCCATCTTCCCGAAGTTGTCGCCCTCGCCCCTCCGCCGGCTGTGGAACAGCCTCATCGCGGCGTCCTGCACCCGAGGCCCCCCGTTAGGGTCAGCCTCCACCCCCAGGATCCACGGCACCGTCCGCTTCAGGTCCTTGCAGGAGCTCGTCACCTGGAGCAGCGCCGCCGAGCGGAGGCAGAGCGCCTCCGAGCCGGTGGTGGCCTTGATGCCCAGCTGGGCCTTCAGCCGGAGGAAGTCGTCCGGGTCCATCAGAAGGTGGAGGTCCTCCACCTCCGACAGCAGCTTCCACACGCGCTCGAGCAGCCAGCAATCGCTCCCGGCCTGCACCCACTCCTTGGCGTCCATCCTCTGCTCGATCCGAGCCAAGAGCTCGCGGGCGGCGAAGAGCCACGACTCGAGGATCTGTTGGATCGTGCAGAGCGCCTGGTCTTCGTGATTCTTGGCGTCCTTCGATCCGCCCGGGCTCCTCCTCTTGAGGGCGTGGAGGTCGGATGGGCGGACGACGAGATCGTACTCGAGCGTGGGCTTCCCTGCGAGGTTGGGCTCGCCCAACCCCAGAGTGAACCGGCACCGCTGCATCTGGCTCTCGATCTGGAACAGGATCTTGGAGGCCACGTCCTCCGACTTCTCCCACGACGCCAGCCGCGGCAGCAGGCTCTGCTCGCTCGTGCGGCTCACCACGCTGGTCGAGCCGGGGACCTTCCACACCTCCTGCGAGCTCTTGTCCCGTGACACAAGGCCCTTGCACGAGCTGAGGTCGGCCATGGGGGCGCCGCCATCCTCCTCGCACAAGGTAGCGATGAGCTCGACCTGGCGCGCGGCGAGGGACTCCAGCCGCCGCTTCCATTCCCGGTGGTTCGCGTAGGGCCGGGGGTCGGACAGGGCGAGCGAGATGAACCGGAAGGTGATCTCCAGGCCCTGCAGCGCCGGCTTGAGTATGGACTCGTCGGCCCACCGGGGGAAGTCCTTGGAGCTCCAAAGCTTGGCGAGCTCAGGGAGGCGGAGGTAGTGCTCATAAGCGACGATGGCGGAGGCGTCATGTCCCCTAGGAGCAGCAGCCGACTCCGAGGGGAACGGGTTGGGATTGGAAGGCGCCGGCGACGACCTCGCCGATATCTCAGACGCTGCCATCCAATTCTTTGGTATCAACGAAAGAGGAGGGGGAAAACTCGATCGATCAAAAGCTGCGTTAGAAACGTGGAAAAGCTTTATGCTATACTTGGAACCCTAAATGGTGGGGAGGAAGGGGAGATATATATATATATATACACACACACACACAACACGGAGATAAAATGGCGGATAAGGGATGACGATGGGAACAAGGAAGCCGGCAGGGACGCGGAAGAGGCAATAATTCTTATATTCCAAGGCGTGTCGGTGAAGGCAGAAATGACTCCAGGAGGCGACATGGGGGCGGCGAGGAGAGCTTATCCAAACAACGGCGCGCTTTCGGATGTTTTCCTCTGTTTTCCCCGCTATGCGCTACCGGCCCCGTGATTGGATCAAGCAGTGGTATCGAGCATGGGACCCAAGACACTGCAGAACGCTACCGGTTTTACCCGGAAACCAAACCCGTCACGTTATCGACTCTATCATCTGCTGGATATTTCCTGGATCACAGTGGACCGCAATGCCCATCGTTGCGATCCACGTCATTGACCATCGTCTCTTACGTTCTCGAACGTAAAAGGCCTGTCTCCGTGCTTTGACCTTCCTCCTCTTATTTTATCTAGTTGAAGACATGGGATTGACCTCAGTTATTTATAAGAAATAAATAATATATTAATAACACTAGAAACGGCAGGAAACATCGCAACGACCGCATGGAATTCTCACAGCGGCATTAGGTCGAACAGCTGAGCCGTTCTTTTACAGGAGAGTGTGACGTCCCGAACCGGATAAATTCGTACAGAAAGCTTTTGGTTTCGGATGAGATATGGTTGTGGATTGGAGACCGAGCGTCGATGTGCTTTATTTTGGTGGGGTGAAAGATATCCCACCTTCTGTTTGCGGTATTGCTTTCGACAGAGAAGCACGCGCAGACTCGATCCCCGCGTTTACCGTTTCAGCCGCACGTCACGGCGGACCCGCCCGCCAGCGCACGAGAAGGCAGTGGTGGGGGGGTGGGGGGGGAGACGCACGAACGCGGTCGACGGTGGGGGTGTGGCTGTGGGTGGAGGAACGCAGTGGACCGCCGCCGCCCGCGGGCCAGCTATCCGCATGCGGCGCGGCATGTGAGGATGCCCGCGGAGTCATGAGACGTGTGCGAGTCACATGAAAACGCGCCTTCCGCCAACTACGCCGGTCGGCGGGAGCGGAGTACTAATTGCTTGGTCCATCACAAACCAGCGGACATCGGTGTGGTGCAACGCTGCCACGGCCGTGGGGCCTCGAGATCGTTCCCTGATTGGTTTTTTTTCTCTAAAATTTAGGAATCGTTTCGGTCTAAAATAAAGTTAGCTAAATAGATGACTTCATGCACTGGACACACAGAATATTCATCTTTCTTAGTAACTTTATAACAGGTCAAAGACTGTTTTCCACCTTTTCTCATAGTTAATCATCTGTTTCATTCTTTTCTTTTCTTTTGTGTGTGTGTGTGTGTGTGTTTCAACCGGCCATCCAATGCGATCAAGTTCTCTTGGTGTGCGATCAAGTATTTGGATGGCTTCTCATTATATTTGAGATTTTTTGATCCTGGGGAATGCTGTACGTGCACGATTTGGGGCACAAGCGTTTCAAAGGAGAAGCAGCCCATCCATACATTGGCTATCATTAGGCCCATACAGCTACAATGGAAGTGGAAAGACCCATCAATGAGAGGTTAAGTCATAGCAATAAAACATGTACATGATGATTACAAAATATTCTTATATTGTAATAAGTCTTAATTGATTCTCATCATACTTCAAGTAAATAAGTTTGAGATTTAAATAACTAGAAAAATATTATACTAAAAATGCTGAGATACATAAATAAGATTGAAAGATGAATTTAGATTATATATATATATATATATATATATATATATCATCTTTGTCAAATCAAATTAGACTCAATAAAAATTATTATTATTATTATATTAGTAAAAAAATTTGAAATGAGGCCAAATGTTTTTGAACCCAAGAACTCAAAGTAATCTCTTAAACACCTCTATCCTATTTTGGTCTCTAATATTTTTATTATGTCTTTATGGAAGCTGAGAAACCTCAACTTTAACGAAGAATAAGGTAAGAAAATCTAACTATTCCTCTATCTATACCTAAGTTTTAATTTAGCAAATTATAGACTAATAATTTTTAGTTATTTTTTAGTAATCTAAGTTTCAAATTACTTTTATTTTTTGGATATATTTTTTATAAATTCTTATAGTTCTAAGGCCTTTGATATGATTTTAACTCGATATGGGTGCATATAGTTATGGGGTGCCGAGGTACTAAAAAAATTTTATTTTCTAAAAAGAGGTTGCCTTAAAGTTGAATGGACACACATAGGGATATGATTAGGCTATGGCCTTTTGAGTTATTTTAAAAGATTCTCTTAAGTAAATAGCAACTTTGTGCACAAAGATATATGATTTATAAGTTTAGATAGTCCTAATCCAATTTCCATAGAGAAAAATAGATATTGGTAGTTGAATTAGGAGGGTAGTTTAGCTTTCAAATGATTCTGTTTTGACTTAAAATTTGATACATGCTTAGTTTTATATGTCTCATAAGTTTTCATATAATTTTATAATATAAAATGGTTTGGTCAGCCTTAACAATGAAATAAAATTACTTCACAAACCCCTATAGTTGGTTGATTGGCAACAATTATGTCATAGATTATAGGTTGAACTGTTAACAAATTGATGATAGAATTTAGATAAATTTACAGGTCATGTATAACCTAATTCAAAGAAGATTCTACCAAAGTTTTGCTATAAATTATTATTTTACATTGGGTGTTTTATGTTAACCAAGATGAATGTTTTAGTTTGGGCATATTATGACACTATGCTCCAGTCTGATATGTTTACATCTCCCTAACACACCTAAATGCTAAGGACCATGACCCTTCAATAAAAACATCATTTTAAGCTGAATCAGGGAAACATAAACTTAATTTACTATAAAATAGATGTTAGATCATGTAAACTCAAATATATTTTGAAAATATATCTTGAATGATAAGATAGATATGAGCTTAATGAATGTTTGAAAATATGTGTTGAAGGATAAGATTTTCATCAGATAAATATAAGCTTTATGTTAACATATTTATTACATAAGCATGAAAATATATAAATTTGATAAAAATAATAATATGCATGCAAATGTTATTGCATGTAGTGTGAGAATACATGTAAAATTATGACATATGTTGTGGGAGTGAATTAATATGTTTACTATGGTATGAGAGTGCACATAAATATTACAATACATGGTGTGAGAGTATATGTACATATTAGGACATGTGGTGTGAGAATACACATATATATTATAACGTATGGTATAAGAATAAACATATATGTTATGTAGTTTGGTATGATAGTACACGTATATGTTATGAAATGTGATATTAAAGTATATAAACATATATATTATAATATATGGTATGAAAATTAATGAATATATTATGATTTTTTATCACATATTGTTTTAACCCACTCGTGCATATATGAATTATAGTTTATTGTACATCAATTTTTTTTTACCATTTTGTATGCACTTACTAGGATTATTTTACTGAAGATTTCACCTTTTTATTATGCCTCTAAGATAATAGGTTGCTAGAGAGGCCAAGTTCATAATAAAATATTTGATGTATTTGATCTTAAAAGGTTGTATATATGACACGTATATGCTTACTTTTAATAGGTCAAATTGAAAATTTATACTTATATCACTCATTGTAGATCTTATTTTGTAAATAAAGACATTGATATTTCATCAACATGATATACTGGGACGTAAGCAGATGTATAGTTATGCCATAGATATATGGAGATGACGACCTATGTCACATCCCGTATTTATAAAAACTAAATTATTATTATAATATTCATAATTTATAGAAGTTCTTTTTTATTTCTGAATTCAAAATTTTGTCTTTACACCATTAAATATTTTTTTCCTAGAAAAAGAATCACGGATCACATGCGATGAAAAGTCTCTACCACCTAAGCCTTAGATCTACTATAAATTAGTAAGTTACTGTGAAAATAAATAACCACACATACTGTTGAGAACCTTCAAAAAATTATTAAAATAATTTTAATATTTATAAAAAATATAAATATCAATAATTTAATATAAAATAATAACATATCAATTTATTATATACTTATATATTAAAAAAATAAAGATAATTGTTATATAGTAAATAAAATCTTGCATAAGTCATATATAACATATCTGAATGACATATATAACAGTCAAATAATAAAGACGTACATCAAATATCCACATTATATTTTTCTTTCTATCCGTGAAATTTATATCATTGTGCTTATCAATTTAACCTTAAAAATATCAACACCGAATTTGTATTATACATAAAGGATTTATCTAACATCAATAATATATTAGATTTTATTGATCTGATGTCAATGATATATTGAGGATTTAAAATCTCATTAGATATATATATATATATATGTATAATTATTAGATCGACTCATATATTGAAGAAAGAAAAAACTAATTTTACACGTTATGCTTTTGTTTCTATCTATGAAATTTGTATGATCATGGTTGACAATTTTGGGGTTTTTTTTTGGGTAAATAACAAGAGATATATTAATTGATGCACAAAGCCAGGAATGTGAGACTGAAGTGCAAGGAGTAGCAGTAGCAGGAAACAAGCAAGCATTGATGGAATGGGAGAGGATAAGCAAAGGATCGGATGGGGCACCGATGGAGGAGGCTTCAGCTTTTGTTTGCTTTGGTTGCCGCCATCTCCTCCTCGGGAACATATAACACCCCTTTTGTTCTCATATTTCGCGGGAAATATCACGTCGGTCCATCTCCCTCGTTTCCGGGAATCCCGATCGAAGTGGGATGGGAAAGAAAGGAAGAGAAAGGGAGGAGGGAGCGAGGAATTGACGGTGGTGTGCGTGACGGGAGGGCTCGGAAGACCGTGGTTGCCTTTGTTAGGTACCTGTCTCTCTTTTCCCAGGTGACGACCACTTCATGATCTACTACTATTTATCTCCATCTTCTTACACTATTTTCTTGTCGTTATATTTATATTTATATACATGCTTAATCACCTTCATTAATGATCATATTTTTAAAAAAAGAAAGCAAAAGGTCGGTAACGTATCCGGCCATTTGATCGATCACAAGGTTGGTTGATTGATTGCAGGGAACGGCTCACGACCACCGTCTGATCCCGCCGATCGCCGTTACTCGTTCCTCCGCTTATCCGACACACAACACGCGAGCGGGTGACTGCCGTCACGGTTGCAAGCGTTCCGATGGGCACGAATCCACACGCCCCACGTTAACCTCTCCCTCTCTCCAAAAGGCCTTCTCCGTCCTATCTGCGGTGGTGTGGCGGCCCGCGGCTCCGCCACCTTCACCTGCCATCCAGAAGATTCCGCTCGTTATGATTAACACGCCAGTGGACGATGATGAAGTCACAGTTATCCATCATAATCATGTGATTAGAGTCTTTACCCCGAGTGTTAATTAGGGTTTCTCCGGCCCGGAAAAGGTCCGGGAGGGAGGTGGCGGGGCACGTGCTCACATGGCCCCAAGTATTTATTCCACATGCCCCTGCGTCCAAATCCGCCCACTAATCATTACCACCCACTCGATTGAGCTCTGAGCGCCGTTAACACGCTCCCTTCTTCCTCCCCAGGTAGCGAGTCCTCTTTTCTCGCGCAGGAGTCGGGCTCTTCTCGTTGTAGTCTGCAGTCGCTTCCATTGAGGATTCCCAGTGACTAGCTTGCTCGGAGCAACAACAAAGGACCCCCAACAGTAGAGGAAAGGAAAGGAAAGGTAGAATTCAATTTATCTCCGCTTGCCGCTGTTCTTCCTTTTTTGCTTCTGTTTACAGTCTGCTTGCCTTTGTGATTCGCCCAACTCCGTTTCGCTGTTAAGAAATGAATTCACTCATTGCTCGTATCTGTTCCAACTTCTATAGACATCGTACGCATAGATGCATGTCTTTGGCACGGGCTGATCGATCGCCACATCTTTCTGAGGCAACACTTAGTTCTGTTGGTATTAAACTTGTTCGTTGCATCAAGAGAGAAAAAAAAATAAAAAAAGATTAAACGTCTACGAGAGAAAAAATCGATTTAACTATTGATTCTTGAAAGGATTTTTCTTTAAAAAAAAAGTGATTTATTTTGTATCATTAATGTAATGCATATTTGGGGATTATATAAATCACATAAGTTGAATTTGGAGAGAAATATAGAATGTCAAAGGTTCATTTTATTGAATTTTCCATTGTTTTCATGGTTGTCGGATTCCTCTCGTGCGTGCATGTCGCACTCGCCATTATATATCGATTTCCCACGGTGATGTGTCGCGATGTTCCTGTTTCTCCAGATCTGATACTAGATCGCTCTTATCCGATCTCCGCCAGCGAAGATGTTGCCGCAGAAGCAAGCAGAGGAAGCCATCGTGATGTGCAGCGGTACTACTGCAAAGGACGAGCTGGAGCAGGACGTGGACGGCAAGGAGGACGAGGAGGCGGCCCGCGGGTTCAGCATGAAGAATCTCATCTGGCACGGCGGCTCCGTCTGGGACGCCTGGTTCAGCTGCGCCTCCAACCAGGTACTGCCTGCCGTCTCTTCTTTTCGATCGGAACCAAAGATCTTGGTGATTACTGGTCCGTTCTCTTCTAATCCCGTTCCCGTCGACGTCGCAGGTGGCTCAGGTTCTGCTGACGCTGCCCTACTCGTTCTCGCAGATGGGAATGCTTTCGGGGGTGATCCTGCAGTTGTTCTACGGGATAATGGGTAGCTGGACGGCGTACCTCATCAGCGTCCTCTACGTCGAGTACCGCACTCGCAAGGAAAAGGAGAACGTGAGCTTCACGAATCATGTTATCCAGGTTCCTTCCTCTTCCTCTCTCCTTTTCTGCTCCTTCCCATGATCTTTAGGCTTGGTTACTTTTCCCCATTAAAAGCTACTACTTCTCCCCACACGAACGCACTCCTCGACCCATCTTACTTGTGCACCTTTGACTAATGGTTATTAGCGTTGAGATTTACGGAAGTGCCCTTCTTCTTCCTCCTCTTACCATCTGCAGTGGTTTGAGGTGCTGGATGGGCTGCTGGGGCCGTACTGGAAGGCTGCCGGCCTCGCCTTCAACTGCACCTTCCTCCTCTTCGGCTCCGTCATTCAGCTCATAGCCTGTGCCAGGTATCCTTTCCCCCGGCCCCCCTGTTGCGGTTCTTGACCATCGCTCGATCATACACGCATGAAAGCTTTCCTCGATTGATGTCGGTGACGGAGCAGCAACATATACTACATCAACGATCGGCTGGACAAGAGGACGTGGACGTATATATTCGGCGCCTGCTGCGCCACGACGGTGTTCATACCCTCCTTCCACAACTACAGGCTATGGTCCTTCCTCGGCCTCGGCATGACCACCTACACCGCTTGGTACCTCACCATTGCCGCTGCCATCCACGGCCAGGTAACGCCATTCACAACGAGAACAGTAGCGTAGGATCAGGTGAACCCTAGCTAAGGATCTGATTGGTGGGTGATTTGATTGCCCACTTAATTAAGAAGCTCACAGAAGGAATGATGACAATGATGCTCTTTTCCGGATGGATGATGCAGGCGGAAGGGGTGACGCACTCGGGTCCGACAAAGCTAGTGCTCTACTTCACCGGCGCCACCAACATACTCTACACCTTCGGGGGCCACGCCGTCACCGTGTAAGTGCCATCATCTCGCACACTCAAAGCTCACTGACATGCACCAGCATCAAGTGGGTAGCAGGACGCGTCGTTAAGCCTGCGTAAACATGGAAGTGCTCTCCCGACGCGTTGGTTAAATCCCACTTCCCAAACTTTTCACCCGACCGCCTTCTTTTCTTTCCTTTTGAGCCTGAAGCAGAGGTTTCCCATCTCGCCTTTTGTAAGCATCGCCCCTCCTAGCGACAGCTTTTGCAGGGTGGTGGGGGTGAACGGGGAGGACACGGGAATCATTCCCCGTTCTTTCCTGTCCCCACTTCCTCTCTTCGTTTCTCCCGAATGGAGTAGTCCTGGACCAACTTCCGTTGCTTTACCAAGCATGACTCGGTTTTTTTGGTACGGCAATGCGATCTCCCAGCGTCGAAGTGGTCACCAGCTGGAGAGATCACTAGTTAAGATGATGAATGCGACCACTGATTGGCTTAGCCAGTGAAGGGCCTTCTTGCTTACGAACTAGATTAGTTAACTATAAGAATCTTTCGGTGGTAAAGCGGCGGCAATGATGGGAGGCATTAAACGAGGTGCTGTTGCTTTCTTATACGAAAGCATGGAGTGAGAGAAGGGATTGTGATTAGGAAGAAGAACATGGGACTTGGTGGTCGAGTATGCTGTGTTTCTCCCATCATTGCTCAACCAAGAACTAAGCCATTTCGATGAGATTTATGTCTTCGATCAAACCAAGCTTCAAAAGATTCTTCTGAACATGGCGACATGGCGAACCTTAGCTGAAGACTCCGTAAGTTGGCCTACTGGACTGCATGCAGTAAACTGCTGCTGGAAATTGTTTAAGGATGTTCACTGTACCAGCCATGTTCTTGTATTGCTGTAAGCTGCTCATGGTTTCACTACAACATTTGTGTGCAGGGAGATCATGCACGCGATGTGGAAACCGCAGAAGTTCAAGCACATCTACCTGCTGGCCACGGTGTACGTGTTCACCCTGACCATGCCGTCGGCGGCCGCCACCTACTGGGCCTTCGGCGACCAGCTTCTGACGCACTCCAACGCCTTCTCGCTGCTGCCCAAGTCGAGGTGGAGGGACGCCGCCGTCATCCTGATGCTGATCCACCAGTTCATCACCTTCGGCTTCGCCTGCACTCCGCTGTACTTCGTGTGGGAGAAGGTTATCGGAATGCATGACACCAAGAGCATCTGCCTGCGCGCCCTCGCCCGGCTTCCCGTCGTCATCCCCATCTGGTTCCTGGCCATCATCTTCCCCTTCTTTGGCCCCATCAACTCCGCTGTGGGCGCTCTCCTCGTCAGCTTCACCGTCTACATCATCCCCGCCTTGGCACACATGGTCACCTACCGGAAACCATCAGCACGGCGGGTACCACTTGGTTTCCTCTCCTCTCTCTTTACTTCCGGTATGATCAAAGAGCAGCTGTGCTCATCACTTCACTGTCCCTTGCAGAATGCTGCGGAGAAGCCGCCCTTCTTCTTGCCGAGCTGGGCGGCGATGTACATGGGGAATGCCTTCGTGGTGGGATGGGTGCTTGTGGTGGGCTTCGGGATCGGCGGATGGGCCAGTATGACCAACTTCATCAAGCAAGTCGACACCTTCGGCCTGTTCGCCAAGTGCTACCAGTGCCCCAACCCGCACCCTCCCCCTGCTCCCGGCCCACCGCAGCATCTCCACTGACCCATCAACAGCAGCAGCGGAAAGTTGCTTAGGACGCCTGTGCTCCAGGGTGGTTCCTCAGCTCGTGGTTCTGCGGCATCTTTTCCTGGGTGCTATTTGCCATGTTACTCGAGTTTGGTACCGTATGCTCCTCTCAGCCATCAGGACTCGTGATGATGTTATTACTGAAGGTGTTTGTCTTTATGACCCAGAGATTAACCATGAGCAAGCCTCTCTTCTGAATCTAAGTACTTTGATAGACTTTTTTCCATACAATACAATTAATAATAATAATAATAATAATAATAATAATAATAATAATAATAATAATAATAATAATAATAATAATAATAATAATAATAAAGAAGATGATGAAAGGAAGGAGTAATGAGGGATACATATGTCATTTAACTAAATAAGAGAGAGGATTAAAGAGGGGCAACTTGAGAGACCTGTACACGTGGGAAAAGGACCTTCAAAAAATACAAGCCAATTCGCATCGTGCACCGTTTCCGGTTCCCTTGTGGCCTCGTTCCCTCTTATCTCTGCTGGTGAGACCGACAACAATGAGCAGTGGGAAGCAGGCGGCGGTGGTGTGGCGTCCCATACCTGTCCTCCAGGAGGTTCTCTTCTCGTCGTGCCGCATTCGCGTCCATGTCCGACGGCGGCATCGCTTTGCCCGTCAGGGAGAGGGAAAAGGAGGACGGGAGTGGGAGGGAGGCGTTCCCGTCGCCGGAGCAGCTGATTGAGGCATCCTCTGGCGCTACTGGCGTTGATTCCCGACGGGGCGGCGCTCTTCACGTCCGGGGCCATCGCTGGTGCCGCCACCAAGACCCTTACCGCGCCCCTCGACCGCGTCAAGCTCCTTATCCGGGCATTCCTCACGCATCCCTCGGTTTCTACCCCCACGAGCGATTTTTCGTCTGCCCTAACGTTTTGTCCTGGCGTGGAATCAAATCGCGTTCCCGAACGCGTTTCGTATTTTTCTGCTCGAAACCGCTAGAACTCGCCATTGTTGTGGGGGAACATCCAACAGTTTACCAAAAGGACGACTCAATTACACCTTTCTTTTACTTCTGTTCTATTTCTATTGAACTCGCAAAATTATTATTTGGTTGGAGCTATGACAATAAGTCTGATGTCCCACAATTATTTGATTGCAGACTCGTGGGTTGCGGGCCGTTGAAGTGACTGGAAAGAAAGCTATTTGGTTTCATTGATGTAAGCACCTCTGTTATTGCTCCTAAATAGGATTGCATTTGTGTCCTACCATAATTCTCTTCATATTATCTGGTTGGTGAAGCAAATGGAGAGATACATCTCCAGCAGCCACTTGAAGTGCTAAAAGAATAATTTTCAGAAATTTGAATTGCCTAAGATCCTTAGAATTTATCATTGTATCATTGGTGATAACTAAAAGGATGATTATAAAAATCTTGATGGCAGCAAGCCATGCTTGTGAGAACAAGTGAAGTGAGAGGAAATTGAAACACAATTGTGGGCTTTAGTCGAATAATTGTATATAACTATTGGGTTGAGACAAGTGGCTGAACTACTAGTTTGGTTTCTAAAATGGTTGACAGGACTGCCAGATATTTAAGAACTTCAAGACGATTAATTTAGATATACTTCAAGAAAAAAAGAAAAAAAGAGGGTAGAGGATCATCTTTTAGTAGTGACAGCCAACAGTGGGAAAGAGAAACTGGAAGTTAGAGGAGGAGGAAGAAGGGGCCATCTGCTGGTGGCGACAGCCTAGGGCAGAGTGGCAGTGGAATAGTGCTGATCTAAACAGTAAACAGGACACAGCTTACCTCCATGTAAACCAAATCAAGCTTGATTCTGCCAACCTTGCTTAGGTGCTAAATTTTACATACATCTGATGAGTGGTAACCTGACTGGCAAATTTGATATTATGATTCCAGCAATTAAGTTTTTTCAGTGACATAGAAGATGGTTAAGGCAAGGTAAGTTTCTCTATAATGGAGAATTTTAGATCTGTCGGACTTGTAAAATTTCTAATTTATAAACCTAAAAAGGTGAATAAAGGGCTATCATGGTGGTTTTGATGTAGGGATATATTACCCTTGAGGAACTTATCTATAATTATCATGTCTCATAAGAATCTTAAAAGAAAATGCAAAACATGGTCTGCTAGGATATTGTTTTTGTTTTAGATGATTTATGATTAAGCAAGTGAAATTGAAAGTTGTAGATTATCAGAGCTTATGGTTGACATCCAATTGACAGGCATTGAAGTAGACAATTCAGATTATAAATGCTCAAAGAGGAGTGGAAGACATAAGGAGTCTTGGTCAGAAGCAATAGAAATTGTATATGATGGCATTAGATTGTCTGGCGATGTCAGCCTTGATAAAACTAAATATTAGAAAAGGACTCGTGTAGCAATCCTCTTGTTATTGTTAGTGTTTGCAGCAGTTTATTTTCATTTTTTTTTATTTGTCTTTCACTGGTTTTATTGGTTTGGGAAGATTGTTCCACTATGTTTGACATAAAATAATATCCTTTTCTAATTCCTTTTTGTCAATGATTTGTTGTAGATTCATAAATTAGAGTTTCTCGGGAACATAGGAAATATGCTTTTAGTTGTGTTGGATCTTAATGTTTATTTCTTTCAGGCTATAACATTAATAGGGAAGGGCGATGGAATTAAAGGCTTTTGGAAAGGAAATCTTACCTCAGGTGCCTTGCTTTGCTACCAGATCAAAAGTTTGTCCCTTATAGTTCTCTAGATTCAAAATAATTCTTGAAATCTTCCAGGTGATCCGAATAATTCCATATGGTACTGTTCAACTCTTGTCTTATGAAGTTTACAATGTAGGGAAATTTGTTCCGAATGTTAACACAATTTTGCATGGCTATGTTTTGTCTTACTGTGTTACATTTAGCTGGAGTTCACAATATTTGACAAGCTATTTACTTTTTAATGTGGTTGTAGAAACTCCTTAGGAGGAATGATGGGAACTTTCCGTTGTGGGGAGGCTTGTTGCAGGGGTTTGTGCTGGGATGACGTCCACAATAGTGAGTTTTTACAAACAATCAATTCATGTGCTTGTGTGCTTGTATGTTTCTTTCATAGTGGCTGTGTGTGATCAAGCGTCTTCCACCATTGATATGATTGGATCAATTATCCTCTTGCCATTAGGCACATAAAGGTTTAAGTAATATTGATTTGTTGAGAACTTACGGTACTTCTTTAATAGGTAACTTATCCACTAGATGTCCTAAGGCTAAGAGGCTTGCAGTTGAACCTGGTTGTAGAACCATGTCCCAGGTTATATTTATTCTTTTTGATATTTGTTGTTATTTAGATATATGATATAAATATTTTTTTTTTCATGTTGCTCTTAATATGCTAAGAGAAGAAGGGATAGCATCGTTCTATAATGGTCTTGGTCCTTCTCTTATTGGGGTAGTGCCTTATATTGCAGTTGACTTGTGAGGTGACAGATTTCATTTTCCTTGTAGCATTCTGAAAAACATCTTGAGACATAACCCTTATGACATGTTATTTTAATGCAATTACTAGAGTGAAGAAGTCACTATTAGAAAAGTACCAAAAGAAGCCACAAACATCTCTTGCAACTGCTCTGATCTCAGCATCACTTACTACACTTATGTGTTATCCTCTGGACACTGTGAGAAGACAGATGCAAATGAAAGGTTCACCTTACAGTACTATTTTTTATGCTTTCCCAGCTAATATATATATTTATATACAGTAAGGTTTGCAATACTGTATTGTACCGCTCGGTACACTCAGTATGTACCAATTCGATAGAAGACCGATATGTTCGGTACAGCTTGGTACCTTAGTATACCATGTGTTGCTATGCTTGGTACAGCTCAATATGTACCGTACTGACAGCTGATCGATACGCCCGTACGATACGAGATTGCGAACCTTGGTATATTGTTCTTGTCTTTTATCAGTGATGTGATGATTATCGGTTATTTCTATTTCTTGCTCCATGTGCACTTGATGTCTCAGGAGATATCTGTTTACTGTATTTGTTGTGATATTTTGAATGTCTTGGCCCTATAGGAGTTAATGACTAGGTAAATGATTAAGAGTGATGCATAGTAATTTTTCTAGACACACAATGACACTGACAAGGGAAAAAAATAAGAGCTCAAAATTAACTCATGCTATCAGTTTTGTCAATTAATTTTCTGAAATCTAGAAGCTTAGAAGGGCTTTACACAAGCATGGTTAACTTGGGTGTTATCCAGGTGACATGAGAAAGAAACTGCTAAATGTCTCTTCAAGTTGTATGCCACTCAACCTGAACTGCCATAAGATAAATTCTCTTACCAGTTTAAAGTTGTATTTCATTATTCTCATGTTATTTCAATGCCTGGATTATAAAATTGGTGCGACAATCATCTAGTTCATGCTGTCATGCATAAAGCTGATCAAAGTGTTCATCTTTTGGATGGCTCATCTTTGTCACAATGGTCATATTTTTGACAAATTTGCTTAATAATAATTATGTTGCCCATAAAAATTCAGGTATCATGGAGCGCGATGCTTTCTTTGGATTATATCGAGGTTTTGTGCCTAATTTATTAAAGACTTTGCCAAACAGCAGGTTCCCCTTTATCCATCCGACTTCACTAACCTGTTTAACGTTTAGCTTCTCCTGTGACTTGGATATCGGCATCAGTTTCACCTTTCGGTTTGGTTTTCCGTATGCCCATAATGGCATCAATTTTTTTGCAGCATTCGGCTTTACTACTTTTGACATGGTGAAGAGCCTAATATCTTCTGCGCAGCTAACTCATGGTCCATTATGATGTTCTCTCTTCTTTCTTGTTTGTGGATACTGGTCTGTCGTGGGTTTCTTGATACATAAATGTGTTCATAATGGAATTAAGTTTCAAGATCATGATCTTTGTGATAGTAGATTGACCTGGAATGCAGGAACTTGGTGTGCAAGGGTCAACGTGGGGTAAGATGATACCCATCAAAATTCATTTCATATCAAAAAGGATGTAGTTATTTGAGTGAGTTCTGTGAGCACATCTTTTTCCGTTGCTCTGTGGTTTTCCTATTCAATAAAACTGTGGATTAGTTTGAGTTGATACCTAATTGTTTGCTGTCAACACATCCACTTCATGCAACATATGCATTCATCTCAGCTGATTTGAATCCCTATCTGTTGGATGCTGATTTGTGTCTTTATCCATAGTAAATTAGCAAGGCAATATAATTTAGTTTTCGCTTGATGGTTGCAAATCGCCCGTGTCTTCTCCGGCAGGTTTCAGCATGGAAGGCATAGCACATTTATTCATTGATGCAGGAGTGACGCGGGTCCCGCTGCCCCAACCAATAATCAAGTGCCATTTCCGTAGTCCACTCTGTTCCATGTCTGAGTTGACACAGGTGACATGAGATCATTCTGTGCATGGGCTTATTTGTTGTTAATGATGCGATAGAGTTGCCTTCGAGAAAAGGAAGCGAACTCGTTGGCGATGGCACTTTTTTATCCGTAACGATGTTAACAGTTTTCGAAACAATATCATTTTCTTTTTCTAGTTATAGGAATAAAATGGGCATTTTATGGAAAAACACACCATCATTATATTTTTTTTATTGGATGACTCCCCAGTATTCGTTTTTGTCAGGGATTTTTTCTCCTTCTATTTGTACGAAGATACTTTCAATCTTTTACTAAAATTGTATTAAAAAATTGATAATTAATTATCATTTTTTTAAAAATAAAGTATTATTTTTATTATTTTTATAATTATACTTTAATAATAATAATGGTTATTTAAATAATAATAATAAATTATAAAAATTAAATATTTTTTGAATAACATTTATGAAGTTATTTAAGAAAAAGTAGGAGGTGACTTTTATTTTTAGTAAAAAAATATACTTCAGTACAAAAGTTAGTAGTCGAAAATTATTAAGATAAAATATTCACATATAATTAGTTTTAAACAACAAGAAGATTGACTCGATATGAAAAATATTATCGACTAATCATCATCTTAAAGAAGACAAAAGCTATCCTTCATTAGTCCGCCCACATGGGCATCGGCCCAAGACAAGCGATTATAGGTTGTCTCTAAAAATATGATTGTTAGAGACAATTAAAAATTGTCTCCTCAAAGAATATTTCATAAAAATATTATTTCTTATTTGTCAAATATAAAAGCTCATTTTTAACATAATTTAGGGGGTCATTCTTTTATCATTGATGATCGCACTCACCTACTTTGAGTTACTAATTTGGGCGTTGAGAGATCGGCTTGAGAACCCTCTCCTGATCTCAGTCTTCGTGCAAGTGACATATCAGATGACTTCCTTGGGAGCTTGGTGTTTTCACCTCAGAGGCACCTTAGACAACCTCCTTGAGAGCTTGGCATTTCACCTCAAAGGTACTTCAGATAACTCTACGAACACGGGTCTGAACCACGTCGAGCTAACTCAAATATCAACAATATACTCCGATAATATTTTTAGCATTAGAAGAAAGGTATGATGTCACATAAATGCTCGCATGTCGATTCACTCAATGAATGCTTGAACGAAAAAGTTTTATCTTGATCCATAGTACTTTCATCCAATGGGGATAGTAGTCACCCTTTTTTTCACATTGAGTGCATCCACCTAGGGGCAACTTTCACTATAATACTAGTGTTGATTCATTGAGCTAGGTCTCTCCCCCCTAGGGATGGCCTCGGGTCACCTCTTTCTCTTGGGTTTTTAAAACTCACTCAACAAGTACAAATACTTATAGGCATGATAAAAGTTATCACTCCATTTTTGCTCCAATTGGTCAGACAAATAATGCCACCAACTCAACTGTAGTCTTTGACTCTACCATCATCGACACCTACCAAGATTCCTTGACCATATGAGATTCCTACATCTCAATAATGCTTGAGGCCTATCGAATCATCGACCAAGGGGGCATTTCGGTCCTCGATCGTAGAATTCAATGAACCATACCACCCTCACTCTACCCTGCCTAAATCCAAGACCCAGTCAGTAGACTCGATGGAGGATTCTCTATGTCTCTAACTATGGTAGATAGACCGACATTAGAAGGAAATATAATGAGAGTTCCAATAATAAGAAGAGGAGGTGCTAGTCAACCCCACCTTATGTCGATCATCATTCACCTTGGAAGCGTTCGATGGTAGCATCGACCCGATGGAGTACATTTTAGCATTTCATGCCAAAATGTCATTATATGGCACCTCAAATGTCTTAATATGTCACACTTCCCGACCACATTAAGAGGCCCAATATGAGAATAGTACGCTCACTTGAAGTCACTTTTCATTTGCCTTTTACCCAGTTGGTGAGAGAGTTCAAACTTTACTTCATCAGGAATGTATGGCCTTCAATAGCAATACTCCTTAGGCTCAGGAAAAAGGAGGAATAAACATACACAAACCTCATTACTTGATCACAACTAAGATCTGATGCATAATAGATACTCATTCATCCCTCATAATATAGACCTTCATGATATGACTCAAGCTTTTTCACCTCTTTTGGTCATCCTGCAAGCGCATAGGCTTTCTGTTACCTCAACCTTTTGATGCCCTGATCCTAAAGAACTTCTTCCATCTCTGTAGGTCATGATGTCTTTTCTTTCTCCGCAAGCTCTTCTTGATCTCACGATTATCATATTAAAGACAAGTATCCTTTTGAGTCAAATCCAAAGAGATGCTAATTGATGAAAAACTCTCAAAAAGCATAAAATAATTCATATATAAAGACCATCTCAAAAAGTAAAATGTGCATATCACCTCACAAATCGATTTGTGAAGATTATTTTAAAAGAAACCCATCATAGTGAGATGTATAAGGTATAATATACATGAGATACATGAGTTAGTAAAACCAGACTCACGTAGGAGGCACAAGGTAAAATACGCTCAAGATGCTTGAGTCGATAATACCTAACCTGCATAGGACGAAACTTGTTATGATTGAAGGCATAAGACAAAATGTGCTTAAGATATATAAGTTAGTAAAACCAACTCACATTGGAAGAATCTACTATGATGGAAGGTACAAGACAAAATATGCTCGAGACATGTGAGTCTATAAAACTCGACCTGTATTGGAGAAAACCCATTGTAACGAAGGCATAAAACAAAATATGCCCCAAATGTATGAGTTAGCAAAACTCGACTCTCATGAAGAGAGTCCTCAAAGGCACAAGTCAAGCCAGGTTGTACCTAAAGTGAGACTTACTTGAGACATGGAGGTCGAGAAACCTGACTCCCTTGAAGCTAGCTCGACCTGAAGGGTCGGGCGCCAACCTCTTCCGTTGACTATAGAGGAGGGGTCAAGCATTGAAGTCCCTTCTCTACTTGAGGCGGGTAGGTTAAGCACTAACTCTCATAGGTGGATCGGATGCTAGCGCCCCCCCCCCCCCCCCCCTCTGCTTGAGGTCAGTGGGTCGAGTGCTGAACCTCCTTGCTTCTCAAGTGTAAGACTGACGTATTGGATTAACTAGATATCGTACTTAAAGGCCCTTGTCAAAGAGTCGCCACTAACCATCATCCAACATGTGTCATCCACATGGCATCTAGGTTGAAAGAAGGAGACAACGCTTACCTCCCATTAGTTTGCTCGCATGGGCATCAATCCAAGACGAGCGGTTATAGGTTGTCTCCGCCGTTGTCGTCTATATGGACAAAAGACAAGAATGAGTTTATTAAAGATGGTTAAAGATTATCCTCTCAAAGAATATTTAATAGAATATGTACTTCCTTACTATAAGGTATAAAAGATCACTTTTAACATAATCAAATGATCATTTTTTTTGTTTTTATATCATTGACGACTTCACTCATCTACCTTAGGTAATTAACTTGGGCATCATAGGGACTAGCTAGAAAACATCTCTCGACTTTGGCCTTCGTGCATGTGACACATCGGAGAACCTCCTCGGGAGCGTAATATTTCTACCTCCGAGGCATCTCAAGCAATCTCCTCGAAAGCTTGATATTTTCACCTTAGAGGCATATCGGATAATCTTATACACATATCTTTGAATCATATTGAGTTGATTCAAAGCATCTTTCTATAATAGCTCTAAATTTTTTTTTTTCTTAAAATATGTTAAGACCTTTGTTATTTTACCTTCTCATCGTTTAATATTTCATATCCAATGATCGATCATGGTTCGAATCGAGTCAGATTCGTGCGGGGTTACTGGTCTGGTCTAACCAAGTATATTACTTCGCTGCATCCAAACGTGGACGTCGTCGGTTGATTGATGGCTTGGGTTAACTTCTCTCCCGCCCGGCCGCCCCACGCCACCTCATTTCCTTCGACGCTCAAGGAAAAGTCGTGTCCACAAGCCCGCCTCTCCTTCTGCTAGGAGCCGCACCGACCCTCATGCCCTTTGCTTCTTCTTCCTCGAGGCCCCGCTTCCTCCGGAGGGAAGCCGACTCCGACGAGGAGAGCGAAACTTCGTCCTCCGGCGGAGAAGATGACCTGGAGGAGGACTTCCCCGAGGAGGCTCAGGTGGAGGAGGATACGGCTGATGAGGTCGCACCGGGAAAGAGGAAGAAGCCGCCTCCCATCACCATCAGTCTCAAGAGGGTTTGCAAGGTGCCCTATTCTTGTTTCCTTTCGCCTAGGTTTCCGTTATTTGCTGTGGTTTCTTTCTGTTTAGGCTTGTTCTTGCCTTAGTAGCGCTGGAATACGAGTTTGAGTGATATGTTTTACTTTTGTACTGTTGCAGGTTTGTAAGCAATCGGGCCACGAAGCTGGTTTCAGGGGAGCCACCTACATCGATTGCCCCAGAAAACCCTGTTTTCTCTGCAAAACGCCAGGTAAAACTGCTGCTTTGTTATACTTTAGTGTCTCACTCTTTTCATTCCACTTCTTCATAATTAAACTAACATAGCATGCGATTGCAAATCGTAGGTCACACAACCATGTCTTGTCCACATCGTGCAGCTATGGAGCACGGTGTGATTCCTGCCTCTGCTAGGAACACAAAGACCCCGTTGGATTATATCTTCATTCGGCAACTTAAAGCTAAAATACCAAAGGTGAGAAAATTAGAGGATGAAGATCTTTTTGCCCCCCCCCAAAAAAAAACAATATATATGTGCAGGTAGTTGTTTACTGTAGAATAACTCGGTGGCTACTTCACAACAACTGTGTGAATTAGTTGTAGATTTCAAAAGATATATTCCATTGCTGAGACGCAAAACTTCAAATTGGTTACTAAGACCATATTGGTAAACAAAATCATGTCCACAAAATGAAATTTCAAGAGTATGCATCTAAGCAAAAGCTAGAACATTTAGCATTGAGATTTGAATGTATACTTTTTCTTTTTATGTTTAGCTATGCATGGTGGAATATACTCTTTTTCCTGCTTTTGGACATCTCATTATCTATCCTATGTCTTTTTACCATTTTGCATCTCGGTCACTTTGTGTGTATTAAATTGATATGACATTTTGTTTCTTCGATGTTTGTTATAGATCAAGCCAGTATATGTGATCCCTGATCAAGTAGACTGTGGATTAATTAGGTTCCACAGTAGACGTGTAACATGCTTGGAATTTCATCCAACAAAGAGTAATATTCTTCTATCTGGAGATAAGGTATCAATCTATCTGATGGCTATTCAATTTGCTGCCTGAGTTGGAATGTAATGCTTTTGTATTTCATTTTATTTATTATTTAATAAGCTATTTTCTCGATGTTCTTTGCTTTTCTCCTTTGGAAAAGAAAGGACAACTTGGCATTTGGAACTATGATAAGCAACATGAAAGGACAATTTATGGATCCATACACTCGTGCATAGTTAACAACATAAAGTAAGACATCTCACCAAACTTCTGTTTTCGCATCTATATGGTTTCTCAAACCAGGATCCAAGAAAGTGGTGATTTCTTCCTCCAGGTTTAGCCTACGCAATAATGCAATGGCGTATACATCATCATCAGATGGGACCGTCAGTTGCACTGACATGGAGACTGGAATCAGTACTCTCTTATTGGATCTTAACCCAGATGGATGGAATGTATGTGTTAATTCCTCTGACAGTCAGCATCTATGTATGTGCCTCTTGCATGTTTTCACCCTTTGAACACATAGCACCACCTGTTAGTTGTTTTGGGCTGCTATTGTGACTTGTAAATAATCTCAGGATTCATCAAGAAATTGTGTGGAAGCAGCTTCATGCATGCTAAGTACACACTTCTTAAATATTTTGGGCCTGATTTATCTTATAAACTGTTAGCGTTTTGTTCTTTGCAGACGCCAATTCTGCATTCATTTTACTCAAACTACAAGCAAAAAATCTATTTAATTTAATTTTTTAGGTAATTATTGTTTTAAATTATTTCATTTGGTCTTGTATTATCTTGTCACTGTATGAAAAATAAGGTCAAGATATAACTCAGCAGAAGTCTGGATTTCTTACATGTGAATGATCGAGTCTGCTCCAGTTGCTAGAAGACTTTGTCTAACACCTAGCATCTGAATATGGAAAGCTTATATTGGCTGATTCTTTTGCATTTTGAAAATTATTTATTAAATTTTTTTGACATGCCAAATCAAGTTTATGGGTTTTCCCTTGTTTGCAAATGCTGCTTCGTGAATTGAGCACTTTTGCTAGTGATGACGGAAAAGGTGAACAGTAGACGACCCTGTCTTCATCTACAAAATGGTTTTTAGAACTTGTCTATAAGCATTTTCACTGTGGATAATTGGAGGGCCAGATCCATGTAGCCGGCCCCAAATAGCTGGGACTTATGGTTTTATTGTTGTTGTTGTTGATAACAGGAGGAGCAGGATTTGGTCTAGATAGTGATCTGGATATGATTAAGTTGACAAGTTAAGATATCATCAAACATGGTACCTCAATCAATTTCTTATCTAGACTAAGATTTATCTGAAGAGTGGGAAATATTCCTGCAGAGACTTTTGGTTGTATATACGAGGTGCTAGCCTAGAGGAGATGATTTAACTGATTTTTTTTTTCTTCAAATTTTGAGGCATAGAATGAGTTAGGTTAACCCATTGATTAATATAAGACATATACATAGACAAGAAGAGAAGGTAAGAAAGCAAGGAAGCAGATACAAAGACAAGGGAAAAGATAAAATAAACAGAAAGAAAAAAACCAAAAAAAGACAAGAAAAGGGCAGCTATACTCAAACTATTTTTTTTAGAGAGAGAAATAGAAAAGTTACAAATATGTTTAACACCTCCGACAGGACTACCAATGTAGCTCATGAAGCTGAAACTCCCAATCCTTGAATTTTCGATAATCTCGTTTGTTGTCCCATTAAACCTGCCACTATCAAAACATCTGTTGTGTTCTCTCCATATCATCTAGGTAATAGCAATTATCAGAATATTGTTTCCTTTCCTCAGCTTAGGCTCCATGTTCAGCTTTCTCCAAGACCACCAGATCTTGTGCAGGGACTCTAGAAGCCTTATCCCAAGCTTCTGCCAGAAAGCTCCAAATTCTGTCTACTTGACAATGAAGTAATAAGTGATCAACCTATTTGGTTTCCAGGTTGAGCACAGACAGCATGGCATATTAATCCATCCTTTACTGAGAGCCTCTCTTGTGCATGGTCTGTTGTGAAGCACCAGCCAAAATATAATATATCTTTTGAAGGTGCAATTATCTTTCAAATTAATCTCCCCTAAACCGCATTCTAACGTCTCCATATTGGATGATGCATGTGCATCTTAGTTGGAATATAGGTTAGGTGATGCATATGCATATGCCTCTCAAACCGTGATGGTTGAAGGCTAAGTGCATAGAGGAGAAAGATTGAATGTGGTGGTTTTGATTCATTACAGAGACATGTATCCTTCCAAGGAAGTTGAATCAGTGTTTCTGTTAAATTACTTTGGTGATGTGGCTCAACATGAATGGTCAGATTATTTTATCACCATGGAACACTAGAAAATTTGTCTTCTTACGACTTAGTATTTGCACTCTCTCCAACATATAGCCTAGATATTCCTTCTATTTGAAACTTCTGTTGCAGCCAAATTATGGTAACAAGTATCTCACATATAAGAAAGTCGTAAACTAGTAAGATCTTGTGAATTATCAAAGTCGACAGGTACACTTATATCCTTTAGTTTATGGCATTAGGAAGGTGATAGTTCAAGAAACTTTTCAGAACTTGAGAATTCATCTTAGAAAATTCAACTGTTGGCTATTGCTAGGTTTTCCTAGTGGTTCCTATGTTCCTACCCTTCTTTGCATAACTTAATTCCTGGAAGGGTTGAGATATATGCCCGACTTATTTTTGAATTTCAGGGCCCTGCTAATTGGAGGATGCTGTATGGTATGGATGTCAATACCGAGAAAGGTGTTTTACTTGTAGCAGATAATTTTGGATACCTCTACTTGTGAGTACCCATAGCCGAATCCTTTTATATTCTGCTCTCCGTTTTTGATAGTGGTTTATCTCCAGTAGCCTACATGATGGGAAACTTTATGACACAATTTTTTTCCCTCTGATACCAATAGAAAGGTGTTTTACTTGTAGCAGATAATTTTTTTTTTACACAAATCTATTTGTTTTCCTCTGACACAAAAAGGTTGGATGTTCGGTCAAATGTGAAAATTGGTGAACCAATTTTAGTACATAAAAAAGGAAGCAAGGTTGTGGGGCTTCACTGCAATCCTGTACAACCGGATGTTCTTCTAAGCTGTGGCAATGACCATTTTGTGAGTATTGTAGTTCATATTGTTGCATCCCTAAATTTCTTTATGATTGGTTTTAGTATGAATTTATGATCAGGACTTCTATTATATTTCTTATAACAACTGAAAAGCAATAAATCTTCCCTACATGTATGATCTCTAGGCTCGAATTTGGGATGCTAGAAGGTTAGGTACTGAATCTTGTCTCGCCAGTCTTGCTCATGGACGTGTTGTGAACTCTGCATATTTCTCACTGCTGACTGGAAACAAAATCTTGACAACATCTCAAGACAACCGCATTAGAGTGTGGGATTCAATATTTGGCAATTTGGAATCCCCAAGTAGAGAGATTGTCCACAGCCATGATTTTAATCGTCACTTGACTCCTTTCCGAGCTGAGTGGGATCCAAAGGTTGTTTTTTGTTTCTGGTGTACATAATTTACAAATGCTTAGCTGGGTCAAATGAAATATGTTTTGATTTCTTATGCTCAGGGAGGGGATCAATTTGTCTTTTTTGCATCTTGTTTTATAGGAATAAGCCAATGATTGCATTTTATGTTTTGCATATATTAGCTGCATATGCTTCTTACTCTTTTGGTATGGGAATGCCGTTCAGGATCCCTCTGAATCGCTTGTGGTTATTGGTCGTTACATAAGTGAGAACTATGATGGGGTTGCATTACATCCGATTGACTTTATAGACACGAGTACTGGTAAGCTTGTGGGTGAAGTGATGGACACAGATGTAACAACAATCAGCACTGTGAACAAGCTTCATCCTCGAGATCAGATTTTGGCATCGGGGAGCTCAAGGTTTGTTGCTTTTCTTTCCTTCTGCAACACCGATCTTCCATTTGGGTGGTGCATAACTGGGAAACATTTTGATACATCTTCCTTCTTCCCTCTCCTACCTTCTCAAGGGAAGAAGCAGTCATGCATATCCTTGGTGCTACCAGCTTTGCTCGACTCAGAATATGATAACAGTTATCAGCTCAAATTAATTCACCTTGCAGGACTCTGTTAATTTGGAAAGCAAGGCAGGAAGATTGGGAAGCGAAGAAGCAACCAGAGAAGAGGCCCAAGCAGTTCATATTTAGGAGGAATGAGAAGAAGTCTAATGGGAAATTCGATAGTGACAGTGGTGGTGATTCCGACGACGACGACGACTCCAATGGGAAAAAACGCAAAGCCAAGAAACGTCAAGGTAAATACAAAAAACTGGTCTGGTGAAAGAGGCTTCAACTCCCTAAAGACATTAGGATTCAGTGTTCTTCGTCAAGTCACATGTTAGAGGCACAATAGGCAAATTTTTGCAAGCTGTAAATATTTATCTCTATGTAGGACATCAGTTTTGAAGTTTGCTTGATGTGGTCATGACCATTTTGGAGTCCAGAAAGTAATTCCAGTCCTGTAAAATCAAACACCTTTTATCTCGTTCTCCTGTTGTTCATAGTGTAGAAGAATCTCGTGGGAGTTCAGTTGTCATGCTTGTTTCATATTTTTTTACGTCCACGACGAGGGAAGTCCGTATTATCAAATATCTGATTTAAAATAAAAGAGAAGATTTCAGAAGGATCCGTGCAAGTAGTTCTGATCATGGTCTCCGTTGGAATTGAATCGGATTGAAATCCAAACTGAATCCGTTTGGTGATTCATGGGTTTCGAATGGAATTAAAATCATATTTGAATGATTTAATTATGGTTTTTTATTTTTTAAAAATTAATTTTCAAAATCGAAATGGGTTGTTTCGGTTTCACCTCCAACCGACGGTCAGATTCAATATAAATATAAATAATTTTTTTATTATTTAAAAATATTTTTAATTAAAAATGAAAAAAAAAAAAGAAAGGGGATGATTCAAATCGAAACCAAAACCAGATCCCAGAATTGAAGAATTGTGACATGGCCGAAATGGGGTCAGACATACCCAAAGGTAACATTTCCATGCAGAGCAGTCTGGTGTAGAATTCTGCCGTCGATGATCTACAATGGCGCTTCACATCATTTGCGTTGGGCGCGAACAAGCAGCGAACTTCGCGTCTGATTTGACCGCGTCAGGCGGGCTGCGTTGTTCACTCTGGTTCGATCGTTGCTGTGATTGAGCTTGCTCGCCTGATCTGTGCGCGCCCGTTGCGCCCGCGTCCGAAGTCCGAAACGACAAGACCGTCTCCTTCCCCACCACTCTTCTTGCCACAAGCGGATGCATGGCGGGGCAGTTAGGTCATTCCACGCCCTGCGTTTCGAAACCCCCAGAATTCCAACGGCCTCATCGTTTGAGATTCCCATCGTCCTATATAATGCCCTCCCCCTCTCCCTCCTCATCTTTCTATCTCGATCCGAAAGGTGGGAAAGAGAGAGGAGCCAAGCGATGGCCGCTAGTAGCGGGAGCGAGTTCTTCGAGATTAACATGGAGGAGGCGGGTGAGCTCTTCGAGCAGCGGAGATCCGGACTGGACGCCGCGCCTGAGGAACGGGCTGCGGCGGAGGAGGAGGGAGAGCTTATGTGGGCGGCCGTGGAGCGGCTGCCGTCAGTCAAGCGCCACAATTTCGCCGTCGTTCGCCGGGACTCCCGATCCTTCTCCCGCCACGGACCGGCGCCTCCTCCTTTCGAGCTGGTCGACGTCAGGCGGCTCGACCGCGCCGCCCGTGAGCGGGTGCTCGATAAGGCTTTCGCCACCAACGACCAGGACAATTACAATCTCCTTGCCGGCATCAAAGGCCGGTTCGATAGGTATACCACCCACCCCATCTGGCCATGCCCTAAGTCTCCGTGCCATCAATGGCTTATAATTTCTTTCACGGGTTTCTTTCTTAGAGCAAGATCAAGATCCCACGTCTTCTCCCGCCGCATCTTCTTTTGGGTAGTTTCTGGCATGTGATGACATTGACCTCTCGGTCATATCACGTTTTGTGCAGTATTATTAAGAGTGTTTGTGTGTATTGCTGATGGCATGTGTATCAATGCCTAGTTTACTGCAACGCAGCTTTTAGTTCGATCGCCAAATCTACCACGACGGGTTTGATTGATTGATTTCGTCCCTTCGAACTAAATAGTGTAGGGTTGGACGTTCCCAAAGTGGAGGTGACGTTCCAGAACCTCACCGTCTCTGCAGAAGTATACACCGGTCGAAGGGCTTTGCCCACTCTGACTAACTATGTCCGCGACGCTATTGAGGTATATTACTCTCTCACTTAACTTCAACAACTCAATAAAATAGATGTTTTGGGCTTGCAATGTGAAGCGAATGCAGCGTTTCTTTCGTAGCTTAATACTTCTTGTTTAGTAAACAAAAACAAGTGAAACTAGCTATAGCTTCGAAATCATCAGAAATAGAAGTTTAATTCTTGAACATTCTACTGTGCTTGGAACACGTCTTTCTATTTTTATTTTTTTCAACATAAAAGTTGACGAAAAGATAAGTAAATTCATGATTTTGTATTATTGTTCGAGCATGAACTTCTATTGATTCTTTACTCTTTTGGATACACAAAATCTGGTGAAAGAACACTTGGTTCTTCTTTTAACAACAGTGATATGCCATCTTAACGGACTTTTGTGATCTCTCCTTAATTTGTCTTCGTATTTTACGTTCTATTTGGCTTCTTGCAAGCTATTACAAGCGATCAAACAATTTGTTCTGCTTTCCATGCAGGGGTTTTTTACTTCCCTACGATTACTCCGACCGAAAAAGCGTACTCTCACCATTTTGGACAACGTTAGCGGTGTCATAAAACCAGGAAGGTAAGAATATGTTACTCTGCCTTTTTAACCATGACTATGAACTACATGACACTTGGATTGTTTTTGTTAATTTGTGGTGAACAGATATTTGGATGTCCATGTTTAACTAGTCTGTTGGCTGTTTTGGCAGAATGACACTGCTATTAGGACCTCCTGGTTCTGGCAAAACCACGCTACACTTGGCTCTAGCTGGTAAACTTGATTCTAACTTAAAGGTGATCATCTTTCCTTCTAATGTGTTTAAATTTTTTCTATCTCCATGTCTTCCACATTATGGTGACCCGTATTGTATGGAGACATATACATCTACTCTACAGTTTCAAAATGACATTAAGTGAAACATCATGAGGAACTGTATACTGATTCATCTGGTTCCCTGCATCATACATTCTTCAAAAGTAATAGGTTAAGGTGACAGCAAGCACCTAAGTGGATTATATTGAGTTTTTTTGGATCTTTAATTTCAAGCCAATGATGAGGTTCTGTACTATATTTAACAAAACTAGTTTCCCAAATTTTTAAATAAACTGTTACTGATAGTGGTATATCAGACATTTTCATGATCAGAGCAGAATTATCTATTCCCTTGAATGATAGAGCTGCAGGCTGACCAACTGATGCTCAAGAGTAGGTGACATTAGACATGGACGATCTTCTGAAGTTTAGGAAACTATATTGTAGGATATATATATATATATATATATATATATATATATACATTGATGTTTTGGAAACTATATTGTAGGATTCTGGCGTGATGGATAAGAACTAAGAATGTTGTTCAAGAAAATGGCTGACTTAATTATCTCATAAAATTGTTTGAGTCAAGTCATTCAATATTGAGTACTCTTAACATACTAAAAAAAAAAAAAAGTACTTCTCCAAGTAAAGAAGATAAAAAACTGAGCAACAAATTATATTGTACTATATTTGCTCCTTCACTTCCAAGTTGCAATGCAGCCAAACAGTGAAGAACCCTGAAAATAATTGCAACAAAGTAACAAGCACTTGCTATATTTGGATTTTATGGAAATAAACTGGAGCCCAAAAATAAGTCACATTAAGAATATCATGTAACTTACAAGTACTAAAGAATCTCCACCATTACTTTTGACGCAGTGCTCTCATTCAGTTTTATTCTTTCACATAACATTTTAATTGGTATATTATTCCATACAAAATTTATCTTCTTTCCCTTCCCATTGGGTTTGTGATGTACAAGTCACTCTCTCTGTTCAGTCTTCACTTGCCCATTTACCATTTTGAAATTTTTATTAAAGGTACACTTCCTTGTACTGTAACACAATCCATCCTTCAATTTTATTTCAATGTTTCCTCTAAAGTCTTGTTCTATAATGAAGTTGTAAAGTTGCTATAAAATATGTTGATAATATTTGGTTCAACTATATGCAAATTTGTGGATAACAAGGCCATGTTACAAACAAATTTATACGGAATCAACATTTCTTACAATAAATGTCTTGGAGGTATGCTTGTGGGACTCTTTTGAATAAATTGATAATTGATATGTTCATTCCAGGTAACATCGGTTGATATATGATAAATTGATTGATTGTTTTTCATGTTAATTTCCTAGTGTCTGCTTTGTAGCAGGATACCGATTTAAGAGGATATTAGAAATGATGACTGAAGTTTGTCTCAAGTCTATCAGACTAGATGATGGTAAATAGAACAAAACATTCCAGGTTAAAAGTATGTTTATGCAAATAATCTGAGAAAAAGAAGTGAGATCGAACAGCATTTCCATTGCAATGGTATTGAAATGCAAGTCATTTCAGTCATCTTGTTGTACGTAAGTGTTATGGCTGCTTCTCATTTTAACTCTCTTCATTACATATCCTTTTCCATTAAAGTTCAAATTCTTGCAACTTCATTGCTAACTCCAATTCTTCTTCTGTTTAAGGTTATAACCTTTGGAACTTGAAGATAAAATCCTCACTATGTGCACACACAATTTTGGTCACATCTGCATCCGTTGTAATTTGTAGGATGCTTGATTAACTAAATGGGGCTAGCTTCCTTTCAATCTGGTGCATGACATGCTGTTTGTTTTTTCTTGCATCAACCAAGAATTATGGACTGTCTATGTGAACTTTTCCTAATTTAAATGGGTTTTTCCTCTTTGTAGATATGTTCTGTAAGATGTAAATTGCAAATCATGTCCTAATTTAGTCAAAAACAATATAAGCTTGTTTTATTTCTCATCAGAGAAGTGGAGATGTGAAGTACAATGATTGCCAGCTCGATAAATTCGTTGTGCAACGAACATCTGCCTACATCAGCCAGACAGATAATCATATAGGGGAGTTGACTGTTCGAGAAACCCTGGATTTTGCAGCAAGATGTCAGGGTGCGAGCAACAACTGGGCAGGTAGTTTGCCTACTTGATAAGATTAAATATATTATGACCCTGTTTTGTTAAAGAATTTCTTAACACTATATACTTTTTTTATTTAACAATACCTTGTGGTGATGCTTCCATCCATTCATCTCGATACTTCTAAGCCACGACTAATATTCATTAGAATCTTCCAAGCTTTGGAAACTACTATCCAATTGGTCGCTAAGTTGTACGCTTGTAGATAGATTCAATTGCTTATCTTGCATGATAATATTCTACGTTCTAATGTTGTATGAAATATATATGTATACATGTCATTCTTCATGAAACACCTAATTGCATAATATAGGAGATTGATATTTTAACTAATGAAAGCATTACACTGTCTGCTGCAAAATTGATGTAAACTTTGCTTCATTATTCCTCGTGTCCTATCTGTAAACTTTGCTTCATTATTCCTCATGTCCTATCTGATACAAATCTTTTATAGAAATCTATTAATAGCTGGTCGACTATATGTTTTTGATGTAGTTAAAACTAATCTCCGCCCTTGATTGTGGGTGGGGGCTTATAAACCGAACCTTCTGAATCTCCCTGATCATATACCATACACAAGGTCTAGTAAAGAAAGATAATCATTGCCTATGTGAAGAAAAGCAAGCAAGGAAGTTTTAGTGCAGAACTATCTAAAATGAGCATTGTTTAAGAGAAGTTTTCTTTGCTTGAGCATGAAACCAACCCTACCCACCAATGAAATCAAATTATCATAACTTAAAGCTGAGCAGTGACCGACATAGGTTAAGTGGGCATGCTCATACGATGGAGTGAAGTGCGCAAGCTCATGTTCTGATAGCTAAATTTGATGATTGATTCTGCTACTTTTATGGTTTTTTTCATTTCTTTTTGGTGTTGTGTGGATTGTGCTATTAGCTATTGTAAGTTGTAACTAGTGGCTTTGTTCTATCAGAAATACTAGTATTTATGATGTGGTTCCTTTTTTGAACCCTGAGCTTTTGCTTTGGGAGAAAAACGTAGAGAATTTGTCATCTCTGCATGGTTTGCTGGAGGCTGAGACTCGCTTTTATTAGCTTTTGTAAGTTGTTACTAGTGGCTTTGCTTTTATCAGTAAGACAAGCATTTATGATGTGGTTTCATTTATATTAAACTAATAATTTTAATGAATATTAGGATTGGTTGATACATTGTATTGCCACTGACTTAGCTGAATATGCCTAAGTCGTGTAGCACCCTTGCGGCAAACTTAAATACTTTGCTGGAATTGCCTAAGCCGTGAAACAACCTTGCCCATTGTTTTGGACTTAGCTGGGATTGCCTAAGTCATGAAATGATTAAGCGTTATTTGTCCGCAAAGGGTCAGCCCACTTATAACCTCGTACTGGTCCTGAAGGACGTGCAAAAGAGAAGTTGATTAGCTTGAAAATGAGCGACAGATATGTCCCCACGTCTCACAAAGAGGGAAGCTTTATAAGCAATTCGTCAAACACCTTAAGTGCAACAGAGAAAAGGGAGAAAGGAGCGAAACATGACTTTAGAGGACTGTATGAACGGTTGTAAGTCCACAAATGACGGTTCCTAAGGTGTCGGACGCAAGACAAGTTCGATTTATGATGAATGCTCATGCCTGACATATAATCGAAGCCCCATCTAGCCTTGTGCCACCCAGGTGGTTTCAGGATGCTGAGGTGATTGACATTTCACGCCGCTAAGAGTGATCGTCGTAGCATGCGAAAAAGACTAAAAAACGGAGCTGTTTTGGGTAGTTTTGGCTTCGTGCTGTGAGCGATTTTATTCTGTAATATTACAACATATTTCTTAGGAAAAATCATATAAAATCAAGGCAAAACAAGCTGCCAAACAGTTATACAAGCAAGCAAAAGCAGCGAATGGTTCGCCGAGCAAAGATATTATAGTTGAGCGACGATCGTTCGTGACGTTCTCCCTCACTTAAACTGTCGATGCTCTTGTCGACGCTTGTTGGTAGGCTTTAATGATAGCTTTTTCGTGTCGTAGGGCATCTTCACGCTTCCAACTAGCTTCTGTATGGGGAAGCTTTCGCTATTTCACCAAATACTCAGTTTGCTCCACTCCGTTAAATAGCTTTGTCTTGTGATCCGCTAGAAGTTTCAACTCGCTTCTCATAGGAGGCTCTGGTGGAGGATAGTCGAGTTGGAATAGTTCGAGAAGCGTCTTACGAATCTGAGTGATAGGCTTTTAAGTTGCTTGCATGGAAGACGTCCTGAATTTTGAGTCATATCGGTAGTTGCAACTTGTAGAAGACATTGCCTACCTGCTAAACATTGGGAAGGACCCTTCATTCTTGTGTATCAATCCTTTGTGCACTTTATGCCTGAAGGATTGAAGTGATGATGATTGGAGCTTCAACAACACCTAGTCATTAACTTTCATCTCCTGTGGTCACCTTCCTAAGTCGGCCCATTTCATCTTTTTGGCTGCCTTCTCTAAGTAAGCTCGCGTAATATCTGCATTCCGATGTTATTTCTTTACAAAGTGATATGTTGACGGGCTACTCCTTGTATAACCAATAGCCAAGGTGTGAGGAGTCGACGACTGTTATCCTATAATAATCTCAAAGGGGCTCTTATTGGATACAGAACTCTGTTGCAAGTTGTAGGAGAATTAGGCCATGTCCAACAGTTTCACCCAATCTCGTTGGTTGGCACTCATGTAGTACCAGAGATATTGATCCAAGTGTGAATTGATTCTTTCAGTTTGGCTATCAGTTTGGGGGTGGAGGCTTGTAAAGAAGTATAACTTGGACCCCAACAGTTTGAATAGCTGAGTCTAGAATTGTTTCAAGAATCGTGCATCTCGATCACTGATGATGTTATAAGGGACTCCCCAATACTTCACCATGTTCTTCATCATCATCTTGGTCACTGTAGGGGTGCAGCAATAAAAATTATATACTTTTAAAATCGATCGACCACCACGAGTATCAATCTGAGTCCCCTACTATCGATAAGCTTGATATGAAGTCTAAAGAGATGCTCTCCCATAGCCTTTCTAGTATGGGCAGGGGCTCCAAAAGTCCTGTCGGCTTTCGTTGCTCTACCTGATCTTGTTGGCAAGTAAGATATATTCGAACATAGTGCTCCACATTGGTCCCCATCTTTGGCCAATAGAAGGCCATCTCTACGAGAGCCATTGTTCGATGGATGCTCGAATATTCGGCCCAAAGGGAATCGTGACACTTTCAAGAGTTCATGTCGTTCACGGAACATAAACTCTGTTCCCTTTGGTGTAGATGAGTTTCTCATAGACCCAAAATCGTCGTGCCTTATCCTCTTTGATAAGTTGCATTAGAGTTACTGCCTGAGGATCACTGCGTAGTCCATCCCTTGTCCTAAAAAGGAAGTTGGAGTGCAACTGACTTACTTGGCCTCCGCCTTACAACTGTCTGACATTCACCAATTCTACTTTTTGGCTCAACTCATCGGCCACAACGTTTTCTTTTCCGGACTTATATTCCATTACCATGTCAAACTCAACCAAGAAGTCTTGACACCGTGTTTGCTTTGGGGAGAGTTTCTTTTGAGTTTGGAAGTAACTCGAAGTAACTCAATGCAATGTTGTTCATTCTTAGCATGAATCGTGCCCTAAAAAGATAGTGTCGTCAAACTCGTAGACAGTGGACCACCTAATCATCTCCTTCTCATGCACCGGATTTTGGTCTCCTTGAGCTTGCGACTCTCGTAGGTCACCGGGTGACCCTCTTGCATAAAATCTCTCCCAATAGCGAAGTCTAAAGTATCTATATAGATTTCAAAGGACTTTCCATAGTCTAGTAATTTGAGCACCGATTCTTCCAACATAGCAGCCTTTAATTCTTGGAATGTTGCCTCGCATTTGTCCAACCATTTTCAAGACTGCTCATTCTTCAGCAACTCCGTCAGTAGAGTTGCGCACTTCGAATATCAAGCAATGAAACATTGATAATAGTTGATAAAACCAAGGAATGATCTCAACTCTGGTACCTTCTTTGGTGTTCATTATTTTGCCACAGCTTACATATTAGATATGTCCATTTGTATGGACCCATTACCCATTTGATGCTCCAAGAACATAATCTCTGTCTGAGCAAAATAACACTTCTCACTCTTCACAAACAAAGTATTCTTCTTAAGAACTTTAAAAATTGTTTGAAGGTGCTTGACATGCTCCTCGAGCGTTTGGTTGTAGACGAAGATATCGTATAAGTAGACAACCATAAGCTTGTCCAAATACTCCTTAAAAAGTTGGTTCATTAGAGTGCAAGATATGGTTGGAGCGTTGGTTAAGTCGAAAGACATCACCAAGAACTCAAATGCTGCATACCTAGTCACACAGATAGTCTTCGCTTCATCGACTTCTGCAATGTGCACTTGCCAATACATCGACCTAAGATCGAGTTTGGAGAACTACTTGGCCTTGCCCAGTTGATCGAACAAATCCATGATGAGTGGGATGGGATATTTATTCTTCATGGTCACTTTGTTTAGGGCTCGATAATCGACACATAATCGGAGGCTCCCATCTTGTTTCTTCTGGAAGAGGACTGAAGCTCCAAATAGTGCTTTTGAACTGCAGATGAGACCACCACTTAGCAGTTCATCTATCTGCTTTCTTAGTTCTGGTAACTCTGGAGGCGCGATATGGTATGATTTAATGTACACACAATAATCTGAAGTCATTCTTTTGTATTTATTTTCAACCATAAATGAATCAAATTTTTTATACCACTGTCTTAGAGCTTGCTTCAGCCCATACCAACTCTTCCTCAACTTACAAAAAGGATTTTCATTACTTTTGATTTTGAAGCCTTATGGTTGCTCTACAAAAGTTCCTCCTCTAAATCACTACGAAGGAAAGCTGTCTTCACATCCAACTGCTCAACCTCCAAGTTCAGGTTAGCAGAAATACCAAGAGCAACACGGATAGAAGACATTTTAACAACAGGAGTAAAAATCTCTTCAAAGTCAATACATTTCTCTTGACCAAAGCCTTTCACAGCTAATTTAGCTTTATATTTTGGTTGAGAACAATGTTCTTGAGTCTTCAATCTGAAATCTCACTTGTTTTTGAATGCCTTACTTCTATTTGGTAGTTGCACCACATCATATGTGTGGTTTTTCTATAGAGCATCCATCTCCTCTTGCATAACAACCAACCACTTCCTTTTTTGCTTACTTTCAATGGCTTCTTGGTAACTCTGTAGTTCACTTGCATTAGTAAGCATCACATACTCATCTGTGGAGTATTTTCTAGAAGATTGATGTGGTCCCTATCGTTTTCCTGCTCAACATGTTCTGCAGGTAGATCAACATCGAGCTCTACACCATCTTCCTGCATATCTCCCCCATACCTTAATGTATTGAAGGAGTAACTGGGTCACAATCTATTAATCCTTCTGCAGAAGTCTTGGTTAGTGCCTTATTCTTCAAATCCTCAAGGGTTTGATCCTCAAAGAAGACCATATCTCTACTTCTAAATACCTTATGCTTTTTTAGATCCCAAAGCCTATAACCAAACTGATCATGTGAGTAGCAAAAAAAATTCACTTTTATCTTTTTATCTAACTTGGACCTTGTCTGGAATATATACAAATGCACAACAACCAAACACTCTTAAATGCCTATAGAGATATCTTTTCCTGACCATACATGCTCTGTAACATCACCATCTAAAGCTGATTATATCAACTGTAGTCCTCAAAGCCTCATCCTAAAATCTTTTAGATAACTTCTGTGGAAGCATATACATTTGATCTTTTCCATGATGTGCGGTTCATCCTCTCTGCAATTGCATTATGTTGAGGTGTCCCAGGAACTATTAACTTATGTTGGATGCCATGTGACCTGCAATAATCATTAAGTAATCCTACGTACTCACCACCATTATCTGATCTTATGCATTTCAATTGTTTTTGTGTCTCCCTTTTTTATGTTTTCCTCTCAACTCTATTATGAAACTCCTTGAAGATATTAATAATTTGATCTTTGGTCTTTATAGCATAAGCCCAAACTTTTCTGGAAAAGTCATCTATAGAAGTGACAAAATAAAGTACACCACTAATACTAGAAACATTAATAGATTCACTAGGAGTTTTTGTTCTCAAAGGCAAGGTTTTACGTACCGGTCTATATCGGTGTATCGACATTTTGTTGGTACCGGTACGGTACCAATACCGGGCAATATGCACAGTATGTACCGCCCAGTATATTAAATATTTTATAATATTTTTATAATATAATATTAAAAAATATTAAAAATATTAAAAAATATAAATAAAGGGGTGATGTCGTCTCGATCTCTCTCCCTGCACGGGGAGAAAAGTCACCCGCGGGCGGTAAGGGTAGCGACGACTCGCGGGCGAGGTACTTTTTCTCTTCTTCTTTCTTCTTCTTCTCATCTTCTTCTTTTTCTCTTTTTCTTCTTCCTCTTCCCTTCCTCAATCGATCACCGACGGTCGATTTCTCCTTCAATCAACCATCGACGGTCGAAATCGATCACCAACGGTCGATTTTAGCGGTATCGCCCGATAGTGGTCGGTCCGTGTACCGGTCAGCCGCCAGATTAGTATGTACTGGGTGGTACGGGCCTTACCGCTCGGTAAGTAAAACCTTGCTCAAAGGACTACATACATCTATATAGACACGGTCCAAGACATATATTTTTCTAAATAAAATAGGACTAGCTAAGGAAACTCTATATCGTTTGTCAGCCAAACAATTAATACAAGGCTCTGAGATCTAGCAATGCATCTCTTTTGGAAAGAACTTGCGACCCATTATTGCTCATGTGTCTTAGTCGCCTATGCTATAACTTTATGTTGAAGTCTTTCTCTGTAGCATTCAACTGCTCACCACAAGCTTTAGCCTGCAATATGTATAAAATGTTATATTTCTTTTTATTAGCTACAACAAGAACTCTTACTAAGCTTCGACTGCCCTCTATGAAATCTGACATCAAAGTCTTCAACATCCAGCCTTTCAACTGAAATTAAATTTAGTCTTAAGTCAACCATATGCCTCATATCCTTAAGCACAAACTTGTAGCCAAGGTTGTTCTTTATGTGGATATCACCTATGCCAATAATGTCTACTATGCTATAGTTGCCCAATACCAAAATTTTCTAACCTATAGGTAGCAAAAAAACTCCCTCCGTGGTATAGCATATGATAAGAAGCATTTATGTCAATTATCCACTCGAGATCCTGATACACATAAGAAAAAATATCATTAGAAGTAGATAAAATCAAATACTCACCACCCTGCACTATAGCTATAGTATTCTCCTTTGACTCTATAGGCTTCACTTCTTTTCTCTTTTTCTTGCTCTTCTTAGGTTGCTTGCATTGATTCTTGTAATGTCCTTTCTCATCATAATTATAGCAAATAATATATTTTTTTGATCTTTACTTGCTTCTCCATGCGTAAATCTCTTATATCCTTCGACTTTGACCTTTCTCTGTTCTCTGACAAGTGCCTATAAATCAATCTGTGACAAGTGCGTGAAACTCTTTATTCGACAAACTATTTATTACTTGACTCATGGTGATAACACCATATGGTATAGAATTATTAAGGCAAAACCACTAGTGTCTCTCAACTTTCTAGCAATGAATTGAGAAGTAACAATACCTTTAATTCATCATCAATAGACATTATCATAGAGGATAACTGATTATTAATACTCTGCATTTCATTCAGATGCTCAACAATAGAAATGCCCCATTATATTTTAGGTTCACAAGTTTTCTGATTAAGAAAGCTTTATTGCCAATTGTTTTTCTTTCATAGAGGCCTTTCAACTTTTTTCAAAGAGAGTATGCAGAACTTTCAGTAGAAACATGGTGAGAGACACTGTCATCAAGCTGTTATTGAATGAACCCGATCGTTTTTTGATCTAACCTCTTTCATTCATCATTTGTCCTAGTTGTGGGCTTTGCACTATCCCCTTGCAAAGGTCCATACAAATCCTTGCAATACAAGAAAATTTTCATTCTTGATTCCATATCATCCAATTGTTTCTGTTCAAGCTAATCATGCGAGAAACATTACTAGCTTCTATGTTCGAACACAAAAATTAAATATAGCCAAACCTTGCTCTGATACTAGTTGATGGGATAAAAGGAAAGACTTCGTATACAAAAAAATACTAGCAAACTATCACATACAACGGAATCAAATAGAAATCACAATCAAATGAAACACCAAGATTTACGTGGAAAACCCCTCCAACTCGAAGGGTAAAAACCACGGGCAAGCCAGAGAAAATCTACTATATGAATAATGAATGTATAAATATCAAAGTCTCTTGCCTAAACCCAAACAATAATTACAAGAGAATGACAGGAATACAAGAAATATATTACTATGCGTAATATCCAAAACCTCCCCAAATGATCACAGTAAGAATCCACTGTAGATCTGATCTAACTTGAGGTGAGAATATTGTACGGATGGTCGAGAATAATCTTTCAGAGTCCTTGTCTTCTTCCCTTTTTTGCTTCTCTTGTTTTCTGCCCTTTGTTGCCAATCTACTTCTCCCTTTCTCTCAATCACGTTCACAGTCGCTACTGCCTACTTTTCCACAACCCTAGCTACCAAATCTAGGGTTTAGATTAAGAAAAATAAAGGTTAGGACTATGGGTTTTACTAAATCCCATTATGGGCTAAATATAACCATCTGCCCAACAGTTTCGCCATGACGAGATTGTTAATCTTCTTCGCTATTTTGTTTGAATTGCTTGCCTGCTCTGATACTATAATGTCACGGACTTAGCTGAATTTACCTAAGTCATGCGACACCCTTGCAACAAACTTAAAGACTTAGCTGAAATTGCCTAAACCGTGAAGCAACCTTGCCTAATGTCTCGGACTTAGCTGGGATTCCCAAGTCATAAAATGTCCAAGTGTTATTCATCCACCAAGGGTCAACCCACTTACAACCTCGTGCTAGTCCCAAAGGACCTGCAAAAGAGAAGGTGATTAGCTTGAAAACGAGCGACATACAAATCCCGACGTCTCGCAAAGAGGGAAGCTTTACAAGCAATTCGTCAAACACCTTTAATGCAACAGAGAAAAGGGAGAAAAGAGCGAAAAAGGACTTTAGAGCAAGGTTTCACTTACTGTCAGACTGTATCGACATATTGCATCTGACAGACCCATATCGACGGTATGCTGTATACCGCCTATTAAAATATAATATAATATTTTATAATATAATATTATATAATATAATATTAAAATATAAAAAGAAGAAAAGGGGCGATGTTGTCGAGGCGATGTCGCCTCGATCATCTCCTCGTGGGCGACGCCGCCTCTTCTCGCCGGAGAAAGCGATGGCGACCCGGTGGCGATCCCGGCAGCGCGATGCGATGGCGGCGGCGAGGAGCGCGCGGTATTCTTTCTTCCCTCTTCTTTTTTTCTTTTCCTCTTCTTCCCTTTTTCTTCCTCAATCGACCGTCGACGATCGATTTTTGACGAACCGCCGTAGCGGTGCGGTAATCTAACTGGACGGGATATACCGCCTGCATGCAGGTCGAAATTGTAAATCTCGCTTTAGAGGGCCGTATCAACGGTCGCAAGTCCACAAACGACGATTCCCAAGATGTCGGACGCAAGACAAGTTTAACTTATGATGAATGCTTATGCCCGACAGATAACTGAAGCCCCATCCAGCCCGGTGCCACCTAGGTGGTTCCAGGGTGCTGAAATGGCTGACATTTCAAGCAGCCTAGAGTGGTCATCATAGCACATGAAAATGACCCAAAAATAGAGTTGTTTTCGGCAGTTTTGGCTCCACACAGTGAGCAGTCGTTTTACAGCGTTACAAACTATTTTCGCTCATATTTCTTAGGCAAAATCATATAAACTCATGACAAAATAGACTGCAAAACATTTGTACAAGCAAGCAGAAGCGATAAACGGTTCGTTGAGCGAAAATGTTACGATTGAACGACGACCGTTTGTGACAGTATGGACCTGTAAGGTGAACCATGCCTTGAGCTTTTGCTTTAGGAGAAAAGCGTAGAGAACATCTCACCCTCAGCATGGTTTACTGGAAGTAGAGGCTAGCTTCTGTTTCGGTAACATGTCTTTCATGGATCATCCCACTGCAAAAGTAGGCTTAACTAGAAGCTTACATACTAATGTATCTCCTATCTTGACAAGAGTCATTTGATATACTAGGCTTTTCTGTTGTTTGACAACTCAGTTGTTCACTAAACAAATATTTAGTAAATCGAATGTATATTTTGTCTTGTTTGTTGAGTTTCTAGTTGCTTGGTTCAGGAGATAAGACAAACCTTAAAGTTCTTCCCATGCCAGCCATATCATGCATACTGTCTACGTTTCTTCTATACTTCATATTGGTGATTCCTGGTGATCTTCAAGACATAGGCTGGATGGACATGCTTGTCTGTGCCATATTGCCACCAGTCCACCCTAGCCATGGCACTTATTTCTTTCATATACATATATATTTGTCCAAAGACAACTAAGTCTCATGCCCAGTGGTTGGTCTTTTCTATATTTTGTTTTGTCACCTGTAATCCCTCAATATATGTTTAGGTTATTTAACATTGGGAGGCTCAACATATGATTGACAAATCCAATTGAACATGCTGTTACTGGTTTTAAAATGTAGTTGGTTCTCCGACCAGTCAGATATTTGTCCATATGCATTTACATACTGACTTATCTGCAAGCAATACTCATCTCTTCTTTTTTTTCTTGCTCATTCTTTAGAGAATTTGAAAGATTTAGTAAAGCTTGAAAAGGAGAAAAACATCCGTCCAACTCCAGAGATTGATGCATTCATGAAGGTCAATTTATTGTTACCACTAAATCGCTTAAATCAGAATCAATTTACAATATATTCTTTTATCAAATTCTTTGTTGGTAAAATCTGATCAACAGGTTGCTTCAGTAAAAGGTGAAAACAACAACCTTGCAACTGAGTATACCTTGAAGGTACTCGGCCTTGATGTCTGTGCAGATACTCTGGTCGGTAGTGATATGTTCAGGGGTGTTTCAGGTGGTCAGAAAAAACGTGTAACAACAGGTTAAAATTTAACTTTTTTCTTTTTATTGCAGTAGCTATTAAGGTAATTTGTCTCTTTCACATTTTGGATACTTGCCACGGAATTCAAAATGATTACTTTTCCAGATTTTGCTATGGACTTAACTTATTCATTGTAGTGTCAGTCATGAGTGTATGTCACAATAGTATTGGTTAATTTGAACCGCCTGCAACTTTTCTAGCTCTCTACTCTGTTGGACCATCTTTCCATATCAATTAAAATATTTGAATCAGTAAATGACACATGCCAAGGAAAAAACTTTTGACACACCTTGTACACATGTACAACTTGTGCAAGTATGTAAGACCACCAACACTGTATGTAACCATACTGTGATGAAGATATTGCATGTCATGACCCCTATTGTTCTCACACCAGTGATTCCTTTCTCAAATATGTCCTTTATTACATCCATTTAGTATGGAGATCTTGTGACGTGCCTTCTCTAAATAAATAAACCATTACAAAATCTATTGTCTTGTCTCAACTATGTACACCAGCTTTATCATGCAGTTTATATCTTGATTTTTTTAATTTCAGTTAATTATTGCTATATGTTCAAGTTTACGTTAGTATTTCTTACTCCAATTACTCTTTATGCTTGTATGTTTATCTAAGCTGAAACAAATGTGATTGCCAAAGGAATTTTACCTTTTTTATCCTATTTTTCTGGAATATATATCTTGCTCATGTTAAATATCTAGATGTTTAATTAAGTCATGTTTTTCAGAATTACATAGTTCCTCGACCTTTTCTCTGGTTGATTTTGAATCAACTGTAACTACCAAATTTGTATAATTTGTTAATCACTCATTTGCTTGTGGATATATTTTGATGTGAAGATTTAATGAATGAAATGTCCAACAAATTCTGGTTAACTAAAAAACACTCAGATTCCATGCTAATCAGGTGGTACACAATGACAATTCTTCTTTATATAAATCTGTATAGACAAATATGAGTTTTCTTTTTACTTAAATTAGGTCTTATTTTTACCAACTTGGATGAAGATGTAAGATCCTTTTTCTAGTGTAGCGGTAGTTGGCATGAAAGATAACAACTACAATCTTTTCACAATTTACAAAAATATATTTACAAGGTCATGGAGTTATTTGGACAGCCTCTGTTCAAACTTCAAAGAAGTGTGAATTCTGCTGACATTAGAACTTGCTTGAGTCTTTCTATTGTCAAGTGAGACATCATTTGCCCCTAGACTGGATAGATTGGTTGCTGATTATTACTTATACATACAATGCAGGAGAGATGATAGTTGGACCAAGAAAAACCCTTTTCATGGATGAAATATCAACAGGACTTGACAGCTCCACAACATATCAAATCGTCAAATGCATGCGGAACTTTGTTCATCAAATGGAGGCCACTGTGCTTATGTCTCTCCTTCAGCCTGCACCTGAGACATTTGATCTTTTTGATGATCTAATATTATTGGCTGAAGGACATATCATCTATCAGGGGCCCAGAGAAAAAGTTCTGGAGTTCTTTGAAACACTAGGATTTCTTATGCCATCTCGTAAAGGGGTGGCGGATTTTCTCCAGGAGGTATGTATCTTTATTTATTTCCTGAATATCTACTGAAAATCCTACAATTAATTGAACTTTTTCACAGGTTACCTCTAGGAAGGATCAAAAACAGTATTGGTCCGATCATTCCAAACCATATGTTTTTGTTCCTGCTTCAAGAATTGCTCAGATATTCAGAGAATCTGAATATGGAAGTTCTGTCCGATCCAATCTTTCAGTCCCTAACAATGATAAAGGGTTTCTTCCTTCAGCTCTTGCAAGAACAAATTTTGCTATATCAAAGCGGGACCTCCTCAAAGCATGCTTTTCTCGTGAAGTATTGCTTATCAGTCGGCATCGGTTCCTCTACATTTTTAGAACATGTCAAGTATGTGTTTCAGCTTTTTTAACCGCATAAGTTTTGCATAGATTTTCTTCTCTTTGTGATGTTATACTTTGAAAATTGTACACTACAAAATGGTATTTGACATATATGAATGTTGAGAGAAAAAAAAAAGGACATAAGGACACTGGGTAAATTCATCGACACTCTGAATTATATTTGTAAAAAATTTTGGTCAAATTTGCTGCAATTTAAATTTGTCGACACTCTGAATTATATTTGTAAAAAAGTTCTCGTTTAAGAGTGGGGTTTTGCTTAGAGTACAGCTAAACATTATCTTTTCAAGCATGCATTAATTTTCTCTTAGAGTGTGTACTTCACATAGATCTATCTGAATGTAACCTATAACCATGTAAATGCAAGCTTCCAAGCTCAAAATAGTCTGGATCCATGTGAATCCAGCAGGATTTATTTGAATTTTGAACATAATTTCAATGATAAGGTACAACCTTTATTTGGTCCCATTGTATCTAACAGCTATAATCTAAGATATGTGCCTTGAAATGAATGCAAGGATAAATCTAGAAATATACAGACAGGTACAACCTCAAGTTCTTCTGCCTTTTGTCTGATTTTTAGACGCAAGTTTGCTTGTGGTTCCTACTATAATGTAATGAGTTTAATTGTTTTTTTGAGGTGAAAAGAGCATTTATTAGGAGGATTTTGACACCCATATTATTCTGCATATTTGTCTGTTTCAGTACTGAGTTCACTGCAAATGCAAAAGTTGTCGCACTTCTTTTGTAGAAAAAGTCATTGTTTACTGCAGAAGTATAACTACTGTGGTAAGCTTAACTAGAGTGAATCGTCGATTTGGTTTAAGCTGAATAAAATGAAATCAAGTAAATGTGTCTATGAACTCCTTAAACCGAGGCCTCTTATTATTATTATTATTTTTTTTTTTGTGATTGTTATCAGCTATCAATTTCTAGAAAAATGGTTCCTACCTGTGCAAGCTCTAGGAAGATCCAGTCCATAGATTACCTTACCCCCTACATGAAAAATGGAAAAAAGAAGAAAGTAGTAGTTTCATGCAACGTTTTACTTACTGGTCCATACCAGTGTACCGACATTTTGTCTGTACCGGTATGGTATGGTACCGTGACGGTATGCACAGTGCGTACCACCCGATATTATTATATAATTATTAATATTAATATAATATTAAAAATATTAAATAATATTAAATAAAAGAAATAAATGGGTAACGTCGCCTCGCTCTCTCCCCCAGTGTGGGGAGACGTTTCGTCTCCCGACGGGAAGATAGTCGCCTTTGGGCTGCGAGGGCGGCGACGTCGCGGCAACCCGCGGGTGACGAGGGCACGCGGGCAGCGTGCAGGCAAGGACGGCGGTCAGGTACTTCTTCTTCTTTCTTCTTTTTCTCTTCTTTTTTTTCCTTTTTCTTCTTCAATCTACCGCCTATAGTCGAAATTAACTGCCAATGGCCGAAATCAACTGTCGATGGCCGATTTTAGTGGTACCGCTCGGTAGTGGTTGGTCCGCGTATCGGTCAGCTGTCAGACCGATATGTACTAGGCGGTATGGGGCCTTACCACTCGGTAAGGAAAACCTTGGTTTCTTGTGACACCCAGGTTTAAATGGAGCAAATTTGTTGTTACACAAGATGGTGTTAAGATAAATAAGATAGCCTTCTCTATCAACCAGGTGTTCTAGGTGCACCAATTAAACATCATATGGTATCAGTTCAAAGTCATCATATCTTGATGCCTTGAATTGAAACAGAAACTCTCCTGTGGTTTTAGTAGTTAGGTGTCTTTCAGTCAGATTTCTCAAACATGCATTGATGCGTCCATAAGATCTCCCATCTTTTTATGGAAATAAATTGTTGCTATCTTCTATGTAAGTTTTTGTTAAAGATGTTTTGTAATTATTTATTTTTATTAAACAAAATTAATGATATTACAGGTTGCATTTGTTGGATTCATCACATGTACGGTATTTCTCCGTACAAGACTCCATCCCATTGATGAGATGAATGGCAGATTGTACCTTTCTTGTTTGTTTTTTGGACTGGTGCATATGATGTTTAATGGATTTTCTGAGCTTCCAATAACAATTACCCGACTTCCAGTTTTTTATAAGCAGAGAGATAGTCTTTTTTATCCAGCCTGGGCTTTTTCTCTTCCTAGCTGGTTGTTACGTATTCCATACTCAATTATTGAAGCTGTAGTATGGTCTTGTGTGGTATACTACTCAGTAGGGTTTGCACCAAGTGCTGATAGGTCAGATTCATATTTCTCATTCATTATTTATAAACATCTTACTTGTTATATTTTTCAATTGAACTAGTACTGTGAATATAACTAGTTGATTGTTGTAGGTTTTTCTGCTTCATGCTGTTATTGTTTTCCATACACCAAATGGCATTGGGTCTGTTCCGCCTGATGGCTGCTATTGCACGAGATTTCATTGTAGCCAACACATTTGGATCTTTTGCACTGTTAGCCATCTTTCTTTTGGGTGGATTTATTGTCCCAAAAGGTTAGAATTTGATGATCCTGTACAGTGTATTCCAATTTTCTACTCTTCCACATTCTGAATGGAAAACTTGTGGCCCTTCTCTTAACCATTCATGTGACCTGTACAGTGGACTGAAGGAAGCATAGGACAAAATTCATTGTCTTTTTTCTTGGTTTTAATGCTTACTGAAGCTTCATTTACAATATCAGATTCAATCAAACCATGGTGGATTTGGGTTTACTGGATTTCACCATTATCATACGGGCAACGAGCAATTGCAGTCAACGAGTTTACAGACTCCAGATGGAGAGAGGTATATTTTATTTTTAATTTTTCTTCTGATGATATACTCTGTAAATCCCATATTTTTTAGTCCTGTAAACTGGTTTCTCTTTTACGACAGAAATCTTCTTATGGAACAGACACAGTTGGGAACAATGTACTTCTGTCACAGGGTCTACCAACCCAAAGATACTGGTATTGGATAGGAGTAGGCGTTTTGCTGGCTTATTCTATCCTTTTCAACATTTTGTTCATTCTTGCCATGGCATATCTTAAACGTAAGGCTCCAATTTTTGTCTAAGCACCCACATTAGTATTTGCTACTAATAGGTCTATCTTTACCATTTCATGCTTTATTGTAGTTTCTTCTAATGTTGCTGTAGTATGTGGTAGAATTTCTAACTTCTTGGTGTCATTGAAGCTCTGGGAAAGGCACAGGCAGTTGTCTCGTCTGATTCTCAAGAGGGGGAGGATGAAGATTTTCAAGGCACTCACCCACAAAATGCAACAAGAGGTAGTCTCTGTTGCTGCAATATTCATCTTTGCGGATCTTGTCTCCATTTAAATTTTGTTTGAAGATTAATTTCATAAATACCATGTTTATTATGTCAAGTACAGAAAATAATGGACCAGAGGCATCAGAAAAAACTGCTGACAGAAATATCTCCAGTAAAGGAATGATTCTTCCATTTCAGCCGTTATCTATGACGTTCCACAATGTCAATTATTTCGTTGATATGCCAAAGGTTGATATATCATGCATAGTATATCCTTTTATATGTGACTAATCAGTGTTCTGACAGTTAATCATTTTTGGACTCCAGGCAATGAGAGCTCAAGGAGTTCCTGAGACACGGTTGCAATTGTTGTCCAATGTTTCTGGGGTATTTAGACCACGTGTCTTGACAGCCTTGGTCGGCTCTAGTGGAGCTGGGAAGACCACACTTATGGACGTGCTTGCTGGTAGGAAGACTGGTGGATATATAGAAGGTGATTTAAGGATTTCTGGATATGTAAAGGACCAAAGAACCTTTGCCAGAATCTCGGGATATGTTGAACAAAATGATATACATTCTCCTCAAGTAACAGTAGAGGAGTCTCTCTGGTTCTCTTCAAGTCTTCGTCTTTCAAATGAAATCAGCCAAGAAAACAGATGTGTTAGTCCCTACACCTTAATTTTATTCTTACTTATTTCATTATCCTTTTGACACATCACTATCCTGAAATGCAGACATTTGTTGAGGAAGTTATGAGGCTAGTGGAACTTGATACTTTACGACATGCATTAGTAGGCATACCAGGAAGTAGTGGCTTATCAACTGAACAAAGAAAGCGCCTTACAATTGCAGTAGAGCTAGTTGCAAATCCTTCTATTATCTTCATGGATGAGCCAACTTCGGGCTTAGATGCACGGGCTGCTGCAATTGTCATGCGTACTGTTCGAAACACAGTTGACACAGGGAGAACTGTGGTTTGCACCATACACCAGCCAAGTATTGATATATTTGAAGCATTTGATGATGTAATAATGCTTTTGTTGTGAATACCTTGTTTTGTAATTGATGAAGCTAAACTTCAATTTTATTTCACAATCTTTTCTCTATGCAGCTACTTCTTATGAAGCGAGGAGGCCTTGTCATATATGGTGGCTCACTTGGTAGAAATTCTCAAGATATGATAAACTACTTTCAGGTAGTATTACATGTAATCATGTGTACTTCTTCATTAGCATGCCTGCACAGATTTTAGTTGCGTAATGGATTTCTATTTTTCTTCAATTCCGATTATGAAGAGGGATTGGGGCAGGAGATTTGGTTGAGCTTCTTTCTATGGTACAAATAATTTGCTGCAAAATTTAGTGCTGTAAAGTTGGAGTTAGATGAGCCTGGCATTCTTTACCATCATAAAATGGGTATTTATAGTTGAAGTATACCACTCTTTGATTATCTTGAAACTTAATGTTGATTACACAGACTGTTGATTATGAATATTATTTTTCTAATGGACATAAACTAATGCTTTTATAAGAGATGTGCATAGTTCAAGATTCATTTGCTCATGCAAAGTGTTCAGGAAAAATGATTTCTGAATAGTACAGAATGAGAGAATAAAGTTGTTGCTCTTCACCTAAGATTATATATTGGAGTTGTGAAATTGTCCATCACAACACAACTAGGTGCAGTCATGTGTAGTTGTTCGTCTCATTTTTGTTTTACTGAAGTTTAAAAGTCCTATATTCAAAGATATTGAAAATTCCAACTCTTTTCAAGAGGTTTTCCTTTGGTGTCAATCATGTTAGTGTTTTTTGTGTCTATTTCCATAATTATAGGTTATCAAAGTCAAGTGTTTGTACTTAGGATACTACATCATAGGCTCTCTTCTAAATTATCTCCTTCCCTTCCCTGTATTACAGTTCTTATGCTTTTAATACCAGTTTGACTTCAGAATATTGCATTGCAGATGTCTTTTCTCTTAATTCAATAACCAAATATACATAAGGTTATGTGTATTGTTGGATGTGATTGATGGATCAATCATGCTTTGCCAAATTTGCTGAACCAGATCAATTTTTCAAGTTTTGCTGCTGAATGAGTCATTTACATATTTATCTCCTCCATGCAGGGAATACATGGAGTTCCTCCTATCCTTGATGGTTATAATCCTGCAACTTGGATGCTGGAAATTAGTACACCAGCTTGTGAAGAAAGCCTTGGTTTAGACTTTGCTACTGTATATAAAAACTCAGATAAATTCAGGTGATTTTTGCCTTATCTTTCCTAGTCCAGTTGACATACCTTAGCTTGAGGGTTTAAATCTGTCCTATAAATTTTATCCCCGACCAACTAGCTTGGTGGTGTTTTTCCCGATTAACTTAGTACAAATTGAGAATTCAAGTCCTCATCCTAGAAACTCATTGCAATTATTGGCTAGCTTAGTTTTTAAAGGTTTTGTCAGTTTATTGGGATCATATCCCATCTTCACCACTTGTCATTTGCAAAAATAAAAAAATGGTCCTTTTGTCTTGAATATGTACAATATCACAAGTTCACAACTAATTCTTGCTACAGGGAAGTCGAAGCTCTCATTCATGAATTAAGTACCCCTGCTGCTGGTACAGAGCCTCTGAGATTCCTTTCAGTGTTTCCACAAGATAAACTGACTCAATTTAAAGTATGCTGTAAGAAACAATTTCTTGTGTACTGGAGAAGTCCCCGATATAGTGTTGTGCGCATGTTCTTCACTACAGTTACTGCATTGATATTTGGGACAGTCTTTTGGAATGCTGGCTTAAAAAGGTAACAATCATTCACCAATTCTGCATTGAGGATATATATTTTTGAGCATATGCTTCAATAGCAATATTTGAGTCAATCATATGACCAACTAATTCTAATGTTATTCAGAGATACCATACAAGACTTGTTTCTGGTTATGGGATCCTTATATTCAGCTTGCATATTCCTTGGAGTCAACAATGCATCCTCCATACAACCTGTGATTTCTATTGAGAGGACAGTTTACTACAGGGAAAGAGCAACTAGAATGTATGCCTCATTTCCATATGCAGCAGCACAGGTTTGTGTTTCTTGTACATAAACAGTTTATTAACTTGAGAATATAATGATATCATATGTCTCGTATTTACAGGGTATTGTAGAGATTCCATACATCATGGTGCAAACCATTATATTTGGCATTATCACCTTTTTCATGATCAATTATGAAAGGACTCTAGGTACAGTGAGGCCTCTCTCTCTCTCTCACACACACACACAATTGTCTCCACTTTTCTTAATTAGAACTGTCTTAAGAGTATTTTTTGATTAGCCTTAACCATTTTCCACTTCTTAAACTAGAGTTACAGATAGCAAAAATTTAGCATATTCTGTTGGAAAGATGTTGGAACCAACTTTATTAGGTTATAACTCCCTGTAAATTAACTACTTTTAGAACTCTTCATAATTTGGATTTCTGGGATTTTATTTTTGAGTATAATGTAGATGCATGAACAATGACTTGTTTCTCAGAGTTTGGATTTATGACATTTCCCCATCAAAGCCACCTGGTATCAGTGAGATAATCCTGTGGTACAAACTTGTTTTTCAAAGTTCTGCTTTGTGATATACCCCTTTCAAAGCCTTCTGAGATCCTCACCAATAAACCTTTTATTTTTTCCACTCGGGTTTTGAAAGGGCGCTCGGACAATCCTGAGGCCTTGGAGATAGTATGAGACCTTTAGTGAACATTCTGAGCATCTTTTTTTTTCTTTTTTTGCTTAAAATAAATTATATATGACATCAGTGGATCTTAGAACCAAGGTTTGACTTATCGGTTCGTACCGGTAGCGGGCGGTATGTACATTGCATTCCGCTCGGTATATTAAAATATAATATAAATTTTTATAATATAATATTAATATTAATATATTAAAAATATTAAAAAAAAGGGGCGACGTCACCTCGATCTTTCTCCCCACGCGGGGAGATGTTCCGTCTCCTCGCATTGGAGAAAAAGCTCGCGCGACCCGTGAGCGGCGATGGCGCATGGGCGCTGGCGACCCGTGGGTGGCGACGACGTGCGGGCGAGGATGACACGTGGGCACTAGGTATTATTTCTTCTTCTCCTCTTTTCTTTTTTTTTTTCTTTTCCTCTTCTTCTTCTTCCCTTATTCTCCCTCAATCAGTCACCGACGTCCGAAATCAACCGTCGACGGTCGATTTTTGGCCATACCGCTTGGTAACAGGCGGTCCGTGTTCCGGCAACCTGATGGACCGGTATGTACCGCCCGTTCTGGACAGTACAGGTCGAAATTGCAAACCTTGCTTAGAACACAATTGCTTCATACACTGAATTAGTAGAAGCTGAGCCCTCAGGTATCGAGATACAGGATAGAATCTAGTGGAGTTTTGATATCTTCGTTTGATTGTCCAAAGAACAAAATTGTGCTTCATATACTGAATTGTAGGAGCTGAGCTTGCAGGAATCGAGATATAGGATAAGGGGAGTTTTGATATCTTCATTTGATTGTCCAAAATGGTGGAGACCACCTTGCAAGTTACAGTACTTTTAGTCTTCAAAATTGGCTGTTTGGCAGCACTGCTTGATGCTTTTTAAGGTTGACACCAGACCACAATGTTGGAAGTTCCAGAATTGCTGGGATCTGCAATAAGTTTTTTTTGTCAGGAGCTACTAATGATAAAAGACATGCTTTGCTTCAGTTAGCATTAATGAGTTGACTTGTGGTGGTAAAGAAAACTATTTCTCTCCAAAATAAATTTAAAAAAAGAATAAGTGAAACATCTCTTGTATGCTCATTTATTTAGGATTTTCTCTGTGTAGATACAGCTTAGATCGTCAAAGAATGTGATTTAAATATTGGTCTACATCGTTAAATGATTTTTTTTATCCAATGACAAAAGAATTGATTGAACTAAGGCCACCACATCATCCAAATCTCATTAAGAATATTGTATATCTTAAGTGCCATACCTTAGAACATCTTATATGGTTGCACAAGGCAAGCTTTAGAGGATTTAAACATAGGAGCCATGATGGAACTGAAGGAATGAGCATAGGGAGATTATATCATAAAAGAAGTTTACAGATGTTGACAAAACTATATAGATCTTCTCATGAACAGTGATGATTAATGTTCGTTGTTGTTATTCAAACTAGCACACTGAAGTTTCAAATGATATCCCCATTTTTATAATCCAAGTGCCACAGGCAAACTTTCATGGTTGACAATTATAATAGAGAAAATCACCTATTGTTATTTACTTTCAAGGTTCGCCATACTGGTCCGTATCGGCATATCGTCCCCGCGCAGGAAGACGAGGCGACGCCTCGCCCTCTTGCACGAGAATCTCACGAGGTCGTCACCTCGTATTCCTGCACGGGGACGAGGTCGAGGCCTTAGGAATCCCACGAGGCAAGGCGATGCCTCTTTTTTATTATTTTTAATATATATTTATATTATATTATATATTAAATTTGTACTGTCCGGTACAAGGTGGACCGCATATTGGTAACATAGCGGACCGGTATGTATCGCTCATACCGAGCGGTACAGAATAAAATTACAAACCTTATTTACTTCCCATCTGTTTGTCAATTTTAATAGTACTTATCACATATTGGATGCTTGGTGATAATTATGTCGATGATGGAGGGCCCTCACTGGTGGAATTGTTTTTTGCAGGAAAGTTTATACTATACTGTTTGTTCATGTTCCTCACTTTCATGTACTTCACTTTCTACGGAATGATGGCAATTGGTCTGACTCCTACGCAACAGCTAGCAGCAGTTATTTCATCAGCATTTTACTCCTTATGGAATCTACTCTCCGGCTTTCTGATCCCCAAGGCTGTAAGTAGCCAGTAAACAAATGCCTCCATTTTCTTTTCATATCATTAATTTCGTGAAAGCAAAATCTTATGATTGATGAGAAGATCGGAATGTCAGCTTGCATCATCCATTCAGAAAAATTGCGATTAGAATCAAGGATCAGGTTATATATATAAATATCAGGCAATCACAAGAAAACCTGCTGCTTGATGAAGGAGAAAAATAACGATTACCTGCATTCTGGTTTTATTTTTGTTGGCCTATTCCGCTCATACCTTGGCGGCTCATAATTGATTATACATGTTGATTTAGTCAGCTCTAAATTCTCTTTCCAAAAAAAGATCAATCTGAATTGGTATAAACCAAAATGCCTTTCTTTGATTATGACACCAAATAGTTTTATAGCTTGGCTAACTAAAAAATAGTGGTTATGCTTTAGAGTATTGGTCATTAACCTCTGATGGTTCTCTTAAGGATGCAATTACAGGTCAAATTTTATAGACTGATAACTGATAACCAACCACTTTCAGCGTTTGTTTACTTCCGTCGTTTTTGTTTGGCTGTCTCAGAACCTCCCTGTGTGGTGGCTTTGGTTTTACTACATATGCCCGGTGGCATGGACTCTTCGGGGCGTCATCACATCACAATTGGGGGATGTTGAGACCAGAATAGTTGGGCCAGGTTTTGATGGGACCGTGAAGCAATACCTAGAGGAGTCCCTCGGCTACGGCTCCGGCATGTTGGGCATTACTGCTGTGGTTTTGATTGCCTTCTCCCTGTTCTTCTTCGCTGCGTACGCCACCTCCATCAAAGTTCTCAACTATCAGAGACGGTGACCACGCATGCTGACAAATCTTCAGCCGTTGACCTGCAAATGATTTCTCTCTCACTCTTCACTCTCTTGTAAATAAGCTGTATTCCTTCGAGTGCAAGCCTTCTTGACCAGACCAGCTTCATTGCATTTACGATTTCTTGGCTTTGACATCTTTTCCGATTAAAGAGGGTGAAAAAAGATCTAGCTGGGTGGTTAATTAAATGTTCTTCTCTGGTGGCTTCAGCATCTTAGGCATCTAATTAAATGCTCTTTTTTTTATCAGCTATAAAGAATCTGATATTGACATTATTTTGAATAACAAGTTCAAATTCAGTGGATTGCTCTTTGTTTGTCGAGAACTGTCACAAATGATGGCAGGAGGCGTTTGAGATATTAGTACTCGTCCTATAAAAATATGATCAATTTAGAATTATATACAAAACTTAAGTCTTTTAAGCTGCATGCAACATTATCAAATTTATTTAGAAGTTTGATAGCTTAGAGTCCGATATTGTCTAATTTGTCATAGGCGGAAGTTTCCTCCAATCATAACTCCCTAAATAGCACAAATGGTGGAGCCCAGATAATATTACAAAATATTATTTTTAGTTCAGTCCACTATAAAACTCATCAATTTATCATTATTTACTATTGATTCGTGTACTCACTGGAACATTCAAGTTATCATCTCAATTATTTTCAGATTAACTTTTGTGCATGTAATCTAAAATCAATTGAAAGAAAAGAGAGTTTAAAATTATTATAAAGAATAAAGTTTATAATTATCTTTATTATTATTATTTATATTTTTATTTTAAATCTTTATTTATACAAGTAAGTGGATGAAAACTTATAACAAGTTATAATGACGTGTTAGGCTAACGGTAGATACTTCTATCCGATTTTAATATATAATTTAATAGTATCAATACAATAATATTACTATATTAGAAGCTCTAAATTTATAATCAAGGGCGCATGAAAAAAAACAAAGATATTTGAACAGCTACGATGGCAGGAAAGATCGAGGAAAACCTCCCCATTCATTATGTAAATTAATATATAGTTATATCAATGGAGAGACAAAAAGGAAGAGAGTAATATTTTATAATTGAAATTTTCTCCATGAGGGAAAACTTCCCCGACTGTGTCTTCGGGCCATAAAGAAAGACGGTCGACGGAGTTCTCCGAGGTTCGCCGGACGTTGTTCTGCTCCACCCCAGACAGCAGCAAGCGGAAGCGATCGAGGTAGGAAAGGCGTGTCATACAAGAGAATCCCGATTTCATGTTCGCGGTCATTTCTTCGCGCCACCCTACTTGCTCACGTCGCGCGGCGTGATGGGCCGTCGACCGGGGATCAGCTTCAAGGTCTACCATGGAGACGTGTTCCTTGGAGAAGCCGAAGTGTTCCCGGCCGCCAAGAACAGCGACGGTAAGAGCCAAAGCTCGCCGTTCCCTAAAACCAACGAGATACGCGTCGATTACCTCTCCCTTACCAGCCAGTGGTGCCTTCCCCTCTTCGTCCAAACCATCTCCCCTTTCGCCCTCCGCTGTAAACTTCAAGCCAGGTCGGACGCTGATCATCCCCTCCTCAACAAGAACGTAGGGTGCCTTCTTCTCTTTTCACCTCTTTCTGTGCAAGAATCCCTATGGTGCCAATTCTTTCTTGCGCAGAGTGCGGTGGTGGTCGCCGGGAGCGCACAGCTGCATCTTGTGGCAATGCCGAGCAAGCTGGAAAAAGTCTCGTGTTTTTGGTGTTTCTCGGATGGGATAAAAACGGTAAAGGCTACATATGCGAACAAATATTAATAGATCATTGAATATAGTGGAATCAAACTAAAGATACAAGAATTATATTAACATGCATAATCTCTATAACATGCATAATATCTAAAACCTCCTCAAGTGATCAATCATAGTAAAAATTCATTACAGATATGATCTGAGATGAGAATACTATTTGGATGTTTGAGAATAATCTTTAGTTGCTCTTAATATCTTTTTTTATTTTTTTTGTCCTCTACTATCAATCTACTTCTCTATTTTTCACAATGGTAGCAAACAAGACGAGTGTGAAGTGGGGTATTCACCCCGAGTGGAGGAGGCACAATCTAATGCGCCAACCGAGAAAAGGAGCCATAAAGAGAGACTTATAGCAGTGAAAACCTATCTTGATATTCTTGAAGCGAGCTTAGAGGAACTCTACTAAGACCAGCGAAGGCTCCTTGGGGTAGAGAGCTCGCAAGAAGAAGTTGAATCTCGAATCAATAGGGTTGAGTCCCTAGTCAACTGACTGGCGTAGGACACTAAAGACTCAGTACAACATCTACACGAAGTTATGGTGGAAGTCACGTCCAAGGTGATATTGCTCATAAGGACTCTTAATGTGGAAGGGAACAACACTCGCACTGCACCGCCATAAAGTTTCAGGGCACCTGAGCCGCATTGCTACGAGGGTGCCAAGGATACCAAAGAGCTAAAAAAAATTTTGTTCGACATGGAATAGTATTTTTGTGCTACGAGGCCTGATTCTAAATAAACTAAAGTTTCTATAGCAATAATATATCTGAATGGAGAAGCAAAACTTTGGTAGCGAACACGTTGGGAAGAAATCAAACAAGGCCGATGTCACGTAGATACATGGGAAGACTTGAAGCGAGAGTTGAGAACTTAGTTCTTGCCCGAGACATAAAGTTTGTCGTAAGAAGAAAATTAAGACAACTCCACTAAAGTACATCTATACGGGATTATGTGAAGTAATTTTCGGCACTGATGTTAGATATACAGGAGATGTTGGAGAAGGGCAAACTATTTAGCTTCCTCGATGATCTGAAGCCATGGGCACAATATGAATTACATCGGAGGAATGTCACTAACGTGGTCGGGACAATTGCAGTCACAAAATGCTAACTGACTTTGTTTCTTCGGAAGACTTAGGAAAAAAAAAATAATATTTGGGAAATTGCTTAACAAAATACTCTCGAACGAAAGAGTCCGGGGATGAATAAAAGAAGAAAAACTTTCACAAAGGACCAAGCTTAAAAGGTAAAGCCCCAAAATCTGGTGAATGCTTCTTGTATGAAGGACTGCACATGGTGAGGGAGTGCCAAAAAAAGCAGGCACTCGATACTTTAATGGCATCAATACACCCTCACAAGTCAGACAAGAGCAAAGTTGTTGCTCTTAGTTCGAGCAATTTTGAATACAACAGTGACGATGAAGAGTTGCAAGGACTATGAATGAGAGCAATGCGTTTATTGAATGCGTTATGAGGTCAAGTAGGGGAGAACACAAAGGCAAAGCCACTAAGGGTAGAAAACAGTGAGTTGATGTACGTGGACATTAAACTAAATGATCGAACAACCCATGCAATGGTGGGCATGGGCACTACCCATAATTTTATTACCGATCGAGAAACTAAACGACTTGGACTAATCTTGGAAAAGAACCCAAGTCATATGAAAACTGTTAATTTGGAGGCCAAGCAAATCTCTGGACTAGTAAGGGGGTCCCCATAAAGATCGAAACATAGAGCGGGAGCACGAAAATGATGGTAGTGCCCTTAGACGATTTTCAAGTGATTCTTGGACTAGAATTTATACACGTAGCAAAGTTGGTGCCTATGTCATTCTTGAACTCCCTATGTCTAATGGGAGGCAACAACCCCTGCGTGATTCTAGTTTCTCAAGGAGAGACTAAGGATCCACAACAGATATTAGCATTACAATTAAAGAAAGAGGTATGAAAAGGTGAATCAACCTTTATAGCTACGATAAAGTTAGAGACACTTGACGGGGAGGCCAAGAACTTGTCGTGATAGCGAACATCTTGAAGGAGTTCTCAGATGTGATGCCAATGAAGTTGCCAAAACTCTACCACCATATAGAGGTATGGATCATCGTATTGAGTTGGAGTCGGGAGTTAAGCCTCTAATGAGATATCCTTACTGCATGGCCCCTCCAGAGTTAACATAACTCAAAAAGCAGTTAGACGAACTAATGAACGATGGTCTCATCCGCTGTTCAAAAGCACCATTCAGAGCTCCAGTCCTCTTCTAAAAGAAACAAGATGGGAGCCTCCGATTATGTGTCGATTATCGAGCTCTAAATAAAGTGATGGTGAAGAACAAATATCCAATCCCACTCATCATAGATTTGTTCGATTAACTAGGCAATACTAAGTACTTCTCCAAACTTGATCTTCGGTTAGTGTATTGGTAGGTGCGCATTACAGAAGGTAACGAAGTGAAGACTACTTGTGTGACCAAGTATGGAGCATATGAGTTTCTGGTGATGCCTTTCAGCTTAACCAATGTTTCGGCCATATTTTGTACTCTAATGAACCAACTTTTCAAGGAGTATTTAGATAAGTTTGTGGTCATCTATTTGCATGATATTGTTATTTACAATCAAACACTTGAGTATTGAGTACCTTTAAATAATTTTTAAAGTTCTCAGGGAGAACACCTTATTTGTTAAGAAGGGAAAGTACTACTTTGCTCAAATGAAAATTCTATTCTTGGGATATTGTCGGTAATAGTTCCATCCAAATGGATAAGTCTAATGCGCAAGCTGTGGCGGGCTAATGAATATCAAAGAAGGTGCCAAGGTTGAGATCATTTGGGTTCGTCAACTATTATCGGTAATTCATAGCTGGATATTCGAAGCACATTACTCTACTGATGGAGTTGCTAAAGAAGGAGCAGTCTTGGAGATGGTCGGATAAATGTGAAGTGACATTTCAAGACCTAAAGACTACTGTATTGGAGGAACTAGTACTCAGATTACCAGACTATGGGAAATCTTTTGAAGTCTATACCGATGCTTCCGACTTCGCTGTTAGGAGAGTACTTATGCAAGAAGGTCATCCAGTGGCTTATGAGAGTCGTAAGCTCAACGAGACTGAGCGACGATATACAGTGTATGATAAGGAGATGATAGCGGTGGTCCACTGTCTACGAGTCTAGCGACACTACCTTTTCGGAGCACCATTCATGTTAAGGATGAATAATATTGCATTGAGTTACTTCCAGACTCAAAAGAAACTATCCCTGAAATAAACATGATGGCAAGACTTCTTGGCTAAGTTCGATATAGTAATGGAGTACAAGCCCGGAAAGGCAAATGTCGTGGTTGATGCATTAAGCCACAAAGTGAAATTGGTGAATGCTATACATTTGGAGGGTGGAGGAGAAGTAAGTCAGTTGCACTCCAACTTCCTTTCTAGGATTAGGGATGGATTGTACAGTGATCCTTAGGCAATAACCCTGATTCAACTCATTAAAGAGGGAAAGACACAACAGTTTTAGGTCCAAGAGGGACTCCTCTATACAAAAGGGAACAAAATTTATGTTCCACGAGCAGACAATTTGAGGCATGAACTCTTGAAAAAGTGTCACGATTCCCTTTTGGCTGGACATCCGGGCATTCACCGAACAATGGCTCTCATGGAGATGACCTTCTATTAGCCGAAGATGGGGATAGATGTAGAGGAATACGTTTGAATATGTCTTACTTGACAACAGGATAAGATAGAGCAACGAAAGTCAGTAGGACTTTTGGAGCCACTGCCCATACCAAAAAGGTCATGAGAGAGCATTTCCTTAGACTTCATATCAATCTTACATACAGTAGGGGGACTCGGATCGATACTCGTGGTAGTCGATCAATTTTTGAAGTATGCAACGTTCCTTGCTACACCCCTACATTGTTCAGCAGAGGAAGCGACTAAATTGATAATGAAGAATGTGGTGAAGTATTGGAGAGTCCCATATAATATCATTAATGATTGAGATTCTCAATTCTTAGGACGATTATAGACCGAGCTATTCAAGCTGCTGGTGTCTAAGTTATACTTCTCCACAAGCCTCCACCCCCATACGGATGGCCTGACTGAAAGAATCAACTCCTTCTTAGAGTAATATCTCTGGCATTACGTGAGTGCCAACTAACGAGATTGGATGAATCTATTGGACAGAACCCAATTCTCCTACAACTTGTAGTAGAGCTCTGCATCCAACAAGAGCCCTTTTAAGATTATTATGGGACAATAACTGTCTACTCCTCACACCTTGGTTATTGGTTATATAGGGAGTAGCCCGTCAGCGTATTACTTCATAAAGGAATGACATTGAAATGCAAATATTGCTCAGGCATATTTGGAGAAGAGGACCAAAAAGATGAACAAGTGGGCAGACTCGACCACAGAAGTTTAAATTTAGTGAAGCTCCAACCAGCATCACTCCAGTTCTTTAGATACAAAGTGCACAAAGGATTGGTACGCAAGTATGAAGGGTCTTTTCCAATTATCAGCAAGGTGGGCAACGTCTCCTACAAGTTGCAACTATCACCATGGCTTAAAATTCATAATATCTTCCATGCCAGCAACTTGAAAGCCTATCTTTCAGATCCGCAAGATGCTTTCCCAAATATTTCAACTCGACTATCTCCAATCAGAGCCTTGCTGGTTAATATTTTTGCTTATGATTAATATTGGCATATTCTCATATTATATTATTTGTTACATATATATTGTGATGTCCTTGGTTCTATGCAATGGGAGTCGGATCATGATAAGATCACGATAATGAGATCGATTCACCTTTAAACACAGATCCTAAATAATCCTGGTCATAGGTTACTCAAGAGGGATATTGAGATAACTAGATAGATCGGTGTACTATATATCCGTCCATATGATGGAAGTGACTGGTCTCGTAGCCACTTGTGTGGAGACACTAAGAATATAGTACAGGTGCTCATTAGAGAATGAGTTCACTAATTGATCCGCTTATGGAATGTTGTATAGTTAATGATACATAATGTCAGACAGTGATTCTATAGTCGCAGTTGTGTATCTGGTTCTTAGACTTGAGACACCAAGGATGTCTTGTATGAGTACTCTTTTCTTTGACGCCAGACTTATATGTTTGAAAAGCTTCAGATCTGGTATAGTTGGTTATCGGGATTGATAGCCAACATTACGATGACAATTGAGTGTCAATAGAGGATCATCCACTCTCGGTATCACGAGAGAAATATTTCATATGTGCTTGCTCAGATAAATCCATGGCCAAGGTCATTCTGATTGAGAGAGAAGGAGTTCTCCTATAGAATCTGATTAGAGCAAGATAAATTGATTCTGTATGTGACTTGACAGTACCATGTCCAATATATGGTCTCTAGGATATTATTTGGATGAGGGATTATAGATACATAGTAACTATGGACAAACATGTTTGATGGATTCAATCCCCATGTACCGTTTGGGAACTATGGCATAGTGACTTAGTACGTTCGTAGTCGATGAGTTGAGTGAATTATTATGAGGATAATAATTCACTATGTCAGAAGGAGTTCTGATGGGAGTGACTCACGGCCAGCTCGATATAGGGCCTAGAGGGTCACACATATATGGTGGATGCTTCAGCGAATAGAGGATTGGATGAAGATCCAATTAGCCTATATTCTCATTAGATGAGACCCTATGCTGCTAATGGGCTCCTTGCTTAAAACCCAATTAGAGGCCTAAGGAGATTATTGGATAGAAATCCAATAATGCAAGGTTAGTGGGTTATTGGATGGAGATCCCATACCTACTAAGGTAGGAGCCCTAGGGTTTTTTGATGGCTCTCTATAAATAGTAGGGGAGATTCATGGTTGATAGGCTACAGCTTTAGCCACCACCTTCTATTCTCCTCCCTCTCTCTGAGCAAAAGTTGTAAGATTAGATTGGAGGAGTTTCGTTATAGAGATCCATTGTGTAGATACCGTTAGAGAGGAGGACGCTTGACCTCCTCCATCTTCTCCATCCGAATCTGGTATACAGGGATATACGATCTCCTTAGGTAAAATCAATCTCTCATACATCGTGGTTTCCAGTTTTTGTGATTTTTCTCGTGGCCCCAATCTTTTGCATGACGATTTGATATGCGTGGGAAACTAGTTTTTGTTTTTAATTTTCACTGTGCATGTGAAGCACTCACTAAGGTTTCCCAATAGTGGAATCAGAGCAAAGGTTTTTATTCAAAAGATTGTTTTAAACTGCGTGTGATAATATTGAATCACGTAGAACTATTTTACGCACTTGTTGCAGCAATTAACAATAAAAGTAGGCACTGCCTGCAGGGGAGGTGCGACCACATGCATATTGTCTACATATAGAGGTGGCTGGCGATGACCAGGCCCCCTACAAGCGGCCGCCATGGCACAGCTACTGCAAGGCGATCGGCCAAGGCCCCTGCAAAGGCGGCCTATAGGCCATCTGTGAGGCGGTGCCTACCGTAGCCACCGGTGGCGGTTGCAGCGCCCGCAGGCGGCGACCCTCGCGACCACGTTGCGGTGCGCCAATGATCTGATGGCCGCGCAAGGTGGCCAATGGTTCGACGCCAAGAAGGCAACTGGGCACGCACTGTAAGGGCGGGCGACACTGCAGGCGGCGCCCGCGACTTGGCGGGTGGTGCCTCCGCGGGTAGCCACCCTGGCGAGCGATTCGCGGGCAAGGCGCGTTGCCTATGTAGGCGATGGCGGCGGCAGACGGTGCAAAGGGGGAAAGAGGGGTTAGGGCATCCTTTAGAGAAAAGGATGATCCTACCCCTATGAATTTAAAAAATTATGAGAACTGTCCTCATGTACATGATTCCCATAATACCCTTGATAATTCTGAAAATTTCAAGGACTATCCTCTCATCTAGAATTATAAAAATATCCTTGATAATTCTGAAAATTTCGAGCATATCCTGATTTTCAGAATAATAATTAATTAAATAGTTTAATTAATTATTATATATATCTAGTAATCCTACATATGATGTAATGTACATGTGATGTATGATGTGGATAGATGATCATGAGCCATGTATTGTGATGTATGTAATTGTGATTATTACTATTATTGGAGCCTGCGAGCCTACGTTTTTCTCATTTATTGTTGGGCCTGTGTGCCTGTGATTATTTGTAATTACATGGAGAGACGCAGCGGGAGCGTGGAGGTTACAACGGGACCCACGATGCCATAGCGGGAGATCATGATGTATGGTGATGCGACGATCCGATGGAACCGATGATGACGAGATCAACAATCACAGGGCATGGAGATGCGCCAATGCACACATAGATCCTATTGTGAGTGATTAGGCCCATTGATTCGGGCTTAATCATATTAGGTGACGGCTCATGATCATTTGATGTAGCTTGCATATGTGATGTGTTATACACCTACTAGATATATATATGTGTGTGACATGACATATTAGGAGACCGATACAAAAAAAATCCCTCCTGAGATAATATTAAGTCGGTAAACGTGAGGTAAAAAGATTGATCCACGTGGCCTTCTATCGTTATAGGAAGAAATTGAATTACGACATAGGTTGAGTTAGTGGAGTCCCTCGAGGCTCACCTATCTACGTGATCGAGATCTTGCCTACGACATAGAGATGTCACCAGTGACCTGAGGACATGGCATGCTTGGTCGAATCCCTTGAGACTATGATGATTCAGAGGCCGAATATGATGGAAATCACAAGGAGTTGTGATTGACAATAGTTGCCTACCTTTTGGTCTTATTGTAATTGGTCGAGTCCCTCGAGGTTGCATTAAGATGTCAATTGGATCCTGATCCCCACTAGGAGTCTGCTGGAGACTTCCGTCTCACGTGTCGAGGGTGTCACATGATTCACTAAGAAAATAGTGGGAGTACATTAAGATAAAAGTCTATATCTTAATTAGTATTTTTTGTAAAATCTACATGTTATTTAATTTACGCTATATCTTATTTGTCGCTTGCAAAACCCCTATGTGACATATTTAATGCCAACCGCCTTATTGGTCTAAAGGCTCTGTAATTTGAGAATTGTTCTCACGAAAAAAAAAATTGTATATGTCCTTAATACAATTGTGCCCACGCTGGAGGAAAGGACAAGCGAGGATGAGATCACTCGTTTTGTGAAGTATAAAGATAGTCCTAAAAGGATAACCTGTATATTGATCTTATATTTCAGTTACTACCAGATTCCTTTTCACAGTTCATTATTAACTTTAATATGAACAAGTTTGAGGTGACTCTACCTGAGTTCCTCAATATGTTGAGGTAAGCTGAGAGTACCATAAAGAAAGAGAAGTCAGTTCTCTATATTGGTGAGACTAATAGGAAAAGGAATGCTAGTAAGACCCTTAATAAGGGCAAGGGAAAAGATGTTGCCAAGAAAGACCTGGCAAAGGACAAATGACAGTGCTTCCACTATGTCCAAGATGGAAATTGAAAAAGGAACTATAAGGACTACCTTACAGATAAGGCGAAACATAAGTTTAGAGAAGCCTCAGGTATATTCATGATCAGTCTTCATTTGTCATATTTTCATGATAACACATGGGTATTGGATATCATAAGTGTTTATCATACCTGTAATTCGTTGCAAGTTCTGACAAGACCTAGGAGGCTGGCCAAAGGCAAGATGGACCTCAAGATGGGCAATAGAGCAAGAGTTATTGCAGTTGTCGTTGGGCAAGTCACCCTACATCTGCCTAGTAGAGCTATCATTGCATTGGATGCATGTTATTTTGTTCTCTCTATTATCAAAAACATTATATCCATCTCTTGTTTGATAATTAGTCGATATAAATTAGTTTTTGAGAACAATAGTTGTTCAATAATTATGGATGATAAGATCATCACTAAAGGGACCCTTATAAATGACTTATATGTGTTAGACACTTCTCCACATATCATGAATATAAATATGTCTAAGAGGAAAATAGATGAGATGAATAATGCATACCTGTGGCATTGTAGGCTAGGTCATATACATGAGGAAAAGATTCAAAAGTTATTGAAAGATGGATACTTAGATCAATTTGACTATGAGACATATGTAACTTGCGAACCTTACCTTCGTGGGAGGATGATCAACGCTCCTTTTAGTGGAACTGGGGAGAGAGCCAACGAGTTATTGGAACTCATACATAATGATATATGTGGTCCCATGTCGACTCAGGCTATAGGTGGTTACTTATACTTCATTATATTCAGTGATGATTTCTCTAGGTATGGACACATGTACTTAATGAAGTATAAATCTGAGGACTTCAAAAAATTCAGGGAATATAAGAATGAGGTAGAGAACTAAATTGGAAAGAGTATTAAGACTCTTCGATCAGATCGAGGAGGAGAGTACTTGAGTATGAAGTTCATCCATTTCCTCAGGGACAATGAGATTCTATCCCAGTGAACACCTCCTTATACACCTTAGCTCAATGATATATCAGAAAGGAGAAATCGCACGCTGTTAGACATGGTGTGATCCATGATGAGTTTCGCTGACCTACCGTCTCATTTTGGGGGTATGCCCTAGAGATTGTAGCTTACCTTCTTAATAGAGTTTCATCAAAGTTAATAGTGTCTACACCATATGAGATATGGAAAGGAAAGAAACCTGATCTTAAGATTGTTAAGATTTGAGGCTGTTCTACCCACATTAAAAGACACAACCCCGATAAGTTGGAATTAAAGACAACATGGTGCACATTCGTGGGATACCCAAAGGAAACTTATGGGTATTTTTTTATCATCCCAGGGACCAAAAGGTCTTTGTTACCAAGAGAGCTGTGTTCCTTTAGAAGGAATACATTCTTGGTGGAAACAGTGGGAATGAGATAGAATTGAGTGAGATTAGAGAACCTAGTTCAAACACCATTCCAGAGTTCGAGTCTATTCAGGTACCTAACACATAAATTCCAAATATACGTAGGTCTAGTAAAGTATCTCACCCTCCTGAAAGATATATAAAACATATCAGTGGAGATGACTCTCAGGATATTGATCCTCAAACTATGAGGAGGCTATTATGAGTATAGACTCTAGGAATTGACAAGTAGCTATGAATTATGAGATAGATTCTATATACTCTAACAAGGTTTGAAACATTGTGGATGCACCTGAGGGTATTATACCCATCGGTTGTAAATGGATCTTCAAGAAGAAGAACGGAGTGGATGGAAAGGTAGAGACCTATAAAGAAAGGTCGATAGCTAAAGGATATCGTCAAAGACAAGGAGTTGACTATGACGAAACCTTTTCACCTGTAGCCATGCTTAAGTCCATTATAATTATTTTGGCCATTGTAGTACACTATAACTATGAGATCTGGCAGATGAATGTCAAAACGGCATTCCTCAATGACAACCTCAAGGAAGAGATATATATGATACAACAAGAGAGATTCATATCTAAAGAGAGTCCAGATAAAGTATGCAAGTTACTTAAATCTATTTATGGATTGAAGCAAGCTTTCCGAAGTTGGAACATAAGATTTCATGAGGTGATCAAATCTTATGACTTCATTAAGAACGAAGATGAGCCTTGTGTGTACAGAAAGGTAAGTGGAAGCACTATCAACTTCTTGGTGCTACATATTGATGACATCCTAATCATTGGGAATGATGTATGAATGCTCTCCATAGTAAAGACTTGGCTATCTAAAAACTTTTTCATAAAAGACTTAAAGGAAACATCCTATATTTTGGGGATCCGGATCTATAGAGATAGCTCCAAAAGGATGCTTGGCTTGTCCCAATCTAGGTACATAGACTCTATTGTCAAAAGGTTTAGCATGAAAAATTCCAAGAGAGGTCTCATACCGATAAGATATGAAATATCACTTTCTAGGAATGTGTCCCCAAAGACTCCTGAAGAAAGAGTAGACATGGATAAGATACCTTATGCCTCAGCGATAGGGTCTATCATGTATATGATGCTATGTATTAGGCCTGATATAGCACATGCTCTGAGTGTCATAAGCAGGTATTAGGTAGATCCAGGTTTAGAACACTTGTAGGGGGCCTTGGCCGCAGCTGGTTGCCCCTTATAGCCGGCCTAGCAGTGGGTGGCCAGCCCTGCATGGGGGCTAGCTGGTGGCCGCCACTCCTCCTCGCTGCCTTCACTGCGAAAACGTAGTAATAATGCATAGAATAATTCTACATGCTTCAATATTATCACACGTAATTTTAAACCAATCTTTTATACGAAAACCTTGGCTCTGATATCACTATTGGGAAACCTCAGCAAGTGCATCACACGTGCAGTGGAAATCAAAACAAAACTGGTTTCTCGCGCAGATCAAATCGTCATGCAAAATATTGGGGTTACGAGAAAACTGCAAAAACCAATAAAACCACAATGTGTGAAAGATTGATTTTACCTAGGGAGATCGTATATCACCGTATTTTAGATCCGGATGGAGAAGATGAAGGAGGTCAAGTGTCCTCCTCTCTAGTGGTATCCACATGATGGATCTATGCAGTGAAACTCCTCCAATCTGATCTCGCAACTCTTGCGCAGAGAGAGAGAGGAGAATAGGAGGTGGTGGCTAAAGCTGCAGCCTCTCAACCATGAGTCTCCCCTCATATTATAGAGAGCCACCAAAAACCCTAGGGCTCCTGCCTTAGTGGGTATTGGATCTTCATCCAATTATCCACTAACCTTGCATTATTGAATCTCTATCCAATAATCTCTTTAGGCCTCTAATTAGGCCTTAATCAAGGAGCTCATCAGTATATAGTCTCATCTAATAAAACTAGGGGCTAATTGGATCTCTATCAAATCCTCTATTCGCTGAAGCATCCACTATATGTGTGTGACCCTCTAGGCCCGATATCGAGCTGGCCGTGAGTCTCTCCCATCATACCACCGAGGAATAATTCCAAGTACAAGTACTAGAGAGTCCCATAGTGGGAATTTGATCATACAAAGGTATGATTGAAATGATTGGAGAGTTGGACTACTATAGTATTTAGATTAGTTTAAGGGAGCCTGACAAATCAGAGGACTAGGTCGAGTAAGCGAATGTTGCTACCAAAGAAGCTAAGGGGAACAGACTCGATGCGAGCCCTGCAATAGGATGGCGGAGGCCATGCATAAGAGTTGTAGTCTATATTTTCATTAACCAAGGAGAATTGCTTGGAAAACACAGAGGTGTTGAAGAAGATAGTCGAAAGGGGCGAGGAAGCGACGACGAGTCCAGAGGGGCTCAACTACCCAAATGTAAAGCGTTATTCAGAAAGGAGGTGGACTCGGAGGAGTGCCACAGTGTCGTATAGGTGGATCTACTGATCACAAAGAAAGGGATACAGATACAAGGCAATGGATAGTAGGGTCATGGGCTTGGCAGTGCCATGGTGCTGTAGAGGCGGGACTTTCATAGAGTCATCAATCCCTTGCTCTCATGGAGGGAGAGCGTTGGTCGTAAAAAGGGTCCGAGAAGGTGGAGAATATAGAGTTAAACTCAAGTACCAAAATAAGGCTGAAGGCAGAGGCCAAGAAACTTCATAAGACCAGTGTCAATGGGCTTCTCATTAATATAACCGAAAGTGGGGGACTTCGGATTGATGCAAGAGTGCTCGACCTTTGAACAAAGTAAGTAGTACGTGGTGCTATACCTTTTCTAATTAGAGAAGTAGGCAGCAAAGATGATGGAGAAGATGGTACAATCCCAAAAGTGACTAAAACTATCAAATACTTGCTCCAAGCTAGGGTAAAATTTTACTCTTTTCTGGCAAACTTCTTGCATTTCAGAAGTTCGATGGTAGTGAGAAGGCGAAGCACAGTAGCTAACTCAACGCAATAAGTGCAAACACTTCGAGTGCTTTAGAAGTGTGAGCAAAGAGTGAGCGTAGACTAGTAACCAGCTTGATGCATGAAGTATAACCTCGAGGAGGCGGGCAAAATCAAGTAACATTTATCTTCTCAACTCTTAAGAGAATAGGCGGAATTGAGTACCCTAGTTCTCTTATTTATCTAGTAAAGGAGCTCTGCACAGAGTCAAAGACCCTTCAAAGAAATCTAATATAAGATAATAATTGTCAAAATCCTCACCAATAATGATTAGTGCTACTGAGAATAGATTGTCTGCTTCATTTCCTAATAGAATGTCAATCAAAAGTGGAAGTAATGCAAACCTACTTGGAATCGACAACTTCGTTGAAGAAGAATCGTAGGGGCAAATTTTGTGAAGAAATGACACACACACACACACAACCCCCCCCCCCCACGTAAAAGGAAAAAAAACTTCAAAGTCTGCAAGATGATGCTCGTTAAAGCTCCAACAAGTATCCACCTAGTTTAAGCGGCATGAGACTTTTGAGATACCGACATAAAATAAGAAAGTTCTTTTCTTTTATTAAAAGAATCCACAAGAATCAACAAGGATCAGCATAACTCAACCGACCCCACACCAGATTCAGTCATTAGCGAGTTAAAGGAGTATGACAAATCAAAGTTTGACTACTCAATAACAACAGCGGAGAGCAGTTGGGAGCCAGGAGGCATGTTGCAATCAGAGCAGAAGATTGAAGATTCAGCAAACAACGAGGCAAGGACGTCGAAGGAATAAGTGAGGGAGAATGTCATGGGTAAAAATATAAAGAGGGTGCTTAATGTAATGCTCATGTATGTCCTTGTCTTTCGGGTTTTATTCAAACTTTGTACAGCAAGTAGCGGGCTAGTAGTAAGCTTGGCAGCCCTAGTTTGGTTAGCTTTTGTGGTCGATTTTGGCTTGTAAATGAGAGTTGTATCATGTGGATGCTTGTGAGGTATAATAGACCTTGATCCTTTATGTGTAACTGTTAAGAGTTTGTAAAGTTTATGGTTATAATTTGCACTGGCTATATAAAAAAAAAATGTTTACTGAAGTGATTGCTTATGGATCCTGTGGAAAATACTTTCTCTAACCTGTTTTCTCTTTTGTAGGTCCTAAGGGACTATAGGAGGTTTCGGGGGAGGCTGAACTTTACGGATGGACACGCGATGGTATCGCACGACTTAGGCAAAACCATCTAAATTTGTGATAGAACGACCACCCGTGGACTATTATCCACGGGGGATAATAAGCTATAACTAGCCCCCACGTCGGCAAGAAGTAGAGGATGATTGGGGCCATTTCTTCTGTGTCAACATCCTCGAGGTGATTAGTTAGTAGATGATGATTGATTATCTAAATATTCCTTATCATCGGCAAATGTTTGAATCAACTTTGTGACAACATGCACAAGAGAGGTAAGATGGCTGAATCTTACTATTATTTTGGACTGATGTCCTTGTGGCCTAGCTGTTGATTGGGTCTTGCACCCTCACCGCTGATTGTGTTGTCATGTGTCAAGCCGCCATTGGGGGAGAAGATTTCCCCTGTCATCTTTGCTTTGAAAAAAATAAAAAAGGTATCTTAATTACTGTATAGTGCCTACTCTGGTGCATTCTTGTGTTTTTCCTTAATTGATTTGCTTCTGATGAAGTTGACAAGACATCAGCAAATCAAACCATCTGCAAGCAACAGAAATCTATATAGTGAATCAGGACAACCGAGTTTACTTGCCGCATCCATGTTCATTTCTATGTTGCAAGAAATCGGCAGGGGATGTAACTCTTTAGGTATTTGCTTGTGCTGAATCCCAGAGGATTTTCGTCTTGTATCTAACTTCTCTTTTTCTTTTTGTATCAGACAGATTGAATTAAGGTCCATAAATGGAGGCAGTAAGGATTTGCAACATTCTGTTGAAGTGAGTGATTTTATCCATTTTGGGAGCTGGTGGACTTGGATTGTTTAATCCTTGTTGTTTGTATAATTTTCTTTGCCAGTCAAATCCCAGGTTTCTTTGCTCATAATTTTCTCATGCCTTCTCAAGGATAAGTGTGAACTTGAAGCCATCAATATTTTCCTGTTGTCAACGTGAATTATTTTACCTTCTGTTAGGTGGACTAGATTGGAGCATAATGTGTTGAAATATTGACTTGGAATTTAATTGGCTTGAAAATATTCTATAGCTTTTAGCTATACCAAATGCCACTCTGGGTTTCTTTTTGTTGGTCTTGGGCTTATAAGAACTGTATTGTATATTTCTTAGATTAATCATGCTTATAAGAACTGTATTATATATTTCTTAGATTAATCATGACCGGGAGTTTTCATCATCAAGTACAGATACCATCGTTTCTGTTTGTATATATGCAATAATTACATGCAGGTTTTATTCAGTACTGAAAAGATTGGTATTGGGATTGGAAGGACAATGAAAGAGGCTCAATCACAAGCTGCTGAGAATGCTCTCCGTCTTTTTCGCGAGTAAGAATGATTCCTGACATATCCGGAACTATGAATATTTTGATAATTTTAATCCTTGTTATCCTCACTGTTTACAATGATGTACTCCTCAGACTTCCAATACGCCATATTGAAAGAAAGATTTGGTAGAAGCCAAAAAGATCCTTGTCTGTTGTTGAACTGGTTTGGATTAGTTTCATCAGCTCTACTAAATATTCTAACTACCCAAAGATTTCTTGTAGGTATGCAATTTTGTCATGTCTTTTCAAGAAGCACTTGCTTTCGCCATAGATGCAGTTGCAATTATGTATGTGGCTAGCGTCACATGGTCGGTATGCAATTCCCCTGCATTATGATCAAGTATCACTTTTGGAGTTCTGTGAATGTATGTGCAACATGCTCATTTAAGAAGTCATTTCATATATGGATTGGTGTGGTATTTATGACACTAGAATTCCACACCAATAAAAAAAAAAAAGAAAAGGAATTTCACTTCCTAAAAGTTTGAACAGTTAAGATATTTTAGTTCATGTTACTGCTTTACCTATATCAAACTTTTCCTCCTTTTTGTATTTATCAAGGGTCTTTCCTGGTGGGGGAACATAAATTTTTCATTGAACCGTGAATTGTCTGACAAGCTATTATGGATATCCACACACATTAGCTTGACACTGAAGGTTTACCAAGTTTTTTTTTTTTTTTTCGTAAACTCCTTTTTGAAGTGTGGTTAGCTGAATGTGCACTTGATTGATGCCTGTCGTGTCTTAACCCCTTTAGTCAAACAATTTTGATGAGATCAAATTTGATTGTTCCGAAAATATTTGAAGGCGGATGGATTTATGGTACAAAGCTTTGGCTCATGTGCAACTCAATGCCCATTAACTTTTTATTTTATGCTGAATCAGTTGAGCAAAGTCATTGGTGATGACCTATTTTTCAGTAATTTTTTACTGTTGAACCAGCCTTTTATATAGCATCTCACTATTTGCTTGGTACTACTTTTGCTGCTGCTTCTTGGAAAGCTTTTTGCCGCTTGAAGTTTTTTAGTGCTTTTTGTAACTGGACAACTTTTTATGGGAGTTCCATCTCAGACCGGCTATCTAATAAATTTACGTTTTTTTCTTGTGGAATGGTAGGAGACTTCATCCTTTATTGTGCCTGCTACTGGTGGTGTGGTTACAAGTGTTAATAAGCATTTCCTTGGGAATGAAAATGGCTTCTTAAATAATATGGAAAGCCCTCAGGATGAGTCAGCCAAGAAAGAACACTTACCTGCCAGTACATCACAAAAATTGGGTATCGACTTAGAAAGATTCTTCTCTGTCACAAAAATTGCTTTTCTGTAATGCTTTTGAAATTTGTTACTAATGTTGTAACAGTCATTTAACTGAGCAAACTCCATATTTAATTTCTAGTGTTTGGAGGGACAAACTATAGTATTCCAGGAAAAACACAACATCTTCTGTGCTAAATAAGGGAGAGTATTGTTTTCAGGTTATATAGCTCCATCTCTGTTCATATAACTATTACATTACCTTCTATGTTTCTTGCTCTCATAGCATGCTTGTTCTTTTCATTTTATGGGGTAACCATGAAGCATATCTGATCACTTCATACTCTTTGTGAAACTAACTATGATTTTGCACCTTACTATCTTATAGTTTGAATTAGCTGGAAATATTTTGGGAAAAGGGAGTTGGTTTAAGCGAAGAGGAGGCTAAGCTTTAGGTGGTCCTATCATCTTTTTGTCCACATTTCTTTTTGTACTTGATCTTCGTGGATACATGTCTAGTTTCCTTTTCCTCTATATTTTAGGATTCTGAACCCAGAAAAGATAATTTCCCTTCTTCCATCATTTTAGAAATATTTCTCTATGACTTTGTTAATTTGCCTCTCATATTACAGTGAGGACGGCAGTGCTGATCAAGCCACTCGACTCTTTTGTGTTTGTCATTTTGTCTTTGAATTATAGCATTCTGTCTTATAGGTAATCTTGCATCTGAATTTGAGTCGCATATCATCAGACACAAATATCAATTTCTGCTGTCATACCCAAATTTTTATTGTCTACTACCCTCTGAAGTGAAATCAGTCATGGACGGGTTACTTGTACAGACTGATTGCTGAAAGGGTAGGCCAACATGTTTTATCCTAATCAGTTTTGATCCAAGGTTTGCATTCCTTGTTTCAATTTCTTGTTTGTTACATGTCATCCTTTGTTTTTCACCCAGCCGAATGTCTTCCCACAACAATATCTATATAAATCATCTTCAACTTGAGATAAAAGATTATATTCTATGATCAACTATTATATTGAAGTTACCATAGAGCTTACCTTTAAATGGTGTTGTTTAAAGGTGTCATATACTCTAGTATATGACACCTTTTTGTTGTATTTTAATTTTGTTTAAATGGTTGATAACCTTATGATTGGAAGTTAAAAATTTTATTATAGATCTAACATTGTCATTTTCTTCACCTTGTGGATGCATACACCATTCTAATGACTGCACTTGGTATCTAATATATTCTTCTGATCTTTTAAATTTTTGGGATTCAGAAGCTGCTAGCTTTTTTAAAAGTGAGAAACTTCCTAAACTTTATTATATACATACACAAACTTACCATTTAGCATAGCATCAAGATAGTCTCTCTAAGTTGAGGTAATTCATTTTGGTGTAACCTTTTTAAAGTTGCTATAGCCTATACATGACCCTACAAAACTAGTTTCTGAATCTATGCCCTTGTACTCAGTAGTTGTAAATTGACTGCTTAAAAGTTAAAAGTGAATGAAATCCTTGTAATGTTCCAAGTGTCAAATTTTGTGGAAATCTGGATACTTTGACTGCTGTGTTTTAGGAGGGGCATCTGTCTCTTATGGTATAAGGTCGTTTAAAAGGTTGCTAATGAGTTAGTGAATTTAAACAGGAAAAAACATATAGTGCTAAGAGACAATAAATATCATAGGGTTGATTAGATGCCAAAAAAATTGAGCAAATGATGAAAAAAGAATAGCTGTCGCAATTGATTTTGGAATACCCTATATGATGAAAACTTTCTTTTGGTATTTTGTGGTCCAGTTGTTACTTATGGAATTGAATCTAATTTATGTCCTGGACTTTTGGTTGCTCAGTAAAAGTGATTTTTTTTTTTTGTTCAACAGGCCTAATGACTAAAATGCTCCATTGATGGAACTGATGCGAGTTTACAAAGTATCCTCTGGAATACCTTTTGTGCATAGACAGACGTTCTTGTAGTCGACAGTTCTTATCCCTTGAGCCCTCATGGAACTTCTGTTGACTTCCTCATGCATTGTGCTTGTAGCATTGACATCTATCCATAAATACAACAGTAAGTTATTTTATTTTCTTGGATTGCTGACCGGTCTAGAGTTCTTAGAGCTGGGAGCATGGTCAAATTTTGGTAGAGCTCCCTCACAAGATTCTCTGAACTTCCAGTATCAACCATATACTTACTATATGGTCTGTATAGAGAGGCTATGTGTTTGACCATGGCAGGCAAGAAAAAGAAGAACACTTGAATTAGATCAGAATTTTCACTAGACTGGAAGGTTTTTCTATTCTTGGTGCAAGAGAAACCTCAGTTGTGTACTGGAATTTATTCTGTGGACTGGTGATGCTCTGAGGCAATCAGAAGTATTTTCCATCAACTAAGTATATCAGGTACGCTGGTTATTGGTTCTTTGGAATTTATGCTTTTAATTCCCGTGTTGCATGCTCTCTGTTATCCGAACATAGTCTTATTTGTGGTTGCAATGTTAGAACCTGACTCATACTTCACGAAGACTCCTCCCTAATAAAAGACTAAGGATCATCTATTTTCCATAGCTGAAATTTCAGGAAACATCACCTAACGTAGTCAGCTATTCAATGTCGAGCATAGCCTTATAATCGTCGAGCGAGAGGAGGAAGAAATCTGTAATTATATGGTGGTCCTACAGCAACAACTTCACTCATGGGCACCTGCGGTCGCACTTTAAAATTTGTCTGTCGATGATCTTAACATCAAACTTACTGGAATCCTCGATATATAAGGTCATCTAAATAGCAACCTTGTTATTCATGATATTATTAGTGCTCTCGGTGTCAATAAGGACGATGATTGATTATTGTTTAAGTAGTCCTCCCACTTTCATCATCTACGGGTTCGTGTAGTCGACAATAGCATACATTATACTATCGGTCGGTGGTTGTTCTTTCTTTGTGACCTCCTCCTCATGCTCCTAGAACTCCTCCTCTAAATCTTCAATGGGTTCATTTAGAAGAAGGCATCCCTTTTTGTAGCGGTGGTCATGACTCCACGATTCGTCGTAATGCCAATAAAGGTCCTTCGTTGATCTATCACGAAGTTCTTCTCTCGTCAATTTCTTTGGCAGAGCGAAGGACGGCTCGGAGCAAGGGGTGCTGGAGGTTTATATGTTGCTGGTCTAAGAGTGGTTCTAATCCTCTGAGCATCTTGGTTGAGCCGCTTCTCTTGGATTCGGGTGAAGGAAATTGCAACCATCACGGTGCGGGGCTGTCATACTTTAACCTTTTCGTTAATTTTCAGCTTGAGTCCTTCGATGAATGTTTCTATTAATTGTTTGTCAGACCAATCGCGAGTGAGGTAAGATAATTTCTCAAACCTAGTATGGTATTCGTGGATTGTGAAAGTTTGTCGGATCTTCGCGAGTTGTTCGTTGATATGTTGTACTCCATCAGTCCAAAGCGGTTCAGTAGCTTGTTCTTAAATTATATTCACGTCGGGACCCCATGGGTGTATTCAAGTCAATTGTACCACCGAATTGCATCTTCTTCAAGGTGGATGACAACAGTGGCCACCATGGAAGCCTCCGGTGTCTAGTGATAACGAAAGTAACGTTCCGCACGTGAAAGCCATCTTGTCGGGTCTCCCTCTTCCTATCGAGGGAAGTCCATTCTCATGCATGGCTATATTAAATAGATATCTTATTTTTTTTTTTCAGGAGGTTTCTCTGAACTTTCACCTTGTTACAATTTTGTCACGTAAACGTTCTCGACTTTTGTTGAGCTTAACATAGTTATCTCTATAAATTAGTACTAGGGCCCACGTAAATGCTTGATGCTTAAATCTTGTCTATAAATTAGTACTGAGGCCCACATAAATTAATACGACTGCAGCATTCCAGCACATTTGGAATCCAGAACCGGTATCCCTCCCCACAGATTTGTCGTGCAAGTAGGACATGATGCAGGCAGGTAACATACTTGCTTTCTGAGGATGAAGTACACTTCATCATATCCTTTGTGCAGAAGGAAAATTCGAGCCTTTTCCTCCATTTCCTTTGATGCTCCTAACCAGGTATGATTCTGACGGCATCTTGTTTTCGTTTGAGCCGTGGCTTTATTAGCAATCAATCCTAAACTGTTTCTACCGACCATTGTGTAATGTATCATAAAGATTTTAACTGTAAATGGTTTTAGCCCACCCCCCATCGAAGCAGACAAGGAATCATCACGGGATGAGGACGACAGCTCTTCATGCATGTGGTGGGCTCGTATTCAGAAAGAAATGGAAAGGACATGAGGAATATATATATGTATATATATGATTTGCATGTGTAAAAAAGCTGCAACACGATTATTCCTGCAATTTAACGTTGTACAACTGGGCAGAAGAAGTTACAATATGAGAGGAAACCAACCATCGTGAAGTGTCAAAGAATAGAAAACGCAGGACAAAGCATTCAGCACAGCCTCTCTCTCGTCCGAGCATTCCTTCCTATGTTTCCGGCAAAACGGAGAACTAACTTGACCAAGTAGAGCTGCATCAGTTCATCAAATGCTTGTTCAAAGCTGGCGCCGCTGCTGTGGCGGAAGGGCAGGGGGAGGATGGGGGTTGTGGCACTGGTAGCACTTGGCGAAGAGCCCGAAGGTGTCGACTTGCCTGATGAAGTTGGTCATGCTGGCCCATCCGCCGAGCCCGAAGCCGACGATGAGCACCCACCCCACCACGAAGGCGTTCACCACGTACATCCCCGTCCAGCTCGGCAAGAAGAAGGGCGGCTTCTCCGCAGCATTCTGCAGGATTTAGAAGGAGATTTAGGGATCTGTCTTTGTTAGACGAGGGTAAAGATGACGGAAAGCAACTTGTCTCCTTCCCACGGATCGCCGTCATGTCTCCCCCATCCAAGTCCATCGAGGACCAGATGAGTGGACTGGTATCCTTGGACGGTTCATCTCAACTACTTGAAGAAACTGAGGGCGGGGTAAGAAGGACAACACCGGTACCTGTCGTGCAGATGGCGTCCGGTAGGTGAGCATATGTGCCAGAGCGGGGATGATGTAGACGGTGAAGCTGACGAGGAGAGCGCCCACCGCGGAGTTGATGGGACCAAAGAAGGGGAAGATGATGGCCAGGAACCAGATGGGAATGACGACGGGAAGCCGGGCGAGGGCGCGGAGGCAGATGCTCTTGGCGTCATGCATTCCGATCACCTTCTCCCACACGAAGTACAGCGGGGTGCAGGCGAAGCCGAAGGTGATGAACTGGTGGATCAGCATCAGGATGACGGCGGCGTCCCTCCACCTCGACTTGGGCAGCAGCGAGAAGGCGTTGGAGTGCGTCAGAAGCTGGTCGCCGAAGGCCCAGTAGGTGGCGGCCGCCGACGGCAGCGTCAGGGTGAACACGTACACCGTAGCCAGCAGGTAGATGTACTTAAACTTCTGCGGTTTCCACATCGCGTGCATGATCTCGCTGCAGAGATGGACGAGGTACAGAGTGAACAAACGAGGGCTAAAAGCAAGAGCAATGCACGTTCCTGTAGTCAGATCAAATTCTTCGGTGGTCCTCTGTTTTCCTTCTATTCTTGATAGGTCCTTCCTCTGGTCGATCACCATCCGAACACCACCCGGCACACTCGAAAGTTTCAGATCCCCACTGCGACGCTTTCCTTCTGCGATACAAACTTTTGGGCTCCGACTCTGGAGGTAAAGCCTGATCGAAACTTGCATCTGACAAGCTCTGCTTCTAAGTACAGCCTCCTAAGGTTAAGATGGATGAAGCATTGGAGCAAGATGGGGCCAGATGGAGGAAAGCGAGCACTCACACGGTCACGGCGTGGCCGCCGAAGGTGTAGAGAATATTGGTTGCGCCGGTGAAGTAGAGCACTAGCTGCGATGGACCCGAGTGCGTCACCCCTTCCACCTGCATCATCCATCCGGAACAGAGCATCATCGTCGTCGTTCCTTCTTAATTAAGTGGGCAATCAAATCAGCCACCAATCAGATCCTACGCTACTGTTTTCGTTGTGGATGAGGTCACCTGGCCGTGGACGGCGGCGGCAATGGTGAGGTACCAGGCGGTGTAGGTGGTCATGCCGAGGCCGAGGAAGGACCATAGCCTGTAGTTGTGGAAGGAGGGTATGAACACCGTCGTGGCGCAGCAGGCGCCGAATATATACGTCCACGTCCTCTTGTCCAGCCGATCGTTGATGTAGTATATGTTGCTGCTCCGTCACCGACATCAATCAAGGAAAGCTTTCATGCGTGTATGATCGAGCGATGGTCAAGAACCGCAACAGGGGGGGGGGGGGGGGGGGAAGGATACCTGGCACAGGCTATGAGCTGAATGACGGAGCCGAAGAGGAGGAAGGTGCAGTTGAAGGCGAGGCCGGCAGCCTTCCAGTACGGCCCCAGCAGCCCATCCAGCACCTCGAACCACTGTCACAAACAAGGGGGACTCCTCTTAGTCAGTAGCAGTAGCAGGAAGAGTAACTGAGGGGTTTGCTGACTTGGAATCTTGATGAGGGAAGTGGTCGGAGAGGAGTGAGAGAGAAGGACGGGGAGAGGTCAGGGGGGCCAGGACCTGGATGACGTGATTCTTGAAGCTGACGTTTTCCTTCTCCTTTCGGGCACGGTACTCGATGTAGAGGACGCTGATGAGGTACGCCGTCCAGCTGCCGAGGAAGCCATAGAACAGCTGCAGGATCACCCCGGACAGCATCCCCAGCTGCGAGAACGAGTAGGGCAGCGTCAACAGCACCTGCGCCACCTGCGATTTCCACCGGCTCCACTCGTCAGCAGAGAGAACCGAAGAAACAAGACGGAATCTTCATCAGTTTGTGATCAGTGTGGGTATGAAGTACTTGATTGGAGGCGCAGCTGAACCAGGCGTCCCAGGCGGAGCCGCCGTGCCAGAGGAGGCTCTTCATGCTGAACACGGTGGCTGTCTCGCCGCCCTGCTCCTTGTCGCCACCTTGCGCCGTCTCATTGCTGAGGGTAGCCATGTCAGTCGCCGGGATGGCTGCTTCCTCAGCTTGCTTCTGCGGGAGCATCCTTGACAGGGATCACTGCAGAAAACCTTCGAATCTGCTTCGAGCGACAGTTTTGCAGAGAACAAGGAACCAAACTGAAGCACCTTAATTCAACTGAAGCAGAGACCAAATGGTGGGTCGAGTACAGGTAGGAGGAGAGGAGGTGAGTCCGGGTAGTGTTGTCAACCTTTTAGCTGAAATGTAGTGGAAATTACTCGTGTCCTCTGGTTCTCGTCATCATGGTATCAGAGGGAGCTTATGGCTTTTGGGTTTGATTCTGCTGCGAGAAGCAAAGGGAACAGGGAAAGGGGGAGGAGGAGAAACAAATGGTGTTTGATGGCAGAAACGAACACTCTCCCTCCACCCTTTATGGTCAGCAACGGTGGGACTCCGCTTCCTCTCTCCCAACGTTTCTTAGCCTTGAATCTCTCTCTCTCTCTCTCTCTCTCTCTCTCAACTGTTCGTTAGATTGACGACTCCACTATTTAAGATCTCAATGGGTAGGAAACAAAGAATATTGACGTGTTTGAGCTTCTTCTTGCATGACCATTTTGGTCATATATATATATAATTTATTTTTTTTATTTTGACATAGGGCTATTTTTTTTTGTTCTCATATTGGGTCACTTATTATTTATATTATTCGCGATTTTTATAGTGGTGGTCTTCCTCTTTCCTTGGTTATGTTTATATTGGTTGTTATCATCATGCTCATGATCATCTTTAGATTGTTTTCTCGTTTGATCTCTTTTTTATTAAGCGAGCTCTTATAATTAAAGAGATTATTATAAATATGAGAGTTTTTCTAGGTTTATGGTTCACCCTGTGATTTTGGTCATAGATCACTTAAATCCTTATTTATTCCTAAAATAATTCTTATATTTTAAAAAACATAACATATAAGTCTTTCTCACCAAGTTTGAGTTAATAGATATTAGAGTTTACTTACAGCATGTTGACTCATAATAAGCTATTAATTATAATGACACATATAATTTAAGTAAAAAATAAGATCAATTTTAGTTCTTGTGATTTTAGTCATTGATCATTTAAGCCCTTATGATTTTGTTTGTATCTAAAATAACTCTTATATTTTTAAAAATATAATTATAAGCTTCTCCCATCAAGCTTGAGTTAACAGATATTAGAGTTTGCTAACATGATATATTGATTCATAATAAATTATTAATATAATGATACGTGTAATTTAAATTAAAAAAAATCTATCTTGTCAAAGAAGAGGAAGCGACTGAGGTCGTAGCGGTAGACGAAGATAGAGAGATAGAGGTAGGAGTGGTCAGAGGCAAAGATGAAAAAAAGCTAAACTACCATATTATAAGCATGATGTGTGGGAGAGCAATAGAGGACAAAGTGCGAGACAATGAGGACAAAAACGCATAGGAGGAGAAAGAGGAATCAAGAGACCATTGTATGCCTAACATAAGACTGATTTACACACATTCACTTGTAGGATTAAAAGCTCTTAGGCTCCTTACGCAAGAGAAGTTGTGTGTATGATACGCTACTATGTAGCAATGGTTTGGTGCTGTTGTCGGTGGTCACTTCCATGACGATGTCTACTCTCGTAATTGTTAGTGATCTTAATTTTTTTAATTTAAATTATATGTATTATTATGTTAATAATTTATTATGAGTTAGTATGACTTTAATATTTGTTAACTAAGACTTGACATGAGAGACTTATATGTGTCATTGTATTAATAGTTTATTATGAATTAGCTTATTACGTAAACAAACTATAACATTTGTTAACTCAGACGTGATGATGGAGACTTGTACCTTATATTTTTAAGAACATATATGTTATTTTAGTTATAAATAAACTGTAAAAATTGAAGTAATCTATGATCAAAATTATATAAACTAAAATAGATTTTAATATTTTTCTATCTATTCTATGCTCCCAATAACTCCTATCATGTCAGGAGATACTTTCTTGTAACGCATAGTATCCAAGTCTGAAGCCGTCATAACGTGAATGTGCAAAAATAAAATGATGACTTACAACGATTAATGTTGTCATTATTTTATAGTCATTTTAATTATGGAGTCACAATGACCATCCAATTATATGGGCTTAGATAATAAGGTGCATCTTAACTAAAATTGTGGAGAGTGATGTTGTTGTAAGATATTCTAAATTTATTTATTTATTATTATTATTCATTCATCAAATGAGTTATTTAGCCATTAATATTCTATTTGCGGGTGTGGTGATGGCTTTGAAATTTTCTATTGTAATAAAAAAAAAAGTACTACCGAGGTCATAAAATATAGTAGTACAATCAAATAAATTGATTCGACAGATGGAACTCGAACGATTGACCGTCCATCCTTCTCCCTAATTGGGTACTGTTCTTACCTTTTCTTTTTTTTTTCTTTTTCTTGGGTGAAAGCTTATAGATCATTTTCTATTGTTAATAATACAGCCACAACACAACACAGCAAGAGCACTTCGTCTCCGAGCAAAGCGGCACTCGCAGATCTCCTTTCTTCCTTTTTTGACTCGCCCAACAATGTCACGGCCCCATTAACTTGTCTTTTCTTACACCTACTTTGCTTGGTGATTGGAGACGTGAGGCCATTACTGCCTGCAATAGCCATTTAGGGAGGTGGGAGAGGCTTTAAGTAGGAGTTAAAAGACACATCGATGGCATCGTTCGTGGCAATTATGTAGGAACTCCCGGTCGTCGACAAGGCATGTGCATGGCAACTTGACGTTGATGCTAAAGCGTGTCTTTTCTGTGGCAGTATCAAAAGTCTCTCTAAGGAGGATTGACTATTAATTAGCATTTGCAAGATGGATCACATGATTTGAGGAGAAGAAGCTGTGAAGGGTATGTACCATATTTGTCGTTTGGTGGTGAAGCCAATCGAAAGTTAGTCTCAGTTCATTTTTAGCTGAAACCTTTATTTTTATTTGATTTTGAAAGCATCGAATCTATAAAAAATTGTAACTAAATCTTATTAGAGTTGGACGTTTAGCAAGGAATTCTTAAAAAGTGTATTTTTTTTTTTTTGTGTCTATGCGAAACAAACACACATCATCGAAAACCGTTGTTCTCGATATCTCAATGATTATGTTATGTTATGTGTTGCTCTTGGGCTTAAGTGCGATGATAGCGTTATGACATGAAGAATCCAAGACGTGATGACAGTTGATTTGATTTGGTTGCGATGCAAAGATATCTGACTCACCGAAATGATAAAATCACACGAACTCATCTAAAATGAATAATTCTTTATGAGTTCACTGAAAGTGGACAAATGATAATTTATTTATCAATTGACACGAGATTTTAGCTTTTCTATTGAGGGGCATTAATAAAAATATTTAGTCATACATTCATTTAGAGATAAAGGTATCAATGTGTTATAAGTGTCATCCTTACTATTTATCCTTTAAGCCACCTTTTGGGACTCATCTCGAAAACGAATAATTTCTAGTGAATCGTTGTGCCCTCGTCGACGACAAATAATAACTTATCAGATCAAATCGAATGATCCAATCGGATAAATTGGGAACTAAAATATTAATCAATCTAATTCAATAATCGAATCCGATGGGTTGAAAAATCAAAATGAACTGATTTTTTAATAACCCGTATGAACCAATTGAATTATATGAAATTGATCTAAATTTTACAATATAACAAAATAATACTTAAATGCTCTTTTAACTTTAGGATTGACGTGAGACGTAAATTAAAACTGACTCGAATTAGTGTAATTATCATAATGTTTTCGTTGATAATGTTGAAGGAGGTGATCATTTTTATTTTTATTTTTATTTTTAGTTTTATACAACAACAGAAGAGCATGGTCGAGAGGTGGGAAGTACTGTAGTTGAAATCTGCATACTCTGAACATAATAAACACCACCCTGAGAAAGCAACAAAGGGAAACAGTGTTCACAACAGTGTCGTATGGGGATGCGAGGAAGGCACCAAACAGCGAGCTCATACTCTGAACATAATAACAAGTTAATATTACTGGCCTTCGGCTGTATTGAGAGCTCTTACAGCTGTGCCTGCTAATTAAGCTCTTCACCAGTACTGTACTGGCCATGGAAGTGGAACGCGGTCTATGGCCACCACCTATGCTGCATTGTATATGGTACACGGATGTGGGGATCTTTCTTCTTCATTGATCCCCACAATTCCTTTCAACATTTCCCTCTTGTCTCCCAATGAATCTAATCTCAAAGCTACTTTGTGAAGGTGTCCCATGCGTCGCATTAATGGTCTGTACTCCCTAGCTAGAGACTCGGAGCTGAACAAGAATCCATGTATATGGCCCTTGAGAACAATAGAGACGGACGTAAAAATAATAAACAAGAAGACAATAAATGCTTAGTGTGTGTAGATCGATCGATATATGGAACCACCAGGGAAAGAAACCCACTCTACATCTCGAGTCTCGTGCCACAGGACGACTTATGCGCACAGCACCAGTGGACGGGATGCTGGCGAGGTCATCGTCCTCGTCGCAAGCAAGCTCATGCGGCCTCTACAATGATCAACCTGGAGACGGTAGTGACGAAAGGAGGCGACAGAGATAAGGTTAGAGCACACATGCGTGGTGTCCAGGTAGCAGAAGAGAGAGGGTGGAGAGGTCGTCCTCGTCCTCGCCATCTGTTCATGGGCGACAAGGATACGTGCCCACCATAAGCTTTTTTAGTGGCCGCAGATGGTCCGTTTCACTGTTCTGGCCGAAGCTGGGGGTCATGCCATTGAGCAAAATGTTCAATCATGCAGCATGCAAGAACCAAAATGATCATTATAATCGATGGGAACGAGAGAAAAAATAGATCGATTACTTCTAAATTACCACAGATCGAATACAGACCATTTGATGACATTATAATACCTTGAATATAAACCTCTGTAGGATCTATGCTAAAAGAAATTAGACTCATCTGTATGATCTATGCTACAAGAAATTACACTATTCTTATCTCTTTCTATTTCTACGATACCATTATAATCGATGGAATGAGAGAAAAACATATCGATTAATTCTAGATTACCTTAGATCGAATATAGGATGCATCCTTTTTTTATGATATTATCAAATATCTCCTTAGATAAGACTCTTCCTCTCTCTTTCTATTTCTAGAATATCACTACAATCGATCGAATAATTCGAACTGAGTATCTGCGTAGAAATAAGTTCATTATCTTTCAAGATTAGGATTTCTTTTTTTTTTTTGATCAACCGATAACTTTAATTAAAATTTTAATATATCTTCTTTGAAATTATTGAGTCACATCAACGACTACGCTCGGTGGGGTAAAAAGAAGCACGAAGAACACGGAAACGGGACGTCGGTCAAAGCACTCGGTCAATGCTCGTCTGCATTCTATTCTTAACGGTGGTAGATTTCATACGCGTGTTTTTGACCATTAGACTGACTGCTCTCCGCCACACGGCCACCGCCTCCTACCCTTATTCTTGAATTCGAAGTCGTCGTCATCCATCTTCTGAACGAGCCCATCGGTCAAGGCATTCACGTTTCGTACCCATCGCTCTCATTTCCATGTCAGTCCACCCCAGCACTCATCAGGATTCCCGGACCACTGAGAAGAAAAGAAAGGCGAGGAATCTGAAAGAGGAGGATTAGTTTATGGCCTACTTGCCTAATCTCCCGTGGAATTCTTCTTGTCCGCAATCTGTAGTGTTGTGCAATCTGTCTTCGGTGTCGGTAGTTCTTTTGCTAAAGCCTACCATTATTATGTGTGACATTACTGTGGATGGAAGCACAATGTAGATTGCTCGACAATAACCCTTTTCAAAGGGGCAACGATCCATGGTCACGTGTATACGTTGGCATTTGAGTGCCGAGAGTCCTCGCTTAAGACGATTCTTTAGAATCAATAATAAGAGATAAATTTGACAAAGATAATTGTTTCGGGTATCGGATCTATTTCGGTGACAAAGATAATACTAGTGTAGATCGTATGTAGAGATGCAATAGTATATACCGATATTTTGGAGAGGGAAAAAAATGAAGAGAAAAGAGGAAGAAACAAATGATGAATTGGTATTTTGGAGACGAAGAAATTGAAGAAGAAGAGGAAGGAGGAAGAAACAAACGATGAAGGAGAAGAAATAAGAGAAAGAGATTGGGGGAGGAGAATGAAGAAGGTAGAAGAGAATACGGATAGGAGATAGGAGTATATTGATCGATAAACGTTGACAAATGATAATAGTATTAACGTTTGATAAGGTAAATATTGGGTCCATCCAAGTGGTCTAACCATGTCGACTTGATTAGTCAGTTGGACCACATCAACCCGAGGTCCACGTCGATGCCCCAGGATCATCGGCAGCCACCTCGGCAATCCTCGATGGTGCCTGACACGCCAACCCGTCGGACCATCGCTAGTCAGCGGTCTCGTCGGCGAGGTCCGATGGCAAAGGCGTGCGATGACTACAGGTCGGTTGAGGGTGCCGCTCTCATTAATAACCTCAAAACGGCCTCCCTTCATCATTCAGATATAAAATACTCCCATTGTAGCCAACATAATGGAGCCTCTTCCTGACACTTAACCCACACTACCTCGGTCTCCTACTTTACATCCCGAGAGCTGACTTAGCCATCAGAGGGGCCACCTCAGGCACACACCACCTTGATCGAGGCCTTCTTGCAGGAATCAACCGAGGGGCTGAACATTGCATTGACGGATCTCTCGACCCGAAGCAACATCGATCAATGTCACTCCTAACCCGACCAAGCCATGCCAGCCCTCCAATCCTACTCGTATGATCTTGGGCCAAGTCATGTCACGCTGACTCCTCATCTATGACACAAAATTCAGTAAGACTTTTGATACTAGAAGGAGGGTTCGATGTCGCAAGAACGTTCAATGCTCAACACTTCCAGGGAAAAAGCCTTTGTTGCCCAACAGGCCCCCGAAATCGGAGGGCAACCCACTTTTCCTCTCCTCGGGGAAGGAAGTATGTCGACGCATACTCCTGGTTGTTACTGGTGGTTTTTTAATGACCCAGGACTTCCCCCATCGGTGTGTAACCCCAGTCTTTTCGTTATCTCCCCCAAGGCCTTCCTTGGGCTCACCCACCAGGTACAAACCCTGACTGGGATGATCCAGTCAATCATCCCCCGTATCCCTTAGTTGATGCAGCAGCCATCACCCCAGCAACAAACCTGCCCGGCAACACCACTGGAGCCCTTGCCTTCACAGGGGCAGCCCCTAGTCCTATGGCAACATGACAATGAGGTCGCATAACTCTTGCCAGAGCTTCTCTCGGGACCTCCTAGGAATGCGACCGACCGATCAGTGCCTACCACCAGTGCGCCCACCCACAACATGCTCAAGCCGGATACCCTCTCCTCCGACTCGATAGACTCGCTTAGGGCACAGTTGTGACTGATGAACCAGTGCATAAATAAAGTCCAAAAGGAGTTCGTTAAGTCAAAGGACGAGCTCGAGGAGAGCTCAATGGTCAGATATCCCTTCGTCCTGAGATCTAGGATAAGCCAATTCTGCAGAACTTTCGGCTCTTGACACTTGAAGCATATGATAGCGGTTCTGACCCAGTGGAGCACGTCACGACGTTCCGAGCATAGATTAGTGCTCTACGGGATCTCAGATGCCCTGATGTACTGAGCATTCCCAACAACCTTACGAGGGCCCGCCCGGATGTGGAATAGTCACCTAAGACCCTCAATTTTTTGCTTTGATCAGCTTGCCAAAGAATTCAAATTGAATTTCCTAGCTAATGCTTGGCCAAGACCAACTGCTGCATCCCTCCTTGGGATGAGCCAAAAATATGATGAACCTTAGCTGAATTTGCTAATTAGGCTGCGACCATCATGCTTCTTCTGATCGCTCATCGACGCTCACCCATGACAGTTCTTGAAATGCTCTAAAGGGCTAACCTATATATGACCCCTCAGTTGTTACAGATCGAAGACCTTAGCCGCCGAGGACCCCTCAATTGTTACATAAGGAAGCTATGCGAGCCTTTGCCCCATCCAAAGGGCCCATTGGATAAACAAATCGATGTCATCGTTGGTAGGCTAGCCTCGAGAGGTGGTAGCTCTTTAGCACACAAAGCAGACACCTGAGCCCCGGTGGAGAAAACACCCAAGCATGAGTGCAACCCTGAGATCACCTTCAAGTTGGGGGAGGAAGAGTATCCTGATCATGATGATGCCTTGGTGATCTCAACGTGGATTGCAAATGCCCGAGTTAAGCGAATTATGGTTGACACAGGGAGTTCAGTCGATATATTATATTTTGATGCTTTCCAAAAGCTTTGCTTATTTAACAAGGACCTCATCCCCATGACCTCCACTCTCACAGGATTTATTAGGGACTCCATCTCCCCCCTTAGCATCACTACTCTCCTGGTAACCGTCGGGGAGGAGCCAAGATCCAAGATGCTGATGTACTCATTCATGGTGGTCAAGCTCCCCTCGACATACAATGCAATCCTCGATCGCCCAACTCTTAACAAGCTAAGGGCAACCATCTCTACATTTCATTACATGATGAAGTTCCCGACCAATGCCCGAGTCCACAAAGCAAGGAGCGACCCCCGAGAGTCCAGACAATGCTATATGACATCAACAACTCTCCCTAAGAAGGTTAAGCCTGAAGTGCCGATCACCAACCCTCGGGAACTCAGCAAGTTGACTCCATGTCAGAAGCCCACGGGGAAAGTGGTGGAAGTTCCCTCAACCAAATACATCTAGACAAGGTCAGGTCGTCACTTCCCAAAGGCGAACACATCCAACTTGTTGAATTCCTTGGGCGAAACCCCGACGTCTTCGCTTGGTCACCAAGGGACATGCCGGGCATTCATCTCGAAGTAGCTCAGCACCACCTCAACATATACTACCCAAGGCTCGACTAATTCAGTAGAGGCCCCGAAGTTCACTCTTGACTGACAAAGGGCTATTGAGGAGGAAGTAGCCCGATTTTCAGAAGAAGGTTTTATCACTAAGGTCAAGTATCTGACTTGGCTATCTAATATAGTACTTGTTAAGAAAGCTAATGGAAGTTGATGCATGCGTGTTGATTACACTGATTTAGTCGGGCCTACCCAAAGGGCTGATACCCACTCTCGAGGATCAATCAACTGGTAGATGCATCTCGGGATATAAATTACTTTCATTTATAGATGCATTCTTGGGCTACAACCAAATTCAAATATCACCAAGAGATTGGGAGAATATGACTTTTATCACACATCAAGGCACTTACTACTACATGACAATGCCATTCGAATTAAAGAATGTCATGGCTACATACCAAAGGATGGTTAACTGCTTGTTTAAAGATTAGGTTGGGTGAAATATGGAGGTTTGTGGACAACATAATTGTCAAGAGCAAGCTCACTCGCCATCTCTCGATCTTGTCGAGACATTCTAAATGCTCAGGAAGTTCAAAATGAGGCTCAATCTCGCTAAGTGCATGTTCGGGGTAGCCTCAGGCAAATTCCTCAGATTCATCATTCACCCGCGGGGGATTGATGCTAATCTCGAGAAGGTAAGGGCAATTACAAGAATGCAGTCACCTCAGACAATCAAAGAGATCTAATAACTCATAGGGAGGTTGGCTACACTAAGTTGATTCATCTTCCAAGTGGGCGATAAAAGCCTACCCTTCTTTCTAGCACTAAAGCATGCTAAAGATTTTAGTTGGATCGCCGAACGCGATGAAGCTTTTAAGAAACTTAAGGCTCACATCGCCTGACTACCATAGTTCACCTCGGTCACCCCGAGAGAGACCCTCGAGCTATATCTTGCCGCGTCCGAACACTCTATCAGCTCAGTCCTAATCAAGCCCGATGGGGAAAAGCAACAACCCGTGTATTACTCTAGCTACATTTTGAGTGGCCCCGATGAGCGCTACCCCCCAATCGAGAAGTTGGCATTTGCTCTAGTCCTCGCAACAAGAAAGCTACAACCATACTTCTAGGCTTACACGATCAAGGTAATAACCGACCAACCCCCACACCAAATTCTTTCTAAGTTTGACGTGACAAATCAAATGCTCAAGAGGTCGGTCGAGCTCGAAAATTTGACCTGCAATACACATCAAGAACCACAGTCAAAGCCCAAATAGTTGTCAACTTCATCTCGAAGCTAACCATCATCGAGCTATCATCCCAACAAATGCCAACCTGAATGCTCCATGTCGATGGATCAGCAAATACCCCAAGAGAGGAGTCGGCCTCATCCTAAAGGGTCCCTCCAACTAGGTATACGAGCATGCTCTTTGACTTGAGTTTAAGGCCACCAACAATGAACTATATATGAGACCCTCCTGTTTAGGTTGCACTTAGCGATAGAGCTACAGGTCGAGTGGATCAAGGTCTTCATAAATTCTTAATTGGTTGCTGGCCAAGTCAGCAAAGATTATGAAGCCCGAGAACCTACAATGATCAAGTATCTGACCGAGGTGCACCGCCTTGTCGGCACTTTCAAACACTTTTCCATCTACCTCACACTGACAATTTACAAGCAAATGCATTGGCCAAGCTCGTCTCAACATAGGCACCCAGACGATGCCCATCGGGGTTTACCAAGCTCCACAAGCCAACCATCACCACGACCGAGGTGGCCACGGCCAAAGTGGGACATAACTGGATGGATGAGATACTCCGCTACAAAAAAGATGCAATGCTCCTGACTAATTAGGCGGTCGCTCACCGAGTCAGAAGGATTGAGACTTGGTATTGCGAGATCAATGGGTGGCTCTACCAAAGAGCTTTCAGTTAGCCGCTGCTCTATTGCCTAGCACCGACCGAGGCTGAGACTGTCCTGGCTAAGGTCCATGAGGGGATATACGGAAAACATATTGGGGCTCAGACCCTAGCCTTTAAAGTTCTCTGATAGGGATATTATGTGCCAAGATGTCGCTGCCTATGTCTAGAAGTGCGAACGATGCTAGAAGCACGCTTGGATTCAACATCAGCCCACATTGCCCCTCGCCCTGACAGACTATGCATGGCTTTTCGTGCAGTGGGGAATGGATCTCCTTAGCCCATTTGCACCACCTCAGGGCAACGAAGATTCCTAATTGTTTGAGTTGATTACTTCATAAAGTGGGTCGAGGCTGGGCCCTTGACATCCATCCCCAGTAAGCAAGTCGAAGGGTTCATTTGGAAAAACATCATTATGAGGTTCAACATCCTAAGGATTATAATTACCGATAATAGGACACAGTTCAACAAGCCGAGGTTCAAATCTTTTCTCTAGAGCTATCGGATCCAGTTGAAGTTTAGCTCGATGGCACACCCCCAGGCCAACAGCCTCGCTGAGGTCATCAACCGAGCAATCCTTGAAGGATTAAAAAGGCAAGTCGAGGGAGCATAAGGCACTTGCACAGATGAGCTCCTGAGCATATTATGGGCATCCTGAATGACCCTAAAAACACTAATGGGAGAATCTCCCTTCAGCCTCACCTTGGGCACCAAAGCTATCCTACCACCCAAAATAGTCTTCCCCACTCTTTAGGTTGATGACTTCGAAAAGAATGCCTCGGAACAGTGTCTTCGGGAGAACCTCGACCTCTTTGAAAAACGAAGGGCTGAGGCGCATCTACGGACCCTCGCATATCAAAAAGCCATTGCTCATCTCTACAACCACAAGGTCCAACTACAGTGGGTCAGTGATAGTGACTTGGTCATGAGAAAAGCGCAAGTCAGTGATCCAAGACATACCCGAGGCAAGCTAACCACAAAACAGGAAGGTCCATACTGAGTCATTCATACCATCCAAGATGGTACTTATATTCTAGCCATAATGGACGACAATGTGCTGCCCAGGACATGGCACATTTCAAACCTAAGGAAATTTTATATTTGAAGTATTGGACCGAGGTCAATCAGGTGAATGAAGAAGACAAATCACAGCACACCGTAGATGAGTTACTGACAAGGGGCTTATATTGATTCCAAACACTCTTTACATGGAGGTCGGGTGACCGAATACAATCTAAAAAGTAGATATAAATAAAAGCAAAAGTTAAAGTTTTGTATCGATTCAAAATGTTTTTATATATCAGTCGAGTGACCGAATATAATCAAAATGGTCATCCGATAACCAAAACAAAAATACAAAGGAACCTAGTCCTCAGGGGGGACATTATCGTCGAAGGGTTTGCTGCCCTCCATCTATATGTTAGTATCCTCGAGGCAGTCTACGATCGGATCCTCCTCAACGGATAGGTCCGGGTACCTTACCCAGAAGCTCACCAGCACCACCTAATACTCAAACTCATAGGTAACATGCCTCGTCCTCACCATGCCGAGCTCAAAGCCCCGAGACCTCTTGTATTCAGCGATTGCCTTGGTGTCCACCTGTTGAAGCTTGGTTTGCAGCGCCTCAACATCTCGGGTCAGTTTGAGCACTTCGTCGTCTAGCCGACATCGGGTGCTCTTCAGATTCTCCACCTCACCCTGAGCCTGCTTAGCTTCTTGCTCAAATGACTAGTAATGCTGCTTTGCATCCCCAAGTGCAGCCTTGGTGCATGCCAGTTTGGTCTCCAGGTCGGTGGCTCATTATCTCTGTAAATGCCACTGCTTCTGAGCCCACACCCGACTTCAGGTCGAGGATTTCATTTCGAAGAGTGAAGTTCCTCTTGGGCAGCATTTCAATGATGCAACTTGCATCATGAACCCGGTCGACCAAGGCAATAGAGAAGTAAAGATTCTACAGGAAGGCAAAGGTCAGTTATGCAATGAAGGTGTTGGGAATATAGTGAAGAGGAAAGGCGTACTCACCTAGACCGCCGACTTCATCGCTTGATCAATGAACTTTTCCGATGGAGCCCCATAAGTTGCTTTGTAATGGCCAGGTGCAGTGTACCCCTCGCACACCCGACCGCAACTAGCCCATCATCCTAGAAATGGGCCAGGGTCAGGAGGTTGGTCTAGTATACATTCATTAAGGCTAGGAGGTTGGTCCAATGTGCCTTCATTGGGGCCTCGACCTGGAGCCCCGGAAGGTTAGATACCCGGGTGACGTGGTACTTGACGTTGCCTGCTCGACCCCCCATCTCACAGAGCTCCTTCATGGTCGGGCAACGACATGGGCCCTCAGTGGCTTCCTTGGTTGGCTCCTTCCCTTTCATCTTATCCTTCTCGAGGGTAGATCCTTGACTCTCACTTCAGGAGGAGGTGCCTTTGTCCACCTTTTTAGCCACCCACTTTTTTCTATTCGCAGATGGCTCACTGCCCTCCTTAATAGGGCACTTTTCAGCCAGGTGCTTCTCGACCACCATGATCAAAGTTTTTTCCCATGACGGTTGTACAAGCTAGCTAGTAGGTCGGCTCGTAGACTCACCCTTCATTCTTTAGAGGTCGACCATATCTATAATGACAAAACAAGAAATGTCAATCAGTCAATCTGACTAAAACTCAGCAAAAGGCAAGTGATAGAATGCCCATGAGTTTCCTGACCAGTTCAGACTTTTCATTCGAAAGGCGGGCGGGAGGGTTGTTGTTGCCCATAGTCTAAGCCATCCGCTTGGGTCAGAAACCCAAACCCTAACCATGATAAATAAAAAGGAAATGAGACTTCCAACCATTATTGTTGGACGGAGTCGCACTAACTCGAAACTCACTCCAAGAAGTCAAGTAGTACTCGGATTGCCCTCGACATAGGCGAAAGCAGGTCATAAACATGTCCTAGGTAGGGACTATGCCCAACCCATGGTTTTTCTCGAGGAATGACACCATGAAACGCTATGAATTGGGTGCTATTTGAGACGACGAGATTATTCACTCATCGAGGCAAGCCTTAATCATAAGATAAAGTGGAAATTAAAGTCATGTCTCGAGGGCGTCGATCGACAACCCTAAGCCATCTGGGAAAGCATCATAGGAACACTGCCTAGGCAAGGGAACATGAAGCTCATACTCCCTTAGAACAAAATAGCGGTGCCAAATCTCAGCCAAAGGCTGAACACTCACTGTCGAGTCACAATCATGACTCGACCACATTACAATCAATGCCTTAAGGACCTTCCTGTCCATCAGGGTCATGATCCTCAATGATGAACTCACTACCTCCACCTTGGGACTACCTAGGGAATCGATTACTTAAGGTCTTAGGCCTGCCTCCTCAGCGGCACCCGAAGCGCCATCCACGACCCGAATAGACTGGCTCGTGGTGGCCATAGAGCAGTAGAACGAGGAAGGCGAGCTATAGGAGCTCATCCCATCCTGCTCAGGAAAGGGCCGAGGGGCAAGAAGGAGGAGGACCGAGGGACAATAACCAAGAGCAAAAGCTGAGAAAGGAGGACTGAGGAGGAAGATGTAAAAATAAGATACTCTTGCAATAGGGGGTGTATTTATAGCAAAAACCCTACCACCCAGGTGATGCTTCAATTTCCTAAAACCCGCTACAGCTCACCGCCAACACCTTGGGCGCCACACCCAGCATTAATGGTGATGCAAAAAAAAAAAAGGAACAAGAAGTGAATAAAAAAGCTTGGACATGTCATGCGTTCACAACGAACCACGTGACCAAGAAAATCCAGACATTAAGCGTCGAATCCTGAATGACATAGAGGGAATCACGACGTCATATGCAAGATCTTGTTTGACGCCTACTCTCGACCGATGCAGTGGTTCAACATAATGTACACGATGAAACCAACAATGCAATAAAGCCATGCACGCGAGCGACGTGTAGAGCCTGAAGCACTACTTGGCCATATGTGGGCACAAGGTACACCTCGGGCTAAAATGCAAAATGGGCTTTTAGTCCCGACTAATTCTAATGGACTTTCAGTCTCATCCAGTTTCAATGGGCTTCCAGTCCCGACTAGCATCTAACATGCTTTTAGGCCCGACTAATTCTAGACGAGCTTTCAATCTTGACCAACATCAAATGACCTTTCAGTCTCAACCAGCTCTAACAGGCTTCTAGTCCCGGCCAGCGTCCAACGAGATTTTAGTCTCGACTAATTCCAATGGGCTTTTAGTCTAACCAGTTCCAATGAGCTTCCAATCTTGACTAGCATCTAACGGACTTTTAATCTGAACCAATTTCAAAGAGGCTTTTAGTCTTGACCAATTCCAAAAGAGTCTTCATTCCCGACCAATTCCAAATGGGCTTTCAGTCCCGACCAATTCCAGAAGGGCTTTCAGTCTCGACCAGCATTAAAAGGGCTATCAATCTCGAATAGTCCCAATCGGCTTCTAGTCCTGAACAACTTCAGCGGACTCCAGCTCTTCAGATCACAACAATATTTGCACCAATGAAGTTACACTGACCATAGTACAATTGGTGTGTGTTAATCCCGACCTCAGCTCACCCTCCGCTCGCGGCCTCGGTCGGGAACATACGACTAAGGTCGCATCAACAGTCAGACAAGCTCAATAGAGGATGAAGTCACCTCGGCCACAGCCCCACTAACCCTCGAGTGATGAAGTGATATAACCCAGAGGTTTCTATCGGGGATAATTGATCTCTGTAGGGGATCGCCTCTCCTCGATCTCTATATAGGATCGACCCTCCTTGATTTCTAGAGGGGATAAGCCCTTCTAGGGTTTTGTTACAAGGCTGAAAGTTCATTGCTTTCCAAAGAGAAATTTCATGAGTGTTTATAGGGTTTATGAAGAGACCTCATAGATCAGGACTCATAATCAGCATCCTACTAGGAATAAAACTATAACTCCAACTCCTACTCCTAATCAAACTCCAATTCAGCCGAATCCTAATCCCACTAGGATTTGGGCTGGTTTATTCAAATCAACTCCTAGCTGACTCAATATCAGGTCTAGGCTAGCCAACAGGGCCCAATCTAAGAACTTGACTTAATAAACTAGGTCCTGACCCAGCCAGGGTCCTATCAGACCTACCCTCTTCGAATTAGTCTTATCCTTAAGGCTGAGCATTCATGAACTCTGGAAACTTCAGCTTCAATTCATTATAGGACACCCAGTAGCATCCTCAGCAGGCAATTGGGTCTACTGCACTAGCACTTCAGTTGAAGGGCGTCAGTGACATGTCAAGATCATGCGGTCCAGTATGGTAGCCGACTGAATTTAGATTTCTCCATTAATTGAGATGTCGGGTAGGTGGTTCTGGGCTGATTCATCCTCTCCAATCCTTAGTTTAAGGCATGACACATGGAAGATTGGAAGAATTTTGAAATATGTAGGTAGATCCATTCTGTAAGCTATTGCTCCAATGTGCTCCACAATTTTATAGGGTCCAAAGAAACAAGGTGACCACTTCCTCGAGGCTTGAGACTTTATGGCTTTTTGTTAGTAGGGTTAAAGGCGAAGGAAGACTTGATCTCGAACAATAAACTTCCATTTGCTCGTGCATTTGTCAATAATTTCAGCCTATTGTTTCATTCTTACTTGGGCGGCTGAGAGGTTGTTCTTCAATAGTATTTCCTTGAGATGATGGTAGCCCTTTGATGAAGTCCATGAAAATGTTGGTCCAAGCTGAGTTCGAAGTGGGTGGGGCTGTGATTTTCCCAGACTTATTGTCATCTCTCCTGCAAACTTCTTTTCGCTCCTGCATTTGTTCGATGGCTGTTTTATTCTTGCTTGGGCTGCTATGTGATCATTCTTCAATAGCTACAAAACTTTCCCTTGAGATGTTGGCAACCCTCGGTGAAGTCCGTGGAGATGTCGGTCCAAGCTGTGTCCGGAATGGGTGAAGTTTGTCTCTCCTTTATGCCATCAACAAGTGTCACACCGAGCCACAAATTCAACAATGGTCTTTTTCATGCCTTTCTAGTAAAAGGTTTGCCAAACTCTCTTGTAGGTCCAAAGGAGAGTGTCCAACCGCTAGTGATGAGTGTATCTCCTCTAGGATAGCAGTTTTGCAAGGGGAGTTGGGCACCAACATCATTCGGCCCTTGTATCGTAGGTCCTTCAAGTCCAAACTGTAGTGCACTATTGAGCCTAGTTCCTCCACCAATTTCTTGATGATCTCTTGGGTCTTTGGGTTGCATTGCCGCTCCTTCTTGATGTCTTCCATGAGGTCACAAATCAGAAGGGAGATGGCTACAATTTCAAAATACTCGGGTAGGCAGGAATGCACATATGCAACCAAGTTATCCTTCCCCTTTTCATAAATAATTTTGTAATAAAATCCCAGCAATTTTGTTACCCATTTATGCTATTCTAGGAAGGAAATCTTTTACTCCATGAAGTACTTTAGGCTCTTGTGATTGATCTTGATCTGAAAGAGCTAGTTGATCAGGTAAGGTCTCCATTTCATCACCGCATGCACAATGGCCAATATCTCCTTGACGTAGATTGATAGCTTCAGATGAGATAGGGAGAGAGCCTTGCTGGTGTATGCTAGTGATCAAACATCTTGCATTAGGATAGCACCAATCCTAGCTCCCAATACGTCGGGTTCGCGAACACTTTGCCGAAGTCGAGTACGGGGCAATTTTTTCGGTTCAACAAACACATCTAAAAATTCAGCAAGCAAGATGAGAGATTCAAGTCTTTGTGCATTGTTAGATCTTCAATTTGTAACCCTTGTAATTGGATTAGGAAGCCAACATGAGTCTTGTGCAGTGCCCTCTCCATTTATTGAGTCGTAATGATCGAAACTTCACCCCTGCATTTTCCTCGTTGGAGCACCTGTTTCCCGTGGATGAAAAAAATTTCATAAGAAGTTTTGAAAAGTTCCTAGAAACATCACCTAGAGTAGATAGCCACTCGATGTCGAGCACCACTTTATAATCATCCAGTAGCAATAGGAAGAAGTTTGCGATGATCTCTTGGCCTTGTATGATTAGTTTCACCCATAAACACTTATCGCTGCAAGATAAGGTTCGGCCATATGCAACTTTAACATCAAATCTAGTGCAATCTTTGATCCGGAGGGTTAACCGGGTAGTAACCTTGCAGTCTATATAGTTATTGGTGTTTTTGGTGTCAATGAGAATTGTGATCGATTGGTGTTTGAGGAATATGTCAATCTTCATTATTTACAGGTTGGCATAGTCGACTAGGGCATATACGGTGATGATGGCCAGTTGCAATTCTTCCTCCACAATCTTCCTCAACGGGTTCGTTATCTACATCCTCGGGTCATGGATCCTCAATTGGTTCAATCATCAAAAGCTTTTCCTTTTTGTAGTGGTGATCTTCTACTCCATGGTTCTCGCAGTTCCAACATAGCCCTTTTGCCGATCTCTCTTGGAGTTCTTCTCGAGTAACTCTCTTGGGCTGAGGGGTTCAGTTGGTAGCAGGGGAGGCCAAAAGCTTGATGGTTGCTAGTTGGTTCATGATCTTGGTCCTTTGGGTATCAATATTTAGCTTTTCTTCTTGGGTGCAGATGAAGGAGATGACAGCTATCAATATATACAGTTGTAGCGCCTTGACTTTGCATTGGATATCTAGTTTAAGTCCTTCGATAAAGGTCCTTAACAGTTGCTTTTTAGACCAATCACAAGTTTGATTTGAAAGATATTCAAACCTGGTTTGATATTTTTACATGGTCGAGGTTTGACGAGTCTTCGTGGGTTGGTCATCCACATTCTTGCACTCGAACGGTCTAAAGCATATTAGCAGTCCGCCTTTGAATCACCTCCACGTAGGTATATTATGCATATGCTCAAACCAGTCATACCACTGGATCGCGTCTCCCTCTAAGTGTACAATGACAACATCGACCATAGATTCTCCATGAGTTTTATGGAAACGGAAGTACCTTTTAGCATGTGAGATACATCCGATTGGATCTCCATCTTCGCATATAGGGAACTCCACTCTAATGCGTGGGTATGCTGATTCCTGTGCTTGATCACCCTTCTTGGAATGGTTCTCCTTGCGATCTAAGCCTTCTCCATGCTGAGATCTCTTTGGGCTCTTTGATTGACCAAATCTGAATTCCTGAAAGAGTGCTCACAACTTATCCTCCATGCAGGCCTCGAAGGCTTCAAGTCTTGTGTTAAGTGCATCATCTAAGGCCATCACAAACGATTGAAGATCTGTAATATCTAAGTCCTTTTGTTGACGGGTTAGGGGCCTAAGATAGTTGTTGATGGTGGCAGCAACAAGGGATGAAGGTGGTGCAGACAATAGTGATCTAGGGTTAGATGGCTACGATAAATGGCTACTGTTGGTGGCGGCAGCAAGAGGTAAAGATGACGACTAAGGCAGCAATCTAGGGTTAGATGGTTGCCCTAAGATTGCAGGTTGTGGTAGCAACAGGGAATAATGGCAGCGGCTGCAATAGTGGTGGATGGCAATGACAGCAACAAGGGAGCATGGAAGTAACAGGGAAAGATGGCAGCAGTAGCAACAAGAAGATGGCAGCAACAACAATAGGAAGATGACAGGAAAAACAACCGAGGAAGATGGCAGCAACAACAACTGAGAAAGATGGCAGCAACAACATAAGAAGATAGTGACAACAACCGAGAAAGATGACAATGAAAGCAATAGGAAGATGGCAACACAGATGAAGATGATAGTACTAGATGAAGATGGTAGTTGTAGATGAAGATGACAGTGGTAGATGAACAAAGAGACACCAAGAACATTACTTTGATACTAGATTGATAAAACCTAAAGGGTTTTTATCGGGGATAACTGATCTCTGTAAGGGATCGACCCTCCTTAATCTCTATAGGGGATCGGCCCTCCTAGAGTTATGGTCACCAGACTGAAAGGAAACTTAATTTTTTATTTCTTTCTAAAGAGAAATTATATGAGTATTTATAGTGTTCATGAAGAGATCTCCTAAATTAGGACTCCTTATTAGAGTCATACTAGGAATAGAACTCTAATTCCATCTCCTACTCCTAATCAAACTCCAATTCAGTCGAATCCTAATCCCACTAGGATTTGGACCAGTTTACTTAAATAAACTCCTAGCCGACTCAATGTCAGGTCTACACCGGCCAATATCAGGCTCATCTAAATGGCTCAGCCATGTCTGCCTGAGAACCATGTTGTCCTGATCAGTCAGCTCGGCCATATCAGCCCGAGGTCTACATCGACGCCCTAGTGTCATGGACAAAATATAAATAAGGTGTTCGACGTAATTCTCATGTTTGTCCATCTTCCAGTTTTTGTGTGTACTTTATACAGCAAGTAGCAAGCTTGTAGTAGGCTTGACAACCCTGCTTTAGTTAGCTTTCATGGTTGGCTTCAGCTTGTAAATGAGAGTTGTGTCATGTGGACACTTATGGGGACTTCGGTCTGTAATGAATCTTGATACTTTGTGTACAACCATTCAGAGCTTGTAAAGTCCATGGTTGTAATTTGTATTGGCTATCTATATAAAGTGTTTTCTAAAATGATTGCTTATGGATCCTATGGGAAAAGCATCCTCTAATATGTTTTCTCTTTTGTAGGTCCTAAGGGACTCTAGGAGGTTTTGGGTAGACTGATATTTACGGACGGACACACAAGGGTGTCGTACAACTTAGGCAAAACCACCTAGTTCATGATATTTTGGTATCAGGGTAGAACAAGCATATGCAGAAACACTTGACATGCAAATGTGAGGGACCTAGCTGGGCTGCATGGAGGGCAGCCAACACGAGCTATTGTTTGGGAGAAACGGACATGGAGATATAGGTAAAGGAGTCGCTCCGAGGAGCAGACATCCTTGATTGGCATTTAGAGGAATGACCAACCCTTTACACGAGAGACACCATGAGGACAAGCAAGCTAGAAAGAATGTATATTGCACAAAGGTTGGGATAACTGAGTTCAAGCTACGACTCAACGATGACAACCAAACTTGATGGTACTCAAGGCAAGCGAGCGCTTGGTAAAAAATAAGACTGTGCAAAGTGGGATGTGTTGCTTAACAGCTGAAAGAGTTATGCAAAGCTCACAGAGATAAGAGAAATTACTAATTCGAAGAATTTGGTACTCATATAAGGGCTTGTATGCAAACGATGGAGTGTTCGTGGCCATCCCAAGGTGATCGAAACTTGGCGCCATGAAGCATTGAAACTTTCTCTTTGGCATGAAATGGATATCTATATGAGACTGAAGTATTGTTAGGCCTTGAAGGGTGCAATGGGGGTTGTATTAGCGAAGAGTCATAATCTAGTAAGCACATTTGTAGGGCAGAACAATACACAGATTATTCAGTAAGATGAAGTAGTCCAAGGGGATAGTGGTCTCCAAAACTTCCAGAGGGAAGAATGCAAGAAGGAAAGTTGCTCCAATAGGATAGATATCCAGGAGGGATGGGTCCTGATTCTTTAGAGGGAGAATCATATGTAGCGGACCATACATATTGATGAAGAGTACCTCAAGACAATATCTCTACTAAGCTCAATGGATCGAGCAAGCATCGAGGAGTCATTGCATGATCTCGAATGAAGTAATGCATTGGTGGATGCATTACGAGACCAAGTGGGGGAGCGATAATGACAACATCATATGAAGGCACACTTAGAGTCAATATAGAAATCGAACTCAACAAAGAGCTTACTCGTGGAATGGTGGGCACGAGGGCCACCATCAATTCAATACAAATTGAGATGTGGAGTAACTTGGGTGGAACTTAGTGAAATATCCATGCCACATGAAGGGAGTTGACTTAGAAGATAGAAATATGGAGCAGAAGCACGAAGCTTTCCTTAGACAGAGGTCAAAGACATGAACTCTTGTAGAGGCAAGAGTGAGATTATATCGTTCTATGGGTTCTTCATTCTAATAGGGCGGACTCATTTTGCATGGTGTTAAAGACGAAGGGAGCTTCGAGGCACATGCACCTTATCTTAGAGAAGCATTTGATAGAGAGATTAAGGTGACTCAACTTATAGAGGTGAATTTGGGATCATAAGACCTTAGCATAGGGTAAGAGGACGCAAAGGTGGGTACTCTTGAAAAATATACCACAATGCTGCTATTCGAGTTGTCATGAAGAAAGTGATGCACAGTGGAGATTATGCTAGTAGGGGATAGAGGCCCAGGATCCAGACAATGGTGCACCAATTTTAGTGAAGTCTGGGGACTTCGAGAGCTATTAGACGATGAACTATCCTACAGCGATGCTTTGTCCAGGGGCAACCTGAGAATGAGTGGGCGAAGGTGAATTTCTAAGTAAATACAATCGGAGGTGGTGGAGGCCCTATGATATGTTGGTAGAGGCCATATATAGAGAGATCATAGTCTGAGTTTATCACATAAGAATCTGAATGTAATGGAGATGTCACTAGGAGGTGACATGGTGTAACGGATCGTGGTGGAATATTTCGTGACAATACAACACATGCGGAGATGTCCCATGAGGGACGTAATCATGTGGAAGTATGATCAAGAGCTACTGGGAGCTCCACTTCAGTAAACAATACAACAAAAAGGAGGGCTATAGATTCAAGGAGTTAATGTCATGGTACCACAGCGACAGGTCTTCCATGTGTGTACATCAAATCTTGCATTGGATGAAAGCCTTGGCTATCAGCATATGGGGGCTGTGTACTAATGAGAGAGAATTTCGAGTATAAGTACCAGTGAGTCCCATGGGGAGGACTTGATCATACAGATGTATGATCGGAGTGGTTGGAGAGTTGCACTACTTTAGTGCTCACATTCACTTAAGGGAGCTCGATAAGTCAGAGAACAAGACCGAGCAAGAGAATGTTGCTACCAAGGAAGCTAAGAAGAATAAAATCGATATAAATCCTACAACAAGGTGGCAGAGGCCATGTATGAGAGTTGCAATATGTCTTCCCATCGACCAAGGGAAACTGCTCTTAGAACACTGAGGTGTTGAAGCAGGCGATCAAAAGGGGTGAGTAAGCGACAATGAGTCTAGTGGGGCTTAACTACCCAAGAGCAAAACGTAAGTCAGAAAGGAGGTGGACTCGAAGGAGTGCCATAGTGATGCAGAGGCGGATCTATCGATCATGAAGAAAGGGACGTAGATGCAAAGCAACGGATAGTAGGGCCACAAGCTTAGCAGTGCCATAATACCGAAGAGGCAGGACTTCCGTGGAGTCATCGATCCCTTGCTCTCATAGAGGGAGAGCGTTAATCGTGAAAGGGGCCGAGGAGGTGAAGAATACAGAAGCAAACTCCAAGTACCAAGACAAGGCCGAAGGGTAGAGGCCAAAGAACTTCATAAGACTAGTGCTAATGAGCTTCTCATCAAGATAGCCGAAAGTGAGAGACTTCAAGTTAATGTAGGAGTGTTCAACTAAAAAATGAAGTAGGCAGTATGTGGTGTTGTATTTTTTCTACTCAGAGGAGTAGGCGATAAAGATGATAGAGAAGATGATATAATCCCAAAGGTGACCAAAACTATCGAAGACTTGTTCCAAGTTAGGGTGAAATTTACTCTTTTCAGGCAAAACTTCTTGTATTCCAGAAGTTTGATGGCAGAGAAAAGGTGAATCACAGTAGCTAACTCAAAGCAAGGAATATAAACACTTCAGGTGCTTCGAAAGTGTAAGCAAAGAATGGATGAAATTTAGTAACCAACTCAATGTATAACGTACAACCTCGAGAAGGCAGGCAAAATCAAGTAATATTTGCCTTCTCGACTCAAGAGAATAGGTGAAACTGAGTACTACAGTTCTCTTACCTTGAGGAGGTGAGTGAAATCAAGTAACTTTTGCCTTCTCAACTCAAAGAGAATGGCCGAAATAAAGTACCTCAGTTCTCTTATTTATCCAGTAGAGGCGCCTTGTATAACTTTAAACACCTTTCAAAGAAATATAATAGAAGATGAATTGTCAAATCCTCACCAGTGGTGATCAGTGCTACTGAGAGTAGATTATCTGCTTCATTTCCAAATAGAAGGCCAATCGAAAGCGGAAGTGATGTGAACCTACTTGAAAGTGATAACTAAGTTGAAGAAGAATTGATGGGCAAATTTTATGAAGGAAGGACCTCAAAATTTTCAAAGCCTACGAGATGATACTCGTTAAAGCTCCAACAAGCATCCACCCGGTTTAAGTGGCATGAGACGTTTATGATACTGGCATAAGACAAGGAAGGTATTTTCCTTTTTCAAAAGGATCCACAAGAATCAGTACAACTTAACCAATCCCACAACAAAGTCAGTCATTGGTGACTTGAAGTAACATGATATATTAGAGTTCGACTAATCAACAATAGTGGCGAAGAGCAATAGGGAGCCGAGAGGCATGTTGCAGCCAGAGCAGAAGATTGAAGATTCAATATAAGGCAAGGAGATGTAGCGTCTGCAGTGGCTTCGACAAGGACATCAAAGGAATAAGTGAGGGAGAATGTCATGAACAAAAATATAAACAAGGTGTTCGACATAATGCTCATGTTTGTTGTCTTTTAGTTTTTGTACATACTTTGTACAGCAAGTAGCGGGCTTATAGTAGGCTTGGCAGCTCTCATTTGGTTAGCTTTCATGGTTGACTTCGGCTTGTAAATAAGAGTTGTGTCATATGGACACTTATGTAGACTTCAATCTGTAATGGACCTTGATCCTTTGTGTGCTACTGTTCAGAGCTTGTAAAGTTCATGGTTATAATTTATATTCGCTATATAAAGTGTTTTCTAAAGTAGTTGCTTATGGATCCTGTCGAAAATGCTATCTCTAATTCATTTTCTCTTTTGTAAGTCCCAAGGGATCCTAAGAGGTTTCAGGGAGGCTGATCTTTATAGATGGACATGCAAGGGTGTCACATGACTTAGGCAAATCCAGCTAAGTCCATGATACTGGGGTCATCAGGCCATGTCGACAGCCACCTTGGCAATCCCCGATGACGTTTAATGCAATGTCGCTGACCCGATATGGGATCATACTACCAATCGACAGTCCCGCCGAACGAGGTCCCAAGAACAGACAAGGGAAGTGGCTGATGCAGAATTGTACCTATAGATTGCTCGAGGGCACCACTCTCATTAATAAACTTGGTACATCCTCCCTCCGCTCTTCAGGTATAAATACCCCCACTATAGTCAATACAAGGGGGCTTCTTCCCGACTCTCAACCTACAATATCTCAATCTCCTACTTTCACACTCTGAGAGCTGACTTAGCTATCGGATGGGCCAAGTCATGTACACACGACCCCGATCGACACCTTCTTGCAGGAATCGATTGAGGAGCTGAGCATTCCATCAGCGGATCTCCTAAGCCATGGCAACATTGGTCGACACTGCTCCTAACCCGACTGAGCTATACCAATTCTTCAACCCTACTTGGACGATTTTGCACGCGCGGACTGAGTCGTGTCGTGTTGACTCCTTATCCATGATACAAAATCCAGCAATAATGTCGAATGATAATGACAATGACAATAGTAGCAATGTCTAACATTGGTGAAGACGATAACAGTGGCAACATCAAATGACAACAACGATGGTAGTAGCATTGCAAGAAGAGGGCAGCAATGAGAAGATGCTTGCTCTAATTCCTAATTGACTATTTTAATTTTTTTATTAAAGGAATACTAAGTTGGATCGGTCTTGACACTTTTTTTTTATAGTTGAACTGGACCATTTAAAATGAGATGGTTTGTGTACTGATCAACTTCTAGATTGGTATGTATTAGCTGAACAGCTTTGCTTCTGTAACTGAATGAGAAGATCTCGTTTCGGTTGAGGAAAATCCTCCCTCAACCCTGTATAAATAAGCATTGTAACAGTGAATAAAGTATCTCTTTTGTTCCTCATCTCTATCTCAAACATGGTATCAAAGCCATAATATAGAGATTTTTTTCTCTTCTCGTTATCAAACGACAGCACAATAACCTTCTCCCTCATTGCCTACCGGCGACCACGACCTCTGCATCAGTGAGTGGTGCTACCTTCCTCTTCTCTACAATGTCCGCTGCCATGTCCATGACGTCTCCTACGGCTACGGTCATCGTCCCCTTCATTTTTTGCAAGGCGATCAAGCTATCATTTCTGGGAGTTGCTATCGATCCCGCTCGGGTCTCCCTCATTCCTGAGCTCTACCATCTCCCACCAAAGAAGCTTCATTGCTTTGCGATGTCTCCGTCGAGTTCCATCTCATCTCCCACCGAAGAACCTTCAAGTCACTGCCGATCGCTTCCATCAAAACAGAGTACCCATTACTCTGTTTCCCCTTTTTCTTTTCCTTCCTTTGTTTTGCTGCGATCGGCCCGACAATATTGTAGTGCACTACTAGCGACACGCTTCTACAGCCCATCTCCCTGCCGACGAGCTCAAGAGCTCCAGCGACGTCGGTTTGTTGATCTTCATAGAGATGCCCGACATGATCAATAGTCGCCAGGCCATCACCCAAGAGTTGCTATGGTCTTCACTGAAGAGGAGAAGCGATCGAGTGTTGTTGTGACGGCTACAGCAGTGAGCAAACGGAGTGCCGATGGCAGGCAACGCTAAAGCTGATAGTGTTGCCGACGCCCTCCATTATATGGTTGACCTCTTCTGCAGCCGCTCCTCCCCCTCTTCGACGATTCTATCCCCTCAGCCAAGGGTTACGCTCCCTGATCTACTGGAAGGGGTGATCTCCTGCTTCCTCCCTCCACACAGATTTGTGATCGATCTCTTGCCTCCTCCCTTGACACAGATCTGTGATCGCTCTACGGCCTGGTCAGATCGCATGACTCCACTACGTCCGGCCATGTGTGTGGCAGCCTCCATAGCCCGGTAAACTGCAGCCTACCCTGTTGCTTCTCCTTCTTCAACGGTGCCTCGAGGAACCACAATCCTTCAGTCTCCCTGGGTCCAGAAGGTAGTGGACCTACCGCTTTATCCTCCACATCTACCTGCATGTCAACACAGATATCCAGTGTTCTCAAGATCACAGCAGCTGAACTGACAGATTAAAATTTCGACAATGGCAAGATGACGATCGATTCCAAGAACAAAGAACGCAAATCTCCTCATATTATTGCATTTGTCGACTTTGCCATCTAGACCCATTTCATAGAAATTGACACTACAAGCTGAAACAACAAGTCTCCACCAGTTGCAAGCAATGTTCTAGTTTGTAGCAGCTGCTTCTCCTCAACCTTTGCCACCACTGTTGTTTGCAGACTCCAGATCTGATTCAAGGATTAGTTTTGGCAACACTGGCGTGCTGCACCCGACCTTTTAAATCCAAGAATAGGACTCTGCAGTCTCAAGTGATAGCCACTCTGGTATTCTCCCAAGCTTGTAATACCATAATCACCCATCTGCATCCAAAGGAGGTAACCTTGTGGTTGAAGTCTTTATTTTCTGTTCATAACTTATCACTTTGCTTCCTTTGTCACCTATTTCTTGAATGCAAGTTGTGTCATTTTTTTTTCTACGTTCTTCTCTCGAGTTCTTGGCTACCACCTTTGGTGAGTCTTAAATGGCTTCCTCATCAACCTCTGATGTTTCTACTCTATTTCCTGCTAGCACTTCCCTTTTCTCTTCGTACTCCAGACCTATTTCCATAAATGCTGGCTCTCTAATCCCCTTTAAACTATCAAAAGGTGGCAACTATATATCTTGGCGAGCTCAGTTTTCTAATCTTCAATTTGGTTATGATTTATTGGGTTATATTGATAGTTTTCTTAGTTGTCCACCAGCACTAATCCATGTTCCAGGAGAACCTAACCCAGTGCCAAACTCTGCATATAAGCTATGGTTACACCAAGATCGCCTTATTTTTCAAGTGATTCAAGCCTCTGTTGATGGCTCTGTCACTCCGCTTGTGTCCTCCTGTGCTACTGTTGCGGAAGCTTGGACCAAGTTACAAACTATATTCGCGAATCGCTCGAGGACTCGCATGCTTAGCCTACTCTCCAGCATTATGCACTTAAAGCAGGAGGGAAGTAATATTATCAACTACTTACAACATATCAAAATGATTATGAATGACCTAGCTTTAATAGGTCATTCTCTAACTGATAAAGAGGTTCTCGTCCACACACTTAATGGACTGGGTGCAGAATTCAAGGAACTGCCAACAGCAGTTTGAACTCGCGACTCTCCAATCTCCTTTGAAGAACTTCATAACAAGTTAAAAGACTTTGAAGCTTACTTGAAGCGTCGCGATATACCCGTAGGATCTCAGCCACCTCCTATCACTGTGCAATTTAACCACAAATCCAAATGGCCAAACCGCAAATACAACAAGCATGCTTCGAAAGGTGTAGCCAACTTACCTCCTATGGGCACAATATCACTTATTCCCCCTCCACAGTTTCCAACCTTCAACAATCGTCAGAATACTTCCTTCCGGCCACGTCATCCTCCTCCTGCATTTCATCAGTCTGTCGTTTATTAGTTGTATGACAAACTCGGTCACTCTGCAAAGGTTTGCTGGTCTCGGCCTTGTCGTCCAGCTCCATCAAAATTACCTCAGGCGAATGACATAACTACTCCGTCTGCAAGTCAACCTAATTGGATTGTGGATTATGGTGCTTCCCACCATATAACTTCTGATCTTCAGAACTTATTGATCCACAACAACCATGAAGGCAACAAAGATATTATCATCGGTGATGGTAAAAGAATTCTAATCACTCATATTGGTTCTACATCGCTTAATTCACATGACACCTCTTTCACACTCGATGATGTTTTATGTGCACCCCACATTAAAAGAAACCTTATTTTTGTCTCTCAATTATGCCAACAAAACCATACCTCTATTGAATTCTTTCCTGATTATTTTGTTGTCAAGGGCTTGAACATGGGGGCATCCTTAGTTCATGGCCCAAATAAAGACAACATCTATGAATGGCCATCAGCCTTATTCCTCACCAGACCTACTGTGAACTCTTCCACTGCTGCTCCAGTTGATATTTGGCATCAACGTTTTGGTCATCCCTCGACCTCTATTCAACAAAAATTATTTTCTAGCTGTTCTATTCCTGTTTTTAAATCTAGTACTGTCAGTACTCATTGTGATGCTTGTCTTAGCAATAAGAGTCATCAATTACTTTTTGGTGCATCTTCTATTTCCTGCTCTAAACCATTTGAGGTTGTTTATACTGATGTTTGGGGTCCTGTACCAGTTGTCTCCTTTAATAAGTTTAGATTCTATGTTGTCTTTGTAGACTACTTTACAAAGTATACATGGCTATATCCTCTTCGTCAGAAGTCTGACGTCACTACTGTCTTCTGTAACTTTAAGAACTTAGTCGAGAATTACTTTCAGACTTCCATTAAGACTATCTATTCCGATGGTGTGAGTGAATATCAAGCCATTGTGTCCCAGTTATCCACTTACGATATTTAACATCTCAAATCCCCTCCATATACTTCTCAACTAGTTGGTTCTGTTGAACGTAAATATCGACATGTTGTCGAAATAGGCCTGACACTGCTTTATTGGGCTTCTATGCCATCCACTTTTGGTTTGTTGCATTTCAAACTGCTGTCTACCTTATTAATCAGATATCTACTCTAATTCTACAATATCAATCACCATTTGAAAAGTTATTTTACAAACGCCCTAATCTATAGGCATTAAAAGTATTTGGTTGTCTATGTTATCCATGGTTATGTCCCTACAATTCTCACAAACTGCAACCTCGTTCTCACCCTTGCATTTTCATTGGATACTCTCTAGAACATAATACATACCATTGTTATGACTCTCACACTGCTAAAATCTTTATTTCTAGGCATGTTACTTTTGTAGAGTCTGTCTTTCCCTTTCGGGATCACAAGCACTCTGTCATCCCATTGGATTCTTACGACACATTTTCATCCTCTCATGCATCTCCGTTGGACCCGTACTCTCTTGTTACCTCTGTTCCGCAGTCTTTTCTCTCCTCACCTCTGGCTCCAACTCTTTCTATACAATTGCCTCTAGAACCGTATCCTTTATCTTCACTTCGCTAGGAAACCTCTGTAGTTCGTTAGCCTGACTCAAATAGCAATACTTCTCTTTCTTTACCACCCCCCCCCCCAACCCTATTACAGCTTCCCGGCATCCTATGTAAACTCGCTCTAAGAGCGGTGTCTTTAAATCACATCAGGTTCTTGACTTACATACTAGCAATGAGCTATCCTTCAACTCTGTTGAACCAACTTCTGTTTCTCAGGCCAAAAAATCTCCACATTGGCGTACAGCCATGTGTGATAAGTATGATGTTCTTCTTCATAATGCTATATGGACCCTTACTCCTTCTAACTCCACACAAAATACTATCGGGTATAAGTGGGTCTTTCAAATTAAGCGGCATCCTAATAGCTCGATTGCTCGTTATAAAGCATGACATGTGGCCAAAGGATTTTATCAATGACCTCATGTTGACTACACTGAGACATTCAGTCCTGTCGTAAAGCCCACTACAATCCAGATTATCCTAAGTTTGGCAATCTCCAAAAGCTGGTGCTTACGACAACTAGATATTAACAATGCATTTTTACAAGGGACTCTCACTGACGATGTCTTCATGGAGCAACCTCCAGGATTTATATATCCTCAATATCCATGGTATGTCTGCAAACTTCACAAGGCCATTTATGGACTCCATCAAGCTCCACGAGCTTGGTATACTGAGCTTGGTCACTACTTGTCCTCAGTTGGCTTCATCAACTCTAAGTCTGATGTCTCCCTATTTTTACATCATCAACATGGGGGCACTATCTATCTTCTAGTCTATGTCGACGATATTATTGTCATAGGTGACAATCCTATAGAAGTTCAAGCATTTTTCATGTAATTGGCTGCCCGATTCTCTCTTAAAGATCTCGGTAACCTGAGTTATTTTCTCGGTGTTGAAGCTACGTTTACATCCTCTGGCCTCTTCCTTTCCCAGAGAAAGTACATCCATGATTTGCTATTAAAGATGAACATGCAAGATACAAACAAGATCACCACTCCTCTATCTACTAATGAATCACTGAATTTATGTGATGACACTCCTGCTATAGATCCTACTCAGTATCGATAGGTAGTTGGCTCCTTACAATATCTCACTTTTACCTATCCAGATGTCTCCTTTACGGTTAATAAGTTATCCCAGTTTATACACCAACCATCTACTTTACACTGGACTGTTGTCAAATGTATTTTATGTTATCTTAAGGGGACCATCGATCATGGCATTTTCCTTCACAAGCACTCTCCCTCTCGGCTTCATTCCTTTGTCGATGTAGACTGGATTGGTAACGTTGATGATAGAACTTCTACATCAGGGTATATTATTTTTCTTAGTGCTAATCCGAATAGCTGGAGTTCTAAGAAACAAAAGACAGTTGCTTAGTCTACTATTGAAGCGGGAATATCGTGCTATTGCCACTGCTACTGCTGAACTTAATTAGATTATTAACTTACTTACAGAGCTTCATATTCACTTTGCTTCTCCGCCTGTTATTTATTGTGACAACATTAGTGCTACCTATCTTTGTGCTAATCCAGTCTTCCACTCCTGCATGAAGCATATTGCTATTGATTTTTACTTTGTGCAAGATCAAGTCATCCGCCAATAACTTCGTGTTTCTTATGTCCATATGGCCAATCAACTTGCAGACTCCCTCACGAAGGCTCTGACTCACAAACTCTTTCTCTTGCATCAATCCAAGATCGGCGTCCTTGACAGAAGCTCGATCTTGCGATGGCATATTAGCTTAACAGCTTTGCTTCTGTAACTAAACTAGAAGATCTCGTTTCAGTTAAGGAAAATCCTCCCTCAACCCTATATAAATAAGCATTGTAACAGTGAATAAAGTATCTCTTTTGTTCCTCATCGCTATCTCAAACAGTATGTACTACTCATTTCAAATTATTTTAGATGATACGATAATCCTTAAAATCTGAAAAAAATAGTAAACACACAATTTACATGATTCGATACTCTTCGTGAACAAAGGACGAATAATTCTTTTTACTATGATAATAATAAAATATAAAATATAAAGATTAACTCAAATTAAAAAATCGAACCCCTTGGATATTCTTTCATATAGGGGTTAAAAATTTCAATCAATCTCTCTAGATCTACTGACAGAATCTTAAAATGCAAAAGTATTTTTTCTTCACCAAAATCTTAAGATACATAAGGCATATATAGAACATAAAACCTTCATGTTAAAAAATTTATTTTCATACTTAATCCACTATCCTTCAAGTAATCTACTTCTGGAAATTGAATTTATTTTCATATGAACACACGAATGTTGGAGCGAAGCATTGAGATGAGTCGGGCCTCATGTGAGGCCCATAAACATCATAATACCAATGTGGCCCAAAAAGGCCTACATCGAAGCCCTCTTAATTTGAGATCATTCGATCATTGTGATAGAAATGAGAAAAAGAGTTGAATGGAATAGTGTGTCACTACTTTTATTCATTTACTGATGTCTATTTATACAAAGGAAGAGAGGGATAGAGAGGTTAGACGTTGAGGATTTCCCTCAACAATCTAACTAAGCTAGTACTAGTTGTTACAACAAATGCTAACAACTCTATCTTTCATCATGCCCCTGCAAGATCGCACGACGCCGATCTTGGACCGATGAAGTGAGAACAACTTACGGGAGAGTGGCTTCCTGAGGGAGTCTGCCAGTTAATCTACGGTGTGAATATGAGAGATATGTAGTTGATGATTCGTCATTTGATCTCGTACAAAGTGGAAGTCAATTGCTATATGTTTAATATGAGAGTGAAACACCGGATTGGCACATAAGTAGGTAGCCCCGACATTATCATAGTATATTGTAGGAGTAGTAGAGGAGCAGATGTCAAGCTCTTTAAGCAGATTCATTACCCAGTTAAGTTTAGCAGTTGCAGTTGCAATTAAGCAATACTCAACTTCAGTAGAAGACTGAGCAACTGTCTTTTATTTCTTGAAACTCCAACTGATTGGATTGACCCCAAGAAATATAATATACCCAGATGTTGATGTTTTATCTTCAAGGTTCCCAGCTTAATCAGCATCAGCATAAGCATGAAGTTAAAGTGGACATTTTTTTGTAGAGAACGATGCTATAGTCAAGAGTACCTTTAAGATATTGTAATACTCGTTTAACAGCTGACCAATGTATGGCAGATCGTCTATGCATGAATTGTGACAGCTTGTTAACAACAAATGAGATATTTGGGCGAGTGAGGGCTAAATATTGTAAGGAGCCAGTCACTTGCTGATATTGTGTAGAATCTGTAGCAAGACAACCATCATTTAACCGAAGTGATTCACTAGTGGAGAGACGAGTCGAAACAGCATTTGCATCCTTCATGTTTGTCTTAACTAATAAGTCCTGAGTGTACTTCCGTTGAGAAAGGAAGAGTTTCGAAGATGTAGACATTGCTTCTACACCCAAAAAATAAGTTAAGGGACCAAGATCTTTGAGGAAAAATCTGGTGGCCAACTGGTTAATGAACATTGTGACCTCCATAGAATTACTATCTATCACAATAATATCATCAACATATACCAGAAGATATATTATACTGCTAGGTAGTTGACAAAGAAATAAGGAGGTGTCAGACTTGGAGTTAGAGAAGCCGACAGACATAAAAAAGGAGCCAAGTTCCGTGTACCAAGCTCTTGGAGCTTGTCGAAGACCATAAATGGCCTTTTGGAGTTTACAAGCATGTTTTGGATACTAAGGATGAATAAAGTCAAAAAGTTGCTCCATAAAGACCTCATCAGTTAAAGTTTCTTATAAGAATACATTGTTCATATCAAGTTATCGCAGTCGCCATCCTTTTGAAACTACTAAACTCAGAATCAGTCCAATTATTGTGGACTGAATAATAGGACTAAATGTCTTAGTAAAATCAATGCCAGGACGTTGATGGAAGCCTTTGGCCACTAAGCGGGCCTTGTACCTGGCAATACACCCGATGACATTTTGTGCGGGATAACATGGAACAAGTGTCTAGGTAGAGTTATAAAGTAGGGCGTCATATTCATCAGACATAGATTGACGCCAATGAGGAGACTTTTGGACTTGAGTGACCGTGGTAGGTTCACAAGTCTCAACAGAGGGAATCACAACCGTATTGAGATTGAGAACCTAACGGGGCTTGAAAATGCCACTTTTAGAGCGTGTTGTCATTGGATATCCAAACGGTTTAAGAGATGATGGTAGAATGAGTGTGGACGAAGTAGTAGAACAGGGTGAGTTGGACTGTGGAACAGTGGTGGTAGTAGACTGAGGTGAGGGAAATGCTAGTTAGTGAGTGTCCGACGATTGGATATCTGTGGTAGCAGAAGAGGGAGAAAGGAAAGAGAGAGTGAGATGTTGTATTAGAGGGATGCTCCACTCAGGAGTTGGAGTGGGTGATTCATATGGAGGTTTATTGGATAATGACATGTACCACTAATGCATTTACACCGGAGTGGTTGATACAGTGGTAGATTTGTGTTGTTGAAATAGAAAGTAAGACTCCACAAAGACAACATGATGAGACGCAAAGACCTTGTGAGTTGAAGGATCGTAGCATCGACAAGCATTGTGTTTAAGGGAGTAACAAATGAAGGTACAAGGCCTTGACTGTGGTGCTAGTTTATTTGATGCATAAGGACGTAGCCAAGGATAACAGACACAACTAAAGACCCTAAGTTTTTGAAGATTTGGGGATCGATGAAACAACTTTTCAAACGGTGATTGATTATTGAGGACAGGAGTAGGCATATGATTTATCAGATAGATGATGGTTTGAAAAGCTGCAGACCAGAAGATAGTTGGCATAGAAGCATGATGGAGAAGTGTGAGACCAGTTTCAACTATATGCCGATGTTTGCGTTCGACAGAGCCAACTAGCTGAGGAGTGTACGAAGGGGATTTGAGATGCTGAATACCATAGGATAATAAGTGTGATGTTAGTGTTTGGTATTCGCCCCCACCATCAGAATAAATTGTTTTGATAGAGGACTGAAAGATATTTTCTACCATTTTTTTGAAAGTAAGGAAGATTGTGGATACCTCAGACTTATGGTGAAGAGGATAAAATCAAGTATATTTGGTAAAATAATTAGTAAAGATAACATAAAATCTGCATTTGTCAAAAGAAATACTTAGTGCAGGGTCCCAAACATCAGTATATAGAACTTTAAATGGATGTGTGCAAGAAATAAAAGAATGAGCAAATGACAGTCAATAACTTTTATTACTAAGATATGTATTACAATGAGAAATAATAGGACTAGTTTTAAACGAAGGAAGAGCATAACGGGAAAGAAACATTCGTAGAGTAGAGGTAGAAGGGTGACCGAGATGATGATGCCACACATCTGTGGAAGCAGCAACAGAAGAATAGGCAATAGGCGGAGAGGTGGATGTCCACTAGTAGATGTTATCTTTACTCTAGCCTTGAACTAACGATGCCCCCGTGTTCAGATCCTTGACAAGAAAGTGGTCAGGAAAAAAATTAATAGAGGTATTACTTTGTTTACAGAATTGAGAGACAGAGATGAGATTCTGTTTGATATGAGGTGCGCACAACACATCACCGAGTGTAAAGTTAAGATAATTCGAAGTAAGCCTTGTGAAACTAGTATGAGGAATAGGAAGTCGCTTACCATCACCAATGATGATGTTATCAGTACCATCATAGCTATAGGAAAAGGATAGGTTCTAGAGATCTGCGATGATGTGATGAGAGGCTCCAGAGTCCATAACCCAGGAGTGTTGATCAGAAGGTGGAGCAGCAGTGAGATGTGCCTGAGGTAGAGGTTGTGGACGAGATTGATAGACCTTGGCGGAGTGACCAACCTTATCACACAGCTGGCAGACTATTTGGTTTGGAGGCATAGGAGCAGGATGCCAAGGCTGTTGGTAGTTGTTCATGCTATCTTGAGGTATTGGAGCAGGATGCTAGGGTTAGTGATGAGGGATGCTGCTACCTCCCGGCATGGGAGTAGGATGCCAAGACGGTTGGGTACCATAGTTACCACTTGGATTGTGATAAGATGGTGCTTACGCTGGACCCTTGTTGGTAGACTTATAGTACAGATTGCTTTTCCTTTTGAATTCTTAACTTGGGCAGTAATAGGTTGTGTTGTTGCCCTATCCTCATGCTTCAGATAAGTCTCGTAGTCAGTCAGCTTGTCGTGCAGCTCTTTAAATGATAATGGGGAATCATGTGCCCGAATTACTGTTGCTAATTCTTTGTACTCAGGCCCAAGACCATTGAGGGTGTGGATGATAACTTCATCATCACTAAGATAATGTCATATTAAGACTAAGTCATCGATGATTACCTTGATAGTTTGGAGGTAATCAGCGATGGTACTTCCCTTTTGTTTTGTGTTCATAAGTTTGGAGAGAAGGCCGAGCATGCGGGTGCGTGAGCGATTTGCCAAGGTAGTTTGTAGCTTACACCAAGCTTTAGCAGAAGTAGCACATGAAGATATAAGTGGTACGATGGAACCAACGATTGAGGCCTGAATTGCTTGAAGAATAAGACGGTCTTGTCAGAGCCACAGTTTATGCTCTAGATTTGGTGCTTGACTTGTTATTCCTGGGATATCAATAATTGCTGGTGGGCAACTGAAGGATCCATCAACATATCCTAACAAATCATATCCAAAGAGGAGATTAGTGAACTGAGCATGTCATGAAGCATAATTTCCTCTAGATAATTTGAAGGGAATGATGATGGCAGCATTGATGGAGATCGGTCCCATACTCAGAGAGGTGCTGGAGCTTCCTGTAATAACATTGACAAAAATCAGAGAAGTAATTGATGAAGACATTGTAGAGGAATACTTTTGTCCCCCTTATTTTGTTTTTTTTTTATTATGTCGATTTGTGTCTCACTATAGCAATGAAGAAGAATTCAATGTCGTAGTGAGCGAGCGAGAGTCCAACATTATGCAGGTGTCACAGGAGGCTTCCTGTAGAGGGAGCCTCTGAGAAGAGAAGAGCCGGTGGCTGCGTGGCTTGCTCACGGCGGCAGAAGAAGGGTCAGCAGTGGTAGGTGGCAATAGGTGAGCAGCAGTTGATCCTGATGATGGCTCACTATTGGTGGCAGCAAAGGGCAGTAGGTGAAAAGATCTGGTGTTGGAACAGAGGAAAACAACAGAGAGGGTTCGGTCCTCTACAGCGCTGGTTTGGGCGAGCACGGGCGATGGTCGCAGGAGATGGACCTCTGTTCCCAATCGCTCCATAGAGGAGGAGTAGCAGATCTCCGAAACTTCCAGTGGGAAGTATGTAAAGAGGAAAGTTGCTCCAGCAGGACAGATATCCAAGAGGGATAAGTCCTAGTTCTCTAGAGGGAGAATCATGTGTAATGAACCGCACATATTGAGGAAGAGTTTCTCAAGGTAATATCTCCATAAAGCTTAACAGACCGAGCGAGTGACAAAGAGTCATCGCATGATCTCGAATGAAGTAATGCATTGGTGGATGCATTTCGAGATCAAGTGGGGGAGTAATCCAAGGCAACATCATATGAAGGCACACTTAGAGTCGATGTGGAAATCAAACTCAACGGAGGGCTAACCCATAGAATGATAGACGCGAGGGCCACTATCAACTCAATGCAAATCGATGAGCGGAGCAACTTGGGTGGAACTTGGTGAAGTATCCAAGTCGTATGAAGGGAGTCCACATAGAAGATGGAACATGGAGCAGAGGCACGGAGCTTTCCTTGGACAGATGTCAAGGACATGAACTCTTGTAGAGGCAAGAGTGGGATTATGTCATTCCATAGGTTCTTCATTCTGATAGGACAGACTTATCTTGCATGGTGCCAAAGATGAAGGGAGCTTCGAGGCATATGCAAGGTACCTCAGAGATGCATTTGACGAAGGAACTAAGGTGATTCAACTTGCGAAGGCAAAGTTAGGATCAGGAGACCTTAGCACGAGGCAAGAGAACACAGAGGCGGGTACTCTTGAAGAATACGTCATAGTGTTACCATTCGAGTTGTCAGGAACAAGTGGTGCATAGCAGAGATTGTGCTGGTAGGGGATAGAGGCCAAGGATCCAGATAATGGTGCACCAATTCTAGTGAAGTCAGGAGAACTTTATCAGCTACTAGGCAACGGACTGTCCTAGAGCTATGCTTCGTCCAGGTGTGACCCAAGAGTGGGTGGACGAAGGTGAATTGCCTAGGGAGCGAACTAAAAATCGGATATGGCGGAGGCCCTACGATGTGTTAGTAGAGGCCACATGTGGAGAAGTCGTAGTCTGAGTTCATCACATGAGAATCTGTTTGCAATGGAGATGTCACCAGGAGGCGATATGGTGCAGTGGATCGTGGTGGACTAGTTCGTGGCAATGCGTTCGTGGCAATGCAATATAGGCAATCATGTCCCATGAGGGACAAGATCATACGGAGGTATGATCAGGAGTTACTAAGAGCTCCACTTTAGTGTACGACATAACAAGAAGAAGGGTTATAGATTCAAGGAGTGAATATCATGGTACCACAGAGGCGGGTCTTCATGTATGCATCAGAGCTTGCATTGGATGAAAGCCTTAGTCATCAGCATATGAGGGCTGTATACCATCGAGGAAGAAGTCCAAGTGTAAATACCAGTGAGTCCCATGGAGGGGGATGTGATCATGTGAATGACCAGGAGCTACTGGGAGCTTTACTTCGGTGAACAATGCAATGGCAAGAAGGGCTGTGGATTCAAGGAGTGAATGACATAGTACCGCAGAGGCGGGTCTTCTGTGTGTATGCATCGAAGCTTGCATCAGATGAAAGCCTTAGTCATCAGCATATGGGGGCTGTGTACCACCGAGGGAGTAGTCATATTGCAAGTACCAATGAGTCCCATGGAGGGGACTTGATTATAGAAAGGTATAATTGGAGCGGCTAGAGAATTGGATTACTTCAATGCTCACATTCGCTTAAGGGAGCCCAGCAAGTTAGAGGACAAGGCCGAGTAAGTGAATATTGTTACCAAGGAAGCTAAGGAGAACAAAATCGGTGTGAGCCCTGCAACAAGATGGCGAAGGCCATGCATGAGAATTGCAGTCTGTCTTTCCAACGACCAAGGAGAACTGCTAGGAGGACACAGTGGTGTTGAAGCAGGTGGTCGAAAGGGGCGAGAAAGTGACGACGAGTCCAGTGGGGCTCAGCTACCCAAAAGCAAAGCGTCGGTTAGAATGGAGGTAGACTCAGAGGAGCACCATAGTGCCGCAGAGCCAGATATACCGATCGCGAAGGAAGGGATGTAGATATAAGGCAACAGATAGTAGGGCTATGGGCTTGGCAACACCATAGTACCGCAGAGGCGGGACATTTGTGGAGTCATCGATCCCTTGCTCTCATAGAGGAAGAGCATTGGTCGTAAAAGGGGCTGAGGAGGTAGCGTATGCAAAGGCAAACTCCAAGTACCAAGATAAGGCAGAAGGGCAGAGGCCAAGGAACTTCATAAGACTGGTGTCGATGGACTTCTCATCAAGATAGCCGAAAGCGGGGGACTTCAGGTTGATGCAGGAGTGCTCGACCAAGGAACGAAGTAGGCAGTACACGGTACTATACCTTTTTACTCAGAGGAGTAGGCAGCAAAGGTGATGGAGAAGATGGTACAATCCCAGAGATGACCAAATCTATCAAAGAATTACTCCAAGTTGGGGTAAACTTTTTGCTCTTTTCGGGCAAAACTTCTTGCATTCCAGAAGTTCAATGGTAGTGGGAAGGCGAATCACCGTAGCTAACTCAACGCAAGGAGTGTAAACACTTCAAGTGCTTCAAAAGTCTAAGCAAAGAGTGGGCCAATGTTAGTAACTAGTTTAATGCATGAAGTATAAACTCGAGGAGATATGCGAAATCGAGTAACCTTTGTCTTCTCAACTCAAGAGAATGAGTAAAACCGAGTACCCCAATCCTCTTAACTCGAGGAGGTAAGCGAAGCCAAGTAACCTTACCTTCTCAACTATTAAGAGAATGGGTGAAGTCAAGTATCCCAGTTCTCTTACTTATCCGACAGTGGAGCTCTACATAAGTTCAGTGACCCTTCAAAGAAAACTTATAGAAGACAATAATTGTCAAGTCCTCACCATTGGTGATCAGTACTACTGAGAGTAGATTGTCCGTTTCATTTCTTAATTGATTAATCGAAAGCGGGAGTGATGCAAATATCCTTGGAAGTGACAACTAAACGTGGAAGAAGGATCAATGGGCAAACATTGTAGAGGAAGGACCTCAAAAACCTTAAAGACTGTGAGGCGATGCTCATCAAAGTTCCAATAAGCATCCACCTAGTTCAAGTAACATGAGTAAACTATGATACTGGCACATAATAAAGCAGGTCTTTTCCTTCATCAGAAGGATCCATGAGAACCAACAAGGATCAGCACAACTCAGCCAACCCCACACCAGATTCAGTCATTGGTGAGTTGAAGCAGCATGGCAGATCAGAGTTCGACTACTCAACAACAACGACGGAGAGCAATTGGGAGCTAAAGGGGTGTATTGTAGCCAAAGTAGAAGATTGAAGATTCAGCAAAATGCGAGGAGATGCAGCATCTACAGTGGCTTCAACGAGGACGTCGAAAGAATAAGTGGGGGAGAATGTCACGGACAATAATGTAAACAAGGTCAATGAAATTCTCATGTTTGTCCGTATCCTTCGGTTTATGTATATACCTTGTACGGCAAGTAGCGAGCTTGCAGTAGGCTTAGCAGCCCGAGTTTGGTTTACTTTATAGTCAATTTTGGCTTATAAATACAAGTATGTCTTGTAAGCACTTACAGGTACTTCAGTCTGTAATGAGATTTTCCTCAACTAACCTACGTGATTTCCTCATTCAGTTGAGGAAATTATATCTAAATCCTAATTTAATCTTATTTAAATCATATCTAAATCCTAACTTAATCCTATCTTCTATCATGCTCTCGTAAGATCGAGCTCCTGTAAGGACGTCGATCTTGAACTAAGGACGTTGATCTTGAACCGATGACAATGAATCTGAAGAAAGGAGCAGACGATTCTGCTGGAGCTAAATTCGACAATCCGATTAGATCGACTGCAATTATTGGAGTAGGCGGGGGGGTCGGCAGCGAGCAGAGTAACTATCGAAGGTGAAGATGAGGAAGCCACTGTAGTGAAGGTGTGCTTCCCTTTCTTCCCTGACTTTAAGACTATAATGTTGTGGTCCCTTCTTTGGAGGTGTAGAGAAGAGGAGAAGCGGCCGAGTTGTTGTTGTGACGGTAGCAGCAGCGAGCGAACGATGGTAGGCAATAATAAGGCTGATAGTGTCGTCGATGCCAGTGATGGGAACGGCAAGTACAAGCGAGGTTGAGCAAGAGGGCTGCCAGACTAGCGATGTGGATGTCAATTATAAAGCAAGACCCAGATCTTCAGATCCTCGAATAAAAATGACACCAGCGATGGGTGTGATAGCGATACTCTATTTTTATGTCGGGAAACAGAGATCGCAGCTTTGCAGAAGAGGAGTCAACCGATAGTTGTGGCTTCTCAAAAAGGCAGTCGATGAGGTGGGGATTTGTTGGCATTTGACAGCAAGAAGGAACTTGTTATGCCCTCTCTACAAAGCACAAAGAGACGATGGGCAGTAGCCCTTACAGGTGCTCTTGGTAGAAAGAACAAAGGCTGCAGGAGGAACAATGCCGACGAGCGAGTGTAGAAGCCGTCGTCTACTACAGATGGGTAGGGAAAGTGTCGCCACTCATTGGAGCTGATGTGACAGTAGTTTTGATGTTGACGAAAAGCTATCGTTTGACAGTAAAAAAAGATATAAACTGTCATTAGACAGTGGATAAAGATCTCTCTTATAGAGAGAGGGGCTCCGATACCATGATAGAAATGAAAAAAAGAGTTGAATGGAATAGTGTGTCTGTCTGTCTTTATAGAGTTCTTAATCTTAGCCAAAATAGAACATACTGTGGTCTCTTTGTTCACAGCAGACCACCACCAGTTTGGTGCAACATGGCATCGATCTCATCACCATCTTCCATTTCAAGTTCATCATGTGTCTGTTCCCCCCTTAGCCTACGGCCATCAAATAGGAAAGCAATGGAATTGAAGTCCATAGATTGGCGATCACAGTAGGCATTTATAAGCTTCCTCAACTGAGTGCTGCACTTAATCTTGAAGAAAACCTCATTTCCATCCTGCCCCTTGACCTTGAGATTGATGTGTGCCAACTGATCTGTCGGCTTCTTGTCCTCCTCTTGCCCCGCACATGACATCCCTCGATCGATCTCCGGCTTCAATGGAACCCTGATGGGTCCATTGTCAAGTACAAGGCCCGCTTGGTGGCCAAAGGATTTCATCAACGTCCTGGTGTTGATTTTACTGAGACATTCAGTCATGTTGTTAAGTCCATAATAATCCGACTAATTCTGAGTTTAGCAGTTTCAAAAGGATGGCGAGTGCGATAACTTGATGTGAATAATGCATTCTTACAAGGAACTTTAACTGACAAGGTCTTTATGGAGCAACCTCCTGGCTTTATTCGGATTCCATTGTTGGTGCTATCTTGAGGTATTGGAGCAGGATGCCAGGGCTGGTGATGAGGGATGGTGCTATCTCCCGGCATGGGAGCAGGATGCTAAGACGGTTGGGTACCATAGTTACCACTTGGATTGTGATAAGATGGTGCTTGCACTGGACCTTTGTTGGCATACTTATAGTACTGATTGCTTTTCCTTTTGAATTTTTGACTTACTTGGGTAGTAATAGGTTATGGTATTGCCCTATCCTCGCGCTTCAGATAAGTCTCATAGTCAGTCAGCTTGTCGTGCAGCTTTTCAAATGATAGTGCAGAGTCACGTGCCCGAATTGCTGCTGCTAATTCTTTGTACTCAGCCCCAAGACCATTGAGGGTGTGGACGATAACTTCATCATCAATGAGATAATGTCCTATTAAGTCTAAGTTCATCGATGATTACCTTGATAGTTTGGAGGTAATCAATGATGGTACTTTCCTCTTGTTTTGTGTTCATAAGTCTGGAGAGAAGGCCGAGCATGCGGGTGCGTGAGCGATTTGCCAAGGTAGTTTGTAGCTTGCACTAAGCTTCGGCAGAAGTAGCATATGAAGATATAAGTGGTGCGATGGAACCAACAACTGAGGTCTAAATCGCTTGAAGAATAAGACGGTCCTGTCAAAGCTACAGTTTATGCTCTGGATTCGATGCTTGACTTGTTGTTCCTGGGATATCAATAATTGCTGGTGAGTAACTGAAGGATCCATCAACATATCTAACAAATCACATCCAAAGAGGAGATTAGTGAACCGAGCACGCCATGAAGCATAATTTCCTCTGGAATTTGAAGGGAATGATGACGACACCATTGATGGAGATCGGCCCCGTACTCAGAGAGGTGCTAGAGCTTCCTGTAATAACACTGACAGAAACCGGAGAAGTAGTTGATGAAGAATTGTAGAGGAATACTTTTGTTCCCTTCTTTTTTTTTGTTCTGCCGATTTGTGTCTCACTGCAGCAACGAAGAAGAATTCAATGTCGCAATGAGCGAGCGAGAGTTCGACGTTGTGCAGGTGTCATAGGAGGCTTCCTATAGAGGGAGCATCTGAGAAGCGAAGAGCCAGTGGCTGCGTGGCTTGCTCGGCGGCAGCGGTCGGCGGTGGTAGGCGAGCGGTGATTGATCCTGATGATGGCTCGCTGTTGGTGGCAGCGAAGGGCAGCAGGTGAAAAGATCTAGTGCTGGAATAGAGGAAAACAGTAGAGAGGGTTCGGTCCTCTGCAACGTTGGTTTGGGCGAGCACGGGCGACGGTCGCCGGAGGTGGACCTTTGTTCCCAATCGCTCCGTGGAGGAGGAGCAACAGATCTGGTTTGGGATCGCCCACCTCCATGCTCAGGCGGCTACCGAGGAGGGTTTGTCGTGGCCGCGGCTGCTGCTGAGGAGGATTAGGCATTGCGATTGTAGATCTCGAAGAGATTAGGGCTTTCACCGCCTTTTGCCAGTTCAGCCCACTCGCCGTCATCGCCGATCCACTCCGACTCATCTGTTGGCAATTGAGTCACAAGTCGAATTTCTTTGATTTGATTGCCGGGGTGGACCGAAGCTTTGCTGGAGGAATACGTCTCCGGCTTCCACAAATGTGGAGAGGATGATGGCACGGTGAGAAAAAAAAAAGAAATGCAGTGGTAGAAAACTTGCCGATAAAGAAGGCGTAAGTGCCACGACGACAGATGGGTAAGAGTATGTAGCAGCTTCTGCACGCGGGAGTCTATTGCAGCTTCTGCACGCGACCGAAAATGGTGAAAACTTGCGGCTTCTGCTCACGGCCGGAAATGATGAAATTTTGTTGCCGTTTGACAGCGAGAAGAGAGCTTGCTCTAGGCAAGCGGCTCTGATAACATGATAGAAATGAGAAAAATAGTTGAATAGAATAGTATGTCGTCACTTTTGTTCATTCACTTATGTCTATTTATACAAATGAAGAGAGTGATAGAGAGATTAAATATTGAGGTAGTTGTTATGGGCCACTCACTTGTCGACGATGGAGTTCATATCCATATAGAATTCCACGAACGTGGTTCACCGTGGCAGAACTCAACCAGCTGAGTTCCTATGGATAGTTTCACCAAACAGTCACTGGGCACTGTCAGTATTGAGGTGGCAGTAATGCCAGATCGAAGCTTAGCTTTCTGCTGATAACAATTACAGTGGCTTAATCATGAAGGAAGTAAGTTGTCTACAGGTCAAAGAGGAGGAACACATCACTGTTGCACACGACCATCACCGTCGAATACATCACAAAGGGCACCAATTTCCAGATCCTGATCACAATATATATATACCGAACAGACGAGGAAAAAGAATTCTACCCAATTTGTCATTCGATTAAATCATCATCTTATTTAATGCAATGCGCCAAAATATATGTATATATACACACTCACTATACATCGAGATGAAGATTTGGTCGATCTATCTAACAGATGTATCATCAGCTTATTTAATGCGATGCGCCAAACTGTATGTATATATATGCAGAGACACTATACGTCGGGATAGTAGTGCGTCGTTTGTTACTTGGTATGGGTTGATGTCACTGGTGCCATGCGTCGTTGCCCTCCAAAGGATAGCAGGTGTCCTCAGCGCCTGTGCTCCACAGGAAATGGGCGTAGTTGGCGGCGTGGAAGGGGTTGCTGGGATCCGCAGCGATGGCTTGCAAGTAGGTTTCCTCCGCGGCCGCCGTGTCCTTCCTCGCCAGCCACAGGAAGCTCGCGTACTGACTCAATGCCTCCGCGTCGGCCGGCTCCAACGCCGCCGCTCTCGTGAAGTAGTATTCCGCCCTGTGACATGTACAGAAACCAGTTTTAGTCCTCTCTGCACTCGAGCTATCAATTACTACTCCCCCCCTCCATCCCATAAAAGACGATTCTGCACTGATGATTCTACACATCAACAGGGTTGGGTTTCACGGGAAAGAATCAGAATCAACATAAGATTCTGCACTAATGCTGCTTATTCTGATTTCGGACGTGAAACATTTAAGACTACTACTACTACTTTGGCTACTCTCTGATGCAATTCGACGAATAGCTTCCGAGCGGGAAACACAGAGCTAGTTCATACGTTGAGGACCAAATCAGGTTACCTGTCGTGATCGTGGAGCACAAGAAAGAGGAACTGAGCAAAGTTGGCAACCAGGAGAGCGTTCTCCGGGTCCTGCGACAGGGCCTCCTGGTACATAATTTCGGTCCGCAAGTATTCAAAGTAGTCGTCGGGCTCCGCCTCGGCCGTGACGGGCGACACGAGCCGCCGCAGCGTCTCCTGGTCCATGAGCGCCTCGTCCCTCGTGCTCGCTTGTAACCTAGACACCTCCTCCAGTATTCCTCTCCAAACCCTCGCCTCCTCTTCCGCCTTCGGCGCCGCCACCAACGCGCCATCTCCCCTTCTTCCTTCTCCACTCTCCTCGATGTCCACCACCCTTGGAGCCATTGAAGTGCCGTCGGCAAAAATCGTCGGATACGAGAATAGCCCGTCATCCGACCGTCCATCGCCCGTGGCCCCCGAGATCGGCTTCGCCTTCCCACCGCCGCCCGGGCCGCTCCCTCCGATGGAAGCGGTCCTCCCGATCGAAGAGAACGTCTTGATGGAGGAGCGATCGTGATGGTTCAGGTGACGATGATCTTCCACCACGACTGTCGTGTCGACTAGTGACTGTGCCGGTGGATTGGGCGCGGCCATGGCGGCGGCGTCGAGGTGGCCCATGGAGTAGACGGTGAAGTTGGCGAGGAGGAGCATGACGGAGACCATCAGGGTCGGAGTGCAGGAGAAGATCTGCTGGAAGAGCCAGACGAAGGAAGAGTTCATCTCTCGCTGGACCTGCGCGAGGATCCCCTGGAGGTCGTCGCTGGAGATAAACTCCCGCATCTGGAGCGTGTAGCTCTGGAGCTCGCGGATCATGAACACCATGGAGGAGAAGGCCCGGTTCACCGAGCAGGAGGCCGACTCACTCGCCTCCCGGAACCAACCATTATCCCACCGCTTCTTCCGCTTGATGATCCGCAGAGACAGCGGCAGCTCCACGCTGTTCGCGTTCTTCTCCACGCTCGCCGGTACGATCTTGTCGAGCCAGTCCGGCGATTCTGGCCGGACGGGGAGCTGCAACGGCTCGTGCTTCGTTGACACGCTCAGAGAAAAAGACGTAGGGCTCGAAACGGAGGACGCAGACGAGACGAAAACAGCTTCCTCGATACCCTCTTCATAGCCACCACCTCGTTGCTGTTGGGGTTCAAGACCGAACTCTTGGGGCTTCTGAACGAATAGCTCATCGCCCTCTTCGTAGTCGTCACCCTCTGCCTCGTAGTGCTGGAGGCTGCCGCTGAAGGCTCGGCGCAACGCTGGCTTCTCACCTCGCCTCCTTCGAATGTCCAGCAAACGGACCCTCAACAGCTTGGCCGAGACGGCCCCGAGGAAGGGCGAGGCGAGGACGCGATCGCGGCCATGGACGGCCGAACCCTGCCGCATGCTGCAGCCGAGGGACGGGACCTCGGCAGGGAAGGCAGCGGGGTAGGGCGTCAGGGAGTTGGTGCGCGACAGCTGCGACCACTGGAAGCACGTCCCGGCAGTTTGAACTGCCATCTCCGCCAGCCCTCGCCTTCCTCCCCCTGATGTCCCGAGTCACCCAATCGCAATATAACGAAACCTATTTGGCAACTACATAGGTAACAACAAGCGCAGGCGGGCAACCAAATTCCTCTCTCTCTCACACAATAGGAAGAAGTTTGCTGTGCGTTCACCGACGAGGCGTGGTGGTCTCTTCCGATTTCAGTCGAGGCTCCTTTTGACCGTATGAGGTATGGGAAGATCCTGCGCCGCCTCAAGTCGACGGCTAGCGGTTGGCTCTCTCCAATATATACATACCGCCAAGTTGTTCTCTCAGTCCATCAAATTCACAAACAAGAGAAAAATATCCACGGGATAACACAGCACGCTGCCTGGCCGGCGGCGCTCGGCTTTTTGCCCTCACGTGATCCGCATGCCCCTAGGTCCCTGGCCTATTGTCGACCGCTCGCTACACGCGTCTATGTCCTTTCACGGGGGTTCGGAAGTTGACACTGGCCTGGCCGTGGCCCGGGGCGTGGTTAAAAACGTGAACCTGCTCCACGCGTCCTTCCCAGCACGGCCGAGACTTCGAACCGACTTCAATGCGCGGTTGGCCCGATTGCTTCCTTCCGTTCCCAACCGCGCAGCTTCGTAAAAGGAGGTGCTATTTGGCTGCAAGCGACATCCGTGCTACTTCCGCTCGGAGGAGCATGTCGACCTGCAAACACGGTCATGTTATTTAAAGGGTTATACAGTAAGCATATTCAACAAATTGAATAATTACTTTTCGCAAAAACGCGCACAATCCGACCGTTCAATTTTGTCATAATTTCTGCTGTGGATTGCTTATCATTTATTAAATTTTACATTTGGATGAATCAATATATTGTTTTCATGCGCAACAGCCAATGAGATAAAAAAGATATATCTGATGAACCACTGAAGAGAGAGAGAGAGAGAGAGAGAGAGAGGATGGAGATCACGATTCACTTATACCCAGCAGCCCACTACAAGACACACTGGAGCAACCATCTCGATACTGTACAGATAAAGAGTCCAGTACAGGTCGTCATTGCCGAAAAGGACGGATAAAACAATAAATTCGAATGTAATAACGTCACTGGAAAAGACACGGATGTTTATGAATTGTGACAAGACATGTGACATATACATATTCGAATTAATAGTCTGATGCATATAATTATCCATATAGTATGAACATAGAATTTATGTGAATAAGTAGGCTTCTTTGATGAGAAAACGTTAAAGCACATGTAAAAAAACATGATAAAATATATCAACATAAAAAATATCAATCAAATGACAATGCTTCTTAACCTAGCATATTTTGAATTATGAAATGTTAACCGAAGCTAAAGTCAGACTGATATTCGTATCCAACAGATTTTGAGTACCTAAACGAGGATATAAATACCGGTATTCATCTCCGACAAATTTGTGCAGATGCAATCATATCCACTTTCAGTTAATAAGACTGATTATTCCCACCAAATTCCAGTCATCATGATAAATCAAATGGCTACGTAATTCATTCTATTTAATTACGTAATAGCTCAGGTATGAGAATGTTATTTGATCATCAAGTGACTTACCTTTATTGTTAGGAATAGAGAAAAGAAAAATTATTGTTACAATCATAACAAAAGTTAGCAACTATGGCTGTAAGGAAAAAAAAGAGCCTAATAACATTATCAAAAAGATTTAGTGTTAACCATGACAAAATGATTTTTTTTAGCATTATTCTTTACGATTAGTATTAATGAAATTCAAATAACTAAATGGTTAATAAATTGGGATTTGAATGTGCAAACATTTCACCCAAACCCCCATCCCGCACCGCACCCGACAAACCACTTCTTTGTAAAAATGGGCTATAGGATCCCAAAAACAAGCAACCAGTTAAACCATCTAATTAAGTGCAAGCTTCTCTGACATGAAGTCCAGTAGTCAACCTTATATGTGATACAAAAAAAATTTTCATCTTTATTATTAAGTGGACAATGTCATGGAGCATTACAAAGTAATCACGGCAGCTTAAAGCATTCAAATTGGTGGTTTACCTGGAATTTGTTATTCCGAGTGGCATTACCAATGAAAATTAGAATCACCGTCATCAACAGTGCCATCAGTTTGTCTGCCACCAAAGACATGAGCATTATTAATTGCAGCATCTACACTAAATTAATTTGACTTTTATGTGACACCTAATTAAAATGTTCCATCTAAAAGGCTAGATGAACTGCCAAAGACTATGAGTCCTAGTCTCAATCCACACCAGAAGAAACTGCCAGGACGTCCCTTTTACAAATTCATGAACCTTACAGAACCAGCTCAAACAAGAAATTGTTTCTTCGACTAGTGATATGTGTATCTAGGAAACATGCATATAAACATTCATCACTAGTCTTAGACACAGGTAGTGGTACAAGAGAATGAATAAAAAAGGTGTGAGAATTGACACTATATCGACTGCCAGCACTGAAGCCAATTTAGCAGAATCCAAGCAAACTATTCAGATATATCAAAAGCTAGTACTGGAACAAAAATTCAAATTTTCCTATTAACTAATGAATTTTCTACATAGAGAAACATGCACTACCAAGAAAAAAAACATGTCAGGAGACTAACTTTTTGGCTATTTACACATGACCCGAGCATAATAATTTGCTTTGGCATACATCAACTCCACATGCACCGTAGATGTAATAAATTTATTATGTTAACAATGTTATTAGAGGGTAAATTACACCACAAGTCCTCTAATTTTCAAAGTCAATTACCAACCATGTCCACTGATTAAATGCATGACAGCACAGATTTAGAAAGTCTTCAATTGTTAATTAATTTATAAGTCGCACATAGTGTGTTTTCTACTCTGGGCCCTGAAAGTTGCTCTATAACTATAGATTCATCATAGAAAAGAAATAAAATGAAATAAAGCAAGGGAAAAACGACTAGCTTAATCAAATAACATAATGCAAGATTACGAACAGAACTAACTGCTGGGAAACAAAATCAAAACCTGTTTCCATTTCGAGTAGTGATATCAATTGATACCACACAGCTGACTACTTTTTCTTAGGTTTAGTGGTATAAATTGATATCAGCTCATTTCAAACATCATATTAGTTATATTGGTTTCTTCAATACCTTCAACAAGTAGAAGACTTCATGATTTTAATTAATATTCATTCTGCTAGAAGATTATCAATACCTGTTCCGTCAATCAATTAATTTCTTCCCAATATGCACTGAGAATCAACACTCAAGAACCGTGCATGACACAACAAGCAAGTTGCTTCAAACATGTCACTGCAGAAGTGTACTTCTTGAAACATATTAAGAACTAACAAACAGTGAATATGGTATAATTGCATTGCATTTACTACTAGATCAAGATGCTATTTTATGACCAAAAATCCAAGCAAAAAATATAAAGTACAAAATGAAATTTGTTCCATACCCTTCAGGATATCACACACATATTATTGTCAGGTTTGCAACAAGTGAAGAAACTGCATTATCTTCAAATTTGGTGAAACATAAACCAAAAGGCAAATTGGTAAACAAAAGGAATACAAGAATATGGTATACCTAGTTTTGGTTGCATAATCTTGGGTAGATGCATTTGGCAGGTGCATAAATCAATATATTTTCATGGTATTGAAAGCAGCATGATGCAGATATCCACCCACATGGACCATCAACCTCCACAAGTAAAATACTGATTTTCAACTCAGCAAGTAGTTTCCAAGAGAAACTAGTAAGAAAAGATGGTTTTAAGTATTAGCTTCATAGGCTACATTAATCAGACCTTCAACAAAAGAAGTAAAGAAATGCATGGACAGGGGTGTAACCTGGATTTCATATCAAGGAGCTAAAAAATATAATTATTCCCTGGTATGGTTTTTTTTTTTTCCAATTCCATGATGTTATGTTGCAATTGGAAAGAACAAAGACACACATATATGCGAACAAGCTGAAGAAATAAATTGAAGAGTCTAAACATAGAGGTTCTCAACCAGTTAATAATAACCGCAACGAATTTCACTAAGCCAACTGCATGCCGCCAAAGTACCTCAAACCATGACATGAAAGCTTTGGCTAAATTGTCAGATACATGAATATTTCACAATGCTATATCATCCAATGTAACAACTTATCATGCATTTTCTCACTGTTCCTATTGAACTCAATTTGGTGACCCTTTTGTGGTGCACATTGTTTGATTTACATAATGTTCCTTAGTGGTGGACCATGACATCTTTATTCTCTATTTCTCAATCACTTCAGGAAGTGTTTATTCCCTCCACTCGAATGTATCTCCAATTTCATGAACATGATTGACTTGTACCATGCTGATAAAGGACGACTATATCACTGAAACAAGTATATTCATGCATTTACGAGACCAGTGCAAGCAGATAATGCAGATACTTTTTATTTCTGTGGATCCCAGTTCCTCTTAATTCTCCAGTCCTTGGTCCTTCATAATTTTCCTTAGCTAATTCCTGTTAGTTCAAGGGTTTGCTATTTAATCAAGATCTTCTTAAACTTCACTCCAAGTTTTGCTCGTCTCCAGATTAGTTTGATTCCAAATTGTTTCCATGGTTGTATTTACCTAATGCGAGATACTAGCCCTTAATCATCTCAATTACTTCTCAACACACAAAGTAAGTAACAAATCATTTCTTTCCAACGTATTTAGAAAGCATGATCCCCCATTCCCCCTCCTTGTTACCAAGAAATTTTTAGGCCTTACGTGAAACAACCGGCAAATCTTCACGACAACAAGTAGACATACACATTCTAAAGAGATGAGCATAAAGCGTGTGGGATTGCGGTACCTTCTTCATGTTTACCATATCTCTCTGGCATTCAGTACAACATCTTCCAATCATGGTCAAGTTTAATAATGCCCTAGATTTCTTTGGAGGCATAAGATCGAACCAGAAAACATGTATCCATCACAAGTTTCATAGGATCAATTAGAATCGACAGATCTGACAAAGGATAAAGAAGAAAGACCAAAATAGAAGTAAAAGGAAGCGGGCAATAGATGAATCAAACCCTTGTCAAGGAGAAACCCGCGATGCATCCGGAAATCGAGCAAACACTAAAGAAAGAAAGAAGGGAAGAGGATCCACGAGGAGGTCAACAACGCAGAAGGGGGGAACTGTGGCAGCCTCCGTCGCAGAGGCGCCGGCGACGAGGATCGGAGGACTCGATGATCGCTACGATGGAGGCGAACGGGGAGAAAGGGCGGGACGGAGAGCGAGAAATATGGACTTCGATGACGGTGGCCCGGTCCCAACGATCCTTATAACGATTCCATCTTGAACCAAACCGCCTGGGCAAACCACAACTTGATCTTTCGGATCGGATTCAAACCAGGATCAAATATGATTTAAGAAATACACGCACAATAAAAAATTAATTTATCGTGTGTCTAATAATAGTTAGATTATACCCTCTCTTTTTTCTTCATTTTTATCAACTAGATCATTTGATTTAGAATTACAAAGCCGTTCTTTGGCTCAGAAATAAAGCGTCAAAGAACATGGGAACGCAAAACTGCACCAGCCATTTTGTTACACTTGAATTATTCCACAAGTTTTTTGGAGTACAATCAAAAGGGTGGGAGGATCCACAGACATACTGACTAGTTAACACACATTACCACCGAAAAATAAAAGGTGCAAGAGATGCATACATGTAGTCACACTTGCAAACACAAGTACGACAAAAAAGAACACCCTTCTCACTCGGAACCTGACAATCGCCGCTGTGGTCACCGGGCCATGCAGCTTTCCTTGGTCGCGATAGAGGGAGAGAGAGCGTACAGATGCTACTTGCCTAACAAGATGGAAGATCCTTCGGGGGTGGCGGAAGGGACTCGTTTGGTCCCTCGCCATCTTCCACGATGAACGCCATTTTAAGCCCCCATGTCGTGTGCACTTCGAAATGACAGTGCAGAAACCAAACACCTGCATCGACGCACCCGGTGGTCATGGAGCGTACCCAATGTTCTCAGGGAGTAGAGAGGAAGAGAGGAGAAATGATGTGAAATACCTGGGTTGTCCGCCCTGAATCTTATGGCGGTCCATCCGGCGCCGGGAACGGCCATGGTGTTCCTCTCGACGGGGTCGACGAGATTGAACTTGGAGGGAGATGTTGTGGGGTCATAATTACCGACGCCCCTTCCCACCACGAAGAAGTTGTAGCCATGTAGATGGACGGGATGGCTCTCCGGTCCTATGATTCCGGTGTCCTGGAGAACGAGTTGCACCGATGCGTTGTAAGGAAGGCGATAGAGCCTCGTCCCGTTCATGGTCTGCGTGTTGTTGGGACCACTACCCGTGTAGTTGAAGACTACAGGTGGCTGCCCCGGGAAGTCAGTGGTGAACACCCCACTCGTGTTGAAGTAATGCGCCTGCAGGAGCGCCGTCGTGGGCATCATGAAGGTCACGTTGTTCATGGCCGCCACCACCCGGCTCCCATTGGGACAGGCAGGGCACGGGTTCACTCCGAGACCCACGGTAAAGAGAAGAGAGTGATCCACGGTGGACGGCACATTCGCAGGATACTGCTTCGAGTTCAGACTGCGGAGGGAGTCGATGAATTGGGACGCCAAGGAGGTGGAGTTCCGAAGAGGAAGCTTGGTGGTGGCGATAGCAGACGTAGAGACAGCGTTGGTGTACTGCACCGTGGCCGTCCCCGTGCTGTTATCCACCGCGACGAGCGGCGAGTCCATGAAGGGGGAGGCGGTGACCAGGTATCTGCCGGCGCCTTGGTCGGCGCTGAGGAGGACGTTGGTGGTCTGGCCGGGGGCGATGAGTAGGGTGTCGATCGTGAAAGGCTTGGTGTAGGTGGCGTCCACTTCGACCACGGTCATCAGATGGCCGGCGACCTTGAAGAAGAGGTCCTCATTGAGTGCCGCGTTGATGATCCGAAGCAGATACGTCTTGCCTTGGTCCACTCGCAACGTGAACCCATCTGCGCACGCGGAGAGTTTAGCATGATCAGACGTTGACGCCTCGAGACATGCATTCATCTGTTCAAACTTCAAACCGCGATGGTTCGCATATCACCTCGTGCGGAAGAAGCACAACCGGAGGCAGGCCCTTCGTGGCCATTGATGGTGTGGGCATCGGATACGTTGGGAGCGAGACCTGACTGCAGAGCTTCGTTTATGACGGCTTCAACGTCCGATTTCCACCACTCCGCTGGCATCAAGTTCAAGCAGCAAATTAACGTCCGCATCACGCAAATATAAAGCGCCGAGTCAGAGTTCGACCGATACCCAAGATGAGGAGGACTTCTTTGTGAGGCGCGGGGAAGGGATAGGGAACGCCGCGTTTGGGGAGGATGACGATGGCGCCATGGACCGTAGCTCTCTGCCACATGATGTGGGCGTGCCACAGCAGCGTGCCGCGCTGGCCCGTGAGGGTGAAGTTGTAAGCGTAGTTCTGACCCGGCTGAATCGGGCACTGCGTCACGTAGGCTGGTCCGTCAGCCCAGCCCGTGGTGAGCTGCCTGACCCCGTGCCTGCGAACAAAAACTGTGAGAGCGTTCGACGGAGAGGAAAGCGGGAAACGTTTCGTCGAACACATAACGACCTTAGGAGACAGAGAGAGGAAAGGAGAAGAAAGGTCAGTCGGTACGGTTTGCTTAAACGGTGCGCAATGCAGCTAAAAAGGGAAGTTCATGTCACGCGTCTGGTGAAGTGAGTTGGTGAGAGCTCGTTGGAAGGGATGGAGATGGCTCACCAGTGGATGGTAACGTTTTCCTGGACGTGGTTGGCGACCTTGACGACCACCGTGTCGCCTTCTCTCGCGTACAGAGTTGGCCCAGGGAATCGGCCGTTCACGGTGATGATGGACTTGGTGGAGCAGAGCCGGGTGAAGTTCTTTGCCACCACCTGCATGGAAGCGACGAAGTAGAAGCCGAATATATATACACATATATTTCTGTAATGTAGATAATACGTTTGATAGTTTACGAAGTCGTATTTGATGGTTTGATAGATTATGGACCAACATGCGTTTATGTGTCCATATCGCAAGTACACTGTTGGACTCGGACAGCTTGTTTTGGTCTCCTCCATGAACGGAATCCAACTCAAACGGAACCGAGTGCCGTTCCCCACTGAAATCAATGCTGGCGCATTCAGAAGGAGATCATACTCACATTGAACTTGTAGTGTCGAGTCCTTCCCTGGGTCAGCAACGGGAACAGGAAGACCACCAAGATGAGAGCCCGCCATGAACAAGGCTCCATTCTGCTGCTTCTCTCTCTCTCTCTCTCTCTCTCTCTCTCTCTCTACCGAGAAGGTTTGGTTTCTGCGCATGGAACGACCAGGCAACGCAAGCCTATAAAGGGATTTGGGTTTGTAGATGCCATGTCGTTTTTAATTTTAGGTGGAGGAGCCTTGATCGACAAGGTTTTGGTGGGATAACCACAGACTACATCTAGATTACTTGAATCCCACATAAAGTTCACATATGCATCTCTCTCTCTCTCTCTCTCTCTCTCTCTCTATCTCTCTCTCTCACACACACTCGTTCTCTCTAGAGATATATTACTTCTGGAATCGACTTCATCGCCGCGGCAGGTTTTTTTCCAGCGGACACTCTCAAATATAAACAAAAAAGTGGGTCTTTTGCCAATTAGACAGAGAACATTTTCCAAGGACGCTTCTTCCCATATATGGTTTCTTGCCGATGGAAGTAGTCAAGGACTACAGCCAAGTACGTGTGTCATCCTGGATAATGACCATGAGAGGATGCCACAAATGAACATAGGAGATGAAGTCTCGAAAGGAGGGAAATCTATCTGTTAAAGAAGGATGATAAATGGAGATTAAGCTTCGTCGCGCCATTAATTAAGTTCTTCGCAACCAGGGAAGCGTCAACTCGCATGGTGCAGACCTTGAAACGTGTTCAGCGAAGAAGAAAAGGTGAAGCTGTGGCGTGCTTTTTCACGCACGAGAAATCACAGTCATCTCATCAGCTGCGATGTCGTCCGATTGCCATGCGTTTGAGGCAGTGGTCATCCGGGAAGTGACTTCTAACCTTTCAAGATTTGGATGGGGCGATACTTTGTCAACTACATAAAAAATGATAAATACTTCCCTTCTAAACGGTATTTATTAACTTCACAGTTTTAAATACTTCCCTTCTGAACGGTATTAACTTCAGCACACTCCTCGGGAACGAGAAGAGGCTCTCTTGTATAATGTGGGAGTCCTAAGGCCACTTCTTGCAGGGATGCAAACACACAGACGCCATCAATTTCAACCTCTCCTCCGCACACAGCATATATCGTTTTGGATGGATAAACATTATCTTTCTAAGGTCAATCCTTAATCCAATATCGATTCGATTATAATTTACCTACCTATTAGCGCATCGAGATTGAGCTTGTGTGCATGACCACAACGATTAGACTTGAAATCTAAGTCAAGAAAAATAATAATGTAAACAGAATTTACTTGATTAAAATAGATCCAAATCACATCCTAGTTTGACTATATGGATTGTAGCTATTTGATGGATGGTTCTTCTAGAATAGAAAGAGGATGGAATCAATTAGGTCTTTCCGTTCGAACTTCAACGTCGAAATGGATAAATTGGAGGTTAGGATTTGGAGGATTACTTGTTCAATTTGAATTGAATAGCATCGCAAGAGACTTGTAAGAGAATAGAGGTCGTCCAATGTCCAAGTTAGAATATAATTCACTAAAATTAAAAATAGAGATGAGTTTTTATAGTTTGTATTATCTAGTTTACAGCGTCAAGTAAATAATAATGTGTCTCAAGAGGAGATCCTCTAAATATGATAAAGGATACTATTTGTTTGTCTTATTTGATTTTTATGAAGTCATGATAGTTAAATATATTTTTTAAAAAAATATATATTTTATTATATTAAATGACGTACATGATGCTCATTCGTGAACTTAAACATTAGATCTATCACTTAATGCAATGCATTAACAAATACAAATGTCTCAATAGATACATTTATAGGTTTATAAATGGAGACGATTAATGCTTTTTTGACATTTTTTGATCTGTGTAGTTAATTTATAGGTTGAAGGTCGATCTACAAGAGCACGAGACATATCGTTTTGTCAAGAGAATACAACCTTTTTCAACTCATGTCATGTCCTTATTGGAGAGCATATACTCGACTTACTAAATACTGACATGAGATGTGTCAAGATTTTATAGACCATATCATCCTGAGACAGGTTAAGATCATCTAAATTATTAGACACTTTGGTATACAGAGATGTCGAAAGAGTTGATGTAGTAAGGTTGGAACCTTGTTTTGATTTGAAATATACTCACATATCAATATCAAATTTATTTTTTTTTCTTTTATTTTGAAGATATATCAATCTCTATCTAATGTTTTCAATGTTAAGGTGATATGCTTCTACTGAACAAAATGAGGAAGGTGGAAGGCTAAATGTAAGTATGGGCTCCATCTCAGGCTGTTCATTATTACTCGTAATTTAGAGCTATATATATAATCCATGGCATTGGTCAAGGCCAGTTAAAGGCGGAAGGTGACACATTAGGAAAGAGAGGGGGGGATATATTCTAATTCGCGACTTAATCAATTCCAACTAAATTTTTAAGTTTATTGCTAAAGTGTCACATGACTTAGGCAAGTTCAGTTAAGTCCATAATATTGTGGTATCATAGCAGGCAAGCAATTCAAACAAGCAACGAAGAAGATTCATAATCTCATCATAGTGAAGCACCATGATGAATCGAGCAAGATGGGGCAAGCTGGACCCTTGACCCAAGCAGCCGAAGGTGGGCTGCAAGTGCAAACTCGCTTGCAAACTGTTGAAGCCGCTCGTGAGGAGTGTGGCAGCAAACAAGACGAGCGTGAAGTTGGATACTCTCAGCTAGCGGAGGAGGCACAATCTAGTGTGCCAGCTGGGAAAATGAGCCACAAAGAGAGACAACAGTGGAAACCAGCCCCGATATTCTTGAAACGAGCTTGGTGGAACTCTACCAAGGGCAACGAAAACTCCTTGGGGTAGAGAGCTTGCAAGAAGAAGCTGAATCTCGAAGAGACAACAGTGGAAACCAGCCCCGATATTCTTGAAACGAGCTTGGTGGAACTCTACCAAGGGCAACGAAAACTCCTTGGGGTAGAGAGCTTGCAAGAAGAAGCTGAATCTCGAAGAGACAGTGTTGAGTCCCTTGTCGATCGACTGACGGATGATACTAAAGACACGATACGACATCTACATGAAGTTGTGGTGGAACTCACGGCAAAGATGACGTTACTCACAAGAACTCTTAATGTGGGACCAAGCTTAAAAGGCAAGGCCCAGAAGTCTGGCGGATGTTTCTTATGCGAAGGACCACACATGATGAGGGAGTGCCCACAAAAGTAGGCACGCAATGCTTTAATTGCATTGATACACCCCAACAAAATCGGACAAGGGCAAAGTTGTCGCCCTTAGTTCGAGCAGTTCTGAATCCAGTAGCGACGATGAGGAGTCGCAAGGATCCCAAATGGGAGCAATATGTTTATTAAATGCATTACGGGGTCGTGTGAGAGAACACAAAGGCAAAGCCATTAAAGGCAGTGAGCAACGAGTTAATGTCTGTAGACATCAAGCTAAATGGTCAAACAACCTGAGCAATAGTGGACACGGGTGCTATCTACAATTTTATTACCGATAGGGAAGCTAAGCAAATTAGACTAATCTTAGAAAAAAACCCAAGTAGTATAAAGGCTGTGAACTTGGAGGCCAAGCGGATCTCTGGATTAGCAAAGGGGGGTCCCTATTAAAATTAGAACGTGGAGCGAGAGCACGAACATGATGGCACACTGCCCTTGGATGACTTCTAAGTGATTCTTGGAATGAAATTCATGCATACAACAAAGTTGGTGTCTATGCCATTTTTGAACTCCCTATGTCTAATAGGACACGATGACTCCTGCGTGATTCTAGTTTTTCGAGGAGGAACTAAGGATCCACAATAAATATCAGCATTATAATTAAAGAAGGGGGTACGAAAAAGTGAATCAACCTTTGTAGTAGCCATAAAGCTAGAGACACTTGACTGGAGGCAATTCAAGAACCTACAGTGGTGGCTCGTCCCCTCACCATGCCCGAATACTAGGTCGGCTCTGATACCAAATGTCACGACCCGGGTTGATGAGCTCACTGTCCCGATAGCTTCAATTTTGGCTCAACCACCGGCCAAATGCTCGAGCCGAGAGTTACTAGTAGTACACTCATCAACTCTTATAAGGCATTCATACGTTCCCACTTTTCCAATGTGGGACTAAGGGGTGTTACAGATGGTCTCATCCACAATTCAAAAGCACCATTCAAAGCTCTAGTCCTCTTCCAAAAGAAACAAGATGAGAGCCTTCGATTATGTGTTGATTATCGAGCTATAAACAAAGTGATAGTGAAGAATAAATACCATATCTCGCTCATCATAGATTTGTTCGATCAACTCAGCAAGGCCAAGTACTTCTCCAAACTCGATCTTTAGTCAGGGTACTGGCAGGTGCATATTACAAAAGGTGATAAGGCGAAGACTACCTGTGTGACCAGGCATAGAGCATTTGAGTTCTTGGTAATGCCTTTCGGCTTAACCAATGCTCCAGCCACATTCTGTACTCTAATGAACCAAATGTTCAAGGAATATTTGGATAAGTTTATGGTCGTCTACCTAGATGATATAGTTATCTATAGCCAAATACTTGAGGAGCATGTTGAGCACCTTTGGACAATCTTCAAAGTTCTCAGGGGGAACACTTTATTTTTAAAGAGGGAGAAGTGTTACTTTGCTTAAATGAATATTCTATTCTTGGAGCATCGAAACGACGATGATTCTATCTGGATAGATAAATTGAAGGTGCAAGCTATGCCAAATTGGTGGATACCAAAGAAGGTGCCAGAATTGAGATCCTTCATTGGATTCATCAAATATTATCAGTGCTTTATAGTTGGATACTTGAAGCGCACAGCTCCACTGACGGAGTTGTTAAAGAAGGAGCAGTCTTGGAGATGGTCGAATAAGTGTGAAGTTGTTTTTCAAGACCTGAAGACTGTTGTGTTAGAGAAACCAGTACTCAGATTACCGGACTATGGGAAGTCTTTCAAAGTCTATACTAATACTTCTAATTTTGCTATTGGGGGAGTACTTATACAAGAAGGTCATCCAGTGGCTTATGAGAGTCGTAAGCTCAACAAGACCGAGCGATGATACCTAGTGCATAAGAAGGAGATGACAGTGGTGGTCCACTATCTACAAGTCTAGTGACACTAACATTTGGGAACACCATTCATACTGAGGATGGATAATGTCGCATTGAGTTACTTCCAAACTAAAAAAAAACTCCCCCCGAAACAAGCACGATGATAGGACTTCTTAGCCGAGTTCAACATGGTAATGAAGTACAAACCCGAAAAGGCAAATGTCATGGTCGATACATTAAGTTGCAAAGTGAAATTGGTGAATGCTATATAGTTAAAGAGCAGAGGCCAAACAAGTCAATTACACTCTAACTTTCTTTCTAGGATCAAGATGGGTTGAATAGTGATCCTTAGGTAGTAACCCTGATGCAACTTATTAAAGAGGGAAAGATATGATGATTTTGGGTCCATGAGGGACTCATCTATACTAAAGAGAATAGAGTTTATGTTCCACAAGCGGATAATATGAGACATGAACTCTTGAAAGAGTGTCATGACTCCCTTTAAGCTAGACATCCAAGTATCTACCAAACAATGGCTCTCGTGGAGAGGGCCTTCTATTGGCCAAAGATGGAGACTAATTTGGAGAATGATGTTCAAATATGTCTTACTTGCCAATAAAATAAGGTAGAGCAGCGAAAGCTGGTGGGACTTCTAGAGCTGCTACCCGTACATGAAAGGCCTTAGGAGAGCATATCTTTGGACTTTATATCAAGCTTGTCGACAATAGGGGGACTCAGATCGATACTAGTGGTGGTCGATCGATTTTTTAAGTATGCAACATTCATTATTGCACCCCTACACTGTTCAACAAAAGAGGCAACTAAGTTGATAATGAAGAATATGGTGAAGTATTGGAGAGTCATGTAAAACATCATCAGTGATCGTAGTACACGATTCTTGTGATGATTATGGACCTAACTATTTAAATTGTTAGGGTTCAAGTTATACTTCTCCACAAGCCTTCACCCCCATACAAATGGCCAAACCAAAAGGATCAACTTGCTCTTTGAGCAATATCTTTGGCACTACGTGAGTGCCAACCAACGAGATTGGTTGAAATTGTTGGACATAGCCCAATTCTCCTACAACTTGTAGTGAAGCTCTACGTCCAACAAGAGCCCATTCGAGATTATCACGGGACAACAGTCATCGACTCCTCACACATTAGCTATTGGTTATATAGGGAGTAGTCTGTTAGCATATCATTTTATGAAGGAATGACATCAGAATGCAAACATTGTGTAGGCTTACTTGGAGAAGGCGACAAAAAAAATGAAGAAGTGGGTCAACTTGGGGAGGAGACCATAGGAGTTCAAATTAGGCAACTTGGTGTTGGTACAACTCCAACCAGCATCCCTCCAGTTCTTTCAAAATAAAGTGAGCAAGTATGAGGGACCATTCCCAATCAGCAGGGTAGGTAATGTCCCATATAAGTTGCAACTACGGGCATAGCTCAAAATCTATAATGTTTTCCATATAAGCAACTTGAAAGCTTACCACTTAGATCTGCAAGGTGCTTCCCGAAATATTTCAACTCGACTACCTCCCACCAGAGCCTCCTATGAGAAGCGGGTTGAAGCTATTTTAATAGATCGTAAGATAAAGCTACCCAACTCAGGAGAGCAAATCGAGTACTTGGTGAATGACGAAAACTTTCCCAAACCGAAGCCATTAGGGAGCCCGAAGACTCCCTATGACATGAAGAAGCAATCGTCAAGGCCTATCAGAAAGCATCAACGAGAGTGTCGACAATCTAAGTGGAGGAGAATGTCATGGACAATTGACGCTCAACCACAACATCTTCGCTCAACGGATCATTCGTCGCTTTTGCTTATTTGTATAGATGTTTAGCAGCTTGTTTTACGGAGAATGTCACGGACAATTGACAATTGACGCTCAACCACAACATGCTAATCAACTTCTCTTTTGTAGGTCCTTGGGGACTAGCATGAGGTTATAAGTGGGCTAACCCTTTGCGGACAAATAATGCTTTGGTGTTTCTTGACTTAGGCAATCCTAGCTAAGTCCGGGATATTAAGCAAGGTTACTTCGTGACTTAGGTAATTCCAACTAAGTCTTCAAGTTTGCCGCTATAGTGTTGTACAACTTAGACAAATTCAGTTAAGTTTGTAACAATATGAAGTCTCCATTGTCATGTGAGTGAGATTTTTTCCTCCGTATTTGTGGTCTCCCATAATTTTATCATTATGTCCTTTAAATTGCTAGTCTCTTGTACAGTCAGTCTCCTCCGATCAAGGTAAGTTGACAAAACCCAAAAATGACCTATTAGAAATAGTTGATAATGATCTATCGAAGACCAAGTTTGTGCCATTCATTCTTATCCTGAATGATCAAAGTATGAGGATGCTATCTTGCTCACCCCGGGAACATTACCAATTTCACATCTCTAGTTGTCCCATATCCTCTTTGTATCATGATCTTTCCGATGTTTGATGTGTTTATCTACACCGAGAAAAAGTGACCCTTCTTGTGGCATGTTTCTCTGGACCATGTGTTTCGTTGTGATGGGAAGCTTTATTTAGTACAATTTTGAAGCTCTTAATATAGCCAAATTGGTGTTACATGAAAAGGGAGACTGGGAAAATTGAAATGTACAGTATGAGAACTGCAAAATTAGTTATGATTACTTCAAGGGAAATGAAACTTAATGCCATGAGCTTGAAATGAAGTATATTTCATAATCATTTTGCTATTCAATCAGCGGGTTAAAGCAATAGTTTTTCATTTATTCTCCCTGTAGCTTCATTTTGTTCTTTCTCTTGTTGTTCCTGTTAGCAGGATGAGTTAGGGATCATATTGAAACTTTTGGGCCTGAGCAAAGCAGGATGAGTTAGAGATCATGTGGTAAGGTCTGGGCCACAAAGAAAGGTGTTGTGCTCAGGAACATATACGTTACTGCAAAACAAAGCAGCAGGAGAGATTGTTGCTGAGGGGTAGGCATTCTTTGTTTGGTAAACTTCTAAGCAAAATCTAAATACCTTTCATTAGACTGCCCAACATAGTGGAACCATTGCATGGCAGGCAAGCTGGACTTTAGGTAAATAGTGCCCAACATAGTGGAACCATTGTTAAGAAGAGATTTGTTACGATGAAAAAATAACCTTTTTATGGTTCTATGATTAGCTCATATGCATATATGATTCAAGAATGTGCCTAACATACATGAGTCGAACAAATTTGACCCACGTAAAAAAAAATCTATTACGATAAAAAAATAAATTAAAAATGTACTGAAGGCGCATGTCGAGTATGTTCAAATTCACAATGATTAAGAAACAGGTTAGGAAGATGTGTAAGATGCATGAGTCAGATACTTCATTAATTAATAGTGGAATCTTTATTAACTCATGAAAATTTTTCTTCTTCAAATGACGACACCTTTTATTTTTTCTAACTTGATTAGAATTAAAAAAAAACTAGTTAACCTTATCACTTGAATCATGGTCGGCACCACCCAATAAATTAAATTCATGTCCTATTACCATGTGGTCGGAGTAGTTATCTAAAGATTTTTTTTGTTTCCCCTTCTCCATTCCTTCAACTTCTACGCATGTCTCTATCAACATTGTGTTGCTGCCGTCTGTGAATTGTCATATTAGCTTCTTTTTGTGTTTTGGTTTTTTCGGTGAGGACTATATTCATAATCACAGCATGATTTATGTAGACTCAATTATTTATTCCTCCACGGGTCTACCATTCATATCACATTTGTTATGCCACATACATATGATCAGTTGAGCTGCATATACATATCACGTTTGTTATGCCACATATACATATGATTAGCTGAGCCACATATACATATCACGTTTCTTCCTCCTTGGATTTAGAGTGGGCATACGAGCAGAAACAATACAAGTCTACTTGTGAATGGATTTGGATATTTATGTGCTATCAGTTTTGAGAATCTTCTTGTTAAGTGATATGATACGATGTAAAGGATCATATTGTCGTCAGGATTTACTAAGGGTCAATATAAATAATTTTATTTTAAATATTGATATGATATATTATGGTATTACGTGCATGGCTATAGTCATCGAACATGAAGGTGCTAACAAGGAGTCCCAGGGCCAATGTGTAAAACTACGTCAACACAACACCTCAGACATACAAACCGAGGTAAACCCATACAAGACGGGGATGGAAAGCGCGGAGTGGCGTCGTGCGACATCAACCTATATAGGACGATCAATGTCCGTATAGAACCTATGGGTACGAGAAGTTCAGAGTGGCACTGTGTAGCCTCGACCCATGTAGGTCGGTCAACACCCATACGAGACGTACGATCTGGCTGGTCGAGGCGATAGAAGACGTAAACAAGCTGGGTATTACCGACTTCCGCCCTCAGGTATAAAATAAACCCCCTGACCAATGCCAAAGGGGGATCTTTGGAAGCTCGATACTTTTCTTTTTCTAATTTAATCCTCGTAGTGGTCCGGTCAGGAAATCCCTGACTCTGATCTATGTGCAGGACCTGGTGAGCATATCTCCTTACTCCACCACCTATCACCTCGAGCACGGGCAATCATATCTGATCCACCTTCGATGTCGACAAGCTGTGTGGGTCACCTTACGTGTCTGGGTTTGGATCAGGTTATGTTAATGACTCAGCCATAGTATAAAGTTGTATAATATTTTTAGTACTAGAAGGAGGGCCTGATGTCGCAAGAACTCCCACAACTAGGCAACTCAAGCAAGCGCCTAGGGAAAGAGATGTCACCTGCTTCCTCAACCCTTGGGCTTAGAGGAACCCCACCTTTTCCTCCTCACGTGGATGAGAACACCTTTGTCCTGACCCCGAGCCACTACTGGTGGCTATTCAACGATCTCGAGCTCTTGCCTCCTGGAGTAAACCTCGGATAGCCTAGTATCTGGCCCAAAGCATTCCATAACCTCACCCATCAAGTTTAAGCTCTTACGAGGATGATGTAAATGATCATCCCCTCATCCCATAGCTTGCAAACTCCACAACCTCAACCACCGTCTCTAGTAGCACAACCAACCTCTATCACCCTACCACAAGATCCCTCCTCGGTTGACCAATGTCTTGGAACAACAAATGCTCATCTGCTGATTGGATAGCGATCGGTGGACCCGAGGGCAACACCCAAACACAATGCCCCTGGATGCATGAGCCCAGCCTGCCCCGAGCCTAACAAACTCTCATATGATTTAACGAATGCTCTTCGGGCTCAGTTATGCTCAATCAATCATCTCTTGGATGAGACCCAAAGGGAGTTTTGTAAATCAAAGGAAGAGCTCGGGGAAGGCTCCTCAGGTCTCCCTTTATCTAAGAAATCCAAGATAAATCAATACCTCTCAACTTTCACCTCACAACATTGGAGGCCTACGATGGCGGCTCCGACCCAATGGAACACACAGCTGCCTTCCTAGCCCAAATTGCCATGTATAGCACCTCTGACACTTTAATGTGTCGAGTATTTCCCATGACTCTTCAGGGCCCAACTCGAATATGGTATAGCCGACTAGGGTCAAAATCAATCTCATCCTTCGATCAGCTCGCAAGGGAGTTCGAACCTAACTTCCTGACTAGAGCCTGACCTAAGCCATCATAGCCATGCTCCTCGGTCTAAACTAGAAAGACGATGAGCCCCTATCCCACTTCGTCGCCCACTTTGCTATCGAAATACAAGGAGTCCCAAATGCTCATCCCTCATTAATCATATAGGCATTCCTGATGGGGTTGCAATCATCCAAATTCTTTTGGTCACTGACGACAATTATTCTTTAGATGCTCCAGCATGCAAACCAATATGTCACGGCCAAGGCTTTGATCACAAGAGACCCAGCGCAAAGTAGCCTTGAGGGCAGCTATATGGACCACCAAAGAGAAAGCTCGATTGACCCAAGTCATAAATCCCAAGGACACCTTTGTCGTCATTCAACTCATCCCACATAGAAATCTTCCTCGAAGTCAAAGAGAAGGGGCTGCTCAAAGTGCCCAACCTAATCAAGACTCCTCCTTACAACCTCGTAGTCTTATGGAGAAGCAGATTGATATCATCATCGGTCGACTAGCTTCCAGAGGAGACCACACTGAGGCATCGAGCCTATGCTCGAGTAGCCATGGAAAAATGTCATAAATAAATGGATGAGCTCGAGATTGCATTTTGAACGGGGGAAGCCAAGTACCCCAACCATAATGATGCTCTGGTGATCTTAGTCAGGATTGTTAACACCCTAGTCAAAAAGGATAATGGTGGACACCGAGAGCTCAGTCGACATCCCCTACCTGACGCCTTCCAGAAGCTCGATCTCACTAAGGAAAACCTCAATCCCATGGCATCTACCCTCACCAGATTCACCGGGGACTCCATCTCCCCCCTCGACACTACCACTATACCGGTCACCATTGGAGAGGAACTGAGGTCAAAGACCATGATGACTACCTTCATGGTGGTCGAGCTCCCTTCGATGCACAATGTCATTCTCGATTGCCTGACCCTCAACAAGTTAAGGGCAGTCATCTCCACATACCACTAAATAATGAAGTTTCCGACTCGAGTAGGGGTCGGGGAAGTAAAAAGTGATCCCCATGAGTCAAGACAATGGTACTTAATGGGGTCACACTCCCTAAGAAGATGAAGCTTGAAGCGCCCGTAGTTGACCCCTGAGACGCGACCAAGATTTTACCTCAATCGAAGCCCACTGAGCAGATAATCAAGGTCCCTCTCGACAAAGATAGACCTAATAGAGTTGTCAGGATCCGATCGATGCTCCCAGAGATGGAACAAATTCAGCTCATCAACCTCTTGAAAGAAAATGTTGACGTCTTTGCTTGGTCACCAAAAGACATGTCGGGAATTGATTCTCAAGGTTATGCAACACATCCTAAACATCTTCCCTGAAGCACGCCTGGTAAAACAAAGGCCCTGAAGATTCACACCTGATTGAAATAAGGTGGTCAATGATGAGGTCGACCACCTGATAGAGGCTAGATTCATAGCCAAGGCCAACTATCCTCGATGACCGTCAAATGTAGTATTTGTCAAAAAAATCAAATAGAAGCTAAAAGATGTGTATTGATTATACTGATTTTTACCAGACTTGCCTGAAATATTGTTACCTCCTCTTGAGGATCGATCGATTGGTGGATATGACTTCAGGACATGAGCTCCTTATATCCATGGATTCTTTCTCAGGCTATAACCAAATCTCAATAAAGCTTGAAGAATGAGAGCACATAGCCTTTAGAATGAACCAAGTTACTATTAGAAAGTGATGCTCTTCGGCCTAAAAATGTCAAAGTGACATATCAGAGAATGGTGAGCAAAATGTTCAAGCACCATATCAGAATGAACATGGAGGTATATGTAGACAATGTGATTGTCAAAAGTAAGCTCTGAAGCACTCACTTAACAGACTTAGCCGAGATGTTCCAAACACTCAGGAGGTTCAGAGTCCACTCTGGTAAGTTCCTCAGCTTCATTATCCATCATAGGGGAATTAATGCAAATCGTGAACTGAGATACAAGCTCCTCGGTCAGTTAAGGAGGTTCAATGCCTGACTGGGAGGCTAGCTGCTCTCGGTCGATTCTTATCTCGATTGGGAGACAAATGCCACACTTTCTTCGAAGTTATAAGGAACACAAAGAGCTTCAAGTGGACTTTGGAATGTGAAGAAGCCTTCAAAAACCTTAAGGTGCACCTTGCCCACCTACTCCAGTATGCTTTGGCCACCCCAAGTGAATCACTCAGTTTGTACCTTGTGGCCTCTAAGTATGGAGTCAATTTAGTCTTGATCGAAGAAGATGACAAGAAATAATGACCCATTTATTATTCCAGCCATGTCTTGAATGGGCCTGCAGAATGGTTCTCACAGATAAAAAAACTAGCACTGACCCTAATGCAGGCGGCAAGAAAGCCATGACCCTACTTTCAAGCTCATATGATAAGAGTGGTGACCGACTAGTCGCTAGGTAGATCCCATCCAAATTCAATGTATCAGGGTGGATGCTTAAGTGGTCGATCGAGCTAGGGGAGTTCGACATATAATATGTCTCAAGATCAGCCATCAAGGCCCAAGCAATCGCCAACTTCATCCCCAAGTTGGCTCCTTCCAAGGATGATGATTGTTGGCGTCCCGAGCAAAGATGGACCCTATACGTCGATGGGTCAGCCAACACCGAAAGAGGAGTTGCCAGTCTCATCTTGAAGGGACTGACTGATCAGTTATATAAACATGTGCTTTGCTTCGAGTTAAAAGCTACCAATAATGAAGCTGAGTACAAAGCATTATTGTTAGGACTCTGTCTGGCCTTGGAACTATAGGTCGAGGTAATCAAGGTATTCTCCTTCTCACAATTAGTCGTGGACCAGGTTAACAGAGACTATGAGGCTTAGAAAGCAACCATGTCAAGATACTTGTTCGAGGTATGTTGACTCATCGACCACTTCAAACGCCTCTCAATAATAAGAGTACCTCAGGCTGAGAACGTGCAAGCGGATGCCCTAGTCAAGATCACCTCGGCACAAAACCTGAAAAGATCCGTCACAAAGGTTGAGAAGCTTCACTGTCGAACCATCGCAACTTTGAATATAACTATGATCGAAGCCACTCCTAACTGGATGGAGGAGATCATTCATTATAAGAAAGATGAAATTTTACCAACTAACCTGACTACCTCTTGATGACTCAGGCAAACTCAAGCCTGGTATTGCGAAATCAATGGCCAACTCTACATTCGATCGTTCAGCCAACCCCTCCTTTAATGCCTAGTGCCTGAGAAGGCAAAAGTCATTCTGGCTGAGGTCCATGAGGGCATATGTGGAGAGCATATCGGGGATTGAACTCTAGCTTTCAAAATCCTCAAACAAGACTACTACTGACTGACCATGCGTCGGGACGTCGTGACCTACATACAATGGTGTCCACAATGTCAAAGGCATGCTCTGATCCCGCATTGACCCATGGTTCCATTAACTTCGATCAACTATGCATGGTCTTTTATGTAATAGGGGATGGACCTTATCAGCTCATTCCCCCTGCTTCAGGGCAATGGAGATTCCTTATAGTCAGGGTGGATTATTTTATTAAATGGGTCAAGATTGAATACTTGGCATCTTACTGAAAAACATGTGAAAGGGTTAATCTAGAAGAACATCATCACATGATTTGCTATCCCAAGGGCTGTCATCACCACCAATAATGGAACCCAATTCAACAATTCAAAGTTAAAAACGTTCTGCCAAAGCTACATAATTCAATTAAGGTTTAGCTCGGTGGCACACCCCCAAACCAATGATCTAGCAGAGGTAATCAACTAAGCAATACTTGAAGGTCTCAAGAGGATCGTCGAAGCATTCAGTGCATAAGTTGATGAACTCCCCAACATTCTATAGGCATCATGTACCACACCAAAAACCACTATAGGAGAATCACCCTTTAGTTTGGCATTTGAAGTTGAAGCTGTGTTATTGCCCGAGGTGGTTTTCCCAAGCTAACCTTGATCTCCTTGAAGAAAAAAGAATGGAGGTGCACCTCCGAACATTAGCGTATAAAAATGTGACAACAAAACTTTACAAACGGAGAGTACACCCTCGACAAATCATGATTAGAGACTTAGTTTTGCAAAAAGCCAAGGTCAGTGACCCGACTCATTCCCGTGGCAAACTAGCATAAAATTGGGAAAGCCCTTACTAAGTAACTAATGGTGTACAAGATGGAACTTATCATTTGGCTACACAAGACGGAAATAAGCTCCTAAGAACATAGCATATATCAAACCTAAAGAAATTTTATATTTGACTCGAGGACCTTGTTGGGTAGGAGAGAAAGCAATCAATTACTTAGAAGAAGACACAGGTAGTCCATTGAAAGAAGCAAATTCATTTATAAGCAAAGCAATTACATTATGGTTGGTGGAAACTTCACAACAAAGTAGGATCGACCGACTATCAAAATCAAAATACACGACGAGACTCTAGGCTAAAGGAAGGTCAGGGTTATTGTTGAAAGTAACTTTATTCAACATCTCCACAGTGTCATCCTCGAGATGGCCAAAAACATATTTTCTTCGATCTCCAGATCAAGATATCAAGCCTGGAACCTAGCCAACGTGACCCGATACCCATATTCGTAAGTCGTCTACCCTGACATCTAGAGTCCGAGCTAAAACTCTAATGACTCCTTGTACTCCTCGATGACCTTCCTCGCCTTCTGGTTTCCTTAGTAAGGGCTTCTTCCACCTTCTCCATCTTAGATCGAGCCTCCATCACGTCCCATGATAGCTTCAACAACTAATCTTCCATTGATCAAAATTTGTTGTGGGATTCCTTTAATAGCCATTGAGCCTCCTCGAAGTGCTGCTCAGATTCCTTGAGCTTTGACTTTGTCTGAACAAGCTCAGTCTCCAGTTCGATCACTCGTTGCTCGATCGTTGTAATGGCCTCAAGCGTGGGCCTAGCTTTTAGCTCTGTTATTTGGCCCAAAGCTCATAGATCGTGTCCCCCATGCTGTTGATCCCCTGACCAATATTGTTGACCTGATTAATCAACACCATCTAGTAACGTTGGCAACTAAAAAAGCATCCATACTTACATCAGGGACTTGGCAACCTTCTCAATTAGCACTTTGGACGTCGAGCCATATAGTTGCCTCATTATTCTGGGCACAAAGTCCCTTGAACATAAGCCACGACAGAGGTATAATCCGACCATACCCTAGTCTTGGTCTTTAGTCCCGACTAGCGTGGCTCGTGAGTCACACCCGACTCCTCCTCGGGTAAGTCGATCATGAACAAAGTTTGGAAAGGCTCATCTTCACTACGTGCATGGGTTCGACATAGATCTTGAATTGATGTCGATTGTGATGCCTTTGCCGAAGAATCCTCCCCAGATGAGAGAACACCCATGGCCCACATGCTCATGGCAATGAAACCTTCACCTCGAGAATCTCGGAGCCTCTCTTGAGCTGCCAACCTTCTGGCCAGCTGCTTCACTGGCGAGAGCCCCCTATGACAACTTACGGGTCCCAACCTTCTACTTCTTCTATGATCAATTGAACTTTGTGTCCCTCAATCATGTTCAAGATGTCGCTTCTGTCGATGGTGACAAGGTCGATTGGGAAGGTCGAGGAGCCTAGGAAGCACAAGGCATCCCCTTCATCTCTTTAAGATTCACCATGCCTAGCAAAAGAAAAACCCCACACCTTAGTAAGGCACTTAATGAGCACAAAATAGTGAGGACAAGCGCGAGCCATACCCCGAGGAGTCAGACTGATGCTCACTTCCACCAACCACTCCTCAGTCATATTCCTAATCGTGTGAGAAGAAGATAGAATCTCCTTTAAGTGCCCAACTTGTTGAGACTCTTCGCACGACAAACCTAGAGGAGTGTTGTTGATGGTCTGAGACACCCATTCAAGACCAAAATCCCACTCCTGACCGCACCAGATAAATAAGAATTGGGTTTTCCACCCTTTATTATTTAAGGGTGCCCAGCTTACTCTGAAACCGCCTCGAGATGATATGTAATAGCTGCCCCGCCCCTTTGAGAGCCGAAAACATGACAGAAAGAGGTTCTGGGTTAGGGTAATCCCCACTCCTCAACATTCTCCAAGGAAAGCTACCAGATGGCGCCACGAGTTCGATGTCATCTATGACGATGAAATTCGCCATCACAAAAGATAATTGTCAATCACTGGATGCAATGGGAACTGAAGTCCCGCCTCGAGTGCATCTAGTGTTAAACCAAACCCATTCACAAATGGATCGTAAGCACATTGCCCAGGTCAAGGAATGTGCAACTCATAATCGACCATGATACAATAGCATTCCCTAACGCGACTTAGAAGTCGCTCAGTCACAACCGAGTCAAAATCGTGTAATGATTTTAGGGCTTCAAGTGCTTGAATGGTTTTTTTGTTCATCAGAGACATCCTTCTCGAGAATGAGCTTATGACCTCTACCCCAGGGCTACTTAAGATCGAAGCCACGACCTCAGGCATCACCTAACCCAATGAAGAAGATGAAAAGGAAGAAGAGGAAAGCGACATCCTAGCCAATCTAAACTCCTAGGAACCGAGGAGGAGATGATGAGGGTAGAGGGGAGAAACTGAGCAAATGAGCATAGCAGGAACAAATGAGCAAACAAAGGGGTTTATAAAGGAAGCCCCATCATCCGAGATGACCCTTCACCTCCATGGAGAGAGAAGGATCGTGCTGCGCCATTATTACTCCTGGGGAAGCGACCATGCCCCTGGAGTCCTCTCCAAAAACCCCTCACATCCCATTGGCAGGAAAAGTCCCACCAAGAAATCGAAACTCTTGCCAAATCAAGAAGTTCTCCCCCAAGTTTAGGATCCCCACCAAAACAGGGGTTCACACCAAAAAGGAAATCAAGTCTCTTGCCAGAGAAATTTTTTGGGCAAGCGTCTGAGCAAGGCTGCTCAATCGATCACAAACCCTAAATATGTCATATGGCCAAACATGTGCTTCAGCAGTGTCGTTCGGCCAAACATGTGACCGAGTAGCGTTGCTCGACCAACGTGTGCCCGAGCAGCGTCGCTCGGCCAAACATGTGACCGAGCAGCATTGCTCGACCAATGTGTGCCCAAGTAGTATCGTTCCACCAAACATGTGACCAAGCGATGACATTCGGCCAAACATGCGCCCGAGTAGTGTTGCTCGACTAAACATATGCTCGAAATATGTACCAAGTAGTACCATTCAGCCAAATACATGCCCTAGCAATGTTACAAGCACAAACACTCGGTCCACACCATGCCGAAGATATGATGCCCAACTAGTCCAATTCTCAGGAGCCGAGTTACAACACTCGACCAGTCTCCCGCCCAGTTACCTAGTAGCATCACTTAATAGGCTCAGTACCCAAATCATGTTGTTCGACCAACAGTACAATAAGATGTTCCCTAGTTAGTATAGCTTAGAGTGGTGCCTCCCGAGCGATCTAACTCTTAAACAAAAGTTCTAGATCGATTGACAAATATGATATCAATCTCAATATAGAAAGAAGCACTAAGCCATGCCCCAAGCTACCACTCAATGGCGATGCCCGGGGGGGGGCGGCGCGTGAGAATGATATGACATATTTTGGTATCGCTCGCATGGCAATAGTCATCGAACGTGAAGGTGCTAATAAGGAGTCCAAGGCTTGTGTGTAAAATAACATCAACACAACACCTTAAACATACAAACCAAGATAACCTCAATGGCGATGGAAAGCATATAGTGGCGTCGCGTAGCACTAACCCGTATAGGGCAGTCGGCGCCCGTACAGAACCTACGAGCACGGGAAGTTCGAAGCAGCACCATGCAGCGCCGACCCATGTAGGTCGATCGGCGCCTATACGAGACATACGATCTCGTCGACCAAGGTGACAGAAGTCATAAATAAGCTGGGTACAATCGACTTCCGCCTGCAGGTATAAAACAAACCACCTAACCAATGCCAGGGGGATCTTTGGAAGCTCGATACTTCTCTTTTCTAACTTAATCTTCGAATGAGTCGGGTCAGGAAATCCCCAACTCTGATATGTGTGTAGGACCCGACAAGCAATTCTCCTTGCTCCACCACCTATCACCTCGGGCACAGACGATTATATCTGATCCACCTTTGACATCAACAAGCTGCGTGGGCCACCTTGCATATCTGGGTTAGGACCAAGCTATGCTAACGACTTGATCATGACATAAAATTATACAACAAATATTTAAAAGAATATTTTTATAATTCAAATCCCAATATGGCAAAAGAACAATGTTACCGTTATCCCAAAGTTCGTATCTTCAATTTAAATTGCACCTTAGCCATTTCAATATCAACTACAAAAATAACTTCTCACTCTTATTTTTGGTTTTTTACTTTCGGATCAATTTGATAGCCATACTACTATTTTTGCTCGCAAATTTGGGAACCCTAATGTGGGGAGTAAGCACAGATACAAATTCAACTGAAGAACCTCGAAATAGTGTTAATCATATCGATTTTGTTCTGGGTTAAAGTACTTGAGCCAGTGGAATTATCCTTGGCAACTGAAGTTATTGTTTCACAAAGAACCTTCCGATTCATTTATGCTAAAATTGGATTTCATTTTAGTTAATTATAGATTAATCTATTATATTTATGGCCTCTGGAATACTCATCGCATAAGTGGGTCTGTCGGCTATAGAAAAGGGCTAGACCTCTCGTCCCTACAAAACAGATGGTACTGCGGTCTCCACGTAGTGCACTGCGCACGCTGAGTACACATCTCACGTCCGGGAAAGACCATTATCCCATATCATCCTTCAACGCACTCCTGCATCGAGTCCTGCCACTTGCATGATCATATCATTCCATATGAAAACTTGGCTTCGTTCGTCCTCCGTTGGTTGGTACGCCTCAGCATTTATTGTTGCGGATGATGAAACGAGGTGGCCGCGTTCTCTCCTGCCAACTGTCACTCGACACGCTGGCTCTACGATTGCGCTGTTGGTTGGCGCTGCGGTCGCGTCCGTTGTTCTTGAATGCGATTTGTTAGGTAGGTAAAGGGGTCGGTGCGGCCGAGGCGACCGGTACGGGGGGCTAATCCTCACCGTCAATTTGACCCCTCTTCATCATCGGACCGTCCCGTTCTCCTGCCACGCCCCGCTATTAAGCGGCGGCTGCTTCGTGTTCCGAGTTCATCCCATCCCTTCCCCGGACGCTCCCCCCGCCCTCTCCTCCTGCCCTCCGCCATGGCGGTGGCTTCCTTCGCTCCATCGAAATCCTTATGTCGTTCGCATTCCCCGTCTTCTTCGAGGTCCTCACCGCCGTCGATATCGTCTTCCATCAGGTTCTCGGATGGCCGTCGTGGCTCCTGGGCGCGGAACGTCTCTAGGGACTTGGACTTGACAGGAAGGAGTCATGCGCCGGCGGAGATGCTTGTCGGTAGCACTTCGAAGGAGGTATGGTCGGGGATAGACGGATGGCGGAGGAGGAGACGTGGTGTTGGAGCGATCATGTGCAGCGCCGACGGGATCGGGAGTGGGTTGGAGATTGGGCAGCAGCAGGGCCTGGCGGCGGTGGTGATCCCGGAGAGGGCGAAGGTGTTGGCGCTGGTGGCGCTGGTCATGTGCCTCTGCAACGCGGATCGGGTGGTGATGTCCGTGGCGGTGGTCCCGCTCGCCTCCCAGTACGGATGGAGCAGCTCTTTCTTGGGAATCGTGCAGGTCCGTTTCCTCGGCCCTCGTCCTCCTCCTTCTCCTCTCTTTCTTTCTTTCATTTCATCCGACATTTCACTTAGAATAATTCGTCCGTCCGTCTCTGAATTGAAGGCGAAATAGAAATGGCTACACGAATCCTTTTTCTGTTTTGATGATCACAATGTTTAGTATCAAAAACCTTCTCACCCACCATGTCTGTGGCACAAGCGTTTGGGTTACAACTTAAGTCTCGACCAAGTCAAAAGTCACTATCGGCTGATGTGGCTCATCCATAATGTAATGTTACGGTGAGATCAGACACCGCTGAAGTCAAGACCATGAAGCGTTGCCTCTGACGCCGCGGAGTCCTCTGTGGCTGCTTTCGTGTGAGAGACGTCATCGCCTGAACAGGTTTCAGGGTAGATTCGTGTAGGCTTTGCCAGGAGCGAAGGTCGAGGAAATCTGCACGTTTATTAAAGGCCACTTACGCATGCATAATCTTTGACTTTGACCCTCCATTGCTCCCCATACTCCACGGAGCTCATCTGACTTCTCTGATGATGTCTTTGGCAGTCGTCGTTCTTGTGGGGTTATCCGATCTCTAACATCGCCGGAGGAGCACTTGCGGACAGATACGGGAGCAAGCGAGTTATGGCGTGGGGCGTGGTGTTTTGGTCCATCGCCACCTTCCTCACTCCGTGGGCCGCCAGCCACTCCACCGCCATGCTCTTGGCGGTTCGCGCTCTTTTCGGCCTCGCAGAAGGTGTCGCCATTCCTTCCATGAGCACACACTTGTTCAGGTGAACCGCCTCTCTGTTTACGCTGACGGAAGCCAACTCCTTGGCACCGTAGTGATTGACATGCTTTTGTTTTTGATGCAGATGGTTCCCGTGCAACGAGCGAGCCAGCGCCGTCGGCATTGCCATGGCTGGTTTTCATCTTGGAAACGTGATGAGCCTTCTTGTGTCGCCGATTATATTGTCAAGCGTTGGGATCAATGGCACTTTCGCCTTCTTCGCATCCCTTGGTTTTGTCTGGCTATCAGCGTGGACTGGGAGAATTCCAAACGATCCTCGCGATAGCCCTGACATCAGCCACTCTGAGCTGCAGTTGATTCGAGCTGGGAAGATCGACTCGAAGACGGAGGGTAGCCAACTTCCGCCCCTACGCCACTTGTTCTCAAAGCTACCCGCTTTGGCTGTCGTCCTTGCCAACGTCGCCAACAATTGGGTAAGCTTTTCTTTGTTTTTCCTCAAAAAGAAAGAGACTATATTAAGTTATATTAACTGAGATAACGAGTATACAGACACTTGTGCCCTGGAGATCGGCGCAATGGGAGAAGACGAATGGCTAGTCTCCTCTCCAAACAAAAAAATATATGTTTGTCCACGCATGATTTGTAAGCTAATTAACACTTTGATTAGCCTCTCTGAACACATGAGAGACTATTATATTAGTAAACGAGTTCATCAGAAACAATGTCTCTCACTAGATTGGTAGTAAGTCACGGAGGGTCAGACTCCTTCAAAATGTAGACTGCAACCTCAGCGTCCAAGTGGATCTAGATTTTTTGCGCCCCATCCCTAGCAGTACACCTAAGCCTTCTTTCACAGCAAGCAATTCGGTAAAAAGGCTTCCTTTCCCACCAAGGCAATAAGAACACAGTGACTTGTATCAGTTCAGATTAAGAAACTCGGAGTAAGAAACCAATACCCCCCCCCTCGGTTGCTCAGAAAAAAGAGCCATCCGAATTTAGCTTGTATAATTGGCTAAGCTTAATCCTCCACTTCTCCACACAGTCTGACTCACTTTGATGTTAAGGATCCCCTACTGCTGAGTCTTGTCATTTTGACCCTCTGTATAATGAAGTCTAAATCTGACTTCAATCAAGTCCTCATACATAGATCTAGCTTCAAAACGTAGAGAAGCCAAGCTGCTTCTGACATGATCTCTGTGCGCTTTGCAGGGCTACTTTGTGCTTCTATCATGGATGCCCGTGTATTTTAAGACTGTATGTACCAGAATGTCTTCTTTTTTCTGTTATTATAGTATTTCTCTGCTTCCTGACTGATTATTTCCATTCTTGCCTTTTTCCAATTCTTAGGTTTACAATGTGAATCTGAAACAAGCGGCATGGTTCAGCGCTGTACCCTTTGGAGTGATGGCCTTATCTGGTTACCTTGCAGGAGCTTCTTCAGACCTCATGATCAAATCTGGTCGCAGTATAATACATGTTCGAAAGCTCATGCAGGTTTTACTTCCATTCTAGCTCAAATCATACTCTGAAACCGACACTCCACTGAATGAAACAGTTTTTTTTTTTTTTTAATTCTAATTTCAACATCTATGAGGAACAAAGATAAATATGATCATAATGGTGATAAATATTGTGACAAACTGATGCAAGTATTGCTTATTCTGTTGCAGACAATCGGTTTTATTGGGCCAGCGGTGTCATTGTTGTTGTTGAGATATGCCCAAACACCAACGTCAGCAGCAGTTCTCATGACCATGGCTCTGAGCTTTAGCGCTTTCAGCCAGGCTGGTTATTTTCTAAACATACAGGTATTCTTGAAGCTCTCTCTCAATTACAAATTCTCAACTCAGTATGGTGACTGATCACTACTTCTGTAGAAACTTAAATCTGTGAATTTATGTGGTCTATCGTGTACTGGTAGCTCATTTGAGCTTTTCTGTTGTGTGTTTACGCAGGACATTGCTCCAAAACACGCAGGATTTCTTCTCGGTAATGTCACATTTCATTAGTCCAGCACCATCTACATTCCTTCATTGATTTTTTGAATGACATAAATATATTGGTTTAAAGTAAAATTGCCTATGCTGTTGAACAACATGGCAGTTACTTAAATCGACGAAGTGAACAAATAACAGGGATTTCTTTTTTACTACACAATCTAATTACCTCTGTGTTGTTGTTGTTGTTGTTGATCAGGGATCACAAACTCTGTTGGCACATTGGCAGCTATAATCAGCACTGTAGGGGCAGGTTTGTTCGTACAGTGGATGGGATCATTCCAGGCCTTCCTCACACTCACTGCAGCCATATACTTTGTAATCGCAATTTTCTACAACCTACACGCAACTTCAGAGCAAGTTTTCTTCTAATTCTTTAATTCTTCCTGTAAGTGTTGGAACTGTTGTAGTCATCTTCATAAGCACAATAACAGTTGAAAAATGTAAGTAGAACCAACAAATATGGTTGTAAAATGAAGTTATCTACTTGGGACAAATGCACATACCTAGCGAGGTGAGCAAAATTCTTTACACGCTACCAGTCGTAACAGGAAACTCCGCAGATACATTTTGTGTAGAAAGAAGAAAAGATTTTAAGTTATAATGTTCCAGAATCAATGGGTTATGTGAAGATGTGCAACTTATTATGATTTGAGGAATGTGAATAGGAAGACAAACATGATATTTTTTATCCTCGATGATAAATGTGCCGAGAATTAGAGCAGTTGACAACGAGAATATTTTGTAATTTATTTCCTCCTTTTTTTCACTTTAACCTTGTCATAGTTATTACATGTAAAATCCATGACACAGGTGGAAATGGTAGAAGATGTCTATGAATTAATTGCATAGCTAGTCATTTATTTTTCTCGTTTAAATGTCATTAACAGCATTTAAAGCATTTTTTTTTTCCAACATCAGAAATCTATTTCTTTAATCTTTTTATTTTTGTAAAATAAAACTAGATAATGAAGTTATTAAAACCAAATAATCCGAGAGAGTAGTTTTCTACCTACGACACCATCTTTTTATTCTTGACAATATATTTTGTGATAGCCACGGTGTCTTATTCGAAGTGCTTTCCTAAGATACATGACACAAGTAGTTAATGGACCCTGTTGACATCGTCAATTTTTTATATTTTTACACTTGTCAATAAAGAGCCGAATTATGAAATCCAAAAAATAATTCTTTTTCTTGTTCTATGAAAAAAATGTTCAACTTATTAAATATTTAAATTATCGTTATCTGAAGAACATCATAAACAAGAGTTTAAATTCGAAATCATCTAAATTCTATCGTTGCTCATTTAGATCAAAGTTCAGCTAACGGTCTTCAGATAGAGCCGATCCATTTTTTTGTGTTGTGTCTACGCTATCTTTTTAATTTGTCTTAATCACACGTAGGAGGAACAACGATAGAAATGTTGATGTGATGAATATTAAATTCACTATTTATGATTATTTTATAAAATAATTCTACATTTATCAGTGAGAATTAAAACGAAATCTAATCATAATTACCACGTCACCGAATTAAAGACAGAATGCCCGACTCCAAGGCCAGATGACGTATGGTACAGAGAGATGAGGGTTCTTTGTGTTTGATTTCTCGGTCGCTCTCGACTCCCGAGCATGAATTGCCGGAGCCTGGAGGAATACTGGGCCTTCTACGTGAGCCAGCACTCAAAGCCGTCCACACGGCGGTGGCACTTCGGCGGCACCCTTGCGGCCCTCCTCTGTCTCCTCCTCGCCGCCCTCGGCGGCAGCTGGCGCTTCCTTCTCCTCGCCCCGCTCCTCGGCTACGGCCCCGCCTGGTACAGCCACTTCTTCGTCGAGGGCAACCCGCCCGCCGCCTTCGACCGCCCGCTCTGGTCCTTCATCTGCGACCTCAAGATGTTCGCCTTCATGCTCGCCGGGCGGATGGACCGCGAGATCAAGCGCCTCGGCAAGAGACCCATCCTCTAGGTCTTCTGATCCCCCATCGGATCACATCAGGATCGTCCGCTTCTTTTCTCGTTGTTGGTAAATGATCGACCATCCCATCAATCATTCCCTCCCTTTCTCGATTTGTGGCCCGTCTAATTAATTCCTTCTATGATCGCTGCGCGCCTGATCTTGATGTTGTTGATGAATAATGGTCTATCTCAGATTCGATTTTGCTGCTACTTTCTTCTTGATTCTCCTGCTTTCTGCTCGCAATTTTTTTTTTATTATTCTTTATATGATCGGGATGAGTCCAACTGGATATTATCCTGTTTGAAGCTTACGATTAGCACAGTACCGTTCGCTTTATGTTCTTTTAAGTATATTAGATCACATCGCTTAGGAGAGTTGCTTGTTAGAATTGGTATGTTAATGTTGGTGAGAGTAAGGTAGCAGTATTGACGGAGGAGACCTGAGGAGGCGTCTGCGTCTAGGGCATAATATTGCTTATTCTTCTATTTTTTTTTTTTAATTGAGAACTTTGTGTTTTAGAGAGAAGTTGTTCTATCTAGTGTAAAAGGGAGGAGAAATTGTTCTTTGTTTGTATCAGATGTGTTCATTAATCTTAGTATAAAATTAGTTGCATCTAAGCATGAGAATTGATAATTGTATTACCAATCAATGGTTCTTTGCTTCTGATGGTAAGCAATGTTCACAGTACTCTTTCATAAACAGCTTTTGACTTTTTGGTATGGGATGGATTAGAAGCATCCTTTCTGGTTTAGGCATGAAGAAATCGATTTTTCAGTTATGTTCCATTAATTACATTTGGTTCCGTGGTGTCATCCTATCAAGGTATCATAATTTATATTTCTTTTATCGGAGGAGACACTTCGAGTTTTCTCTTAGTTCAGTTAAGAAGTTCTTGTGACAAGGTTACCGTAGACCTAATCAACAAATATATGACGACTTGTCAATAGATTTATATAATGAACAACTAGGATGGTTTTTTCAAGTGGTGGATAAACATAGGACATAGTGATTTTGTTCAGATTGTATGCTTTACTATATCATTCTTTGAGACTTTTACATCTTGTTGTCTCCGACTCTTACATTCACTTTGTCAATCATCTTATATTAATTGTTCCAGAATCATCAGTTGGAGATGTTTTCTGCTTGTTTTCTCCTGGTACTTCATCCGTGGACAATAATTTTAAGAAGTTTGTGACCACACTAATCTACATGGGCACAGATACAAGAACATGATGGTCATCCAAGTGACTAATTTGGAAGGGAGATTAAACGGAAATACAGGGTACGTGTGAGAAGATTAATTAATTCATTGAAAAAAAAATATAACACTTGAATGGTAATGATGTGAGAATGTGAAATGTTGACATTTATGTTCATAAGAAGCCTTAGAGTGATAAAAGATCCAGTTTTTTATCTTAGCATGTCGTCGAGTATTGGAATAGGATAACTAGAGAGTTTGAGAAACAACTGATTCATAGATTAGCGGATACACGTCAGACATGTCTTGTGAGTTTGATCAAAAGAATCCATATGTTAATGGCCTAACAATGTTGTCGTTCAATACAGTCCGGTAATTAGCATGTCTTTCAATGTAATCTCGAAATATAATCTTTTGCCAACTGTGATTCAAATTTTGTCTTGATTAATGTGTTTGACAGTAGTTACTCTCTATGCTAATATAGTTGAGAGGATCCTTTAACGGTTATACAATGATGTATTCTTCATTTTGGATTTCGTATGCTAACAACGTTTTAGAAGCATCCATTGCAGACATAATATGAGCGCCATCTGAATTGCTTTGGCCTAAAACAGTAATGCTGCTGATCATGAATGTTGAGGGTTGATGTTTCGTGTCGATCCGCTATTGATTCTCTGGTTCCTTCCTGTGGTCTGTTGTACTTAATAGTGGCAGAATGCTGTATGGTTAGTCGTGCATCTTGTAGTTAGTACGTTTAATGTTATAGATCACTTGCTCAAGATTATATATTAAGAAAGGGCGTAGCCGGCTTCCGCCAATGCGGGGTCTGGGGAGGCTCAATATTATACATTCTGTGGTTCAATTGTTGCTTTGCTACCCTTTGGATAATATGTTATATCAGTTACAGTGTGACTTAGGGCTCATTTTAAAGGGGATATAATCCAATCTATCAGGGATTTTGAAGTGCCTTATGTTTTAGTCAGACCTGCATGCCAAACAATTGAGGCTTTGCTTTACTATTGCTTCATGAACACTTTGTTCTGTTTCATCCTGGAGCAGCATGAGAGGTTGTAGCTTACTTACCCTCTAGAACTGACGCTTGCTGCTGTAGTCCTTAAGCTTCCACTTGTGATCCTGCTAGATGTTATTTGATTGCCGTATTTTCTCTATTATTCAGTCAATTAGAATCATGTTGCTAATTATTGACAACATGCATAAACTCTGTTCATGATGTCTACAGTGATAAAGGCAGTCCTTTTCAATCCATCAGACTGCAGTTACAGAGCCAATTGGTTGCAATCGAATTAATCAGATTACACACAAAGAAATCATTCCTCACAAAGAAACAAAAATAAAAACATTGTGATTTGTTTTCGTCTCCTCTAATTCTCTAGGATCATAAGGATTTAATTCAGCCTACTTGCAACAGCAGATTACAACTGCAGTCTGCGAGCAAAATTTGGTAGCGTATTTTATACACCCGATCGTTGTTCGATTGCAGTGACTCATCTGTCGGTAACTCGAGAGAGCTTCATCATCTTCACAGCCCGTGAGCTCTTCTCAGAACGGTCCTACCTGCTTTTGTACTGCTTCGTGCACAAACAACCAGGAAGAGGGTTGGCATAAAAGCACTCATCGTGTCGTCGTGTTCCATGGACCTTCCTCTCGTACGGGCCCCCAAGCCTGTCTGAGTGATCCCTCTTCACCTGCTGCTGGAACTTCCCCCAGCTTATTCCACCCGCATCCAGCTGATCCATCAGCTTCACCAGCCTCTGCCTGAGAAGACATTTGCAGGTTGAAGACAGCTCGGTGGCGAACTCATGGAGCAGAGCGGCATGTCGTACCTGTCCGGGTTGATGGTCTTCCGAAACCCCTCGAACATTCGATGGCCCTGCACCGCTTTGGCCATGTTGCCGTCGTAGGTGTAGACGAAAACATCGCTCCTGAGGGCGACGATGTAGTCGAGGGCTGCTAGCCTGTTCTGGTACATCTGCAGCGGCGCTAATTCCTCGGCGGATGCCAAGCTGCGGTGGGTGTGGATGTTCGGGTACTCTGCTTTCAACGCGCCCATGCTGTTGGCGCCGTAGATTTCTCCGGCCACTATGTAGATGCTGGTGGCGGAAGGGTAGCCCATTGCCTTGAGGAACATGGCGGCTTCGCGCGGTGTCATGGGACACCCTCCTTGGACTCGCTTCTCCCTGCTGTTGATGTCCTTCTCCTTCCAGTGCCTCACGCTGTACCTCATCACTCTCAGCTCTTCCGCCTCCACCGCGGACAGGTTATGGCTGCAGCCGGTAAACGACAGCATGTCCTTCTCGTATCTGCAACATCAGCATGCTAAGTTGTGTGTCTGAACGAAGACGACGACGACGTAAACGCTGTTCGGAGCTTGCCTTAGATGGAGTGCGATGTAGTGATTGCTGCCATTCCTCAACCTGTCAACTAATCTCCTTCCTATCTCTTCGATGTGTCGCGTGTATCGAAGTGCTTCGTAGGTGGCACGGCAGCGGAGTCTCTGAATGGAAGGCGGGAGGCCATTGTTCGCGAGGCGCGAGTCTGTGTGCGTGAACTCTACCACCTTGCGCCTGCTCAAAATATTCCCAAAGCTTCTGAAGTAGGAAGCCTGCAACACGAGCAAGTGTCGTCGTTCAGTGGAAGAAGGAAGAAGTATTCCTCCCCTACCGGGTAAAGGAAACTTGACCTTAGACCACGAGATGGGAGCTCTCTGAAACGGCTTGATCTTGGCATGTTGTCGTGGGAGGGACTCCACCACCACGATGTCACCTTTGAGAGCTTCCTTGAAGTGCTTCACATCATATATGTCTTTGAATTCACTGCACAGCTCCGCAGGAAAGAACCGTCTGAAACTGTGATGCCAACAAAGAGCCTCCTAAAACCATTCAAGATTGGGTGAGCTTTCAGTACCTTGGATCTGTCCAGAATGATTTGTGGTCTAAAAGGGGCACCACCAGTGTTGCGTTCATTAGTTTTGCTATAGCAACCATGTCACTTATCTGCATCTCGGATTTTTCTTAGTATTAATCTCAGACATTTAGCTCCAATTTAGAGGAAGAAGAAGAAGAAGAAGAAGACCTACTCCCATTCTCATCTGATTGAGTCCTCCATTAGCATGGACTACTAGATAACCAGCTGTTGCGTTACACGTCTCTACAACCATCATTTCATCGAATGTCATGGATAACGTTGGTAGAGGAAGAATCGTAATTCCAAAACTACAATAGAAAAATACTCGGCATTGCAAAACTTACTGCAGTCACCCTTTGGACGAGACATGCATTGTTCGTAACCGTTGTTGTTTGGGTTCATCCATATCTCAGGAATCTGTAGACAGAGAAAAGACAATGCTAGAAAGTTGACTATCCCACGAAATTATCTATAATGAGTAATTTCGAAAAGGCTGCGAAAAAAAAACATATACAAGAATTGACATATATGTGGATTAAGAAATTAATAACGTAATCATAGAAGAGAGAATTAAAATTACGTGATGATACCATCGTGAAATCAATGATGCAACAATGCTGATGGTGATGGTGATGGCACCACAGAGGGCCCTTGCCATTCCATGATCATTACTAACCCATGCCATCAACTCCATTAATTTTGCAGAGAACATAAATGCAAGCATATATACATGCGTAGGCTGATACGAAAGCAGAATCGTAATACCGGCGGATTTAGCCTTCTCTTTATCCTGCTCGTGTTCTCCAGCGTCCAACTCGACCACTCGTCACGAACGTTGCCGATCTGCAGCACCACGTCCTTCCTCTCATGGGAAACACCGACGCGTGCAGTGCCTAAGAGCACCGTGGCAGCCAGGACCAGGAGGAGAGCCAGCGGCAGCAGCCTCATCCAGGCGTTCCTACTCCCCCATCTCCCCCCGCCGCCCTTGCCATGCCTAAGCAGCAGCCTCCGCGAGACGGTACGCTTCAGTGCACCGGTGGGTCCTGCAGCCGGCGCATGATCGTGATCGTGTGCGTCGGCGTCCTCGTCGTCCTCGTCGTCCGCGACGGTCCTCTCCGGATCAGTGAATTCCGGTAGCCGCCGCCTCGTCGGGCCTGAGACGATGGGGCTGTTAGTTGTTGCGCTCGAGGGAATGGCGCCGGCGGCGATCATGACCATGGCCGGTTGCACCAAGGAGGATGGCCGACACAAGGGATCGGAGGTGGCGAGCGAGGGGTGGGGAAAACCCCGGGAAACTTCACGGTGATCGTTGGCGTCCGTGAACCGTCGCCCCTCTCTCTCTCTCTCTCTCTCTCTCTCTCTCTCTCTCTCTCTCTTCTCACTGGTTCTGGTTTTGCCGCGAGGGTGGGAGAGGTGTTCCGGAAATAGAGGGAGTTGGGACGTGGAGAGGTCAAGAGAAGCGCTCACTTGGGCTCACGTTTCTGCTTCTTCGGCGCGGGTATTGACTACGCCGTCTCCGACTACGAGATGTATGAACCTTTAGTCGTGTGTATTAATAGCCAACTTGAATCTTAATTTAGGAATATTTAATGCTCACCCCCTCCTCCTACTTTGTATTAGTTTGTACATTTGCTCGTTATCTTCCAGAAAGAATGAAAGAACATACGACAAAAATTACGTCTCGAGCTAATCGGCGAAAAGTAATATCTGATCACTGCATCCTTGCAGTAATATAATACGACCTTTATTGACTAAGATAAATAATATCTCTGAAATTTATTAGATGGTATTGATCATCTCGTCATAAATTAAAATTAATTTTTTAAGCTAATTGTTACGATCCTCTAGTCGATTAAATCGAGTATTTAGATTGGTCCTCGTTGATCAATTTTAAACTTTACACTAGGTCAACTAAGAAAAGATTTAAGTCTATTATAATAAATCAATCCAAATCATAGTTAGATTAGGATTTGACTAAATTAGAATCTGATTAGATATCATAGTTGGATTCAGGTTTGAGTTCAATTTGTAATTAACCCAATTGGTTATTAATCTTGATGAGAGGAAGTCGACCAGGACTAAGAGAATGTGACTAGGGTTTGAGATGAGATTATTTTAATTAGAGTATAAGTTTGGTTATAAGTTAGAGATTTAGTTTCCTTGGAGTAAGTTATGAGGCCCTACATAAAACATGTAATTGTCACTACCTTCATCCAACCATCCACCATCTCCCAATCAATTTTCATAATTGTTATGATCATCGACAGACTCCGCTGTCATCACCACTATAATCATCTATAGCCTTCACCAAAATTGCATTAGGTTATGATCTCTACCTTACTATCGCTGCAATTTAATTATCAAAACAAAAAAAATAATACATCGATCTAGCTACAAAAACTTATCATCGTAAAGTTATTATCTTTATGATGAAAGTTGCGCTGCAAAATTCCAACCGCATATTTGCTACATATCTTCAATCTTTTTGTTGATATATTACTGTCATATTCATCTTCTTATTTTACGTCAGCTTGGTTTTCCATACTAGTAGATTTTCACTGAATTATTCTTTAAATATTTGACGTAACTGTTGAAAATTTTTCCTCAAACTAATGTTCTTCGACATAAAATTTTGCTGCTATATTTGCCACCATATTGCTAACATATATAATGATGTTATCCTTGTTGATTTCATGCTGCCATATTCCTCAAAATACTACTACAATATTGTTAAAACTTTTATCGTAAAACTGTAATCTTCTGATAAAAAATTATGATGTTATAATTTTGATGTTTCTTGCTGCATACATAACTAATCTTTGTCGAAATTGTTCTGCCATATTGCTATCACTATTCTCATCTATATTGTTGTCATCCTCATCGGTTTATTGATGTCAAAGTTATTCATATACTATTGGAATCCTTTTGTTGCAAACTACTATTTTCGAATAAGAATTATGTAGCAACATCTTTTGGCACTTCTTGCAGCAACCACACCAAACTGGTTGTTGTCCCCAACAGCAACCCTAAATCTTCTTTCCTAGCCTCAAGCCACTACTACCGAAACCCTTTTTAGCCTCCACAATACCCTCAAACTGTAGCACCAATAGCAACTTAAATGGCAAGCTATGAACCCTAAATCGCAACTTTGACCCATCTCTCTTTCGACCACCAATCCCTACCAAACTGGTTGTTACCATCCACAGCAACCCTAACCTATCTTCCTATCCTTATACCATTGCCACCAAATCCCCTTTACAGCCTCTACACTAGCCCCAAACAACAACATCAAAAGCACCCCCTCTTGATAAAAAAATTTATTATAATACCCTTGGGACTATTTACTGCATCCACATCTGATCCCCATCGAAACCATTGTTGTCACCAATAGCAACCCTAAGCCATCTTTGTAGCCTCAAGTCACTACTATCGAACCCCTTTTATAGCCTCCACAATACCTTCAAATGGTAGCCCCAATAACAACCAAATGATAGGCTATCAACGTAAAATTCTACTACCTTTTGGTATCTCTTGCTGCACCCATACCGATCCCTACCAAATCGATTGTTGCCATCAATAGTAACCCTGACTCATTTCCCTATTCTTAAACTACTGCCATCGAACCCCCTTTACAGCTCGAATAGTAGCCCCAACAGCACCCAAAATAGCAACCTATCAGCCCCAAACCACAACCATAGCACCCAAAATAGCAGCTTATCTTGGTCTCTTTTGGCCACTAATCCATCCCACCAATCCATGTCATTAACCCAATAGCAAAAGAAGGATCTTAATATTTTAGATTTGGAGACATAGGCCATAACATTAGACGATTTGATCGATGCCAAGTTGGAGGCTTTTGAGATGTGCATGGAGAACAAACTGTGTGCTCTCTTCACAGAATTCGGATTAGGATGATCATCGAGCCTGATGAGATCGAAGCAAGGTGAGAGTCCAAATCGTAAAGAGAACCCTCCAAAGAAAGAAGAACATATGACTGATCCAGTATCTATACGTATGAGAGTGGACTTCCCTCAATGGGAAGATAGAGACCCGATAGGATGACTTTCATGCACGGAGGAAGATCTACAGCCGGTCGATTGTATGGTTCATGGTCTTGCCGGCTACGCGAACCCACAAACGATAAAGATTGGAGGTTTCCTCAAGTAGGAGCCCGTCACCATCCTTATTGACACCAGGAGCACTAACAACTTTATAGACAGCAAGGTTGTTGCCCGATCGATGCTCTAAATTAAAGATTGTAGTAGGTTCGACGTAAAAGTCGTAGATGGCCAAATCCTAAACTACAGTCAAAGATGCCAATGGGTGAAACTAGTTTTGTAGGGCTAAGAGATCACTACTAATTTCTTCCTCCTATCACTAGAAAATTATGAAGCAGTGCTTGGTATCGAATAGCTGTCCTCATTAGGTGGTGTTTTCTAAAATTTTTTCAAGCTAATCATGAAATTTTTCAGCCAAGGAAGAAAGGTAATCCTATAAGGAAAATATGGGGCGAAGCAACGACAGTTTCTACACAACGCATGGAGAAGATGCTGCACCAATCATATATCTACTTCTTAATACAACTTCAAATGCTACATATGAAGGAACTGGTAGCAAATAAAGATCCAAACCTTCTCCCATTGCTTGCTGAATTTTCAGAGATCTTCGCCAAATTGAAAGGTCTGCCCCTTACCCGGTTGCACTACCACTGTAAGTTTGTGCATGACAATGACAAGATCATCACTCCCTTGATGACCATACTGAAAAAATGTCTTCCTTTGGCCAAATGAAACTACAACAACCTTCGATGCCCTTATAGCCGTGATTCCATCTACATTGATGCTAGCGCTAGTCGATTTTGTCAAGGTGTTCGTAATTGAAGCAGTCGCATCGGGAGCTAGAATTGGCATCGTCCTCATGCAGGATGGCTGACCTCTAGCCTATATCATCAAAGCCCTCTCTCCACCTCACTCAAAGCTTTCAATCCACAACATGGAGATACTAATCATTGTTAAAATTGAGGCTTGGCATGATACAGGTCAACGATGCAAAGGAGAGACAAAGATAAGCACGAGAAAATTATAGCTTCTACTCACTCTAGACTCAGATCAGGCTCACATTACCGTGGACCTTATTAGAGGGCAGCCACCATCTCTAAGGTAAGCTTAGCTAACATTAAAGAACAACTCACGATCGTCTATGTAAGAAAGAAGCAGTCACCTGATAAACATCGAAGCTAGTGAATGTTTGCTATTAAAGACCGAGTCTTCCTTTACCTTCAACCCTATCATCAGAAATATATGAATACTCGAGCCTCGAGGAAGTGATCACCCTAATACTTTGGACATTGCAAAATTAAAAAACATAATGGAATTGTGCCCTATGGATCAGATCTATGTGCTGATTTAAAAATACATCTAATCCTCTGTGTGTCCTACCTCAATTGGAAGTCTAGAGAGAACGACTCAGGCCATATCCATCCACCTGATACCCAAGTTAATAAAGAGACCTAGTTCCAGCTAAAGATCACATAGGATCACAAGATCGCAACGGATCACCGTCTAGACACTACTATTGATTCTGGACCATAGGAGCATGATGCACTTACTATAGGGGCCACGAGGGAGCTTTATGAGGAGTTACAAAATCATGACCCAAAGCTATAAGGTCTCAACCTTGAGGATAAGGATGATTTGAAGAATGATTGAGTCGAGTCCTTAGATAGGGTCTCGTTAGCTAGCTTAGACCTTACATTAGGTCGACTATAAAGAGATTTGAGTTCATTGTAATAAATCAGCCTAAATCTTAGTAGTATTAGGATCCGACTGAACTAGAGTCTGGTTAGGAGTCGAAGTTAGAGATGATTGATGCAAGATTAACTACGATAGAGAGAGAATTATAAACAGATGTGGGCTAGAGTCAAGTCCAGGGCATTGGGCCAGGGTTAGGACAATGTAGTAGGAAACTCATCAGGAGTATGCCAGGAGCTCACCAAAGGAATTATAGGCTTTCCGGGAGTTCGTCGGAAGCTAGCCGAGGAGATCAAAAGCTTTCCGGGAGTTCACTAGGAGCTTGCCAAAGGAGATCAGGAGCTTGCCAGGATGGCATCAGAGAGTTTGTCGGAAGAATAACGAGAGACTCGTTGGAAGATCGTCGGGGGTAGCCAAAAAGTTTATCGGGAGTTAAAAAGGTCTAATGGGACTTGTTGGCAATGATTGTAATTAAGTCATAGTTGCTGGTTACAGGTGCCCTGCAACCCAATCACGTGAGTGATGACACGTGTAACATGCTGCGTAATCTTTTTACTTATGATTAATATTGACATATTCTCACATTATATTATTTGTTACATATATATTGTTATATCCTTAGTTCTATACAATGAGAATCAGATCGTGATGAGATCATGATAATGAGATCGATTCACCTTTAAACACAGATCCTAAATAATCCCGGTTATAAGTTATTCAAGAAGGATATTGAGATAATTGGACAGATCGGTGTACTATATACCCATCCATATGATGGAGGTGGTTGGTCTCATAGCCACTTGTGTGGAGACACTAAGGATATAGTACATGTGCTCACTAGAGAATGAGTTCACTGATTGATCCGCATATGGAATGTTGTATGGTTAATGATACCTAATGTCAAACAGTGATTTTATAGTCTCAATTGTGTATCTGGTCTCAAGACACCAAGGATGTCTTGTATGAGTACTCCTTTCTTTGACGCCAGAATTATAGGTTTGGAAAGTTCCAGATCTATTATAGCTTGTTATCGGGATTGATAGCTAACCTTATGAAAGTAATTAAGTGTCAATAGAGGATCATCCACTCTTGGTATCATGAGAGGAATATCTCATATGTGATTGCTCAGATAAATCCTTGGCCAGGGTTATTCAGATTGAGAGAGAAAGAGTTCTTCAGGAGAATCCGATTAGAGTGAGACTATAACATATTTCGTATATGACCTGACAGTACCATATCCAATATACGGTCTCTGGGACATTAGTTGGATGAGGGATTATAGATACACAGTAACTATGGATAGACAGGTCTGATGGATTTGATTCCCCTTATACTGTCTGGGGACTATAGCGTAGTGGCATAGTCCGTCGATAGTCGATAAGTCAAGTGAATTATTATATAGATAATAATTCACTATATCAGAAGGAGTTCTGATAGGAGTGACTCACGACTAGCTTGGTATCGAGAATAGAGGGTTACACACATATGGTGAATGTTTCAACGAATAGAGGATTGGATGAAGATCCAATTAGCCCATATTCTCATTAGATGAGACCCTATGTTGATGGGCTCTTTGATTAAGGCCCAATTAGAGGCCTAAGGAGATTATTGGATAGAGATCCAATAATACAAGGTTAGTATGTTATTAGATTGTGATCCAGTACCCACTAAGGAAGGAGCCCTAGGGTTTTGGTGGCTCTCTATAAATAGGAGGGGAGACCCATGGTTGATAACCTACAGCTTTAGCTACCACCTCCTATTCTCTTTCCTCCCTCTGAGCGAGAGTTGTGAGATCAGATTGGATGAGTTTTGCTACAGGGATCCATCATGTGGATACTGCTAGAGAGGACGACGCTTGATCTTCTTCATCTTCTCCATTCGGATCTGGAATACATGGATATACGATCTCCCTAGGTAAAATCAATCTCTCACATCACAGTTTTATCAGTTTTTAAGTTTTTCTCATGACCCCAATCTTTTGCACGATGATTTGATATGCATGGGAAATGAGTATTTTGTTTTAATTTCCACTACACATATGATGCACCCACTGAGGTTTCCCAATAGTGGTATCAGAGCTAAGGTTTTTGTGCAAAAGATTGATTTTAAACTGCGTGTGATGAGATTAAATCATGTAGAATAGTTCTATGTGTTCTTGTTATATTTTTGCAGCGAAGGTAGCAAGGAGGAGGGGTGGCCAGCCACGGCTAGCCCCCATGTAGGGTCGGCCACCCACGACCACTGTGCCAAGGCCCCTGCAGGAGGCGGTGGCACGGCTGGCGCCCGGCGTGATGGCGCCTCAGGCGGCACACGCAGGCGACACTGCGCACGGTGAGCAGCGCTAGTGACGCGGGGCTGCACCACAGGCGCCACCACCAGGAGGCGGCGACAGGGTGGTGGCGCCTTGGCGGCGCTATCGGCGAAGGGACGATCGCTGCTGAGGGCGGAGGGCAAAGAGAGGGCTAGGGCATCCTTTTGAGAAAAGGACGATCCTGCCCTTATAAATTCAAAAAAATTTGAAGATTGTCCTCTTCTCCATAATACCAAAAATACCCTTAATAATTTTAGAAATTCTGAGCATTGTCTCTCATCCAGAATTATGAAAATACCCTTGACAATTCTGAAAATTCTGAGTATGTCCTGATTTCCAAAAAATAATTAATTAAATAGTTTAATTAATTATTATATATATATATATTAATCCTATATATGATGTGATATACATATGATATATGATGTGGATAGATGATCATGAGCCATGTGTTGTGATGCGTGTAATTGTGATTATTATTATTATTAGGATCTATGAGCCTCCATTTTTCTCGTTTATTGTCGGACTTGCATGCTTCTATTTATTTGTACTTACATAGAGAGGCACAACGGGAGCGTGGAGGTGATAGCGGGACCCACGATGCCATTGTGGGAAATTACGATGCATGGTGATGCGACGATCCGACGGAATTGATGATGACGAGATCAACAATTACAGGGCATGAAGATGCGCTGATGTACACATAGATCCTATTGTGAGTAATTAGGCCCATTGGATCAAGCTTAATCATATTATGTTATGGCTCATGATCATTCGGTGGTTTGCATATGTGATGTGTTATACACCTACTAGATATATGTATATATATATTTGCACGTGATGTAGATATATATTAAATATGTATATGTGTGACACGACATATTAGGAGACCGATAGAAAATAAAAACTCCTCCTACGATAATATTAAGTCAGTAAGCCTGAGGCAATAAGATTGACCCACGTGGCCTTCCATCATTATATGAAGAAATTGAATCCCGACATAGGTTGAGTTGGTCGAATCACTCAACGCTCACCTATCTACATGATCGAGTTCTTACCTATGACATATATATATGTCACTAGTGACCTGAGAACATGATATGACTTGGTCGAGCAATCGACAACATATCCATCGAATCAAACTCATCTTGTAATGATGGTGATGACTTAATTGAACTTCATGGTTAGTCGAGCAGTCGAGACCATGATGATTCAGAGGCTGAACATGATAGGAATTACAAGGAGTTGTGATTAACAAGAGTTGTTTGTCGAGTCTCTCGAGATTGCACTAAGATGTCAATTAGATCCTGATCCCCACTAGGAGTCTGTCGAAGACTTTCGTCTCACGTGTCGAGGGTGTTGCGTGATTTGCTAGAAAAATAGTGAGAGTATCTTAAGATAGAAGTCTATATCTTAATTAGTATTTTTATAAAATCTACATGTTATTTATTTTCGCTATATCTTGTTTGTCGTTTGTAAAACCTCTATGTGACATATTTAATGCTAACTGCCTCACTGGTCCAAAGGCTCCGTAATTTGAAAATTGTTCTCACGAAAGAGAAAATCGTATATGTCCTTAATACGATTGTACCCACACTGGAGGAAAGGACAAGCGAGGATGAGATCGCTCGCTTTATAAAGTATAAAGATAGTCCTAAAGGATAACTTGTATATTAATCTTATATTTCAGTCCCTACCAAATTCCTTTTTATAGTTCATTATTTAACTTTAATATGAACAAGTTTGAGGTGACTCTACCTGAGCTTCTCAATATATTGAGGGAAGCTGAGAGTACCATCAAGAAAGAGAAGTCAATTCTATATATTGGTAAGACTAATAGGAAAAGGAATGATAGTAAGACCCTTAAGAAGGGCAAGGGCAAAGAAAGATTGGGTAAGGCAAAGGTTGCCAAGAAAAACCTGGCAAAGGACAAAGGACAATACTTCCACTACGGCCAAGATGAAAAATGGAAGAGGAACTATAAAGACTACCTTGCAGATAAGGCAAAATAAAAGCTTAAAGAAGCTTCAAGTATATTCATGATCAGTCTTCACTTGTCAGATTTTCATGATAACACATGAGTATTGGATAACGGGAGTGATTATCATATCTGTAATTCATTGCAAGTTCTGACAAGACCTAGGAGACTGGCTAGAGGTGAGATGGACCTTAAAATGAGCAATGGAGCAAGAGTTGCTACATTTACTGTTGGTGGGCGGGGGGGGGGGGGGCAATTCTACATCTACCTAGTGGAGCTATTATTGTATTAGATGCATGTTATTTCATCTCTTCTATTATCAAAATCATTATTTCCAAGTGGATATAAATTAGTTTTTGAGAATAATAGTTGTTCAATAATTATAGATGATGAGATCATCTAGAGGGACTCTTATAAATGGCTTGTATGTGTTAGACACTTCTCCAAATATTATGAATATAAATATATCTAAGAGGAAAAGAGGTGAGGTAAAAAATGCATACATATGGCATTGTAGGCTATGTCACATATATGAGGGAAGGATTTAAAAGTTGCTAAAAGATGGATACTTAGATCTATTTGACTATGAGTCATATGCAACTTGCGAACTTTACCTTCATGGGAAAATGACCAACTCTTCTTTTAGTGGAACTGGAGAGAAAGCCACTGAGTTATTGGAACTCATACATAGTGATGTATGTGGTCTTATGTCGACTCAAACTATAGGTGGTTACTCATGCTTCATTACATTCACTGATGATTTCTTTAGGTATGGACACATGTACTTGATAAAGTACAAATATGAGGCCTTTGAGAAATTCGAGGAATATAAGAATGAGGTGAAGAACCAAATTGGAAAGAGTATTAAAACTCTTCGATTAGATCGAGGAGGAGAGTACTTGAGTACAGAGTTCACTCATTTCCTCAGGGACAATGGGATTCTATCCCAAAAGACACCTCCGTACACACCTCAACTCAATGGTGTATCAGAAAGGAGGAATTGCACGCTGTTAGACATGGTGTGATCCATGATGAGTTTCGCTGACTTACTCGTCTCATTCTACGGGTACGCCCTAGAGACTATAACTTACCTTCTAAATAGAGTTCCATCAAAGTCGACAGTGTCTATACCATATGAGATATGGAAAGGAAAGAAGCTCGATCTTAAGGTGGTTAAGATTTGGGGTTGTCCTGCCCATGTTAGAAGACATAACCCCGACAAGTTGGAATCAAGGATGGAATGATGTACATTTGTGGGATACCCTAAGGAGACTTTGGGTTATTATTTCTATCATCTCGAGGACCAAAAGGTCTTTGTTGCCAAGAGAGCTGTGTTTCTTGAGAAGGAACACATTCTTGGTGGAAATAGTGGGAGTGAGACAGAAGTGAGTGAGGTTGGAGAACCTAGCTTGAGTACCATTCCAGAGTCCGAGTCTGTTCAGGTACCTAACACACAAATTCCAATTTTTCGTAGATCTAGTAGAGTATCTCACCATCCTAAAATATATGTGGGACATATCAGTGGAGATGACTCTCAGGATGTTGATCCTCAGACCTACAAGGAGGCTATTATGAGTATAGACTCCGGGAAGTGATAAGAAGCCATGAATTCTGAGATGGATTCTATGTAATCTAACAAGGTTTGGAACCTTGTGGATGCACCTGAGGGTATTGTACCCTTCAGCTGCAAATAGATCTTCAAGAAGAAGATCAGAGTGGATGGAAAGGTAGAGACCTATAAAACAAGGTCGGTAGCTAAAGGATATCATCAAAGACAAGGAGTTGACTATGACGAAACATTTTCACTTATAGTCATGCTTAAGTCCATTAGAATTATTTTGGCCATTGCAACACACTATGACTATGAGTTCTGGCAAATGGATGTTAAAATCACATTCTTCAATGGCAACCTCGAGGAGGAGGTGTATATGATACAACCAGAGGGATTCATATCTAAAGAGAGTCCAGATAAAGTGTGCAAGTTGCTTAGATCCATTTATGGATTGAAGCAAGCTTCCTGAAGTTGAAACATAAGATTTGATAAGGTGATCAGATATTATGACTTCGTTAAGAATGAAGATAAGCCTTGTATATATAGGAAGGTAAGTGAGAGCGCTATCACCTTCTTGGTGCTATATGTAAATGATATCCTAATTATTGGAAATGATGTAGGAATGCTCTCTATAGTAAAGGCTTGGCTATTAAAAAACTTCTCCACGAAAGACTTAGGGGAAGCATTCTATATTTTGGGGATCTAGATCTATAGAGATAGATCCAAAAGGATGCATGACTTATCCCAGTCTAGGTACAGAGACTCCATTGTCAAAAGGTTTGGCATGGAGAATTCCAAGAGAGATCTTATACCGATGAGATATGGAATATAAATTTCTAAGAGTATATCCCCAAAGACTCCTGAAGAAATGGTAGACATTAATAAGATACCTTATGCCTCAGCGATAGGGTCTATCATGTATGTGATGCTATGTACCAGGTCTGATATAGCACATGCTCTAAGTGTCAATTGCATGTATCAAGCAGATCTAGGTTTAAAATACTAGAAGTCAATAAAGTGTATCCTTAAGTACTTGAGAAGGACTAAGAATATTTTATTGATATATAAAGGAGGTAGCCTCCAGGTTGAGGGCTACATGGACTCGAGTTTTTAGTCCAACATTCATGATAACAAATCGAATTCAGGGTATATTTTCACCCTGAATGGAAGAGTAGTAAGCTGGAAGAGTTTCAAGCAAGATACTACTACTGACTTAACCACAGAGGCGAAATACATTACTGCAGTAGAAGCAGCAAAGGAAGGGGTGTGGATGAAGAAGTTCATTAAAGATTTGTGAGTCATACCAAATAGCGTGGAGTTGACTCCCATATATTATGATAGTAACAGGGTGATAACTCTAGCAAAGGAACCTAGGTCTCATCAAAATTGTTCTGAAGAGGTTCCATCTGATTAAAGCGATCATGACCCGTAAAGATATAGCAATGGAAAGAGTTTCATTCGAAGATAACATTGTAAATCCACTGACGAAGCCGTTGGTTCAGATTATATTTGAGTGTCACAAGGGCCTAATAGGGATCAGACACATAGGTGATTTGGCTATTGGTCAACTGGGAGATTGTTGGTTACAGGTGCCCTACAAGCTAATCATGGGAGTGATGGCATGTGTGACATGCTATGTAATCTTTTTACTTATGATTAATATTGATATATTCTCATATTATATTATTTATTGCATATATATTGTAATATCGTTGGTTCTATGCAATGGGAATCTGATCGTGATGAGATCACGATAATAAGATCGATTCACCTTTAAATATAAATCTTAAATAATCTCGGTCATAGGTTACTCAAGAGGGACATTGAGATAACCGGACAAATAGGTGTACTATATACTCGTCCATGTGATGGAGGCGGCTGGTCTCACAGCCACTTATGTGGAGACACTAAGGATATAGTACATGTGCTCATTGGAGAATGAGCTCACTGATTGATCCGCTTATGGAATGTTGTATGGTTAATAATACCTAATGTTATATAGTGATTCCATAGTCTCAGTTGTGTATTTGGTCCTTAGACTTGAGATACTAAGGATACCTTGTATGAGTACTCCTTTCTTTGACACCAAACTTATATGTTTGGAAAGTTTCAGATCTGGTACAGTTGGTTATCGGGATTGGTAGCCTACCTTATGAAGGCAATTGAGTGTCAATAGAGGATCATCCACTCTCGGTATCATGAGAGGAATATCTCATATGTGATTGCTCAAACAAATCCCTAACCAAGGTCATTCAAATTAAGAGAGAAAGAGTTCTCTAGGAGAATCCGATTATAGCGTGACTATGACAGATTCTGTATGTGACTTAACAGTACCATGTCCAATATATAATCTCTGGAACATTAGTTGGATGAGGGATTATAGATACATGGTAACTGTGGATAGATAGGTCCGATGGATTTGATCCCCCCTGTACCATCTGGGGACTATGGCGTAGTGGCCTAGTATGTCCATAGTCGATGAGTCAAGTGAATTATTATGGGGATAATAATTCACTATATCATAAGGAGTTCTGATAGGAGTGACTCACTGCCATCATGGTATTGGGTTTAGAGGGTCACACATATATTGTGAATGCTTCAACGAATAGAGGATTGGATGAAGATCCAATTAATCCCTATTCTCATTAGATGAGACCCTATGTTGATGGGTTCCTTGATTAGGCCTAAGAAGATTATTGGGTAGAGATCCAATAATACAATGTTAGTGGATTATTGGATGGTGATCCAGTACTCACTAAGGAAGGAGCCCTAGGGTTTTGGGCTCTCTATAAATATGAGGGGAAACTCACGGTTAATAGGCTGCAACTTTAGCCACCACCTATTATTCTCCTCCCTCTCTCTGAGCAAGAGTTGTGAGATCAGATTGGAGGAGTTTCGCTGCAGAGATCCATCGTGTAGATACCGCTAGAGAGGAGGACGCTTGACCTCCTTTATCTTCTCCATCTAGATCTGGAATATAGGGATATATGATCTCCCTAGGTAAAATCAATCTCTCTCATATCACGATTTTATCGATTTTTTATGTTTTTCTCGTGACCCCAATCTTTTGTACGACGATTTGATCTGCATGAGAAACTAATTTTTTGTTTTGATTTCCGCTATACATGTGATGCACCCGCTGAGGTTTCCCAACAATAGTTAACATCAATTGTTATTTGAGTCCTATTTGAGTTAAATTTAAAAGGAATTCAAATTAACTCAAGCGAGGTAAACTGGGTCTAATGTGGAGAGTGGATTGAGCTCAAGTCAAGCTTAATTGGTAGACTTAAGAAGTGGTCAAATAAAAGGTAAAAGTCAGGATTAGAAAAGTGGAGAGAATCATTTTTTCAAGTTTTATGACAATTGTACCGTTGGTGTGCGGTGGTTGTACCACCCAAATCGACAGTTGTACTATCACCACCCTATTTTTCGGGCTGCTTTTGGCGGCGGCACTGTTGACATCGGTGGTGGTACTGCTCGTATATAGTTTTTCTAGATACGTTTAAATTTTTGGCCCCAATTCTGAAGCCAATTGGGGTCTATAAATACCCTAAGTTTTCTTGCATTTAGCATAATACTTTGGCCTAAAAATTCTATGAGAAAATTGTATGCTAAATTGTAAGGAAAAAAAAGGACAAGGGAGTAACGAAAGAAGTATAATTCTTGTAAATCTCCCTTGTAAGCTTGTAAGGTTCCATCTCCTAAGCCGGTAAAAAGGAGAAAGGAAGCTGTAAGGGTTGGATCTTCATCTAAAGAAGATTGATAGTAGATACCGGTGAATCTCGGGGAAGAGGACTCAAGAGTAGACGTAGACTATGTCGAGGCCGAACCACTATAATTATAAGTGTTTCTAATTACTTTACTTTCTACTTGTGATTATTCTTATTTACTTTATAGTTAGACACGAGCTAGTATCTTGTAAGCTATATTAAATTGAGTTTTAATTGGTTCTAACGAAACATAAAGTAGCTTTCATTTTTTTATCTTCACTATCCGTAAGCAAATGTTTTCTGAATTACGCACTTCTCTTTTGCACTAATTCACCCTGCCCCACCCCCTTTCTCCTCTTAGTGCTAATTGATCCTAACATTAGCTAATCAAGTCAAACTTATAATCAACCCAATTGATCGTGCACCTTGATGAAGAGAAGTTAGCTAGGGCCGAGAAGAGACAACTAGGGTTTAAGCTGAGAGTGTTTTACTTGAAGTAGTAGTCTGATTATGAGTTGAAGTCTTAGTTTACTTAGAACATGAGTTGAGGTTATAGACATAGAACATGAGTCATATTAGTAATTAGGATTTTGAGACCCTATGTAAAGCATATAGCTATACTATTTTTTCAAATAATTAATACAACTTTTTCAGTCATTATATCTGACGATCAAGAGAAACCCTTATAGACATAAAATCCTACATAGTTGTAACATTATGTAGATAGTTTATAGTTATTTTTTTATAAATGAATAGTTTGGATGGTTGAGCTTCCTCACACCCAAAGTTAATTATTTAATAATTTAAATAAAATTTAGAAATTATCCATGTTATTATAAATTAATACTAAAGAACTCCTCCAATACTCGCGAAACGCATAGGCTTAAATATCCTGACATTATTTTTTTAAAATTTCACAATTTAACCTTAGTAATAGTCTACTATTTTTCTCTTTTTTATTTTTTATAATAAATGTCTAATATCATTGATCTATATTCATTGAACATAATTTTATAATTCATACATGATTTCATGAACTTTTTATATCTGACCATACTCATGATCGTGACAACTTTTATATATTCTATTAACTTCACAATGTTTTTTTACTATTTAATCATTCAATTTTTTATACTATAATCTTTTTATTTTTGATTCTCGAATGATAACATCTAAATCTAAATTCGTTTTGATTTGATCACTGAAAATACATGAAGGCTTATAACATTGAAGTATATAAGCACTTATAATATTAGAAGTATCTTCTTCTAAAATAAAATTTAATAGTATAGATCTAACTTTAGATTTTTTTAATGTTTATAATATTATCTTTAAGATCCTTATTTATAGTAATACCTATACTATCTTTTTTATAATATAATCTTTATTTTGAATTCTCAAATGACTTCATCTAAATCAAAATTCTCTTCTGATTTGACCATTCCCTCAAACACGAGGAACATAAGCATTTATAACATTGGAAATATCTTCTCCTAAAATAAATTTTAATATTATAATTATGTCTCCAAATGTTTTCACATTTACGATGTTGTTCTTAACATCCTATTTATAGTAATATATATACTATTTCTATTTTTAACTTTTTTCAATGTATTAAAATTTAAACCCAACATTATCAATCGTGTCTAGTATTAGTAAGAATATTGTTATTTAATAAAAATATTTCTATTAAAAGAATTATATTTTTATAATGTGTGCTAATATTACAAGTAGTTTATTTACAAATTAAGACCTAAGATATTAGGGTTCCAGCATTACAAATAATTTCTCTTCCAACCATATGGATGAGAGTCATATACAAACACAATGCAACATTTTAATCAAATTATCGAATCCTTATCATGAATCTTGAGTGGTATATCTTAGTACTTGGGTAACAATTTTATACAATTATTCGATTCTATATTTTTGAGAGTTAGGTTTAGCATAGATATAACAGATCCATCATTTTATATCTCTAATTAGCCCTGATACAAGGAATCCATTAATGCTATATCACATCCTATAAAATAAAATGAGATAATTACCCAAAACATACTAAAATCTCATGGGAATTGGGAGTTAGGGTGCAAACTAAAATTAAATAAAATATATAAGATTTGTCTGACCTTGAATACTACTCAAAAAAAGATTGGAATACATTGCAGCTGGAATATTAAATGTCGTCCGATCATAAAAGATGAGAATACACCCCTCACAATTTAAATTCTATCGATGAGTATCTTTGATGCAATCTGAAAACACCATGTTATTACGGCATAAATTTCTCTGTATCATTGCATTCCAATCTTTTATTATTATTTTTATAGTATTTATTAAAACAATGAAAAAAATCTATCCGAATTCTATTTGCATTTATAATGCAAGTGATCTCAGTATGACCTCTTTTTGTTCGACTTTCTTTTTTATTTTTGTATTTAAATTCGTTTCATGTCTTTCCCCCAACAATTCAAAATAATGTTATTGTGCATTGTGGATGAACCAACGTCTCTTAAGTTGGCACGTGAGAAAGCGTAGTTGCCATGCGCTTGGCCCGTGCGAAGTCGCTCGCTCCCTTCCCGACACGACGTTTTAAATTTGCGACGCTCCCGCCCTTTACATCACCTCCGCCTTCCATATTCCCACTCGCCCCCCTTCCTCCCTTCTCTCCTAACCTTTCCCTCCTCTTTTAACCCACTGCTCCCACATATATACCTCTCGATCCCTCGTGATGGGCTCGTCTCCCGTCGTATCGGCCGATAGCCAGCGATGGGCAAGCAAAGCGGCGGCAAACACAGGAAGCCGGAGAATCTCGGCAAGGGGAAGATCACCCCCGTCCAGATCGCCTTTATCGTCGATCGATACCTCGCCGACCACCACTTCACGGCCACCCTCGCCGCATTCCGCTCCGAAACGTCCGATCTCTTTGCCAAGACCAAGGTCAAAGAGGTGCCGTTTCTCGCCCATCTCTCCTTGCCTTGTTTGTTGTCTTGCCGTGGTGGCATTAAGCTCGGGTAGGCGGCGCAGGTGCCGAAGGGGTTGATGGGGCTGGACGAGATGCTGGACGAGTACATCAGCCTCAAGGAGCAACGGGTGGCGTTGGATGAGGAGAGGCGGAGGGTGGAGATGGCGCTGCAGGGGATGCAGGAGGTGCTGCGGGTGTACCACTCCGCCGGGCCCGCACATCTCCCTCCGCAACCTCTCCTCCCTTCCCAGTTCGTGGCCGTCCCCTTGACCCCGATCCTTCCCGCATTGTACTCCGGCACTAGCGGATCCCCGGCAGGTACATAACCTTGGGCTCCAAATCTCACCATGTTCATCTCCTGTTGTTTGTCACCGATGCTATTCAACTGTTTGCTGTTTTGCTCCTAAGAAACGACAAAAACAGCAAGGAAGATATAGGTATGCAGTCTTTGGAATATACATGGCACCAATCGATGTTCCCGAGAGATGTATGAGTGCATAAGTACTAGTAGATGGGTCAATTTAGGTCTATTAGTTGAAATATAAAGGTTAATTGACTTGTTGACGAATTGACAGTAGCCAATTCATGATCTACTGCTGAGAGCAAACCTTGTTACAATGGTAAGGCTGCTCCTTTTTTACATGAGAGAGACAAATTCGAGTTATAGAAATAGATTCTCTATATTTAAAGGTAAAACTGCATGTGTACATCGAGCATCCTTCGATCTTGTATTGACGGGAGCCTTTTTTTTTTATGAACTGGAAACAGCAATGAAAATAATCGTTTGGTGTCTTATTGAGAAATTAACAAGTGATGATTATGACTCCTCAAATTTGATCCGTACATTTCTCCCTTTTCAAATGTTATTTTGTGCACTACATAGGTCCATCTTTCAATCTTTATAGGGTAATGAAGTCGATCTTTTTTTAGTTTGTTTGGATCTCCTATAGGGCCATTTATTCTATTGCTGCCTCCTCAATTGGGCAAAAATCATGGATGTGATGGTTGAATTTGGCATTTCAAATTTTGAAATGGATCTGTTTATGCCATTGTCCGCTTCATGAGAGCCTGTTTGGATTTGTTATCACTTTGAAATGTATGATTTAACTGAAATGCTCTTGATGGTTGTTTCATGTGCATGTCATACAGTAAATGAAACACCAGTCGTGACGTATGCACAAACATCCATCAAGCTTCCTCACAAATCAGAAGCTAACAACTCATCACTGATGCCTAATTCTTCAAATGGCAGAAAGAGAAAGGCCTTGAAGTTGTCTTCTTCGAATGGCAGCAAGAGAAAGGCCTTGAAGTCATCTACTAACTTTCCTTTAGAACCGAAGAAACAGTGTACTCAATCACCTGCCGCATCATCTGCAATTGGAGGTGCTAACATCATTTTTAAGAGCACTTATGTACACTTTATAATGTTCTTGTTCACAAGAATTTATAGTTTTCTTGCACCTTCAGATGTTGCATTGTCCTCTCAAGAAACAGTGGCCATGAGAACTCTTAAAAAGGTTGATATTTCAGCTTCCGAGTCAACACCAACTAATTTTCCAACAAATAAGCCTCCAGTTCGAGGTTTATCTGTAGGAAAAGGCTTGTTCAATCAACCATCTGATTGCCAGATCGATTCCGCCCCCAGAACACCTCCACAAGCACTCCATTCTCAAGCTCATGATTCAGATTCCCCATTGGACATTACACCTTTACAAATCACTGATGGTGGCAACTCTAAGCAGCAAATTGTTCCATTCAATTGCTCCATATTTGCTTCTGAAACTATCATAGTCAGCCCTATAAAACATGCAGGGTGTTGTGCTGTTGAGAGAAGCTACCATATTTCTTCACCCTACAATCTAAATTCAAAGAGCAAAAGGGGGTATATAAAAGGGAAATTAGACTTTGATAACCCTGACATCGAGACAAGTTCAGAAGAACCAGTTGCTGTTGACAGTTTGACACCTTCAACTGAGCAGGAAATGTCTGGGAACTTTGAACTTGATCTTCCAGATTTAGACATCTTGAATGGTGATTTCTCCTTTTCGGAACTTTTAGCTGATATCAATCTTGACTCTGATGGACATCCTTCATTTGCTCATTCAGTTCTAAGGTAAAGATTCCATTCGTGTTACTTTTGGGAAGTTTTTTCAGTGTCTATCTTCTTCTTGATTCATGTTTAACCTTTGCAAAGTAATGCCAGCCACGAGGATGATGCTGGAAATGGATGTTCGAAGTCAGATCAATTTGATTGGTCTTCTGTGATGCCAATCGAAGTGGTCTCCGATAATGATGGGAACGCTCAAGGTTATTAAACTCATTCTTCATTTGAAATGCTCACATACTTAATTTTCACCTGCTATGCATTGCATTCCATGAAACCAGATCCAAATTGTGTGACCTCTGTGAAAACTGTAACTACCTTTGTCAAAATTGCAAAATCCTCTGCTTCTCTTCATCTATCACAAGATTGATTGAGCGTCACCTAATGAGTGCTCATTGTGGACCAATTTACAATTAGAAGTGGAAGATACGCTTCATATGATCAAAAAAACTGACCAGCAAATGAATAACTAGTCTGTGAGTGCCAACTGAACTAATTTTCTTGATCTAGAAGATGGAGTATGGAGATAAAGCATACTTGGAATCCTAACAATTTTCTGTGTATGTTCAAAATGTTCATTCTTACCCATATGTGTCTATGTACACTAAGAATCATTCAGAGTTTATCGGTTATTTCTTTTCAATAGATGAATTCTGTCTCCTATTTTGCATGTGTTCTTTGGCTCAATTGGATCTTTTCTGGTTGATTTTATTTGGAACTGATCCTGTGAGGTTTAAACATTGTGGAAAAGGCTTTTGCTAGCTTTTGTGAGTGCGAGTCTGTAGCTTTTGCATTTAGATACTATGTGGCATGAAGGGATTTAGTTCTAAAAAATTCTATAATTATGTTATTTTGTATAAATGAAAAGAATTTTATGCATCAAATGATATATATGATGCTCACAGGTGAGCTTGAATTATTGATCTATTACTTATGTAACAAACGCTAACTAACTTCCATTGTGAGTGCAATTCTGTTGAGCTATTGCATTTAGAAGATGCTATATGGCATGTTTAAAATATTTTTTTTATGACATCAAGATGTATATGATGCTCACTATTCAAATTTTAGATCTATTATTTTTATAACAATAATAGACTTAGAAATGAAGGATTTGAATGCGTGCCACCTTTGATTGTGATCTTAAGTTACACTAAATTAGAAATGGGTGATTTGGGTGCATGCCACCTCCCGCCGTGATCTAAGCCAGCCGATTCAAAAAAAGAAAAGAAAAAAATATTTGACTGTGCTCATGGTTCTGTTTCTAGCTCTTTAATGACATGAAGCTAACCCCTCAATAGGCAAAAACATAAAACTATAATATCCATTTATAAGGTCATTAATATTTGATCTTTTCCTAGGGCTATCAAGATGATAAAGACATGATCACAAACTTATTTGTAATTTGTTGGTGCCGTTCGTAAGTTCATTTTAGTTAATTGAAGATAGCAAGTGGATATCAGTGATGGAAAACTTAGAACCAAACGAATTGTTTGGCGTATATAATTAAATACATAATAATAATTTTTGTACGTGGATCGGCGACCCTGGAAACCCTAAACCCCTCAGGGTCTTCGCTGATCATGTTTCTTTGGCACCCCTGGCGACGACGAATTCCTTGCTACTAATCCTCTGCTGATCTCTCTTTCTTGGTTCTTGGATGGGAGCTTTTCCGATCTATATTTGCTTCTTTTTGCTTGTTGATCCCTTAGGCAAAGCTTCTTGCATGGTTAATCCGACTGCCCCCCAGACCAAGTGTAAGTTTTTCATACCACATTTACTCTGTGTTATCAGATGTTGGTTACGTTTGATCTTATTCTTGTTAGTTTCGATTATGATAAGTGTAAGTTTTTCATCTTAAACAAAAGTTTTTCGCTTAATGCAAGATATAAAATTCAAAAATTTTCATTTAAGTCAAACAAGTAATAAAATTACTAAGTTAATAAGCAAACTTAAAAGATTAGCAACGTTCAGTGGAAGTGACTGATGTGAAAAATTTACTTTCAAAGAGTGAATTCAATCGGAAGCATCAATACAAAATTCGTAATCAATGAAAGCAAGAAAAGAACTCATAAGTTTTATAGTGGTTCGACACCAGCGGCCTACGTCCACTCCCAAGTCCTCCTTCTTAATGCATATCGATGTTCACTATCGATCTTCTTTGGGTGAAGACCAAACCTTTATACTTGAGCTTACAATAGAGACTTGAGAATTTTCTAAATCTAAGCTCTCTCTCTTTCCTTTTTTTTTTCTTACAAATCACACATAATTTTATCACAGAATGTAATCCCCAAAATTATTTTGTATAGAGTGCAAGAAAACTTGGGGTATTTATAAGCCCCAAGTGGTCTTAGATTTTTAGAGCCAAAAATCAAACTTACCCGAAAAAATTAAGCATGAGCAGTTTACTCATTGACCTGGGAGGTTTACCCATTGTTAATCGCCCAGAAACTAGGTATAGGCGGTTTACTCGCCTGTCCTGGGTAGTCCAGTCACCCACTTTCCAGGGTATGGGCGATTTATCCATTGGCACCTGTTGGTCGTCGCTTTATTTCCAGGGCACAGGCGATCCAACTGCCACTCGCTGGTGATTTACTCGTCGAAATCTCCAGAAAAGTGATTCCCTCCAATTTTCTAATTTTGGCTTGAACTTGATGTTGACCAACTCTTTGATTAACTGATTGGGCTCAACCTGAGTTCAATCAAATCATATAGTGGACATGGTTGTCTCATTGAGTTGATTTGGATTCCTTCCAAATCCAACTCAATTAGGACTCAAACTCTAACTACGATTCAATGATTACAACACTTAATGACTAATAAGATCTTACTCTTACCTAATCCGGCAGCCTCCAACATTCTTACGATGAGTCCTATGGTCTTCTTTCGACGATCTCCTAGTGTGTTCCCAACAAGCTTCCCGATCCCTTTGGTGAATCTTCTAGCGAACTCCCGGCGAGGTTCCACCACATCGTCCGAACCCGACTCGATGCCCAAGCTTGATCTTGGCCCATCATTTGGTTGTAACTCTATTGCTCATATCATAGTTAGACATGTAATTTTTTCTCTAACACACATGTTAGATAAATACTCATTAATTGATCTCATCATCAAAATCCGAGATTAAACAATCTCTCCTTTTTTTATGATAACAATTATGACGGGAGTTAATTTTAACTTTCCGTAAATTTAGACCATAATAAATAGGACTTAAATTCAAGAGAATCACTTACTCTTGAATTTAAGTGAATCAAAACAATCAATATTTCAAGCAAATCATATTTCAAGGATTATAATTATACATGTATATATCAATAATAATTTATTTTTAAAGTATCAACACATCAAAGATTTTCATGAATTTCAAATATTTGAAAAAATTCTCTTAAGTTATTACATAAGTCATCAACATCCATTTAATTACATAAGTCATCAACGTCCATTTCTCCCCCTTTGTCATCAACAAAAAGATGAAATGTGGGGCTAAAGATTTTAAGTTATGAGTTTTTGCTCTCTCTTTTTAAAATACGATATGAGTCATAAAGAATTTTATTTCTCTTGTAAGGGAGGAGAGTAGTAAATCATCATTAAATATAGCTCTCAATTTTGTAGAGGTAAACTTTCAAAAATAAGTTCAAATATCAAAGATATTTAAGGAGATTCAAAGATTTAAGAGCTACTCATGCATTTAAACTTATCTCATATAATTTCAAGTAAACATAACAAATAAATCCGTAAAATAACAAAATCACCATCATGCAAATTTTCTCTCCTTTTTATGAATAATAAGATAAACATCTCATGAGAATAATAAAATATTATCATAAAAAAATAGTTTATTCTCGTGAAATCAAGTAATTCATATATTTTCATGATTTAACATTCCAAGATCTCTACTAAGAAAATCAAATTGTCCTCCATTTAAGGGTTTTGTAAAAATATCCACTAATTGATATTTAGAGTCAATAAATTTCAAAAAGATATATTGACAATTTATATGATACGTTATAAAATGATGTCTAATATCAATATATTTGGTTCTTGAATGTTGAATATAAAATATTGAATATCAACATATAGCACTTGTATTATCATATTTTATGAGAATATTTTTTAACTTTATTTCATAATCTTCTAATATGTTTTTCATCTAAATGATTTGGGCATAACATACACTAGCTGTAATGTATTATGCTTCCGCAGTAGATAAAGCTACTGAATTTTGTTTCTTGAAAATCCAAGAAATAAGTGCATGCCCTAAGAATTGATATGTTCCAGTAGTACTTTTTTTATCTATTTTATATCCACTAAAATCAGCATCAGACTAGGAAACAAGTCAAAGTTTTTTTATTTTGGATATTATAATACTAGTTTAGATGTTCCTTTCAAGTATTTAAAGATTAGTTTAACTACTTTCAAATGAGAGAGTTCCGGGTTAATTGATACCTTAACTATAATAAACTTCCTATCATACCTCTATAAATTTTTTGATTAATGTTTTCTCCTTCATTATCTAAGTCTAACTTTATAGAAGTGCTCATGGGAGTGTTTAATGCTTTAGTATTTTCCATCCCAAACCGTTTTATCAAGTTCAGGTGTATTTAGTTTGACAAATAAAAATACCATTATCTAGTTATTTTATTTGTAATCCTAAGAAGAATGTTAACTCATTCATTATACTAATTTCAAACTCTTGGCTCATTTCTTTAGCAAATAATTTATATAAATATTCATTTGTAGATCAGAAAATGATATCATCAACATAAATTTGAATAACAAAAAGATCATTTTTAAAATACTTAAAAAGCAATGTGGTATCAACCTTGACTTTAGAAAAATTATTTGAAATAAGAAAAAAATAAGTCTTTCATATAAGTCTGAGGGGCTTATTTTAATCCATAAAGAGCTTTTGTAAGTTTGAAAATATAATTATGAAGAAGATTATTTTCAAAACCGGGGGGTTGTTCAACATACACTTCTTCGGATATGAAACCATTTAAAAAAGTACTTTTAATATGCATTCGAAACAACTTAAAATTTTTAAAAGATGCAAAGGCAAAGAGTATCTTTATGGCTTCAAGTTTAGTCATGAGAGTGAAAGTTTCATCATAATCGATTTCTTCTTCTTGGTTGAAATCTTTGATCACTAATCTAGCCTTGTTTTTAACTACGATACCATTTTAATTTTGCTTGTTTCTAAATACATATTTAGTACCAATCACTACATAGTCATTAGGTCTAGGAACAAGCTCCCATACCTTATTTCTCTCAAATTAATAAAGTTCTTCATGCATTGTATTGACCCAAGAATCATCTCTTAGGGCTTCATCAATACATTTTGGCTCGATTTGAGAAAGAAATGTAGCATTCGCACAAAAATCTCTAAAAGAAGATCGAGTTTAAATTCTTTTTGATATTTCTCCCATTATAAGTTCATTAGAATGATCATTCATATATTTTCATTTCTTGGGTAAGATATTTGAAATAGATACATCCAAGTTACTTTTAGGGGTGTTATCATTTAAATTCACAATATCAAGATCAATTTTATCATCAAAATCAATCTTTTTAAGTTCAAAAAAACTTATTAAAAACAACATGAATGGATTCTTATATTAATAATGTTCTTTTATTGAAAACACGATAAGCTTTTGAAATAGAAGAGCAACATAGAAAAATATTTTCATTGAATTTTACATCAAATTTTTCTAAAGCATCTTTCTCAATTAAAATAAAATATTTTTACTAAATATTTTAAAATAAGAAATATTAGGTTTTTTACTATTTCATAATTTATAAAGAGTTTTAGTGATTAATAGTCTTATAAGAACTCTATTTAAAATATAGCATGCCGTATTAACGACTTCGACCTAATAATATTTGGGTAGTTTATATTCATTCAACATTATTCTAGCCATTTCTTGTAAGCTCTTATTTTTTTCTTTCTACTATATTTTGTTGTGGATTTCATAAAGTAGAGAAATTATGGATATACCCATTTGAATCACAATAAATTTGAAAATTATTATTTTGAAATTCTCTATCATGATCACTTCGTATTGAAGAAATCATGTATCCTTTTTCATTTTGAATAATTTTATAAAATTTTATAAAATATTTAAATATATTACTTTTATGTGCTAAGAAATAGGTCCAAGTATATCTATTAAAATCATCCACTAAAAGAAATGTATATTTGCTACCACCTAAACTTGTAATGTCAATTGGTCCAAATAGATCTATATGGATCGATTGAAGTGGTCTCAAGGTGCTTATTTGATTTTTCAACTTAAAGCAACTCTTTTTTTTTTTTCTAATTGACAAGCATCACATACTTTGTCTTTAATAAATTTAAAATTAGGTAAGCCTCTTAGTAGTTCCTTAGTATAAATTTGATTTAAAAGTTTCATGTTGGCATGACATAGCCTTTCATACCAAATCCAAGCATCATCATTCAAAGCCGAAAAATAAGTTTCATTACAAAATTTTTCAAAATCTATGGTGTATACATTGTTGTTCTTTAAAGCAATCAAGGATTTATTTTTGTTTGACAATTAAATTATGCAAGCATTAGGATAAAATTTAATCATATATCCTTTATCATATAATTGGCTAATGCTAAACAAGTTATGCTTCAAGTCATCAACTAACAATACATCTTCAATCAAAAGGTTTGATGTATTACCTATTATTAATTTTTCAATGATTTTACCTTTATTATTATCTCCGAAGGTAACAGCTCCTTCACTTAAGATAGTGAGCTTAGAAAAATAAGATAGATCTCTGGTCATATACTTTGAGCATCCACTATCAAGATACCATTTGATGCTCCTAGCTTTAGTTTGGAGACAAACCTATAATAAAGATATTTTTGGTTTAGGTACCCATTTTACATTAAGTCATTCATAAAGAGTTTTATCTTTCTTTTCTAATTATTTGTTATTGTATAAAGTTCTCTTGATAACCCATACAAGTTGATATGGACTACATCTTATAAATAGACATTTGTTTGTCTTATGTCCTAATTTACCACAAAATTTATACTTGATTTTTGGTGGCACATTTAATGTAGGTCTGTTTATAAAGATGGTTGGATTTTGTTGAATATTTCCAATAAAGCCTATGTCTTATGCCTTTCTTTGGTTCTTTTTTATTTTTATAGTTTTTGTTCCTTTTTATAAATTTTTAAAATTTTTTTGATAACAAAGTAATGTCATGATCCTCATCATTCGAGGTTTCACTCGAGAAGTCATTTGTTGTCCGAAGTGCTATATCCTTCTTATTCTTTGGAAGGGGTTCATCAAGCTCATCATGAGCTTTACAATTCAGTTCATATGTCATAAACGAGCCAATTAATTCTTCAAAAAATAAGTTATTTAAGTCTTTGGCCTATTGAATAACAATTACTTTAGGATCCCAATTTTTAGGTAAAAAATCTCATAATTTTACTAACTAATTTAAACCTCAAAAAAATATTTTTTAAGTGCTTTTAGGCCATTGACGATATCTGTGAAACAGGTGTACATGTCTCCAATGGATCCATTTGGTTTCATTTGAAACAACTCATAATTATGAATTAAAATATTTATCTTAGATTTGTTTACTCTATAGTCCCTTAGTGTGTGATTTTTAGAGTGTGCTAAATATCAAAGGCCAATTCACAAACGGAAATATGATTAAACTCATTCTTATCAAGAGCACAAAACTAGGCATTGGCTTAGAAGATTTTTCAAATCTATTCTCAACAATACTCCATAGATCAAGGTCTAAAGAGATAAAAAAAAAAATACACATCATTGTCTTTCAATACGTCTAATCCATCTTATTGAATATGAGAGGACGTGAGATGGAATGTCTCTCATTCATGCCAAAACAAGTCATTTACTCAAGTGGGTGTTAATCCAAAGAGAAAGAACCTTGCTCTGATATCAATTGTTATGATCAATTGGTTCTAGAGGGAGGGGAAGGGAATTAGTGTAAGTTTTTCATTTAAACAAAATCTTTTCGCTTAAAGCAAGATATGAAATCTGAAGCTTTTCATTCAAGTAAAACAAGTGAGAAAATTGCTAAGTTAATAAGCAAACACGAAACATTAGCAACGTTAAAGGGAATTGCTTGATATAAAAATATCACTTTCAAAAAGTAAATTTAATTGGAAGCATCAATATAAAATTCATAAGTAATGAATGCAAGGAAAGAACTCATAAGTTTTATAATGGTTCGGCATCAAAGGCCTACGTCCACTTCCGAGTCCTCCTTCTTGAGGCACATCGGTGTCCACTATTGATTTTCTTTGGGTGAAGACTAAACCCTGACACTTGAGCTTACAAGGGAGACTTGAGAATTTTCTAATTCTAAGCTCTCTCCTTTCTCATTTTCTTTTTCTTAGAAATCACACACAATTTTATCACAAAATGTAATCCCCAAAATTATTTTGTATAGAGTGTAAGCAAACTTAGGGTATTTATAGACCCAAAGTGACTTCAGATTTTTGGAGCCAAAAATTAAACCGCCCGAAAAAATCGGGAACAAGCGATTTACCCGTCGTCAGTCGTCCGGAAACCAAGTATGGGCTTACCTATCTTGGGCGGGTTAGTTGCCTAGTTTCCAGGATATGGGCGGTTTACCTGTCGGCAGTTGTTGGTCGTCGCCCTATTTCCATGGTACGGGCGGTCTAATCATCTCTTGTTAACAGTTTACCCGTTGGAATCTCTGAAAAAGTGGTTCCCTCCACATTTCTAATTTTAGCTTGAACATGATGTTGACAAACTCTTTAATCAACTGATTGGGCTTCATCTGAGCTCAATCAAACCCCATAGTCTCATTGAGTTGATTTAGGTTCCTTCCAAATCCAACTCAATTAGGACTCAAACCCTAACTACAACTTAATGATTACAATACTTAATGACTAATAAGCTTAAACAAGACCTAACTCCCGCTTAATCCGACAGTCTTTGGCATTCTTGTGGCAAGTCCTATGGTCTTCTTCTGATGATCTCCCAATGTATTCCTAGTGAGCTTCTCAATCCTTTCGGTGAATCTCCTAGCGAACTCTAAGCGAGGTTCTACTGCATCGTCTAAACCCGACCCGATGCCCAAGCTTGATCTTGGCCTATCATCTGATTGTAACTCCATTGCTCCTGTCATAGTTAGACCTATAATTTTTTATCTAACATACATGTTAGATAAACACTTATCAATTCGATCTCATCATAAAAATCCGAGATTCAAAAGATGACACATTAAAGAAGATAAAAATAATTAATAGTGTGGGGCATGACGATATCCCTATTTAGGTTTGGAAAAGTTATAGGGATAAGGAAATAGCTTGGTTGTTTTTCTTTAACAAAATCATGAGATTCAGAAGGATGAAAAAATAATTTTTTAGTGCCAATTTACAAAAATAAGGGTGATATAAAATTATTCAAATTACAGACGAATTAAAATCATGAGTCATAATATAAAATTTTAAAAAATATTTATCAAAAGTAGGATAAAGCTTCAGATAAATATTTTTAAAAATCAATTTGATTTTATGTTTGAAAAATAAACCATAGAAGCTATTTATTTATTAAAATAATTAATAAAAAATATATAAAAAAGGAAAGATTTTCATATAATTTTTAATGACTTGGAGAAAGCTTATGATAGGGTTTTTAGAGATTTATTATGGTGAGTTTTAGAAAAAAAATGTGTATCCACTACTTCTATTGATACTATTTAAGATAAGCATGGTAACGTAGCTACTGGTGTTAGAATTATATAGTGTGTATAGTGAGTTTTCTATTAGTATATGATTATATTAATGATCTACATTAAGTCTGTACCTTTTCATATTGATAATGGATAAATTTATTAGTTACTTACATCATAGACTTCCCTGGTGTATGTTATTTATTAATAATATTATTTTAGTTAATGTGAGCATAAGTGATTCTAAAAATAGACAGGAGAATATAGTTAAGTTGGATGAACAAGAACTCTCTTTAAGCAAAACCTCAAAGTATCTTGGATCAATTATTCAACATGATAGAGAGATTAATGAATATATTATTCGTAGAGTAAAAACATGATAGTTAAAATGATGAAAGACATCAAAAGTCTTTTGTGATCATTGAATATTTTTTAAGATTAAAAAAAATTATAAGTTCGTTGTCAGACCAGCAATACTTTATGGATCTGAGTGTTAAGCATTTACAAAATCATATATATATATATATATATATATATATATATATATATATATATAATATTTGTGTTGTTGAGATAAGAATGCCAAGATAGATGTGTGGAGTTATTAGAAAAAATAAAAAAAAAGTATTCATGAACAACTAGGTAGTGCTTCAATAAAATGTTAAGATGAGGGAAAGTCATTTAAAATGGTATGAGTATATGTTTAGGAGACTTTTGGATGTAGTACCCAAAAGAAAAGAAATGATTAATATTAATGATATGAGAAAAAAAGAGAAATATTTAAAAATTTTCTAATTAAAATTATAAATAAAGATTTAAGTACTCTAAATTTAATTAAATATATAATGATTATATATATGATGACAAAAGATTCATGTACTCAACATTAATTAGTTTAAACGAATGACTTTGTTGTTGTGTTGTTATATTCATTAACATTACTCCGAGGAGAAGTTATTTTTGGGAGTAAAGAAGCTGAAAGGGCAAAAAAAAAAAAAGAAAAATCATCTTTTTTTTTTCTTAAATATTGGGATCTTCTTTCCAGATAATTTTTTTCTTTTTAATCAAACCTTGGAAAGTTATCCTGCAAGGAAAAATAGATCTCCTTGAGAAACGTTCCATGCAACCACCTAGGATTTCTTTTGGGACCTCAGACTCTGCTCTTTAAATTCTTTAATTAAAGCTTTTAGATATACTGCAATTCTAGGTTTTCACCTCTCTGATTGAGTTTTTCAGGTGACGAATATAATTGGGCAGCCATTGTGTTCGTGATTTCTTCTTCTATTATCAGCACTACTGGGATAGGATGTGGAGCACGGAACCAAATAGGCACTTGTTGGAGTGTCGATCATTATCTTCGTATTTTTCTCAACAGGCTAAAACATTCTTGCCTGTTGAAGGGCATGCAATAATTAATTCTGCATACCTGGATAGTGTTCCTCTCCTTTTGAGGACACAGGTTCTTATGGTGGTGTTTTGCTACAATCCTAGTCCAATCTAAAGTGACATGATCAAATAAATATCAATTTTGAAACGTTTGTAATTCAATTGTCGACATCTATGAATGAAAGTGACATGATGGTAAATCTGTAATGAGTATATTATTGTTCATAGATTATATGAATATTTTAGAATAGTTCAGGAGTTCATCTGACTAATTCACATAATGATTATGCAAATGATAGTCACAAGTAACGTCAAGTTTCTCTTTTAAAAATTGATAGTGCCAAAGAATTTATGAAATCTGTAGAAGAGAATATTCAACTTATAATTTATTTTATGAAAACATTGATGAATACAATTAACCATCATTAAATTGAGCATATTTTTGAGATGATAAATTTAGAAATAGTCTTGAAGGTTTTCTCCATGAATATTGATGGGCCATTTTTATATAGTTTATAACATCTATGCATGAATATTGATGAACAGATTTTAATATAGTTTATATTTAATTCTTTGTCCTTTGACGAGGGAAGAAGTCATTGATGTCTTAGTATGACATGACTCATACTATACACAAGATTGTCTAAGGTGTCTTTAACTTGAAAACATCGAGCTTCCGAGATTTCACCTACATGAAAATCGAGGTTGGGAGAGATTTTCTGACTCGATCCTTTTTACGCCCAAGTTAATGACCCAAGGTGTATAAGTGCAGACGCGAGTAGTAAAAAAATGTCAGTACCCTTTTCATTGTGCTGGAGACAATGCTTGGTCGTAAATGGGTAAAATATTATATGGGTAGGCAGCCTTTAACTGCCTCCAATAGACCCTTGCCCATGTGGGCAAACGGGTAGAGAGTGACATTCGTCTTCTCCTTCCACCCTAGACACCATGTGGTGGTTGCATGTCAGATGGCGTTTGGTTAATGGCATACTGCCTCTCATTTGTCCCTCCTAAGACATGCTTTGTGGCTCTTTGCTAAATGAGTCTGAAGTGCAACGTTTGATTCATCCGACATGTCAAGCTCATATTTCTTTAATTTATTGTCGACTTGGTGGCATGTTTGGTTCGTTTGACACAAGGTTGCCTAATACGTTTAGTTCATTGAGCACCTCGCATTATCCAAAATGAGTTCATTTGACACATCCATTCAGGATCACCTCCTCTAGCGCTACTAGTGGTGATCCATTATTGATCTGCTCCTTGTATTGTCAAGGGACACACATTGGCCGAGCGAGTTCAGGTTTTCTAACCTTTACATCTCGGGTGGAGACATGGTCGGGTTTCTCGATCTCTCTATCTTGGTGAAGGTAGGTGTCAGGTTTCTCGACCTCCAAGCCTTGGTGTAAGGCGATGGTTGGGTTTCTCGACCTCCTTGTTTCAGGCAAAGGCAAGGTTTGAGCTTCCATGGGCAATGGGGTCAAGGGGCAACAGATGGGCAATGAATATGACATCAACAACGGTAGCATGTGCTGCTTCAAGGCTCCTCATATAGCTACATTAAAGCAACTGAGGTGACTACTAGAGGGAAAGCCCCATGAACCTTACAGTGGTAAAATCTAGCTAGTGAATGAGCCTCTTCAAAGGGAAGTTAGATGATTTTGATGTAGCAACTTGATCATCTTGCTACATTAGAGCATCGAATCTCTAGCTCAAGAAATCAAACAATCACTAAAGATTCCTCTCATTAAGGCACATGATATAATTTGAGGCAACCAAACCATTTATCACCTTCTATGATTCTAACTGAATTGACCCCCTTGGGTCGAGCGACAACGTTGCAGAGATTGGTGGAGGAGACCCGAGGTATGCGGGGCTTGCAATAAGGATATGAGAATCGAGGGTGACAATCAACAAAGGGTGGGTCGTGGAATGACCTGTGGCGGGGAGCTAGTAATGCAGGGTTGAGTATCCACCAATAAGCGATGACGGGCAAAGAAGTTAGATCACATGGTCTCTCTTTGGATTTGGGAAATTTTTGGGTTGAAGAGCAAGGAAGCAGTAGCTTTCTCTCCCTACCTCGATGAAGGCAGACTCGGGTTTCCTGACCTCCATACCTTGGCATAAGGCGGGGGTCAATTTTCCCGACCTCTATGCCTCAGTGAAGCAAGGGTCTAGTTTTCCTGATCTCCCTACCTCGGTGAAGGTGGGGGTCGAGTTTCTTGACCTCCCTATCTCTGGTGAAGGCAGGGGTCAAGCTTCTCAACCTCCACACCTCGGCATAAGGTGGGAGTTGGGTTCCCCGACCTCCTCGCCTCGAGCGAAAGCAAGGTCTAAATCTCCTTTCTTATTACATGGAGACCCTTTTTCTGCTCGAGGTGCCTCATCTCTCTTTTCTCTTTTTATCTCTTCTTAATTTATAAGGTCCCTAGGCTGATAGATCACATTAGGCAGTGGCCTATCCACCTCGAGTCAAGGAGGGGTCATTGCTCTACCTTCCTACTTCATGCATTCTTTCCCTTGTGTCTCCCACTATGGTAGACTTACTCTTATAGTCAAGTTTTCCTGACTCATGTGCCTTGGACACATCTCACCTTATGCCTCCCGTCGTAGTAGGTTTCTTCTTATTGAGGTCGAATTTTCTTGACTTGCATGACCCAGACATATTTTGTCTTATGCCTCATGTTGTGGCGGGGTTCTTAGTATGTGGGTCATGTTTTCCTAACTCATGCACCTTAAGCATATTTTGTCTTATGTCTTCCATTATGATGTGTTCCTTATTACATGGGTCAAGTTGTCATAACTAATGTACCTCGGGCATATTTTGTCTTGTGAGTTTCTTCTTACGTAAGTCAAGTTTTTCTGACTCATACACCTCGAACATATTTTGTCTTGTGCCTCCCATCATGGTGAGTTTGTTTCATGCTTTCTAAGATGATCTTTGCATGTTAGTCACTTTTACGCTTTCCCAAGTGCTCATCTATCTTTGACTTATAGCATCACCATTACATCATGACCCTTCTTGATTGCGAACATATTGTCAGCTGTGTCATTCATTAACAGTCTCTCATGATCGACAATCTTCATGAGGAGGTGGAGGGGTTAATAAGGAAGAGAGGAGGCCCAATGCTTATCATTGAGGTAAAGGCACGAGGAGCCGAGCTGGCGAGACAACTAGAAGAGGTTGAGCCATGCCTCGTCGAGAGTTAGGTTCGATGCAACTTTGAGCTCTTCGAACAAGTTGTGAGATTTTGGGAGGAGGCGATCCTTGTCTTGCCTTGTGAGGTGTTAGTATTTACTGAGTCATCGAGTCTACCTACCTGACTTAATCCTAGTGTCTTTTCTTTATTGCATCGTCGGGCTTCTTTACCTTAGTAGGTCAAGGTCACATTTTAGAGGTAGAGGCTCGATCGAGTTGGAGTAATCTTTTCAATTAATAAAATTTTATTTCTTAACTTGCAACACCTATAATATCAATATATATATTACAACAAGCGCAAAAGATATGGTAGACTAAGACTTGATGCTTAAGACATAGTCACCCCGACCTAACCCTGAGGGATGTCTCAGAGGTGGAACCTCTTTAATTTCGCAATGTGTCATGTCCTTGGAGAGCAACACCTCTTATGCTATCCCGAGGCGATATGTTCCCTTTTGGATGACCTCGATGACTCAAAATGCCCCTTTCTAATTTGGTGCTAACTTACCCTCAGATCTAGTTTGGCTGTTAATTTTAACTTTTCGAAGTATCAAGTCTTATCTAGGGGTGCTTTAATTAGTGACTCCATCGACTCAGGACATGAGATGAACTTGGCGAGGTCTTAGGAGTCTATAGGTGGCACCTCGGGTCGAGCCTTCTTTGATAGGGAGACCGTAATTAGGCACCACTAGCGAAACTCCCTTGGGTTCCCAGCTCTCCAATATCACTCATCGCCAGAAACTTCATCACCATATGGTAGGTCGACATCACCACCCTCAGTCTGGTCAGTGTGGGCCAACCTATAATTATGTTGTATGCTAAGGGGATATCCACTACCATAAGTTTAATCATATTGTTTTTGAGCAAGCTTCATCTTCAAATGTGACATGCAATTTCATGGTCCTAAAAGACGAGATAGAGTCGCTAGTGAACCCCGTTAATAAAGAAGTCATAGGGGTAAGTCATTAGTTGATAGTATGAGTGTTTGGAAAGTATCAAAGTGGAGGATATTAGCATAGCTACTTGTGTCAATTGTGACCCTCTTCACCCAAGCATTGATCATTCACATAAAAACTATCAAGGCATCATCATGATTTGGGTCAATATACCCTATCTCTTCCTCCTTGAAAATTATCTTTAGGTTATCTTTTGTCCTCGGGCACTTTTCAATGGTAACTCAGGCATAAGCCTTATGACTAAAGGAGCTATCTCACCTCGAGGCAGGTTCACCAATGATGACATCAATCTACTCTCTAATAGCCCTTGAGGTCGGGGTGAGGGTTCTCGATGTTTTTGGATAAATCACCTAAGGTGTCCCTGATGTATGAGTTTTTCAATTTACTCTTTCAAGTTACGATAATCCTTCGTGTCATGGTCATAAGCCCAGTAGAACTGATAGTTTTTGGACTTGTCTCTTTTCGCCAATGAGGTCTTTATCAGGTGAGGTCTTTTAAGAGCCCCTTCTTTGTTATCTACAAAAAAACTGAAGTTCTAGTCATGTTTAGGAGGGTTAACTTAGACTTTAGGTGAGGTAACTCGAGTGGTTCGTTTCTCCTTTCTCGCGGTGGCCTCAGGGTCGAGGCTAATTGTGGCTACTTCTGCTTTGGCCTCTTGTATGACTTCTCACGGTTGGCCCAGATTATTGCCTTAGCGATGATATATTGATTGACCCTTTGATGTGTCTTTAGTATAACTAACGATGGTCTCTCAATCAACAACCAGAAGAGGTGTTAAGACTTTAGCATCATCATAAATGTCTATATTATGAGTGACAAATGGGCATCTAGCATGTCTCAAATCTCGCTTATGAACCAAGTAAAGTCCGAACTCCTTTATTAGCTAGGCAAAAGAATTGATGAAAAGAGATTCTAGGCAGGCATACCATTCTCATGTTGGACCTCTTAATATGGTCGAAAAGGTATGGTACATTAGGGTGCCTAAAGTATTATATAATGATATTTGGGCATAAAAAGCTACAATGTGCTTCGTCGAGTTAGCATTGCTATTGAACACCTCCATCAATGGGTGGCAAAAATTTGTCAAAATCGATTTCTCTTGGATTTTCTAGGTGAATGGCAATTCCAAAGTGGGGTTGACCAACGTGTCTCCTTTGATTATTGGAACTCATGTTGCATCTCCTCTAAACTTTGGTTCATCTATGTAGTTGGATTTGTAGAAATCCTTCATCGACCCAACTAACTGCGTCTCACATTTAGACAGGGTAGAGTGGTGATATGGTCCATTGAATTCCATGATTGGGGATTGAAGTAACCCATTGACCGACAGTTTGATAGGTCTTGAGCACTTCTAGGATGTCACCATCACATCAGGTTGAGAAACCTCGACAGGTGTCGATGCCAATCACGATGAAGCCAGTGATGGCGGTTGAACTGGTGGCACCACCTATAGGGCTAATTAAAGCAAAATCAAAATGATGACTTGTATCATGCTTGCTAGTATTTGCACTTGCTAAGTGAGAGTTAATAACACCTTAGCAGGAACAAACAGGTGGCTTGGGATCATCACTAGGGGTGAGAGACCTAGGTCATTGAATAGACACTAGTATCATATTGACCCCCTTGGGTGAAAGTAAATAGTTCAGGCAAAGCCTCTTCGCTTGAATGTTAATTGAAAGGGTCAATGGGTAGTTGTTCATGCGACATTGTGCCTTCATTCTAGCACCAAAATATGTCTTGGTCAACCTGATATGGTCTGGACTTATATGCGTAGGTTGTGTCAGGTGCCTTCGAGATGAAATCGTCGAGCTCCCCTAGTGCCACCAGCTAGTAACCCGAGGTGTATGAGTACAGATGTTTCTAGTAAAAAAAGTTCAGCCCCCTTTTTATTATATTGGAGATGATCTTTTATACCTAGTCGTACAAGGGTGAAATATTCTATAAAAAGTTTTATGAGAGGTAGCCTCTAATTGATTCTAACAACATCCTCTTGGCCTCTTATCCACATGGGCAACAATGGAAGGAGACAACCCATAATCACTTGCCTTGGACCCTTGCCCATGTGGACAAACAAGTGGAGAGTGACTTTCATCTTCTCCTTTCACCTTGGACACCATTTGACAATTGTGTGCCGAATGATGATTGACTGATGATGTACTCTCTATCACCCTTAAACAATATAGAATAAGTTAATAATTGTTGATCCGTATGTTTGTTCAAGAGGAAGAATGAAAAGTTTACAAACTAAGGATTACATAATAAAAAAAGTTGAATACTATTTGAAAGAAATATATAGAATTAATGATATATAATCATTATGACATATATTAATGATATACTTATTAATGATTTATGACTTTGATAATTACGTGAAAGGATTTGACATAATAGTTTTTGTTTTATGATTTACGAGATCATGAAGTTTATTTATGTTAGATGGGTAAAAGTGGAGAATGTCAAAGTTAAGACGACTCCTATGACCATTAGGTTTCATATGATATTTAATGATGATTAATAAATTGTTAAATCCTAATGTTGTATAAGAAAGATAAATTTAGTTTGAATTATCATACCTATTAATAGTAAAATATGTGACTCGTGTCTTTATAATAGATTCTGAATATTTTCTTGATAAATATATTATTTCTATCTCTATAAATTTAAAATTAACTCCTCCCAATTCAACAAGCAAGGGATAAAAAAACTGAAATTCTATCCGAACATCTATCAATAAATTTGATTTCCTCTTTTAAAACATATATTGATGGATCAATGTATATTTTGAATTTAATTGATTTCTTGAGAAATCATGAAATTTATGTTATCCACGTATAGCGCATCTATGATGTTGGAACCAAACTCACCTGAGTATCTAGATTAATTTGAACCCATTATAGTAATATTATTATATTTATTAATTTACCAGAAACATTAGCCAGCACAACGTAGTCTGGGTGGTGTAGTTGGTTATCACGCTAGTCTCACACACTAGAGGTCCCCGGTTCGAGCCCGGGCTCAGACATTTTTATTATTTTTATAATCTATATAACTATTAATAAATGACTAACAATGCTGTTTTAGTTAAATAAATATTTTAACACACAACTAACTTGCCCAATTATGTCAGGCTGTGGTGCCCCCGGGTGGATTATTGGTTTTAGTTCTTATATTTCTATTAACAAAATACTATAATCAAGGTAAATATATTTTAGGATTAAAATCTATTTAGCCAATGTGATTTTGACAATTTACCAATTAAGTTCTTATAATTTTCTCGTGTTTAAAATAACTCATATATTTTTAAAATTATAGCATATAGGCTTCTCCCGTTAAGTCTAATTTAATAGACATTAGATGCTGCTTACGTGATATGCTGACTCATAATAAATTATTAATATAATAATTATATAATTTAAGCTTAGAAAAATAATTTTAGTTTTTATGATTTTAGTCATGAACTACTTAAGCCCTTATGATTTTGTTCGTGTCTAAAATAACCTATTTATTTTTAAAAATATAACATATGTGCCCCTCTTGTCAAGTTTGAGTTGATATATATTAGAATTTGATCAAATGACATGAAGACTCATAATAAATTATTAATATAATGATACGTATAATTTAAGTTTAAAAAAATATTCATCTTGTCGAGGAAGAGGAAGCAACGAAAACCATAGCGATAAACAAAGGTGAAGAGATAAAGATAAGAAAGGGTGGAGGTAGAGGTGAGGGGAGCTAGACTATCACACCATAGGCGTAGCGGGTGGGGGCGTATGAGAGGATGAAGTGAAAGGCAATGTGAATGCATAGGAGGAGGAAGATGGACCAATAGACCATTGCGTGCGTAGTATCGGATTGGTCTATGCACACCCACCTAAGACAAGATTGAAAGCTCCTGAGCTCGTCATCAGCACGGGAGGCTGCTTGTGTATGATGCCCTACTAGACAATAACGACTCAATATTACTGTTTGTGGTCACTTCCATGACGATGTCTCCTCAGGTCATTGATGGTGATATCAATTTTTTAAAATTTTAATTATATATTATTATATTAATGATTTATTGTGAGTCATCATGTTACATAAGTAGACTCTAACATTTACTAACTCAGATTTGACATGAGAGATTTATATGCTATGTTTTTAAAAATATAAGAATTATTTTAGATCCAAATAAAATTATAAATGCTTAAGTGGTTTATAATTAAAATCACAGGAAATAAGATAATTTTAATAAAAATTTTAAATTATATATGTCATTATATTAATAGTTTATTACGAGTAATCGTGTCACGTAAGTATACTCTAACATTTGTTATCTCAGACTTGATAGAATAAAGTTATAGACTATATTTTTGAGAATATAAAGATTATTTTAGACATGAAAAAAATCATAAGGACTTGAGGATTCCATGACTAAAACCACATAGGTTAAAAAAAAAACCTTGACCTTATATACTGATCCATTTATATCAGGTAGCATTTCCAAAACTTGGTTGGACCGACTGATCTGATGATTACAGTAATCGATTGCAAATCATTTTACTAGGAAAAAAATGTTATTCCTTCATCAAACAGAGAGAAAGAGAGTGAGAGAGAGAGATATATATCTTTCCACTGGCTTTTCCATGTTGTTTCATTGTTAATTAAGACACCGATTGGGTGTCGCGATGATGTCCCATGTCTGTCTTGGGATCATCAATGCATATGGAAGATCTGGGTTAATAGCTTTGAGCTCTTTGGAGGAACAAGGATGTTTGTCGCTCATGAATCCACTGCTTGAGTGTTAACATGGCCTTAGAAATAACAGGTATATACCACGATCCTGCATTCCACCTTATCAATTATTGCTGGAACTTACGTCGTGGCCAAGGAGTTAACACGACGTGGTTCGGCCTGCATGCGTGGATTGACTCAACAAGATTTAGAGCTCGAGGAAGCTGGGGGAGGTGACTGGATCTGCAACATGGTGGCCCCCAAGGCCATCGAGTCGCCATGTTGGTTTGAAGGTCACCTGCAAAAAGACCCATGTTGTGGGAGTGTGGGCCCGACCAGGTCCCTCTGATGGCTAAGTTAGCACTTCTACTGGAATTTTGATCGAGTCTTCTAGAGATCTCGAATAGTTTTTCTCGGAGGGAGCAAAGCTCTTTTTTCTGAGATACGGAGAGAGCCAGAGCAAGAGAGAGGACCCTTGGTGGTTTACCCAAGGGTAGCTTTTATACCTGTCCACCAGGAGTTGGTCATACCTCGGCCTTTAATCTTTGTGGCATTCCTCACTAGGCCTTTAATGCTACTGGCATCCGTTGGGGGTCAGTCGTACCACGGCCTTTAATGTTGCTGGCGTCCTTTGATGCGTTGTCATATAACCCGTTATGGGCCTAAGGTTCTCGTCGAACCTACACCCGTACCTGATGATGTCGTGCATAGGGCTCATGTTGTTGTTGCGACATGTTGGTCGTACCTATGCAAGGTCGACCATACCTATGCCAGGTTGGCCAAACTTATGTCAGGTCGACCATTCCTGTGCCAAGTCATACATACCTGCCCTAAGTTGGTTGTGACCATGCCAATTCGATTGAAAACATAGTGTGTGACAAGGCAGCCCATTATTAGCCCTATCATTCCCTCCCAGGAAGACCTTCTCGAGGTTCCTTGAAAAGGGCAAGGGAAAGGATCTTTCTAGCTTAAAGCTATTGTCAGGGGGTTCTCCTTCGAGTCATGTGAAGCCTTGCTGGGTAGCCGTAAGTGTGAATTGGTCGACCAAAGTCAACATGATTGGTTGGGACTGAAAGCCCATGGTCGGGATTGAAAACTCACTGGAAGCTAGTTGGGACTGAAAAACTTTAGATGAGACTAAGCCCTTGGTTGGGACTGAAAGCCCGTTGGATATTGGTTGGGATGAAAGTTCGCTGGATACTAGTTGGGACTATAAGCCCTTGGGCGGGACTGAAAATCCATGGTCAGGACTGAAAGCTCGTTGAATACTAGTCGGGACTGAAAACCCGCTGGAAGCTGGTTGGGACTGAAAACCTTTGGGTGGGATTAAGCCCTTGGTTGGGACTGAAAGCCCGTTGGATGCTGGTCGGGATTGAAAGCCCATTGGATGCTGGTCGGGATTGAAAGCTCGTTGGATACTAGTCAGGACTATAAGCCCTTGGGCGGGACTGAAAATCCATGGTCAGGACTGAAAGCCCGCTGGATACTAGTCAGGACTGAAAGCCCTTGTTCGGGACTGAGAGCCCGTATGGATGCTGTTCGGGATTGAAAGCCCCTAGGCGGGACTAAAAACCGACTAGTCGGGATTGAAAGCCCGTATGGATGTTGTTCGAGACTGAAAGCCCTTAGGTGGGACTGGAAACCCGCTGGATACTAGTCGAGACTGAAAGCCCTTGGTCGGGACTAAAAGCTTGTATCGATGCTGTTTGGGACTGAAAGCCCTTGGGCAAGTTGTTCTTCAAATTTCCTGCATGTGAAGCTGCGTCATGGTGTCCTATCGCATGTGTCGTGCTTTTGTCGTCATATCGGTTAATCAAGGTTGCTAGGTGAGATCCTTATCCTAACACTAGGATTTTCTCGGTGCTGGTGATGATTCATTTGCCTAATTATGGGATTTCCTGATCATGTGTCACACTGTGGGTATACCACGTGTGCCCTAACTAGCGCACATTTTGCCACAAACGACGTCAATCGCTTTTTCTTTTCTTCTTATTTTCTTCTTTTTTTGCACCCGTTTAGGCGGTGCACGACACTCGAAGTGTCGGAGTGAGCTATCCTGTACTTCAGGTAGGTGAAGCGTCAGAACAGCGACGGGGTTCAACTATAAATACCCTTGTTGCTGGCACAGTTCTACGCTTTTGTTGCTTTTCTTCCTCAGCTCCAGCTTTGCTTTCTCAGCTCTGGAGCAGTCTTTGTCTTCGGCTTTTCTTCCGCCCCCCCCCCCCCGGTCATTTCTTGAGCAAATCGGGATGTCTTCTCGTAACTCTCCTTCTAATTCGTCGCCCAAGTCATCGTCCGGGTCCTTGCATACAGTCGAGGCTGTGAACCTGGACCCTCCAATATTGAGTCACCCTACAAGGAACCCTAGGTTAGTGGTTGTCAGTTCGTCATCGAGGACGACAACCCCGATCAATTCCAAGGTTGCGGAGGCCTTGGCATTGAGGAAGTCTTGTTATGACAATGACTCGACCTTGACGGCTCGTTGGCTGGTCGAGGTCCGGGAATGTTTTCATATTCCCTCGAAATATGAACTCCATGTTCCTCTTCCCGAGCAGCATCCCTATGAAGCATTCTTGAATGGCTTCAGTCTGTCAACCGACGCCCTTGAGGCAAGACTTCGGTTCCTGCTCCACCTAGTGATCAAGGCCTATCTCTGTGGGTGGCAGATTTCTCCTTCGCGGATGCCACCCAACTCATGGCGCTATCCGGTGGTACTCCTCTGAGAATGCTATGGGTCGAGCATGCTACTAACTGAGGCGTTGGGAGTGGGCGCATGTCGCCCCATTGCTTCACCGGTAGGTGCGATATTGTATTCGGGAGGGGGCCGAGGAGGATCGTCGCTGAGGGGATGCACGGTTGGAGGTTGTCCTCCCGCAGATAGCAGTGCCCCGAGCGAGGCTACAAGAGCTGATTGGTGCTAGCAACTCGGCTGTTGCACGATTTGCGGGATGTAGGGGATGATCATTTGGATCATCCCTGCTATGGCCTGCACCTGGTGAGTAAGCCCGAGAAAAGCTTCAAGGGTCACCACTAGACTTTTGTGGTTGGAAGTATGGAGGGTAAGTCCAGGATCGTTGAATGAGCGCCAGTAGCATCCCGGAGTGTGAGTGACCGGGTTCCCGTCGCCGAGAAGAGAAAAAGGGGTTAGAGGAGCCACTCTAGGAGTTTGTTGTGTTGCTGGTGGGGCATCTTCCCCGAGGTTGTTAAGCGTTGAGTGTTCCTAAGATATCATATCCTCCTTCTAGTGTCAAAATATTGTTGGAACTTACATCGTGGCCGAGGAGTCAGCACCACGCGATTTGGCCTGTACGCACAGGATCGACTCAGCATGATTCGAAGCTCGAGGAAGCTTGGAGAGGTGGTTGGATCTGCAATATTGTGGCCCCAGGGGTCATCGGATTGCTGTGTTGGTCTAAAGGTCACTTATAAAAAGGCTCGTGTCGGGAGAGTGTGGGCCCGACCAGGTCCCTCTGATGGCTAAGTTAGCACTTCTATTGGAATTTCGATCGGGTCTTCTAGAGATCTCGAACAGTTTTTCTCGGAGGGAACAAAGCTCTTTTTTCCGAGAGACGGAGAGAGAGAGAGAGAGAGAGAGAGAGAGAGAGAGAGAGAGGACCCCTAGTGGTTTACCCGGGATGGCTTTTTTACTTGTCCGCTAGCGGTCAACCGTACCTCGACCTTTAATCTTTGTGGCATCCCTCACTGGGGCCTTTAATGCTGCTGGCGTCTACCGATGGTTGGTCGTACCACGACCTTTAATATTGCTGACATCCTTTGTTGCACCATTATACAACCCCTTATGGTCGCAAGATTCTCGTCAAACTTGCACCTGTACCTAATGATGTGATGCGCAGAACTCATGCTACTATTGCGATATGTTGGTCATACCTACGCAATGTCAACCATACCTGCACGAGGTTGGCCATACCTGTGCCAAGTCGGCGATTCCTATGCCAAGCCGATCATACCTACCCCAAGTTGATTATTACCATGCCAAGTCGACTGAAAGCATGGTGTGTGATAATACAACCCATTATTAGCTCTATCATTAGTCACTAATCATGGGCATGAGAAGAAAAATAAATAGATTTCACGTTATTGCACGTAAGCGTAGTCTATTCATGTTGATGATTGGTCGTCACTTTTTTCTTCTCATACGCATGATTAATCAATGATATTGGTGGAATGCATAATCGCCGTCTATTCCTGTTGTTTCAGGGAACGTGAAATCATGCGTACGAGAAGAAAAAAGTGATGAGCAATTAACTAGTACAAACAAGCAGACTACGCTTACATGCAAGCACGTGAAGTCTATGCCATGCCCCAGTTATACGTCCGGTAGCAACAGAGGAACTAAACTGTCAGAGATCCACATCTAATTTGCTATGAGCTCCATATGCTAATATTAACCCATGCTGAAATTTACTGCAATATGAAAACTGCAAAAGATTTCATTCCTAAACGTGTATCCATAATTGTCGCCAAACAACGGCTTAAACAAAGTGTGCATTGTGCTATCGATTGCAGAGGAGCTCCAAAGCAAAATGCTCTTCATGAATGCTACATGATAGATATATCACGATATATCAACTGTGTCTAAAAGCTACATGAATGCTCTTCAGCTAGCAAAACAAGGGAGAACACATACAATTAAATTGCTTACGAGGAAATAAATCCCAGCACCATGATAATACAATGCTGTAGATGAGGTCCTTCGTTGACTATAATACTTGAGCTCTGGTAGTAACCCGATCTATTGGCTTGACGCCGCATCCCTCATTCTGGAAGTAGCAGCTATTTATATCAAGTTATTAGTAGATGACAACTCATAATATTTACAAGCTTAGCTTATCTTAATTGGAAATAGCAAAACACCCAAAACACATGAGAACTCGTACCTTCCACAGAATCATCCTTATCTTCTGGACAATGTTCTTTTACCTGGCCCTCACATTCAAAAAGGCAGGGAGCACTTCCCCTTTCTACCTTCATCTTTCCATCATTCATTTCTATAATCCTAATAATCTTTTCCCTTATGCAAGCATCAACCGTCTCCTTGGTGCAAGCATCATTGGATTGCAGTCCAAGAAGGGAGGCACATTCACTATGGAACTCCGGATCATTGGATGACAAGATCAAACCAGCGATTGTTCTTGAAAGGTCAGGAACGTGATTGCGGATCTGAAGAAACAGTAAGAACTACTTAAACATACAGTAAACTATTAGAAGGGGTCAAATGAGAGAGAATAAGTGATACGGTAACGAGAAAACATAAAAGTCGAGCATGCAAATAGGCTCCTAGTTTCCGGTTGTTTGCGTTCCCTACGACCTCCAACATCAGTCTCATTACCATTGCAACCTGAGTCCAACTCCACTGTAACAGCAAAAGCAAAATCTAACTCAACTGCTCATTAATCAAGCCCCTAACTCATTGTTTTTATTGCTTCTGTACCATTTTATTAGGTTCCCTCTTGGCATGGATCAATATAAACTTCAAGTTACGAGATTAAAGTGTTCATCCACTGGTTAATCACAATTCAAAGCACCAGAGAACATGATTGATTCTTTAAGCTATTTAAGCCTTGTACAGAGAATTATGGAGATATGTATCCTGAGCTTTAGCTGGCATAACTGATTCTCTTCCTGATCCCTCTCCTAAAATCTCTAATTAAAAAGATAACCCTCTTCTATGGTATAATGTTTCCTTGGTGTCAACACCAGTCCAACCAGTAACAGGCATAAGGTTTGATACCAAGATCAAAAACTTGAGAGGAGATGTAGAGAGACCCAAGGAAACAAGAAACAATGATTAACTAGTAAAATTACTGCAAATACTGCTTAAAGGCAGATAAAAGTCCATATACCCAGCACCAAATAGTTGGGACATCACAACTTATTCCTTATAATTACATAGAGAACATAGTACATGAATGCAACTAATTTTATACTTATGAATTAGAACCTATTCTATGTAATTTTCTATCAGGTAAAATATTATCCTTAACACAAATATAGTACAATAACAACAAAGCCATAAGCCCCAACTATTTGGGGCCTTAACACAATGGAACAAAATAATCTGTTAGGTGTTCATTGTCAACTCAGTTCGTTTCAGTTCAGATTCTGAAAAAATGAATTAGTTTACTTTGATCCAAAATTTTCCTCCACACCAAACATATTGACCTGTGGACACCCCTATCTGGAGGTATAAAGCAACAGATTAACCCCAAATTTGCTTAATTTTGACATCAATTGTGATGATAACAATCAGGTGACGTGTTCACATGTGAGTATGAGATGGACATTCTCAATATGATAGTATGTTTCCTGTTTGTAAGTTTGCACAAAAACTAACTACTGATATGATGGACTTCCATCTTAATTTGGCAATAGTGGACTAACTCACAGGGAGTCTGTTCAAAAGTAAAAGTGTCAGGTCAGTGTAAAGTTTTGACTCACTGGGAGCCTGCTCACATGTTAAAAAAGGCTGCATTAGTATTTTTCAAATCCTTAGATGTAACTACAAAACTATGCAATATATGTGTGGAATTGTACTTTTCAAGAGAAGGATCTTGTTTTACTTGGCATATCATCAGTACAATTGGCTACGAAATTTCAAAGTACGAATGTCTGGTCTCCCAAATTCAAGCCTTGGCAGTGACAATCTTGGTAATTAGTTAACAGGAATTATATGGAAATCTGATGTTTGCTAGAAGCAGAAATGCATGCTAGAAACTCATATAGACCAATAAAACATCATGATTAGATGAAGGATGGTGAGATATACCTTGATGGAATGAAAGCTGAGAAGAAGGCCTGCATATTTTGCCTTCAAATCATCCAGTGCAATCTTAACTGCTTTCTTGATGAGATTTCGATCAGCTGAAGTGCGTTCTTCAGTCACAATTTTATTTAATAGGTTAAGGAAAATTTTGCAAAAATAGCAGGACGAACTTGTAAAATAATGAAGATCCTAAGAAGTAAGACCTGACAAGAACAATACATCCTAAATTGGATATCTTTGATGGTAACAATGGATAGCAATATCCATGTAGCCAAATGATGGCATGTCCACCCATTCAAGCACAGCATTCCCATCTCCATCCATGATAATTTCTCTTAATCTTAAACCATAATTTCGCCAATTTATGCTTGTCAATGCATCAATAGATGATTGAGAGAATAAAAAGGGTGTGAATTCTTGGAAGTACATAACCTGAACAAAATTTGAATATTATAATTGTATGGGATAAAAGTTCAATCAAGTATAAGCATAGATTTCTCTTAAACCATAATTTCGCCAATTTATGCTTGTCAATGCATCAGTAGATGATTGAGAGACTGAAAAGGGTGTGAATTCTTGGAAGTACATAACCTGAACAACATTTGAACAGTATAATTGTATGGGATAAAATTTCAATCAAGTATAAGCATAGATTTCTCAACATGCTATGTGGCAATTAGCCAATCCTAGTTTCCAAGAAATAGTTGAACATAAGAACAAATATCTCTACATATTTAAGCTCCTGAAAAAGTTTCAAAAAAAAAAAAGTGTGATGAAGGATATGTGAAATATTTCAAGTCAATGAACAATAAAAATATAGTGAATTTTATAATATCTCCTCTTTAGGTGGGTCTATAATTTTCACAAACCTGTTTTGACTCATTCATCTCTACACTGGTCATGCCCTTGAGTTACAATATAACATGATATAGTGACCTAATTCATGATAGAAGACTTGCCCAGAAAGTTGGTTAAGTTTCCTTTCTATGTGTGTCCAAGCAGACATCAATTTCACCACTTACAGTTCTCAGAATCATAGCATAGTATAAAAGTTAAATATCATATTTACCAAAATGTCAAATTCATGTATCACAGTAACTGCCAGTGGTTTATTAGAAATTATCAGCTTTAAAATGTTGAAATAATTCAAAATTAAAAATTAAGAACAAGAATTCAAATTTCAAATGTATGAAATAGTTTAACATACAGGTGCATGAATGACTTGACTATCTGTCCCAATCAAATTACATTGAATAAAATCAGCCACACAGATACATTTCAAATTTGAATATTCAGATGATGGTTTTTAATTAAAGAGTTAAACTAAGTTCTACAAGGAAATGTTTTTGTAATGCTAAATGGAATGAAGGGATAAAAAGGTGGTCAGATAAGAGTTAATTAAAAATATAAACCTGTGAAGTAGCATAGTTCAATCTCCACAGACAACACTGTGATTGCACAGATGTTATCACTATTGCCACTTCCACTATCTGTCCAGAACCTCTGACATTTTGGATGTTGCTTGCAACCCCAGTTCCAAACTGTAAATGATCTCTATTTGGAACAAAGAAAACAATCCATAAATTACAGAGCTAGAATTCTAGGATAGAGATTTTGGTAATTAATAACTTTTTTCACATTCGACATTGCACATAACATAATAATTGTACAATAGTTTATTAAACAGTTTATAATGAACAACAATTACATTCTATTGCGCGAAATAATTTTTCAAACCAGAGCTAAGCCGTTGGGGTGTACGGGTAAGGTCCAATTAAAAAAAAAAATTGATCCTTTCAAAAATCAGGTTTGGATCAAGCATGTGCTTTCTTAAGCTCACCCTGATCTAATGCAGTAATGCTGATTAGTTTCTAAAGCAAATTTTGTCGAAGCCCACCAACCCAACTTACTAACCACATGTACAAGGCTCAAGTCAAGAAATTTTGACCTGTTGGTGGATCAGATCAGTTTTGGGTCAGCCCTATATGTCCTTAATACCTCATCTCAACCAAAACCCATCGACACTTCTAATGTAAAGACTCAAAAGTTAACAAAATAAATATAAAATGACAATTTGGTCCTCTTGAATTAATGACACCTAAGGAAAGAACAGGATAAAAGAAATAGTGGTAATAAAAAGAGGCATCTATCCTTTCTGCAAAAATATATGTAAATATACACACAAAAAAACTCCAGAAACAAATGAACACAATCTCTAACAAGTATGTTTACCAATTACGATGCATAAAGATTCATCAGTGTTTAGGAAAAAATGGAACTGGCATGTTCTAGACTACCTGCTTGTGAAACAAAGCTGACACTCTTTATCTAAAGCATTTCTGTGCCTGAGAACATAGCTCTGGAGGCTTAAAAGTAGGCGCTCATTATTTGACAATGAAAGGGGCAGGTAAATGTCATCAGTTTCTTGAAGAAGGTGATTGTATCGCAACCCAAGGTTTTCTGTATGCTCAACTGTGAGATCGACTGCAAGATTCTGCACAAGTTTGAGTAGTTATAGCCATCAGACGAATCCTATTTCCAGAAATTGATGTGCATGCCAAAGAAAAAGATATTTCAATAGGACCCTAACATCAACAATCTATTAAAAGCAAGAACAGGACTTAGCATTAAAGCCCAAGGAAGAAAACATTGACATGATTAGATATGAATGGAATTTTGTGCAATTTCTGCAAGCTACTATTTGGTGCCTACATGAGTAGCAAGTTGAATTTAGTGAATCATGTAGAATTAAAACATTCATTAGTCAAATAAGTAAATAATCAGCATGGTTGATGTGATGACCATCAGATTACAAAAATGAAATAAATGGTTCAAGCTTTAGGGCCTTAGCTTAAAAGAGTATATATCCAATTTTTAAGTGATGCATTAGGACAAAGACATCACCTGATATTATAAATAAAATGCAACCAGTATGAATGGACCATATCAGAAAATTGACAAGATCACCACAAGGTCCTGGGATCATGAAGTTATTGTCCGTGATGGTTATCGAAGCTTGGAATTGTGGTAAGATGACGATGACATATAGCATCCATAATTGTCTAAACTCGCAATCATGTGGCTTAGTATAATATAGGGGAAATGAGAAAAGGCAACAGTCAAAGTCATTTATAACCACAATACTTCACATCATTCTACTTTAAATTCACTGATAAAATATTTCATCGAGTACTACAAATGTTTCAATCCTTATTTTTAAGTTAGAAGGTATAAATTGGTAAACACTTCATAGAGAAGAGGAATCCCTGAAATCACTGAAAAATAACACCAAGATATGTTTATATAAGCATTCAATTTGTCTGACCCTTGCACCATAAATCATGAAACATGACCATCTTAATGACAATGCTATGAGATCCAACAAGGTATCCAGCAAGGCTGGAGTAGCATGATAATAGCTTGAAGTAACTAAGCTTGTAACACTTGGAAGCATATTACCAATATTGATGCACAATACGATGCAACTGAAACAAACAGATGTCAGTTCACAATTAGGACAGGAAACAACTATACAGATGAACTTACAGGTGTCTTCAGTAGGAATATCTGCAAAAGCAAAGGACAAAGAAACACTAGTCTGAGAAAAGAGGTTGAGTTAATACAGGATCAAATGCTTGAAATGTATAATTGAATCCAGAAGCCTGTAGCTTTCCCTGATCGAATTACAATAACATGTGCTAAGAAATTAAGAAGTTACAATACCATCAAATCTATAATTCCTAAAAATCTAATGCAAATTAGGTCTGATAATAAACAGTAATCATGGTAAGTAATGCCTATGTCAAAGCTTATTTTTATCAGAACAACTGTTGGCATCACAAATTACCGTATAAATTTGCTTCTGTCTGGTCTGTATCAAGGATCTAAGTTTCGTGCTGAGAGTACACATAATGCATTGCGAAGGGCGTGCCCACATATGTTGGTGGTCAATGCTGAGGGTGCACAGGTCAGCATATCCACTTTGATGATGCATATAAAACAATATAGGAACAAATTCTGCTCCATAAAATTTGGTATATAAATTGTAAAAAATTAAGGAATATGACAAGGGATGATGCCATTATTCTATACCACCAATCCCAAACCATTAAAATAGGGGATTGTGATTTAAATCAAGTTCTAAAATGAAACATCCAACATCACATAGGCTAGGCATGCTTTGTTTTCCATGTTGACTGCATTCAATCCTGATGATGTGGAACGGTTTTTCACGATATGCAAATTCTGCCATCTTTCTAGGATCTAGATTTTTTAGGAAAAAGGGCTGTTCTAGGATGGTACTAGATATCAGTATATGGTTTGAAATCAATGAAAAGTATGTAATCTTCATTTTCAACTTATATGCTGTATCCAGAACTATTCATTCTCTTTTTCTGTTCATCTTTAAGATAAAATAGAACTGTCTCATCATATAGCATTTCCATTATATTCACTTTGTTACATTCAGACTAGATTTAAGTGGAAGGCACAGAGATGAACCTTCTGAACAAAGGGAAACACCCATGCCATGAAGTCATCAACGTTGTCTTCCTCTGCGGTAGAAAAGCAAACTTCGGTCCCACTAACATGTAGTTTTAGATGCATAAGTTTAACTATCCCAATGATTTGCCAACATCAAAGAGATGATTGTATTGGAAGGTGCACCGGAAACAAAGAATAATCTAGCAAATCTTGCCTGAATGTCCCATGATTCTTGCATGTGGGTGGTAATGTATTCAACCTTGATTTAGAAGTCAATGCTTCTCGAAGATTCAGATGGTAGTTATGTATATCTTTGTCTCTAAGTCCTGGACCAAAAGTACAATACACAATATGACCAGTCTATATCTACAACATTACTGCGTAAGAATGATAGCTGGAGTAATTGACTTTTCATCAAAGTACCTTACTGTGCATATTAAGGTAAGCACATAGCTGAACATGCAATTGATGTTTGCACTTTGCAGCTATATATAAAAATATAAATTATTGCAAACTGTTGGTACAAGTACAACATAGTCAACGCAAAACACTTAAATGTCTAAGAAAAATCATCTCAAGACAAATGAGGCATCATAGGAAAAAGCACTAATGACATGTAAGAGAAGTTTGACACAGGATCCATTAAATGCCAAGAATGAGAGCATAATGCTTCAGTGTAGTGTTACCGCTTGATTCACAAAGTTCTAAAAGTTTGACTGCATGTAAAGTGTAAACTGCAATTTGTCAGTATAGAAGAGGATAAACTTTAGAACATCTCCAACTTTCAAGAGTTCTTAATTCTTTTAATAATATATGAGTGATATGGTCAAATTATCTAAGTACTACAGGTTGCCTATTTTCTTTATGTTGCTGGGGAACAACTTTTTGCAATCAATGGAAGAGCTGCAAATATCATTAAGTCAAAGAAGAAAGGATGTTTGATGTACATAAATTTAATTAAGTGGCACATGTTTACATATGTTCATTCTCTGATGGTCCTTCTGATCTTCACCTAATTGTGTGCAAGATGTTTCCACAACATGCCAATTCTTTTAAAATCATTAATAATGCATAACTCCATGTGTCAACCAAGTCCAAGACCTGAACATCAATAAAGTTAACTAAAACTTACATGGGCTGCATGGTTTCCTGATTGTGCTGATAAGAATGGTGAAGATGCAAAGAACTGAAACGGTCAGGGTCAATGATGGTTGCTTTATTCTGTGACATGGGATATACTAGTATGCCATTTGTTGCACTTCCATACTAACTTATCTATGGAGTACCCAGTAGAAATGCATCATAAGGAACAAAATCATTTACAGAAATTCCTTAGAATTACACTCGAGTTCAAATTTATAAAGGGCAACCTTACTATAAATGAACATAGAAATTTCAAAGACCAGATTTTAATTATTATCATAAATGGAAGGATATAAGCAAACTTAATTCTGGGATGATGGAACTTATAACAAATTAAGTTGTTATTTAAGCAAAATAACAACTTACCAGTAGTTGTTATTGACAGCATTCCATCTGCAAATGAAAAAGAAAAAAAAAATAGTACATAGTAAATAAACTGATAGAAACTTTATCAGAAAGTTAATTACATAAAAACAGAAAGAAAACAATTGTACAATTTCTTACAAAATATGCAAATCCCTATCATCAAGAAGGCCTTTCAAATTTACAAAACCACTCTTTTTTTATATGGAGACATGCTCCACAACAACAGAGAAGGGAAACACTTAATTTCAACGTAGAAATATAAGGAAGCCCATATGATGGAATGAACTATATGTTATAGATAATCTGCATCTTAATTTGAAGCAGTTACAAGGGCCAGTAGTTCAGCAGTAATCCATATAACTGAAATCATACTCAAATTTTACGCCAAATTTTGACATCGAGGTATTAACAGGCAAAATGACAAGGGGAAAAGAAAAAACATCTTACATTATGCAGTATCTCATTCAAGAACTTGGATGTAATACAAAAGAAGTAGCTGGTAGCCATTGTGAGCCAAGAAGTTAGTGCTGAAACATAGTTCAAAATTCGGATAATGAAAATATTAAATTCTGGGACATTTGACTAAAGATTCATTTGTTGTGAATAAATTGCAGAATGTGCTAACATATATGATTACATATGTTCACTACAATGAATGGCTATACCTTTTAGAGGCACTGATGAGAATATTGGGATTTATTAACACACACAAATGACACGATTAACCCATACACTCAAGTACCCAACAATAAAGTCACTCTATGATTGTGGCCTGAAATTCTCAATGCAGAAACCAATTAAGTTTCTCTCTTACACCTATTCTTGTTCTTCAATGTATAGTTAAATTATCAATTTGTGTCATCTCTTATGGCAGGAATAGAGTTACTCAAATGAATATCTTCAGAAATTTGTTAGGGCTGATTGCTCCTGATTCAATGAGTACAATGAGCTGATTTAGCTGAAAAAGTTGCAAAATGAGAATCACAGAGTTATCATTTTTTGTGCAAGTAGTATCTATGTTTTTTACTTCTGCTCCACCTTTAAATTCAGCTCAATGTCAATCGTATCGACCCTCAACTATCTTCTACCATCCCTATTCCCCTCATGATTCTCCCTCAGTGTTCTCCTTTTCTCATTTTATCAGTGGAATTTGTTTGTGCATGTTTTCTTCCTAATCAAGCTAGGAACCATCAAATAAGAAATAACTCCTGTCTCATTATTTACCAAAGATTTGAGTGTTGATTCTCTCGAATCATTTCATGCTGCAATTCAACTTGCTGCATGAGGCAGCAGCAACATATGATACAGATGCATACCATTAGTCATTGGATTATGCCATAAGGGATCCAGCATGCCAACCTCCCACTGCATGGCATGTGCAACCAGTATCTTCGGTCTAATATCCCTAAGTTTATTCCACAGCTTACACTTCCATGACAATCTGCCAGTACATGACGTGCAACATGTACCTTAAGTCTAAGTTTCCTAAGTGTTGAACCTGCTAGCAAAGCATTACTCCAGAACGTACACTTACTCCCAGTTTACTGGATGGGTTTCATCAACTATGGTTTTTGTAACCTCTTATAATGTTTCATCAGTTATGCAGACATTTAGTTATGGTTTACGAAACCTCTTATTACCAACATAAAGAACAAAAGGTGTATACACCTGATTAAACGTATGCAATCATCAAATGACAGGTAGAACAATCATATAGCTATGACTCCCGACAAGATGGGAGGATATTTAAGTTGATGGAAGTTAGAAATCACAATCATTATTCTGGATCAACTATCCAGCATTACCCCATTTGTCAGATGAAACGGAACACATTCCCGGGTCCAGGTCTTGGAACTCCACCAAGCTGCTTCCGACCCCAGTGTCTGAAACTGGTCATTCATATAAAATCTGAGATGCTTCACAGAAAATTTTAAACTACCGATTGAACCAAAATTATACCGGCGATGTAGATGTCAAGTAAATGCTCTGTCCTTCACTAAATATTTACACTAACAAATATCCGCTTCTGTTTTGTTTCTTGATATTGCCACGGTATTCATGTGAGACATTAAAAAAGATCAGTTCACTGCTGTGGCTAAACTCACCTTGAACAAGAACGCCATCCATCCAATAGAAACAGACGCCATTGAAGTCGGAAAATATAATCGAGTAAAGAAATTTAAACTTAACAAGAAAAACTCAACCAAACGGTGGCTTTCGGGCTCTTACTAGAGATGCGCATGAATGGAGGAGTCGACACGCGGAAGCATCTGATCGAGATCGACAGTCTGCAGAGAGTCTCCGCGATCCGGCATCTTTGGACCGCCAGATAGATCAACTGCGGAGGGTAAAGAATCCAAGAATGGGGCAGAAATTACCGCAGATAATATTACGATGAAGAACTAAAAACACGGAAAATGAAACGCGAAATCCGATTCGTAGAAGAAGTTGCCGCGTACGCTCCGGAATAGTCTCCGGGTCGAAGAGAAGTCGGTCGCCATGGGAGACGGTTCTCCTTCACCCTTTCCCTCTGCACTTGTATCCCGATTGCATACCGATGAGTTAGTCATCCTGGGACATATATATATATATATATATATATCACAATAAATTATTGTATTGTAAAATTATTATTGCTATTATTACATTAAAATTGATATTATTAGTAACCTGAGATAAGGGTTTTATGCATGTTAAGCATTGATAGTTCTTAATGGATGTAAATAATAAAAGAATGTCCTGTGGCCATGTAAACGTACCAAAATACATGTTTTATTTAACTCATCGGCTTAAATTAACTAGTCCAAGTCATACAATTACAACTAACGGAAATCTAAAATCTCACGGTGGAGATGGTGCTCCTAAAACTCCCAAGAGTACAGATATACTTCGAGTTGTTGAATACAACAGTTGACAGTGCACAAAATACTTTGGCAGTGTCCACAGCATCGCAGAAACGATCCATCCATTTCATCTACGAGACGAGGTGAAAAATCTGGCAGCTCGGTTTGTAAGACCTCTTGCTTGCAGCCTGCTCAAACTTCTTCGTGGCAGCTTCATTCTCTTGTAAGCCAGTCTGAACAAAATATCGTATCCACCAGGATGAACTCCTCAATTTTACCTACAAATCAAAGCACGGAATTATCACCCCATTCCGGATGCTTAACAAAACAATGGTAAGACTGCTGCAACTAAGCCATGATACCAACACAAGCAAACACTATTTTTATGTCAGATTAAGGAGATTAAAGTGATGAGAGATTAATATAAAAAACCCTGTAAGTTCACAAGTATCTCGATACTGACTGACATTTTCAGCATTCTTGAAAGAATAGAAAACATAAAATTGAGTGACATGTGGCACATAGACGTAGGCTGCATGACTGCATATTACCATGATCAAGATGGATAACAGAAGCAGTGAAAAAAAGAAGTCACCTTTTTTGCGTAAATCACCTATTTGTGACCCCGACATACAGTTTGGTAAGATTTGAATTAAGAATTATTCATCATTAAAGTTCCACACTATATTTTGACTTTATAATGTAATTCTAATTTGATCAAGCTCTCCCGCATTCTTTCTAGATCACCAATTTTCAAGCTCAGAGCTCTGGCATTGCAGTTAGCATATTTCAGCAGTTGTTAATGCTCATAAGATAACCTCCCAACTTACTGTTCCTAAAAAGCTAGACAGGCTTGCTGTATCTTTCTGCTTTGTTGGTCCACTCAGAACAAGATGAATCTAATAAGATTGCCTAAAATAAGAGAGACTGAAGGCTCTAATTCTAATAAGATCACACTGCTAATAACATTTTCGCTGACTAAAAGTTGGAAAGTCACATTGTGTTGAAATAGAATTAAAATGGTCGTAGACAGCTGTAAAGCAACCATGAAAAGGTCTAAATGCTCAATAGGAAGGGTTGACAATAGGTTCCCAGTAAATTGCAGTACAAGTATAATATGTGTATAAATCTAAGGACATACCGGTTTTCCAAATTTTGCAAGCTCCGAAGCCTTGGCTCTCTGCTGACCTGGATAACCTACAACATTAGGAATGATTCTAGAACAATGAACATACTTTAAATTTGAGTGACAAACTTGAGAGTAGATATAACTTTTACATAAAGCACAGGTTTTTAAGCTAAAGATGCAAAACCTGATAAATGATGACCGACAATAGAAACTGACCAGATCTTATTTGAATGAAATGCAGTTGCAAATTACTATGAGAACAAGGAGAGAGGACAATGCCATATTTCATTCTCCATTCAAGAGGATTACCGTCCCAACATTCAAGACAGCAGTCAAACTTTACTTCTCCAATTTATAGGTTTAAATGAGCTTATCAATTAATTAATTTCCACACTTGTATGGTTTTATGTTGATTATTACTCCAAGTACTAGTTCTTATCCAGAAGGTAATGCGTACAAAAATCATATGAGAATACAAACCACGTGTTACAATTGTAAGATAAAATCGTCTCGAGACAGTAAAAGGCACCACATGGACAAACCGAAGGCCAAAATGCGGGTGACAAGTGGAACCTATGTGGCTTTAAAAGTAAGCATAGCAGTAAGACCGAAACTCAGAGTTCCTTCACCAGATATGATAAATTACACCAGAAGTCCAATTCAACAGCAATTTAAAAAACCAAACAAAATGATGAGGTGATAGACATCAACTCTGATTAGTATAAAATGACAATGGAGACAGTAATCCAGTCATGCTGAACTAAAAGACAAGCATATTCTCTCGCTATTAATCATGACTAGTTTGAGAGTGATTTTTTCGAATTCTAACAAAACTTGTTGTTCATGCTGTATATAAATTAGATATTATTCCAAATTCTAACCAAAAGTATTCATTATGACAAACGAAAGGTAATCATCATGACTGAAAAATGTACTCATCCTGAACAATGACAGCTAGAACTTATGGATTTCAATAGTACCAAACCAGCCCTTTCAAATCTATATGTATTCCATATAACAGATCCAAGTTCAATATTGATCTTACCAAAGTTAAATCATAAAAAGATTTGATGTTTTAGTTTCCTTACATATTAAAGATTATTGTATGTAACCAACCATGACAGTAAAAAATAAGGTTTTTGACATACTCTCAAGGTTGCAAACAGAATTTGGAAAATATTGCTTCGTAATAGATTAGCATAAGATAAATAGTTACCAGCAAATATAACAAGTCCATCAGATGATACTCTTGCTAGGTCTGGAAGCGTCTTGTTAAGGTATTTTGGAGATAAGTAATCCAATGCATCTGAGACAATGACAACGGAAAATGACTTTGGCCTATATGGTAGAGAAAATTTGATATCAGCTGAACGCACAACTCCTTTACGAACAAGCCTCTTGCAACTGCTATCAGCATCCTCCAAGTCATATGGTTCCACACCCCAAGCTTCAGTATCATCTTCTTTTAACAACGTAGAAACAACTGCACAAGTGTCAGGCCCTACATGCAAAACCCTGCGCATGCTTTGACCATAAGCCTTCTTCAGAAAAGGTATTGCCCGTTGAACTTCTGAGGTGCAGGAAGCACCTGCGAATAACGGAGATAAACAATCCAAGGTCGGAAAGGAGAGGGCAAACCATACAGTTTGAACCACAGTTTACGACATTTGGCAACGCTAAAAGAGTTGTAGCATCAAGATTCTTGCCCCACATTAGTCTACATAATATAAAGTACAACTCCAAGTCAATCTCCACCTGAATTCAACCTTATTGTAGTAAGAGGCAAATGGCTTAGCGAAATAGACATATGGTTCCATTATTCCATTATATATAAATGAGATTCAAAGAAAGTAATGAATACCAAATCAAACCATTCTAGACATCCCAATCAAAGTTTGACTATTAGGAAACAGGATGTGGCTTTCACCAGAACGAGACATGCATATGAAAAGATTGGAGGGTGGATGAGGCAGTAGAACCATTATAAAATAACTCTTGAACAGCCCAGAAGAGTTTTTGACACAAAATTACTGATAGGATGAAACGAAGAAAAAGATACACACCTTCACCTTTGTGTATTGCTTCCTTATCACTGACAAATCCGCCTGGCCATTAGAAGGTTAAATGGTCACATCACATGTCAAACGGCCTAAGACATCAGTTAATCAACAAGAACGACAGGAAGCTATTGCAAAAACCAGACACTAAAAACCTTTATGTGAAATTTCACGTACCAGAGCTGCTGTAGGAGTAACCAACGAGAAGAAAAGCACCCTGCAATTCCAGAAAGAGCATTCTATCAATTTGCACGATTCTGCACCTATATGAAGAAAGCAGGGAAGCACCATACCAAGATGACAAGCCCTACAGATAACAATGGCGTGCTCCGTGACTTTGGATGCAGTGAGCTGACAAGCGGAATGCTTGCGCTGTCAGGCAAGCGTCGAGATTGATTCACTGCTCTTCTTGCTGCCATGGCTTCCAGTTATCGCAATCTCTTATGCTGATGAACAACGTAAACGAAGGGGGAGATCAAGATAGCATTCTTACAAGTAGAAAAGAAAACCAAAAAGAATTTTTTAAACCTAATATACGGTAAAGAGAAGAACAGGACCAAATCCACGGTGCTAGGTAGATGGATCAAGGGAAATCTAGGTAAAAGGGACACAGAATCCAAAGCCGCGAGACCGATGGAGTTAAAATCTCGCATGAAACGGGAAAAAGAAATAGATCGAGGGCTTGGCGTTGTTGAATCAAATGGAAATCACCAGCACTTGCGGAATCGACGAGCGGCATCGAAGATTTGCAGCGCCCGTTGCCGGCCAGATCTGAGACGAGGCGCTCCACGGCTTCACGAACGAGCGAACTTTCACTAGAAGAGCACACGCTTACGACCACTGTCGGCGCATTTGAGACGCGGATCCTCTCCAACTGCACTTTTAAGCAGCATGTCCCAAAATCCACATCGCAACCGTCCGTTGCTGTGGTATTATTACGGACGTCTTCGGATTGGACCGATCCCGACTTGGATGGCCAAGAAAGTTACACCTTACGAGACACCTCTCAGAGTTGATCGATGCTTCGTGACCAAACGCGGACGCGAGATAAATATATCCCCATTAATTTCTAGAACTATTAATTATTAATACTCTTAATATAGTAAAGCAACTACTTGGGATCCATTACATGGATAATTTAACATCGCTAATATTAAAAAAATAATATTTTTAGTTGAATTAAGAATATAAATTGTATTTCCTAATTAAACCTTTTTATATCGTCCTCTATTCTAACACATTAAAAAACACTAAACAAGATTTAACATATTTCACTATAATATGATGGGCTTGTAAGCCCATTTGGCCCAATTTCAAATTCTTGCGAGGCATGCTATGTAATATCCATTAGAACTCGATCAACTATATCAAATTGATCTCATCCACTTATGGTTTTAGTCATTAATCATTTAAGTTTTTATAATTTACTCGTGTCTAAAATAACCCTTTCTTTCAAGTCTGAATTAATAGATATTAGAATCTGCATATTGACACATAATAAATTATTAATATAATAACACATATAATTTAAATTTTAAAAAAGATCTATTTTAGTCTTCATTGATTTTGATCGTGGATTACTTAAGCCCTTATGATCTTGCTTGTATATAAAATAATTCTTATATTTTCAAAAATATAACACATAAACTCCTACGATCAAGCCTGAGTTACAGATATTAAAATATATTTACATGACATACTGACTCATAATAAATAATTAATATAATAATTTTAATTTTAATTAAAAAATTAAAGTGCCATCAATGACGGGAGGATGCATCATCGTGGAAGTGACTACCAGTAGCAATATTGAGTCACTATTGTCTAGCAAGACATTTTATACATGTAGCATCTCTCATGTTAGCGACAAACTTAAGAGCTTTTAGTCTTGCCTTCAATGGATGTGCATCGACCAATCCAACACTATGCATGCAATTGTCTCCTAGTCTCTCTTCCTCCTAAGTGTTTTCATCCTCACTACCCCTCACTTAGTCCTCTCATACATTCTTACCCATCGTACCTATGACATTGTGGTCTAACTCTCTCTTATCTTCACCTTAAACCTCCCTTATCTTTACCTCTTTGCCTTCATCCACTACTACGACCTCTATCGCTTTATCTTTCTTAGCAAAACAAATATTTTTTTATACTTAGATTATATGTGTTATTATATTAATAATTTATCATGAATTAGTATGTCACGTAATCTGACTCTAATGTTTGTCAACTCATACTTGATAAAAGGAGCTTATATGTTATGTTTATAAAAATACATTAATTATTTTAAATAGAAGCAGAACTATAAGATATTAAATATTCAATGACCAAAATCATATGGGTTAAAATTAATTTTTTTAAACTTATATTATACGTATCATTATTAATAATTTATTATGAGTCAACATGTCATGTAATAATACTCTAATGTCTATTAACTTAGACTTGATATGAGAGACTTATATACTAAGTTTTTTAAAATATAAAAAATATTTTAGGTATGAATAAAACATAAAGATTTATATGGTCTACAACTAAAATCATGGAAGTTAAAATAAACCTTAACCCATTTTTAATAATCATTTTGAGATAATGTCACACTAATGTCAATTTTAGGTTTTATACGAAAATAGAAAATAAAATTCCGAGAAAAGATGTCTGATGATAAACTTGATGTGGTTGGGATTCCTAATGCCATTTCAAGGTGAGTCCGAGAAATGTCACATCTCATCTCACTTCTTTTTCTTTTATATATAGTCAATCCTTTAGTCGCTTGCGATCAGAAGGAATACTTTATACAAAAAAATAAAAAAGAATTTGTTCGGTTAATGCTGACATTATGGGATTGAAAATTTGAGGATTTTTTTTTTCTTTTGCTCAGTAGGATGCTATATGTTGAGTTTAGATTGAAGATAAATATTTCTCATATCAAGTTCAGATCTTCAACCCTAAGATACTCATAGCCAATCATGATAGAAATATTATTGAAATAATTTCTTTCCTTTTTAGTTTTGGTTGGTTGAGTGAGGTTTTTTGATTGGTTCAAAAATACTAATCATATCAAGAGGGATGGTGTTTTCTTTTTTTTTTTCTTTCCCACGAGCAGCATCATATGCTTTTTAATTGAATTTAAAATAAATTCAAAAAGAAAAAAAATCTTAATATCTTTGAAGCTAAATATTTAGTTAGGTGCAGGTTTCTACTCGTGCTTGCATCTCCTGAACACCACGAGATAAAAAGGTAAGTAGTGCCTGTAAGTAGTGCTTGCAATTGCTCCCATCTTTTCTCTGTCAACCGTCGGGCGGAGATCGCACTGTGTCTCCTTCGGGTTAGGCGGATAAATATAACGCAGATGGTGGCATTTGAACGAACATCAAAACCACCCATCAAATTAAGCTACGCCTGTATACACGTCACGTCCGACCTCATTCGGTTGACCGGTTCTGTGAAAAATAGGACGAAATATATCGATCATGTATTAATAAATACAAGTATTTGTAATATGTGTGACTTATAATTATAATAAGATGTGAAAATGAAAAGATTTAGATTCCTACCTTTAATGTTTTGGGACCATTAACTGATAAAGGGTGGTGATATAGGCCCAGGATTTACCGTGGTGAGAGCAGAAGAAAGGACACGGCGACAGCAGCACTGCGCTTCTTTGCTTCTCACTATCCAAGAAGGAGATCGGACAGCAGCAGGTCAGGAGATGGCGTGCTGTGGATTCCGCTCTTCTTGTCCGCCATGGGAGTTTCACGGCCTCGGTAATTTCTCCCCTTCACGCAATGCATGCACGTGGTTTTGCCGCGCTTCACCTTTGCCGGAGCACGCCATTACCGAAGACAAACCAGGCGACTGTTTCCCAGGATTTACCGCATGATGGTTACCATGCCCTCTCTCTCTCTCTCTCTCACTCTGATACTGCTTTCCTGTGCGTGGTCCGATCGAAAACAACGGGTGTTGAAACCAGCAAAAGCTACAGTGGTTGACGATCTGTGAGGGGGAGGGATCTGTGCAGTTGCAGCGGTGATGGGCACCGAGGGCGGAAGATGCATTCATGGCGAACACCGTCACACCTCCGGCGGTAACGATGGCACGTTATCCACTGCAGGATCCTTCGTGACGCGCACAGTAGTACTGTCATGGCAAGCACCTCTCCTTTTGGTGAATGGAAGAACTCTCGAGAGGGGCTGCCGCTGTCAGCTCTCGTCTCCATTGTTTTCCACCGTTATTACCATTCTTTGCACCGTAATCACCGTTGGTATCATCATTATCGTTATTGATGTGCATCTTTTTCCGACTAGTATAGTTTCCCCTACCACAATTAATATTCATCATCACTATCATCACCGTTGACCGTCAATGTCACCGTTGTATCTAAATCTACATCACTATTATTATTATTATTATTATTATCATCGTAATTAATTTTGTTTAAATATAATAATAATAGTAATAATTCGTCAATATATTGCACTTCCCCAAAAAGATAGGCTTTTCTCTATGATTCGTCCCGTGGTTTGGATCATACTCGACGTAATATTTTAACGTGTCAAGGTTGCATGTAGCAAGCATTCTTCTGACCTCTCTCACAGTTGACTTAATTAAATTAGGTAAGCTAACTACGTGTGTCTTTTATCTAATGAATCATAGCGCAATTTTAGCTTGATGTGGCATGCATGATGTATTCCTTAATCATGTCAAACAGGCTAAGACAAATTATCTTGTCGATTATGGACATATTTTATATATTAAATATCAAGAGCTGTGATAAAAATAATAATGTGGTTGGTTCGACAACTAAAATCTAACACCTAAAAAATTTCTCAAACACGAAACGACAAAAAACATGTATTTAGTTATAGTATTTTTTAATATTATTAAAAATATTATAATTGAATCGATCTATCTGGGATTTTGTAGGAAAAGGGAGGAAAAATAAATAGATGATTGAGAATCTTTTGGATACTAGATAATATTTTTTTTGAAAATGACTATATATATATATTGTAAATTAGAGTTAAAAGAAGAAATTTATGATAAGATTATAAATAAATTAAGTGGGAGGATAAATTAAGCGCTCGACCGGCAGCCGAAAGCATCGAGAAGACAAAAGAAAAAGAAACGGTGGAGCTCCAATTAATTAATTACAGGCGAAGGTGTGGGTTGTTCTCAGTGGTTTGGGTGTTGGATTCTGCGCTGGCACTGTTTAGGAGACCGGACCGTCTTTAATCCGCCATTAGATTAATGATCGCTTTCCCCCGATGGTGGTCGTCTTTGGACACTGCGCGCTTTGTTCCCCACACCACATGCGTCGCCCGTTGGTCTCACACCCACTTCCAGGCTCGCCATCAGCAGCAGCATCATCACAAGCGCACACCGCAGGGAATGAGGAAATCAGGATTCCGCTAGAGCAAGTACAAGCGGAGTGTACTGCCAAAAGTGTGGGAAGAAAGCATGCAGTAAAAGTAGGAGCCTGCTGGGTAAAAAGTAGAGTTTTCTCAGGAGGAAGAGGAGAGACAAAGAGAGCTAGAGAGAGAGAGAGAGAGAGAGAGAGAGAGAGAGAGAGAAGAGGCTCATCTCTGTCCTGTCGAGAGAAGAAGAAGAAGAAGAAGAAGAAGGCACCCACCCTGATGTTACCGACCTTTGAGCGACCAGAAACATCAGGGAAGGAGAAGCCACTTTGCGCTAGAAAAGGAGGAGGAGGTGGTGGATCTGAAGCCATCTTTTCGTGGATGTCGAACGGACGGGCAAAGGTCTACTGTCCTTGATTCTGTGCTTGAAGATATTAATTAGTGGACAGGAACAAGGAACCCTGATTCCCGCAGGAGAGAGGAGAAGATGGTTAGGTGGATACTTAGCTAGGTAGGTGTTGGAGTCGAGTTAAGGGGCTGGACGTGTTTAAGATGCCAATACCTTCACGAGATCTACTCAAACAGTAACCCCCAACAGGAGAGGACTCCAAAAGAACCCGAGAAAAAGAGCGACAGTGTTCTACGGAAGAGAGGAGACAGAGAGAGATCGAGAGTTTGGGTGGAGGAAATGGAACGTAGGAGGCAATAGGGGAAGTGCTGCTCGTTATCCTTTCGATTGTCTCCGCCTTGGCTCTCCTCGCAAGGAGTTGTTAGCCTAGGGAGGAAAGCTGGCGAACCGGTGGTGGGCGGGGAGCGTGGCGATGGGCGGAATAGACCCCGTCGTCGCCACCTCTCCCTCGACGCCTTCCCTCCATCTGCGCAACCCCAACGCCCAACTCAGCCCCCGCCGCCGAGACCAAGCGGACAACCCCGCTACCCCGAACAGAAGCAGCAGCAAGAACAAGAACAACAACAACAACAACCATGTCAAGGACGACGACGCCGGCACCGGAGACGACCACTCCGGCGGTGGCGGTGCTGGCCTTGACATGGTGGAAGCCGGATCAGGCGGGAGCGGAGGCGGTAGCGGCAGCTCCGGACGCCGCCCTCGGGGCCGGCCGCCCGGGTCGAAGAACAAGCCGAAGCCGCCCGTCATCATCACGAGGGAGAGCCCCAACGCCCTCCGCTCTCACGTCCTCGAGATCGTCAGCGGCACCGACATCATGGACGCCGTCGCCGTCTTCGCCCGCCGCCGTCAGCGCGGCGTCTCGATCTTGAGCGGCAGCGGCGTCGTCACCAACGTCACGCTCCGTCAGCCCGCCGCGCCGCCAGGCTCCGTCATCACTCTACATGGACGATTCGAGATCCTCTCTCTGTCAGGCGCATTCCTTCCGGCGCCGTCGCCCCCAGGCGCCACGGGGCTGACCGTGTACCTCGCCGGTGGGCAAGGGCAGGTGGTGGGTGGGATCGTGGCCGGGGAATTGGTGGCCTCGGGCCCGGTGTTGATCATAGCAGCCACCTTCACTAACGCCACCTACGAACGGTTGCCGCTCGGCGACGACGAGCCCGAGGCGGCTGCAGCACCACCGGGGTCGGAAGAAATGCGGTTGCTACAGAGCCCGGGAGAAGATGGAGCAGGTGGTGGTGGTTCGTCGTCACACCAGCTGCATGCCGGATTGGCGATCGACCCCCCTCTCTTCAATCCACCGCCAAGCCTGCTTCCCAATGGGCAGATGCCGCACGAGGTGTTCGGTGCGTGGACCTCAACGAGTTCGCGTCCTCCGCCATCCTACTGAGTACCAAAACCTCTCTTTCTTTCACATACAGCATACATTTCTGTAGAAGGAGAACCAATAGTCATGCTGCTTGTTCCATCTACATCATGCCTTCCATCTTGATACTCTTGCATCATTTTGTGAACTTTTAGACGTGTACTATTGTTAGCTGCAGTTTCTGATAGTTGTTTGGTTTGTTTCTTCTTTCTTTCTCACCATTTCTCTTCAATCTATATATTTTGTTTGCCCTTGATATTTAGATAGATAGATAGAGAGAGAGAGAGAGAGAGAGAGAGAGAGAGAGAGAGAGAGGAGGATTTCTGATTAATGTCGATTGCTCACTGCATCTTTCCTGAGTCGGCTGTTTCCATTTCAAGTTTGGATGAGGATGTTAGGAGGTTGGAGTGCATGCTTCAATGTCAAGAAAGGGAGATGTGCACCCATGCAGTATTAGGTTGGTCTTTTCAAGGTAAGAAAAAGAAGTCATTAGAGACAATGGTGGTAAACGTTAGGTTGCAAGTAGCAGGAATGGCATAGTGATCCTCTTGTTCTCTTTTCCCTATCTGACATGTGCGTGGCGTTTGAAACTATAAGCCTATCGGTCGACTTGTTACATCTAGTTTATGTTTTCGCTGGGAATCAAACTTTTGAGTTTTGTATGAATCAGAATTGGAGCTTCATGTTCTGAGAGATTGATCTGAGATCAACTATTGTTATCTCATGTACCATCTCGCTTGCTCCTGAAGTCTATCGTTCTGAATTGCGCATTTCCTCAAGCACATAATTTGGTTTTCAGGGTAGAAGGCTTTAGAGAGTCTAATTCTCAATTTCTTTGACATATTTATTGTGCTCATTAAGGTCTCAACTTTAGCATCCAGGAACTATTTGGGTCAGCATTCTGATTTCTCGACTAATTCCTGGTCCGCCCTGGTCTAATATTGCTATTACTAATTAGTCAAGATCCTTTGATTTAAGCACGCATTAGATATGAATTAATGCTTGTTTGCCATTAACCTAAATCTCATTCGGTCACACCATGCCCCTCATTGGCGGGAGCCTTATGCACTGGATTATCTTTTTTAAGTTTTGAATTTATGCTGCAAAGTAATTGCTTTCTCGGTTTTCTTAAATGTTTCTGTGCTAATATCGTGTGGATCTTTTAGCATCATATCTTATAGTTTGGATGATCATATTGATCTACCGATATACAGAAATGTGTAGATGATCATATGAACATATGCCTTTTAGCAACTTAAGCCGCTTGCTGTTATTCTCCTCACTTTCAGCTTTAATGTAGAAGAAAATGATCCAAATTCATACTTGGATAAACCATTTACTATGTTGTTGTTGACATATCTTTCCCTATATTATTATTAGCTCCATTCTTGACCTATTCATAATTTAAATGAGTGCTTGACCAAAGTTTATGTTTATTTATACTATGCGTGTCGGTAGCTGCTGAAAGATGACTCCAAATCCATGTTCCTTTTGCTACGGAAACCTGAGTTCAATTTTAGGCAGCCTTCATCTTTGACTATTTCCAGTTGAGAGTCTTATACTATTTGCAGTGATATATATATATATATATGTATCACAAGGTATTGTTTGATATGTCATTTCCCTTTGACAATTGATTCATGGATGATTATGCATGCCGGAGAGGAGTGATGACGTTGATGCAGATTACTTGTCACATCATTTGGTATGATGAAGAGTAGTAATTTGATGAACAAGAACCGAGTATATTACCTGGAAACAATCTGTGGAGGTATGTTAGATGCAACATCCATCCGCATGATCCTTCATGGTTGCAAATGAAGAATATGAAACCTGGTCAGAGGCAATTGACAAACTCTAATACTAACAAATATCAACAAAAGGAAAACTGATCATTTGAGGGGTAAGAGTAGTTCTAAGTTACCAGTAACCTGTTGTCTCAATCGTCTGTGATCAAAAGTCTCCTGCGCTGCTGTCTCAGACCTTATCAAAAGAATGTGAGGGGGGCAGTCGGTGGAGCTTCTCATCTCTCTTCGCTCGGTTCGCTTAATCACATGGTCTCACCAAACCTTCTTTTTTTGAAACATATCCTGAAAGAAAGAACGAAACTAATTCATTGCATGTGTTTTGCGGTGTCATTATCAGAAGTTTCGGGTCAAAGGCCATTCGTTTATAAACTTCTGCAGAAAATTCAACGGGTTGGCAAACAATAAGCTTCCAACTACAGTGGTTGAGAGTCAAACCAGAGGCACCCTTATCTTTATGAGCGAACGTTGTCAACCGCGGAAAATTCTATCGATTATTAGCTTCCCACTCTCTCCTGGAGCGTGTGTGGTGTAGAACACAGCTGTACTTCTCATACCACCAACTTCTACCTCTCTCGTTGTTGTGAGAGTAGTAGTAGTCGTCCCTGGTGGTTACTGGGGGGAGCAAGAGAACAGGGAGACGTGATATCAAGTAAGTACAACCGTGTGTCTGCGATAAAGAAAGGAAGTTCCGGTGAAGGAGCAAGAGACGGTACCTTTCCACACCACGTGCTTGCAGAATCTTTCAAATCATTGAGCACAAGAAAGGGTGTGTCGACATCCGGCGCCTGCCGCTTTCTTATCCCAATGCCCGGTTGCATGCATCTCCACGGCACCTACACGGCAGATGGCGTTGGCCCAATCTGCGCCTCCGACTCACCATCAACTTGCGCTTTGTCCTGTCCCTGTGGTGGGCCGCCGTCTCTGGTTCGGCTTTGTTGTGCTGAGCTCGAACAGTTCTCGAACAGTTCTCGGATCTGTGTTGGACGGAGAGAAGATCTTGTTGTGGCAGATCCGAAGGTCTCGTTTCCTCGTGAAACAGGTACAGCCACCGATTCCATTCATCGCACGGAGGGAACAAAATTGCAGTGAACCTGAAAGCATGACGATAGTCTTTTTAAGTACGATAGGCGAATATTCAAAGATTTATTTGTGATGTAACTACTTTAAAGTCCACACATAAGATGTATCAAACATGAGCTATCGAAACAATGATAATTTGCTATGTATTGACTTGCAAAGACAGGTTTGAGATACTTCAGACATAAATAATTTTGCATTGTCAGTGTGCACAAGGTTGAGTAGGTAAAACATACATCATGGTATATCATAAGTTAGGACTTTTTGATGTCAAGGCGACTCAAAAAGGTATTACACAGCACAACTCATATTATTCATACTGTGTATAGAATGTTAACTGCAAAACAAGTGCATCACAGGTTATATCTGCAGCAGTAATTCTGATTTGAGGTAGCAAAGGAGGTCCTGCGCATGGGAGGCTCTACCAAGTCTTTATTGACAGTGTTCCTGTCTTTAAGTTAACCACAAAGTCGATTCAGTAGTCTCTACTTGAAGCAAAAAAGAGCAACTAATTTTTTCAAGTACTAACATTTACCAGTGAAGTTACCTTTACCCATTTGGGATCTCAGTAGTTGCGATATGACTAGAGATTTCGATTCTCAAAACACCATATGCACCACAAGATCACTTTTTCCTGAGGATGTTATCGAATACCAAATACTGAATAGATAACATGCCGAGGCCCTCGCAGCTTATGACGGATGAGACTTGAACTACAAAGAACTAGCATATAGATAACTAAAGGAAGTATCAAGTACAAGATGTGGCTAGTCAAAGCAAAGTTAAAGCCTTAAAGTAATTCAAGCACCAACAGAAAAAAAAAAAAAAAAAAAAGAGCAACTAAAGCTATATATAAATACCAAGAAGATATAGCAGTCGTGTGTGCCAAAGTTGCACCGCAAATTCAACTCGATGGCATCCCTATTTTGCCACTTTAGCTGACAAAGTAAAATAGAATGCATCAAACAGTACGCTATACAAAAAGATGTGCTTAATCCTTTACGGTGGTTGTCTAACAAAAAAGTGGAGGTGATGGAGGAAAACTTTATCTACGGGGACAGACATTGAATGCCTAATGGCCTTCCTTTGATATTTGGGCATATCGGTCGCTTCAGAATCCGAATGATACCTACGAATTTGTTTCTGTTTGACCAGCTTATTAGAACACAGATGCATCTCGTGTGGTCATCTTGGACAAATGTCATTTATCACAAGAAATACCTTTTTAGAATGATCTTTACCCTTCCGTGACCATATTCCATTTTGTTTGAAGACCCTGCTACTTGTTGTACATGTCTTTTGAGAAGATCCAATTGCCTGTCAAAAAATATGATCAATAAACATCCATATAGCAACCAGGTAGAATGCGCCATTGGCGATTAATGACTATTTGCACAAAAACTCACAAAAGCAAATAAAGAAAAAGGAAGCAGCGCCCAACACCAGCATCTGTACTGAGCACATCAAACTTATTTACAGTCTCTAACTCGGTGATATCAAAAGCAAAGTTGACCGAAAAACATCAAAGGGCCAAAAAAGACTGCCGTTGTAGCACTTATAAATATTTATATGTGATCCAAAACAAGTGTGGTCAGAACAAATAAATTTATCCCGATGCAACTGTGTCCATGCAGCAGTCTTTTCTCCCTATGCATTTATGGCATCCACCAACGTAGAAATATTGGCTGAAATAAGAAGTGGGACCCACGTAAAAACAATAAGTGCCTCTCGAGAATTCAATTGAATATGCAACCAGCATAACCGAGTCCATCCCCAGTCGATAAACCATGTGATGATTCAAAGCAAATTGTTGGGATAATAAATTCCATGGGACACACACCAAAAATAGTGCTGCAGCACATGAGATGGGGATGGGAAACTAAGCTGAACTTTTCATTGCCTAGAGGATGGAAATACAAACCTACACCAATCACAATCAACAAACAGACTCAGTCTATCCGGAGTTTGTATGAACAATCCCAAACAGGACCAACCAATTAACTCAGAATCAGCAAGCAATTGGTTAAGAGATTTGGAAACATTTTATAGAGAGGAATCCCAATCAGGACCAGCCAATCAGCTCAGAATCAGCAAGCAATTGGAAACATTTTACAGAGAGCTGCTGCAGCTCCCATCTTCACATTTTTTTTCCTTTTGCAGATCGGATATCTAATTGTTGCACCAAAGACCTAACAGGCTCTCTGCTACCTTTTTTATCTATTTTGTAAAGGACTCACATGGTTAATTCTATACTGTCATTCGAGTCACTCTACTACTTTTTTTTCAGTTTCACTTCGCACTCCACCTTCCATCCTTGCCATGTTCAGACTTTTCCTTGCCATCTTATTTTCTTGCTATCCCAGAATTCTGCCACAAATTCCTTAGATCTAGTTTTCTATGACTTCCTTCAGTAACCTATGTCTAGTGGCACCATCTCCAATTCCTTTTTTTGTATAAAGATCACAGTTCACGGATTCTAGTGAAATAATTAAGCCAGATTGTGTTAGAATTTTAATGTACTTGCCACCTGTAATAAGTAGCATATCAAGAATATTTAAGATAATATTCATGTCTGATGTGAAAATTGAAGAGAGAACTAATAATCTTATTTGGGCTTGAAAATTTCAGGTGGCATATATCGGGTTTGATACATCACTTAATAATCTTAACCTTTTGGATCAAATTGTTGTTCAATATCATGTATATTAACATTGACTAGTTTGACTTTGGATTCATTGTTAAGTTCAATATGATATCAAAACCAAGATCCTCAAAGGAAAAATAAGTGAGTAAAAAGAAAAAAAAAAAAAAGCAACATGTTGACCACAGTCAAGTAAAAAAGAGAACATGTCTAATCATAATTTGATATATTCTTACGAATAAATGAAAGATGTTAAAAGAATATACATGTGTGAGGTGAAGATTAAACAGACTAGAACAGCCTTGTATAATTAAGGATTAAATTCGGATGATATATAAGGTTTGGCACATAAGTTAATAAGCTTAAGCTTTTTAATTGAATGGATTTTTAATCAGATAGATCATTGATACAACTTCTCAACTGAATGATTTCTATTGAACTATAATAACTAATACAGTTATGTCATCTCAGAATTTATAAGTGGCCTACGATCACTTAATTAATTAAAAAGTTAATTGCTTTGTTGTATAACCATAAACGGAGATAGGGAAATTTGTTCAAATCATGAGAAAGATGTAACAATGTAATTGATAATAGAATGGCATAAGTAGAATGTTGATCACCTCTTATGTTGAGTTTCCTTCCTTTTTAAGCTCATGTTAGCAGAATGACCTGAGGAGCCTGGAGACTGATCAACAGCTAAACCATTATAAGAATACTCTTCACGAATGAATTCATTAGCGTTGGTCCTTCGCTTTCTCAGACCTGCTGCAGAATTGTTACCTTTCATCGAAGACGGACATTCTCCCCGAGCATTAGAACGAGCATAGATGCAGAGATAACTTGAGAATCAAGTTCGACATCAGAGAAGATAAAAGAATGAAGTTATACTGACGAGGCTAGCTTGTTTCCTCCTGACAATTGTTATTGGGCTGTTATGCTGCCATTGGAATTCTGTGAACTGAGCAGAAATCCCCAAAGCTCCTCAATAACTTCTTTCCAGAAATCCCATGAGTTGGATCTGAATCTGTTTCCCATCCACCACCTGCATAACAACTTAAAACTAAGTATCTGCATTCTGCACAACAGTGATATATTTAAAGCATAGACATCGAGAAGTCCATATACGAAAGCCAATGAGGGCTTCGTCCTCAAACCCAAGAAGGTCGCCCTACTAACAATCCTTGGCCTGGTCACAGTAAATCCATTAAACACTGAATCGGTTCCTTCGATCGCGAGAAAGAGGATTTCTCTTACCAGGAACAGCAAGAAGCCGCCCGACGCCTTCTTCCCCTTCCTCTAGGGCTTCGATGCGAAGGCCACGAGCGGTTGCGAGAGGCGCAGGCGGCAAAGATGGTTTCGAAACGGAGATCGCGGATTTATAGTTGGGCTCGCGCGGGGAACACGCAGTGTTGGACCTCAGATTTGGCCCATTATTGGATTAAACGGGTCAAGAGCATGGGCTGACCCGTAGAAGTAATATAAGCCCATTGATATCTCACGAGGACCTTATTATATAAGAATATGACTGTTGTGTATTGGGCATTATTGTGGTTGGCTATACGAGGGCTAATTACATAATATTTTGATCCTTAGAAGTTACAAAAGTGAAAAAAATTATGTCAATTTATCATAACTATATCAATTTTACTAATAAAAATATGAAAATAAAAGATAAAAAAGATAATCTTTAATATTTATATTTATGTTGATGGATAGTGGCACCCATTGAGAGCCATGGGTGACTGTTATGGATGAGGAGAGTGACGATGAGATATGAGGGCCGCTTTGTATCTGTGTTAGCACCGACGTAGTTACCGAGTATCCCTTTCGTCGCTTTGCATCTGCATTGACGTCGATGCAATTATCGAGTGGCCCTCATCTCTTATCATTATTCTACTCATCCATAATACCCTCAGCGGTATTACCATCTACCACCACCGACGATATCCGTATCACCAATTAGAACATTAATATTATCTTTTTACCCTTTATTTTTATGTTTTTATTTGTAAAATTGATGACATTAGGGTAAATGAACCTAGATATTTTACTTATATAATTATACAAAATATTAATATAACTTTTAAAAGTATAGAGATCGAGATACTAAATATAGCTAATATAGGGGATAATCTATAATTAGGCTATTATATAACCAATAATAGATTTAAATTAAATAATAATAATCATATATGTCCATTTATGAGAAACCTCAACGGGAGCTTCACATGCATAGTGAAAGATCAAAATAAACTCAATTTTTTCACGTGGATAAAAAATATCATGAAAAAGATTGGTGCATAAAAAGCCACAAACTAGAAAATTGTATCATGTGAGAGATTGTTTACTTAGGAAGATCGTATATCCTTATTTTTTTAGACCCGGATAGAGAGGATGAAGGGGGTTAAGTGTCATCCTCTCTAGTAGTATCCACACGATAGATCGCTACATCGATACTCCTTCAATCGCAGTCATAAATCTCACAACTCTTGCATAGAGGGAGTGAGGAGAATAGAAGGGGGTGGCAAAATATGCACCATATCACATAAGAACCGTCTCAACCTCATATTTATAAAGAGCCACCAAAAACCCTTGGGATCCTTCCTTAGTGGGTATTGGATCTCCTTCCACTTACCCACTAATCTTGGATTATTAGATATCGATCAATAATCTTCTTCGACCTCTAATTAGATCTCATAGAGAAAGCCAATCAATGTTGGGTCTTATTTAATGAGAATAGAGGCTAATGGATCTCTATCCACTGAAGCATCTACCATATGTGTATGACCCTCTAGGCCCCACTGCATCATAGTCCTTATACGATACAGGTTATTTTGTCTATTAGACTTGTCTGTTCTCAGTTACCATGTATATATAGTCTCTGATTCATCTAATAGCTTAGAGACTATATACTAGGCATGATACTCTCAGGCCACATACGGAATATGTCTAAATCTTGCTCTAATCAGATTCTCCCAGAGAACTCATTCTCTCTCAGTTCGACCTACCTGATGAGGGATTTACCTAAGTGAGAGCATACAAGATATTTCTCTCATGATATCTAGAATAGATCATCCTTTATTGATACTTAATAGTCTTTGTAAGGTTGACTACCAATCATGATAACCGGTTGTATAGGATTTAAAACTTTTTAGACTTAGTCCGACGTCAAAGAAAAGAATACTCAAATAAGACATCATTAATATCTTAAGTCTAAGGACCAGATACACAATTGAGACTATAGAATTGGTGTACGATGTTAGATATTATTAGTCATACAACATTCCGTAAACTGATCAATCATTGAACTTATTATCCAATGAGCATTTATACTATATCCTTAGTGTTTCCACACAAGTGACTTTAAGACCACTTGTGAGAATATACCAATAATAATAATAATAATATAAATAGACTATTCACACGTGTGATTATTTAAGTGATTAACTTGTAAAGCACGGATTATGTATGTAGATATATGGTGACTTATTTATCGTATAAAATAAAAAAATTGAAATCTTATTATTGGTGATGAGATATTGACAGAAGAATAAAAATTGATAATGATATTATAGTTGCGTATCTCTGAAAGTGTGAACGAAAATAGGGTTGGAAAGTTATTTAGATATTTTTATACGTTTAATTATGTATCAAATTCAGATATCTCGGAGACATTCTTTAATATGTTATCAGGGTGTCGATCACATTTTATGGCGGCATCGATTAGATATAGTTGAGATATATACCACATATTACTGAGGTGTCGAGTACATATTTATGGGATGTCGATAGCCTACAAGTGTCAATTTTTTTTAAAATTTCTAATGGTTATTTATTTTTATTTTCATTCTTAAGCTGGAAATGGTATAAGAACTTTCTTTGTACTCCTCACTTGCACCTTTCATTGCTCTCAACTGCGATCTTCACAATTCTAGAATAATGGTATTCTAATGAACTGCAAGTGGATGTAAGGATAAGTCTAGTTTAGAAGAAGCTCTTCATGTTGAAGTGGCTAAGTGTGGTTTGGTAGTTCAGAAAGCAGGAGCAAAAGATGAGCATGATGTGCACCTTCTAGTTGATTTGCATGTCCTTTGCAATTGTTTTTAGCTTAGCCTATCATCCATCCACTGTTACTGAGCCAGATTGAAGTTGAAGTCCAAGTCTATCTAACTTCACTTGAAGGCATGCTCATCCACCAGAGTTTGGCCAGGTATGCTTGATAAGCTTCAATAGAAGAACCTTCAAACAAAAGCTTTCTGGGGAGGAAGATGGGAGCTCTTTTTGGAGGTATGTAGCCATTTTTGATAGGCGGCGGACAACATAAAATAGTTAGGACCTCCTGCGCCATTTCATTTGCTAACCACACAGTTTTCTTGCAAGAATTCCTGGCTCTCACTTCTTCCTCAGGCTTATCTTCTTGACCAAGTAAGAGCAGACAAAAAGTTTTGGCGTCTTCTGATTCTGAGGCTTCTATTGGGTAGTAAGGCAGCCAATCAGATTTTGTGCTGCCACAGTCCTGCAATAATGACAATTATTTTGCTGTCATGGCCTCCGAAATATTTTGCACTCCAGTCAATTCTTTTGGGAGGAAAAGGATGCACAAGAAAATATAGGGCCTCTGTTTTCTTAATACCTTCTCTCTGCATTTTATCTGGTTATGAGCACCCAAAGAACATCGGGTGGCAAAGAAGACATCTGCGCTCACAGCCACACTCGGCTCTCTTCCTCCACCGAAGCCACACGCATTCTGAATGTTCTGATCTGGACGCTGCTCACGTAACGCTGTGTTATCGGCTGCGGCGGCGACGCGTGTCCCGACCCTAATCTCGAGCCTGTGGCCCTTACAGTCCATCAAGATGATCCACAGGATCATGAGGAAGAGAGAGCTCAGAGATTGCACTCCACACCATGGTTCAGTCCACAGCTCCCCCATATAAAATGGCTACCACTTACAACGAGTTCGGCATTCGAGTGGTGCGGCTCGTCTTCCTCGATCTCGGTCCGTCGAAGCTTTTCCTCTATCTGTCTCTCTCTCCCCCAGCTTCCAGATGGCTGCTGCTGTCTCCACCGTGGGAGCCGTCAACAGAGCGCCGGTACTGCTGTCTTCCGCCCATTTTTCTATTCGTCCTTGTCGAGAATTCTTGGTTATGTAGCTCTATTTCTTGGTCCAGTTGAGCCTGCATGGCTCCAGTTCGGGAGCCCCGGTGCCGAGCTCGGCTTTCTTCGGGAGCAGCCTGAAGAAAGTGAACTCTGGTCTGAGCCATGGGAGGAACTCCACCTTCACTTTCAAGGTATTGGCTGCTGATCTCGATGAGTCGAAGCAGACTTCCAAGGACAAATGGTCAGGGCTTGCCTACGACGTCTCCGACGACCAGCAGGACATCACCAGGGGAAAAGGCCTCGTCGACTCGCTCTTCCAAGCTCCCATGGGCGACGGCACTCACATCCCCATCATGACCTCCTACGAGTACATCAGCCAGGGTCTTCGCCAGTAAGGAACCTTTCCATATCTTGATCTCTCATAGCTTTCAGTCTTCTTCCTCTTCGGTATCCACTGAACCGTTTGGTCTCAGATACGAGTTCGACAACACCAAGGACGGCTTCTACATAGCTCCAGCTTTCATGGACAAGCTTGTCGTGCACGTCACAAAGAACTTCATGGCCCTCCCGAACATCAAGGTAATCTCATCTCATGCGGTCGCTGCCATTGACTTCTGGTTGATGTGGATTCTAACTGGGCGGTGACAGGTTCCCCTCATTTTGGGTATCTGGGGAGGCAAAGGCCAAGGGAAGTCATTCCAATGTGAGCTTGTGTTTGCCAAGATGGGGATCAAGTGAGTGCTTCCTCGAGTTCATGTCATGTTGTTACGGCTCAGAGGTATTTGGTGCCTCTCGTTCATGCTCCGTGTCGAACACTTGGCAGCCCTATCATGATGAGCGCCGGAGAACTGGAAAGCGGAAACGCAGGTGAGCCAGCGAAGCTGATCAGGCAGCGGTACCGTGAGGCAGCAGACATCATTAAGAAGGGGAAGATGTGTTGCCTCTTCATCAACGACCTCGACGCAGGAGCAGGAAGGCTCGGCGGCACCACCCAATACACCGTCAACAACCAGATGGTTAACGCCACGCTGATGAACATCGCCGACAACCCGACCAACGTGCAGCTCCCGGGAATGTACAACAAGCAGGAGAACCCTCGCGTTCCCATCATCGTCACCGGCAACGACTTCTCCACTCTCTACGCGCCTCTCATTCGTGACGGCCGTATGGAGAAGTTCTACTGGGCGCCGACCAGAGAGGACCGCATCGGCGTCTGCACGGGCATCTTCAGGACCGACAACGTCCCCACGGAGGACATCGTCAAGCTCGTAGACGCCTTCCCGGGGCAGTCCATCGGTAAGCTTCCCAAAAAAAAACACAAGATTCACATTATCTGTGACCGACTCATCCGATTGCATGTATCTCCATGGCCAATGTGCAGATTTCTTCGGTGCTCTCCGAGCCAGGGTCTACGATGACGAAGTGAGGAAGTGGGTCGGAGACATTGGAGTGGACAAGGTTGGAAAGAAGCTGGTCAACTCGCTCGAAGGGCCACCAACCTTTGAGCAGCCCAAGATGAACTTGGATAAGCTGATGGAGTATGGCAACATGCTGGTGAAGGAACAGGAGAACGTGAAGAGGGTGCAGCTGGCCGACAAGTACCTGAGCGAGGCTGCGCTCGGAGACGCCAACGCAGATGCCATGAAGACTGGCTCTTTCTTCCAGTAACCCCATGATGGTTGCAGGCAAAGCAGCCCAACCATCTATTACGATCGTTGATGAACACAGAGCTGCATGCATAAATTCCAGGCTTGTAGTTTGTGTGGACAAGTGGGTGAATATTATTAGCAGCCTCTGTATCAGTGATATATAAATTATGTGCATTTTCCTCAGTTTTGGAAGGCCTATTTGTTTGTGATCACTCATTATCGTTCTCAAATTATTTTCGATCACAACAATGTATGATCATGGAATCCATCTTCCGTCCCGAATTGCTTGTACGATGGTAATACTAAATAGAATCACATTAAAGCAATGGAGGATTAATTCCATCAAAATTAGCCCAACATCAAGCAACCAATGAAAAGGTAGCGATGCCAATCAAGGCTGATTGGGTTCTTCTGATACATCTCCAAGTCAACTTTACTTAGTAGCACATATTTCAAAGACAGACGCATCGGAGAAGCACAGATATCAAAGAAACATCCGAATTTGTACTGGATAACGTCGGCCCATGACCCGGCTCCGGAGCTGACTCGGCGGTTCAGCACACGACTCGGAAATTGAGGTCCAGGCCGGTCGATGAGCGCGTCGCTTATAACTATCGCGTCGGTCGCCGGAGATGCCGGTTAGAGTGGCGGGGAGGTGGACGCCTTCGCGAGACTCAGGTTCGGTTTCTTGCCACTCTGGCCGATCTTTCTCCCTTCTCGTGCTTGCCTTGTTCATGTTTCTAGGGTTTGCTTCGCTCGATCGTGCGCTAGGGTTAGACCTTATTAGGTAGTTCGTGGTGTCTTTGCGGGGAGTCTGTTGGTCAATGTCTCGTGGTTGTGCCGGATCAAACGAATGGAATGAAACCTTTTGGCTTCAGATAATGATGTGTCTGCGAAATCTAACATGCTGATTCACTCTATCGAGTAATTGTTAGATCATCGAAACCTTCACCTGTAAATGTACCCGGATATGAGGATATTGATTAGGGTATGTTGTTTATAGTTGAATCTTTATTAGAGTCTATATGGAATTTCAATAGAATTCAGAGATTCTTTGAATTCTTCAAAAAGGATTGTTCTGGTTTGACAAACTGCAGCCTTCTGTAGAAGCTTGAACTGAAGTTAATCAGTGATTTTATCAACTACAATAAAAGTCTATATTCTTAGGTATTGAATTAAGTGCATCGGAAATCATGTTGTGACTGCTAACAACTTAAAGTTGCTCATATGGTTTAATCATGTTAAAGTGTTCCCGTTCATGTACTCATGCTCGATGCTGAATAATTTACAGAACCAAGCGCATATTCTCAAGAAAAACAATAGAGGTACTCTCGTTTGTTCAACAAAGACTGTTCTATACATCAGCTTTGATGTCAATGGGCTGGACCATTTGCCAATCTAGTATTCTGTCGCCTCGTATGCTTAACTGATTTAAACGGAGAGAATTTAACTAATACCTTTTTATGATATTCTTGTATCACCACCTTGATGGGCAATCCTATCATTTTTTATTCCTGGAGCTTAAACTGTCTTATGTCCTAGACCAAGTTTGGCTTGAATGCTGAACCTATAACAGGATTTGATGAATATTTGGTGCCTATAACATATAGTTTTAACCGTCAGACAGTCTTCTAAACAAATGACTGTTCACCTATTTGACAATTGACTCGACATTATGCAAGTGATTACTTCAGGTGGAGTAGTGTTGCATATCTCAGTGAAAAATAGTTAGAAATATGGTTATTCTTTAGATTTCAAGCTGTCGTTGTCTTCAGCTCAGCCGTGTAAACCCATCATTTTGACGCATGTCAGACATTGAAGCTTCTGAAGATACATACAATCAATTGTAGCACTTTAAAGATGCATAGGGTTATTATAATATGAGGCGAGGCAAACTCATGACTCGTCTAAACTCTATGCTGAGAACTATGAAGGGAGAAAGAGAATTATTGTACCAAGAAAGCTTGCAAAGGATGATCTAGTAAGCAATAGCTCTTAGACTCAAGCTTGTTAAATGAACAAATGTACTACCATACTTGGCGTGGTCTTACCCTCATGAAAATTTAAGACATTTGTATACGATGATACCCTGCTACGGATTCTTCTCGCTCATTGCATACTGCATCTCTTCCTCAGCTTGTGTATGCTCGAAGTGCCCTTCCATCTGTGTCAATGCATTTTCGATGAAAACTTCCACCACTTTGAGGTCCAAACAATCACTTATATATTGTCTGTACGTACTTGTGCAATTTGCCTACCTGAATGAGGATCGGTAAGTGGTATAGGCTCTTCCTTTGCCATTAAAGAAGAAATTGGTTCCTTCCTGTTTGATGCAATGCCAACATCAGCAAGGCTATGCCTAACATTCCTTGGGTTTACTGCATCGGTGATGACTTCACAGAGTGCTTTGTCTTCCTCCCTGGGCTCTAGCTTTTGCATCAGATACTCTTTCATTGAGACTCCCTTATCCCAAACTTGCTTTGTAGTAGTCTCATACCTCGGCCCTGATTCTTGGATCTTGGAGCTTAGCACTTGGGTTGCCTCTGAAATCATGGCGTAGGCCGGAGCAAGCGTCTCCGATACCGTCTCGCTCAGGGTCTTGTCATTTTCACCACCTTTGCCGACTGGTGGTTGAAGTAAGTACTTATTCTTCACCATTGTTTTGTCAGCGGTTGAAGTTATCACTGTTGTTTCTGGTGGTGCAGGTATAACCTTAACTTCACCACCATGGTCTGATGCTGCTTGCCTATGCCCATCGTTAGCTTCCTTCATCTCTATTTCTCTATCGAAAGTGCTGAGCTGAGTTATTGTTGATTTTTGGCTGGGACTGGGGTAGTGAATTGTTGACTGATTATCCGAAGCCGAATCTTCATAACTATCCAGTGCCATCTCTGGTTCGTACTCTGATGTCACAGATAAGAAGTATGTGATATGCTTAGATTAAGCCATTATGGTCAATGAGCCAAACATTAAGGTCTCTTAAATTAATGGTGCAGGGTGTGATGACTTACTTGGGGCTCCATGATAATCAGGTTCTTCCTCGTCCGCCTCGTCCAAGCTAACTCCCCAGGGCGGTGTGACACTATTTTCTTTGTTTTCATGTTTTTTCTTCACAAGCATCTGACTCCATTTCTTTGCCTTCTCTTTCACCCTCACCATGATTGACTTCTTTGCCTGCTGTTGGTGGTGATCGAAATCATCCTCATGGTCGTACAAGTTTATGGCTGTTGGTGTTGTCGGCGCCAACCAATGTCCATATGGAGATGATTCACCTTCACATACATTGAATTGCAATGATGTAACAAAATAAGAAGCAGACATAGAGATGAGTGCAGAAGTATTATGTCAAGATTTGAACCTCTCTGGGAGTGTAGACTCTTGTTTCGAAGAAGCTGTTCTCGTTGAGGGTAGACCAGATATGATCTGCTTCTTTCTGCATGAGCCATCTGCTGTCCTACCTCTCTTTCTTCACCCTATTGCTTCTGCTTCCTGGCTTCTCAGGAACATGGAAAGGTCTCATGGACTGGCAGAGGAATCATCGAGGAGATTGCTCGGCATTTAACAGGGTGTGGTTGCAGCAGATCACCAAGTTTGTAGCAGATTTGATGGTCGGGACGAGGAGCAACTTCTTGACCACCCTTTGTTGAGGCACCTGTAAGAGTGCCAAATGTGTGGACCATTGGAGATCTCGCATGAGCTCAGGACCGTATTAAATTCGAATAGGAGATTGCCATACGTATAAGCTTGTATAAATTGTGTGTGTTGAATAGGAGTTTTCCCTTTTCTTGTGGGAGATCTCTGATTTAGGTTGTGCATTTTATAGTCTTCTAAGGCACGACATGTTTACGAGAGAGAAAACAAAACATATTATACCTCCTCAGAATAGGGGAAAATTTAATTCACAAGAGACAAGAAAAGACTTTGAAGATTGCTCTTTTTACAGTTGCATGGTGGAACATATTGAGAATTATGGAAAACTAAAATATTATACAGTGATAAGGGAAAATATTATTGACATCTTAGTCAACCCGATGTGGTTCGGAATAATATGTATAGCATTTTTTGATATGCTTATGAGATGTAAATATTTTCTCAAAATGTCATTTGTACGAAGATTAAGATTGAGAGAGATTTTTTTACTTGATCCTCTCAATGTCAAGTCAGTAACCTAAACTGTGTGAGTACGAATGTGGGTGGTAAAAAAAGATAGGTCCCCCCCCCATTGTGTTAAAGATGTGTCTTTATATCTGATTGTAGGGAGACGAAATATTCTATGGACTCTTGTCTATGCAACCATACGGATGCAAAGATGGCATGAAATTCATGTGGAGATTACGTGTCAAATGATAATTAGTTGACAATGTATTTCATATCATTTGTCCCCTCGAAGACGTGCTTCGGATCTCTTGTGAGAGAGACTCGAAGTGTGATATTTTGTTTATCTAATATGAAAGCATTTGAGATCTCCTTTAGCGGGTCGGGTTTTTTCTACTTGCGCACCTCAGACACATTTTGTCCTACGCTTTCGCCATGACGAATCTCCTTACGCGGGTCAAGTTTCTTGGCTCAGGTATCTTGGGCATATTTGGCCTTGCGCCTCCGGCGTGATAGATTTCTCATCACACGAGTCAAGTTATCTTGGCTTATGTGTTTTGTGCATATTTTGCCTTATGCTTCTATCGTGATGGATTTTCTCTTCACGTGGGTCGGATTTTTTCAAATTATGCACCTCAGGCACATTTTGCCTTATGCCTCTGCCATGGTCGAACTCTCTTCATGTAGGTCAAGGTTTCTCGACTCATTCACTTTGGGCACATTTTGCTTTGTGCCTTCGTTGTGGTGAATTTATTTTCATGCGGGTTGGGTTTTCTGACTCGAGCCTTAAGCACATTTTGCGTTATGTCTCTGCCATGGAAGATTTCTCCTCATGCGAGTTAAGTTTTCTGACTCACTCACCTCAAGCACATTTGGCCTTTCCCGCTGTAGTGGATTTCTCATCACGTAGGTCGAGTTTTTTCGACTCATGCGCCTCAAGCACATTTTGCCTTGGGATTTTAGTGTAGCAGATTTCTTTTCACGCATGTTGGGTTTTTCCAACTCAAACACCTCAAGTACATTTTGTTTTGTACCTTCATCGTGATGGATTTCTCTTCACGTAGGTTGGGTTTTCCCGACTCATGCGCCTCAAGCACATTTGGTGCCTCCACCATGACCAAATTCTCTTCACATGAGTCAGATTTTCCTAACTCACGTGCCTTGGGCACATTTGGCCTTATGCTTCTGTCGTATGAATTTCTCTTCATGCGGGTCAAGTTTTCTTGACTTATGCATCTTGGGCACATTTGATCATGTGCCTTCGTCGTGATAGATTTCTCTTTACATGGGTCGGGTTTTCTCGACTTACGTATCTCGGGCACATTTGGCTTTGTGCCTTCATCATGACAAATTTCTCTTCATACAAGTTAGGTTTTTCTGACTCACACATCTCGGACATATTTGACATTATGCCTCTGTTGTGATAGATTTTGATATTTTTTAATTTTTATTTGATGCTTTTAAAATCTATCATTTGACAATGTCCCTTCAGAATTATTTTGAAGGGACACGTGTCGATTATGGGAGGAGTGAGGTCGGCTCCCTCCTTATAAATCTCCCCTTGCATTATGGGTTAGGCTTATTCCTTCATTTGAGCCTCTAGGACCTCCTTAGAAGATCTCACTACTTTGTTCTAGTTCCTTACAAGGTGAGTCAATCCTTGAGTCTCGTAATCTTGATGTCAGTTCTACAACAAATCAATCTTATACCATTCTACTCTTCCGCCTCCTCAAGTTGAGATGTCTCTCATTTCTTATACAAGTTCCTCTTGATCTACTAGTTGATAGACGATCAAGATCCGCACTCCATCTTTGGATAACCTAAGGGTAGAGAAGGTCCTAACCTCCCCTTCATTAAGGGATGCAGTTTCCGTGAACCCGAAGGTTCTTTGTGACTTAAAAGTCCATGAAAATCTCATATAACTATGATTCATTAGTGAGTGCACAATTTATGGATCTTTGCAAGTATTCCATCCTTACTGAGTTTGACTTGCAAGTTCCCTGACCCAGCCATCATCCATTCTACCCCATGCCCAAATCTCTTTGCTTGTCCTATGGTGCCCTCGTGGTGGGAATTTGTCTTCCCCTCCACTTTATGATAATATCTTGCCCACAATGATAGAAGATATTACTCTCTTAGATGGTGCCCAACTCATCACACTATCTAATAGTGTTCACGGAGAATGCTCACGTGTTGACATTATTCTGACCTATAAACCTTTTACGACTTATTTTCAACTATGCAAGGAGAGAAGTGGTTACTACTTAGCCACTCACAAGGGGGTGTTATGGAGGCCCTTCCAACTGTAAGGGTTGGAAGAAGTGATTCTTTCTCATAGGTTTGGCTCAAGATTGAGAGTTCGATCTCGCTTGGTAGACACACTATATATATAACCACCCCCCCTTTTATCGGATGAGGAGGCAAGTCAAGTTCTTCGATTAAGGGACACTCTTCCTCCAAGGTCATCTGAAAGATGAATGAGGACTGGCTGATCGATGTGAGTCTTAATTCGGCTTCTTGGGGTATGACCCGAACATCCCATTAATTCACCTCTGTCTTTTTGATCCTCTACAACCTTAACCCCTTTAAAGGAGAGGTACCTCAAGTTAGAGCTCGAAGAGGACCCGCCATTGATTACCCCAAGGATAAGAATGCCTCGATGGTGATAAAGGTGCCCTTTGATGATAGTCTGGACTTGTTGCCTCGTCCTGATGTATAGGTTGTCGTCTCCTTTTCTTTGAGTTGTCAGGTCGGTCTACTTGATGCACTCCTTGTGTTAGGTGTGTCTGTCTCATTAACCCTTTATTTTGATAGGTTAAGGTTTTATTTCAAATATAGAGGCCCGATCGAGCTAATGTAATCTTTCATAAAGTAATGATAGGTCAGGGTCTTATTAATGCTGGCATCTTGAAGGTACATTTAATAACTGATGCCATAGGCTTTGTAGGCCAACGTCTGATGCTCAAGATGTAGTCTTCTGCAACCTGATCCCTAGGGAGGCCTTAGAGATAAAAATTATTTAAGTTTGCATAAAGCTACATTCTTAGCAATATCATACCTTATGTTGTCTAGAGGCAGTATATGTTTTATCTCTGACGACCTTGATGACTTGATATGACCATTCCCAATTCAGAGCTAGCTTCACCTAGGACCAAGTTGGGTCACTTACTTTAGCTTTGTAGAAGATCAAGTCCTATAGTCCAATTCCTTTGAGCACTTCGATTAGAACTTTACCACCTTTATTTTGTATCTCAGTGCACATAGGGGTGCTTTTACTCTAACCTTGTTGATTAGGTCAAGTCTGGCTCAAAGTCCTTCAGAGGTTTCATCATCGAAGCTCTCAAACCGAGGTGTTATGAAGACTATATCAAGTGGCAGGACAGTCTCGGTGTCAAATGCTAAGTTGAATGATAATTCTCTCGACTTGGTCTTAGGTGTCGTTTAAGAGGCCCATAGGATGCTTGGTAGCTCGTCCACCCAAGTATCCTTGTCTCTAGCAATTCGCTTCTTTAACCCTTTGGCAATGGCTCGGTTGGTGACCTCGGCAAGACTATCGGTTTGAGGATAAGCCACTGAATTGAACCTTAGTTGAACAACGTAAGATTGATAGAATTCCCTAAACCTTGCATTGTTGAATTGTGTCCCATCGTCAATGACGAGGGCTCTTGAGATTCCAAAGTGGGTGATGATATTTTTCTATATGAATCCCTTGATTCGCTTCTCGTGATCAACGCTAGTGGCTTAATTTCCACCCACTTCATGAAATAGTCCACTACCATGATGAGAAACTTCTATTGGCTTGAGACCGACGAAAATGGTCTGAAGAGGTCCATTCCCCACTAGGGGAAAGACCATTTATAGTCAATCGAGCTTCAAAATACTATTGGTTAATATTGTATTTGAGCAAATATTTGATACCTATGACAGATTTGGGCATAGATTATTGCATCCTTATGCAATGTCAACCAGTAGATACTCTATTAAAGCACTTTTGAGGCACGAGGCTGTCCACTAATGTGCTTCCCGCTGATGCTTTCATGCACCTCGACAAGCACCTCTTGACCCCTTCGGGTGTCAAGAATCTGAGAAGTGGTTAGCTAAAGGACCTACGATATAGGCGATCATTAATTATGTAATACCATGCTTGACTCTTTAGGCCATTACGAGATCAGTCGGGAACATCCCATCTCTTTTATAGCATAGGATCCTATTTATCTAGCTCGGTTCCTCCCAAATCGTGGACATGTCATGCTACTCAATTGTTTAAGTTGGTAGCATCATGACCAACGACTAGCCCTCCATCAGAGCCTGGGTGATGCTAACCTTGCATCAGCTTGAGTGTTTCCTTTACGAGAGACTTGTAACACATTGAGTCAGGAAAAGCTATAAGCTAATTTATACACCTTGATAAGGTACTTTGCTACGGTCGCATCTCGTGCCTCGGAGCCCTCTTTCATCTGGCTCACAATGAGTTGCGAGTCATTAAACACCATTAAGTTCTGAACTTGAAGATCATACTAGTTACAGGTGCCCTACAAGCCAATCACGTGAGTGATAACACGTGTGATACATTATGTACTCTTTTTTGTTACTAATATTATGATATTTTATTACTTTATATTATTGTTGGATTAATATATTATGATGTCCTTGAATGTGTGTAATGAGAATTGGATCATGGTGAAACCATGATAATGAGACTAATTTGCCCTTAATCACATATCCCAAATAATTCTGGTCATAGGTAACTCGAGAGGGACATCAAGATAACTGAATAGACCAATAATTTAAATGATGGAGGTAGCTGGTCTCATAGATGCTTATGTGGGGATACTAGAGATATAATATAGGTGCTAATTGAAGAATGAGTTCACTGATTGATCCGCTTAAGGAATGTTGGATGGCTAATGATACATGATCATTAGATAGCGATTTCGTAGTCTCAATTATATGTCTGATCCTTAGACTTGAGACACCAATGATGTCTTGTTTGAATATTTCATTCTTTGATACCAAACTTATGGGTTTGAAAGTTTCAAATCTAGTATAGTAGATTATTAAAAATAATAGCCAACCTTACGAAGTCAATTGAGTATCAATAGAAGATCATCCACTCTCAATATTATGTAGGAAATATTTTGTGTGTTCTCGCTCAAACAAATATCTAGCCAAGGTTATTCGGATTGAGAGAGAAATAGTTCTCTAGGAGAATCTTATTAGAAAGAGACTCGAATGGCTTCTGCATGGGGTTGGACAGTACCATGCACGATACATGGTATCTAGGGTATTAGATGGATGAGAGACTGTAGATACACGATAACTAAGGGCAAATAAGTCCAATAAATTAGATCCCCCTAACCATCTTGGGACTATGGCGTAGTGACCTAGTACATCAATAATTGATGAGTTGAGTAAATTATTATAGGGATAATAATTCACTTAGTCATAAAGAGTTCTAAGTCAGAAGAAGTTCTAACAAGTGTAACTCATAGCCCACTCGGTATTGAGCATAGAGGGTCACACATATATGGTAGATATCATAATGAGTAGAGGATTGAATATGAGATATCCAATGAGCTCATGTTTTATTGAATATCCAATAAGCTCCTGTTTTATTGGATTCTTTAGGTTAGACCCAATAAGAGCTAATAATGATTATTGGATAGAGATCCAATAATCCAAGAGGTTTATGGTAATTGGATAGAGACTCAATACTCACTAAGGTATGATCAATTCGGGTAAGTTGATAGAGCTCTTTATAAATAGAAGAGGGACCAAAGGATCATGGGCTCGCCCTTTTATAGTTGCCTCCTCCTATTCTCCTCCCTCCCTCTCTTCTTTAGTCGTCAGCCCCTTTTAGTGGTGCATAAGGATAACAAGAAGGGGTCGACCTTGATTGCTATTGTGAGATGGTGCACAAAAACTACGAGGATTTACGCTACGAAAGGAGGAGTGTCACTGCTTCATTTGCCTTGTGGATCACTGTTAGAGAGGAAGACCTCCACCATCCACCATCCACATACTTGGATTTACGATTTCAGTAATGAGTAGAGCTCTCTATAAATGAGTAGAGCTCTTCTTTAGTCGTCAGCCCCTTTTAGTGGTGCATAAGGATAACAAGAAGAGGTCGACCTTGATTGCTATTGTGAGATGGTGCACAAAAACTACGAGGATTTACGCTACGGAAGGAGGAGCATCACTACTTCATTTGCCTTGTGGATCACTGTTAGAGAGGAAGACCTCCACCATCCACCATCCACCATCCACATACTTGGATTTACGATTTCAGTAATGAGTATAGCTCTCTATAAATGGTAGATATTGAGCCTAGAGGGTCACACATATATGGTAGATATCGTAATAAGTAGAGGATTAAATATGAGATATCCGATGAGCCCATGTTTTACTGAATATCCAATAAGCTCCTATTTTATTAGATCCTTTTGGTTAGACCCAATAAGAGCTAATAGTGATTATTGGATAGAGATCTAATAATCCAAGAGGTTTAGGGTAATTGGATAGAGACTCAATACCCACTAATGTATCATCAATTAGGATAAGTTGATAGAGCTCTTTATAAATAGAAGAAGGACCAAAGGGTCATGGGCTCGCCCTTTTTTAGTTGCCTCCTCCTATTCTCCTCCCTCCCTCTCTTCCTTAGTCATAAGCCCCTTTTGGTGGTGCATGAGGATAACAAGAAGGGGTTGACTTTGATTGCTATTGCGAGATAGTGCATAAAAACTATGAGGATTTATGCTACGGAAGGAGGAGCGTCACTACTTCAACTGCCTTATGAATCACTGTTAGAGAGGAAGACCTCCACCATCCACATACTTGGATTTACGATTTCAGAGATATACGATCTCCCTTATGTGAGAACGTCTCACATGTGTTATGCAATTTTTTTGGTTTCACAAGTTTTACGCTCCTAACGATTGCACAACGATCAAATGAACTTGGAAAACCTAATTTTATTCATGTTCTTATATTGCACATGTGATGCTCCTTGAGGTTTCCCACTAGTGGTATCAGAGCTAGGTTCATCGTGCGATGATTGGTTATAAACTGCGTATGTTGTTGAATCACGTAGAATCGATTTATATATAATTAGTTGTGTTCTTTTCATTAATATGAGTTTTGAATAGCACCTCTTCATGTGATTGAAATGTGCTATAGATTAATATTTTGTCACCAAAATTATTGATGCAAAACATAGGGAGAAGGGTAGCAACTCTTGCTTCCCTACACTGAGGCCGAATGCTTCTTATAGCCTTGGCCGAGAGCAATGTTTGGGCTCTCGGCCTAGCCAAAGATTGCCTGGCTAAGACCAGCAAGCTCTCGATCATGGTTGAGATGTCTCATACGGTCAAGAGTCCTAGCCACATAGGGAACCCTAGCGGCTAGGGTTTCTTAACTTGCTTATGGTGACCATATAGCCAAGGATTCCTGACTTTAGGGTGCAACTAGGTGGCCAGTGTTTCTAGGATGGATAATATGCAATCAGACACTCCTAGCTACAAGGGAGACCTTGGGGGCCATGGTTTCCTAGCCACCTAAGGCAACTTTGCGACTAGGGACTCCAAGCTATAGGGGTAATCCTGGTGGCCAAGGTTTCCTGGCCACACATGTAATGTACTATGAGGAAATAGTAGGGTTCTCAAATTGGTATATAATTAATTAAATAATTTAATTATTATTATCTAGTAGTCCTACATGATGTGTATATGTAATGTATGATGTGGACAGATGATTATGGATCGTATGATGATGTGCATATGTGTATATGATTATTATTATTATTATTGGGGCATGCAAGCCTTCGTCTCTTTCTCATTTATGTGATTGGGCTTGCATGCCTACAATTATGTTGTAATTACATGAGAGAGCGCATTGGAGTATAGAGCTACCAACGAGACCCACAAGGCCGAGATAGATGATCACGGTGCATGGAGATGCATCGAGGTGCCAAAAGGACTGATGAGAACGAGATAAATTATCATAAGGCATGGAGATCAACCGAAACACACATAGACTCTTTTGTGAGTGATCGAGCCTTTTGGCTTAGGCTTGATCACATTAGGCTTAGGTCCATGATCATCTGGTATGATTGCTTATATTTAATTATCCATGTACCTATTAGATATATATATGTATATATATATTAATATATGATTAAAAAATATATTAAATATATATATGTATGTGAAATTATATCTAATCTCGAGACTAAATTAAAAATCTATCTAAATTCAATATTAAGTAAATAAACGTGAGACAATTAGATTGATCTACGTGGCCTTCCATCATTATAGGTAAAGATTATTTTTCGATGTACGTTGAGTGTGTCAAGTCCCTAGAGGCTCACTTATATTAAGATTTGAGATCTTGCCTAAATATAGAGATGTAGCGGGTGACCTAAGGATATGATATGCTTGGTCGAGTCTCTTGAGGGTATATCATCGAATCAGACTCATCTTGTAATGATGGTTCTGACTTAACTAAATATCATGGTTGATCGAGTCCCTCAAGACCATGATGGTTCAAAGGCCAAATAGGATGGGAATCATTAGGAGTCATGATTGGCAAAAGTTGTCTATCATTTGAGCTTAGTGTGATTGGTTGAATCCTTCGATGTTATGCTAAGATGTTGATTGATCCTGATCTCCACTAGAAATATATTAGAGATTTTCGATTTACATACTGAAAGGAATTGTGTATTTCATGAGAAAATAGTGAGACTGAATTAAGATAGAAGATCATATCTTAGTCTTTTACAAAATCCAGAGTTTGCATGTTATTTACTTTTTGGTACATCTTTATTTAAAAAAATATCATTTTCAAATCCCTTACTGGCATACTTGATGCCAACTACCTCATTGATCCAAATTACACAGATTAGCTCTATAACCTGAGAATCATTCTCAAGATAGAGAAAATCACATATGTTCTTGACATAATAATGCACATACTAGAGGAAGGGGCAAGTGCCGAAGAGATTCATCGCTACGTGAACTTGCTAAGTGCTACATGTAGGCCTCTATGACTCCCTAGCTATAGAGGCAACATGAAAGCATGGATGTCATTTCTATCATTCTTCATCTTCATAAACTATTTGAGGAACAGGGAAGAACTTAGTGATATTAGATAATTAAGAGTCTCTTTCGCACTAGGATGGCTAAGGGGACATCAGTTTAGAACTATATCCTTAAAATGATTGAGTGGATTTAAAAACTCACACGTCTAGGAATGGTTCTAGAGGATAACCTATGTGTGAACATCATACTTAGTCTCTCTCATACTCCTTTTCATGATTCATTATGAATTTTAACATGAACAAGCTTAAGATGACTCTCCTTGGGCTCCTTAATATATTGAGGGAGAATGATAGCACCATCAAGAAAGAGAAATCGATTCTCTATGCTGGTGAGACCAGAAAGAAAAGAAAGGCAGAAAAGTCCCTTAAGAAGGGCAAAGGCAAAGGCAAATCACGAAAAATAAAATTTGCTAAGGACCCAACAAAAGACAAATGTCAGTGCTTCCACTATCATAAATATGGGCACTAGAAGAAGAACTACAAAGAGTACCTTGCAAAGAAGGGGAAACAAGAGCTTCGAGAAACTTCAAGTACACTCATGATCGATCTTTATCTATCATAAAATTATGATAATGCATGCGTATTGGATACCGGTGGTGCATCTCATATCTATAATTTGTTATAGGTTCTGATAATGTGTAGGAGATTAGTGAGAGGCGAGATGGATCTCAAGATGGGAAACGATGCAAAAATTATTGTTGTTGGTGAGATCACCCTACATCTGCTTACTGGAGCTATCATCGTATTAGTTACATGCTATTTTGTTTCTTTTATTATCAAAAATATTATTTTTATTTTTTGCTTGATAAATAATGAATATAGATTATTTTTTTAGGACAATGGTTGTTCATTAATTTTAGATAATGAGATTATCGGTAGAGGAGCATTAATAAATTATCTATTTATATTAGATGTTGCTTCACATGTTATATGTGTTGGTTGGTTTAAGAGGAAGAGATATGAGGTGAACAATGCATACATATGACATTATAGCCTATGTTATATCCACGAAGGAAGAATCTAAAGGTTGCTGAAGAATGGATATTTAGATCCATTCAATTATGAATCATATGCAACCTATGAATCTTGTCTTTAAGGGAAATTGATCAACTCTTCATTTAGTGGAACTCGAGAGAGCCATTGAGTTGCTACAATTCATACATATTGATGTATGTGGTCCTATATCATAAGTGGTTACTCATATTTTATTACATTTACTAATAATTTCTCTAGATATAGATATATGTACTTGATGAAGTATAAGTCTGAAGCCTTCAAGAAATTCAGGGAATATAAGAATGAGGTAGAGAACTAGACTACAAGAAGTATCAAGACTTTTCAATTAGATTGAGAAGGTGAGTACATACGTACAGAGTTCACTCAATTCCTCAAAGACCATAGGATCTTATCCTAATAGACTCCTCATAGCTCAATGGTGTATCAAAAAGGAGAAACCATATACTTTTGGATATGGTATAATCTATGATGTGTCTCGTTGATCTACTCGTCTCTTTATGGGGATACGTCCTAGAGTCCACAACTTACCTTCTGAATAAATCGATAGTGTCTATATCATATGAGATATGGAAAGGAAAGAAGTATGATATTAAGATTGTTAAGACTGGGGGCTACCTTACCCATATTAAAAGATATAACCCCGATAAGTTGGAATCAAGAACAGAGTGATGAAAATTCATGGATACCTAAAGATCAAGAACTTCCAGCATTATTTCTACCACCTTGAGGATCAAGAACTTCCAGCATTCTTCTGATGAACTCTCAACAAGCTCCCAATAACCTGTCGGCGAACTCCTGGCAAACTTCCTGGCAAACCTCTGGCGAGGTCTCGGTGAGTTCCTGATAACATCATCTAAATATCGGTCGACCTCCGGCGAACTCTCGGTGAGCTCCCACTATATCATTCAAACCTTGGCCCGATGCTCGAATCTGACTCTGGCCCAACATCTGATTGTAATACTCTTTCACCATCGTAGTTAATCCTGCATCACTTTCTTTAACACACGAGTTAGATCATAAAACTCATCAATTGATTCATCATTAAAATTTGAGATTCAATAGCACATGCTAAGTGTTATGAGCAGGTATCAAGTAGATCCAAGTTTGAAACATTGGAAAGTAATAAAGTGTATTATTATATATTTGAGAAATACTAAGGATCTTTTGCTAGTAATATGGAGGAAGTACTTCTAGTCTAATGTCGAAGATAGAAATTCAAACTCAATGTATGTGTTCACAGAGAAATAGTAAGTTAAAAGAGTTCCAAGCAAGATACTGGTGGGAAGCCAATAATAATCATAAGAAAAAAGAATGAGCAGTGTGTCACATATGTCATCACTCATATGATTGGCTTGCAGGGCACCTGTAACCAATAGATACTACTACTGACTCGACCACAGACACGGAGTATATTATCGCGATAATAGTAGCAAAGGAGGGAGTTTAGATGAATAAGTTCATCACATATTTAAGAGTTGTGCTGAGCAACAAGGAGTCGATTCCCTTAAATTATGACAATAATGGAGCGATTGCTCAAGTGAATGAACTCAGGTCTTATCAGAAGTCCAAACATATAATGAGGTGGTTTCACATGATCACATAGATCACAACCATGGTGATGTAGCAGTAGAAAGAGTTTTAACTGAAGATAACATTGCAGATCCACTGACAAAGTCGTTGCCCCAAATTATCTTTGAGCAACATCGAGACCTAATGGAGATCAAGCATGTGGGTGATTGACTTTAGGTCAAGTGGGAGATTGTTGGCTATATGTGCCCTGCAAGCCAATCACATGAGTGATGACATGTGTGATAAATTATATAATTTTTTTAGTTATTAAATCATAATATTTTCTCATTTTATATTATTATTAGATTAATATATTGTGATATCCTTGGATATGTGTAATGAGAATTGGATTATAATGAGATCATGATAATGAGACCAATTGACCCTTAAACACAGATCCCAAATAATTTTGATCATATGTTGCTCGAGAGGGGCAAAGAGATAACTAGACAAACTGATGTATAATATACTCGTTCATATGATAGAGGCAACTGGTCTTATAACTACAGAATGCTATATCGGTCCTTATATAATCGTCTATATGATCGAGATAACCACACTTATGTGGAGACACTAGAGTTATACCGCATTACTCATTGGAGAATAAATTCATTGATTGATTCATTTACATAATGCTAGATAGTTAATGATACTTAATCGTCAAACAAGGATTTTTAGTCCTAGTTGTATGTCTGGTCCTTGGACTTGAGACACCAAGGATTCTTTATTTTATTACTTCATTCTTTGATACCAAACATATGGGTCCAGAAGTTCTAGATTATATATAATCAGTTATTGAGAATAATAACTAACTTTACAAGTTTAATTGAGTGTCAATAGAGGATCATCCACTCTTAATATCATGAGAGGAATATCTCATGTGTTCTTACTTAAGTAAATCCCTAGTCATAGCCATTTGGATTGAGAAAAAAAAAAGTTTTCTCGAAGAATTTGATTAGAATGAGATTCAGATGGATTCAATATGGGGCCTGATTGGTATATAATCTTTTGGCTCTTAGATGGATGAGAGACTATAGATACATAGTAACTAGGGACATCCATATCTAAATGATTAGATTCTCCTATACCGTATAAGGGCCATGGCATAGTGGCCTAGTAAATGAGTTCAGTGAATTATTATGAGAATAATAATTTTCTGAATCAGAAAGAGTTCTAAGTCAAAAAAAGTTCTAATAAATGTAACTCACGGTCAACTTGGTATTATGCCTAGAGGGTCACACACATATATTAGATATTGCGACGAGTAGAGGATTGAATATGAGATCTCCGATGAGCCCCTGTTTTATTGGATATTTAACGAGCCCCTATTTTATTAGATTCTTTGGGTGAAACCCAATAAGAGCAAATAGTGATTATTAGATATAGATCTAATAATCCAATATATTTAGGGTAATTAGATAGAGATCAAGTACTCACTAAGGTAGGTTCTTGCCTTAGTGAGTACTGGATCTCTATAAATAGGAGAGGGATCGAAGGGTCATGGGTTATACCTTTTTTGATCGCCTCCTATTCTCCTCCTTCTCTCTCATCCTCAGCCGTCAGCCCCCTTTGGTGGTGTGTAAGGATATCAAGAAGTGGCTAGCTCTTCTTGATTCCTGCCGCGAGATGGTATATAAAAGCTGTGATGATTTACATTGTGAAAGGAGGAGCATTGTCGATTTATTTTATCGTGAAAATCATTGCTAGAGAGGACACATGACCTCATTCATCCACGAACTTGGATCTACGATTTCGAGGATATATGATCTCTTATAGCTGAAAACGTTTCATATGTGTTATGTAGTTTTTTCTGTTTTACGAGTTTTATGCTCCCAATCATCACGTGATAATCATATAAACTTATCTTGGGAAACCTATTTTGTTCATGCTCTTTCGTCGCACATATGATGCTCCAAGAGGTTTCCTAATAGATCTCAGGTGAGTTGAAGTCTCTAGAGAAGTGCTTAATATTCTACTTCATTATTAAAAATCTTGAATTCAAATTGGAGAGCTTGTTCGTACACCTGTTTATTCGGGCCCTTTAGGACGAGTCTCACATTGCCCCTTTGAGAGGTGGCGAAACCATCCACAGGTAGTGTTCATACTAAGGGGGTGCCGACTATCGACATCTAGCAAGAGAGTTAACTCTAAGATAAAATTTATTAACGCTTGGGCCTTTATAATAATCCTCGGCATATATCAGATGTCGAACTCACCCAACCGACTAACCATTTCAGCAATCGCATTAAGACATCGAACCAAGAGGGGGGGGGGGGGATTAGTGCAAGTATAATAGTGCTCATTTAAAAACTTTCTTTCGTAAAGTAAAGAGTTAATAACATAAGTTTCTTTTGATATTTAGATAAAACCAATTTGAGTGAAATTGTGATAATGATGCTTGTAACTTTCTTGAACTAATTAAGAGCAATAGAAAGAAGTAAATAAGGCAAGAAAAGATCACTTATAATTTATAGTGGTTCGGCCTTAACCGGCCTATGTCTACTTTCGAATCTTCCTTCTTGAGGCACACCGACATCCACTACCAATCTTCTTTGGGTGAAGACCAAACTCTTACACTTGAGCTTAAGGGAGAAAAGATTTACAACTCTTTGATCACTCCCTTACCCTTTTCCTTTATCTTACAATCCACACAAGTTTTTCACATAATGTTTTTCCTAAATTGTTGCATTGAATGAAAGAAAACTTGGGGTATTTATAAACCCCAAGTGACTTCAGATTTTTAGAGCTAAAAATCAAACTCACCTAAAAAATTAAGGTATGAGCGGTTTAACCTGCCGACATAAGCAGCTCAACCGCCTGAATACCAAGGTACAGGCGGTTGACCCACCGGCCCTGGGCGGTTTACTTATCGCTTACAGGCGGTTTACCCACCAGAAACTCCACAAAAGTGGTTTCCTCCACTTTTTGAATTCCGGCTTGAACCTGATATTGACCAACTCTTTGATTAACCAATTGAGCTCAACCTGAGCTCAATCAAACCCAATAGTGGACCCGGTTGTATCTTTGAGTTGATTTGGATTTTATCCAAATCACACTCATTTAAGACCCAATCTTAACATATAACTTAAAATTACAATCAAAATATGACCACCAAGCTTAATAACCTCTCCTATAAATAGGCAACCTCCGGCTTCTCCAGCGGTGAGTCTCATGGTCTTCCTCCAGCAATCTCTCGGTGTTTTCCTAACGATCTTCCTGATACCTTTGGTAAAGTCCTAGCGAACGCCCAGTGAGCTCTCACCGCACCGTCTAATCCTTGGCCCGATGCCTAAGCTTGATCATCTTCATGCAATTTTTCTCCCCCCTTTTGTAAACAATAAAAACATGAAGAAAGTTTTCAAAAACGTTATCACAAAAAGGCTTCATCTCATGAAATTTAGATTAGTAATGTATATTTTAACATTTATAGGTCTCAATCTCAATCTTGTATATATAAAATTTAAAATATAAGCTCAATAAATTTTTTTCATGTAAATCTCAAGAAAATATAGCAAATAAAGCTAGCGAGTTTTTTTTTCTCTTTTGAGAAGTGTAAGCTAGCAATTTTTGCTTCCTTTGCAATGTTTAAGCTAGCAATTTTACATCATGCAAGATAACAAGTTTTGCTCCCCTTCTGTCATTTGTCAAAAAGAGGGGATGATTACAATAGTGCAAAACTTTTTCATTACATCATTTATTAAATCATCACATGAAATATATAAAAAAATTAATATGGTGAGGAGATATACAATTTATGAAAATAAATTATGAATATCAAGAGATAAATTATAGTAGAAACACATAAAATATTTTAATTCATGCATAAGAATTCTCAAGTTATAAAAATCTCCCTTTAAATAATACGAGAACACATAATAAGATATTTTGATTCATAAAAGATTTTAAGTTATAATTTTAAAAAATCAAAATCGTGATATAATTAAAGAACTCATTTAATTTCAAAATCATCAACTCACTTTCAAGGGATTCAAAATGAAATAAATATACTTATCGATCTCTTAAAATACTAGTGATTTTCTTTCTCCTATTTTTTTGTTATAAATAATGAAAATGAGTCTTAGGGGATCAAATAATCTTAATTCATAAATCCTAAGACATATAATTCATTTAGATATATTCTTTTTTTAATAAAATAGAAGAACGATCTTGATAAAAAGTTTTAACTTATAATTGTTAAGATCATAAATCTTCTTTTTATTCAAAAAAATCATAAAGATCAATAATGTAAGTCTAAGTCAAATCAAGAAATTAAGAAAATATTCATTATAATACAAATCTTTTTCAATTTTTAACTTGTCATAAATTTAAGAAATACTAATTTTGATGGTAAGTTATGCCATTCATGAGTCTTAAAATTAGTCATGTTAAAAAAGATATTGATATCAAAAGACATTCATGAATACTAAAAGATATGATTTAATTAAATAAATCTCCTCTTAGATGATAAAATAAAATCTTAAGAGATAAAAGAAGAGCCTTCATTCATAAAGATATAATATTATAGATATCAAGATCATAAGTTAATTTTAAGAAAAGAAAAAGTAGAAGATCTTGATTTATATATATGAAACTTCAAGTTTTCAGGAATATGGTTTATAATAAGATTTTCAAGTTTCATTTTCTAAACTTGCCAAAATCATGATAATAAATTATTCAAATTCAAATTATCAAATCATCAAAATCAATTTCATAGCTCAAGAGATTCATAAAAATAACATAATTGATTCATTAATCTCTTTTTAAAAAAATTATAAGATAGAGAAATTTTCAAGAAAAATGTATTCCCTTTTTATTTCATACAAATATGCCTTTGACTTTTAAGTCAAATAAAAATATACATTTTAATTTAAAACAAAAAAAACTTTTATTATGACAAAGATCAATAAGCCATAAATTACAATAATCATCATGTATAATTTTAAAATATAAATTTATTAATATTAAGCATGATCATTATGCATCATTACATTATGAAACATGATTTCATTGCACATAAAGCAACTTCAATCAAAATAAGAAAATCATCAAGATATAAATTATATTGTTTTTTAAAAGCAATCATAGGATTTATCTTAAGCATTTAAGTCTAGCATTTTATTCGTTTATCATAAGACATATAATTTCCATAATCAATATAATTTTTTAAAATTACTAAAAAATGAAGCATGATTTCTGTCTCCCTTTTCTATATTGTTTTATGTTCAAATTTTATCATTAAACAATAATCATTTATCATACAACCGATACACTATCATAACATTTAAATCATGTAGTATTTAAATCAATCATTCAATAATGATATTTTACTTAGCTAAGAATATCAAAATATTTAAGTTATTTAATGATAACCTTTGCATTTAAATCAACAAACATTCAAGTCAATGATTTTGAACCTATCATTTAATCATAATCAAAATCTTATTTATGCAAATTTCAACATATTTTTTAATAACTAAAGTTATTTGATTCTAGTTCATTTTCATACTTATATGTTATAGTCATGCATCATCAAGATTAATTGTATAATGATAAATTATTTTTAATAAAAGAATTCGTTATAATAAAAACAAGGATCATTACACTTTAAACATCCTGATTCAAATAATTTTCCTTATTTTTGATATTTTAGCTAGAAAGCTTGATAATTAAGTTAGATATCAAGTCAAATGGCTTGAGTATCCACAAGATATTACTGTATTTTGCTTCTAGTCTTAGTTTGGCGACGAACCTATAAGAAATATTTAGGTACCAATTTTACATTGGGACATATATGAATATATTTGTCTTTCTTATCTAATGGTTTTTTTATCATTTGTTGGTCCTTTAGGAACCCAAACTAATTTGTGAGGACTATAGTTTTTGAATGGACATTTGTAAGCCATATGTCCTAATCTACCACAAAAATTACATTTAATTAAGGTAGGTATTTTAATTAAAAATGGTTGATTTTTATTGAGTATTACCAACCAAGCCTATATACCCTTTCTTGTATTATTATGACCCTTATTAGCAAGGATCATATTAAGGGATTTATTTCCTATTTCAAAATTTTCTAACATTATCTTAAGCATGATATTTTCTTCTTTAATATTGTCTAACATTTCACATTTAGAACAAGTATTGTATAATGGTAAAGTATCAAGAAAGTCTTCATGTTTAGTGCATGTATTATATGATGGTACTACTTCATGCATTTCATCAAGTTTACTAACTTGCTCTTCCTTAAGTAATTTATAGGATTTGCTAATTTTTCTAAATTCATCATAAAGCTCATGAAAAGAAAGTAATAACTCATCAAAAGTAAAAAAGCTTTCAGGTGGGTTACTTACTTCATCGTGGTTGGCCATAAGCGCGAGATCTTCCACTTCTTTTTTATTGTGCTTTTCATCTTCGGTGCACCATAGCTTCTTACATTCATAGCAAAAGTTCTTGTCTATGATTTTAAGATCATTTTTAAGGTTCATGTTCGTTAATTTATTCGGTTCATTTGTCAATAGTTCAAGTTCAAGGTCCTCATCATGCGAGGTTTCACTCGGGAAGTCAAATGTCAAGCTCAGTTAAAATTCCTTCCTATTTTTTGGAAAGTGTTCTTCAAGTTTATTTTTGTAAGTCTTTACATTTAAAGAAAAATTCTTCCTCTCCAAATCATTTAGCTCATTCGTTGGCTTGAAAGATTTTTCAAATCCATTCCCAATAATATTTCATAAATCAAAATCTAGAGAGATAAGAAAAAAATGCAACTGTGTCTTCTAATATATGTAATCCATCCCATTGAACATGGGAGGACGTGAGATTAAATATCTCTCATTCATGCCAAAACAAGTCATTTACTCAAGTAAGTATTAATCCAATAAGTAACTACCTTGCTTTAATATTAATTATTAGGATTAATCGACACTAAGAGGGGGGTGAATTAGTGGAAGTGTAATAGTGTTCGTTTAAAAAATTTCTTTTGTAAAGTAAAGAGTTAACAACAAAAGCTTATTTTGATATTTTGATAAAACCAATTTAAGAGAAATTGTTGATGATTGTAACTTTCTTAAACTAATTAAGAGTAATAGAAAGAAGTAAACAAGGTAAGAAAAGAGCACTCACAATTTATAGTAGTTCGACCTCAACTGGCCTATGTCCACTCTCGAGTCCTCCTTCTTGAGGCACATCGGTGTCTACTACCGATCTTCTTTAAATGAAGACCAAACTCTTATACTTGAGCTTACAAGGGAGACAATATTTACAACTCTTTGATCACTCTCTTACCTCTTTCCTTTTCTTTATAGTCCACACAAGTTTTTCACATATTTTTTCCCCCAAATTATTGTATTGAATGCAAGAAAACTTGAGGTATTTATAGACCCAAAGTGGCTTCAGATTTATGGAGCTAAAAATTAAAATCACCCGAAAAATTCGGGTACGGGCAATTTACCCGCTGTCAGTCGCCCGAAATCCTGGGTGGCGACAGTTTACCCATCGTTTACCGATGGTTTACCCGCCAGAAACTCCACAAAAGTGGTTCCCTCCACTTTTCGAATTACGGCTTGAACTTGATGTTGATTAACTCTTTGGTCAACCAATTGAGCTCAAAGTGAGCTCAATCAAACCCCATAGTGGACCCGATTGCATCTTTGAGTTGATTTGGATTTCATCTAAATCACACTTATTTAAGACTCATTCTTAACCTATGACTTAAAATTACAATCAAAACATGACCAACAAGCTTAATGACCTTACTCCCATAAACCGGCAACCTCCGGCTTCTCTAGCGGTGAGTCTCACGGTCTTCCTCCGGCGATCTCCCGGCGTATTCCTAGCGATCTTCCCGATACCTTTAGCGAAGTCCTAGCGAACGCCCGACGAGCTCCCACTGTATCGTCTAATCCTTGGCTTGATTCCTAAGCTTGATCCTGGGTTCATGTCTTATATGTAACTCATCCCGTCATGGTTAAACCTGTACGATGCTGAATATGACTTAATTAAATACAATCAAAATGGCCAATACATCAATTACAAGACCATCCCAACTCCTGGTAAGTTTTTTGGCTACCTATAATAATCTTCCGGGGAGTCTCGACTTCTTCTAGCGAACTCCCTTCTGCCATCCTGGCAACCTCCCGATACCCTCGGCGAGCTCCCGATACACTCATGGCGAGTTCCCAATTGCATTGTTCGAACCTCGACTCGATGCATGGACTTGACCTTGGCCAATCCTGATTGTAATAATCTTTCTATCGTAATTAATCCTACATCAGTCAACTCTAACAACACATGCTAGATCATTAACCCATCAATTGATTTCATCATCAAAATATGAGATTCAACACTCATAATATTTCTCGGTTCATAGGAATCAATCGAGCACTACTATTCACTCTATTAACAGTTAGACTTCTCTTACCAACTAAGGTGGTGTATCTCTAATAAGGCTCACACTTTCTCGAGGTTTGCATCTATTCCACTTTGGTGTATACTAAATCCAAGGAACTTTCTCGAGTTGACTCTGAAAGTGCACCTGGTTGGATTGATGTGTATGTTAAAGTTCTTTAGAACTTAAAATGTATCACCTAGGTTTGCCAAATGAGAGTCACTCATTCTGCTTTTAACTATCATGTCATCTACATATATTTCAATGTTCCTCTCGATTTGATACTTAAAAACCTTGTTCACAATCTTATGGTACATCACTCATGTATTTTTTAACTTGAATGATATGACTTGGTACTAATATGTATCTCGGTTGGTGATAAAGGAAGTGTGTTCTAAATCCTCTAGTACAATCCTTATTTGATCATATCTCGAGAATGTATCCATAAAGGTGAGGAGCTCATGGCCTGAAGTAGCATGAACCAACCGATCAATATAGGGAAGAGGATAGTTGCACTTCGGACATGCCTTACTGAGATAAGTACAATCAACACATCCTTCAGTTTCCATTAGAGTTTTTAACAAGTACAACATTAGGGAGCCACCAGGGGTACTGCACTTTAGTAATAAACCCTTCTCCTAACAGTTTGTCTACCTCATCAATAATTATCTCCAAATGAGATGTGTAGGTTCGCAATCCCAAGGGTGGAGATCAAGTAGCCAATGAACCATATTAATGAAAAAGTCATAGGGGCCAGGTCATTAGTCAAGAACCTAAGTTTATGAAAAGCATCAAAATAGAGGATATCAGTAGAGTTACCTATATCAATCATGACTGTCTTCACTCAAGAGTTGATTATTATCACGAGGATTACAAAAGCATCATCATGGTTAGAGTCGAGGTACCTTGTCTCCAGGTTGTCGCTTATTTATGGGTGATTTTCAATAATAGCTCAGGCATAAGCTTTATGACCTAATGAGTTGTTTCCTCTCGAGGTGAGTCTACCAATGATAACATCAATCTATCTCTCCATTAGCCCTTGAGGTCAGGATGAAGGTTACTGATGCCTCCGGATGAACCATCCAAGGTGTACCCGACAAATGAGTTCTTTAATTTGTTCTTTCAAGTCACAGTAATCTTTTGTGTCTTGATCATAATCCTGATAGAAGCAGTAGTATTTGGATCTATCTCTCTTTAGAAATAGAGTCTTCATCGATTGAGAGTTTGTTAATAATACTTTCTCTTTTATATGTAAAAAGACTTCAGTTCTAGACATATTCAGAGGGGTTAGCTTGGACCTCAGGTGAGGTAACTTGAGTCATTCACTTCTTTTTTGCTGTAAGGACCTCGGGGTTGAGGTAGATTATAGTTGCTCTTATCTTGGCCTTTTGTGTGTCTCCTCGTGTTTACCCGAGACCATTACCTTTGTGGCGATGTATTGATTGGCCCTATGAAGTACCTTGGGTACCATCATCAACGGCCTCTCTACTAATGACCAAAAAAGGCGAAAGGGCTTGAACTCCATCATGAAGGTCTATATTACGAGCTGATAGATGAGCATTTTGCATGCCTAAGATTTTG